>OY720159.1:39253844-41653844 GCA_963082805.1 Hemicrepidius hirtus
TTGAGGTCCATAGCGTCTTTGTTTTCTAGTACAACAATTTTGGCATCTGGGGAAAAAGTATAATATGTCATGGTTTTATTTTCGGTTATCATTTCGGATCGATGTGTAAGAGTAACAACAACAGCCATCACACTGCAAACCAAAATAAAAAGAAACGTTCCCAGAATGATCCACGCAATCATCCTTTTTCGTTTGCTTTTTCCTTGTTGTTCCAGGGAAGCCTGTCTGGAAACAACCTTATGTTTAGTGCTGCTTTGCCTCCTGTTGTGTGGAATATGAACGGAACGTCGTCTTTCGCCCCATTCCCCAACAGAAACATAACTGAATTTTGATTCTCTCCTGCTACTCCTTGTCGAGGATCTCCTACTCGACCCTTTCGTTACGTTGGGAAGAGAACCGCTGTGTCTTCGGCTTTTATTGTGAGGGTTCTGCGATTGACAGCTCCTGCGGCTCGACGATCTCCTGCAAGGATGATGGAAGCTGCCGTTGGATAAAGTGGAATCCCTGCGCCCGTACACTTCGTTTAACAGAAACGCGTTTTGGCAGTAAGGATTTCGGGCTCCCAAAGGGGCGCTACACTTAAAAGATGAGCTAGTAGAAGAGCTTGGACTCGCGGTGCGATTTGAGTGCAAAGATTTCCGGGTATTTCGCGGCGACGGTGAAGGTTTTCGTGAAACACTCTCGTCATCAATCTCAGTTATGAAGGGTATGTCGCCGTCTTCGCGTATTTCTATTTGGCACGACATATTTTTGGTCTTGTGCTGGTGTTGAACGAGCAAAAACTGAATCCCTCCACATGAGATTGCTAAGCTTCTCTCCAGTGTTTATTAAACAGCTTGTATTATATTCGACATCAATTGAATCCTATAAATAACTTCGTATACACAACGGCAAGGCTCTCTTATATACATTTCTATATCGACTGCTCTTTGAATAAGCTTGGGTATATATTTAGAAATGTGAGGCAAATGTGGAAAATTAATATTTCAGTTTTATTATTCAGAGGTGTGTTTTTGTTGTTATAATGGCCTTCATATCACGTTCACATTATATTTTCTTTAGATGTTTATCTCTATATGCATATCATTTTTAACAGATTTTTAATTTCAGTTTTTCAATTTATGTTTCAAAAAAACGTACCATTGGTACCATACCAAATGGTAATAAGAAAATCTTCAGTATGCAAAGGGGAAAACAGGAAAATGTATTTTTTTAATATCTATTACCACCGATAATCGCTATTCCAAAAAAAAAAGAAACAACTAGTCATTTAACCAGTACGTTCATTAAAAGAATATTGAACAAATATACAGAGCGGAAACTGAATAAATTCTGTAACTTGGATATTATACGTACAAGGTGCCCATAAAGTTATCCAGACAGCCATGGAATCAGGACCGCTTTACAAACTGAGTAGCTGATAAGATTTCCTCATTTACTCGTTTCGATTTTTTTATGAGGATATTTCATGAAGATGGTTTATGTTCATACACTGAGGTTGCCAAAAACTTTTTTTTTGCAACTCCGTGGTTCCCATAGTACCCCATTTTCCCCGGATTAGCGCTTGAAGAGTCTAATATTCCCCACTTTTGCACCTCCCCCTCAACTATATTAACGCGTTGAACCCTCGTTGCTTTAGAATTTTTGAAAAAATCCTGACTATGACAAAGGATCGAACACGTGTCGGCCCATCACCAGGTGGATTTCCATCCATAAGACCAGGGCGCCAATCAAAAACCTGCAGATAAATCTCGCCGGATATCAAGAGCGGATCTACGGGGGGTGGGGTGGGAATAGGGTAATAATCCCCCCCACAAAAGGCCAGGGATAATTTACCCCCTCCCCCAAAGAATTTCACTAGATCCGCGCTTGCTGAATATGTTGCATAATGTAAGGATCGGTTTCACTATCGATTCTCTTTTTGCCGATAAACAAATTGTGCACGTTGAGAACACCTTTTATCATTTCCATTATTTCTGTCGCATATTCGATTTTGGTTTCGTTCTACAACAGGTACCCTCCGCCCTTCAATGATAAATAAATTCATTCCTTGAAATATAGAACCTTTCTATTTTACATTTGCACCAGTACAATATGAAAAACTTTTAAAGCAGCCTAAAAAGAACATCATTTCAACAATGTGTTGAAAATAATTACTGGGGAAAACTACAAGCCTTTGTAATATGTCGGATAAATAGCCTTTCTGTGTTGCTGTTACGGTATGAGAAGAATTAACTTAGGGAATGTCAAAACAAGTAAATTCTAAATTTAAAAAATAGCACTATTAATTATTTCTAATGTTAATAAATTATAGTGGTTTGCATGATACCTGGCTATATTATAAAAAAATCATTTCGGAAATAGAACTCGATCGTAAATATTTGTGACTCTGTATCAGCCAATATTTAGAAAGATATGGTTCTCTATTAAAAGATTATTAAATCTATATCGTATTGAAGCATTTCATATTGGTAGTAATTGTGTGTTAAACGAAATAAAAAATCTTCTGTACTTCTTTTATGCCAGTCTTAAATTTAGTTTTACTTTATTTATAAATGTTAGAGCTACTAATCATGATGGATTGTCAAACACGGTGTGTTTTAGGAATGTGGACACGACACGTGAGGGCTTTATCAAAAACTGTAAATATTGTTGTTATCGTTGAAATTTATGAAAAGTTTTAATGTTAAACGTTTGTTTTTTTTTAAAATTGATAGTAATATTTATAGAACAGTATTATAACATAAAAGCAATTTTGATTATAATTATACGCCTAAATCGAAAGACATTTTTATCAAACTTGACTAACTCATTTAGGAACCTACGAGTTTGGAGTTGGATTTCACTTAACGTTTTGAATTTCAAATTTATTTAGAGTAACCGCTATAATACCCTTAGTAATTCGCTTACCAAAATCAAATTTAAATTTTAAATTTATACATGTATAAGCCGTGAAAGAAAACAAAAGAACAATTGTAATTAACATATACCTACATATACACGCTGTATTGTTATTTTAAATTTTGGACCCCATAAACTACATATGGTGTTTCGAACTGTCCCAAATGCTACCACACTCCGATTCTCAGTTCATCGACATTTTCAATGGGAGTCGTATAAACTATGATTTAAAGTGACCCCAGAGAAAAAATCTAAAGAATTTAAGTCTGGAGATCGCGCAGACAGCAACTGCATCCGTGGCAACTAACCGTTGGTAAGTTTAACAGAGAGTTAAGAGCTGATGGAAAAACGCCCTTAAATCTTGTTAGTTATAGTAACTTTAAAACTAACCCGTTTAAGGGTCGGCCTTTTGTTTGTCTTTTTGTCTTTGGTTTGGGTTTAACTACCTGTTAAGCTAACCCAGGGTCAATTGTCATGGATACCATTGTTAAAAGACTTGTTTCCATGACATTGACCGTTAGTTAGCTTAACTAGGAGTTAAATCAGAATTGAAAGAACGGTCCTAAGACATACATATGAACTTTTATGAGGAATCAGCCCATAAATATTTCGCATATATTTGCATATATTTAGAATCACCCTGTGTAGGATGTCTCAAAAAGAAACGGCATCTAGTTAAGGTCATATAAGCATGTTCTTTTCATGAAAATAAGAGAAAAAATTCCTGTTAACGGGTTCGTAAATGAAATAAAATTTGTAGGTTTAGTTTCGTTATGAAACGTTCAGTGCGTTGTCATTACAAATCTAATCTATCTCTTTGAAGTGAATAATGTATATTTATAAAAACGTCAAAATATAGTAGACAATATTAATACTAATACAATTTATCGATTGATATGGAAAATACTTCAGCTGTTCAATAATCACATGACAACAATGTCAGAAAGAACATCTGTTTCAAAAATGCAAACTTTACAGTTTTAGTATTTTCACTGTTTTTGGGTTTTCAGACTTTTAGCAAATTAATTATTACAAATGAAAAATTCTGTCTAATTTTTAGCCCACCCCAGAACATGTTTTATTCTAAAATGATTTACCATACAAAATTGTAGTTAGGTACGATCTGTATTTTATTTTGTTCGATTTGACTGTTTGAAAAAGACAGCTCTAATATGAAAGTGAAACATTATCTTGCACTTACTGCTACTATTCATCTAAGTATACACCATGCTTACTATTGATTTTTGAATATATTTTTAAATTTACGACCTGGCTTTTCCCCAAAAACAATTATTTTCATAAAATAAAATTTATTATCTATCATAAAGTTGTAACAGGTTCTGTGAAATCATACATAATAGCTCATAATATTGTTAAGTAGGATGACTCACTGATGTTAAAAAGACAGTAAATGAAATGTTTTTGAAAATATATTAACAAAGGGAACAAATTCAGGAGTGATGGGAACTACGACCTTACATAGTAACCGTGTTATTCAGTTTTACTGATATGGATTAGAAATTTGGCTGAAAGCCTAAAACGCAGTTATATTTTTGTTTCTGTTGAAAAAGTTTTAGGATGGGACGGGCGTAGCGCAGAAGTGGAGTCGTAGGACTGAGCTGGGACTACAAACGCTGGTGTGTTCCGCACACGACGATGGCAGTTAGCGCCTCCCGCTGTATACCTATGTACCGCAAAAAATATTAAGGAAATATAATTACGTAGTACATAGTCAGAGATTTAGGATTTTATTAAGTGAAAAACCAGAATTCCAAGTTGACAGTTTGAAGCAGACGATATTACTGTTAATGTGATGTAATACATAGGTTTGGAAGTTTTGAAATCGTCTTTTGATGAAAAACTGTGTAGTGCAAATTGTCACATGCCAGCATCGAATTATCTTCAACATTGCAATTACATATGAAACATCAGTTTTTTCTTTACAATCGTACATCCAGCATCACCGTTTAGCTAAACTTACCCGTTTGTTATCGGACATTGCAATATACAGGGTGTAGAACTGGATCACACACCATACGGATTTCAATGCAAACATTTTTGTTCATTTATTTTAGAGCGTACACGATTTTCAAATTTAGACACTTAATTATCGAGTTATTCTTCGTTTTGTAAAACTAAAATACAAAACCATTAGAACGTCCTGATTCAGTATTTCTTCTTCAACAAAAAACTTCTAAACAGTTTAGCTCTAAAATAATTAGAGAAGAAAATAAATGAACATGTTTGCATTGAAATCCCTATGATGTGTATCCAATTCTACACCCTGTATGATGTCATTCATAACTGATCACACTTATTCATTAAACATGATGGCACTCTATTGCTCGCCACCGTTTTAATTCAAACCCACCGAATGAATCGAGCAATTTTCTGAATTCTACTCCAACTGATTTAATAGTTATTTGTAAACTACCACTTAATTTTATTATTTTTTTCCATTACTAGATTTAGAATGTACCATTAATTAGTTTGTTTTGAGGACAAGAAGTTGATTTTCTCATAGTTAGTGGTTACTAATTTTTTATTATTGACCACTGGTTAATAATAGAAACAATTATTTATCTAGCAGGCTAGCCTGATTCCTTTAAAATTATGTCAAATATCGAATATTATTCACCTTCATAACACAACAACCACTTTCTAAAGCTTATTTATTTTAATCTAGTATTGTTTCTTATTAATTTTAATCATAATTATTTGTTAAAAATGAGAAATAAATATATTTTAGATAAACGTCAAATTTTACACAAATGTCAGTTGTATGTTTTCAGGCAAGGCTACTTGATTTTTGTGGATATTTAGAAATGTAATTTTATTTTTTATTAACTTAAAAACGATTAATTATAAAAGGAATAAAGGTGCTGGTAGTGGAAAAAATAGTATATAAACCACGGTAGAGAAGACTTATCAGCCTCGTAGCTTATTTCTTTCTAGGCTCCGCATCTCAGGAAATAATAATGCACGACTGAGGGAAATGTCTTCTCTACCGTGGTGTATAATATACTAACTAGTTACCGGATTCGCTGAAATTGTTTTGCAGCCCAATATTCGAGCTACAATCTTTAGTAGTAATGTTTCAGGGTTTCTCTTTTTTAATTGTGCTGGGCTGGATGAAGGAAGGGTTTTTGGGTGATATGGGTCGGTCAGAAACAAACATGCTCGCTATCGTGTAATAAAGCATCTGTTTATAAAGGGACAGAAATTAGAAATGTATTGGATTTTTGATAAATGTCTTCTTGTGCTGTATAGATTCTTCTTATTGTAATTAGTTTCCATTTTTACAGGGGTGGGGGTAGCCTTTCCAGTTTGAAGAGTTATAATTTTTACGCAATTTTATTTGGAAAAGAACTTAGTATTAAGTAATATTTATCAAAATTAAATTTCTCTTTTGCAGTTGCAGATACCGCGGGTAGCACGGGCTGTAGGTAAATATAGGAAGTATCTGAATTGCTTAGTTAAACTCTTTGGTTAAACTGTGATCAAACTTAAGTAACGTGATGTATGGAACAAAACTGTAAAAAAGTTCCTATAGACATGTGTCCAAAATTACGTCCTTAAAAAGTTACGCGCGATTTTTAAAATTGCGAATAATCAGTATAATCGTATAGATTGCAGTCTGGAGAGCGTGGTGGCCACGCAACTGCCAATCGGCCAATCCTACGATTCGGAAAATTATTATTTAAGTACTCTCTAGAACAAGGCTGAAATATGGTCCATGAACCTTTTAAGGAAGTATGTGATAGGAACTTTTTTTACAGCTCATTTAACCGAATGGTGTGTTTCATACATCACGTTGGTAATGTTTGGCCAAACAATTAAGATACACCTTGTATATTTCTTAATGAACTCATCAAAATTGCTTTACTTTACCAACCTTGCATCAAAACCGTATAAAATTTAAATAAAACAATGTTTGTGATTAAAGGAATATGGGAATCGGATGTGAACTACATTGTAATGGTAGATTACGCAGATTACCTCTTCAAGTATTCACTGAGAACAGAAAATTTCAAATAATGAATGTATTAAACTTTTACTATTAATGTAATTCTGGAAAGATTTTATAATGGGACCCACAGGCAATATATTTTCAGAATGCTACAAATTGCTTTTATTATTTAAATCAATCTTCGTTCGCATAATTCTGTAGATGAACAAATTCGTTTAAAACGAAATCCGTATAATCGTAATGAGAAATTACCCCATCTGAAGTACAAAATACCGCTACAATATTTTACGGTCCTGCACATTACTTGCCTTTGTGAATTCATTGTTCCTTAGTGCCCATAAGGATCTAGGATTAACTGTCTGAAACTCTGAAATATTAAACCGAGGCGTTGCGGTTTTGCTAAAGGCTAATACCGTTTCATAATTTTCGTCTGTGCAGCATATTAGCATCCGGAAACCTGAAAGTTCAGCTCGTGTAAGATTGCAAGGCCACGAACTGCAAACAACATGTGTAATAAGGCTGACGGCGCACATCACAAGGGAAGTGTCATGAAAGATGGGAAACTCTCGCAGGTAGGTATCTCAGCAATTTTCCCTTGTCGACCTTACATACGCGCACTCGCATCACGGCAGCTTTCGAGTGCCGTTTTGATCGATTTCCACCTTGCTCTGTACCTAATTTACTATCTCTCTTTGACCGCGTAAACAATACACAGTTATTTCGAATTTGAGACGGAGCTTTGTGTTTCCCTGGAAATTATTATTTCTCTTGTGAAGGCGCACATAATAGGACGTGGTTTTGTACGAAGTAGATAAGAACGAGCCGACATAAAAACGCGAACAGGGTTGACATAAAACTTCTTTATAGACTACTTCTCGGTCTAGTTCACAACGAGGAATATTTTTTACATGAAATGATAGAACAGGCTCGAAGGGATATACATTTGTCTTGGTTGATTGTTATAGATGAAGAAAATAGGAAAAGAAAATCTATATTTAGCCCTAGGCTCGTCAGCCTGCATAATAAGAGACTCTTTCCTTACAAAAAGATTTTTCAAACGCGAAATCTACTTTTCTAAACTTTATATAACGCCGCCGATAGAACGTTGTTGGTGTTTTAAAAAAATTGAAATGACTTAGGAAAATTTAAATTAATTGCACTTAATAGGTATATAGGAGACGAAAAATTGTAGCATAAATCCAGTTCCACATTTTTTGTAAATTTTTATTAAAGTAGGGCATTATTTACTAATGTTTAGTGCAAAAACTAACATTTTATTGCACTTGTGCAATAAAATTGCCTTAATGACGTCTCAGTTTTCTTCGCTTTCTATGGTAAACACGGCTGCTTTAATTTCCGACGCCGGATGTTACAATTTTTTATTTAACATGTCATTCATTAATCACAAAAATTAACGTTTTTTTTAATATTGTACACGAACGTAGAAAAAATATTGTAGGTATGGAAACTCGTGTAAAAGGTCTTATTGTACTTGGCGTATTGTCAAACTCGGGCTACGGCCTCATTGGGCAACTTTACGTACGTCGCGTGCAAAAAACCGTCACTTTTTGCACTTGTTGCATAAATAACTAAAATATTTGTTATATCCAGAGATCTTGTTATATCACTTCACGATATATTTTTGTTTTCAGACCCCTTCCACCATGTTTCCCCTAATTGGCTTCCATTATTTCGATTACGTAGCAGTTTTTCTGATCCATCTAACTTTTATCTCGTATTCCCTTCATTTCATTTTTGTTCCTGATTTTCATTGCTGTATTGCTTGTATTTACTTATTCTACCTTCCTATCGCCTATCGTTTGTTTCATAGTGTAACCAGTCCACCCTCAACATCAATTAATTTGGTCCTCCAGCTACCTTGATTTATAATTCGACCCTTTAGTCGTACCTTCAGCATTTGTGATTTCATCAACCTTTGTGTTTTCCCTAGCCCATCCAGGCATCCAAAATTATTCTTGTCAACGTTAAATCTTAAGTGTATGTTAAAAAAGTTGGTAGAACCTAACACTCTCTTTTCATACATGTTTCTTTTGAAATATGGTATTTACGAGTATTTATTTATTTATTTATTTATTTATTTATTTATTTATTTATTTATTAATTTTTAATATGACGGCTATTTGCAAAAAGTATGTTTAACTCTTGAAAAATGGTTCGCTGCCTTCTGATATTAAAACCACACCACCGTCTGCATATCTAAGATAGTTGAGCTTCTTCCTATGAATATTAATTTCTTTCCAACTCCATTTCGCATTCTTAAGTACGACCTCTACTCCTGTTATGAACAATTTAGGACTGGTGAAAGTATCTCATATCTCTTCCATCTTAATTAATATGAAATGGGTGTCTTGAAATGTTTGAACCGCCGCACACCCAGTAAATGTAAACGACTGTCGTTAAATAAACGATTTGATACGCAATGAGGCGGTGGCGGTGTCTCGAATCATAGATAATATAAAGGTTATATTATCTATGTCTCGAATTAATAGAAAAATCTAACCATGAATTGTTTCATCGTTGTTGTTATGGGTAACCTGTTGATTTATTTTAATGGCTACTTTTTCAAAAAAAAAGGCAAACGCCCACATTTACTTTACCTGTGGATACTGTGATGGAAATGCTAGAGCGGTGGTTTAGGTATTGCCGGGGATTTTCTGCACGAAAATAAGAATTTTGTCCTGATCCGATGGGATTAGATTTGGGTATAATATTTGTAACATGTAGATTTTTATTTAATTAAACCTGGAGCCATTTAGGAACAAATATCTGCCAAAAAATCTTTTGCATGCAACCAATATGACGCGACGCGGCGTCGTCAGAGTGTTTAGGAATTGGAATTTGGGAAGAGCTTTTTCAAAACGTTTATAAAAGAATGGTTCAGCAGTTATAATTATTTTATTGCTTTATGCTTAAAAATTTAATCTTTACTTTTTTATTTAGGTCTTTGAAAAGGTCACGATCAGAATACATTCCAGTATTGGAAGTGAAGGAAAGTTAAAAAGAACAAGTTAGAATGAAAAGTTTTTGGAGTTGCTATTTAGTTTTCTTTAAAAGTGCTGTTCGTTTCTTTCAAAGTTTATAAAGTTCTTCATATAACAACTTGCTTATGCATTATATATTTTTATATGAAATAGGAGTTTGTATTATGGAAACTCTCTAAAGTCTTATATCCAATTAGAAATACTGTAGTAATAGTAAATGCTTCCTTCATACCTAGTATTTATTAGATCAAGATCATCAACTTCACTTCAGCGCATCGGGTGTTGAATTATGCCAAAATAGGATGTCTAAACTATACCACACAATTTATAGTCTGTTAAGTAGGATGTCTTTATTCAATCCTTAAATTTCAGTAAATTGAGGTTAAAAAAATTACTTTGTAATTAATTTTAAATTTAGGAATCAATTGCAACTGATTAGATACGACGCTGTATAAAGTATTGAGCTTTGTTTATTTTTGTGAAAATTTTAATAACACGATTCGTTTGTAAAGTGCCTTTATGGATTATGGCACTGGTGTGTAGGTAGTGTTTCGCTTCAGTCTGCAAACTGGACACTCGCTGATACAATAAACTTGTAATTCATATACAATACAAACTATACAAATATTTTAAGTGTAATTCATTTTCCACAGATTATTATACAATAGAGAGAAACATGTTCCATATGTTACGAGTTCAGTCCAGCTTTCAGTGGGTTTTGATTGCGGTTTTACAATTTACAAAGCTGTTGGATTTATTTGCTCCTATTTCATGAAATTGCAATTTTCTAAAATTGTAAATTAAACAAGATACAAAATGTGGCCAAAAAGGAACTAGTTAATGTGCAGTCATAATTGTCGTAGAAAATAAATAAGAAAGATACAAACAATAAAACCATCAAAGTATTCCTTATTATAACATTGCGCTGAACCTGAATACCCCGAAAGATTATCAGAAAATAAAGGTTTCTAAAATAAATGCAACGCTGATACGATATCCTCTGGAGCAAAATAAGCGTAAATAAACCGATTTCCAGAACTTACAGGTATTGTAGGTAGCTCTATTGAACCGTAAGATGTTTCGTATTTTTTGTAACATTTCTTGTACAGCTATGAAAAATTTGAAGAAAAAAATGCCCGAGGCATTGTTGAGGCTTGTGCTCTGTCCAACCATTTCTCAAAAATTTTGCAGTTAGCCACAAGCCAATATAGCAACCATTATATGTATTTTTCTACTCCCATACTTTAATTGATATGTTAGGTATTTTTACTACCTCTACTTTAATGATATTTATTAAATACCTACAAATTTTTCATTACGATACAAGTTTATAGCCAATATTCGGTCAGTATCAAATATTGTCACGCCCAGAATAGACAAGGATCTCGTGGTTCGACTAATGTTTGAGCCGGTTCTGAATCAAGTGACCCTGTTCGAGTGCGCAATATCAAATATTGTCATATCTAACAGATCTAAAATTGAATAAATTTTGAAACTACAGCGAGTATTTAACATTATTTCTATCACTAGTTTTAGAAAAAAGTGTGCATGCAACTCATATTTAATGGTTATTAAGGTACACTCATATTCATTACGACACTCGTATCTTAATCGCTACCATTAAATGCTCATTGCATAACATATTATTATAGGGTGTCTCTAAACCTAGTACCATAAATTTACCAGCCGCTTCCTGACGCAAAAATAAGTCGAAAATATCTATAAAAGTTTTGTCCTAAACCGCAGCATAAGGAAGCTACACGTCTTTGAAAATGGTGTTGAAAAAACGTAAAACAATTGCATTTTAAAAACGGTTTGAGATAAAAAATCGAAATTTTCCAGGCAGCCTAACCTATTAAAGGTATAAATTTTCTACTATTTTTTTTTGTAAATTAACCAGGGGCGGCGCGAATGGGGGTTATCTCCTTTTTCTTGTAACCCGTTTTTCTTAACCTTTTGTTTTTTTCCATTTTAGTTTAGAGATTTGTATTCCCTGTTGCCTAATTAACAAAAAAAGGTACTCTTGTTTCAACTCGCCTGGACTAACCGTTTCCTATAAAATGCAGGTTTTCTGTTTAGCCAAAATCAATTTAGAATGCTGGATTTGTATGTAAATTAATTTATTGAAAAATAAATTAAAATAAAAATAGTTACAGTAAGTGTTCGTACTGTTTATACCTTCAATAGGTTAGGCTGAATGCAAAATGTCGATTTTTTTATCTCAAACCGTCTTTAAAATGCTATTGTTTTCCGTTTTTCAACACAATTTTCAAAGACGTGTAGCTTCCTTATGCTGCGGTTTAGGACAAAACTTTTATAGACATTTTCGACTTACTTTTGCGCCAGGAAGCGGCTGGTAAATTTATGGTACTAGGTTTAGAGACACCCTCTGTATATTTATTTAATCCCAGACTTTTTCTTTTGAAAGATTTCAGGTACCTACTAATCAATACCTTCCGTATATTAGAAATTTGCAATTTGTAGGTAAGTTTCTAATTATCGCAGAATAGCATACGTAGTATTTCAAGAGACTATATCAAAAATATTTTTATATGTTTTGGAGCATGTATATTCCGCCTTGAATATGACTTGGATATCGATTCACTCAACTGTAAGCTCTAAACTCAGTTTTCATAGCTACACAAATGTTAGGCAATTTCAAGATTGCTAGGTTTCTTTTGTTGTTGTTTCTGCTTGCTTAGATATTTATTTTCTGTTTCAAGACACAAGGGCAAGATTCTTTTTTGATGCTGAAACATCAGCGTTAATAAATTGCAAGGTATGGTTCGTTACGAATACAAGGTATGATGCTTTACACTTTTTATTCTAATTTGTTTTACCTTTGAACTTCAATCTTGTTTAGAAATTCTGCAGGTAACCAGCATTGCGCTTTCAGGTCTGTATTTATATTTTAAGGGTTGCTTTGTTTTATGATTAAAAATATTGGTTGGTATAAATTATAAAACCTTTTGTGAATCGAAAGTTTTTATCAAATGGTTGGATTTAATTAATCACGAATTATTTATATTTTACTGAAAAATGAAAAATGATTGAATTTTTAATGTGGGTAATTTAAAATAAATTTTATTATTTGGTTGCTGGATAAAGATATTTATTTGAAATAAAGAACATCTTCTTTGTTTCAAACTCTTAAAAAAATAATAAAACTCCAATTCGTTAATAGGTCTTGTAATGGTGTTCTCTTGACAAGAAAATCGATGAAAATAAGTTAAGTGTTCAGTGACGTCAACTGCAGTTCGCAGAGGAATATAAATAAAAAAATACAGGATGTTGATGCTCGCAATTGACCGAAACAATTTTAACTTGTTTTCCATAATATTCCCTGAAATTAGAAAACTATTTAAAAAACAACTGAATCATGAAGCACTTTTACCTTGTTATTATAAATTCGAAGATTTGCATTTTTCCTAAAAGGGAAATATTTTTTTAATTACTTTTTAACTTCGAAATCATTTTCTTCGGTTTTCTAACAAGAGGGTTAATATTCAACTGAAATATTCTTGTCTGTATAACTTCGACATCTTATCGCTCGTGAGAGTTTCGAAAGTGAAAAATTGAAGGGATAATAAAATCAGCTGTAAAATCCTTTCCCAAATGTTCCAAGTCGTGCTCGAATTACTAGGTGATGAAATTCTGATTCCCTTATTTTTATAGAAATACCGTGTGGTTATTCATAGGCAATTTTATTATATTATCCCTCCAACTATCTACTAATCAGGAAAATCTATTTATTGTATAAATATAACGTTTATATTTTCATAAAAGAGATCCTTGGAAATTTGAAAAAATTACTCTCGTACGTTCTATAGTATCCCACGCTTTCTGAGTTATTAGTAAACACAGTCTTCCAAAAAGAGAGAATCACAATTTATAACTCCGATAATATTATAAACAGAGTTAACGAGGCGGTTGATGCGCCTAAAAGGCCAAGGAAAACTTTGTTGGCTTGTAGACACGACTATTCACGGCGCCAACTTGCAGAATATGTTATTTCGGTAAAAATTGGATGTTCAATATTACATGCACTTCTGTAACTTCATAGCCAATACAAACCTGCAAACTCGGATGCTTCAGGTACTGTAAGAAGTGTAATAGGTGTTCCTTCATTCGCTTTTATTGCTTTTGCGAGACTTCCGTGCTTATAATTATTAATATCTGCCCAGGTTGCTGCCGCCAGAGCACATTTACTCAGTTTCGTTTCCTAGTTTCTGATTAACAAAGATGCAGAATTTTTTATGAGAATGAAAGTTGTAATACTAACATGAAAATTTAAAGAAGTTTACTTTTCTGTACGACTGTAATTTGATTTACGATTGAATACTGAAATGTACATTTGTAACGAATACGACTTTTCACTACATTTGATTTTCAAAATACAATGCAAGCACTTTTGAAATATCCTGAAAAAACTGAAATTTTCAAAGATGTGAAATTCTAGCATTCATCAAATAAGCAAAATGTATCTAATACTAAGCTGTAGAAAATTTAAACAAAATTGTGTGGCCAGTTTTTTGTAATAATTTTTTAAAAACTTTAAAATTTTTGGAAGAGCACCGCCGCGCGCGCCGTTGTGATCGTTTTTTTGGATTTTCTAAATAAATTTTTGTTATGGTATTCAATTAAACGGTCTGACTCTCATATTCTCAATTCCATCAGCCACACTATCTTTAGCTCAAGTTCTTTATTTTATTGCTAGAAAAATAATATGCTTTGGTCTCGACATAATATGGAGACTGTCTTTGATGTACGCATCGATAAACCGCCCGTACCTACTTCACATCTGTAGCACAAAATAGATTTTATTATTGCCCATCTAATGTATTTCTAAATATTGTTTGAAAGGTTCCTGCTCAAGCGTATCACCGGAGATATTTCAGTTCTGACGGCGTGATCGTCCTGAAGTTAGTAAGCAACCAATTTTCATTGATTGGTGAACATTTAGGCAACTTCTCATTTAAATTTTGTTACTTTACTTTCTGATATATTATGAAAAACATTTTCATATTTACCTATCAAAATAGATATTTAATAATTTATAATGAATTGGTAAGCATTTGAAATAGTTCTGAACAAAAAAATATTAGTTACTTCAGCGGAGGACACTTTGTTTCCGCGACTGAGTTAGGGTATTTGATCGTTTTTTATTACATAGCTTAGATTGACATCTTGTTGATATTACAATCACAACATTTAAATCGTCTATTTTAATTTGTTTAGATGTAATTTGTGGTACAAATACTATATTTTAATTTTTAGAGAAGTTGACAGTCTTCACAGTCTATCATTAATAAGCGATAGAAAAGTGACTGAAAGTATAATTTCTTATATAAACGCATGTAATCTATATTAGAAAAGCCCACAAACCATAGATTACTACGGTGTGTCCATTTTATAGTGTAACCTTTAAGATGCTACTATAGGCAACACACTTTACAATCTAAAGACAGATTTCAAATTAAAAGTAATCGGCATAAATTAAAAAAAGAACAGTTTTAATTGATTGCTATCTCGAAATCTTACTACTGCATAGGAATTTTTATACATATAATATATTGTAATATATTTTATTTAGTTACGTCATAATATAATATGCAGTGTGTGTTGCCTACTATGAATAATCAAGGCATTCCACGATAAAATGGACAGACTGTATATGAAGGACATATAACATAAATTAAAATAAAATTTATAGCAAGTACTCTACCTCTACTACTATAGAAACCTCACTAAGAAATCTCTTGGTTGCATCCCAAGTAACACGGGACATCCTATGGACGTCCATTTTAGGTCCATATTTGGTACATAGCGTCCATGGACGATTATGGACCGATATGGACGTACAATGGACGTCCGGTACTGTACCACCACAGGACGGTATGCGTATCGGCCAAATAGGACATCCATAGTACGTCCAATGGACGTCCAAAGGACAAGGACGTCCATAGGATGTCCATAGGATGTCCAAAGGACGTCCATAGTACGTCCATGTAACATGTTTAAATAAACGTCCGTATATGGACGTTTTATGGACTCAATTCTAGAAAATCTAGAAAGTCGTCGTTGAGAACAGAAGCATGACGCGATGTCATATTGGCACATTTGGTGTTCTGTCATTCCGTTGTGAATTTAAAAGTTATTGCACTGCAGACAGGTAAGTGGTATCTACTTATTTACAGATATAAGTGAACTGCCAATAGAGGAAAAAACGCCAAACCCTCCCCCCCATAGTTCAACTTCCCTTTACATGCCATTCATGTGAACACGTAAAAAAAGAATTAGCAGAAACTAAAGGTATATAATAGTATATTATATTATTAGCAGTAGAAAGAGTTCTTTTTGTGTTGAGCTCATATTGCGGCCGAGGCGCACGCGCCGAGGCTGTGCAAGTGAGCGAAACACAAATAAGACGTTCTACTCCGAATAATATATACTATTTTTTCTTCAAGTGTAAAAATATTCTGTTGCTGTAAATAAATATTTCCTAAAAAGTCATTTCCACAGGACAACGCTCTCCCTCCTACCAACCTTGGGGGCGGAGCTATGGGCAAAATACTGCCGTTGCCATGGATACGTAAACACATTATTGTACTAGTAACATTATTTTCATTTTTTGACTACTAACAAAATGACTTTTTTCTACATAGCCAGTTCGGTACAACAATACGGATATTATGATACGCTTGAAGAAAAAATGAATTACTTGAGCGTTTTTACTGTCTTTTTACTGTCAAGTACTTCTCTTTTAATTTCCCTAACATATAAAAGATATGTATCATCAGTGCGTCCGATGAAATCACAGCCTGATCGTCGGCAAAAAGCAAGGTGTACAAAAGCTTTCTATTCCACCCACAGTTAATAAAAGTTGCTGTGTGAACTCACCTTTAGCTAATAAAAGTTGCAGTGTGAACGAATCTTTTGCTAAAAAAGGTTACTGTGTGAACGCACCTTTAACGTTAAAAAGTTGCTGTGTGAACTCACCTTTAGCTAATAAAAGTTGCTGTGTGAACTCACCTTTAGCTAATAAAAGTTGCAGTGTGAACGCACCTTTAGCAAAAAAAAGTTGTTGTGTGAACGCACCTTTAGCTATAAAAAGTTGCTGTGTGAACGCAACTTTAGCCAATAAAAGTTGCAGTGTGAACGCACCTTTAGCTAAAAAAGTTGTTGTGTGAACGCACCTTTAGCTATAAAAAAGTTGCAGGGTGAACGCACCTTTAGCCAATTAAAGTTGCAGTGTGAACGCACCTTTAGCCAATAAATTATGCAGTGTGAACACACCTTTTGCATATAAATTATGCAGTGTCAACGCACCTTTAGCTAATAAAAGTTGCCGTGTGAACGCACCTTTAGCTAATAGAAGTTGCCGTGTCAACGCACCTTTAGCTAATAAAAGTTGCCGTGTCAACGCACCTTTAGCTATTAAAAGTTGCAGTGTGAACACACCTTCGGCTAATAAAAGTTGCTGTGTGAACGCACCTTTAGCTATAAAAAGTTGCTGTGTGAACGCACCTTTAACCAATAAAAGTTGCAGTGTGAACGCACCTTTCGCTAAAAAAAGTTGCCGTGTGAACGCACCTTTAGCTAATAAAAGTTGCCGTTCTCAACGAACCTTTAGCTATTAAAAGTTGCAGTGTGAACACACCTTCGGCTAATAAAAGTTGCTGTGTGAACGCACCTTTAGCAAAAAAAAGTTGTTGTATGAACGCACCTTTAGCTATAAAAAGTTGCTGTGTGAACGCACCTTTAACCAATAAAACTTGCAGTGTGAACGCACCTTTCGCTAAAAAAAGTCGCTGTGTGAACGCACCTTTAGCTAATAAAAACTGCTGTGTGAACGCACCTTTAGCTACTGAGGGTTGCAGTGTGAACGCACCTTTATCTAATAAAAGTTGCTGTTGTGGACGCACCGTTAACGAGCTATTAAAAGTTGCTGTGTGAACGCACCTTTAGCTAATATAAGTTGCTGTGTGAATGCACCTTTAGCTAATATAGGTTGCTGTGTGAACGCACCATGGTAATGGGTTAGGTTAGGTTAGCAAAATGAGTTGGGTTAGGTTAGGTAATGGGTTAGGTTAGGTTAGCAGAATTAGTTGGGTTAGGTTAGGTAATGGGTTAGGTTAGCTAAATGAGTTGGGTTAGGTTAGGTTAGATAAATGAGTTGGGTTAGGTTAGCTAAATGAGTTGGGTTAGGTTAGGTAAAGGGTTAGGTTAGGTTATCAAAATGAGTTGGGTTAGGTTAGGTAATGGGTTAGGTTAGGTTAGATAAATGAGTTGGGTTAGGATAGCAAAATGAGTTGGGTTAGGTTAGGTAATGGGTTAGGTTAGGTTAGCTAAATGAGCTGGGTTAGGTTAGCAAAATGAATTGGGTTAGGTTAGGTAATGGGTTAGGTTAGGTTAGCTAAATTTTATATATATATTTTTTTATTATATATATTTATCTAACCTAACCCAACTCATTAATCTAACCTAACCCAACTCATTTTGCTAACCTAACCCAACTCATTTAGCTAACCTAACCCAACTCATTTATCTCACCTAACCTAACCCATTACCTAACCTAACCCAACTCATTTTGCTAACCTAACCTAACCCTTTACCTAACCTAACCCAACTCATTTAACTAACCTAACCCAACTCATTTATCTAACCTAACCTAACCCATTACCTAACCTAACCCAACTCATTTTGCTAACCTAACCTAACCCTTTACCTAACCTAACCCAACTCATTTAGCTAACCTAACCCAACTCATTTATCTAACCTAACCTAACTCATTACCTAACCTAACCCAACTCATTTTGCTAACCTAACCTAACCCTTTACCTAACCTAACCCAACTCATTAGCTAACCTAACCTAAACTAAAATAACCTAACCTAACCAAACCTTTAGCTAATAAATGTAGCAGTGTGAACGCACATTTAGCTAATGAAGATTGCTGTGTAAACGCACCTTTAGCTAATAAAAATTGCTGTGATCATCGGCAAAAAGGAAGGTGTAGGGTGTACAAAAGCTTTCTATTCCACTCCTTCGCAATACTTCTGTAGTTCTGTGACATACATTTTGGCCAAAGTTGGAGATAAACAACATCCTTGTCTTAAGCTATTATTAGTCGTTTTAAATGCTTCCGATATCTGATTTTTTATTGTTATTGCGCTAATGCAGTCCCGATAGATTAGTAATTTATATTAAATTGTAATTATTTTATAGAATACATTTTTTTTGTATAATATAATTTCTTAATCACAAAGATGTCTTATTTTTACTCAATAAAAGTAGTAACATTAAATTTGTTTAATTAACATCCAATATAAATCCATATTATGTCCATAGAGTGTCCGTATGGACGTCCAATGTACATCCATAGAACGTCCATAGTACGTCCATGTACATCCATAGAACGTTTCTTGTACATCCAAAGGACGTCCAATGTACCTCCATGTGCATCCATAAACGTCCATGTATGGACGTATTATGGACTCCATACTTGTGCCATATGGACGTCCATAGAACGTCCCATGTATCTGATATGGACGTCCAATGGACGTCCGAACATCCATAAACGTATGTACAATGGACGTCCATTGGATGTACGTGTGTTACTTGGGATGTAGTAGTGCTGAACTGCTGACCTTAGATAAACAATTCCAAGTAAAACCCAAATTTTAAGAAGAATCTGCTCAAAACTTTCTCTGCATTGATTTAATTTGCCACCCTTAATAAACAGCCAAATTGTCGGTAGTTTGTGTCATTGTGTGAAATTATAGGTGTGTTTTATTGCTGTTTTTTAGTGTTTGGATTTTATACACTTATTTTTTATCTAAGTATTACTTATTGTAATTTATTAACAAGAATAGCAAGGTAGGTACATTAGTAAAGATTTACAGAAAATTTAAAATCCAGACTAACTTTTGACCTACAGAAGATTTTAAGATAATGTAATAAGTACCTATTGTTTAAAATCTCGATGAAATTTTTCTTTTCCTATACTACATAACGTATTTTAGATACAAAATGTCGCAACGGCAATACCTGAGCGGAGCTCAAAAACGAAAATTGAAAGAGAAGAAGGAAGTGGAAAAAAATAACATGAAAAATTAACAAAGTTTTTGATTGAAGAAAGGGAACAAACCTTAGAAAATGTGGGTTGCAATTCAAATTTAAACGACTGCCTGTTAAAATGTAATGCATCACCGAAATACGGTAATTCAGAAGAAATGTTTGAAATTTCTGCAGATTTGGGCTTATGGCCAGATTATCTTAATGACAATTTTATAAATTTGTGTTTAGCAAAAGAAACATGCTATTTTCAAAATTTGAATAAAGAGAACAACTAGGTATATAGAATCAGAAGTTTCATTTGGACAACGAAAACGGTATTTTTCCAACAAATATTTTGAAAAAACAACAAAAATCACAATCTGGGGGTGGGCCCCAACAAACAATAGAGCGTAGGGCCCCGAAAATCTTAAATCCGCCACTAATTATACGATTGTAGAAAAGGCATATGAAACGATGAATAGATGACCATTTAGTTTAGAGAGAGCTATTTATCAACGAAATATTAAACATGAGTTGCGGAAAAACCGGAATAACATATTAATTTGGAAGAAATGAAATCCCTGCGTGTGTATCGAAATGATAGAAAATGTTATAAGGGAAGTAACAGGATTCATGTAGGTACTTAGGAACAAGTACAATAAATGCGCAAATAAAAACAATAATATTACGATTTGAGCTCAGAATGGTCAGTGTTATGATGAAAATACACAAATACACAATCAAGGTTGTAAATACAGGTCTCCGAATTTTTTCAATGGAGCAAGGACTCCATATGAATATAAATTTTTATTGCAACAACAAAAACGGAATTATCTATACACCAACCAGCCTTAATCAAACCAAAATGAAATCAACTTCAAGAACCGCGCGTGTCATACCTCGACAATCACTGGATAATAGCAATTTGTTAAATAGGTTCAAAAGTAAATAGCTTTTTGTCTCACGGAATCAATAACATATCATACAACAATCATATCAACAACACTAACAATAATACAATAACCAGAAAGCCTAGCATCAACATAGAATCAATAATCACATGAATATTATACAAGTTATCGTCAGTAATCTTACACCCATGATTGCAATTTCTAAGAATACGTTTTCAAAGCATCCGCTGGATAACTGGTGGTTTATGGACCAAATGGCACCATCATTATAATCATCTGCCTAATCACAACAATATTAAGGTAGGGGAAAAACGATTGATATAGGTTGAAAACACAGAAACTTAAACAGATTCAACGACTTGATTCTATAAATCCAGATTTTAATTTTATTGTGGACGATCCATGGTTTACTATATACAGGTTGATTATTTTATGGTGCAAGCCCAAGTATTCAGAGTAGGCAACATACACTGCATATCATAGGTAGGTACCTTTGCAAAATTAAAATATATCACCAATAAATATCAAAAAAGTTTAACTCTTTATCAGTGCCGTACTGCATGTTTTCAAATATCGGATACAGGACAACATTACTAGATTGTCAAAGTTCCCGCGTATGCGACGCTAGTGAAATTTTTTACCGAACATACGTAGCTGAACCTTGCTAAACCCGAATCAAACTAAGAACCTGAGACCTGTATCTTTGAATTGTGAAATGTGTTGCGCATTGTGGCGACTTAAGGGGTTACACGATAAAATAATCACTCGGTACATACACGTTGTCCCTAGAAATTTTGAATACGAGTAATGTAGGCACTGCGATTTTGTTCTTCTCGATTATTATAATAGATTGCCATGGTTGTTTATTACCAATTAGAAATTACTATTTATTTCCCGTTGCTTAGTGATTTAAAATATTTGACTCGGTTATGTAAAAAGTGAGCGTGGTAACTAAGCGACAAGTAATGAATTCAAATGTCCGTATTCAAAATTTCTAGGGACAACGTGTGTATAATGACAACCATGAATTTATTTTTGCAACTAGATTAGTGCTTTTATGAAAGCTTTATGCGCAAAAACAATCATACGCAGTGTTCGATTGGAGTTCTAGTAGTGCTGACTAAGGAATTGATATCGGATGTTAACAATCGACCTCCTACATTTGTGAAGATTACATGAAGAAATACATGTCTCTTAAAATTTCCAAAAAAATCGCTATATCTTTAGCATTAACGTAAGACGGGAGTACTGAACTCTGTTTGCGGCAATCTGCGCTTATAAACCTACCCCTTTATCAGCTTTCAGTTCTGTGTTGGAATTTACGAAATCTCGTTGCTGCAAACGTAGATTTTAATTGCGAAAGGCAGCGAAAACGGTGAAAGCGATAATTACCCTGTTTTTTCATTCGTTCGTCGTGTAATCCAACATACGTGACAACGTTTGTGTGTGTCCGTAATATCTTTATTACCTAACAAAAGCGGGGACAATTAAACCACTAGTACGGACAGTACCACAGTAAGCACAAATTTAAATGATTTCACCGAAATATTAAAACCCGCTCGTTTCTTTTTTATAGAAAATCGAGTGTTTGTTAAGTTTTAAGACGGCTTTTAGATTTGTTTCGTTGGGCGTAGTAGAATGTAACCTTTGAAACTTTTCGATCATGGATTAACCAACCATGAAAACGTATTATGTCTTGTAATAGAGAGTTACACAGACACTGAAGCTCTTAAAGGCTTAAAGGATTCTACAACTCCAAGGATACTTTTCGTTGTATAAATGTGCAACACATTTCGAAACAGAAATGACTAAATAGATTTTATTGTTCTTACAACAGCACTGATGTTATATTTTATTATATCAGCGCTAATTAGAGGAGTTTGAGAATTCACGCTTATTTTCGTGTTTCCTTCCTTTTTATGTAAGTAGAAGTTGTGAAAAGTAGACCACCAGTATTTCAAAGCTTTGTATAAGTTAAGTGTCTTGTTTATTATTTTTTCCGCGTTTTCAGACGTTGCAGTAAAATCATACTAATTTCAAGTACGTTTTGTAAGTTCAGATTTTATCAACATTTCTCTGGTTGTGATGTCGAATAAATCGAGTAGTTTGTGTAATTTCAAATACGAACACAAAAGGAAAACTCGCAATAGAGTTCCTCTTAAACTTTAAAAAAGCTTTCTTGCACAAAAGTTCAATTCAAGGAAGCAAGCGATCTATGATATACAGGATGATTCTCTAAGAGTGGCCTACCGGCTGTAATAGTAAATCGTCCTTAGGAAAACTATTAAAAATATTTCCAGCGACAATTCCTGCAGGGGGTGTCAGAATCGAGGAAGCGGCAACATGAATTCAGATTTTTCTATTGTATCATCTCTAAACATGGAAGATCTACAAACATACTCTCATTTTAATGGAAAGTGACCTGAACATTCTTAGGGCCGGTTTTATAGTCTTAAGTTGTCCGAGTCCGAAGTCCGACGCACGGTTGGCTCAACCACGAGCAATTGTCAGAGATACAATTCTTGAAAACAATCGTATCCATGACAATTGATCGTGGTTGAGATAACCGTCGCGTCGTCGGTCGGTCAACCAAACTTTATAAAACCGACCCTTAATGGAATATTCTGTTTATTTTTATATTTTTGAATCATGGAGTTTAAGGGTGTTTCGAAAAAGCTACTTCTCTAAAACGGTTCTCAAGACACTGAAGTTTGAATATGAGATAATATGACCGTTGAGGTACGTACCGCAATCAACGATATGACTCAGAAGTATTTTATATTTCATTAAGAAAGCATAAATTTGGTATGATTATTGACAATTTAATGCTACGACAGGCTGACAGTCTTAGCAATGAAAGTCAAAAAGAGTTTGCTTTCAGTAGCATACAATTGAGTGCAAAAGAAAACTCAAGATTGCGTAGGCACTGTGTGGGTGCTGTGTACAAAAGGTTTGGAAGCAGTTGGTAAAGTCTACTTCATTTTGGGAAAGAAACCATCTCGATAGAAAATTCCAGCATAGGATATTATATTTCGTAAAATCGTAAGGAAAGATATTCTTAGTTTAGTTCAACCAAAGGTTCAACAAAAGGTTTCTGTTGAAGCCTACTAGATAAACGTGTTGTGCGCAATAGAATGCTTCTGTATACCGGTGTATCATGATGTATGCAATGAAATAACAAAAACTGTGCATTACCTACTGTTTTGTTGTTGACCTGATACGTGAATGCGACTTCCTTTTACAACTTTGAAAATCGGTTTGATGGCATACGCTTGTAAAGGGTGGTATGTCTATGTATCGACGATTCAAAAATAATTCCGTGCTGAAGATAGATTTTCTCATATGTATACTATGCTTCGGAAATTGTAGGACTGATGCATCCCTAATATTTTACAAGCTTTAAGCAGCGTATCGTAATATCAGTTTCTATCGAGTCTATGCTTTAAGCTTAGCACTCACATTTTCCGAACCATAGTACAAAATTCATTATTTTAAAAGGGATTCAATGTGTAAGTCTTACTGCGAATACAGTAAGCCGAATTTAGCTTTAGTCTCAAGCAAAGAATAAAAAAAAATATTGATACCTAGATGTGTCTGAGGGGAAATTACAGGTCCTGGGCTATAAAAGTTTTAACCAACCCTTCTTCACCAGTGAAGTGGATGTTCAAAGGACGTATTTTATGTTTAATCTGTTACTATTGCTAATTATTGTTTAATTTATTAATAAAAAACATACTGGTAATAAGTTTCCAAATGTTTAAACGGTAAACAATAACCAACTGAATATAATTGTATCGCATGGACTTTTAGATACCACCAGCTTTGCCACCAGTCAAATTGTTCTTGATCATGTTAACAGTGTACGAAAGAAAAATTAGTACTTACCCATATCATCAATAATGGGTGCCATCCTCAATGTTACTCCGACTAATAGGAGGCACATGAAAAGCAGCAAACAGGCAGTGGCAACTATTGTCCATCGGGCTCGTTGAGGAAGTTCTTCAGGATCAATTTCTTTCACTACTTCAGGTACTGGCATTGCAGTTATTTCAATGTGGCTCTTCATACGCCTCTTCCTTCTTTTTCTGCGTTTCCTTCTAGCTCTTCTCAAAGCTTCACGATCCATTATTGCTTCTTCGTCCATATCTTCAAAATCTTCTATTTTTAGCGAGACATAATCGTTATAGTGCATTTTTCTGTAACAAATAATTAAATGTTAAACTCTTGGCTGTTTTCGCTAGTTCATATAAATCAATAGACATCGACAAGTTTAAATTTTTAATTAAATCTCTATTTGGTGGAAAAAACGGTAGAATATATTTTCCTTCGTTCTCAAATTACCAGTCTCGCGGAAGCGAAAGAAAGGATATAAGTCCTTAATGCCTGTTTCGGTATTCAAGGGCGCATTTAAAGAGATCTAATGCGAGCACCTTTTCGAATACAAAACGTGGAAGCAAATAGATGATTATGAAACCTTTAAAGTTACAAATTGTGTACAAGGGATTGGAGTAAAATTCTTGTTTGACCTTTGTACTTTTGGGTTAACTTTCAGTAGAAGGCGAAAATTAATGACGGAAATAATTATTTGCTAAACAACCTAGTACTTGAATTAAAGCTTCCTGGGGTACGGAAGAAAATATTTGGAGTAGTAATTAGTAATTCATTCCTGATAATTTGAACAGATTTTCAGGACAGTAAACGCAATGATTGGTAATATTACAGGCATTTATCCTATACACTTTGTTAGAGTAGAAAAGATAAAATGATACTTTTTGGTTAAGTGTTATCCTCAAGAAACTGTAGAAACTCTAACTTCAGCAATTCAGAAGGGTTTCAACGGATATGATTACATTCAAATTTTATAGGTCGTCTCTTGAAATTGAGGATATAAAAGACACGATTTGTGTAAAATTCAATTATTCTCAAGATTCTAACGCTTACACTAATGAAGGATAATCGACGCAATCATTTCAATCATAATTTGACGAAGGAAATTCATTACTGGAGTTAGGTAAACCCATTTTTCTTTATTTAATTTTAAAAAGTAAATTTTTCTTTTCTTGAAATTAAAACAATATTAGTTTTTCAAACTCTGACTAAAAGTAGACACTTTTATAAAAGTTTGGTAGATAATTAATCAATGGATCATAGATCTTTCGTAAAAGATTATAAAAATCGTTGATACAAATAAGTGGTTCATAAATATGTAGCGAGTTCAGAAAATGATATTCTAATATTTTGGCAACGGACCAATTTAAAGTCACGAAAATTCAGTAAGGATTTCCTCTGAAAAATGGTAAAATAAATACCACAAGTGAAAACAATCAAGTTTAAGAAAAAGTATAATTTTTATTTCTGCCTCAAAAAGCTGCTAAGATAGTAAATTCTTTCCAAAACAACTTTTCCATGTTTTTTAGGACATGCATTATAAAAGAGACCTGGAACAGACCGTTTCTGCTAGAAATAACATTCAAAATTTTATCTACGACCAGAAATATTTACCAGTAGACATACTAAAGATAATTTAATTTTTATTAAATTATCAAAATATAGAATAATATCAAAAAATTAGTTATTTCTATGACAACGATGTAAATATAGTCTGCTATTTCAAATTTATTTCCATAACAACGATCTAAAACAACTTAATGTCCTACTAGTCTGTTATTGTAACATTAGCACTCTATTTTGAGATTTATTATATGAGAAATAATTGCCTCAGGTCTATTATTTTTTTTAATAGGCCCTAGGGCTCTTATAAAAAATAATTGACCGAGAGAGAGAGAGAGAATTTATGGGCGTTACTTGGCGTTACCATGGAAATACAGAATTATTCTAAAATATAAAGTAGTCTTGATTTAGTGTCAATACAAATTAAATGTCAAATTGACAAGCTTAAAAATAAGAAAAATCGAATTAAATAACAGACTAGTAGGACATTAAACGTTGAAGGCACCACGGGTATTATAAGAATAATCACGCCCTCGGTCGACGTACAACCCTCGGGCTAAAGCCCTCGTGTTGTACACCATCGACCTCGGGTCGTTATTATTCTTATAATACCCTAGATACCTTAATAACTATTACCGCCCGAGGGCTAGAATGATGCACTTTCAAAAGCTTCTGTAGCGCCCGGATCTTGATAAATGTTTATTTCGTATTGATTTTCACAATCACTTTGCTGGAAGCCTAATAAGTAATACTTAACTAAGTCATATTCAATGGTTAAAAATATGACGATCGTATACTCAAGGAGTGTACTACCAAAGAGCAGTGTGTAGCTGCATATAGGTACGTATCATTAAATTTTCAGTTAACTGGACATATTCCTAAAAGCAATGCATACACTTTTTCAATAAAATATTAGAAATGATTAACCTCGATTGGCAGACTTTCTTCATATCGTGTTTTCAATCCGAAGTTTTGAACGAAAATACTTTTAATTAACGCCCACCTCTGTGGCAGAAGGAAATTCACTTAAAACCGCAAAGATAGTTAGGGCACCTCTCCCGAGAACTCGATAAATTTTATTATATATACCTAATACCAAAGTTTACTCTTATCAAACACAGAAATCTCAGTGTTTATACCAAGAGTTTGCTAGAAGTTTTTTCGCTTTATTGTTTGAGTAAACTCTGGCAGTGCTTTCAACATGCAACCTTTTTCAAGAGTTTTCTGATCTCTTTTACGAAAAGATATTTTTCCAAACCCTCCATTTCGAGAAGGGAAGTTTTCAAGTGTTTTTTGATGACTGTCTGGGCTAAAATTTTCAAGCTAAACCAACTAACTTTTAATAGATCTGGAATATTTATTGAAAATTATATTTTATAATCCAGTTGCGTGATATTTATATCTTGAAAGAATCGAGATTACATAAAAGGAGGAAAATACCGCAGGAGGAAGTTTGAGGTTTAAAATAAAGGGAGAAGAACCTTGTCATTTTTCTACTGCTACTATTCTTCTAGGGATTATGGCAAACATCCTTAGCAGTCCTAACTGCAAACTTAATTTTCCTTGCGGGATTAGAATGGGATTGATTATGTTCGGTCGCCTCTCTAATTGCTTGGTTCAAATCGTTTACGGTTTAGTGAGCAGAAATAATGAAGGTCGTTTATTGGTGGAAATTACGTTCCTCCTCGTTCACAGAAAAAAAACATTTTTCAGTAAAGTCGCAGTAAAATTGATTCCATTAATATTATAGGTAGTATAATAATATTATATAATTAATATTATATTATTAGATATAATTGTATGTCTGTTACTTCACGAAAAATATGTTAAAATGAAATGTCATTTATTACTGCACCATAATATTTTCTTAAATTTAATTAGATCTAATTTATGTGTTTCTTCCATATTCAAGCTAAATTAGCGCCCATTTCTTTGTAAGAAATCACGGTGTGAAGAATTTATGCTATTATTCAATTTAATATGCGTATTATTTAATAGTCGCAGAGAAAATAATTTATTCCAGTAGGAATTTTAAAATATACCGTTTAGAGCCAGACAAGAGCGTAAAAGTAATATATCATTGTAATTTTATGGTCTTGTCTCTATATAAAATGACGTTACCATGAAATATTGCTGTAGTAATATGAAGTTACCCCCGTTTCGTATCAAAATTCAAGACATTTTCCCACAAGCTATCTCTTCATTCATTCTCGGATGATATTGCTATTAAAATAAGTGGAATACAGTGTAAGTATTACGAATATACTACATTTGTAAGGATTTTAAGTTGGTTAGGAATTTTCTTATTGTTCATTTTTGTAAATAAGTCTAAAATCTAAAAAAATCGTTTTATAGCTAGAACAGTGGAGGTATTTTAAATAAAGCAAATTAAACAATTCACGATTTACTTGTTAGAATTATTTTAAGAAGTTTCCCCACAGAAAAAATAAATGTAGAAAAAGTTCGTAATTTTATTATGAAATAAATTACTTCAATGAAAAAACAGCAAGAAAATAATCTACAAATCAAAGATCGTAGGAGAATTCGAAGAGCTGTGTTGAGTGCAGCAAAGCAATCTTTGGGATATAAAAGAAAAACAGTAAGAAGTCGTACGATAAATAATGTGAATAAACAACGGAAAGTAAGAAGCAAACAAGGTTAAAGTCGATCAGAATCAGGACTGAAGCAGACAAGAATCAATACAAAGAAGCAATCGTTAAAGCGACAAAACTTTACAAGCAGGAACTAAATAAGGGAAGACATACAAAGATGGAAGCAACAATAATGTCAAACAATTGTATAAATAATGCTGAAGTAAAAGTATAAATATACAGAAAGATTAATATGCAACTTTTGTGTATAAATGATGAGCAATGGACAGTACTATGGATCAATATTGAAATATAGAAGGTAGAATTAGAGATGAACCAAGATTTGAGGTCAAAGATGAATAATAAAGAAAGTATATGACAGGATGTGATGGCATAGTAGCAGAACTAATAAAATATTTAACATACAATGTTGTAGAATTGAATCAGAGAAAACATTAATCATTAAATAAGTAATAACGTCGATACGGCTGTTCTTATATTTTAAAATATTTTTTTTCGGAAAATTCAGCAGCCATTAAATATTAAAATTAATTAATTAAAAATTCATGTTGCAGATATATATTTCGGTCAAACTTGACCTTCTTCAGTATTTCATATATAGTTCTATAAAGAATAAAAATTAATTTGTAAGAAAATAAAATTAGGTTAGTAAAAATTCAAATTTGTAGTTAAACCGAAAAATTTAAAAAAATACAGGGTGTTCCATTTAAAAATAAAAAGTTGACACCATTTCTCGCTAAACCGGAAGTGCCATAAAAAATAAAATTTCAAATTCTAAATGAGTATAAAAAATACTGAATCTTTCCTCATTTAACTAACTTTCTATCTCCAAAGATAAGAAAGTTACCAATGGGGGACAATTTAAAATTGGCACCCTGTATATATTTGCAACATGAATTTTTAATTAATTAATTTTAATTTTTAGTGACTGCCGAATTTTCAGAAAAAAAAATATTAATCATTAAATAATACTACAACATACTTATTCGATTACGACCAGGGATAGAGGAGTTAAACAGAAACTGAATCTTTTATTGGCGTTATTAATTAATACTAAGAGGGAACTACCATTAACGCGAAAGCTTAGTCGTTTCGACAAATCGCGAGGCTAATAATCCACTGATAGGGATAAACCCAATGACAAATGTATTCATTAATTATAAAGGAGAGTAAACTCGAAACTGTAGTTTTAGCAGCTTATCCTAAATTACAATTTAATTCATTAGGTACAATAAAATAGTTGAAGTTTATAAAACTTATAAAAGAACGAAAATATTTGACGCTCAAACTCAAAATTGAAGTATTAGTGTCCATTTTGAGAAATAATGTTTTTGCTTAACAGTAACAAGAATAATACACCCCTCAAAATTTTCAAATAGACTTTTTTTCAGAAATACAGAATAATAAAATAGTGTTAGTATACATTTTGCTATCGTTTTCCCTAGGGTTCATCCAGTTACGGTTTTTGTTCTCAACAAACTTTTGATTAATGAAACTTTTTATCGAGGTCGATGTGTCAGTTTGTATTATAAAATACCTCTTGTTAGCTTTTTTGTATCACCCAGGTTCGAAGCAGCAATTTAGCGCAACAGCATTTTTATTTTTTATATCAGTTGTAACTAAATTTTATTAAAAGTTCCCAGAAACTTCATAATAGTAATACTGAGAATACTTTACCATTCGTTTCACAAAATATCTGATTTAACGTCTTAATGGCGAAAGTCTTCGAAGTTTGAGAATATATTATTAGACTAGCGTGATATTCATTCTTTAAAAGTCGACGCTCGTTTTACATTTGAATTGAAAAAATTTCAGGTTCTAAACTTCAAGTTTAGTTCAACGTTCAATAAAATTGATAATATTTTATAATCCGTGAGTTGTAATACAAGTAAATTATTTTTTTCTGAAATCGTCCATATATCGTCCATTATTGGAACTTTTTGGATCAGGAAAGTAAAGTTTCTCTTGTTCGATACAGTTCAGGTCAGACTAGTATGACAATAATTATACTTTGAAACAAACGATGCAAAAGTTTGCTTTTACTGACTGTTCACTCTGGAAACAACAGAACTAATTCATTTTTATTACATTTTTGTTGGCAATATTAAATTATTACAAAAGTCATCTATTTTAAATTTAATCCTGAATTTCAAAAAAAATAATATACACTACACGTCAAGAAAGTGTTTTTAGGTGACTCGGACGACGGCTGGTCTTATGTCATCGTCAGTAAAGCATCGCCGTCATGACTTTTATGGAATATACTATTAATGTAAGCCACTATATCATGTTCGAAAATAAAATACCTAGACTGAGAAGGGGAACAATTGCCTACTTAGTACTTATACTACGAGTATATATTATATACTCGTAGTATAAGTACTAAGTAGGCAATTGTTCCCCTATTATCTCCTGATGAAGCGTTTGTTGACACACATTTTCATATAATTCATTCATTCCCATAATATGGGATGTATGGTAACCTATACATATGAAAATGTGTGTCAACAAACGCTTCATCAGGAGATAATAGCTCGAGGAACAAGAAACTGCCCTATTTGTTTTTTGGTACATCTATAATGTCGATTGAAGTTAAGTTCTTGCATAATTGTATTGACCGAGCGAAGCAAGGTCATTCGAATCGATTGTAAGAAAATTCATTTATAGGTACAGGATTTTCATTTCAAAATTAGTCAGCTTTAATAACTCTGAAAGATATGAAATTTTCAGATTGAGGAAAACACGTCAACTTTGATATCGAGGGAGAAGTTTAAAACCACTATTGAAATAATTTTATAATTCATTCCGTCAACTCGAACAACCCCACTTTCAACAACAATTTTCAATTTACATCGGAAAATAGTAGATTGTATTATCGTTCAACCAACAATGGAACAAATTTTTGTAAAAATGATGAAGAAGAGGGTTCAATTTGAAACTCTAGTAGTGAAGGAAATTTTAAAGCACTAGGTTGTACGTAGGGGATGGTGAAAGTTTTTTTTTTCGATTTTCTCAAAACTATAATTTGGGACATATCCACTTTTTCTCGAAAACCTTTCAGTTGAAGACCTCAAAAGCAATCGTACTATCGTACTATACTGCCCTGGGAAGCAAAGAGGGAGTATATACTTACACTTTTTGGTTATCTTGAGCTATTGATACGAACACGTACGGTCTGTGGAACATCACATAAGTGAAGAATTTGGATGTTACGGAAGTCCTATCTTCACATCTTGTGTGCTTAAATCTTTTATAAAATTATGCGTAGGTATACAGGATGGTGATGTTTTCGATGCTCATTATGTATTGAGGGAACGGTAAACGATACGAAGTCGGTTAAATTAGACAAAAGTTGAGCTTTTTTATGACGATTGAGGATCTGAAAAGATCCTGATTTATCACGAAAAAACTGAAATTAGTGATTTCAAAAAAAAAATTATTATCTTCAGTACCATTGACACTATTTTAATCAAACTTGGTAACTTTATTCAAAATATCCTGGATTTCTTTTCAGATTCTCAATCGTCATAAAAAAGAGCAACTTTTGTGTAATTTAACTGACCTCGTATCGTTTACCGTTCCCGAGATACCAATAGTGAGCATCGAAAAAATCACCACCATGTATACACTTTCAGTGCCAATTGTCAAATAAAATGGTGGAATAAATCCTATATCTGCTTAAAAATGATACATTTCTCCGAAATATATTGTCTTATGGTAAATCTGGAAAGATAATTGCTAATCGTGTTCGTATAGAAGCATTCAATCGATTTTAATCCAGTAATATCACATTACCGTCGCGAACACGCGCGAAACAGATGTTTTTATAAAAATATTAAAAATGATATCTAACCATTTTCGTAGTCAGTATCCTCAGAATGATATATCATATGCTCTCTAAAGAAGAGAAGTGGCAGTAAAGAACATTTCCTTCGTTAAATTAGGACACGCAGAATGTTGGTTATGTCAATCATTTTTACTTTATAAAAAAAGTGTATCACATACAAAAGAAAATCTGAATGATAGCTGTAAACAGTGTCAATCTTGGAAAATTCTATGACTTTCTAGAATTTAAAAACAGTGTGAAAAACACAAATTCAAAAATAAAAGTTATAGATATGCAGCAACTTATATTATAAGGCTAGTTTTGATGGGCCACCCGTGACTACAATTACATTTTTTTTATTTTCAAAAATAAAATTATACCGAGTGTTAACCACCAAACCTGGCCATAGTACTACTTACGCATGTTTTACAAACAATATGAGTTGCCTTGAAATATTTTTGTTTATTTTCATTTTGAGGGCTTCATTTTTAACTATTTCCAGAATAAAAGGTTTGAACATGAACACCCTTTCTTCAATTGAATAGTTCATGTTTATAACACAAATTACAGCACGACTTATAACGCAATTTCATTAAAAAAATAAGCTGGCAACATGACATTAAACAAAAATATTTCATGGCAATTCATATTTTTTTGAAACATGCATAGCATTGCATACTGCATAGGTCCTATGGCCAGCTTTGGTGGTTAACACTCGGTATATCGCAAAATCAACTACCCTATCAGTTTTCTAATGTAAAGATGCGTTACGCCTAACGCCGCCCAATTATATTTTTATCTTTCAAAACAGGTCAAACCGTAGATACGCCCTTCTTGCTCCTTGCTTCTTGCTTACGTCTATGATACATTTAAATAATTACATTTCTTAGAAACACCAGTCTTTCCGTTGGTTTTGTGCATGTAAAAGAGGCAGACTGAAAATTTCTAGGCGCTCAACAGTTACGTGAATTACAAGGGAACAGCGCTTAATAGAATTCACAAACGCCACTATCTGAGACAATTTAATCCGTATAATAAACACGGCAATAAGGCAGTATATACTGTAACAGTAGCAGTCACATTTGACACACAATAGGTCTAGAGATAATAAATCTTATTATCTCGTGCAAGATACAATTTTAGTTTATTCCACATCATAAAATAATATTAATACCAACAAGAAATTTACTTACATTTGTCCATTTCTCTCATTAGGACAACTACAGCAAGGATGTGTGTTAGGTGCGATGCTTATACAATCATCAGCAGAGTATATACTATCACAATGCAGGAATTCTAAAGTTTCGTGTGCCTCTTCGTCGACAAATGGTCTTCTGTCACAGCAACGATGCATTCTATAACGAGGACTTTCAGGAGAAGAACTGGACACCCGATGTTTGCTGCGACCTGAAAATAATTTAGGGTTCTTTAAAAAAAATTGTGAGATTCACTTCAAAGCTGATTTTATATGAGAAAAAAATGTAAATTTTTTGACCTTTTAACACCTGAAAGTATCTTTAAAAATGGAAGAGAGAAAGTGCTCGTGGACGTTTTCCTTTTGGAAATCGATCACGAGTGTATCATAAATAACGTAAATTCGGCGAGAGCTTAGAAGTTTGCTTTTTGGGTAGGTACCTACTGTATATTATATAGTGTTTTTGTTTAATAAATTATATCAGATTTGGGAGCCATGTGTGTCAAAGTAAATGCACGAGTACGAGGAAATTTGTAAACTGAGACTATTAGCCTAAATAGCACCAGTTAGCAACAAAACCTCGTATTAGCTGATTATAACCGATTGTAAAACCGGCCCTTAACAGTCACAGCCAGGCAACTATGTTGTTAAGTGGTATTTAATAAAGTAATTAATCCAGGATTATCGTAAAGAGCTGCAATAATAGTTGTGTACGAGTTGAGAAGTTAATCACGATATTATGCAAAACGATACAAGTAACGTTTATCGAAGAACTGATGAGCAATCCTTTCCGAGTGACGGGATAAATTAATGATCTTAAAATACGTGTCGGCATTTTACAGGAGACGTGAACACATTTTAAGGATCTTTAGGGATTTTTGTTTAGATAGTAATCAAAGCCTTAATAGAACAAAACCGAACTTCCACTTAACCAAAACCCTAATTTCCATCCATGGCAAAAAGTGACGCAAATTTATGTTGGAGGACAGGAAAATAATAATGATATCAATTATTCGTGACGTTCTAGGATCGAGAAAAATAGTAGAAAAATTGAATTGCCAACTGAATTATCACGGAGGACAAAGAGAAGAGTCAAGTCTTGTCATGCTTGGCTTAGCAAAGCATGGTGAGATGTTGCACAATTTTTTAGATAGCATTGTAACATGCGACGGATTATGTTTACATCATCCCCTTGTAGCAAATTTTAGAGAAAAAGGTCTAAAGCAACCTCGCAGTTATTGGAATATGGAGTATCTCTTATAAAGCGAAAGGGACAAGCATAGGCTAGCGCGTAGAATGTCGGATTCTTTTAAGCTAGTTTACAGAAGCATGAATTTGAGTTGCCGCAAACTTTTCCTGAAAAAGCCAAAAGTAACTTGTCCATGGGTGTTTGTGATTTGAGAGAAAGAGAGACGTGAGATTTGTCTGATCGTGGGATGTTTATGATTATATGCTAGTTGTCGTGCATGTATAATTATAAAGAAGTGTTATCCTAATTGTGTCTTATAAATTTTATAACAAACAAAATAATTGTAAAAATACTTTTAACATTCCATTTCAAGGGCTATACAACGATTTTCATCACAGCAGTGTCTGGAAAATTTTCATAATGTACAAAAATTGTTCAAGCTTAATTACTACTTATCGTATGCGATATGATTTTTTAATATTTTCTAGAATGCAATCTACATAATGGAATTTATTAATACGTCTTTATTTAATAAAAATTTTTGTTGCTTATCTTGCATCCCTCCCTGCATTTATAGTTTCTGTGCCAGGGTTATAAATTCTTACTGGAAATGGGACATCTGACCTACTTATTTGATATACGTTTTATTTAGTACTTTTTTTTAACAATCTGCATGGGTTTGTAGGACTCTAGTTTCGTATTTTCCACTGGCCAATAAAATAAAAGAATCCGAATAATTTAACATAGGATTAAACATGTAATTCGGCTGTATTTACTATATTTAGTTTTAAAAATTATTCGTCTGTATTTACTATATTATAGAAAAATTCAAAACATTTTCTCGATCTGAACATTTAACACAGTTATTGAAAATCTGTACCAGATCATGTACTATAACTATACAGGGTGTAAATTAGATTTAAAACAGATTTTCTTAAGCTAGTATTACACGGTCATATTTCTACATGTAGTTCTACATGTATTTATACAACTCCACAGTTTTTGCGTGTAATACAGGAACTTCTACATCAATTTCTACATGTAGAAATAAAAGTTGAAATAGAACAAGTTGTATATTTCAAGGCCATTCACGTGTATTTCTGGGACTTTTATGGGAATTTTCATATTTTGGAAATTATTATTCGACATATATTGATTCTGACGACCTCCAAGTGTTGCCAATATAATATGGCTCTATCGAACCAACAGTAGTATACAAAAAACCCAAAGTTTTACGTGAAATGTTGGTTATAGCCGCAATCGTGTAAAACAGTACCAAAAATACATGTAGAAATACATGTAGAATTACATGTAGAAATATGACCGTGTAATACGAGCTTTAGTAGCTAATAGCAGGTTCCTTTTTTGCCTCAATTTTAGTTCTCTCGTAAATTAGATTTAAATATTTTTAGATTTAGCAACATAAAGACAGATTTTTAGTTACTCTGCCTGATTACTGATTACAAATTTATTCATCAAGGAATATATTATTATTAACGATTGGTATTAATAATTCAACAGGATAAAGTTTGTGGCATGAGTGAACGCGAGTGAATAACAACAGACTATGTTAATAGCCATTACTGCACTAGTAGAATAGGAGAGACTGGAAATGTTTGATACACAGGGAAGCTGCCTTTTTGTTTTGATAAACTTCCCAACAGAGATAACTTAACCTCTTTATTAATATTAAATATATGGGGGCTGACCACAACGGCCACCGGTCACAACGGCCACCTCATATTTTGGCCGTTATGGTTATGGTCACAACGGCCACCTCGGTCACAACGGCCACCCAGGCTCGTGGTCACAACGGCCACCTTGGTCACAACGGTCACCCTTGTTTATAATTTGTAACACCAAACAACGCTGGTCACAACGGCCACCTTGGTCACAACGGCCACCCGTTTCTGCTGGTCACAACGGCCACCTTGATCACATCGGCCACTCGAAACAGCTATTTCCAATAAAACCTTCACGCAATAATGTAGGTATATTTGCACAAAATAAATACATTCCCTAACAGTGTTCTAAAAAGTAAGTAAGTACCTATACTGAATACGCGATATTTTTCAAGCCTGCAAATATACCTACATTATTGCGTGAAGGTTTTATTGGAAATAGCTGTTACGAGTGGCCGATGTGACCAAGGTGGCCGTTGTGACCAGCAGACCCGAGTGGCCGTTGTGACCAAGGTGGCCGTTGTGACCAAGGTGGCCGTTGTGCCCAGCGTTGTTTGGTGTTACAAATTATAAACAAGGGTCGCCGATGTGACCAAGGTGGCCGTTGTGACCAAAACTTATAGGTGGCCGTTGTGACCGAGGTGGCCGTTGTGACCATGACCATAACGGCCAAAATATGAGGTGGCCGTTGTGACCGGTGGCCGTTGTGACAAATATATAAGCTGACAGTCAGGTGTTTTGTGCTTCCCAATGTGTGCTGAATGTACCATTCTTTGAAGTTATGCAATTTTTGTTTCTGAGTCTCCCATAATTGCATTTTTTACAAGTTTTTAAAAGTCATTTAAGTTTCATAAATTAATTGAGATATAATTTAATTTAGAAAGCGATAATAAATATGTTATTTAAATATTTAAAAAATTTGGCGCCAATTTTTGAAAAATTAAAGAATTGCTATTATAATTAATATGGTCATTAGAAAAAATTAAATTTACGGAAATAAGGCTTTCGTTATTACAAAACAGGTTCTTTTATAAAACTTCCTATATTTTCAAAAATTATTGTTTGAAAATTATGAAAAGTTACCTCTCACTAGTTATTACAATATAATCGTATGTATATAAGTACAACGAATGACTTATTTTTCAAGGCAGTCCGATGTTTCTGGGAAAATGTAATAATTATCCATATTTTACGTACCGATGCCACAGCCTTGCCCATGAAGCTGGCGGACGCGCAAGCTTCATGGGAAAAGAGCTCTCATCGAGGATTTGTTCAAACCGTCGGAATCCCCCAGAGGCTCTCTGTACTGACGGTTGAGTGTTAGGATAACCACCGGCGCCAGTAGTTGAGTACTCATCTGGTGATCCCGTTAACGGTTGAACCAAGTTAAACCGTAGAAACGACTTTGGCTGTCTTTTTTGTTTTTTTTTAGATGTATAGAAGACTCAAAAGATATGTTATTTCCAAAAAATGTAGCCATTTATTTTAAATCAACTACTCGCCAACGAAAGTACCACAGGACGATACCTCCCCCACTGAAACGTTTCAAATAGAAGTTGTGGGGCACACTAAAGAGGGATTTCTGAATATTTATTTTTCAAATTCGGTTTGGCCGTTACCAAGTTGTTATGTTTTATCGAAAAAATACGCGTCAATAATGCAGTACTGGGTTCGAACTTCATTTACTGTTTAAAACACAGAAAAACGTTTCAAATGAAACTTGTATGAGACTAGGCGTTCTGATGGTTTGTTGTTTTGGAAATTCGGTTTCCACATTCTCAAGTTATTTCCTTTATTCGAAAAATTTAATGTTTTCTTTAAAATTTAACTTACGCCAGCTACGGTGCAGTGGTTCACCTCTTTTGTTGTTTAGTATACAGAAAAATAGTTCAAATAAAACTTGTAGGACACTAAAAGGGATTTCTGAATATATTTTGTTTTTGAAATTCGGTTGTCGCATTCCCAAGTTATTCCCTTTTTTCGAAAACTTTAACCAATCCATTTCGTATTTAACTCGCGTCAACTATGCAGAGAAGGGGCGCCACCCCCTTTACTGTTTAAAATACAGAAAAATAGTTCAAATAAAACTTGTAGGCGATTGACAGGGCTCTCTGAATATCCTTTATTTTTGAAATTCGGTTGTCACGTTCCCAAGTTATTCCCTTTTTTCGAAAAATTTAACCAATCCATTTCGTGTTTAACTCGCGTCAACAATGCAGAGAAGGGGCGACACGCCAGGGCCGGCTTAACGTGGGATGCAGAGGATGCACCGCATCGGGTACAATACTCGTCTCTGCCCGTATCCAGTGCTGTTTGCGAAAGAACGTTTTCATGCTTGAGGCGACTTAAAACGTATCTTCGCAATAGAATGACTGTCGATAGACTAAATTATTTGGCTATTATAAATATTGAAAATTCTACAGCATAAACTTTAAATATATGATGTTATTAACAAATTTGACGCTAGTGATAATAACAGAAGAATTACTTTACATTAGGTAAGTGTCTTTTTATTTTAAGTTATTTTTTTGATAACGGATGCCCACCCAAATATATTTTGGCCCGCCCCTGGCCCACCCCATACTAATATCCTAGCTACGTGCCTGCGAAACCATAAAATAATTATCAGATAAGTTCTGGTAAGCCTAATGTAAAAAAAAACAAGTGTTGATAGGGTAGCTTTTGCTTAGATTGCCGAGATTTGCTTTTATGAGCCGGAAGGTCAGCAGGCGCAAACACTTGGTGTGAAAAACATCATAAAATGAATTATAACCGAATGTATTTTATAGGCTGGTGTAAATAAACTTCTGCACAATTTTTGAAACGGCCACATAATTTCTATTTTACGCTTTATGGGTAGGTACCTATGCTTTAAAATAAACCTTGTAAACTTTGTAAAAAATTTTAAGTGGGAATTTCACAATTTTATTGCTTTTCTCATAGGGACCAAGAATTTTGTTTTTTAATTTTGACTAATAACTCGAAGGGCTTTCTTAGGGGGGCTCAATAAATAAATTTATCATCCCCCATGATTACCAGTTACCTGTTTGAACTAAATATACAGTAGGTATTATAATTATGTAATTTAAAAACCCGAGTTTCATTTGTTTCTTATTTTTATAATATAGTGGTTTAGAAGAGGGTGCCTAAATTAAAAGTTGCATAGGGGCGCTAGTAACCCTAGAGCCGGCCCTGGATGTAGCTCACAGAAATTCTCATAATGGAAACCCTACTGATAATATTTATGCCTAGAGTGTAGCTGTATCTCCGCCTAGGGCGACAAGCTAGCAGGCCCAGGGGCCTCTGGACCGAGGGTTAATATGTCGCCGGTAGGTATAAAATCAATTAATGCCCGTGGTGTATACAACGTTTTCTTTTACACTTTGAATAGATAAATAAATTGGAAAGCTAGAACGATGATTTATAATATAGATACAGTCATAACATGGCTTTGGGAGTTTGTTTATGACAATAATATTAGAGGACATAATGAGCGGTATATGCATAACACCCGCTCATAACACCCTAGGGCGTTATGAACTGCTTAATATACCTCGTTTGACAAATATAAACAACAAATAATTGACAAGTAAAAAATTAAATAATTTATAAAAATGGAAAGAATTAATAGAAAAATAATTAAAATAATAACCAGAGCTCTAGAAATCAACAAAACATGAACTACGAGAGAATATTGATAATAATATTGTTGTATTAGAGAATAAATAAATTTCTCACTGCAAGTAGTGTAATAAATGACTGATGGGAAACGAGCAGTAACGATGATAACGATAAATCATACTCAATCCGAATTCAGTTGATAGTGTAAGTTGGGAAGGAAATATCGTGTTCTATATTAAGCTTTTTATAAGCATTTTTGTGATTTTCGGACATTCACCGGAAAACATCTCCGTCAAATAAGATTAGGAAGTTCAGTATCGAAAAACTAACAACTCACCGCTTCTCCTGGCCCTCTTTATGTCCTTACTCAATTCGTCTTCATCACAGCTTTTTCTCCGTCTCCGATGTTTGCGGTTTGGTGAATGATGGTAGTAACTCCGGGGGTGCTGATTGTCCTTTGAAGAGGCGGCGGACGAAGAAGAAGTTATTCGCAGTCGGTTAACCAAACTCTTGGGGCTGGAATGTACGCTCGACAGTCTGACTCTGTTATTTTTTATTGCCTCCACCTTATTTTCCACCAAGGTTTTAAAAACCGCCTCCAATTTCGCTGCTTCTAAGCACATAGTCCTTTGGGACTCAACACATAAATCTTCGGTGGAAACCGCTTTGTCCGTCTTATCCATTTTGTCTCTTTATTACAACTGTGATTTGTTTCGGTTACGCCGAATCGGTCTCATATTTTTGTATTGGTGATATTGATTGTACGTTGTTACAATGTATTATTGCATAATTTATTGTGCTAGCATTTTTTTGATCCTGAATTCCATTTAATGGTGAAAGGTAATGTTTTATGATGATGAGGGGTTTTCATGTCCTGTTTTACCTACAATAAAAAGAACAATATTATAGATACTTAATGGATTATATTTTTAGAAAATGTATACAATACGTAAAAAGGTACCTAAAAATTATTATTAAAAGTTTACCTATAATAAATTTATTAATTATCAATTTTTGTACAATGTACCTATTAGGAGAAAAAATTCTAATATTTTATAATAAGTAAATATGATTTCCCATTAAAATTAAATTCTACTACAATATTTTTTCATTCAATAGTTGCAAAATAATAAAATATAACAATAACAAATACTTGATGAACTTTAGAATTGTTGGCGTAATAATTCTGAATATAAACAGTGTTTATAGGGTTTACAAATATCTGGAATACGAGGAGCGTTTATTTTATAGAACTATAAAATTGGCCTTTTATGGTCGCGCTACATTTCCAGAGATTACGATTCACGGTAACTAAAGTTAATAGATGAAACAGATTTCGTACAAACAGACTACGAATATTAAACTGGAAAATGCCACTGTTACATAAAAGACGAGAATAAATAAAATTCTCTTGCTGCATTTGTATTCACACTGTTTTACAGTTTCTACTGAAAACTCTCACTGTTGTTTGATGATAAATTAAAGTTGAATATAATAATTTAATTTTTACTTATTTTTGAATCTAAAGAAAGAAAATACACTTTATGCCTTCTTTTTGAGATAAATATAAGTAGAATATAATTAATAATATAGATTAAAAATACAAAAGTATTTTGCAATTTATATAGGGTGCCCCAAACATGATTCGCCAGGCCTATACCGTTGTTTTTAAAAATATAAAATGGGAGTAAATTCTCTATCTATAAGATTTTACAATATTTGGACTCTCGTATAATGGCAGCGAGATTAACATTCTTTTTCTTTCAAATGGCTCGCTATACTTTTTTCGATTTATCTGATTACTGAGTACTAATTTTTATTCTCTTTACAACCGTGTAAATCATAATGAGTCTTACATAATAACATTTTCCAGAAACATTCGATTGAAAGTTGGAGTTTAGGTTGGTCATGGAAATAGCTAATAGTGAATAGCTAGAGTGAAAAATTTTCAAGGTAGCAATTTTGCCGCTGAAAAAAAATTAGTCTTTGTTCAGATAGGGAACTTGTTGATTTGAATAGAATTATATTTCAATTAATGTTTATTAAATCACATCTCAATTCCATATTATTTATAAAAGAAAAAATTAACTTAAAAAACTAAATAAACATTGCCCCGCAACCCTGGAAACTCCCGGTATATTTGCGGAATATCTAAACCATTTTACAATTTACACTTTTTCGTCAACGATGATTATTTGGAGTGGTACTAATTTTCAATTCTTACAGATAAACTAATTGTATTTTGTTTCAATAATTCCAAGACATGAGCGTTTTTTGTTAAAATGATTTAATTTTGCTAATTAATTTATGATTTCTAAAAAAAAGAAAAGGTAGAGTGAATAACACGCCGGATGAAGTATTTTTTTCTCTACAAAAAATCAATTTACACTTTACTCCAAAATAATTAGGGAAGCAAATAAATCAAAATAAAAATTTAAGCATCATCAATTCGCCTCCTTGTGTATGTATAGGTAACTGAATTTTGTCTTATTAGCCACAAAATTTTTTTGTACTTATAATTTATACTTCTTGCCAATATTCAATTTATATTATTATTTATGTCACGACGTCACATAGATGTAGGATGATGGCAATGCATTTTTCAAAACCTTAAAGAATATTAATGAAAAATATTTGTGAGAGAGGAATTGGTGAATAAAAATGAACTTTTAAAAATAGTTTATACTTTCCATCATTCATAGAATAAGAAGAAGGTTCTGTAAAATCAATTTCAGGATTTTGATGAATAAACGAGCGTGCGGGTGAACGCGGGATGTTCTTGTGTACCTATATTGGTGAGGTAAACCTAAACGCCTAGGAAAAGCGAATGTGGTTTTAAAGATTGCGTCAAAATGAATTGCTTGGTGTACATTTTTACAATAACTGCATTCTACAGTTGCTAACAAAATTGTTTAAATCATACCTTAAATATTTTACATTTCCACTTCAACTTTGGTGTGAGGGAGTGACATGTACATAAATAATTGTTTATTAAAGTAGCTTTTGGAGGAATTACTGCAAACCGCGGGACAGTTAATATGTATAATATAACCTTTCATTTTGACGATAATAAATATACAGGGTGTATTAAAAATGGAGATTGTACGTTGAAAATTCACATCAGAGCTTGCATCCTACGCTACCCACAAAATCAAAGTTATAACCTTGACTATTAAAAAAGTGATCATTTTGTAACCTGCAAAGATAACTGATTTATTTCTTTGTCTTTTTCATCCCTAACAGTAAGTTACTGTCACTACTGTATCCATAAAGGTTAACTTATTAGCAATAAAAAGTTAGCCGTAATAGTTACACGTATCATATCCGGAAAAGTTTTATGTAATCTTAACAGAGTAGGGTCACTTGTGTACGTGTACTACACATTTCTTATTTACTCATTCTTTGATATCAACAATGACGGTTAACCAATAAATTCTGGTTTATGACAATTTCAAACGGTTCTCAAGCCCAAATTATTAAAGTAAGGCAGATGCTTTCACGGAGTTTCTTGTAGGTAATTTTATTTTCGACAACATTGGGCCTATAGTATTTTACCCTATCTAGCGCGGTTTTTACTTCATTTCATATCACAATCAAGCACCCACATGTATCCGCGAACACTGTCGAGAAACTGTCGCCTGTCGCTCCGCTTTCACGTACCCGTTCAGACCCCATATACAAAATTCCAATACTAAAAACAAGCGAAAAACGTGATTTATGCTCAAAAAACATTTTTGGTCTATGGTTGAGAAATACATTTATAAGACATAGAACAACAATTAAAATATGTAATTGAATGTAAATTATAATATTTCGGTAATTATAGTTTACGAAAAATTTAATTTAACAATTTTTGAAAATGTTACCATTATAAGCTGCAGTGATTTTTAGAATGTAATAACCAAATTAGTTATTTGTATACCAAGGCCGCGAAATGTGTCTTTATCGTACCGAGAGAAAATTGTCCGCAATGGCCGCTTGCGGCCGAGGAAAGACAATCTCGAGGGCGATAAAGAAGTTCGCGGACAAGGTATACATAATATATTTTGTGCAACCGTAAAAAATGTGAAATTACAAATGTTATTGCTTTTAGAAAATGATCAGCTTAGTTCACTGTAATAGAAAGACGACTATCAATTGGCGCGTTACTCTGGAAATAGCGTAAATAAAACAATTCGTTTTGTAAAAATTACAAAGACTTTTACTTTAGTGGCCGTTACCTTAACAACGGCCACGAAATTGGATTTTGCGGCCTGTATTGTGGACGTGAAACGTTCACTTCGCGTACGGTTGCACAAAATAGTTATTTGTATCACAAGGCCAGAAACAGCACATTTGAGAGTGCGAGTAAGGTTGCAAGTAGGAGCACTCGCAAAACTGTTTCTGGACGTGTAATACACAAGATTTTTTGTGCCGATGTTTGTTTAAATAAATTAAATTTACATTTAAAATTTAGTATAAGGAATTTTTTTATGATTTTAAAATCAAGATTCCTTGTTTCCTGGTATGCATTAAACTTAATTCATTTATTTTCTTACAATTTCCATTGACGTTTATTTATAAATTTCATTATCTTTGATTTAATAATGGATACACCGGCGCATATTAAAGATTATATTCAAATCACCACAGTGGCTCAAATAGGTAATCGTATTTTGTAAAATTTTGCTAATTTATTTGTTTGATCGTCTCCGACCGCGATGCACAAATTTGACTTTGACAGATTGAGCCGATACTGCCAACCAATAACCTTTAATTCCTACTTTTTGCCGGCCTAGGCCGGAGAAACCTTTGTTTCTGGCAAATTTCGCGATGCAGAAATTCAGTGATGCCAACCGGAGGCACAAAAAAAATAATAGCCGTATAAAGGATAACTAAATGCATGTGTCCACTTAGGGTTAAATTAAACCGCGTTGCCAAATTAAAAAAAAATTAACACCTATATCTATTTTCAATTGTTTCAGTAATGAAGAGAATACTAAACTGCTGAACAAATCACCACTTAAATCGATACCGCAGTCTAGCTATTTAATAGCGAAATGTTAATGCCTAAAGCAATTTTGTTGCACAGCAGACTTTGATATAAGTATATTTTATGTCTTTCATCGCATAAAAATGTAGGACAGATAGAAAAATGATATATGTGTGATATTTCTGTGATATATAGTTGCGAAATTATTCCTTATACTGTAGTCAACAATTTTTTGCCTGTTGAAAGTTTAAAGATTAAAGATTTACATGAATAAAATATGAATTTTTCTGAGCTACAATGAACTAGTTCACGATCCCCCTGGCATAATAAAAATAATCGAGTGAAATACAGGGTAGGGTGTCCGAGATAAAACGATAGGGTACTAACAGTTAGAGCTGTGCGGTACTCGAATACAAGTAGGTATGGATGTATAAAACGAGACAAGGTAGCGCCGCGAGGAGACAGCAAGAAAAGGCAGTGCGTGCGTATACAATTTTTTGGGCAGTTGTAAAAATATAGCAGGAACAGTAGTATTGCAGTGCTACGCAGCTCTCCAAGATATCGCAAAAGACAATGTCGTGTCACTTATTTGGGTGAAAGGACATGATGGAAGTTATAGAAACGGGGAGGCAGGAGAAACTGCGAATCTAGCTTCCGAATAATAATTGTAAAGCCCATAAATCCTAATCCTGTGTGTGTCTCCCTATAGGTACGGTAGCTGTATGCCACACTACAACGCCTTAAAAAGCTTCACGAGAACATGAGATAACACTTACTGCTGTTTTCAGGCAAGAACTGCCTCATCGAAGACTACCAACTACTGTGTGCAGTCAGGGGCGGCTGGTGCGGGAGGCCCTGTGGGCGACGCCCTCCCTGCCATTTGTGCCCAAAAATGTTTTAATAAATTTAAAAATAATTCTTGGAGAAACTACGTTTTTGAAACGACCGCGATAGTAGCAAACACACTGCCGAATGTTTTTATACGCCCAATAAAACTCGCTGGGAGGCAACATACGCCTTCGCCCTTTTTGCTGATTCTTCAAATGCAAAAGGATACTGTTTCCTTTACAAATCGACACAACAAATAAACAAATTTAACTTAATTATCCCCTCTACATTCTACGGACCGAAATATCGCCTTACAGACGGGGGGGCAGCAGAGATTTACTCACGTCCAGCTGGAATTTGCCGGCTAAGTACAAAATAGTTTGATTTCGTTTGCTCCTCAGGAGAACATTAACATTCAAATCTTAGTTAAAATGAATTCGGTCGCAGTCGCACATATTTTGTCCCTTAAAATACAAAAAACATTGAAAATTGAAATAAATTAGAAATTAAGGAAATTTATCCACCGCGACCCGAGTTAATTATTGAACAAATTAACGAACGTTAAACAGGGAAAGTCTTACGTTAGGAAATTTAATAAAAAAATGTACGAAGTCGCGCCGTGGTTGTGCGGGTGTAATATTGCAAACGTGTTTTTTTGTTTCTCATGCCTGTTAATGGACTCTCGTACGAGTGACTGGTATTTACAAGAAATACGATGAAACAAGATAGAAGACAGATTAGGTATGTGCTCCATCGAAAAACAACTCGTACAAAATACAAATAACTTTAATGAGTTAGTTATGGAACATTTTGTGGGCTAAAAGCAAAGGCGAATGGATTTTGTTTCTAAAACTTATCACTTAAAAAGTGAGTATTGTTTTTGTTATCGCTCTCCCACTGTTGTTACCCACGAGCCGCCACTGTGTGCAGTTATCAAAAATAACCTGTAACTAATGGTGGAAATTTTAATGGCACACTGCACTTCCCCATAAAATGGGACTCGTAAACCGCCCTAAATGTCGCAATTGCAACGACAAGACAGCAGCATGTGTATTGTGCTGTGACAGTATTCTGCTATCGCAGGAATATTTTCTAATCCGAAATTCCTAGAATTTAAAAATTGTTTCCATTGTCCTATGTTCGTCCTAACTTTATGACTACAAAATCGTAGAGAATTTTAATAAACTTTAGTTTAATTAAACCTGCACTATGGCGGGCGACAAAATTGCCAAGATGAAACTACAAAACAAACTATGGTTCAGACAATTTGGTACTCTAACGCACGGCATTTGTAATTCAGCTTACAAGTCTATCTACCCTAGCGCTGAGTTGGTCTCTACACTACCCCTTTTCATAAATAACCTTTCATTATTTTATTTTTCAATTTTCTTAAGACGGCATGGTACTCCCGCTTCAACGGTTGACGACTAGATCTTAGGGGCATCTTCTAGAAACTTCAACTGGTTATTTCCGAATACGGTCTTTTTTTATACAAACTCTATTAATATGTGGCGATAAATCCACAGAGCTTTCAATATGTGCAGCGGCCCATATGATCAGCAGCACATTTAGAACAGCCAGCTCTAAATAGAAATTTATTATTAAGAATCCTGTTGAGAATCAACAATCCATCTATAATATGAGAGGTATAATCTCAAATAAGGGTAGTAATACATGCTTTTATTAAGAAATTAATAATAAATGTATTCGGGTGCTCCTGCTACCTGCAGAATACAAATAAAAAATTGATATATCCCATTTTCTAAATGGCTTTTTTGATTTAAAGCTCAGAAAAACGATTCAATCCGAAAACAAGTTCGTCAAATCAACCCCTAATGTAAAAGTTTTTATTTAATTTTTCAACAAATATCACTTTTCCTTTAATTTCCATTAACGATTGTTTATTACATAACAAAAATCTAGAATTAACTTTCATTTTTATTTCTCTATTTCGTTTAAACTTCAAGCAAATGTAGAAAAATAATTAAACGCAACAATAATATTACAGAGGGCATGTAAACGCTTGTAGTATTCAGAAAGTAAAGCAAATTTAGTGACTAATTAAAACTTGCTGTGCCCCAGAAAAGCAATGGAAAACGTGATTTATATTTAAAGAGAAATACGTTTTAGTTCTCGGTCTCGCAGTTTCGTTTTTGTACATCTTTAATTCATGACGTTCTTCACTAACAGGGCTGAATTTAGCGAGGGCAATTTTGCGTAGGCGTTTTAGTACGAAAACACAAGGACAAACTTAGACGCAAGAACTTATGCTGTACAAAACAGATCCCTAATTTAACAACGCAACAAGAAATTGTAGATTAAAATTTGCAACCTAACTCAGAGAGGGTTCGGATCCTCTACATCGTTCAAGATACTATTAGAGTTGTAAGCTTTAACTGAATATGCATAAGTTTAAAAAGAATTTATCTTAATTTACGGTGCAGATTCATTAAAAAACGTAAATCAACTCATTATGTACAGGGGGTTCCGAAATTTGCAAGTGCTGATAATCCACGAAAAAGAGATAATACTACTGAATAAAATTTACATTAGGATTCTTCGATAATATCAACCGAAAATTTAATAAATATGAAAGGACACAAAATTGGTAGTGTTTATTGTATTGCAAGGTTCAATAGACACAGGGTTCAGTATGAACCTTTGTAAATTGTAATAAAAACAATGATGGAACAAACAATAATCATAATCAGTAGCGTAGCGGGGTAGTGCCAATAGTGCACAAGCACCAAGCGTCATCATGACAGAGGGCTGCTTTCATTGGAATTGAAAAATTGAAAAAATTGAATAAACTAATAACAAATTATTATAAAAAAATTGAGAAAATTAAAAGTTATACAGGGTGTCTCTAAATCTAGTATCATAAATTTACCAGCCGCTTCCTGACGCAAAAATAAGTCGAAAATGTCTATAAAAATTTTGTCCTAAACCGCAGGATAAGGAAGCCACAGGTCTTTGAAAATGGTGTTGAAAAAACGGAAAACAATTGCATTTTAAAAACGGTTTGAGATAAAAACTCGAAAGGAGTTATTAGCCTACGATAATAATGCAAATTTTTCAAATCTTAACTAGGTAGTACCCATGATGGTTGTTTACACCAACGGTGGATCTAGAGAAATTCTCTGGGGAGGTAAATCATTAGGGAAGTACGGAGAACCCCCCAGGCGATGATGTTAAACTCCAAAAAATGTTGTGTAATATTGTTAATACCTACAACACACAACCTATCATTTTGAATTTATTTATGTATGTGCTCTGGCCTCTGGGGGGGGGGGCTAATTACCCCTATTACCCCCCCCCGTAGATCCGCACTTGGTTTACACCGTAAGATTATACCAGAACTGATATTCTGAAGTCGTGAAGTCGGGGGACACCCTCTATACAAGAATTTTCCTAATTGCAGTTTTTAGCGGAAATACAATAAATTATTAAAAAAGTTATGGTAGACCTCGGACAAGACGGGTTTTATAAAATACGATTTTATTCTAAGGGTACGGTTAGAGAACTACGAAAAACTTTGAATAACACGGTAAGAGGAAAACCCTGCTATTGTGTTGGATCTAATTTATAATATTTTTATTAATTGTTGTAATATTCCAATGCCTATTCCCGTTAGGTCTTTAAAACGTAACCCCCCTGTTTGTACTTGATGTTAGTTCCATGTAACACGGTTTCTCACCATAATCAAGGTTTTATAATACCGTGTTATGTAAGCGCTATCTGAAACTAAATATTATGTTTAAATTTGGGGAATTAAGTTTTAAGTTAGAATTAAATTAACATTATAACTATAAGGCGTCCAGATTCAAAAGTAGAAGATAAGAGAAAAATGATAACCTAAGATATTCTTAAATATTCGGAAAACGCAAAGCTTATAAATTCATGCTCTACGGATTCGAATCTGTTAAATGACCGTAAAAATCGTAACATTCAAAACTCTTAATAAAAGTATTGGGTGGTACAAGACAAAGGTTCGTGATGTTCATTCAAGAGTTAATTTAATAATCCTTCAGGTATATTGTTTTAGCGGTTTCCAGTTATCCTTGATATTTGATTATTGTCGACAATAATTCTTAGATGTACATTTCGCAACTTTCAGTTAGGTACTATTTTTTGATAGGTGCAACTAATAGTAAACCAAAATAATTACGTACTTTTTATATTGTACATGGTTTGGATTTATTTAGTAGGATCTAACGGTTTTAGTATTAATTCTCTAGTTATTAATGATTTTTCTGTTATCAAATCTGGGAATGTTGGGTAAGTAGTTAATTGAATTATTGCCACTCTCTGAGATACTCGAAAGAGATTGCGAGATAGCGAATGGGATTTTCATTCTTTACGCCGATAGCATTTCATAATTGGATTTTCAAATTGACGGCCAACTTGTGCGAAATACGTGCTTTATATTTTGAAACATTCATGATTGAAGGATTAAAAACAATAAATCGTCTTCCATTACTAAACGCAATTAGTCTTTTGGATAATAAGGAATTAAATTTATGTTCACATTTTTGCTACTTTCGAATTAAATATAGGGTGTATCAGAAATAAGTACTAGCATTAATAAAATAAACCAGTAACACAACTCACCCAGAGCTGCAATATTTCTCAATAATTATTTTCTAAAATCTCAAATTTATTTAGCACCCCCCCCCCCTATAAAATAACAAGTCGTTCGTTTACAGTTAAATTATTTGATCCAGTGACAATAGCATGAAATAATAATTTATGGAAAATGTCAGTGTGTCGTATCTGCCATGGTTTCCATTGACGGACAATGAAATTTGTGTTAAACTTTTAAACAATTTCAACACAATATTTAGAAAATTTGCACAAAAATAGATATTGAGCAAAATTGCAGTCCTAGTCGAGTTCTGTTACTGGATAAATTTAATGTATAATATTTATTTCGGATACACCCTGTATTTCAAATTGTTAATTCACTCTTCATTTTCCTAATTTGAAATATTTTAAAATAAAAATCTGGTCATACTGCTATTAAATTTAATTAGCGTTGTGTTGTAGGAGTTGTTGGGAGTTCGCCGTTAGGATTTTGCGGTTCGGGTCAGATTTAATCAAATTTCAGGTCCTGATGAAAAAGCATAAATGATTGGAATGCTGAAAGCAGGAATTATCATGATGTAGATGTAAATGTTGTGGATTACTTATCGCGCTGTGCATTTATTTCAATGCTAATCAATAATTTTAGAAAATGTTTGCTGCTTCATATTTTTTACTTTGTAGATTACCTGCAGGGTGTTAATAAAATACAGGTAAAGAATGCTGTATTCTAGGAACAAGCTGTAAATAATATTAATTATAAAACATTTCTGAAACCTTTGGTCTTTATGGAAAAATGCTATGACAGAGGTATAAATAATTACTGGGATAAATTTATGTTATATTATTGTAATAAAGGCGTATTATGACAAGTCCACTTCAAATAAGCAAATAAATTCTTCCACCGTTATAAAATTAAATTAACAATTAATAATAATTAGCAATTAAAATAACTGTGCACCCCCTCCCCTAAGTAAGGACATCTGTATGATCAACTTGATTTTTACCAATAAATTGAACAGGAAAAATAAACCTGTATACGAAATTTTATATTTCCCAATTAGTGGGACTGCAGCTCGTTTAAGAAGTTTTTTTGTGTTATTTTTGTTAGTACCACATGTCCTTAAAGTTTAGGATACTTTTTTTTATTAACACCCTGCATAGCTGAAAGTTGAAACAAGTGATTGAACTATGAAATAATTTACAGAGTGGTTCTATTAACAAAAAAAAATATTTAAGTAAAATGTACCTTAAATCTTGAAAATATTGCAGTCAATTCATTTTTCGACATTGTTCATGATTTTTTGTTTATACTCCATAAAACACTCGGAGTTTTTAAAAATTTATTGTAGATTATGGCGATCACTTCATACAAATCTTAACAGAATTTTTCTGTATTTTCGGTAATAATCGAGATATAAAACAATTTAAAAATTGGTAAAATTTTTGTTCCGAGGCGGACCTACATAGAAACTAATGAAGTTGAAGTTTGAGGCCCCGAGTTTTCAGGAGCCCTAATTTGCACTTTTATTACAATTGATTCAACACTATTAATATACCTTCTACTGATTTAAAATCGTCATTTGTTTGTATAATAAAAATAGATATTTGTTTAACAGAGCAGAAATGTAGATTTACTGCCTTGGCTGGTTTCATAGCTTCGACTTCGCCTCAGCTGTGAAATGCCAGCTGCGTCAGTACATCTGCTACTTTTCTACCCTGTTAAACAAATAATTATTTGTTTTTTGTTGCATGCAGAATTATTATCATCCTTATTATTATTATGGGGTAGGGCTGGGGCCCCCGCGATATATAATTATTTATAGGGGCCAAAAATTCCAATATCCACCCTTGTAATCTTGTTTATGTTTCGAAAATTAAAGAAAAGTTTCTTTATATTTACCTAATGCTTGAAAACTGATCGTTGGCGTCAAATAACACTTAAAAAATAAAAATAATTCACTTCTAATAGGTACATGATGCACGTTCAAAAGCCTTCAAGGAACTAATATGAAAGAATTAACCGGCAAAACACAAACTCATATCACATTCCAGATGTTGCATCAAACATTATCACTATTATCAGCATTGTCCAGTTAAAAACAACAAAGAAGGTTACCTACTAAAAAATTATGACTCAGTTTATTACGAGATAAGTTTTGAAAAAGGTGTTCTTGTATTTAAAGAAAATTTAAACGTAATGATTACAAACAGACAGCATTACTCATTAAATTTACATGTGTAATTAATTATAGTAATAAATACTAACAATAAATAATAATAAATAAAATAATTAATTATTATATTCAGTCCATGATTTGTATCAAAAATAGATAGTACAAATTTTTTTACTCTGCATCCCTCCTTGAGGTAATTAAATGTTCTTATTCATTCGAAATTGCAGTCCACTAGGACTTTCAAATCTACAGGATGTTGCAGAATTAAGTAACTTTACTGGTGTATACTATTCGTATTTAACTAAACATGTTGACACTCTGTATAAAGTGTGGGATTTTTTTCAAATCGACGTTTAGGTATAGTAAAAAAATTCGGTTGCGTAAGGGTAATTAATTTTCGGCTGTACAAAGTGTATAATTTTAGTATGCAATGTCAAATGTAACACTCTGTATATGCTTCGGATAACACCCTTTTCAAGGTACCGAATCGTTTATAAAAACTTTAAAGTTTGAAAGAACTATAAAAAGATAATGTTGGGTGGTAGTACTAGGACAATATTGTCGTCGAGGCCGACTCGATTTTAATGCACAGGGTGTTAAATTTAATTAGTCACAGTAAAAAATATTTAACAAAATTAACCTACAAGACAATTGCGTTTGCTTGCAGATTTCTATAGTATAAAGGGTGAGTCAAAAATGACGCATTTCCTCTGGGGTAGTTGTAGGAGATTGTTAATACAGCATGGGAAAACTGTAAAACACTCTATCTGCTTTTGTTTTGTAGTTCTGAGCCAAGAAGTAAAAGATAAATTTGGCAACATGAATACAAATGGTGGCTGGGAAATCTCTTTGCAAGAATTATACATTGTTCACTGTTTCTAAGGAAACCATAATAATGTATCATCTCATCGTTGCCCAAATGCATATTTTCAAAATTAAAATTATGAGTAAATTAGACGCTGTGAGGTTGTGAGCATTCGATTTTATATAAATCCTTACAGGGTACAAAACTTTTTATGGAAAACGATGCTATCCTCACAGGTTGCATTTTAACGGTCTCGTACAACTATCCCAGAGGAAATGGGCCATTTTTAACTCACTCTGTTAACTTTCAAATCAAAATCGTATTCTAATGTGATGCCATTCTAAATAATTGAATTTTTCTACCTTTCTTTTTCAGTGCAGTTTTTAATCTTTAAATACACTTGTAGTAGTATATTCATTTCTATTATTCTCTCCAGCAGAGAGGCGTATTGTGCCGCGTATGAATTTTATTTTTCACTACTCTAATAAATTATGAAAAACAAAAACGCGTAGAAACAAAGAAACAATCTAATTTATTATCAAAAGCACGGCGATGCATTCTTTAGGAGATGTTTCGTTTCTTATATCAATATGAGTTTACTCCCTTATATGGTACGGTGAAGGTAAGTTAAAAATCTATCGAAATATGCAAAATATGAGAGTGGTTAGTTATAACTAAAGAGGATGATTAGTTATTCAATTTGAAGTACAAAATGTAAATAAACCAGATTACCAAATTATGAAGAAGACAAGTCTTTTACACAAGATCGGGTTAATGTCGCAAACTACACACACTTTCTGCCAGAGACGTTACCATTCTTATTTGAAAATATGACATTGGCGTGAAAATGATGGTTTTTGAACGGTATGGGGATCCTATTCATAATACGTGTCTGGTAACAGCAGGGATGAATAACGAATATTTTTGCAATGTTGGATTGGGCGTGGGGGTTAAATTGCATGACCGACTTCTTCAGCGCTGGTTGTATTTATGGGGTTATGTGAAGGAGAACTTATATTCCATTAAGATTCAAAATCTTCATCATTTGATAAATCGGAATAAAAGATGATCAGAATTTCCCAACACGTTTGAAGACGAAAGTTTAGAATTTTTAATTTATTTTAGCTGGCTCTGCATGCTATATAGAATACACGGTTTTGTTATATTATATTATATTAACTTACATAAAACTACTCTTAAATATTCGGTAATAAAATCATAAGAGCGTTCTCGTATATTCGGATATACTTTTCGCGATTATTCGAAATTGATGTTGCCATGGAAATATCCCGAGAGCTTGCACGAATTTTAAAGTTCATATTGCTCAAAATATCAGTCTGACGTTTGATGTTATAATTTTGAGGAATCCTTGCATTCATTTTTTTAGACAATTCTTCCCCTTTTATAGTAAATGTTCCGATAAAAAATATCCTAATACGTTTTTAAATTTTTTCCATTGATTTTGGTATAGCAGGTGGCAATGATAAAGCAATAATGCGCTATATGTGTACAGTTATTACATAACATCGTAAAAGGTTTTTTTAAGGTTTTGTGTCAAAACAATCGATATCTTTTATTGAACAAATTGATATAAGCGATAATGGAACGAAGCTCTTTGCACCTCCCCCTTCTTCTAGACATCTGAACAAGAATTTACGTTTTTCCAATTAATGTTGTTCATTTTAAATGTCATCCTCTTTCATTTCAGTGTATTTTAGCATCATATCTTTAGAAAATGTACTACAGATTCGCTCGCTTAACTGAATTTTTTTAAGGTGAGAGTTGTGAACATTTGGAATTCTATTTGTTGATTGTTGTAATTTATTTAGAATTTACTTACTAAATCACCTCTCTTTAAATTTTGAAATTTCTTCAGTCTAATTTTATTTATTCTTTTTTTAATTACATGAAAGTAATTTAATAAAGTGTAAAAGAATTTTCCATTAAATTCTTAATCGTTTCTTGTTAAAAGAAAATCTTGTATTCTATTATTGCTGTATTGTTAAAATTCCAAGGAATTTAATAAAGAAATTTATAATGAAAATATAAAGAAGAAAAATATTTTAATTCAACACAATTTTTGATAGTAGGTATAGTAAACCTCAAAATTATTCAATAATTTCAAATCCAAATTTTTAAATTGGATTTCAAAATTAATTTATTTTCTCATTTATCAACCTCTAAAGCATTACCTTTCTTCTTTTGTTAAGTTAGATTAAAATTTCACATGTGGCAATATTCAATTAAAATTATTGATTTGGACATAGGGATAATACTATAGGTGACATGTATAATTTATCGTTTTAGAACATGACCTGCTATGAATATGCAATACTCCCTCCTGTTTCCATTAAGTGAAATAATATAATATTTAAACAAAAAGGTTCAATCTAAGATATTCTTACTACCATAAAAAGTAGGTAATATTAGTTAATAGGTACCAGGCATATATTTATATTTTTCTTTGATTAAATGTTTTGTTTTGGGATATAAGGCTCAAGGCAAAATTTTGAAGAGCATGGTATTTAGTTGTCTAAATATTTGAGATATCTACAGAATTTAATTGTTATTGAACTGAAATACGGTTTTGTTTTAAAGTAAAGTATAAATGATTGTAAATATATACCTACTACTAAAGCTATCCTAAATAGACTTTCGATATTTATTTTGGTTCCAATTCAAACCTCACCTTTTAAAACGTCTAAATAAACAATGTAAAATTTATTTTACAATTTGCTGCTTATACTAACATTATATTACTGGTAGCATGTGTTATCTTGATTGGCACCTGCTGGAATAAACTTTCAAGAAAATTAATAAAAACTTTTTTTATTTTTATTTTATCGAAATGTTCGCCGAAACCAAAACAAAAATTGTCCTAGAAAAACTGTACTTTTTAAAAATAGTGTATAATTAAATGTTTCGTTGTCACGTCGCGGAGTTCAAGTTACGTACGAGGAATACACGCACAAAAAGTCAGCCCCGCACTGGTTAAGCGTTTCAGCTAACAGGTCCTGCGTTGGTTGGGCGCCGGGTCAGCATCTGGATGCGCCGGGATGCTGGGTAGTTTCGTGCGTCGCCGTTTCGATCCGGGGAGTCGCTTGTGTACACTCAGTCTTCACAGGACACGGTGAGCTTTTTACGCTGATAAGCTTACATAAATATGAACGGCTCTCTTTGTTTGTTTATTATCTAAACACACAGACGCAAATGAAAAATGGGCGCGTCCTTTTTGTTATGGTCCATCACACACAGGGGATGAAGATATGAGCGAAAACGGTGCGAATAATGACCAATTTATTGTAGAGATGCTTCTGCCTCATGGAGCGTCTAGCTTTGTTATACTTTTAAGCAAATTTATATGAATATGCTACCTATCTACTTTAATACAACAAGGAACTTTTTTATATAATATTACTGAATTATTTGAAGTTTGGAAATATTCAAGCTACAATAAACTGAATAATTTTAGTTAAAGACGTTACTTTCATATTATACAGTGCTTCCCGAAAGTAACGGATAAATTCAATAAAATCCTTGAGAAAAATATTTCAAATAAATGCTCGGACACGTCGATTTTTATTTTTAAATTATGATTTAGAGATGTAATTTTCAACCCCCAACCACCCAACCCCTAAGCGCTGCCAACTCCAACTTTAAAAATTTAAATAGCAAGGAATCCTTTCTGATACTTCATCTGATAGCTTTTTTTATGCTGAATACAATAAAAAAAAGTTTTTCAAGATCGATTGATAAATAACGGAGATATTTACCAAAATTCAAATTAAAGTGCCAATATTCGAGCAGGCGTTGGTACTGGGTGGTAAAAAACAATTGCAACTTGTTTGCAATTGAATGTAAACAAAATGTATTGACATTACTTAGTGGAGTGTGTGTTACTTATTATTAACAATTTTAATAATAATAATACGTTTATTTAGCTTAACTAGCTATACATAATACATACATTTATTACTTAGTATCATATTTAATTTATATTTATTAGGTACTATTTATCTTATCTATTTCCTTAAACTATACTTTTTATGATTTTCCTTAAACTACTTTTGAAACTTGGTATTGATTTTATTTGCTTTATATCTATTGGTAACTTATTGTATAATATTAGGCCCTTAAAGAAAATGGAGTTCTGCGTTTTCTTCCTATTTGTATGTTTTAAAATAAAATTGCCGTTATACCTCGTTTCGTGTTCATGCACTTGCAAAAATGTTGTAACTAACACTGACAGGTAGCTTGGATAAATACCCATTTTAACTTTTTGTAAAAAGACCAGCACCTGTATCTTTGAAAAATTTTCTATATTTAACCACCCCAACTTCTCTAACATCCATTCTACAGATTTGAAAAATAAGATAACAAAAATGAGATTTACTGAAGCCGAAAGAATCGCAGTTTTAATGATGGTTGGGGTTGGAGATAGATAGATACATTTTGTTTACATTCAATTACAAACAACTTACAATTGTTTTTTGCCACCCATTGTAGAGCCGTACCAACGCCTGCTCGAATATTGGCACTTTCATTTGAATACATTTTGGTAAATATCTCCGTTATTTATCAACCGATTTTGAAAAAAATTTTTTTTATTGTATTTAGTATAAAAAAATCTATCAGATGAGGTATCAGAAAGGGTTCTTTGCTATTTGAATTTTTAAAGTTGTAGTTGGCAGCGCTTAGGGGTTGGGTGGTGGGGGGTTGAAAATTACATCTCTAAATCATAATTTAAAAATAAAAATCGACGTGTCCGAGCATTTATTTGAAATATTTTTCTCAACGATTTTATTGAATTTATTCGTTACTTTCGGGAAGCACTGTATATCTATCTTTATCTAATGGGTGATGTGGTACTTGTCTTTTATATTTTTTCTTTTTCTTTATTTCAAACAATTTTCGAAAATTCCACATGCATCCTCTTTATTTTTTTCCAAATATTTTATCCAACATTTTCTGTTATTGGTTCCTCAAGTTCCTTAATTTATTAATTACATGCAGAATACCTATTAGTCGTTCCTTTTAATACAAAATTTTCTGACTTCTTACAATATTTGCCATCAACAGTAATACCTGATAGTAAGCATATAACAATGCGTTGTATATTGATTTCATACTACCCATGTTTGTGCTGCTTTCAATTTTATAATGAGTTTTGGTTAGGGACGATTGAACTAACTATATTATCTCTTGTTCTGATCACGTCATGCTGGTATAAAGTTTTATAACATTTTAGTGAAGTTTCCGGGTACTTTGAAACCCAGGCAGAAAAGGGCTGAAAGAAACTGGTTTGATAAATTTGAAGAAGGTAAAAAAGAATAGTGTTTCGATTATAACGGCACCCTTAAAAGTATATCCCCGGGCCCCACGAAGTCTTAATCCGGGCCTGTATGTAGCTCTTTAGTCTTTATAGTATTTTAGCAAGATGGAGCTCCTATTTATAATTCGAGTGTGCCCGTAATGAAATCGTAAGATCAGATACTCTGGGTAGATATCATTAAGAGAGAGAACAGTGGAAGACCTTGGTTTCAAAGTTCGAACGAAGGGGGCTGAATAGAGAGAGAGAGGGAGAGAGAAAGGGAGATAAAACAATTCCATATTCCAATAAAAAATAGTATACTGCTCTTTTAGCGCCTTTTTACTGTGTTTATTCAAGGCGCAAATAGAATACCGCAGTTAGGTATAGAGACAGAGACAAAAGTAATGTCCCCGTCGCCCTATGCTTATACAACCCCTTTCACGAGTTATAGTATTCTGCGATACGCGTTTTCTTGCTACCTGTCGCTCTTTACGACCTTTGGGTAGCAAATAGCAAGAAGGTGCGTGTTGCAGCTTACTGCAACTTGTCAAGGAGGTCGTATACGCATAAAGCGACGAGCGACAATACTTTTGTCATTACCTATACCAATAGATAATTATTTATTCGTTTTCAAAGAAACGTTGATTACTTAAATTTAACTTACAACAACATTAATTGATTTACATGTCGGTATTGAGAAAATGAGTTTATCCAAAAATAACTTAAAAAACGAATTTCGATTGTTTTTCTGGCGATATTAAATCAAACGTCGATATAACTCAATTACATGTCGGAGTTTGGCAAACAAAATTATAGAAGCCTGGTTTCACATTTTCAATCTAACGAGCGGCATTGTTATATAAATTTAGAGGATGATTATTTAATAAATAATTGTTTGCAAAATGTGATAACTTTACTATTATTTCCGCTTAGTTTCTAATTACAAGACAATTTAATAGTTTCGAAACTCAAAAATAACTTACAAATTTATCGTATTTTTAAACTTTCAGCTATTCAGCAATATCAAACTACGTATTCATGCCAGCAGCACAACGGAACTAACGGCAAAAAAGTGGAGGTGCAAACCTCCCCTGGACTTTCCCATACTAAAAATAAACATTCGTTTTTGGTATTCAACAGTTAGTTCGCCACAACCGATAAACTAAAATTGAAAATTAAGTGCCGATTGTGTTCATCTGCGCATGTGTGATTATTTATATTCATAGGCTGCTAGGATTAGCCGGCGACAAGGAATTCCCGTCCCGCGCATGGTCACTTGAACATATCGGCACTTACAAATTTCACCCTACACTGTTTTCAAGTTCAATATTCACGAATTTCTCAGCAACCGTACATTTTAGCCATATGAACACCTTATACTATGTGATAGACAATTTAATTTTGCATTCAATTATATAATAATATACAGGGTGTTTCATTTAAAATAACAAAGTTGCTTATTGTACTGTGAAAAACAAACACCCTGTATACGTGATATACATTTAGAAAAATGCAAATCTATATACTGAACAACTTTTGTATTTAAACTTCTTTCATATATTGACTAATAAAGGCGCTATAGGAGCATCAATTTCCGATTTTCAAAATCTCGTAGAGGGCGCCACAGTGGAATTCTGGCGTTCATCAAAAAACAAAAATGTAGCTAATACCAAGCTGCATAAGTATAGAAAATTTAAACAAATTCCTTAGACCAGTTTTTTTGTAATAATTTTTCAAAAATTTCAATATTTTTGGAAGAGCGCCGTTGCGACCGTTTTTGGATTTAGTAAATAATTTTTTTTCTTGGTGTAGTACAGCCAAAGGGCTTTCAAACAAGTTGTTGCGGAACCTGATCAGATAACTGGTTTTTGAGTTACGGGGCGTTAAAGTCGAAATTTTGAAAAATTCATAGCGAACGCCATTTTGAAGTTAGAGAGTCCGGTAAAAAACTGTTTCCCTTGAATTATGCCCTTCTTTCATATCCCCTACTCAGATTTTCAAAATTCCGCTTCTGAAAAAAATGATACCAAAAAAACATGTCTAACTTCCGCTTCCGGTTTCGGATTTTTTTGAAAAGCTTATTTTGTCGATGAATTTTCGATATACCCCTTCATTTAAAATTTCATTAAAATCGGTTCACTAGTTTTTGCGTTAGAGGCGTTACATACCCACCCACGCACCCACCCACGCACCCACCCACCCACAGACAGACATTTTTTCTAAACCACTTTTTTGGGATCCTGGAGGTCCAAAAGACGTATTTCCGTGAAAATCTCGATTTCGAAAATTTTCATGATATCAATACTTCCCTATACCAGTAGTGGTATGGGAAAGTAAAAAGTAATTTCCTAAAAACTGGCAATGAGCAAAGCATGCTTCAGGCGCCACTTTATCGAACACATCAGTCTACAATACTATGGCTTGCTTGGGGTTATACTTTTTATTGTGGTCATCAATCGATTAAAAAAATACAAAACTAGATTGATAGTCCCTATCTTTTTGATGATCTAAGCAATAAATTTGACAATGTATTTACTATTTAGAGACGTCTTTGAGTATAAATTCTTTATACAGTATAGGTACTACACCTATAATTTATTCGAATTATGTATTAGTATTGCTACACCTTCGTCAAACTAAACTATGACTGACTACGGGAAAATTGAATTTACTTAATGGATGTTGTTGCATGTTCCATATTCCCACGCAGAATCGAACTTAGTAGCAAACATCAAAGAGAAATTGGAACGTATGTTTGTTCATCCTTATCCATAAATTCTGTACTACGTTTTTATATAAATAATACATATTTTAATTAAAATATCATTCTGAACAGTATAAATAATTATTTATTGGCTTTATACTTATAGGTAGGTATTTCGAATAATGTCATTATCAAAAGCAGTACATAATTGAATCAGGATTTTTGTAAGACCAACTTGATGAACTGTTTATGGTAATATGGCAAAAAAGCGTGGAAAAAAGCGCCATATTGAGACATTATTTGGCCCTAGAGTCATAAAAACTAGTGTTTAGGAATACCTACAATTGCAGGTGGTTTGAAGTTATAGATAATAATTCTACCTACATTAATGGAACTTCTGTTAATTTATTGTCATATTTTCAAAAGTGTAATTTGCTTCTGTGTCAAAATAATTAATTTAAAGGTTGAGGAAGATTTAAAAAAATATTTTATGAAACTCGTGCATAAAGTGTCTTTTTTTCACTCACTTTGCCGCAATCCCCTTCAAGCCATGAAGTGAAACTTTCCATTTGTTAAACAAAATCCATAAATAATTATTATAAAAATTGTTTACCTACTAAAGTAAAATGTTTAGCTGTTTAGCAGAATAGTTAGAAACGCTTCTTAAATCAAAATAATTTATACCTTCTAAAATAGTGTCTTATATTATTTATATACTATAACATAGGAAGTAATAAACTTAAAATAAATGCGGAAATTGTCGACTGTTGGCAAAGTTCAAGCGTGAATATTCGTTAATATTTACATAACCATTGAAATTAATTATTTACGGAGCAATGTTCAGAAGTTTCAATATTTAATGGAAATTCCTTTGTTTTTCCTTTGTGACCAACTATTGCTGCCAAGTTTTGTGTAAGTACTGAAATTATAAGTAGTCTGACATCTTATTTTGCACGTATATATACAGGATGTATCTAAAAGGTAAGTCACAGCTTCGTATTGTGTTCGTATGAACATAAAAACTTATCCAAACGGTTGCAGAGAAACAGGATGTTAAAATTTTATGAACTCTGTAGATGGTACTATTACCTACTGATTTACTCTGAACAGGGTAAATCTTACTCGAGTCTGTGATAGGGACCTTCGATTATTCGGATTTACAAATGCACTACCTATTATAAAATAAAAATCAAACTGATTGCCATGACAACCAAATATTAATGTACGGCCTTTACGATCGCCTGATCTCAATCCCCTGGAAATGGAAGTCAATTCGAATATGAAGTTATAAAAATAGGTACAAATACTACAAATGATTTTTTGTGCCTCCGGTCGGCATCACTGAGTTTCTGCATCGCGAAATTCGCCAGAAACAGAGGTTTTGCCGGCCTAGGCCGGCAAAAGTAATAATTTTAGGTTATTAGTTGGCTGCATCGGCTCAATCTGTCAAAGTCAAATTTATGCATCGAGGTCGGAGGCGATCAAACAAATAAATTAGCAAAATTTTACAAAAATACGATTACCTATTTGAGCCACTGTGGTGATTTGAATATAATCTTTAATATGTGCCGGTGTATCCATTATTAAATCAAAGATAATAAAATTTAGAAATAAACGTCAATGGAAATTATAAGAAAATAAATGAATTAAGTTTAATGAATACAAGGAATCTTGATTTTAAAATCATAAAAAAAAATTCCTAATACTAAATTTTAAATGTAAATTTAATTTATTTAAACAAACATCGGCACAAAAAATCTTGTGTATTACACGTCCAGAAACAGTTTTGCGAGAGCTCCTACTTGCAGGACTCGGCGTTCCGCCTCGCCCTGCAAACTTACTCGCACTCGCAAATGTGCTGTTTCTGGCCTTGTGATACAAATAACTATTGATTTGTTCTGTTCGCGATACGCTTTACGGAAAGCTAAAAGGTCGTAGTTTTGTTATTTTATTTTTTTGTAGCTAATTGTCAACATCCTGTATGTTCAGTAACCGTTTGGTTATAAGGGGATATGTTCAATTAGACTTTTTCTGCCTTATTTTTACACATTACACGGACACTACACGATATAGGATACATTCTGTATAAGTATGAGTTACTTACCCGCAAATTCAAGTTTCTCTCCTATATTCCCACAATTTTCCAAATTTGTTATAAATAACGAGGTAGTTTCTTTCAAGAACCTCAATGTTATTAAATAAAGACGTGTATATAAGGGGCGAGCTGAGGAGGTTGCATTCGTAGCCAGTGGTGTAGTCCTATTAAAATAAGTGGGTATACGCTCACAAATTCAAATATTTTCCATGTGCACACAGTATTTGCAATAGCTGTACTATTGGTAAAGCTATACAAATCCAACAATAATAAAAAAAAATTATTGAAATATAATACAAAAATAATAAAAATAATAGCTACAATAATTATTGTAATTTAATGAATAATTATAATTATTTATTAAATTACAATAGATTCCACAAATCTTTCAATCGATTTTCCTCCACTTTCTAGCTTCCTAAAAATGCTAAAATTTGAAGTTATGATGGAAGGGGAAGGGCATACTACAGTATGTCCCATTTTTATAATTAAAATAATAAGTGGCTATACGCGTAAGCCTTAAACGAAAAGGCTGTTATACGCCGTATACCCGCGTATACCCCCGACTACAGCACTGTTCGTAGCCCCTCCAAAATTTTTATATAGTGAATGGCTTCAGCTGAAGCATGCTGAAGCGAGTTTTACAGTTTACAAACTTTCAAATCGCATCTATAACTTACAGTTTCTGAAAATCGATTTGTAGGACTTAAACTACGGAAAATGCAATAGATAATTGATAAATTTTCTGAAAAAGCTAAACCAAGAAGATGTATTTTTTTAAAGTAATAAATATAATATTTTAATTCTATTTTTCTGTTATGTATCGACTTATTATACTGTGATTTAATTTTGTTTTAATGTTAATTTTCTTGACACATTAAAGATTTCAAGAGTCATCGTAGTTGAGCTGTCGTAATGTTTTCATTCGCTATTGCTAATCAAAGAGTGATTGTTGCGTTATGTTAGATGGGGGGTCATATGGCCGTCCCCCGTAAATGCATGGCGACAACATTTCACAGAAAGTTTTCTTATTAAAGTATGTATAGTACAATATGATCAACAAAATTGGCCATGACATATACTTAATGTGTCTTTACTTGTTTGGACTAATAAGTGCATCAGAACTCTGAAATTCTGATTACTTGTTGCTGTGCTTTATTCGCAAAGCAAATCAATGTCCATTACAAGCTGTTGCTGAACCTGATCAGATAACTAATTTTTGAGTTGTGGGGCGTTAGTTAAAATTTTGAAAAATTCATACCCCTTCATTTGAAATTTCATCAAAATCGGTTCAATAGTTTCGACGTTAATACACACACACACACACAAAACCACCCGCCCGACCATCACCCACAGACCAAGGACCGTATAGAACAGACAGACATTCGAAATTTTAGAGGGGGTGCCTGTCATAGATAATAAATATATAATTACAACTAACGGGTTGATGACAGACATCCGGATTTTACGTAAAAACATGTATCCGTTGCTGTCTTTGTTGACACGTGATTTTTAATCAAGAAATAGTTTTGAAAGATTCTGAGGGTGGGTATTTTTCATTGGGAAATCTAAGCTTGAAAAGAATACCGCCTAGCGATACCAGAATTAGCTAACCAAACATACTTGGATATGATTGCATGGTTGCCTATTGCCGAGAAATGTCTGTTATCGTCTTGCCCCATTATTTCGCTTTATATTTTCATAAATTCCTATGGATTTAAAGTACATTATTGCTTTTAACAGTAAAATATTGTTTACTTTCGGTCAAAAAAGACGTTCATGTCCAGACTGATTCGTATGGTGTATCTTCGGATACTGACGTACTATAACTGAAAATACGGGACACAACAGTAGTCTAAACCTAATTTTACCCTAAACTTCATTTTTATCGTCAACTAAATGACTGTCGTTAAATAAACGATTATAATACATCCTCGCGCGACGTGATAATACGCAATACGGCGGAGTTACATTTCATTAAATATTCCCTTTTGGGCCGCTCCATATGCCGGCACTGGAACGCAAATTCTATTTATTTTCAAGTGCTTGCACGAAAAATAATCGAGGTTTAACCGGTTTAACGCCTTACGGTTCCCAATTCTCAGCTGCAGGAAATAATAAAACATCCAGTATAAAAAGAGACCACTTAATGTACAGTACATAAATACAAATTAGCAGTACAAAAATAAGCGAAAACTAGGTATAAAAATATCTCTAAACTATTAAATAAGGTACTGGAGACTTATTGATCGATTATGTAATTTGGATGAACAACAAGTGTAGGGTCTTCTTGTTCCTCCTGGTCCGCACCACGCAAACCAATTTTTGACAATGGTATTATTACATTATCCTAAAACATAAAAGTTTTATTTTTTAAAACATAAAATACGATTTATCCTTACATAGTAAATTAATCTGTCTAAAACTTTTTCAATAAGTTCCTTCTTTTCCACTAATTCATCTTCAGATTCGATTTGGTCTGCTACGAGATTCAAATACCATTCAATAACATTGCTTCTACGCATACCTTCTTGATTTTCTAAAATTTACAATATTTTGATAAATCAAACATTAAAAAATTAAAATATTATACCTTCCTCTGTTTTGCTTTCTTCTTTTCTCATGTGGAGAATAATCATATTACTTAATGTTTTGTACTCTTCAAAGCTAAGTACTAATTTCTTTTTAGTAGGTAACCTTGTTGGTTCATCAGGTTCTACCTCCATTGCATTTTCTTGATTTTCATTATCCAATTGTGGATGATCATCAACGTCATCTAAATGAATATCTGGTTGTTCAACTCGGATTATAGATTTATTCAATAAACGATATGCTTCCTTAACATGTTTAGGATGTACTTCATCAGAAATTTCCATCCTTGCCATAGCCTCTGCTAAACGAATCATACTTTCAAGTTGGCGTACTGTGATTCTCCAACTGGATTTTCCAGTTGCTGTACTATCACGTAATCGAAGATGATTGTAATGCCTTACCAACAAATCTGCAGATTCCCTATTAATTATTGGTTTGAATTTTCGAGCAAACGTTATGTATTGTAAAACTTCTTCTTTAGAATAAATTCTTTCAATAGATTCTTCTATATTGCTATGCAAATCCACAATCTTTCTAGCAATTGCATAATCAACAACTTCATTACATTCATCTACTAATATAAAGAATAAATCAAAACGTGACATAAGTGGAGCAGAAAGAGAAATATTTTGTTGTAATGATTTTGCTCTATCATATCGTCCTCCAAATGGATTAGCAGCAGCCAAAATTGAAGTTCGTGCATTTAATGTAGCTCTCACACCTGCTTTTGCTATAGAAATTGTCTGCTGTTCCATTGCTTCATGGATAGCAACTTGATCTCTAGGATCCATCTTGTCAAATTCATCAATGCAACAAACTCCATTATCAGCCAACATAAGGGCACCAGCTTCAATAACAAAATCAAAAGATTCTTCATCTCTCACTACAGCAGCGGTTAGACCAGCAGCTGAGGATGCTTTTCCTGAAGTGTACACTGCTCTGGGAGAGAATTCTGATACCTATGAAGAAATGTTAATTAAACTTATTAGTATGAAGAGAAATGCAATTCCCAAAAAGAAAGATTCACTTCCCGCATGATAGTGAAATCAAAGACTATCCCCCTTAGTCTTTGGTGATATCAATATTCATTGTAATTTGCAATTAAAATGGAAAATGTAATCAGTACATTTTAGTAGAATTAAATTATGCACCCATAGGGATTTCAATGTTCATTTATTTTCTGCCCAAATTATTTTAGAACTAAACTATTTGGAAGTTTATTGTAGAGAAAGAAATACTGAATCGGGACGTTTTATTGGTTTTATATTTTAGTTTTATAGAAAGAAAAAAATTGCAAAAATTGAAAATTTTGAATTTGAAAATCGCGCGCTTTTTTAATTGCAGAAATGTTAATTGGCGAGACTTTTATGTTGGGTTTATAAACTGTAATTAAATGTATAATTTACACAAATACATGAGATATTCTTTTAGCATCATTAGTTGTGTTCAATGGACTCCCTATTTGCAGAGCTGCGCTGCAACTTGCAACTTGCATTTAAATCTCTAGTATGCGTAATCCAATTCTACACCCTGTATTATGATTTTGTTTTAAAAATGTTTAGCATAATTTGATTTATACAATATGTTTCTCGGATTTTCCTTTATTGAATTTCAACAATGCAAAACTTGAAAACGTCAATAAAATCATAAATTTAAAAAAATATTTGTGTTCAACAGCTTTACCATTTACCTGTTTCAAAAATTGTGATTTTGCTGTACTCGGATCTCCAACAACACAGACATTAATATCTCCCCTTAGGGTTGTACCTTCTATAGTAGTTTTTGAAACACCTCCAAAAAGCATAAGTAAAATTCCTCGTTTAACCTCTTCATTGCCATGAATACTGGGAAACAGGCTGTTGATCAAGTTGTGATACAAATTGCGATCACGACTCATTTCATACATATGCTTCCACTCCCCCTCTGTCATCTGTTGTCTCATCATTTCAGGTGTTATTTCATCCAAAGGAATTTCCAGCCCACCAAATCTTGGATTTGTAGCTTGAACACTGCAAGCCAAAAACGCCATACGATAATGAAGATCTCGAACACCAAGTGCTTTGAGGCCTCGAACGCCATCTGCATCATCACCTCCTTTGTGACGAGAGTCTACCTGGGCTTTAGCTCCTGGTAAAGCGAGACTACCCACATCAGGAACAACAATGAGAGTTCCAGTAAAATCATAACGATCCCCAGCCTGAACAGATTTAATTGTAATTATGTAAAAGAAGTTTTTGTAAGTGTACCTCACCTGAACAGTTTCTACATTTTCTGCTCGAAGAATTATTTCCACACTTCTTGGTATACACCCTCGAGGTAATTCAGCCTGAGTTTCCTGTATGCGTACTTTTTGAAAATCAATAAAAGTGGATTTATCCACATCTAACATAAATCTTCTGCGATTATTGCAGACTGGATTACGACATATAGTGGGATTAGTAAACTAAAGTAAAAATCTATTCGATTACCTATTATTCAATAATTTCTAAGAAACATACCTTAAACTGTTGCTCAACATTTTTAATTACAGTTTGACAATCAAGACATACAAATGTTCCAAACACTAATTCCGGATGTACAGGATGGGTACGAATAACTTGACCAGAAATTCGAACCAAGGTACCAATTTTTTCAGTTTTTAATTCTCGTACCCTATGGCGTGTGGGAACCTCCACAAAACTTACGTAACATTCTTTTTCCTGTTTAATTTGGCTTCTATCTTTAACAAAGTTGCTGACGGCTTGACATAAGTAGGGATAAATTCTGAAGTATTCTTCGATAATGGTTGTTGCAAGATTTTGGTTATATTTTTCGACATCTTCAAAACTGACTTCAATTGTACTTCGTTCTTGATTTAATAATTCCCGAGCTGGCTCCAAATATTTAGTTTCCCCATCTTCCTTAAACCTAGAAGGAATTCCGTAAGGTATGAAGAAACTCCTAATGTCGAACAAATTTTAGGTACTCACTCTTCAAGAAAATCTTGGAATAGTTTCTGGCATCGAACACCAATTTCATCTCTCACACGAATTTGTCCTACTTGAGCATCTGCTACATCCATGATTTTACTTTTTAGAAACAAAGATTAAAGGCTTTTATTGGGGCACAACTAAAACCACCTGCTGCAGATCACAACACAACTTTTGGCGCGAAGTTTACCGCCAGCGGCTTCAATAAATATACGTAACCTCATAGCACAGTGGCGTGCTCGAGAATTATGTTCCTGTTGAAAACAGATTTTTTGTATGCCTTTATAGTTTTATGCGGTTTTATCTTATCTCATTGAAAGAGAGATTGAAAGGTTCCGGCTTACGAAATTAAAAAGATTGTAAACGTGGACGCTTATGAATTATTAGGTTAGGTTCATTAGAAACTGGCAGAAAAATAACGCTCAAATAATTATAAGTTTCTAGTTTAAAACAAGCATTTTAAATACCAATTTTCATTGCAAACAGTTTTTCACAGCAATGACTCCCAACGCAATTGAAACGTTAATAAAATGTGTAAATTTTTCAGCTATAAAGCACAAAAATCAACGAAGATTGGATAGTGATGCCACTCCTTACATAAATCACCCCATTGGTAAGTAAAACCATTCATAGAGGGTAAAACTGAATTTTTATAGTTCCTACAATATATTAATGTGTACCCTAATTAATAGATTATCTATGATTAATAGGTGTAGCATACATTTTAACAAACGAAGCAAAAGTTATTGATGTTGACGTCCTACAAGCAGCAATTTTACATGATACTGTAGAAGATACCAATACAACTTTAGAAGAAATAGAAAAAGAATTTGGGTCTAAAGTTCGTGATATTGTTGCAGAAGTTACAGATGATAAGTCTTTACCGAAAGCTAAAAGAAAAGAACTTCAAATCGAACATGCACCTGTATCTAGCAATGAAGCAAAACTAGTCAAATTAGCTGATAAACTTTATAATTTAAGAGATTTAGAAAAAGAAGTTCCTAGGAAATGGACAGCCCACCGAGTTCAGGAATATTTTGAATGGAGCAAGAAAGTTGTTGATGGTCTTCGAGGAACTAATCAAAATATGGAAGATAGTTTGGATGAATTATTTAAAAAACGAAATGTATTATAAATTTGCAAATTTTATACAATTTATTATGTTTAACTGTGCTGAATAAATACTTGAAATGCACTTGTTCATTGTTGAAAATAATTTGAAATGTGTGGGGACCTAGACACAACCTCCCCCTTGTGACAACCTACACAATTCGTTTTAGCCAACCCCCACACTTAGCCGCTAGAAATGATTTACACAACCCATATTTACTATTAGATCCAGCAAGTAGACTAGAGACAGATTAAAACTAAAGACAGGAATATGCAATAACAATTAATAACGATCTAGCCTGCACCAGGTTCATAGCAAATATTTTTCTCTCTAATGCTCTGTTTCTAAAAAACGGAAGACTGCTGTTAGTCACGTTTAACAAAAAAGTAACTGGCTAATATGACTTACTTTATGCCCCAGAATTACCCATTAAGAGCTTACTGTTACATTATATAACACCTTGTATAATGAACAGCATGAAACAATGTTCAGTTATCGTTGGGTGACATTGGGTAAAGTGTCCCGGCCCCAGTGAGCTGACTAAAACTGATTGAGAATAGAAAAAAATAGAGCAAGGTTTATTGAATTAGCGAGCAACGAAATTATGAATCTATAAATACAATAGAATGATTTATTAAATTGCACTAAAATACATTATAGCATAATAATTAATAAAAAAGTTTTGTGTAAAGAATATTTAATAAATATATTTTATAATAATAGTACGAACTAAGTTTGTATTTAATTTATTAAACTGAGAGTTTACATATGTTGTCTTTGAAATTCCACCATGAATTTTACTAATAGTTCAACATCCTCGTACGTTACAGCATTATAAAGAGATGCACGCATTCCACCAATTGACCTGTTTTAAAATTTTAAATTAGCATTTTTCTATTTCATATTGCAACATAAATTATTATAGATATTATATTAAACACAAAAATATCTACCTGTGTCCTTTGAGTTGGAACATGCGAAGTTTTTCAGTTTCCTTAAGGAAAAGTTCTTCTAATTTTTCGTTTCCATTTGCTCCACCTACTCTGAAAGGTACATTCATCATACTACGAACATCTCTATCAATTGGGCAGCTGTAAAATCCATTTGAATTTGCTATGGTATTATATAAAAGTTGACTTTTTGCGATAGCTTGTCGTTCCATAGCAGGGACACCTCCATTTCTTTTTATCCATTGGAAAACACGTTCCATTACATATACACTGTAAAACGTAAACAAATAATTCTTTTCCTTACTAAATAAAAAATGAATTTACTTACGAGAATGTTGCAGGGGTATTATGAACTGAGTTTTCTTTTGATACATTGCTAAAATCAAAAATTGAGGGGCAGATTGTCATTGCATTTCCTAAAAGGTCTTCTCTAATGATAACAACGGTTACCCCAGCAGGTCCAATATTTTTCTGTGCACCTCCAAATATACAACCAAACTAAAACATTAATAGTTTAATACAATTTGCTTCAAAACTGTATGTTTCTCGATAGACTTACCTTAGAAACATCTATTTGCTCAGTCATAATAGATGAAGACATATCAGTTACAATAGGTACACCATTTGTTTCAGGGATGTAATGGAATTGAACACCTTTATAAAAAAAAAATTATAATTTAATATTTTAATATCTTGTTTGGTTTATCATCAAACTTACCATCAACAGTTTCGTTTGCACAGTAATACACATATGAAGCATTAGAATCTAATTTCCATGTAGAGTAATCTGGGATACTTCCAAATTTATCCGGTTTAGGAAAAACAAGATTTACTTTCCCATATTTTGTTGCTTCCTTTGCTGCTTTAGCTGACCAAGTACCTATTAATAATTTATGTTAGTAGTTATATTTATAAGAACTTTAAAACTATTTGCTTACCGGTAACGCAATAATCTGCTGTGCCTGTTCTGTTAAGGAGATTAAGAGCAATAGCTGCAAAAGCTCCAGTACCACCACCTTGGATGAATAGTATTTTGTAGTTGTCTGGTACATTTCTAGAAAAATGCATCAAATTTAATTTTAATTGCAATAGTGTAAATAATATATAGTCCGCAATATGATTTTTGAGGGAGGTGTGAAGTATAGCTCGCTATGGATCGCTATTTGTAGGGCGCTATTGCATTGTAGCTACTATTTTTGTAGCTTCATAGCGTAGAGCGCTACTTTAACACAAATCATTAAAACAAACATTCAAAAAAAATTTATGCTGCTTTCATATTTCAATTAAAATTCTTTAGGTAGGTACAACGCATTATTTTTAAATGTAGCGTAAAAGTAGCTAAACTAAACCGCTATTTCATAAGTACTAGTTCTCGAGTAGCTTAGCTGCATGGAGGCAAATGTAGCTTTTGTAGCTAAGCTACAATATTTATACAAAGCTAAGCTTATTGAAAAAGTAGCTTTCCCACCTTTTTTTTAATTAGTTGTAACAGAATTTAAAGTATGAGGTAGGCTTATCCAAATAGTGGAATATAGGCAACCCATTATACACTGCTATCGGTCTTGCCCCTGCTTACTGATTTTAATTGTTGTTTGTCTCCTGTTAAATTGCGCAAGGTGTTTTTTTTTCATTTTTAATAAAAAAAAAACTAGATTTAAATGTGCCGATTTATTTAAAACAAAGACAATCAGTCGGTAGCTTCTGATTGGTTGGCGGAAGCTTATTTGAATTTTCACTAACTTTCAGGAAATATTTTCTTCATAAAACTCTGCATATGTAAGTACTTTACGTAACTGCAGCTGAATTACAATTCCAGTCTGCAGCATCAGATATAGTAATTTGGATTGAGAAATGTGCCGGTTATCACGTGCTGGAGGTCACAATTAGGTTATCAGGTTGCTTTCAAACTCTTTTAAGAATCAATTCCAAAAAATATTAAATCCGCAATTTTAAATAAAATCAATGGAATCATTACGTCATTAGAAATTACTTTAAATATTTAAACAATAACAGTAGGTACCTATAGTATTAAGTAGCCTAATAAAAAAATAATGAATGTTTTCATGTTTTTACATAAAATCGACAATCCCGAATAATTATCTCCAGTATCTTTTAAATATTCTAAATCATTTCGATGACCTCGCATTTCTTTTACCTTTTATTTTAGAGCTGCCACGTGTAGAAATTTGTGATATTTTGAAAGACTTAGGCCCGGTCTTTCCATCTCCTACTAAAGCTCCTATTAACTTTATTCAGCTATTAACTTAACCGACCAATAACTGAAGCCCATCTGTCAAAATTGGCGTCAGTGATTGGTCGAAAAAAATTTATTTGTCAAATAGCTATTAGGAACTTTATTAGGAGATGGAAAGACCGGGCCTTACATGGATATATGATAAGAAATTGACATGTTTTTATATGATAACGTGCAGCAGACTATGGTACAAAATAAATAAATATCTACAATTTTGTACTCAAACTAGATACCATGTTAAAATTATTTACGGAAAAATATTTGTGTAGGTACTTACAATAGTTCCCTAACAGCATCTTGAGCGTCCTTATTTATCTTGGCATATTCCTTGGATCTATGGCTCATTTCCATTATACTCATTCCAGATGAAACATATGATAAGAGTTCATTTTGCACTTCTTCAAGTACCTGAAATTAAACTTTTGTTTTAGACTAGCAAGACCTTTAGTTAAATTTTAAATTATATCGTGATAACTGTTCATAGGCGATGTATAGTAGGTAGGTACCTACATCTACCTATCTTGATTTTTGTAAAATCCCCGTCTTGTAATTATTTATTATTAAACAAATTTGTCATATTTTGTTTGCCACCATAAACATTTTAATCGTTTCCTATTAAGAAAACGAAAAAAAAAATAATAACAAGGCCATAATGATAAAAACATAAATTTCATAAAAACTGAACTTTATCCATGCAATATTAAGTTAATAGATGGTAAAATAAAAAAAAATGCGAAATGTTAAGCACGTTTTCTTTTCCACAGCAACAAATAATAATCCCCTATGAAAAATTTCATCAAACTGAATAGGAAGAGTAATTAAAATATGGCTGAAAATTACATAACTGATACTTTTTATAAAGTTCAAGCTTTATGGGTCATATGTTTTTCTTTAAAACCAGATATAACTAGATATGAACTTCAAATGAACTAGTTTTAACTGGTTACAAGCATTTTACAAGAGAAAACAGCATTGTAATGGCCTAGTTAGGTTTTTCTTTTTGGTAAACAAGGGAAGTACACAGTAATGATAGACTTTGTTGTGTAAGTTGTTTTCTAATCTTGTGCTAGATTTTTCTGCTTCTATTCAGACATGAACATGAACTGCTTTTTGTATTTGTACCTAATGTATACAATGGTATATTACCATTTTAATGTTTAATTTAAAACTTACAAAAGTTTGTTTTTGAAGTTTAAGACGGTTTTAGTTTATACTTTACAGTACCTATAGGCCTTGAGCTTTTTAAAAAAACAAAATCAGAAGGGGCGTCCCTATTAATAAAAATTTAGTTTTCCAAACAAGTAATCGGCTAAGTAATGGCTATAGCCCCAACAAAGTTATTGCTGTGACAACAAACACGAATTTGTTACGATGTATTTGTTGGGTCAACACAAAAAATGTGTTGCCATGTTCTTATTATTATTTCCTGCTACAAATTGGTTTTGCTCCGACAACAAACAAGAAAATAATATTTGTTAGGACAACAACCATTTAAGTTGCTAGAACAGACTATTTTGCTTCAAGCAACAACATCGTATTATTTACTGCAACTAATTCGTTTTTGTTTCTACAACTAAGTACAACAAACAACAAGAAACCGGAAAACAATATTTGTAGGTAGGTACAACTTGTTTTATGTTACTACATCAACTAATATTTAGGCAACAAATTCTATTTTTTTGGCACAACAAACTCATTTTCCAGGGTGTTTCATACTGTATTTCTTGTAAAATTTGTGTTTAAAATCAATAAAAACCGTCATTACAAAAATGTTGGCGTTTCAATTTTTTGTCCGCGATTGTATCTATACCTAATAAGGTAATAGGTACGCGTTTTATTCATATTGTATTCACCGAATACAGTCTGAAAAAATCTTGTTGTTCCAATAAATAATTTATTGTCTGAACAAAAAGAATTAGTGACAGAAAATAAAAATAACATGGCATATTTTTGTGTGCATCCAATAAATTCGTATTTGTTCATTGTTGAGGCTATACCAACAAATTATTTTTCAGAGTGTACAAAATATCAATTTTAAATAAAAAAAAATAAATAGTAGAATGAATTCCTTATGAAAATTATCAACAATGTGCCACACATGGTATACTGCCATTTGAAATTTTCAGAAGGGATTGCTTTAACGGCTAAGGGGTTTGATGACAGACGTCCGGATTTTACGTAAAAAGATGTCACCCTTGCTGTCTTTGTTGATATGTCTTGGCGATTTTAAAACAAACAATAGATTTGAAAGATACTGAGGGTGGCTACTTTTCTTTGAAACCCCTGTATATATCTATTTTACAATAAAATTTAAAATATTAATAATAATAAAATGTGTACTATCTATCATTTTCTAGAATCACGAATCTACATTAGGTAACCATATGTTCATATGCATTATGCAAGCGATAAGCTAGCTACAATTGAACATTTTTTTATTATTAATCAAATATGACGACATAAAAAATCATTTAACGTCACGAATCACGATGTATGATGTATTAAAAAATAAACGAATTCGTTGAAGTTGTCGGTCGCTGTTGCTAACTACCTACTTACCTAAGAATATACTAATACTTTGCTAGTATATAAATTATCAATATTTCTTATCTAATATTAGTAATTTGTATGATTAAAATGATTTTTGGCAGCCAATTATAAAAAGGAAAAATTTTTAAGGTAATGTAGATAAAACCATTAATTTTTTTTAAAAGGGTCTGAGGGAAAAAAGAATTTAAGGATTAAAAAATATATATAAAAGTAAGGGATGAAAATGCATTTTATTACGTTTCGCTTTATCTAAAGGGGTCTTCAGAAAAAAAAATTGTTATAACAATAACATGTTGAAAAGGATTTAGTTAAGTTAATTATATTTAAAGTTTAATGATTTAAAAACATTTGCAGAAGTGATGCTAAATTAACAAAAAGTTAAAAATTAATTATTGTATAAGAAATTTGGTTAAAAATATTTGCAATTTTATCGCATTTTTTTATTGCATTCATGTTATACAATTAAAAATGACAAAATAGTTATAACGTTGTGAATACTTGAAAGGTTTAGTAATTTGTATAGAAAATAAGAAATTATATGCAAACTTTAACTTAAATAACTTTAAATAATAATATCACATTTTATTGTTAACGATTCGTCTAACAAAATTATCAAAATTGAACTTCGACTTTATATCAAAATTAAAGATAAGTAGGTACTTGTTAAAAAATTCCCCATTTCCTTATTATCCTGATAAAATAAAATTATCTTTAATAAAAATTCCATACATAATTTTATAAATTTTTTTACGATTATAAAAGGGTAGTATATTAGGTTTCCCTTCACTTGATCAATGTACACATACGGCCCAAATACTATTTGCTATATACTGGGATGTGTAGGAATTTTTCATGTTCACGGTATTATTTGAAATTTTACTTAAAAAAAATTACAGCTGTACCTATGTTTTATTGGATACCACTATCAACGTTGTGATTAGAAGCATACAATAAACAGTTCTGCTACATTAATTATACCCAACATAAAAATTGATTGTAAACTTATAAGGGTCTTACATCATTTTTGCAACAACACACATTAACAATAAAATTCATAAAATAATTAATAATTTTTATTTAAACTCACCTCCAAAGGTAATTTTGCCGGCCCAGCTCCAAAATTTAAGGATCTTGTTGTAGCACTACCAGCTCCCATCTTGACAGTTTACAAAAGAATGCAATAGAAAAATGAAACAACAAAGGCTTCAACAATAATTATCCTTTCGAAGTACACTCAACTACAGAACAAGTTTTGCTCTTCTAAAGGCGAAAGTGACTGAGGTCTGCTCTCCCGCCACATATAAATAGTGGTTGAAGTCTTTATCAATTTGATTGGTTGTTTAGGTCTTATGATCTTACATCAGCTTGGCATGGAATAAATTTAAGGTTGCGTAGTCGCATTGATAAGAAGTGATATCGTGCGCAAGTAATTACTTTGAAATGTTCTAGTTAAAATGATTTTTAATGTACCTTTTGTAGCAAATCGTTTTATTGTTTTGTTTCTGGGCAATTCCGAATTCTACATTTTTACACAAAAATATAATACAGAATGTTTGAAGTTTTATTATTTATAAGTCAGTACCTATACAGTAGCCCTTTATTGCTTTATAAATTTTTCCTACCTATCTAGGGACTAGGGTCGATCAAAGAAAATTCGGACTCAGGGGAAGAATAAATAGACAGCAGCCCTAACACCTTCCTCTAAGAAGAAGGTATAATTTAAGGCTAGCATTTTGAGAACAACACATGTTGGGCCTTAGATTAAAAGGGTTAATAATATCGGCAGGTTGTTTTTCTTTGTTTTCAACCCCAGCAAGATATGTGAACGACGCGACGATACGAATTTATATCTGATAGAAAATTAGGCCCCTTTTACAACCCCGGGTCCCGGGAATTAGTCCCGTATCTTCCCACTTGTTATCGATGGACCTTTAGTTTAGGTACGAACACCTAAAGTTGGTTGCACAGTTAGTTCCGCATTTACTTTCCAAATTCAAAATTGGAACATAAATCCAAATGTTAATTTCTCTGTCCCATTTTTCTGTCTCTGTTTCCATATGTAGACGCATTATAATATATGTATGCATCCCCTTGACCAGAAGAAAACTTAAGATAGGGTAAGGAAATTCCATGGTAGGGTCACGGTAGGGCCCTGAAAATTTTTACTGCCCGTAAGATGTAGGTAGGTATTGATGTAAGGACATTGATATGTTTTAGATGGTACCATAGTGGTATACCTAATTTTAATTGTTTTCGTAAAATACCCCAACACCCCATATACTGTATTGCCAAAAACCAAAAAACTGTACCTAATGTTTTTAAGGTAGGGACCAAAATTTAAGAAAGGACGCGGTCCTACTGCGCCTGCCGTTAGCCACGGGCTTGCATGTATGTCTGGGTAAAAACTATAGTAAGTTAAACTATGGAATTTATATTTAAAAAAAAGACACGAAAATTGATTTTTTTTTCAGTGGTACCGAGTAGCAACGTTTTATCCCTCCATTTGATTAGAGAATAATTATATTTTGTCATAAAGCTACAGAACAGAACATTGAACACAGAACATTGGAAAAGTTCTTTGAATATTGTCCAAGGAAAAAATAGTGAATCGTATTCTCAAAAGAAAGATTACCCCAATATTATACAACAAATGTCTTTAATTATTATTCGGCCTAAAACCATCAAAACCGAAATGAATTTCGTTTTATCTTTGACGCATTACATTATGTATTGTTTTGTGAACTAAAAAACAACTGGCTGTTATTTTCTGTTGTTAACTGATATCATTTAATGATTGGGAAATATAATCGTTTGTTACATGTTCTACTAGACTTTGATATTGCAAAACAAGGAGAGGAGGAGTTCTACTTATTTAACTTCTGAGAACCAGATGTATGTAATAAAGATGGCATTATTTTTTTTTGTCTTCAATAACCGGGTAGAACCAATTCTGAATAAAAGGTCGAAAGGTCTGTTAGTTTAAAAAAATTATGATTACAAGTAAAATTTATAAAACGGAGTTTATTGAACTCAAAACCTCTTTTTGCAAAATAAATATATAAGATATGAATTTTTTATATGATAGAGGTATAGTTTAGGAGCTATGCAAGTTTTTGATCCTACAACCTAAACTTAAATATTTTCAGAATCGTAAAAAACTGAAAAGAACTGAAAAATCGAATTTCTAACAAGGAATAGATTATTTCAGGTAGAATATACCTAACAATAATGTTGATCTTTTGTACTTGTAGTTAATGAACTGTACAATAGATTCTTTTAATCGGTAGGGAATCTTGCGGATGATTAAAATCTAATCACAGTAATATAAAATATTATCAACATTATAAGTGCCTTTCTCATTATATTCAACTCTCATACGACTGAAGATTTTCATCTAAAATTAAAACAACATTGCTCTTAATGAAAATGAAGTTAAGAGCATCGTAGCCTTGGCAACAAAAATATAATGACCATTTAATAAACCTTGATAACCCCTGCGAAGTTCTCAAGTAGTTCATGATAAGAAGACCCCCAGCAAACATGATTCCCCGTCATACTGATAATCGGTTTGTTTTTTTGCAAATATGAAAAATAGTCGAACTGGTCAAATAATATTTGCGTCAAGCTTTAGAATATTTTTTGTGATACAAAGAAATTTTCTTTTGCACAATAATATTTAGTAACTGTATTACACTTTCTTCTAAGAATTCTAATACCTAGTACATATTTATAGTTGACTAGAATTTGAAATACTGGATAACAGTTGGACTTAGCCCCAATTGCACCGGTTACACTTAAATATAAGCGTCGCTTAAAAGATTAATTCCCATGGATACAAATTGTTACAAGAATCGTGTCCATGGCAATTGATTTTTTAAGCCACGCTTATTATTTAAGTGTAACCGGTGCAGTTGGGCCTAAGGCCCAATTGCACCACTTCCCCTTAAATAATAAGTGTCACTTAAAAAATTAATTCCCATGGATATAATTGTTAGCAAGAGTTGTATCTATAGCAATTAAATTTTTAAGGGACACTTATTACTTAAGTGTAACTGGTGCAATCGGGCCTAAGTGATCGTTTTTGAACATCCACTATGCGACTCATCGTTTGTTTACAGACACACACGTTTATTTATTGAAATGATTGGAGACGGTGGTTTAAGTATAAATATACTAGGAACACAAACTCCTACCACCAAAATATTCAAGTAAAACTTAAATACGTATTTCGGTAGCTAAGCTCCCAAGTTTAATAGACTTCCATTTTGTTGACTTGATTCCGAGGTCTTTCTTCACACCGTAGTTACGTTAGATAGTTTTAAGTTTAGTAGTTTTCCTACTGAGGATGGTAGCTTAGCTGCCAAAATACGGTTTTAGGTTTTACTTAAATATTTTGGTGGTAGGGGTTTGTGTTCCTAGTATTTACATCCACGTTTAAACAGATCCTTCACAATTGAAAATGAAAGAGCACAGTTCCAAAATGTATTTTCCAAATACATTTTGATTTGATTTGAACATTTTCAGACTACAACTACTACTCGGAACTCGCAATTAATTTTTCCATTGTTGACAAATCCACAAAGTGTGTGGAATATTATCAGAATTAACAATGGCGACGTGGGAATAGTTAAGTGCAGCAGACGGTGTAAAAACATTGGAAAAAAACAAAATATGAAACATAGGAGAAATATAATGGGACCACAAAATTACCAGAGAGACCATGGATAAATGTAAAAATGGATCTAAAGCAAAAGATAAATAGTAACCCATATTTCAAAAATTAAAATCGTACCTAAGTATTTGTTAGGCACGGAATACTAGAAATCGTAAGAACAGATGAACGCACGCAGTTTACCTACCTTTGCAGAAATTTGCAAAAGGTTACGGATTTCATGATAAAATATAAAGTTCAAAATTTGTTCAATCGTGCAATGGCGAAGCAGAACAAGCAGTAGACGTAGCAAGAAATTTTCTTAAATGTACTAATTCAAATTTAGGATTACTATCCTACTTGCATATCAAAGCAAGTCATTAAAATCTTAGAATACCACCTACAGAACTTATATTTTCTAGAAAATTAAGAAACACCCTTAGAAGCAGAATCAATACTAAAACTGAACACAATCGATGGAAAAAAAATTAGAGTTGTGGATAAGAAGCAAAAAAAGGTACCCTGCCAAAGCTGGAGAAGGGTGGAACTAAATTTATCATGGGTGGAACGATGCCTGCACATTCCAGATTTACCTTTTGGGAAAATTGGCAATCAGTTATGTCCTAGCTAGATGATTTGTTATCAAACCAGATTTATACGAAACCTAAGATTATGTTTTCCAAAGTTTAATTTTTTTTAATGTGAGAACACCTTGGCACTGTAGTTGCTATAAATCCAGCAGTCTTGCATCGTAGAAGAGTTTGTCAGTGGAGTATTATACCTTACATCAGTGGTTTCCAAACTTGATGTTACTACGCCTCCCTTAAAAATATTTAATCATTTGGCGCCCCCCCCCCTGAAGATTTCATAAAATAAAAACACAAACATTTTTACTCTTATAAAATTTATTCATACAAACTAATGGAAAACGATATTTTATTATTGTTTTTAATGAGATGGATGTGCTTGTCTATTAGCACAAAGTTTATCAAATCTTGGTGTTCACTGTGACTAATTTTCGCGGCTCCCTTTAGACTAGTCCGCGCCTCCCAGTTTGGAAAACGCTGCCTTACATTATCTCCCATTGACACTTTTTAAAATCTTATTTTGCACTGTCAATGCACCTTACCCAGATGATAATTCCATACTTTGCTCTCGATTCAAAAAGTCACACATTTATTTGTTGTTGCTGATAGCTACTTATGGTATGCAACTATACATTTTCAAAATTTAGGTAAAAATTGACATTTCACATCAATGCAATCTATTAATAGATAAGATGAAATAATATTTCTTAATCTGATATCACCAAATTTTTAAAGAAATTTTAAAATAAATATTCGAATTTCTTAACAGTAGATAACATTAACGTCAACATCTGAGAACAGTGGAAAATTCCATGCATCATTATAGTCAGCCAACAACGGAAAATAATCGGTATAACCTATCATAATATTTCGTTTGTGATTAACACACGTATAAAGCAATTTGCAAAAGATTTTAGAAGTGTTTTCATTTTAAGTTATCGGTATTTCTTAATTTTTCAGCAAATAAACATAGCAGATGAGAAACTTTTAATTCTCTGAAGTGGCATTCGTTCTTATATCGGGTGGTTGATCATACCTCTGTACATAGGCCGTTTATATTGCTTTATCATGAAATGCGTATTCTGGCTCACCATTTTTATGGAAAACATGGAAAGGGTCCGAAATTAAGGACCATAATATTTCGTGTCATTTAATATTAAAAACTGATAGTATAGTAAAGTGTTCCTTTAACATAAAATTTAAAAATGTGTGAAATATAAATAAATCCTGAGCAGAGATTCCATATCTTTAGGATGTAGTACAGACAGGTTTGGAAGTCTCTTAAGAGGGTTTTATGATTAAAAAAGATATGTTTGGAGAATTCATAAGTGGTGCAGTTAACAGCATTCATAACGTTAGGAATAAAATAACATGTTTATAGATTTTTGAAGCTTATAGCATATTTCTGAATAGCAAGGGATTTTAAGGTTTTTGAATTTCTAAGATTGCGAACTTATTCTCATAAGAAAGTTCTAGCCGGCAGACTTTTTATAATGTATGAGAGTTCGAGATTAAAATGAAAGTTCTAAAGAAAGGTTGTTAACGATACATACCATCAACAACAAATAGTAGATTTCACTTTCTCTGTAGTGTACTGACCGAAATTGGGCTCCACAAATCAATTAGGTAGTACTACTTATGTGAGAAAATAAAAGCCAAAACACCTGAAAGATCACTTTTAAGACTGATTTCACAATAGAACACTTGTATAATCCTGGAATAAGCTATTCCTCCGACACTTTCCATGGTAACAATTCTTGTAACAATTGTAATCATGGCAGTAGTCGGAAGAATAGCCTATTGCAGGTTTATACCAGTAGGTATTGTAAAGTCGACCATTTACCTACTTGTCATACGAAGTTTTTAATCGTAAGGATTAAAGTACCAGATATGGGAGAAAAATTAAATGTCTGGTTTAAATGATCAATGATGAGACCTCAACCTTGTTTCTTTGGAGATAACAAAGCTCAAAGACTAGAATTTCTGTTTCCAATTGATTAAGGTTGACCCATGGGGTGACCACAATACTTGGAGAAAATTTACCTTATAAGCTAAATGGTTTAGGTTGCAAAACGGAAAGAAAAATGCATAAAGTTAGCAATAAATAATTTTACACTATCAATATGTTATTATTAATTAGTAATTATTAATCGCGGTTTCTATATTTGCAAATCACTATTCACAGACGAATAAGACTGAAATCAAGCATTCGCTAATTCAATTCAAAGTCAAGATAATTAATCGTAATGACTTTGTGAGTAACATTATCACATTAACGGTTTTTTTTTAAAAGCATGACTGAAAAAATTTCAAGTCCGCTTTCGCCTAGGACCTTATCACTCAACCTCAACCCTGTAGGCAACAACAATGGAAACGCCCATAGTAACACAAAGCTGTGGGTTGTAAGAGAATTAAAATTAAATTTAAAATTATAAAATACTACATACTACTATAAATACATCTATTCGTTTGATTTTTAATAATGATTGTATTAAGAATTCTTGTACTTAACAATAATTGTATCCATGGCAGTTCGAAGGAATAGCTTATTCCAGGTTTATATCATACCATAGTATTGTAAAATCGGCCCTTGGTAACAAAAATTAGCCTTTAAATAAACATTAAATTTGTACTTTTTTTGATTTGTAAATTTCACGTAAGCCATTGCATTCGTCATACATGTTTATCATGTTTATAATGGTAAATTAGGTCGAAGATATCGTAATGTTGTTATAATTTTATTCCTCAAATAATCAAGAGTGTCAATTATCACATAAACGATTCTATCTTCTACTTTTTGTGTAGTACCCTTGGATGGAGTTTTCATTCTAACAATTATTTTTTAGAATTTTAATTTTTTATATTTGAAAATGTTGAAACTGTTTTCGTAACAAAATGGGGAGGCTTTTCTACAATCGTCTACAATATAAGTACCTACATTTAAAAATAACATAGATTTATAATATTGTGAATGAATAAAAGGTTATATAAAAAATAGTGACATCCGGTTTCTTGAATTAAAGCAACCATAGTAAAATATTGTTTATTTTAAATTTATAAAGGATTTAGGAAAATAGAGTGAAATAAGAATTTTATAGCACAAGTGCGATAATTGCGATGACACGACACGTATGAGAAGTTTTAGTGGGGCCATTGAATATTCAATGGTGGGGCTTTATGGAATTTTAATTTTTTTCGCACCCTTTTCATTATTTAACTATACCGTCTGGGTACTTTCAAAACCGAACATAGGGGAATTGCATTGTAACTAACCTTTATATAGATTCCTGCTCGCCATTTAAACCCACAAGGATGGTAATGGTATGAATAGAACGACAAAAATACAGCGCATCTGATGGTACCAATAAATGTTAGTACTTAGTTATCTTTTTCTGTAAAAGAAATTATAAAATAATGCTATTTTGAAATAATATAGGTTGCTATGATTGTCAACTTTTTTTATCTGTCAATTAAATTATTTGAAATCAGTCGATGTTTCTGTTATTAATATCAAATAATTATGAATAATAACGAGTATTCAGTAGAGCAGAGGGTTTTTATAATAAAGACATTACCATCCTTGTGGGTTTAAATGGCGAGCAGGAATCTATATAAAGATCAGTTACAATGCAATTCCCCTATGTTCGGCTTTGAAAGTACCCACTCGGTATAATAACAATTTACAATTAAAGCGCAAAAAACAATTGAAACTTCCGCTTCGTGTCTGTACCTACTTGATAGATTACAACAAATTGTTGATAGATTGAAGTGTCGACTGGCCTTGGATAGATTTAGAGAAGATAGATTGAAGCATTTTCTGCCATCTTTTATCGTTATAAGTTATTGTACAATAAATTATTGTTTATAACAACTTCTAGAAATCTACATTATACATATAATAATTATAAAATCTTCTAGAAATCTTTGATTGTCATAAATACTACTTTTTTAAAGACAGGGTTTGCGGGTTTATTTGAAAGTCATACTACAATAAATTAGGCAACCAAACATATTTTGATAGTTGTCTGGGGTCTAGGACACAATCCCCACAGGACACAACCCCCACATGGACACAATCCCCACATTGGACACAACGCCCACATTTCGTTTTGCCCACAATCCCCACATTGGACACAACGCCCACACCTCGATTCGCCCACAATCCCCACAAGGGACACAACCCCCACATTTGAATTTGCCCACAAGCCCCACTAGGGACACAACGCCCACATCTGATGGTGACGCCGCGCCATCTCCTTGTCGTGCAAGTTTTGATATGTATTAACCGCTGAGAGCAACTAACCTGAACACAGACTAAGGTGCCATGTGCACAGATTTTCGTAACATGTACACTGTTGACCACCTCCTTTTCGTGCAAGTTCTTATTTATATATATTACCTGCAAAGAGCAACTAACCTGAACACAGACTAAGGCACCATGTGCACAGATTTTCGTACCATGTACACAGACAACAAAGATGCAACATGAATATCCCTCAGCTTACCTGCTAACCATTTTTTGTTTTCTTTTATGAGCAATGAAAATCCCTCAGCTTACCTGCTATCCATTTTTGTTTTCTTTTATGAGGAATAAACATCCCTCAGCTTACCCCCTAACCATTTCTTGTTTTCTTTTATGAGGAATGAGCATCCCTTTGTGTTACCATCTTCTTCTTTTTTAGCCATCTTCCTATATATATTACCAGCAAAGAGCAACTAACCTGAACACAGACTAAGGTGCCATGTGCACAGATAATCTCAGTATCTTTGTAAAAATTTAATTTTCCCAGGTTTTTACAATTTATTGTAAATTACATCTTTTCTAATGTTATTTCGGTTGCCTATCTGGACGGCGCGGCGTCACCATCAGATGTGGGCGTTGTGTCCCTAGTGGGGCTTGTGGGCAAATTCAAATGTGGGGGTTGTGTCCCTTGTGGGGATTGTGGGCGAATCGAGGTGTGGGCGTTGTGTCCCTTGTGGGGTTTGTGGACAAATTCAAATGTGGGGGTTGTGTCCCTTGTGGGGATTGTGGGCGAATCGAGGTGTGGGCGTTGTGTCCAGTGTGGGGATTGTGGGCAAAACGAAATGTGGGCGTTGTGTCCAATGTGGGGATTGTGTCCATGTGGGGGTTGTGTCCTGTGGGGATTGTGTCCAGGCCCCGTTGTCTGCATTTAAATTTGATTTAAAACCACATGTGTAATATTGGTTGCCTATTTTCTGGAGTAACTAGTCCTTAGATGCAAATGAATACACTGTACTTTGGAAAAGTATGCTCTAATGCCAATAATTAATTATTAATTTATAACTATGATACAAACAAATCTTAAAAGAAAAAATTATAATCAATATTTAATATAACAATAATTCTTCTCATTTTCTTTTTGAATTGTTAACTTTCTATAGGTACTTTAAAATTAAATTGCTACTTTTTACAAAAACAAAGTGTCGAATTTTAGAGAGTAGTTCTGTGGCAGTTTTATTGTTCGGTATTTGTGAAAAATTAAAAAAGTTCAATTTCTTTAAGTTGCGTTATATTTACAATTACCTACTGGAATTAGAGAAGGGTTAAAGGGAAACATTGGGAGTACATTTTGTACGATAATAATTAATAAGTTGTCTGTCGGACACCCTGTATATTATAGCCTGCTGTTATCACTTCGACAACAATAGAAGGGCGGCATTTCAAGCACACTTGAAATAAGTATTGGTTCAAAATATAATAGAATCATCATCAAAACTAATTAAAATTTAAATGGAAACAAAATAAATACTTGGCGTTGGTTTATATAGGTACTAACCTTCGGTTTATACTACCTTCATCATTTAAGTTTCATCAACCATATCTAATAATTTTCTTTTAATTAATTTAGTACCTAATTCTAATCTATTTCACTAATTGTTCTTCTTTCTACTTCGTGTTTACCATGTGTAAGCCATGCAGACCCCACAATCCAACCTTTTCGGATAATCTCTTATGTCCGTGATAACGTCGCAACTGATAAAGGAACTTTCATATTCCAACGTGTTAAAAGTGTTCAGTTTATAGCATCTTATTCTCAAAGTCAGTGTGTGTAAAACTTATTTCTACCTAAAGTTAATAATTTATTCGAACTTAATAAAATGAAGGCAATTATTAGAACTGGAAGACCTGCGGTATGTATTAGAATAATATTCATTGGTGTAAGAAATTAAGGTGCATAACCAATTAATTATAATATTATTGCTTATTATTTCAAGGTAAAATGTATCATGAGTTTGAAACATATAGGTACAGGTATAGGTATCTACGTGTGCAGATTTGCGTTAAATATTAAACGAAAGTAATGTAATATTAATATTAATGATTCCTAACATGTTTTGTTTAGATACAAATTTGAAAATAAATTATTTAAATAAAAATCAAGAAATAGTTCGTGAAATTAACCTCTTAAACAGGGTATAATAAAACTGCAAGTAAAATGGAAAAGAAATGAAATTTTTAACCTGAATTAGCTGAAGGACATATGAAGGATATTTTCTCACAAACAGCACCACGCTTTTTATCATTGAGATTAATTAAAAAATTTAAATCCGGTATAATATCAACATAAACGATATCTGTAGGTCACTAAAACATTTACTTTAATTCGCTAATTGTGTTTCTCTAATTTATAATTTATTTGCTATATTTAACCCAAGTGTGTTAGATAGAACTAGTATACGTTCCCTACTTAATTTTATCGGAAATAGATTAAACGAAAAAAAAATTAGTTTCTGCTTCGAATTCAATTCGGCCTTCCGAGACTGGTACTATTTCTGAAGTAGAATAGCGAATTTTATCGATTTACTGTCAATTACGAATTTATTAATATTAATTTTTAACAATATCAAAAATTCAGTATGAAATGTAAATGCCGTGGTGTAAGATGTAAACATATTCTAGGGGTCTTGCAGACGCGATGAACATTGCAAATAGGGTAAGACAACAACAAGACTATGTTGAAATACCCAAAAACAAAAAAAAAGGGAAAAATGATCAAAATCGTTTCACATTTCAGGAGGTATGTTAATAATTATTTTATTTAGCCTTAAATTTTTTATGTAGGTAAAGAGTAAAATTATTTCTAATAATAATACCAATACTGCCAATTTAATTAAAGATATAAAATGTTCAGAAATACAGAGTTTGTTTAATAAGATCAAGTTTGCATAATTTTGTACAAAGCTCAATATTCTCTTAAATTTCCAGAATGGTAAACTTTTTCGAATTATACAAAACAATGGTAGAAGAAATAATAATCTACATATTATTACCAATATTACTCTCGTTTTCTATTGAATTTAATTTTTATATTTAAAAATTTAATGGCATTAACTTAGATAAAAATGGCAACACAGACGAAACAATCTTATATTTGTATTAAATATTTCAAAACAAAGAAATTCATAAAATGTGTCATTAAAATAATCAAATTCAGATAGTAGTAGTAGGTACCTACTATATAAAATATATTTATTAACCAGCAGATAAAAAATTATCTATAAAGGATTCCACAAACAAACGCGACCGCGGTGGCGATCAGATGCAGCAAATAATTTTTCCTACAACCCTTAGGGAAAGTACCCTTTGACGTACGGTAATTTTACTAATAATTTTAGATTGCAAAGTTGTAAGTACTTTATTGTACTATGAGCGTTTCCAATGTTGTTGCCCATAGCAGCGTGTGGTAAATCTTTTACCACATCGTCTCCATTGTCGTTGCCCATAGCAGCATGTGGTAAATCTTAGGCCGCACGCATGCGGTAAAATTTTTAATATCTATGACCATTTCCTTGGTTACTAATCCCAGGTAGAAAGGAACTTCCTGGAACATTTGAAACGTTCAATTCTTGTACTTGTACCCAGTGAAACATTTCTTGGGGACGTTCCGGGAACGTTTCTGCGCTGTCCCAAAGTGTAGGTACATTTTACGCGAAATCTTTTGGAAACGACCCCTGAAACGTTCCACACGCGGAACGTTCCAAAAACATTCTAATTGCAACCTTTTTGAAACATAGTACGTGGTCGAGTCTGAAATATTTCTTATTTTGCGCATGATTTATAATGATGTCTTCTAGTAGTAGCCTACCGTCAATTTTTAAAGATTTTCCCCTAAGCTTCCATGTATTATCTTCATAAAATGATATAAAATCCTTGGAGACTGTGATTTAAAAATACAGCAAATTGCAATTTGTTGTTTTAAAAATATTGTTTTAAATAATAAAAATTATAGGTACCTATCTAATATTTATTTAGTTAGCATTATTCTATTTTACTTAATGTTATGCGATGTTTCAAAAACGTTCCAAGTGGAACATCCCTGAAACGTTCCAAGCTAACGTTTTTGGAACATGTTTGGAACGTTCATGAGGTGGGACATGGAACGTTTCAAAGTACATCCTTTGGACATTTTTGAAACGTTCTGGAAACGTTTTCTTTCTACTTTGGAAACGAAATAATTTTGTTACTAACGCCCCCGCGGCCGCGTTGGTTTGTGGCATCTATAGGTGTGATGTGACGCAAGAGTATGATCATTATTGGTATAGGTATCATTTACATATACTTCTAAATAGATAAGAAATGTAAATAGAAAAATAGTTGGATGCTAGTCATCCAATACATATAATATGAATCATGATACTGTAAAGTAGTTTGTTTATGGCCGAATAGATAGTTAAAATCTGTTCTATTCTTCGATAAGACTCTCTAACGGTTAAACGTCTATGATTTTAGATTAATAAGCGCAAACCACCGACACTTTGTATATGGCTCTCAAACAAAGTAATCTAAAGACTCTAAACCACAAACTACTCAAACACTCTTGACTCTAGGACGTTTATAGTTTTCATACTGAAACCAGCTTTATCATCTCAAAAGTTTCGGTAGCACTGTATCAGCTTTCCCAATTTAAAACAAAACTGAACACAATAGTCCAGGAGCTAGCGGTATATTTTAAGACTAATTTCTATCAAGCTGAAATTTTTTTTATGAGCTGGTATGGTTATGTCTGCCAAATGTAGGTGGTCGGCAAAATAGGACCGCGGGACATAAAGCGCCCAGAATTTTTTTGTTTTTAATTATTTTTTGATGAAATTTACAAACTTCAATCAAGCTAATTCCTATTTTGCTCGTTATTTAAGACATTCCGACAACAAAAAATTAACTGTCCGACATAAGAGTCGGAACTGAATCAGTGTCTGCCGTTTGGGGTTCGTATTGTTTTTAAGACATTTGACTTATTACCATCAACCTGATTTATTTTTTAATAACTATATACTAATTTAACAAACACAAAAATCACCTTGTCCGACAATTTGAGCGGGACAGAAGCACTCTCTGACGTCCTGGATTGGTTAGTTGGCCAATTTTTTTTCTTAGCGCTCTATGTCCCGCGGTCCTATTTTGCCGACCTCCTACATTTGGCAGACATAACCATACCAGCTCATAAAAAAAATTTCAGCTTGATAGAAATTAGTCTTAAAATATACCGCTAGCTCCTGGACTACAAATACAAATACACCGATCCAGAGTCTAGCTGACCTATATCTTCAGACTTTGCAAAAATCATCAATAACCAGTTAAAACACACAGACTTTTGGACTAAACAAATGACACAGTCTCTGATACGACTATATAAAACACTAGTATACCAAAAATGGAACTATTGAGCTTGAGCCTAACTTACCTGTTGCCTCTATCCAAAAATGATTATGTCAATCTGGTTCAGGCGCTATTGACACTCAAAATATTTTATTTACTATAAAATGTATACAGGCATCTAGATCTTTCTAACCGTTTATCCGCTATATCTTAACTGGTAGAGATAAATTGGGTTCAATAATTCTTGTTCTGTTTAGTCTGAAATATACGTATATCATAAGTTCCTACTACCGTTTCGTTCAGACATTTTAGACACTCTTGTTATACGAGTGCATTTACTAACGAAATAAAAAAATCTGTGTGCTGATTTGTAAATGCTTCTAGCGTAGAAATACCATAATGGGATTTACGGCATGACCAAAATATTTAACAAAGCGTTTCGTTTAGACTTCCGAAACTTATTAAAATGTTACAACCAAATAAATATTGTTACGGTATCAACACAAGAGTATTTCGAACATTACGTTTGCTTAATAATTTCATTAAATAAAAAATTAAAATTACTAAACATTATTGAAATCTGAAGCATCGACCCTTCTGAAACTTATTTCTCTTACATTCCTTATGGGGATCATCTGCTTGCCGGGGGCTTTTCGTTTCCGATAACCCTAGTATCCTTAGAGAGTTTTAGGACCTTTCTTTATCCATACCTATCTTATATCACTTTGTTCGTTCTGCATCCGTATTCCGTATTGGTTATTTTGTTCTACTGCCTTTTTGGTAATTTTTGTCTTATTCTTTAGGAAACACTTTGTCATTATCTCTAAAATAATATGTCTAGTTCTCTACAGTTTTTGCATTATTATTCTTTGAACCGCCTTTTCTGAAGACGGTGAGCGTGATATACATCAAATTTTTGGGTCCTCTGTAGCTTTTGCTATTTTTATTTTTCAAGATATCGCTATTTTAACGTTCTATTGATATTTGGTCGTGCCCAGACAGTCCGCTGAAAGAAGAAAAAGAGGACCCCCTAGAAGAAGCTGGGAAGACTATGTGGATGAAATCATACAAGCAAGGGGTTAGAAAAGAAGAGAATGAAGACTGAGTACAAAAAAATTGCGCAGACCGTGAAAAAATGGAAAGGATTAAAAAGAAAATCATTTTCTTAAACTTTGTTACCTAAAGGAATTTTCTACATTTTCTAAATCTTTTTAAGAAATATATTTAGAAATATCCAGTTTTAAATTTGTACAGACCTATAAAGGTCAAATTTTAAATATCATTATGAAAGTATAAAAACATTGAAAAGCTTATCGCAACCTTGACTCTTAAATTTTCTTATCATTGCAAGATTAGTTCTGTTTAAATTGTGTCAAGCAGGGAATCGTTTTATTTGTTTATTAGCAAACTTTTATATGTTCTTAGGTACATTTCCTGCTAGCAGATGCACATTTATTTATTATTCTTTTGTTATCTTTGTATAAAGGTAAGCTTTACGCTTACATCAGCAGTACTACCGGTTATGTTTCCATTCATATATTGTTGTATTTTAAGTTGCGACATCGCAACGGTTTCTCCATCAGTCAAATTACTGCAACTTCCAGTAATTTGTTACTCGCAAATTTAAACTATCATTAAAAATAAAACAAAACAATATGCTTAAAAATAAATGAAGACTATGATTATACCGACGTACATTACATAACTTGATAACTTATCGGTTGTTTACGAAACGCATTTGATGCATTTTTTATTCTTTATTATCATGAATGCAATTCATGCTTTTTCGCAAGTAGTAAAATCGCGCGTTTTCCAGGTCGCTCCGCCATTGATCGCCGAGGACGAGAGTGTCAAATAGGTTGACCTTCCTCGTCCTTAGCGGTGTAACGCATAGAACACTTCGGTTTGGTGTTACAGCACTTATATTCGTGAATATTATCGCATATAAGCCAAAATAATTATCTTTCAAGGTATGTTATAAATTATAATTAGCACAAATTATGAAGAAAATGTGTAGTTGCTTTTAATATTAATTTTTTATTATATTTATTGTTTTATTAATAAATGAGAATCAAAAATTTGAAAAAAATTATAATTTGGCAAATGGAATTAAAAAATGTTTTGTGTAATAGATTATGCTAGTAGTTCCGCTATTTTTAGTTGTAGTTGCTTTTAATAAAGGTTTATTTAAAGAGCTTCCGGCTTTTTAATTTAATGACTTGGATTTAAATTACCGTTTGGTCAAATATTATCAAATTTTTATATTAACAATTAAGTAATGGAAAGCGTTTATTACTAATACATTATGTTGATTTATGAGAAATTAAAATAAAATGGTTTGAGGTTAAGCTCCGATCTATAGATACATAAAATTCGGAACTAAAATTACATAAAGGTATAACAGTATAGATTTATACGTGCGTCTTCGTTTAAACGTCACGTGAGAATGACAACTATGACATCATTTAAAAATGCAATTAAGTTACAATCTCATTATGATTGTGATGTATTTGTTTAAAATGTCATTGAATGCCTATTTTTATTTGGCAAATCCACAAAATACAGAGTGATGTAAAATAGACTTGATCAAATTAGCTGTGTTTCCATATATTAGCACTCATATCACGTGACCGCCAGGCCTAATTGACCTGTTTTGTTTGTGTTTTGTCTCAAAAAAGGTCACGTGATATGTCTAGACTTTAATTGTTTGTATTGCCCTCCACTCCAGGAAGGTCATATGACCGCATATCATTGGAATACCTGAAACGACGGTCAACTTGATCGAGTTTATTTTCGATCACTCTGTAGGTACTGTAGTATAATTTTTGAAATTTAAACAATTGTGCAAACAGTTGCTCACAGTAATGACATGAAATGTTAGTTTACGACACATATTAATAATCAAATTGGCCTTTTTATGCCACCCTACTTGCATTTAATAAATTATAGACATACTACGGTATTTCGGACGATCAATATACTCGTACATCCAATATAAAATCAAAGATAACCGTTTTCATCGTATATGATTGTAAGGTTTATACCTAATAGCATACAGAGTGATGCTAAATTATTGTCAAAAAAACAAAATAGAAGTAAAAATCGCTTATATCCGGCCGGCTGGCACTACTATGATTGTATAACGAGTTTTAAACTGATAAAATAACTTCAGTCTTGAGTCATCACTATTTTTTTAATACTATCGTGGAATAATACTTGATGTGTATTATTAATTCCACAGGCACTCTTCTTCATGACATTTCGTTGGTCTTGATCACAATTTATTTATGTTTGATATCGTATATGACCAATTAAAATTTAATCAAGGTTGGATATGAAAAATACAATCAATATCTTGGTTTACTTTAAACTGACCCCACAGAGGGTACGATGGTATGAACGTAGTCCCTCTTTATACCTTTATCTTTGTATTGGAAAGAAAGTTTTTGGTTCTTCACCGTCAACAGTTATCGTCAACGGATATCTTCACATATTCCGGAAACTGCTAGTGGATATCTTTTCTTTCGAGTTTCTCCAATTACCTATATATTTCTGCCTCCCCGCCACTTCCATCAGCTCGGCTTACCATTATTTTGTTTATCGGACTGTAGAAACTTCTCTTCAGAGAAACTAAAAAATTCTGTAATTTTGTCGTCTTCAAAATTTCTGTAACAAACGTCCCGCACAGTTTTCAATTTTTAATTATGTTGTATTTTATTTAGTACTTACTCGCTATTCATGTTTGAGTAAACAAATAGAAAATGATACGGTTTTATAAATTTTTGTAAGCATAATAGACATTTAAATCTGTTTGGCGCATTTTTTATAAATTTGGTACTTATTAAATCTAACTGTAGACCACTGAAAAATTTTAATGTCATAATTGCAGGTGTTATTAATTATTAGTAATTATTATCAAGGCTAGAATGGTACCTATATACCTTCTGGGGCCCCAGACTTTGTACCGGGTCAGTAAACATAATTATGGATTTTAACAAAGTAACGCTTGAAAAATAAACATAATAATGTTGCCGCTATTACAATATGCATCCGGCCAAAAATCCAGAAGAGGATATTAGAAAAAATTATTGGGCAAACATTTCTTAGATAGAAGGTGTATCATTGAAATTTTGTAGTAACTACCTATCGATTAAAATTAAATTTAGTGTAAGGGGTGGGTCTAAACTTACTTCGATTGGTCTAAGAAGTTATATTTAAATTGGACGGTTAAAAAAAAGGTTTCTGTGGCACGAATTGTTTTCCTATGCTATATATAGGGTCATTAGTTTAGTGGGTTAGGTTTTTCAAAGAGATGTTTATTTTGATTTTCTTCTAGGGGTCTTTTTTAAAGGACTTTTCCAAGAACTTTTTTATTCCCATAATGTGGAAATTCATTTAATCATTTTAAAATCAACAAAACAAGGATCATCTTATTAAGAGCACAGTTTGATCTGTTGAGGCCAATTTTCAGTTCTGGTTTAGCTGAACAGCAGAATTGAAAAATCTGCCCTTAGAAAGTAGTTTCCAAACTGCACTTGTGCGTTCCAATTATTGACTGGAGCTTATTGCACCTGAACTGATCTTTTTACCTTCCTAGCACCTATTTTTTCTAGGGCAGCAGGGGTGGCAAGCACATCCACGTTACGTATTAAGTGATATTAAGGATTAAGGGCTGGTTTTATAATCTGATTGACTGATGACGCGACGGTTCTTTCAAGAGTAGATCACTATACAGGATCAGTCCATTTGCAATTGGAAAGCGCCTCAAATAATAATTTTACTCGATATTGTACTATTGATAAATATCAGCTGGTAGTAGGATGTGATAGGTACGGTGCCCTATTAACCTTCAGTTATATCGTTCTATCAATACTTTAATTGAAACTAAAGTATAAAGTTGAAAATTATGACCTTAGGGTATCTGACTCTGAAAATTTCATTTACTATGACATTTTTATGAGTTGTTGACACTTTTATGACATTTTCTAACGTTCTTTAGCAGGTAGTAAATTGAACGGATTTTTAAACGCAATTCAATTAAATTTTTCAAGGACTCGTGGAAGTGAGTACCATACTATAAAAGTATACTTTGTAGTTTATAATATTTACACAAATTGTTATGCCTCATGACTGAGAATTTACCTCTTAATTTCCTGCATTCGTACGATGATATCGTCTTCCTTGCATATATTACAAAACAATATTTTAATAAAAAATTAGTTTTGTATAAAATAATAAAATATCGAATATTTTATTTAAAGGAAGGGTCTTTTTTGTTTACATAAATAGAAGATTAACTGTCATTTTGCAGTGACATTTTTCTAAAACCAAATTAATTAGAAAAACAACACTCAAGATCGAAGACTAGCCAGCAACACCACAATTATCTAATTTTAAACTAAGATTTTATATTTAAATTGGCAAGCGAATGAGCGCGGCACATTTAACGTCACAGAAAAACGTTTAAACGATAAAATAAAAGATTCAGTTGCACCATGATGAGGATATCACGTACGGCTTCTTCACTGCAGAATAATCAATATATCTTGAATTTCCATTACCTCTAATATAATTAACATTGTTCCAAGTTACACATCGGATCTTCCTGGTTTCAATTTTAAAATGCAAGCAGTGGGGGTCATTTTTCGCAGTGGGGGAACCCGCAAGGGCATATCAAGTACATTTATAACATTATTTAGCGGCAAGTCGCGAAAACTTTTCCGCTTTTTTGATTTTCGCGAACTACGAATATTTAGTGCAAAAATGGTGTGGATTACAAATTATGATAAACCTTCAACAGCTGGAACGGTGGAAGTTTCATCACATATACTACCCACTTCCCAAAATCAGTAGGTTATATAATAATTACTAATTACCTTTTTATTTCAGATGGCTGGTAGTGTACCACCATTTCAATTAGAGGCCGGAGATGCCATCAACTATTTGGATCATATGTGTGCCCTTGATATCAGTTCAAGGGCCTCCTATGTTCGTCTCACTGGAATTATTTGCACCATCGGTATGTTTTGATACAAATAAATTTTGTATGTTTTAAATAATTTTATATTTCTGAAGGGCCCGCATCGCGAGAACCTGATATGTTGGAAAAGATGATGGAAACGGGTATGAATATTGCTCGATTGAATTTCTCTCATGGATCCCACGAATACCATGCAGATACAATTAAAAATATTCGCGTGGCTGTAGAGAATTACAGCAAAAAAATTGGAATGTCATATCCTCTTGCTATTGCTCTTGATACTAAAGGACCAGAAATTCGTACAGGTCTTCTTGAAGGTGTAAGTTTAACTAAACTATTGCTTCTTCAATAATTAAAGATTTCTTGTATTGTTTGAAACAACCACAACAACTGATTATTTTTTCATAGGGAGGTTCTGCTGAAGTAGAATTGAAGAAAGGTGAAACAATTAAGCTAACAACAGACAAAGCTTATGCTGATAAAGGAAACGCACAAGTAGTATATGTAGATTATGACAATATTCAAAAAGTGGTACAACCAGGAAACCATATTTTTGTAGACGATGGCCTAATTTCATTAGTTTGTACAAATGTCGCAGGTTCAATTCTTACTTGCACCATTGAAAATGGTGGTATGTTAGGAAGTCGAAAAGGCGTGAACTTACCAGGAGTTCCAGTAGATTTACCAGCTGTTTCTGAAAAAGATAAATCTGACTTAAAGTTTGGTGTTGAACAAGGAGTTGACATTATTTTTGCTTCTTTCATTAGAAACGCTCAAGCCCTTTCAGAAATCCGTAGTATTCTTGGTGAAAAGGGTCAGAAGATTTTTGTTATATCCAAAATTGAAAATCAGCAGGGTATGCAAAACCTGGATGAAATTATTAAAGCTTCTGACGGTATTATGGTTGCTCGTGGTGATTTGGGTATTGAAATTCCCACTGAAAAAGTCTTCTTAGCACAGAAATCAATGATTGCTAGGTGTAATAAACATGGAAAGCCAGTTATTTGTGCTACTCAAATGTTAGAATCAATGGTTAAGAAACCTAGGCCAACACGTGCAGAAAGTTCTGATGTAGCCAATGCTGTTTTGGATGGAGCAGATTGTGTTATGTTATCAGGAGAGACCGCTAAAGGAGATTATCCCTTGGAATGTGTTCTTACAATGGCTAATATCTGTAAGGAAGCAGAAGCTGCTGTTTGGCAGAAACAGTTTTTTACCGACCTCACAAGCAAGGTAAAATGTTACAAAACAAAATTTATAAATATTGTACCTATTGTAATGAAATAAATTGTTGTTTAGGCTACCCCACCAATTGATGCTGCCCATACAATAGCCATTGCTGCTGTAGAAGCTTCAACAAAATGTCTTGCAGCAGCCATAGTAGTTTTGACAACTTCTGGAAGATCTGGTTATTTGATTTCACAGTACAGACCTAAATGTCCCATAATTGCAGTGACCCGAAATGCTCAAACTGCCAGACAGGGACATCTTTTCAGGGGTATTCTACCACTAGTATATGAAGGTAAAAAAATGTTAAAATTGAATTGGAGAGGCAGATATTCAATTTTAATTTTTTTGCAGACCAAAGATTAGAGGACTGGTTAAAGGATGTTGATGCTCGTCTGCAATATGGTATTGGATTTGGTAAAGCACGTGGTTTTATCAAAACTGGTGATCCCCTCGTTGTTGTCACTGGATGGAAACAAGGATCTGGATTCACAAACACTTTACGTATTGTGTATGTATCTGATATTGTGGAACCTGTAGCATATTAATTCCTGTCCGATTCTTTATCCTGTGAATGTTTTATACCTTTATGTAATACACCTTTTCCCTTTTAAATTTGTTTTATTTTTATATATGCACTTGATATCACTTTTATCTTTTTTTTTCCAGTAATGCTGAGTAATAATAAGATGCATATTAGTTCGCAAGCACACTTATTGCGTATTAACCAACTGTTCTTATTACCTACCATGTAAAAATAATTTAAAAGTATGTTTATCTAATGTTCACAAAATTCTGAATGTATGTGTGAAATGAAACTTAACTGAAATTGTTATAAGATATATATTTTAGCCAGTGATATTTTTTAGCCCTGATGGTTGTTTGATAGACCTGTAATATAGTTTTTTTTTCATATATAAATTTATGAAGCAGTATACAGGGCAATAAATGTGAATATTATTTATTTATATATTAAAATTAAAATAAAAAGTATTAAATAACTGAATCTATCTTCATATTATCACTTCCATTTTTATGGATCCTTCCTGGTTATATTCTAGCAATAGTCAATAGATCATACAGTGATCATAGATGGCTATTTAGAAATACTAGAACTGATTTGGCATATTATGTTTGACAAATTCAAAATTGAGAAGTAATATTTTCTTCAATATCTTTAACAAAATTATATGTGAAACAATACAAGAAGAAAATGGCTAAACACTGCCCCAAATTACCATGGGTAAACAAACGACAACTTTCTTGCTCATACCTATAGCTTATCTACTGAATTCCTTAGATGATAGATTTTCATTCAACGGCAGAAGGAACAATTCCCAATTCACAACTACAAGCAGCATTTGCTAGAAATTTTACAGAACATCTTGCAGACTTGAATATACGCTCACATACACCAAAGCGGAGGCTAACTGGAATAGTCTGTACTATAGGTTGTTAAACTTTATTTTACAGGACTGATTAGTATTTTTGAATTAAATCTTTTCTAAACAGGACCTAGTAGCAATGAAGTTGATATCTTAGAAAGTATGATGGAAGCTGGAATGACAATGGCAAGGTTCAAAATGTGTCATTGTGATCATGAAGAATGTCTTGGGATATTGGATATACTTAAAGAGGCGAATGATAATTATAGTAGAAAAATTGGGCGAATTTATCCTTTGGCAACTGCTTTAGATATTAAAGGACCTGAAATTCGTACAGGTTCCTTTAAAGATGTAAGTTAAACGCTACTCATTCAAAAATAAACTAAAAGTAATAGGCGTAAGATAACAGGATAACAAACTTTCTATACCTAAATCCCTATTTAAAAAATACAAAAAATGTAAGCGACTAAAACAATAGAACTACGTATAAGACATTGCAATTCTTAGGGGAGACCTAATATTAGAGCACCCAAAAATTTCAAATTTTGATAAAAATCTTTGTAATATATTTTATTTTTAAATTCCCTACAGAGATACTAAATGGTAAACAGAAAATACTTATTAAGATGTTACTACCATAAAAAAATCTGTTAATTTGAACTGGAAAGTTTCAGTTGGTCTCAAAATGGCCAAAATGTTATCGTCCCATTATAGCGGTATCCTTGGGGCAATAGCGCAGAGGATTGTGCTATACTGCTATATAGCCGAAAATGTCTATTATTATCTGAGATTATCATATAGGATAGGATAGGTTCTTCATTCATAATTCCGAACAATGCTAAATAAAATAATTAAGATTAAAATAGGTAGTGCATTGGAGGCATCAGCATCTTTTCAAGGCATTCAAAAAAATCGTAATGTATTGTATTAGAATTAAAATGAAATACCTGCTTACTTTTTTATGAGGTTTCGAAGTCCAGTCAGTAGGTTTTGTAGGTAAACACTGAAAATATACGACTGAATTTTTTTTGGTCATCAGCTCATCACTCATCACACACAAAACATGGAGCACAAAATCTCAAAACACACTCCAAAACTGCAAAATGAATTTAAAAACGGTTGGTTTCACTTGGTGTAAAAGATAGCGCCCTAATATTTCCCAGAGCGCGGTAATTCCCCAGTCTCCCCTAACGTGCACTTACACAGTTCAGTGACTTATACCAATACCTATCTTTTATACTGATGTCGTTTTAGCCATCTGTACAAGAAATAGAATTATCTGAAGGAAATTCAGTAAATCTGACTTCAGACATAGCGTATGAAGAACATGTAACAGAAGATATGATTTATGTAGATTACCAAAAAATTAGTGAAGTTTTAGAACCTGGAGATCAGGTTTTAATTGATGGTGGGGCAAGACTGTCTGCGCTTGAAATTGGTAAGTGTCCAAGCCAGTACTGTAATTCGAAATATGTATGAAACAAGTGCGAAAAAAGAAAGGTACTACCTAACTGATTGTTTGCAGGAGCGAAAGAAATAAATTCGATAAAATTCAAATTATTGTGTTTTACAAAAAGCTCCGACATGTTAATTTTAGTTTCTTAATTGACATTTTTTGATCTAGGCGCCGACCCAATACCACTTCCGGTTAAACCGGAAGTGCCAACAACTATGTTATTTTAGGTGAAAAACTCTGTATATTTTTACAGATTTGGATAAAGAAAAATAAACGTGTTCAGTAGACGCCATATTAACCTTTTTTATTCAGAAAACCAGAGATGATAATTCAAAATTAAAAACCGAAAGTATATTGGTCGGCGCATATAGATCAAAAAATGCACTGTATAATATAGTAGTATCATAAATAACTATTATTGCATTATGAGTGTAATGAAGTGATATCTTTTCGACTGAAAATTAGTACTTAAGTAATGTACTATTTTCTTCACGATCTTAAAAAAGATGAACTTAATAGTATGAAAACCCCGTTTGTATAACGAAACTTTAGCATTAAAATTTTGTAGCATCGGTGGTTCAGTGGTAGAATGCTCGCCTGCCACGCGGGCGGCCCGGGTTCGATTCCCGGCCGATGCATCTCTTTTTATTTTAAAAAAACTTTTTAAACATTTTAGTGGGTAGTATTATCAAATGCATAATAGAAAATGCAGGAAAACTTCTCAGTCGTGCAAGTGTTACTCTCCCTGGTATTCCCGTTGACTTACCAGTTCTTTCCGAAAGAGACAAAGAAGATATAAAATTTGCAATTGAACATAAAATAGACGCATTATTCATTTCTGGAATAAGAAACGAGGAAGCAATACAACAAGTAAAAGAAGTATTGGGTAAATATAAAAATCACATTTTGTATATTGTCCTATTATTCCATGTTAAATGTTTGTAGGACCGGAGGGTAAACATATCTTAGTAATTTCAAAAATAGATACTTGTCAAGCTTTGGATAATGTTGAAATAATTATTAAAGAATCTGATGGAATCTTGATTGATGGTGGAAATCTTGGCACTGAAGTTCCTGGTGAAAAATTGTTTTTGGCTAAAAAATCAATTATTGCTAAATGCAATAAGGTAAGTTTTAAAAAAGTATGTCATAAAAGAATTGACCCCGACGTGATTTGAACACGCAACCTTCTGATCTGGAGTCAGACGCGCTACCGTTGCGCCACGGAGTCGGATAATTGAACGTCTTTCATTATTTTACAAAAACATACAGATTAAATATTTTTAAATTTCAAATATTTCACAATTACACAGTTTAATATTTTTAAATTTTTTAATAGTCTTTATAATTCAAAACCTGTTTACTTTTTACCAAAAATCTATATTTCCTATTTGTGTTAAATTTGTAGGCTGGAAAACCTGTAATCTGTTCGACCCAAATTTTAGAGTCGATGTTAATAAGTACCCGACCAACAAAACCTGAAATTTCTGATATTGCAAACGCAGTTTTGGATGGAACCGATTGCTTTTTACTTTCAAAAGAAACTTCAATTGGAGAAGAACCCATAAAATCAATTGCAGTTCTAGACACAATATGTAAAGAAGCTGAAGCCGCTGTATATCAGAAACAAGTGTTTTCAGATCTTTCAAGCAAAGAGCTTACCCCAATTGAACCCATATATGCCCTTACTATATCAGCAGTAGAGGCTTCTTTGAAATGTAATGCAGCTGCAATAATTGTATTGACAACTACAGGAAGATCTGCTAGGATACTTACAAAATTTAGACCACGTTGTCCAATTATAGCAATTACACGATTTGCACAAGTGGCAAGACAATTACACCTCTACAGAGCAATAGATCCCATACAATATATAAGTTAAAATTGTAAATCTAGTTAGTACTAAATAATAAATAAATATTATTTTGTAGAACCACCTAGGACTGATTGGGAGAAAGATTTGGATGAACGTATACAATTAGGAATAACATGGGGGAAAGTGTCGGGTTTTATACGAGCAGGAGATGCTATTGTTATTCTATGTGGAAACAGACCTGGAGCTGGATTTACTAACTCAATGAAAGTTCTTTATGCATCTGAATTTGATGCTTTACCAATAGAAGTTCAATGTAATGATTGTAAATGTGAACAGTAACAATGTTACAGTGAATAAGTAGTAAGTAACTCGAGAGGACGTATTGTAAGGAACTTAACAATATATCACTAATAGTTAGTTAGTTTTCATCTTTAGTAAAATAAAAACCAAAAAGTCTGTATATTACATTTTTTTTATTAATAGAATGTTAGTATTTTAAGTTGAGCTAGTATTAGGACTGTTCCTCAAAAAATTGCTGTAAAATATTAGTAGGTGTGGGGATAATTACATATTCACTTCCATCTACAGACCTTCGAAACTTGAGCATTTTATGATCAACAAATTCAGTCAGTTGACTTCGCAAAGCTAAATCAGAACTAACAAGGAAAGCTTCTCGGCAAGCCCAATATAAATCCTTGAAAAGAAATCCTTGATAGTGCTGAATCCCTCCATTTTCTAGCTGGTACTTGGCAATAATTAAATAAATTCCTTTGGAATTAGATGTAAGTGATAAAAATACATTATTAAGCGACGACAGTGCAAGCGTTTTAGATCGTTGAACTATCATTGAACCTTCAAAAGAGGTTTCGTTGATATAGGATATAAATGACGTTACATCATACCATATAAAGTTAAATTTACTTAACTTGGTGTTATCCCAAATTAAAGGAGCACTCACATGATCAATGGATGCTATTAAATGCAGGTTTCTAATTACAGCTAGTTTAGAGAGAACATTTTGAGCTTTCCCATTCTTTAACATGTCTCCCTCAATATTATGTATTATAATGTATAAGTGCATGGTGGGTATACGTAGTAATTCCTGTGCAATAATATCACAAGCATCAAAAATATTTCCTGGAAGTTCACCAATTTCAAGAATTTCAGACAGTATAGTTTCAACTACACTTTTAATTGATAAACTTGGGAAAAACCCATTTACTACTACAACAGGTACATTACCGAGGCATTTTTCTTGAAAATTTTTCAATAATTCCATTTTGGAACCCAAACCATATAATAATATATTAAAACCTTCATGCAATAAATACAACCACCGGTTGAATTCTTGTTGATTTAGTTTTTCGAGATTTTTCAATTCAGTTTTGTGTTTTATCATTAATTGTTTACTTGATAATAATTTTTGTAACTCGTCTTGTTGTAAACGAGGTGTTTCCAATTTATCCAAAGCATTATTTGAAATAACAGCTTTCCTTTGAGAACTGTTAGAAAAATAATCATCCGACTTAATTACATACATTGGATCCGTGCAAGAATTTTTATTTCTTTTAATTTTTACCGTTTCCTTTAAATTACTTGGAATTTCACTGCTAGAACTGGCATCTGATTCACTGCGATGTTCACTGGATTCCTCTTCGGAACTATCTGATGAATCTGAAGCTTCGTATTCATCTTCACTTTCTGAATAATCCAAATCATCATCTGAACTTACATTTTCCACTGAAACCGGTTTAGTGAATTTTCTTCTCGTATTATATGCCATATTGATAATAACGGTTTTCGGTAATGAGAAGTAGAAAATAAGTGAGAAAATTTCTTATTCTAATAACAAAAGTGTCTTATATAAATCCTATGTAGAATAAAAAAGGTTTTAGTATGAGTTCATAAAAGATATAGGTTAAGTTGGACTTACAGTTAAATTTATTTAATCATGGTATATTAATAGAACCTTTAGGCTATTTAATTCCTTGTCTTTCCTATTTTAACACATTTTGTACACGAATATTTACAAATACTTTCATTTGCTTTGGGTTTAAGCGTTTGACAAAACTGGCACTTTTCCCGCAATTATTACAATCACATCACGTAACACTACATTACCGACATTACCATTTTCATACTATACAGGGCGAGCCAAATTCATTGAAATTACAGACTATCTCGGGCTACTTAGATTTACAGCAAAGAGCTGCTGTGTTTGCAGCTTTAAAATTGCAAAAAATGCTCGAAAAAGACTTGTTCTGGGCCATATCCCACCAAAAAAATTTAGGCGCCAAAACTGAGTTTTTAAATATTTATATGGGAAAATGGTACAAATATCGGTTTATAAAATGTGCCAATACTAACTATTAATGGAGAAATTTTTTAAAGGGATTATTTGTTTATGAGCAACACAAATGACATTTCCAAATCTATCCTACATGAGGTCTAATAGTTTTTTCCAACATCAATAATGACAAATGTTTTCAAAACCGATGAATTTATATTACCAACTATTTTAATATTTATTAGAAAATCTGTGTATAGGTTGATTCATAATTTACCACATCAATAGGTTTTTGACACATGTTAATATTATGTTCCTGTATTTTATAACATTATCCTTAATTACGCAACAGCATTCTAGTTTTGCCTCATTTATAATTAATTTCTAAGAGGTATTGAAATACTCTGTAGGTTGGTTATTATAAAATTCCAGTAAAAAAAATCAACATGATTAAGATAAGCGCACTTAATAGTTTTTAATTTTCATATTAACAATACATATAGGAAAGTACATTGAATCTGTATACAACAAATAACAGTTTGTTTAGTACTAGGTCCAAAGCAATAATCAAATGGATTATGATCATAGGCTGAAATAAAAGAAACGGTAAACAGGTTCAACAAAAACGAAGAAATGCTTATTTTATATCTAATACTTCTTTTGGTTAAATTTTACTAAGCAGCCAAGCACAAAATACCAAAACAAGCAGCCTACAATTTTCATTACTACCACAAGTTTAAATTTCCATATTATTTTACCTACCGAGTTATAAAGAGGTATCATCCCCTATACAAAATTTCAGAAAGTATATTTTCAATTTTTTTAAATCAAGGACCCCTGGTAGATAAAGCAATATTTCCTGTACAGGTAAAGTAGTTACTCTGTTCCCACTACGGCAAAACTTCATTAAGAAAAGTTTTTCATAATGTAAAATCATCCCCCCATGCAAAATTTCAGAAAGCATATTTTCAATTTTTTAAATCAAGGACCCCTTGGTAGATAAAGCAATATTTTCTGTTCAGGTAAACTAGTTATTCTGTACCCACTACGACAAAGCTTCATTATGAAAAGTTTTTCACAATGCAAAATCATCCCCCCATGCAAAATTTCAGAAAGCATATTTTCAAATTTCACGAATCAAAGAGTCCGATAAAAGTTTTCTATTCAGGTAAAGTAGCTTTTCTGGACTACCTACGGCGAAACTGTATTAAGAAAAGTTGTTCATAATATAAAATCATCCCCCCAAAATTTCATATCTATCTATAGCTTTTGTTCTTAATTTTCTTGCAACTTATTGTAAGAAATATCAAAATAGCTGCTGCATAAAAAACACTTATAAAAGTTTGTAGTTGTAACAGTATATTTTTTCTTATCAATGGGCCAAAAACATGTTATCATTTATAGATCTACATGTTTACCTTTCACGAAATCAGTGTAGTAGTAAAAAATATTGCACAATACTGTTTATAGTAAAACGGCAATTCAAGTTGTTTTAAGGGTTTAAAAATACATCACAGACACTATATTAGGACTATTAAAATAAATAAAATTGTTATATAAATATTACTGTACACCCCTTAAACGTGTTCTTAAAAAGTGTATTCCCAATAAATTGCTACACTTTTGTACTTTAGTCAAATTCTGGAATGTCATCAAACGAATAACCAGGAACTTGTCGGTATGCATAATAAGCAATGCGAACATGATATGCTCCAGGTATAAACATTAAAATTCCCATTATGATCATTGGCCACATTCTATCTGCATACTTCGAATCAATATGTCCAGTTACAACAAGACTTCCGACTACTAACAAAGCACTTCCTGCAAGAAATAATAAAGCAGCCAAAGTTACAGCTTTCCATGGTATTTTTGGTGGAGGGTGAATAAATTGGGCATCAACAAAGCCATTATCCGTTGCTGATAATTTAGTGTAATCTACATGTTCGTAATCTTTTCCTCTTCTTCTAGACATTTTGATATCATCAAGATATTCTGTAATAATAATAAGAATTTAGTTAGCATGATTTTGAACGATTTTACTTTGGTTTTATTTAAAATTTGACATTTACATCAATTAAAACAAAAACATAACCTGTGATGGAATGCAGGCTCATTGTAGGTAAAAAAGAAAGTTGTTGCGTTGAATTATGGCTCTGAGTATCAAAATGAAATGGCAGATGGCGCTGGGGATTTAAATCAAATTCAAAATTCATTGCCAGATTCAAAAATTATATTAGATGTTCAAATCTACAATAAATAAATAATAGCATTTTGAACTGTTTTTTTTAATAAATTTTTTTAACTACATACGATTGATTAACTTCTGCAACTTTTGATACTTTAAGAATGGCTAAAATCGAAACACAATATTTAACACAAAATAGAGTTATTATAGAGTAATTTGAATTATAATAGGCACTAAATTTCTGTGTTTTTTAGAAATAGGACGTGTAGGAATTCGCAGGCACTGCTAAAGGTAATCGATGATATGTATCTCTTCCCTGACGTGCTTTTTGCACACCTTGCGCAAAGCTTTGTTCGGATTGTGCGCCTGCCGGTTGGGCAACCACTTGCACTTGGTGGCTGCCGCAGTGCAAGGGGAGCGCTTGGGGGCTGCAGAGCTTTCCGCGCCCTGCGAGCCGATCGAAGAGCTTTTTACTTCTCATTATAGTCTAGGAACAGTGTCTAAATTATTTGCTACTGTAGTTTATAACTAAATTTTTCCTTGAGGAGCAGTAGCCGTCATTTCGGCCTGCTGCATTTCGTGCACTCGTCGAAATAAAGGTAATTTCATTACTTTTAGTAAATATTCCAGTCACTTAATTGCGGTCCCCAATACCGGTAAATGGGAGTTGAAAGAAAACTATGTGCTTACCATTGGAAACAACTTAAAAGACGTAGCTATTTTATCCCTTTAAACTTATCAAACAGTTCAAAATAAAGTTTGTCTATTTTTGTACAAAATAATAAATACAATTTTTTAGTACAAAATTTGATTGTTCAGTTTTATATTGTCTAGAGATGGATGTATTGCCCGAAGGCAAAAACTTCAGATTGGTACAAGAAGAAGAACTTCCGGCAATACTTGACTTCCTTGGCAAATATTTGCCTGATTCGATCAAGGTATGTTAATATACATCGTCTTTCCTCTTCTTCTTTGTCATTGCATTCGCAGTTTGCAATCCATAAAGCAGTTAGTAACAGGCTATGTTTGAAGTTATTGTTCAATTTTTATAACATTCTTGTTTACGACAGTTTAAAGGATAATCGAATCAATAGCCATTTGGAGATTTATGATTTTTTATATCTTTCACATAAAGACAAAATAAATCAAGGGATTTGGTTCTGTTTACGCACTCATAAAATTTCATTGTTGCACATTAAAAGTTTACTTTCAACCTAGATTATATTTTTATATAATTTTTCATGTTGATTTAATGTAATATTTTTATTATAAACTGATAAAATTTCGATATATCTTATCTCCTATACAGAAGAATAATTTGATGGATTCTTACAAAGCTCAGCAAAGTTTCGTGGGAAATTACATCTAAACGCTAGATAATTCTTGTAAATCCACGTTTGTTAGATTACCAAAAGTATAATATCTGACGAAATAAGTCTGTAACAGTTTGTTAGTTTAAATAAAAACATCAAACAAATTTAAAGTCTGTACTACTTGGATAGTACTAAACAGTTTGAAGTTGAAAATTTATGGAAAGTATTATCTACTAGTCTACTAGAGTCTAGAATTATGTAATGGCAGTTTTAATATTTTATTATTTACTTGCCATATGTTCCTGGCTAATGAGAGCATACAAAACCATTTGAGTGTGTCTAATCCCCATATCTGCTATGCGCTAAAATTGATTGTTAGGTACATAGTTAGCTATTGCTATTATTATGTTATAAACCAGGGAGTGAAAACTTCTGTTGATTACATAATTTTATTTTAAGAAAAGTTTGAATTAATAAAAGAAATAATTCAAAAGTTTTATTTAAAACTTTCAGAGTTGCAATAATTTATAAATTACGTTTGCAAAATAGAGAAACTTAATTTAGGTAACTGGGACATGTACGATATGTACCATATGTACCTACCTACAATTGCGGACAAAAAAAAGATACACTTTTTTTTACTTTGTAAAGGGTCTATTCTGTAAGCAACTGTTAAAATTTAACGTGGCGTTAAAATTTTGACCAATTGCTAAGCTTAATTATGACAGCTAAAAATATCATTTAACCAATCAATGCCAATGGTTTAAAATTAGCGGTTGGTTACAATTTTAAAGCCACGTTAAATTTTAACAGATGCATACAGAATAGACCCTTAAATACGTCTTCATATCAAGGAAAGCTAGTTGGCACTTCAACGATTAACTGCCATGGATAATTTTTATAACAATTGAATCCAAGACAATTACCCTTGGTTTAGCTGAATCGGGGTTTAAACCGGAAGTGATAAACTAACCCTTAATCATCGATGTCACAATAAATTTACTTCAAAGGTGACATTTTTAATTACGACATGAAAGGGCATTCTGGGAATTTCCTCGGGAAATCGGAAAGAGGTGAGAAAAATTGCGCCAAAAAAAGCAAAGCCTATCGGCTTTGGCTGATGTTTGACATATATTTTCGAAGTGTAGGTATAGTCTTTATGTTACATTCTGGGAGTTTCCTAAGGAAATCGGTGAAAGAAGTTTGACACATGTTTTTCAAATGTATAGCCTTCATATTACATTCAGGGAATTCGTAAGGAAATTGGTAAGGGCGAGATTTTGTTTAAGAAAAAGCAAAGCCTTGAATTATATCTGAAAACTTTCTGATTTTTTATCTAGATGGGAAGGGGTGATGGACGTTTGCACATATTTTCTACGTCCTTAGCCTTCATGCCCTTCATCATCATTCTAGGAATTTTCCTAAAGAAATTGGAAAGGGTGAGAAATTTTGCGAAAAATTGCGAATTATTTCTGAAAATTTTTTAGCCAGCTGAAAGGAGTAAGGGAAGTTTTACACATATTTTCCAAGAACATAAGCCTTAAAAATGAATAAAAAACGAGTACTAGATTATTGCTGGTGTTTCTATTTTTTTGTCCGCAATAAATTGTACCTGCGCAAGATAAATTGTATTTGTCGCAAATCTAAAAAACAAGTTTATGAAATATATCTCTTCCATTTTGTTTTTCCACAACTCATTTCATCGAGAATGACAGGTATCGATTTTATATCAAATATCAATTACAGATCGTAGAATTCGCCCATTCGGTTACATGCTCTGGAAAACGAATTAAAATGATTTATTTAATTTTAATTAATCTATGTAATAATTGAGGCAATTGCATTGTGCATTACATAATCATGTAAATCCATTGCATTCATGTTAAATTCAAAACCTATTTATTTTTATGAAACAAGTGGGTAATAATAGGTTTAAACTAAAATTGCGTGTTTCTTGGGCGTATGCGTGAAACAATAAATTGAATAAAAGAAATTAACATTAGCTAATAACTAATGTTTATAAATGAAGTTAACTATAGCCAAAACACAGCATTTGAAGAGGTTAGTAGCTAGGCACAAAAAATACTGGAACCCAATTTACTTCGAATGTGTTCGTCTCTTCGTTCAAATCTTCGATTTTCTGATTGTATATTGAATTAAATCATAACTAATCTCTAAGCATTGTGTGTAACGGATTCTCAAATTATAAAGTTGGTAATCGTTTGTTAAATCCATTAAACGCATTTAGTGTAACTTACACGGCATGGTTTAAAACACAATTTACTTAAACCAAGTTTTTTTAATGAGCTTTTAAACTTTTATTATCTATTTCTGCACACGTACACGATTAGGAATACCGGAAGCTTCACGGGGGGTATGATGGTACGAACGTACCCTCTGTTCATAATGTCTTTTGTATTTGGAAACTTTTATTCCAATAGTTGTTTGATAAATATTTACCACAGCCTCGGCGCGACGCGGGCGCCTCGGCCACAATATTATGAGCTCAACACAAAATGAACTCTTTCTACTCCTAGTAATATAATATATTACTATGGCCAACCCTTATCGAAAATTCTGTTGATCATATTATATTAAGGGGCGGTTTATCAACTCCCTGTTAAGTTAACCAACTGTCAATTATTATCATGGATAGGTACGAATTGTTATGAGAATCGTATCCATGACAGTTTACCGTTGGTTACCTAGTAGTTCTACAGATTGGTAAACTGGCCTTTAGTAGGTATAAGTGCGTAAGAACATAAACGTCTATTTGGGACGTTATCTCAGGATAAGGATAAAATAATATAATTCAGTGAGTCTACCCCTGGGCGTCCGTGAAACGTATAAGCCAATGATTATTTGATGTGATTTAACTGGAAATCGTTTGAACATTTGAGCGATGCCGTCTTAACGCTCATGGTTTTAGTTTAATCTTTGAAATATTTAACCCTTGAAAACATTATAAATAAGTAAGTTTATATATTTTTTAAATCATAGAAATAACTACAGTGGTAGGGGAGGATAAAGATTAGACCAAATTATAGCCTCCAATTTTCTTTACTAATTTGATTTGGAGATTTAAAATAACCAACATTGAAAATAGAACCTTATTTTTAAAAATAATTACCAATTCCGGGCGAAACTTTTAAAATTCGTAGACGTCGACACGATTAGATATGCATCGATTTGGGTTTATGTGTTTTGATGCTCCGCTGTTCATAAGCCAAGTTGTTCCACAATTTGAAAGGATAGTTTACTATGTATGATATGCATACAATTAAATATCCGTTATTTTCCATTTTAAAATTGAATCTTCCTTTCTTAAACATCTTATTATAATTTTCAAAGAAGTTGTCATGACAGTCTTTATTTTCTTCTATTAGGTAGCCAAATGTGAAAACCTTTTAAAAGTTGCATAGAATACATATTGGAAAACCATATTCGATTTTGGAGGGTAGATCAAGTAGATCAGTTTAGAGACAATTATTACAAAGAAAATTTTAATCAAAGCCTAATACAAAAACGTTTTGTAAAATTTTTATTCTGAAAATGTTTTAGCAACGTTGTTCAGTGGTATAACACTGGTGAAAACATTTGTCACTGACTGTACACAAATAGTGTTTGTTTATATTATGTAACTAACGAATTATGAAGTTGCTATGTTATTATTATTATGTTCTGTATAATTATTAACAAAATTTTATATTGAATGATACGATAATAGTATATTATATTATTAGGAGTAGAAAGAGTTCTTTTTGTGTTGAGCTCGTATTGCGGCCGAGGCGCACGCGCCAAGGCTGTGCAAGTGAGCGAGACACAAATAAGACGTTCTACTCCGAATAATATATACTATTTTTTCTTCAAGTGTAAAAATATTCTGTTGCTGTAAATAAATATTTCCTAAAAAGTCATTTCCACAGGACAACGCTCTCCCTTCTACCAACTTTGGGGGCGGAGCTATGGGCAAAATACTGCCGTTGCCATGGACACGTAAACACATTATTGTACTAGTAACATTATTTTCATTTTTTGACTACTAACAAAATGGCTTCCTTCTACATAGCCAGTTCTGTACAACAATACAGATATTATGATACGCTTGAAGAAAAAGTTATTTTTCTCAAATACAACATTTATGTTAAAACAATGGTAGAACGACCGCATAAGAAAAAATGGAAAATATTCTTAAAAAGCAAATTTTAAGAATTGCAAAATTCTATATCGTTGGTTAAGCAAATTCTGTTGATTGGCAAAACTTTTGATATCTAAAGTTATAAATATTTGTTAGATAAAAATCTATGGCACCCAAAAATCCCGTGTGGTATAAAAATGTAGCTGATATCACAGCTTGATATCAATAATAAATTGATAATCTTATCAATATATAGATAAAAACCGATGAAATATGAAAATAATTGAATCATTGTTTGTGTTATATTTAGCGATATCTCTGGCTCCATATTTTTCCTTATTTTGTTTTTTGTTAAGAGTACATTTTTTATTAGAATTTTAAGGGAATTAACATGTTTTGTATTGTGGTATTTACAGTTTTAAATAAATTTCAATTTTTTGAAAATAAATTCAAGGTGATTCTCGAAGAATGCCGCCGCGCCTACAGTTGCTACTGATTGGGTAACTAGTTATTTTCCGTCATAACACACCGCCACCGTTTCGTGTAATGGACATAAAATGACATCAAAAATGACTTACTAAAATCGATGCTACTACATAAAAAGTCAAGAAACATAAACTTACACATTACAGAACACCCACAGCTTACCTAATATAAAAGTGAATCTCTTGGTTAAAATTATAAATGGATCCTATGAAAAGTCTTTATATATTCTCTTTCTTTTTCTGCAACTGTTTTCCCGTTAGGGTTAGGCCATTTTCTATCAAAACTTTCGGCCATTCTAGTCTCCAGCTAGTAATCCTAGGTCTTCCATGACTAACACTATTTCTCTTGACCATTGCAGTACCTTCCCTGATCATTGCACATGACCACACTATTTTAGGGTAGGTTCTATTTTCTAGAGTTTTAGTAACAGAATGCCCAGTTCTTTCCAGACTAGTTCATTAATTTCTAATCCCGTCTTCTCGTGTATATTTGAGGCATCTTCGCATAAAATACGACTTGATCGTTTGAACCTTGTCCCTTACTTTAGGCAATATCTGCGCCGTACAGCATCATATTATTTACAACGATACTATGGAATAATTATTGTAGCTCATTTTCTACAATTAAAAAGGTGTGGTAGTTATGGTAATTTAAAAATAAAGAAAAGGCGCGCAGCGCGGCTTTAGCATCGCTAGGATGCACAAGGATGCATATAGCTGTCGTTTTCGTACCTACGTACCAGTCTAAAGGAACAGTAACAAAAGGATTTTTGTGGAAAAAGATAGACATAAGCTGTTTTGCTAAACTCTGCAGATCAATGTAAAGTCCACTACTTATACTAGTAATACTATTTTTAAAATCCTATTTTATCCTAGTTATTGTACAATGAGAAACATTCAGGAAATTTCTTAGAAAGTTTTCTTATTGTTGCATTGATCGTTCGTTCTCATCCTTCTGAATACTTTTAAATGGGTGAATATGCAACCTGTTGCTATTAACTCTGGTAATCGAAAAGACGGTTCTAGATTTGTGTAGGAAGACTTATGAAGGCGAACAATTTTCCAAGGCGGGGGATTTCCTGGTAAACAAGAGGAATTAATCAAATTTTAGACGAAAGCCATAGTTTCATATGAAATCTTAGATGTTTTTTAACGAAACCTTTTAGTTTATCGGATATTTTAAATCCTAATCAGTTACAGTGGTAATCGATCAGCTATTTAAAAAAAAAAGAAAACTATGCAAAATGAATCACATTATTATAAGAAAATTCCATGCGGTCACGCACATGCGATTCGTTTTATAGATTATAAATTTTACTTGAAAATTCTGTTGTTAGGTCTAGTAGTTGCATGCGTTCGCATACGTATACGCTAGTCAAAATGACCGTAGAACATGCAATCGATATACTATTATGTAATTTATATTTTGCATATTTATCTAACAATTACCTACTTTTGAAAAAAATTAAATATTTTGCATGTTACCTACAATGGAAAATTACTACACTTCAGTTGTTCATCGATTTTGATCGTTCGTCCAAAATGATTTACAAAGTAATTTGCTTTAATGAAAACATTCAATCACGTTCATAACGCTTTTTCAGAAAATAAAAAAGTCACTTTAAAGAACTGTCTCTTTTCTGCTACCATCGAGTAATTAATTAGTCTATGCTACCAGTAATACTAGTAATGAGATATAACAATATTTTAATTAATGAAGAGTAAAGGTGATACAGCTATATAAAACTGGCGAGGTACTGCACTTTCTGCATCTCTATCTAACCCATCTAAAAAATTCAAAAAAATTTAATTTTTGAAATAATGAATGTCTTAAAAAGGAAATCTAGTAATATTTATATTTGCACTTCAATAAATTAATCCCTTCACATAAAAAACATTATTAATATATTAATTATATTTTTAAGTCACTCACAAGAAATAACTTAAAAATCGTATCCTCCTCTATGGGCATTAATAACTGCCCTGCATCTTTCTGGCATGCTCAGAATGCAGCTATGGATGTGCTGTTATTGTATTTCGTGCTGTAGCATAAAGTAAACAGCTAAGCGTTCAACTGAAGGTTTAGTTGCCTCTACCGTCTTAACATATACAACCCCTAAGCGCTGTCAACTCCAACTTTAAAAATTGCAATTCCAATAGCGAAGAACCCTTTCTGATACCTCATCTGATAGCTTTTTATGTTGAATACAATAAAAAAAAGTTTTTCAAAATCGGTTGATAAATAACGGAGATATTTACCAAAATGTATTCAAATGAAAGTGCCAATATTCGAGCAGGCGTTGGTACGGTTCTAGCAGTGGGTGGTAAAAAACAATTGCGACTTGTTTGTAATTGAATGTAAACAAAATGTATCGATCTATCTCCAACCCCAATCATCATTAAAACTTCGATTCTTTGGGCTTCAGTAAATCTCATTTTTGTTATCTTATTTTTCAATCGTTAATAATAAGTAACACACACTCCACCAAGTAATGTCAATACATTTTGATTTTGTTTACATTCAATTACAAACAAGTTGCAATTGTTTTTACCACCGCCTGCTCGAATATTGGCACTTTCATTTGAATACATTTTGTTAAATATCTCCGTTATTTATCAACCGATTTTGAAAAACTTTTTTTTATTGTATTCAACATCAAAAAACTATTGGCTGAACTGTTAAGAAAATATGAGCTTCTTTGCCTATGGATGATCAACCTTTGACCACTTACCCGACACTCCTGAACAAAAAAATGGTGTCAAAAAACACCTTTTTCCAGTAAAGAATCACATCGCAAATTTCATCCTAATCGCTAAAAACAGTCTTTTGTTATTTAAAAAAATAGAAATTTTTGAAGATCTTTGGCGCTGAATAGCGCTTTAACGAAGCAATTTCGGATAGAGGTAAGTTGTGTTAAATCGTCTTATTTTGATCCCCGGAATCTGTGGTTAAGCTATGGCACCATATTTTAGAGACACCCTGTACTTGATCGAGTAGGTTTAGATTGTGTTTTATGCAGTTTTATGGATTCAGGTCTGGAGATAACGGAAGAAGTTTATGTCCCTATCTCTAAGTATGTTCAGATTCAGAATAATCCAGGTAGAGTGGCGCCTTCCATTATCATCGAGAAAAACATTTCTTCATCCAGCAGTGTGCTACGGTGCTTAAGAACATGATCCATATAACTGTACCATTAAAGAAATGGAAATCTGTATACGATCCCAAAGACATTCCAGCCCATAGGTACCATAATTCTACCATCATCAAATTGGACGACTGGTTGGAATATAGTATTAGCAACATTTGGATTCATTTTTCTTTAAATAATATATCCTCCCACACAGCGTTTTCTTGAACCCTACGTAATTTCTATTTTAACAAAGTTCGTTCGGAACATCTCAGGGGTCGGTATGATACAGTTTAACCGGAAGTTCGAACTCCTGTTGCGTTCTGTTCTAGAGGTCTTGCAGTCGATTTTTTGTAGTACCTAATGGTAAAGGATACGTTCTTGCATTAATGACCAAAAATCGAGCTGTTGTGATACGGCGACGACGCCCGATTCCAGGACTTGTTGCAGCTATAATAGCTGTCGAGATCGTCTAAAAGAGCAGGCGGAATCACTCTCTCGCTGGTGCATTAGTACAGCACAGTTAGATATAGTATTATTGTGAGTGAGTTTTCAGAAACGAACTGCAACTTTTTTAACTTTTTAATTTAATTGCGTAGATCGTTTTAGCTTTCAAAGAAAAAGAAAAAGTAGTCTAACACATTATTAATGAATTTTCCATGTGAAAGATGATTGTTCAGATTAGCTTTAAAAAATGCCACTTGTTGATTTCCGAAATTTTTTATTACAACGAATTTAGAGGAAGTCATTCAACTGTTATTCCAATATTTATACTTTTATTTGCAGAGACGATTAAGAAACACATTTTTTTACAATTCATCGTTTATTCTGAATGAGGCATAGCGGGAATAATTTTCTAAATACAAATTTCAAATAAAGATTAGCAGGACTGGTTTAAATTTGGTGATATCTCATATCCTATGACACGTTTAACCCCATAAATTGGTTATTTGTATTACGAAAGTGCAATCATTGCAAACGGTAGATGGTAGGTACCTACTGTTAGAAAAAAATAATGCAACGTCGTTTGAGATGGGACCCTCCGTTTTGGAATGCAGGTATTTGTGAGCTTTGAGAAGAAAGATAATTAAAGAAAAAAGTTTCCCATGCCCACTAGGTGGGCTGAACTTTCTGAGATTGAGGGTGAATTCAATGATATTACAACCCTTATTTTCAAACTATCCAGTCTCTACTCGTTTTCTGCATATTCATGGTCATTGCGACCGAGGGTATATTTTTACTTTAATCAAGACTATTGCTGTTTCGCATTTTCTTTGACTCTTTCAGGACTCCCATTGTTACTTCCAACGTTGGGAATTTGCTAAGAAGTTTCGATCGATTTGCTCCCGAAACTTCTTTGGGGAAAATTGCTGATGTTGAACCCGTGCAAAGTTTTAAATTATTAGGAAACCCATACTCTAGGCGTTGTTTATTTTTAAAAATTTATCAAGCAAGTTCAATATCAATCACAACATAAATCTGGAAGACTTAAGTTTACTGTGCTTCATATAAAATAGTAAATATGGTAATGCTGCTGTAATTGAATTTATTATATGTTGTGGATTATTGAATATTATGTAGCTATCCTTACATTTCCTTCTATTTCGATATTAATTATTTCCAACTCCCGGAGCACTCATACCTAACTCATATATGTTGCTCATAGTTAACAATTTCGACGTTTTGAGTAGGTAGTTAAATGGTACGGTAGTTTTATAGCAGCTTAACTTCTTTAGCAACAAAAAAAAATAGATATTTTTATAATATAAGCTAATTTTTTATTATATGCTTTTAACTTTGCACAATTTTAGTATTTAGGGTTTCAGTACGTAATTTATACTGTCATGAAGTGTCTTTTTCTAGTTCCATCAAACACTCAAGACTTATCTAAACGATCGAGTTTGGGAATTTTTTTTCTACGTTTCCAAATCGTGGCCTGAAGAACCAGTAGTCATGCATTTTCCAGGAATGACGAAAACGGTAAGAATTAACTTTCATGACTATGCTTACCAAAATAATTGAAGATTAAGTTTGTTCTTGGCTGTGATTTTCATAAATAAATAAATAAAAGAAGAATGTAGTCTTCTTGGTAATTTTTAATCAAATTTCCTTTAACAATATTTAAGATAATTACATTTGAAAATTAAATTTGATAATCCCTAATTCTGGCAAAGGAAATTATCTTAATGCAGAAAGTGAATCTAAAATATATCTTGTTGAGTATGAATTATAGTTTAAAAAATTAGACATTAGGAAACAAATTCGAAAAAGTTGTTCACGCATTTTTAACATTAAGGTAACGTTACTAATGGGTTCCGTACTGCTATGAATAAATTTTCCTTATTCCAGTTTGTAAAATTAATTAGAACGAACAGTTTAATTAATTTAAGGACCAACAACGGTGGTGGTGGATTAAGGAAATTCAGGCACCCTCTTGGCGTCGAAACTTTCGTAGACTTTGGAACAACTCAATTTTTCTCAATAAATAACTACTGGGTAGAAGTTCCGCGGTGTTTTGATTCAGTAATTGTCTCTGTTCGTAGTTTTGGAAGTACATATAAATAAATAAAATACCAAACTTCCGAAGAAATTCCGCAAATTTGTAGCGTTGTTGTATACTCTGTTATGAAGGTCATTGTTTAATGCTGGCATTCCATTATTGACGAATAATTCCCTTGTTATTAAGAAATACCACTCTAAATTTTTAAATTTAATCAAAAATGGATCAATTCATCTGAATGTTAGCATATTAGATGTCAAATTACTATAACAAAATATTGCAGAGTGACAAAAAAATTTAAATTTATTTAGGAACGTAATGTAATTTTTGAGTTTGTAGGAAAATAATAAGTTATAAAAAAGGTGAGGAAATATGTTTACCACACGAGTGTTGACTTCTACAGTTTTATTTTTAAATTTTTCGAATCCCATATAATTACATAAGTAGTAGTTTTCAAAACCAATTTCTGTTAAAACTTTTCCATGCTGATGTCAGTTTAAAAACAGAATAAAAAGTTTGCAAGAAGGTAGTTATTTTATAAAAAATACTGTCCAAAACTTTTAGAAGAACGTCGTTTTTGACTAAGACAAATTATATTCTTTATTTATTCATTTATTCTTCAACCTTATACAACTTGACTACTTTTTTGCTCTACGTAAAAATCTAATAAATATGTGACAAAAACATAAAAAAAGGTTAAGAATAAATCTTTACTGCTTACATTAACGGAAAACTTGGTTAAGTGAAATAAAACTATAATACACCAAACAAAGAAACAGGGGTGGACTAAGAGGTTCTACTGGTTCTAGTTCCGGTCTCGTCGCGGGTGTTTGTCTTTCGTTTTAGATTTGGTATTCGATGAGGAGATGTAGTTGGCGTCCCCCGTAAGGCATGTGGAATTTCAAAAAATAACCCTGTAATTTCCCTTGTTCAAAGTTCACTTCATTTATTCCTAGAGACCGAAAGACGAGTGTTACAGAAACTGTTCTGCTGACAAGATGACAGAACGATTACATTTAGCAAATTTAATCGTTTTTGTTAGTAGTTTAGAATATCGCTTAATTTATTTATTATTTGTTCACTGGTAATTCGATGTTAATCTGCCTTCTATCACGTGATTAATTTTTTTATTCACCTTCACCAATATTGCACATACCTATATCATGTTACCCGTTACCCATTACTACTACATTACTATTACTTCTATTTCTGCTACAATAATTGTAACACCGTTGTAATCAAAAATTAAATGAAAAAATTGCAGAACCTGAATCAGTACCGAGTAGTACCTAATTATTGGATTTTTTGTTGAAGTATTACGCTATCTAGATCCAAATCCAAATAGAAAAACTTTGTGAAAAATTATTTTAATTATTTGATGATAAAGTATAATAATAATGAATAGCTGTTTTCTTTTAATGTCTTTTTGGTAGTTTGCTTTTCATTCCATTACCATCCAGATCATTAAACAACAAAACAAAATTTTAGGATTGCATGTGCGTTGTTGAACTGTCGCATCATCATTTGCGACAAAATTCGCATTTAGTATATAGCAGATCGTGTAGAAAGAAATAGCTATCTTAATAAAATGACGCTAAAACGTATCATGCCATGCTGAATTTAAAGTTATGGAAAATAGTCACGTGAACTATTGAACGAACGCAACGGCGCGCGGCGCGGCGCCTCCACCAAACATTGGCAGGAAACGGAGCAGTCGCACCAAAACCCCTATCAAAATCCCAAAAACCACGTGCGTTAGCATTTATACCGCCAAGGGAGTTTAAATCAGCTCGAGATGGTTTTATTATCAAAGATGAATGCCTTGACAGCTGCGTACATGTTCTGTTTGCAATCGCGTTTGCAACCCCTTCCGTAACCTTGACCTCTACATCTACTTCGGTTTACTGCAGCTTTTGCAAAACGCTAGCGATAGAGAACACGAAAGATTTGTGTCCCTGCCCTTGGCGACTGCAAACCTTGGACTTCAATACTTTATGCGGATAATAAGCATAGAGCATGCATGCATAGTAGTACTGCATACGAAAAAAGTGGAGGTGCAAACCTCCCCTGGACTTTCCCATACTCAAAATAAACATTTCGTTATTGGTATTCAACAGTAGTTCGCGAGACAAAATTGGAAATCATTTGAATGCGTAGCTAGAAAAACGAAACTATGCGGGTTCGAAATGTACAGAAGAAGACACGTGTGTATCTGTTGTAATCACAGCTGGCGAAGCCGGACGATCGCTACCGACCGACGCGCATGATTCGTTTCCGTCAGAGTGAATATTCAAAATTCACGAATTTCACATCAACCGTACATTTTAGCTATATGAACACCTTACACTATGTGATAGACAATTCAATTTTGCATTCAATTATATAATAATATATAGGGTGTTTCGTTTAAAATAACAAAGTTGCTTATTGTACAGTGAAAACCAAACACCCTGTATACGTGATATAAATTTAGAAAAATGGAAATTTATATATTGAACAACTTTTATAATTAAACTTTTTTCATATTTTGACTAATAAAGGCGCTATAGGAACATCAATTTTCGATTTTCAAAACCTCGTAGAGGGCGCCACAGTGGAATTATGGCGTTCATCAAAAAACAAAAATGTAGCTAATACCAAGCTGCATAAGTATAGAAAATTTAAAGAAAATCCTTAGACCAGTTTTTTCGTAATAATTTTTCAAAAATTTCAAAATTTTTGGAAGAGCGCCGTTGCGACCGTTTTTGGATTTAGTAAATAATTTTTTTTCTTGGTGTAGTACAGCCAAAGGGCTTTCAAACAAGTTGTTGCGGAACCTGATCAGATAACTGGTTTTTGAGTTACGGGGCGTTAAAGTCTAAATTTTGAAAAATTCATAGCGACCGCCATTTTGAAGTTAGAGAGTCCGGTAAAAAACTGTTTCCCTTGAATTATGCCCTTCTTTCATATCCCCTACTCAGATTTTCAAAATTCCGCTTCTGAAAAAAATGATACCAAAAAAACATGTCTAACTTCCGCTTCCGGTTTCGGATTTTTTTGAAAAGCTTATTTTGTCGATGAATTTTCGATATACCCCTTCATTTAAAATTTCATCAAAATCGGTTCACTAGTTTTTGCGTTAGAGGCGTTACATACCCACGCACCCACGCACCCACGCACCCACGCACCCACGCACCCACCCACCCACAGACAGACATTTTTTCTAGACCACTTTTTTGGGATCCTGGAGGTCCAAAAGACGTATTTCCGTGAAAATCTCGATTTCGAAAATTTTCATGATATCAATACTTCCCTATACCAGTAGTGGTATGGGAAAGTAATAATAGTAGAATATTTTTCTATCAATATTATTATTATTGGTACCATTATTGTTGTATTACTTGTTTAATATTCCAAATTGTTTATAATTATAATGAAATTTTTCGAACTATCGAGTTATTTTTCAAGAAATTTCTTGTAAATTTGATCGATTTTAAATATAAGTGCCCGAGCTTTCAACGGGGCCTGTGCCTAATTTAACATTTTCGCTAATAATTTCCTAGTTTATAATCACGTTGGACATTTAATTAATTTCCTCCAAAATTTCCGACTCTAGAGCTATTCTACTTTTCATTATTAAAATAATATAACTATAAACTGGTTGATATCATGATATAGAACGAGACAAACCAAAGTGGAATATGCTGCAGTAATTAATTATAAAGTAATAATAATATAATTTCCTCCAAACTCCGAAAATGTTGTAGCATATATTTTCAAGTACTACATGTATACTATACCTACCTAAAATTTCATAAAACTTGTAATGGTTATATTAAGTTAGAATTTTAGTATCGGAAAATCTTTTGTTATTAGTTTTCTGTCCTTTACCTGTATTGATTTGAGACATTTAATATTTAGAGCTTTAGCTTTTGTGGGTGTGGCATTATCCAATTTAAAATTTTGTCATTAGATATTAATCAACAAATGGGTAGTCTTAAAGCAGAACCTTTTTAAATCAGTACCTTAATTAGGTTTTTACCAAAAGAAATAGAAAATTTGAATAGGAGAACACGCTGAAAGTTTAATTTCAGTATACTAAAGCACAGTTGTACCTAAAGTGAATATTTCACAAACACATTAACAGTTGCTGAATAATTAACATTTCTGATACGTTTTTCAAAGGGTCCTGGACACTTCGTCCAGCGGTGTTTTTGGACACAAGGACGACTATAAAGTTTAGACACTTCGTCGACCGTAGTCACAACGTCGACCGCAAAATTTGGACACTTCATCGACCGCAGGCACAACGTCGACCGCAGAGTTTGGACACAACGCCGACTCATGTAAAAGCAGTTTTTTTACGAAGCTACCCGAATAGTGAAGGAAAGCGTGGGCACAATGTCGACAGTGAAGTTTTCGACACCTTGTCGGCCGTGACATATATAACGTTCTTTTATAGGAGTCGACGTTGTGTCCACGGTCGATGAAGTGTTCAAACTTTGCGGCCGACGCGACGTTGTGACCACAGTCGACGAAGTGTCTAAACTTTCTAGTCGACGTTGTGTCCAAAAAGACCAGTCGACGAAGTAGCATGGACCCATTTCAAAAAAAAAAAAATAAAAACATTGATCTACATGAGTAATGTGTTCTGATAAAATAATTTCAAAATCTCAGTTCCTCTTTGTCTGTCTGGCTGTCTGGATGGATTTTTTCCTACCCGTTCTACAGCTTGTTTTCCTGTTTCTCTGTCTGTCCTTCTGTCAATGGGTCTGTCTCTACATTCGGCTATCTGCTAAATAATATCTGTCTGGTCGGCTAACCGACTGTGTCGTTGGCAGAATGCTATTTTTATCGAAACAGCATCCTAAATTAGACTTCAGCAAACCCTTTCTCGGGGCTATAGATTTGTAACAAAGCGATTACAGCAAAGGAAATTTTAATTTCTATTTGGTTCCTAAAATACGCCAGCCTTCTATTTACGTTGGCCTGTATAAGTTGAATGCATGTATGTTTGGATTTGAAAGAACGCTTAATTTCGGATTTTATTGTTTTATTTGAGTTAAGATTATTGTATTATTTTGTTTCCATTCAAGTTCGGAATAAAGTAAATCGAATGACAGATATTTTAACAATGTCGGTATAGTTATTCCTTTTCAAAACAAACGCTTCACAAGAAATATTTTAACATTGAAAAACCAACCCTTTCTGTACAGATAGTACATTCGATTAAAAGAAATTGCTTTGTTTCGTTTATTTTACTGTATTTTGTTTTATCAGACATGCGGTGTGCGACCGTAAACCCATATGGTTATTAGCCCCCATCTAGCCCTACATTTCTAAATTTAAAAAAGTGGAGGTGCAAACCTCCCCTGGACTTTCCCATACTAAAAATAAACATTTTGTTTTTGGTATTCAACAGTAGTTCGCGAGGCAGCATTGGAAATCATTTGAATGCCTCGCGAAAAAACGAGGCTATACAGGTTCGATATGAACAAAAGAAAGACACCAAGATAATTAATACTCTGTAGTAGGAAGCGGCTAGAAATTACTGGCGAAGCCGGACGATCGCTACCGACCGACGATCCGTTTCCGAGTCCAACATAAATATTCAAAATTCACGAATTTCTCATTAACCGTCCATTTTAGCCATATGAACACCTTATACTATAAGTGAAATGGTAATTAAGCAGCCAATGAAAAAAGTTACAATAATTCTTAATCCACTCTTTAATTAAAAAGAAAGGAGAAGAATTTATGTTATGCGTAGAAATATCATCTACAAATCTTTATTTAAAAAGAAAGGAGATGGAATGTTGTATAAAGAAAAACATATTGTAATTTGAATGAAATTTGTATATTTAAAAATGCAGTGGAAAAATACAGAGTTTTACTCTTATATTTATATTAACCTTATACTATGTGATAGACAATTTAATTTTGCATTCAATTATATAATAATATATAGGGTGTTTCATTTAAAATAACAAAGTTGCTTATTGTACTGCGGAAAGCAAACACCCTGTATACGTGATATAAATTTAGAAAAATGTAAATCTATATACTGAACAACTTTTATATTTAAACTTCTTTCATATTTTGACTAATAAAGGCGCTATAGGAGCATCAATTTCCGATTTTCAAAATCTCGTAGAGGGCGCCACAGTAGAATTCTGGCGTTCATCAAAAAACAAAAATGTAGCTAATACCAAGCTGCATAAGTATAGAAAATTTAAACAAAATCCTTAGAGCCGTTTTTCTGTAATAATTTTTCAAAAATTTCAAAATTTTTGGAAGAGCGCCGTTGCTACCGTTTTTGGATTTAGAAAATGATTCTCTTTCTTGGTGTAGTACAGCCAAAGGGCTTTCAAACAAGTTGTCGCGGAACCTGATCAGATAACTGGTTTTTGAGTTATGGGGCGTTAAAGACGAAATTTTGAAAAATTCATAGCGGCCGCCATTTTGAAGTTAGAGAGTCCGGCAAAAAACAGTATCCCTTGAATTATGCCCTTCTTTCATATCCCCTACTTAGATTTTCAAAATTCCGCTTCTGAAAAAAATGCTACCAAAAAAACGTGTCTAACTTCCGCTTCCGGTTTCGGATTTTTTTGAAAAGCTTATTTTGTCGATGAATTTTCGATATACCCCTTCATTTAAAATTTCATCAAAATCGGTTCACTAGTTTTTGCGTTAGAGGCGTTACATACATACCCACGCACCCACGCACCCACACACCCACGCACCCACAGACAGACATTTTTTCTAGACCACTTTTTTGGGGTCCTGGAGGTCCAAAACACGTATTTCCGCGAAAATCTCGACTTCGAAAATTTTCATGATATCAATACTTCCCATATACCAGTGGTGGTATGGGAAAGTAAAAATTCCAGTATCTACTTTTTTTATAAGTTGGAAGTTACACAAAAGCAAACTCGCTAACTTTTATTCATATTATAAACTTGTCATAAAAACACGGGATTACTTTTTATTTCTGTTTTATTTGTTAAAATTTGTTAGGGGTAGGTACTTATTTATTTTCTTGGAATATAGTTTCAAATTTATTTATCCGTCGTTCGTTCTTCTAACAATTTATTCTAGGGACTCATTTATAATGAATGCTTGTGTCTGTAACATGAAAACGTATAAAAATGTGTAAGTTTTAAAACTATCTACAAATTACAAGAAAATGAAACGCCCCCCTAACTTTGAACGTCAAATTGGACAAATAAACTTTGAACAGAGTTCTACATAATAGGTACTTATAAAAAGGATTAATGCAGATAAATTTATCCGCGTAATTAAACCATTCAAGGGTCAAACGTAAGCATTTTTCACTGCTAACCCGTACTTGTATTCCTTTGTTAGAGGCAACCCTGAAAATTGGCGTATAAACCGATTCACCCAGCTGGCATTTTGCCAGTTCAGGGTCACGGTAACCTCTGCAGATATCCCTCCCGTTGCCTTTGTGTGTGATCGTAACATGTTCTTTTTGTAGTAATTTTCATACTTGCTATAATTGATTTTTGTCATGCATTTTCAGCAACACGGAAAGCTGTACGAAAGCTTTAGCGTATTCTGCCCTTGTGATCAACTAGAGTACCTGGAGTTGCTGCAAACTGAAGATTTGCTACTAGATTGGAACGAACCTCTCTACCTTAATTTCACACATAGGTTAATTATGGATCGAATAGAAGAATTTTATTCTGATAAGGGAACAATCGAGAAAGTCTGTGGTGATGTTTTTACCCGTGATAATGGTCAAGAAAATGATAAAAGTGCCGATATGTAAGTATCTTTTAATTTTTATATCTAATTTACTGATTTTGTGTTAATAGAATTAATTTATCAACTACGTATGTTTTGGAGTGCAATTAGTAATAATAAAATAAATTAGCGCTCACACTCATACACGCCCTCATACTTAACACTCTTATACATGGTGTTCAGAAACGGAAATCTACGATAATAACTGAACAAACGTAATTCCTTTAAGATTATTTCAGTTTTGAAAAATCCGATAAGGGAGAAACGAACTTCCAAATGTACTCTACGAAAACGACTGAACAAAAAGTTTCTGTATTTTCTATATCTAATTTGATAACTTGGACAATTGTTGTATGGATCGAAAAATTGCAGATTAAGTGTTTCCTCAAGTTTTGTTGTAGGATATCAGCCCACATAGTCCGTATCCACGAATTACGGAACACACGTTGTAGGCAACCGTTTCACAAATTATTTAGCGAGATTAATTCGCAGTGAACCGTTATATTATATTATGACCGTGTCATCGTTTACTCTAGAACTCGCAGACTACATCTTTTTTAAATTAATGGTGTACCTACCTAAATGGGTTGTTGTACATGTGGGAGTTTTAAATCCCTTATGCAATTAAACTGTCACTACGCGAACAAAACTTCTAAAAAATGTATTTATTTCCTTTTTTATATTAAAACATGCACACCTGCTAATGTTGTATTTTCTCCCATAGAACACTTAAATGCATCGATTTTACGGGTCTTTTAATTCGGATTTAACTCTCGCAGTTAAGATAACCAACGCTGAGTTGCCATGGATACCAATGTTAGAATTGTTTCTATGACAATTGACCGTGGGTTGATGATTGTAAAATGATTGCAAACGGGGCGGGGTAAAGCTGGAAGCTCCTGCACTTAGGCCATTAGGATTTAGGACCCATTGTGTTCCCCTTGGATTGAGATTCATTTCACGAATATGTTTGCTGCTTCGGCGAAAGACAGAATCTTGTTCATAGGTGTATCCTTCCTTAGTCCACGATCCATCTGTATACCAGATATGGTTGCCAGGAATAAGAAAGGACAAATCGCCAGATAAGCTTAACAAGGATTAGACCCGAATTGGAAGACCGGTTCTTAATGTAAGAAGAAAAAGAAACACCTCAACCTGGTGCATTTTGACTGTTCAGTGGATTCGGTCTCAAAAAAAATTACAATCCTTTGGTAATTTCTTTGTAGATAATTCCAAAGCTGGTGTCTGCTTTAAAAACTTGTTGGCACTGGGGGTTCCACGGAGAGCAGGATGGCACGAACGTGTCCCAGTTAATGCATCTTTTGCTTTGTCTTTAGAAACTTTTATCCCACTGTGCACTGGTTTTATGTTGATAGTCACCTAGCTGGTATTACGTACTCCCCCTATATAAAATCCCTAGAGCCGCCACTGCTTGTTGGATTCAGAGCTTTTATTAATCTAACTAAATTACAAAATAAATATACTGCAAAGAAAGTATTGCCATATTACTTCCATAGACATATTGCCAAAGTTCAGTTTTCCAATCACATTAAAACATTCTTTCCATTAACATTACACTGCAGGATTGCAGGCAATCAAATCATTTGCGTGGTTCAATTCAGCCACTGATAATTGCATTATGCAGTGACAGAGGAGAAACATCGATTTTAGTTATAGAGGATGAAGCGACCATTATTAATTTTCTATCATTCTACAAAAAGTTATTAGACTACGTGTCCTACTCCTATACCAGACAATGTATTGTTTAAATGAAATTTTTTCATCACGAATAGGTAAAGTGGAAATCAGTCTCGTTAATATGCGTAATAATTTAAAAACAAACAACTGTCAATCCTCGTTTGTAGTATCATAATGCAGTTATTTATGTTACTCTCCCCCATCGTGGTTAAATTGGTGGAAGTTGAAGCTATCCAACAGTTATCGCATTTGCTTTCTGTCTCTCCGCAGTGTTTTAGCTTTTTATGGATTGATTCGTTCGGAAATAAAACAGGGAAGTATTAGTAGGAATGTTACAGTAGATAAGGTCAATAAAAGAACCTTTATTTGCGTTTCTTTAATTGTCTAAATTGAATAACAAATATTGCCTTTGAATCTCGGAATATTTTAATTAAACTGGCAGGTCCGCCTTGCAACATCTTGTAGTAGGTACCTAATTCAAGTTGAAGCATATAGATTTATTGAAGTCCACAATAACCCCAAAACCCATTTCAACCACAATTAATGGCAGTTTCTCGTCTGACAATTTGCAAATTGTAGTACCTATACCTACTGTTGTATAGTTACATGCCATAAATCGCAGTGGCGTAGCTATGCCCCGTAGGGCGCGGAATCTGGGAGTCCCGTGGTTTTAGAAAGACCGTTATGACGAAAAAGATCTAAAAATAAACATAAAACATATTTCACTTTTTGATCATAGAGGTTAACATAACAAATTGCTCAAAGATTCCGCAAAATTTAAAAGGAAGAGAGGAAAAATTCAAATAATCTTTTGTGTTGTCCAAGGATGGTCAATCAACGAAAAAATTTCAGCAATTTCTTGTTTCTGGCTAGAAAAATACAAAAACACTAAAAATTACACCGCTCCAACGGTTTTAGATTTGTGTTTTAAAAAATGACTTGTTTTGCATCTCCCTTATGCAATTTATTCGGATATGTCATGCCTTTGATGCTATTATGTATTTCTCCAGCGTCCAGGATGGAGTTTGTCTAGATATTGGAACGCGACTACACAACCTGCCGACCGACGCGACGCCGACGCCGCCGACAGTAGGGTTATCGTATTTGAATTGTTTTCCTTTAATTACTATTTATTTAAAGTCGTCCTACTTTTGCTGCTAAAGCTAGATTTCGGTCTCTAGATTGTTTGCAATGTCATCGAACGGAAAAGACGACATTTCATGGTGATGGTTTGGCAGCTAGTTACGCAAATTATTTCAAAGAAAAACGTTCATAGAAATGGCAGTGGATATCTTCTAATAGAATATTATAACCCCAGAAGAAACTCTGCCTGTCTCTCTATTCAACGAATCGAATGAAACAAAAAAAAAACAGAAAAAAAAATAATGTCGATACTTATTTATCAAATTGTCAGTTTAGAAATGTCCGTATTTTAATTTATCAAAATAAAAAGAATTTTGGATTAATTCCAAAAGGATATTTTAAACATAATGGAATATACTTAAACAGTGAAGACATTAAGAAAGCTTCAAACGCATTAAAATTACTAGCTACGACGATAAAATAGTACATTATATCGGTTAGAAAAGTCTGGGCATTGAAACCTTTAATTTGTCATCTTTATTGAAATATCATATCATACATGGCAATTATTTTTTTCTCTTATAGCATACTACTATAATAGGTTGGATTAGGTAATTCATATCGAATTAAATTGCCGTTCAGCCGGTTAGCAGAAATTGCGATTATTTGCATTAAGGAAAACGACCCAGAAACATGACAACAAGACAACGGGTGAAAGCACCAAGGCGCTTGAAATTAAGAGCATTTAACTTATGCAAATATTGAAATAGCGGTTATATTTAGGTGGAGTCACTAAATACATAAGGAAATTACTTAATAACTGTTCATAGATATACATACAGTGTTTAGAAAATGGTGCATAAATTCTCTCAGTGCCTACGCTGAAAAGCAACTCAAAATATAATTATACGAAATCCAAACGCAAAATTCAATTTGGAGCCAGATGTAAAAGATATGAGAGGTCAAAGAAGCATTTTACACATCGTTAATTTTGCAGTATGGAACAGAATAATATTACAGCAGCCGCCTTTACGTTGTATAAATTAATAAAAAAAAATTTGCCGTTTCTAAAAGGCTGTAGTTTTCTAAAAAGAAATTAATTAACATTAAAGTTCCAATAAATTTCTTGAAACCAAACCAGATAGTCTACCCACTTTCTTTTGTTACGATTTTAAAGAAAACTAACCTTTTAATTTACTAATATTTTGATATCGTAAACATCTACCATTATTATCGTATACGATTTATCCTAGTTCCATTCGCTGCTTAAACCCATCCCTTATTTTCTAGAGGTTTTTAATAATTAAGCAGAGTTCGATGACACTAGGAGAATATCTGTAAAACAACGAAAATAAAAATCCTTTTGGTTGTTTGTGCGTAGATAACGAGTTTGAACCTGACGAAGGCATACAGACTGACCTTTGCTTCAGAAATTTTGCTTTGTATACCTGCCAATTTTATCAACAATGCGTGTGATATGATTGAATAAATGAGTAGACCGGGCATTTTCATTGAATTTAGAAAAAATCGTGCGCGTGTTTGATGAGACAGGATTTTTATAGGAGTGTGGGCAGGCTGGAGGATTCTCTAGCGAAATCTACTGATTGGATTGGTTTTTATAGTCATCTACTTTGTAATTTAGCTTTCACATTTTTTAATGTTCACTTTTTTCCCCTAAACATATTAAATATAGACTGTTTTTACTGTTTTTCTCTAGTTAGCCTGGTTTGAAGTAAAGCTACATTATGGATGAACTTTTCCAGTCATTTATCTTCCTAGCTTGGCACTGTTGGCTTGCAGCAGCAAGTTGGACACTTTTGATGTATTAAAGAGCATACGAATTTTGATTTAGCTACGTATTTGTAACTGCTACGGGCGTATTTTTATACCGACATATTTAGTAAAAGCATACATGCCTACGTTAGGTATATACAGGCTGTTACCTAAAAAATGCCTCAAGCCATGGTTTTGTTATTTTAAATTTTGAATCCCACAAACTATACCGGGTGGTGATTCGCAAACGGTAAACGATACGAAGTTGGTTAAATTAGAAAAAATTTGCGCCTTTTTATGAGGATTGAGAATCTGAAAAGAAATCCAGGATATTTTGATTGCTTCCTGATTTATCACGAAAAAACTGAAAATAGCGATTTCAGAAAAAAATTATTATCTTCAATACCATTGACACTATTTTAATCAAACTTGGTAACTTTATATTTTTGGGCACTCCGAGTTGAATGGTACCTTCAGAAATTTTTTAGGCCTTCTAGATTTCAAGTGGCTATAAGAAATATAAAAGTTGACTATCGCAGCTTGTTGAACATTGTAATTTAAAACAGTAAGTTAATATTTATAAAAGGGTGATGTGAAAAGTTTTTGCCTTACCATTTAAAATTATTATTTATATACCTATACAGGGTGTCTCAAATGGATTAGGATAGTATGTGTATCTTGGTTATTATTGAAGATAGAAATTCGGTTAAATGGGCAATGTTTTGCAGTTTCTCATACTGATTCATATCCCGATTAGAAAAGTTACAAATTTTCAGTCATTCAGTTGTTATCTTGAAAAAACTGAAAAATGCGTATTTTTAAAAAGTGGAATATTTCCGTAATTTTAATATTTATGGAGAAAAGTTTCAAATAAAAGTTACTAGGTTCGATTAGCACGATTTAAAAACGTCATTCAATTTTTTTTCAAAATGGCGGTTTTCAAGATATTGATAGCAACTTTCTTATTTTAAATGGGCGCCATTTTGTTTTTTTACAGAAATGGATTGCATTTTTTTTTCTGATTTCAACGATGTATAACAACCTATGTTTAAATAAAGTTTTACACTGAATTTACTGATGTTTTAATTTGCAGTCGAGTTAGCCATGAAAACAAAAGACATGAAACAAAATTTATTATTTATTAATTTTAATTAATTTATTATTTATTAAGAGGTTTTGGAAGCATTTAATGGTATTAATCGAAACACATTGCGCAAAGTAACTGCTTCTGTATTAAAAAGATTTATGATATTTGTAGTTCAGGTGCAACATGCTTTACCAATAATTTTCAAGAAATTTTGTTTCATGTCTTTTGTTTTCATGACTAACTCGACTGCAAATTAAAACATCAGTAAATTCAGTGTAAAACTTTATTTAAACATAGGTTGTTATACATCGTTGAAATCAGAAAAAAAAATTCAATCCATTTCTGTAAAAAAACAAAATGGCGCCCATTTAAAATAAGAAAGTTGCTATCAATATCTTGAAAACCGCCTAATCCATTTGAGACACCCTGTATATTATTAAATAATGAAGTTATGGCTTAAGCGTCTTTTAGATAACAGCTTGTACATAAAACTGTCGATGTGGCATGAAAGTTCCTAAATTTTTTCAAAAATGGGAAGTTGTAGCTGTAATTTGCACGAAGTACTTCTACTTTTATACTAATTGCAAGGATTGCTGTGTATATTCATTGGACACTCTATATTTACCTAATTTACATGCTTGAAATTAACATCATTATCCTAAGAAAGAGCAATTTGTGAACCTGTATACTTAAATGATATGAAATTAATATAGTATCATATCATCACACCATGAGAATGCTTTTAAGATTCATTAGCTGTGGTAAATTAACGAAGTCTGGCAAGCAACGAAATTATCTCACTTAAAATTAAATTACTTAACATCATTTTGATAAAGGTGGGAGACACTTAACCTTTTCATCTTGTTAGGAAAAAATGTAAAATAAAATCTAGGCCATTATAAGGATTTTTATTTGCGATATTACAACAGCTGTAGGTTTATCGTGTTCATTATATCCAACGAGATAGGGAATAGGGCGTTTGAAATGGGTTTAATTATGTAAATTTCCTACAGTTATAAGGTCATAACACTGACACTAGATAGTCGCAATTTGTGCAAGCGAATGTTTTAATTTACTGGTTGTTCAAAATGTGGCTGTTACTGAAAAATAGGATAAGCATTTCTTCCTTCTACTTGTCAGCATTACAATTAATATTATTTCAGGAGTGTTAAAAAGAAAATTATTAATTTTCATTAATAAAAGTAGGTAGAGATTAAGAAAAATCCGAAAGAAACACGCCAAAAAGGTACAGCAACTCTTTTGGAGCTTTTAGATAGTTTTGCATCAAAATTGGTTGAACAGAAATACATATTTTTGCTCCCGCGCCGGATACGACTTTATTTCAAAGTGTGATTTAAGCTTTCGAGATAAATATAATCTGATTGTTAATACTTTGTTCAAGCACTTAAATTAAGATGAAAACGGAAATCCATGGACGAAACGTGTGTTTTACCCGTTCCACGGGGATTTGAACCATCAACATCTATGTAATTGGAGCTTTAAGTGTCTCCCCACAGTAAACAATAATCAGATATATTACTTTAAAAAATATGTAAAAGGCATAACAGAAAACATTCAAAGAAATAAAACACCAGCTCAGGTCGACTATAAAAAATCAAATCATTTTAAAAAATATGGTACCTATATGGTAAAGGCAACTTTAAAATTTGAACTAGAAATACTAAATTTGAAACATTTGAATCAATTTTTGATTTTATAGCCTATTCTGTAACCAAACTTGTAATAATTAATCCAAATTCCAAATGGGCGAAGGCTTTGCCAAATTCTGTTGTTTGCATTTTCGTGGGGGGAGATTTGTCACGTCAGAAGGATTATGGAAATCTGTAGTACCTTTTCACACAAAAATGGTACTTTTGTTGAAAGTCGAGATGTCTTGCAGACGTGTTTTCTAGTATAATAATCGAACTACTTTCGCAAATTTTGACAATTAAAATTCATGTTACGATTTCGATTACAAACTCCGTGTTAGTATGAAAATTGTAAGTAATTTAATTTACTAAGGCCCAACTATACCGGTTACATTTAAATAATAAGCGTCGCTTAGAAGAATTGTATTCTGGGCAATTAAACTTTTAAGCGACGCTTATTATTTAAGTGTAACCGGTGGAGTTGGGTCTATAAGGGTCAGTTTTTCAGTTTCTGAGTTTCATTTAAACCAAGATCAGTCGTCGTAGATACAATTTTTGTAACAATAATTGTATCTATGACAATTTGAGTTTTGCTGAACTGGGGAGTTAAACCCGAACTGAAAAACCTGTAAATTCAATGCCCACCTAACTATCACGTCATCTAATCTGTTAATAGAATCATAGTAGTGTTATTGAATTCTGTACCCGCTGTTGTTCTCTGTTAATTACCAATTAATAATTTATATAATAACATAGGCAAATAATAAACATGTAAATTGAGTACGTAAACAGTTATTGAATTTTCAATTAATATTTTGAATTTAAAACTACAATACAAATAATTAAACTTGATGATAGTTTAATAATTACCTACACACATTATATTTTATTAATGCTTTCAATTATATTTCCTATACAACTTTTGTTATATTAAATTGGATTAGTGTTTATCCTAGATAATATTGTCTGATTTAAATAATAAATGTAATTAGAATTACAAGCTAAAAGAAGCAATAAATTTGTGTTGGATTTAAGAAATTGGAAATGTGGACCAGGAAATGTTAGATTTTATTAATAACATTGACTGTAATTCTTTGTTATTACATTACTCAGTGGAAAAAAATTTCAATATAGGGCATGAAATGTTTAATAAAATAATTATAGTATAATATAGTAACAGGTTATTGTAGAAAATGATTTTAAGAACTTCGATCTAATAATTAGCAGTCATTGGTGGACGGTGGTACAAATTATTGTGAAACGTGTAAACTGACTTTTCGGACTCAACTCTGGTGAAAAGTTTTAATAAAATTGTGGGATCTTTGATAGCAACATGAAATTGAACGCATAAAGTCATCTTTCCGAAAAAGTGTTACACATTTTCGTAAATTGTGATTTTGGGTGGTAAATGAATCGAATTTTAGAATATACCAATTTTATAACAAAAATATTGGAAGGGCTTTTGTTACAAAATGGCACTGGGAATTTCTTAGCATCGATCGGCCACAGAAATTTTCCGATTTGCAATAAGAATTTCAGAGGATGCATGGAATTCCTTGTGCATGCAAAAAATAGGGTACTGGGACTAGAACTGAACTTGTTGATCGCATAATGGATCTGGATGGCGTTGCTACCATTCAAAGCAATCCTCTTATACCCTGCTGAGAGCTGCTTCCTTGATTTTATAAAGATTTTGAATCCTTGCTCGAGTTCCGTTTCCTTTAAACTAAAAACTAATATTTTTTTATTAGTTTTATTTTAAATCGAATTAAAGTGTAGGCTATTGAAGGTATACACTTCCTACTATTTTTTTTTGTAAATTAATGGGGGTTATCAACTATTTCTTGTAACCCGTTTCTCGTAACCTCTTTTTTTCATTTTAGTTTACAGACTTGTATTCCCTGCTCCCCAATTAACAAAAAAAGTACTTACATACCTACATAACATTCAGGTTTTCTGTTTGTCTGTCTGTAAAATGCAGTGATTGCGATTTTAAATTCCAATCAATAAAAAGGTATATTTTAGGCACACATGACAGAAACAACAAGGAAGTTTATTCCTTCAATAGGTTGCTTGCAAAATTTCGATTTTTTTTAATCTCAAACCGTTTTTAAAATACAATTGTTTTCCGTTTTTTCAACGCCATTTTCAAAGGCGTATTAGACAAAAGTTGTATACACATTTTCGACTTATTTTTGCGTCACGAATCGGCTGGTAAATTTATGGTGGTATGTTTAGAAACACCCTGTATGACTTCGTTAGGGTTAAGTTACGGGAACGTATATGTTTATTCCTTGATTTATTCTGTATTTTCGACTTCAAACGAGCTCACTTACACGCCCTTACGATATAGATGATGATATTAACCTTTACATGAATGTAAACCTTTTAAGGTACATAAAAGTAATGTGATTCAATTTAATCTAATACCTACTCGCTCCCATGACAGTAACAGCTGTTTTATCAGTCCCATCCCGTGCTTGCGCTTTCTAAATGTACAAATATAGTTTATTTGGTAATGAATAAAAAATCTGAATTTTTAAAATTTTGAAGTCAAAGTAAGATTTAGAATGATTTTTTATATCCACACGAAAAAATCTTCACCAAACATGTAGCCGGAAATGCTTCGTTTACACGTTATACTAACTGGTAATGTAACGAGGAATTTCATTTGCTGAGATAAATAAGTGGGTTTTTATTCAGTAATAATTTTTGTTAAAAATTAAAAAATAACCTTAATTTTCTGGAAAAGGGATCATTCTATAGATCAGAAAACACCCCTTTCGCCCACAGACTGCATGTGGTTCCTGATTCCAGCTCATTTTAGCATTACAAACGGAGAACAAACCAAAAGTTTTCCAATAAATGTATTGGTCGTGTATAAGTATTTACTTAGCCAGCTCGTTCACCAGATCTCAATCCACTAGATTTTTATCGATGGAATCATTTGATATCTATTATTAAGAGTCCATTAATGTAATGAAGCTAAAGTTTGGGACCCCCGGTTTTCAGAGTTCCCCATTTGTAGGTTTATTAAAATTTATTCAACTTTTTAGAGTTTACAAAGAACTTCGTCTTCTCGTCTGACGAGGTTACTTTTTTGTATACTTCTTAATTAATTCCTACTGTCGTGTATATTCTACCTACTGTTATGAAGCAACTAGAAAAAGAAATCAAAAGATACGTTGAATATATTTATAGAAATGTGTTACCAAGGGATTTGGTTGTAATGAAATTTTTATTAAATGAAAGGGGTAGATGTTAGTATGAGGGCATGATAAAAATTGAGGTTCTTAAGGAACTTTTTAGAAGATACCGGGATTCATCTGGAGACTTGGCGTGTCTTATGACAACTCAGCTAATATGAGTGGCAAGAGTGTAATAGCCTGCAGAAGTTTTTTAAAGAAGAAATTAATAAATTGATAGGGTTTGTTTAATTTACTAGGGGTAGAAGCTAAGGTACAAGTTTTTCCTGAATATAGGAAATTAAATTATTTCATATTATATTTGTTAAGGTGGGGCCCCAGAAATATATAGCTTCGGGCCTTAAAATGTCAAGATTCGCTCTTGACACTAGTAAGTGTTCGCTCTTGAAATTCTTCGCGAAGGATGTTCCCTAATACCCGAATCTTTAGGAATATTTAAGCGTGTTCGACAATCAATGCAAAGAAAATTGCAAAGTTGCAAAAATCTAAAGGCAGCAATTTTATTTTCTGTACAATTTTTACATTTCATTATTTTTTTATATAAAAAACTTGGAATTGGGTGACTAAAACTGTCCAATTTTAAGTTATTACTATAGTGTCAGAAGCAAACTGTAAAGTTTGTTATGTCTTTTTGGATATTTGCTAATTGAATTGGAAGCAGGCAGTATGCAAATTTAATTATTTTCACTGCATTCCTTTCTTTTAATTCAATTACTGTTTGTTGGAAAATATTTTACTTCCAGACCTTTAGACAATTTTAGAGAAATTGTATCTACTACACTACAATAAAATTAAATTATAAAGCACCGTTTGTATTATTTATATTTGGTGCAGTATTTGCCTTTCTTTATCTGAATATCGTAATCTTTTAAAATTTTAAATTACTCAATAATTTATTTTAAAAACCTAGAAGATAACCTGCGATTACCAACTCCATCTCTGAGGAGAGGAACATCAAAATAAATTTAATGTGACAAAACAAATACCTAATTTGAATGTTAGGCCGTGATATGTTAATTAACATTTCATGCAGTTTTACTGAAAACTCATACATGCATTTTTAATGTTACAGAGTATTCCCGGAGGATGCCGAAATTTTACAGTTAACGCCTGAACACGCACAAGCTATTCATGATTTGTATCCAGCGAATCACATGGAATCCGTAGAAGTTTTCGAAAAACTGATTAAAAAGCTACCTTCGTATGGTGTCTTTTCCATGTCGGGCGATTTGGCTGCCTGGATGGTCCAATCTTATTATGGGGCCATGTTCTCAATGCAAACACGCCCGGAATATCGCCGTAAGGGTTATGGAATTTATCTGGCGAAATACCTAACCAAGGTGGTGATGGACAGGGGTTATACGCCGTTTGTTATAATTAGACCCGAGAATGACGCTTCAAAGAGCTTATATTCTAAATTGGGCTTTAAGAAAAATTTTGAAACGGTCCGTGCTATCTTGCGGCCCCATGAGATGGACAACGACGCGCAGGGCGGAGGAACGAGCAACCCTTAAATGCTTCCTAAGCTGCTTCTGCACGGTTACGCAGCTTAAAGCTTTATCTCGATCTATAGCTTTTTCTACTGTATTTAGCAGTGACCATAAGACTAAGTATGGGAATGAACAGAGAAATTTACGAACAGACTGTGACAAACACAAATCTCACAGAAGTATAACAAAATTTATTACTAGAGAATTTTTAATTTATTATCTCCAAATTATAATAGCTGTGATATTGCAGTCCTAAGCTTTACCATTCTGAATAGAAACAAATATTGAAGTACCAGGGTATGCCTCTTAACTTTCAGACAAAATCGGGTATTTTGTCTGAAATAAAAAAATAATAGGGAATTTATTATATTTGTGTCTATGTTATTTAAATTTTTGGCCAAGTTTTATGCATTAGGGGGTTTGTAAATAAACGAAGATGTGTAATAAAAATTCTATACAAAATTTCGAATAGAAATGTGACTTCTGATAAAATAATTAAACATTGTTGAATTCGATAAAGGGTAGGTAGTTTAGCTACACAGCAATATAATAGGTAAGAATATTTTTATATTGTTGTTAACAAAAACGACTCTAGAATTCCAGAATTTCGTCCTACTACTTATACATAGAAAGTGATTTTAAAGTATTACGGAATGTAGAAGACATTGTCCAAATAATCGTGAAGAGTATTGATGCATCAAAAGAATTCGTAGGTATGGAGATATACGTAATAGATATTATTAGTATTTGGCAACACGCAGGTATAATATCGGTGCTAAATTTATGAAATAATCAAAATCTGCTCTTCGATTATGACTTCTTCTGTGCTAAAGCCATAGCATTCGTAACAAAAAATTAACAGTTATACGTAGGTACTAAAATATCTTTTCAAGTGGAGGATTTCAGCAGGGCCGTAGCCAGACGTCAATCTTAGGAAAGGAAAATAACTATTTTGAAAAGGGCAAATAGTATTGGTCAATTTTATTAATTTTAATTAAAAAAAAGAATTGTTAAAAATACAAAGTACTATTAGGTACCTACCTACTATGAAATCTCCCTAATAAAACGAGTAAACTAATAAAGTTACAACTTCCTATTACCTCCCTTGTTAAATTTGGTTAAAACTAAAACGTCGTCTTATAGCTTATCTATTCTTTTTTTTAATACCAAAACACCAAATTAGTCAAACGTAGTAGAAATCCTCAGAGGGAACAATCACAGTGAAAGTAGCGTATAAAAATTCTTGTCTCCCATTGTTTGTAAAGCTCCTGAAACTTATATTGGTATCCGACTTTGCAGAGAAAATATTTTACCACTGCCAATTCCTTTCTAAATGATGATAACAATAATTTAACAACAGACAACCCACCTAATATTTTGAAATAAACAACTTTCTCAACATCAAATTCTTTAGGCCGTTAAAAGACTATCGTTATCACAAAATGCAAAATCCTGGTTCCAGTTGTGTTGTTACTAAATCTACTACTACGTTGAATACTCTTAAGATGCAACATGATCTGAATTGGTATATACTGGCAACTTCTTCAACAGCACGTATGCTAGCTGATTGATATATTGCATCAATTGATTCAGGAAAGGTGCTCTTCCAGGCAGGGCTGTGCCCTGCCCTGCCTCCCTCTAGCTACGGCCCTAACGATTTGTCACAATCTAATCGATTTAATAAAATATAATGTATATTAACTAGATGGTTTGTGTCTTAAGAATCAATTATTGAAGACTATTTGTCTTGTTTATTAATTTAGTGCTTTGTGATATTGTGACTCTACAATGTGTCTTATGAATTATAAATTTATTTAATTTCTACGACGTTGTCTTACAGATTGATTAATACGGTAATGATCTGTAGATGACACCGTAATAGTTATTTGTGTAGTACCTGGTGTGCAAAATGTCTATTTGGCAGTCGTGTCAAATAATCAGTCGAGTACGCCCAACAGGATGTGCACGAGGTGCATACAACATTTTTCCTACAACCCAAATTACCAAACATTAAAATTTCCCGTAAAAAAGTCAACAAAATATTTGGTAACGAAGGAAATGGCCATAAATATTAAAAGTGTATAGAATACGTGTGGTAAAAGTTGTACTCGTATACATTGCTATGAGCAAGAACAATGGAAAGGTTGCGGCAAAAGTGTTCTCCTACAATCGTCTAGGAATTCAACATTCCCGTACGCAAATTGAGTGAAATGACCAATTCCCGCACCGTGCGGGAATAGCCTTCAGAAATACGTCATTTAGTAACAACAGCAACTCGCGCCAGTTTTACTTGAGTCTCACAGTAATAGTGCAATTTTGGAAAAAAATTCCAGTAATATAACACAATTCTATACGATTGTAGGAAAAACGATATTCATAATTTGCTAGAAGAGCAATAATTCCGAACCTCGCTTCGCTCGTTTCGATAACCCCGGCATTCATTTCGAAATCGCCATCTTTCACATAAACTATTCTTCCTGTGATAATTTTTCGTGGCCGAATCCAAACCATAACTTTAATTGGCAGTAGTACCTATTCAAACAATTAGTTTGTGTATTTCCATTACTTATAAGTATAATATGTTCTTTTATTGTGAAAAGTTGGCTTAAAAATCCTTCACGCTCCCTTTGGGAAATGATAACCGTGATAATGACATTGTTACTGATGTTGACCATAAAACGATGAAGGTGATGATTGAATATACAATTTTTGATTAAGATCTAATATACATTAAATATTATTAAACACAACATTGACAAAGTCTGATTAATCGTAATTTCTCAATTATGAAGGACCCAAGCTCAGTGATTTAAGCTCAAGAGCTACTTCATCAAAATGTCTTCTGCTCGCTGCTAATTCCATTTAACTTACCATAAGTTTTCGAAGTACAATTTAAAAATTATAACTGCATAATTGCTATTTCTAAATATGACTGAGATAGTAGTTTAGATCGTAGAATACATTTACATTTTGTCGATTTTGCAAGGCGCATTGACATCGAGCCCAACAATTTAGATTTATAGAGAATGTTCACAACTGAAACGTGCTTTACATTTGTCATATCCCATACTCTTTTGAAAATGTACCATTGAAAAATGTAATTTTATAAAGCGATTGTTGTAGGCTGGCTGGCTCCTCTTGCTTGCCCTTGTTTTCCTATAATTGTACTTCTTCACAGGAACCTGCGGCAGGTAACAGCAAACAGCCATTGTGATATTTATTTGTAGGTTCATAAAGATATATATTACCTAGATGGCAATCTGAATAAAGAGTTATACGCTACTTTTTATAAATCACCTATAATTTGCTTATTTGAAAGCAACAATAATTTCCTTCCAAACCACCAATCAGTCTCCTTGAGCATTAGTTTCTCCTCCTAATACAAGAGCTGCGTTCAATAGACTCAGCAATTCAGTACAAAACTAGTCATAGCCTAATGACAGCAATTACTGCTGTATCTTGAAGGACCCTTCGCTTCCTTGATCCAAACCGCAAATAATCTAAATTCAGTGGCAGCTTTATCCAACGTAAAAAATATAAACTAAGTTAGCTACTCATCAGAACTCCGCAAATAGGAAATTCTGGATAACTCAACAAAAAACTGCTGAGCGTTCAATAACAAGTGCTGAGCCCATTGGGCACACTTATAGCTGCGTTCAATTGACTTAGCAACCCAGCACAAATATGCTCACAGCAACTGCTGCTTACTTGAACTATCCTTCCTTGACCCTTAATCCAAGCCGGATGTTACCTATCTAAAATTGCTGCCAGCTTTATTCGGCGTAAAATATGTAAGCTAAGTTAACTACTCAGCAGACCTCAGCAAACACGGAATTCTCTATAACTTAGCGAGAAGCTGTTGAGCGTTTAATAACAATTGCTGAGCCCATTGATCGCAACTAAGTCATATACATATTTGAAAAAAAGCTTTACGTTGCTTAAAAAAGATCTTTTGGTAAGAAACTAACAATGAGGTGGTAACCATTAGAATTATCTTGCTTTTATATAATTATTGGTATTATTATTATTATTATCTTGCTAAACAGCACAATCTCGCAATATACTAAAATAATAATATAATTGAGCTGATTTTGTATTTATTGTGTTATTATTTACCAAATAAAAACTTTTTAAACTACCCACGTATTGTGCTCTAAAATAAGGAAATTAAATCGATGTTTTCCAAAAATTAAAAATTGTTTTGGTCCTCTCATAGATTAATGCAATAATTAATAGATACTTTCGACTCGACGGAATGGAAAACTGCACTGTCTTATTTTCATACAGTTTCGTACAGTGCCTCGAGTTCTTGAATTGTTGAGGAGAGCGTGGACACCTTTATTCAAAGGTGGACACACTGACAGAGATGAATATATGAACCTCTACCGTTATCGCCAATGAAGGGAAAAGACTTTCTATGTCGACATTTTTTTTTAAACAGGGGCGTTACATCGGGTACTCTATTCATTACATCTTTGATTTTTAGTTCCCACACACATAAGTACATGTAAGTATAACTGAACCAAAACTTTCTGATTAGCTTTAAGTAGCGCAGCCTCTTATGTCCATGGTTTTACTGCCTTTAGATGCCTTTTGAAATTTTACAGTTTTACAGTTTTTTGTCGGACTCTCTAACTTCAAATGGCGGCCGCTATGAAGTTTTCAAAACTTCGACTTTAACGCCCTATAACTCAAAAACCAGTTATCTGATCAGGTTCCAACTTGTTTGAAAGCCCTTTGGTGGTACTACATCATGAAAAAAATTTGTTTAGTAAATGCAAGAACGGTCGCAACGGCGCTCTTCCGAAAATTTTGAAATTTTTGAACAATTATTATCAAAAAACTGTCCACATGATTTTGTTAACATTGTCTGTACTTATGCTGGTATTAGCTACATTTTTATTTTTTTGATGAAAGCCAGATTGCCACTGTGGTGCCCTCTAGCAGGTTTTGAGAATCGCAAATTGATGCTCCTATAGCGCCTTTATTAGTCAAAATATGAAAGAAGTTTAAATATAAAAGTTATTTGGTATATAATTCTGCATTTTCCTAAATGTATATCACGTATACAGGGCGTTTGCTTTCCACAGTACAATAAGCAACTCTGTTATTTTAAATGAAACACCCTAATATATATTATTATATAATTGAATGCAAAATTTAATTGTCTATCACGTAGTATAAGTCATTCATATGGCTAAAATGTACGGTTGATGAGAAATTCGTGAATTTTGAATATTTAGGTTGAACTTTGACGGAAACAGATCGTCGTCGGTTGGTAGCGATTATCCAACTTCGCCAGCTGTAAATTCTAGCCGATACCTACTACAGATAGATGCGCGGCTTGGTGTCCTTCTGTTCATATCGAACCGTATAGTCTTGTTTTTCTCGTTAGGCATTCAATGATTTCCAATGCTGCCTCGCGAACTACTGTTGAATACCAAAACGAAATATTTATTTTCAGTATAGGAAAGTCCAGGGGAGGTTGCACCTCCAGTTTTTGTATTGTAATATCTGTGGTGTGTGAACCAATTTTACTCCCTGTATGTATAGTCTGTATGGAAACTGTAACCATAGATCGTAGTTCCCTACTTAGTTTAGCTATGCATTCCTAGATGTCGCGTTACAACAAAACTGTAAACACTGTATTTGCTGTTCCAACAAACAGCAAACTGCGTTGACGTATTGTTTACTGTTGTCAACCCAACTTTAAAGAACAAGGTAAATAAATAGTGCCTAAAAGTAATTTAAGGTGTGTTTCACCGTAGTTAAACCATCTTTTACTGTTTATTATAATGAAAATTCCATAGTCACACGTTTTAAAACGTAGGATACGTGTGTTGTCAATTTTGCAATCGACTGTTATTGTGTGGAAAAATACATAAATACACGAGCTTGCCTCCAGCCATCATGTTGACGTTGCAGATTTCTTGAAAAAGTTGTACATACTCCCTTGTTTATGTTTTGATCAAAATAACAAATCCTATTGGCGTAGGTGCCCACATCTCGACTTTGATTGGTCCTCGAGATTGATTGAATGTATTCATGTGACCTTTAGTAGTAAACCTGGTGTATTGTTTAGCATATTTATAGTGTTTGATAAAGGTTTAATCGAATATTTAATTCGTAACAAGTACCATTTCGATACCTTTATTGTTTAAACATCGTGTAAACAAGATGTGAGGCAATGACATTGCATCTGTACATCATTTTAACTCGAATAATGTGCTTGTAGGTGTTGAGTCATTCTACGATCAGCGTGACCAGCATGGTGGAAGAATGTGATTAAAGCGCGCGGGAATCAACTTATTTTTTTATCTCTCGTGCGATAAAATTATACATTTGACTTTCGAAAAGGTTAAAGTTCCTGTGCTTATCGACCAAACACGTTTTACAACAGTTGTAGAATTGTGAATGGTAAGTTTGTTTACTCCTCCTGTACTACTACAGTTTGTTTACATATTCCTATTGCACAATCATATTTTTATTGATTTATCCAGTTTAGGTTTTGTACCCTCGTTTCTTTTCAAATTGATATGCGTTTTCCATTAAATTGTTGTACATCTCTTTTAAAATTTTAAAACTTGTTGCAGAATTGAATCATGACATCCTATTCAAGTGATTTTTTCTTGGATCCTGGTATTACTGTTAAACAAGAACCTGATGCTGGAGATGGTACGAACTTGAATACTACTGCGAGTGTTCCCATTCCCTCCAGACGTGTAGATATCTTTGGTTTGCGTGATTTTGGTGTGGACCTGGAATCATCGACATCGCCTTATCAAGATTTAAATTTAAGTAGTACTGGACAACTTACGACAGATAGTCACTTAACATTTGGTAGTAATACCATGTGGACACGAATAGTGGATTTAGATGGTGATTACTCAAAGTCTGAAGCTTTGATACACATGGACGATGATGACATATTTCAAGTTGATAAGGCAGATTTAATTCAGGGACCGACATTAGCTGAGTTAAATGCCAATGACGAAACATTGCTGGAAGATTTGAACTTTGATGACCTATTATTACCGGAAGAAGGTTATAGTTATATAAATGTGACTCAAGATGCACAGAAGATATCAGCTCCCGTTGTACAAATTAACAACAATCATTTAAATAATCTGAATGCTTCTGCATCTTCATGCCCCCAATCTGGAATTGGATATTACAGGTATTCATTCTTTTAATTATACCATAATATGATAAAGTAAAACGTACATCGGAGTTGGCTATGAAAAATAAAATCAGTATCTTTGTCTACTTCATGATTTATTTATTGTTACCACAAATTTTTAGTTTACTTCTGTCGCTACCAGTTGCAAATACAATTATTTTCACATTAGAACGTAATCCTTGTATGTTGTTGATTGTAGTGGATTAGGTATCGGTGTGCAGATCACAGTAGTGATTGTTATCGTGCCAAACTTCGTATTGATGGCAGTCCTTTGTTTTTTATTTTTGTCTACTTTTATAAAAATCTTATCCAACATGAATTGGTTTGAACCAGTTTGAACCCACATACTTTCTATCTGCATGGTAACTTTTAGAGCACTCACAGTTGTATGCTTCTGGGATATCCTTTTTCTTGAAAGTAAACTACATTATAGTATTTGTGTATTTATTTACTGCTGGTATTACTGCATTTTTAAGATTATTGTATTTATTGACTAGTATTGATAGAATTTTCTATAAAAGACAGTAAAACTAATAAATTCTGATACCGATTTTGTTTTTCATGGCACATTTGACATTCAGATAAAGTACTTAAGTAGCATTTCTGTACCACAGCAGAACTTCATTAGGAAAAAATGCAAAATTATAGAAAATATATTTTCGATTTTTTTCAAATCAAGGAGGCCTTGGTTAATAAAGGAATATTTTCTATTTAGGTAAAGTAGCTTTTCTGTACTAAGTATGGCAAAACTTCATTAAGGAAAGTTGTTCACAATATAAAATCAGCCCCCATGCAAATTTTTAGAAAGCATATTTTCAATTTTTTCAACTCAAGGAGGCCTTTCTTTGTAGTTGTTAAAGAAATATTTTATATTCAGGTAAAGTAGCTTTTCTATACTAACTACGCCAAAACTTTGTTAAGAAAAGTTGTTTACACTGTAAAATCATCGCCTCATGCAAAAGTTCCTTGGCAATGGGTAAACCACCGTAAAAAAATGTGTAGGCTCACTAAACTATTCAATATGAAAGACTACCCAGATTTCTGAGGGACTTCCTTAGACTTCCGAAAAATTACCTAGACGTCACAGGGGTTTCTTAAAAATTCCCAGAGACCACCCAGACATTCCAAGGTTTACCCAGGGACTACCCAGACTTCTTTAAACTTGCTATAGACTACCCAGACATTCCAGGGGTTACCAGGGCACTGCGTCTATGTCTTTGTCTCATGAAATTTAGAAAAGTAACATGTTTCTTATACAGTGGAGAAAATGTAGAATTAGAATAACAACTTCGAACTATTGATAATTATTTTTGAGATGCTGATGCTCAAAATTGTTTCCCTTTAGAGTTTATTCTTGACACATGACAGTTTCCTTTTAATTAAGATACAAATTAACAGTTTAGATTTCAAATTATTAATTGATTTTGTATTATTATAGAGATTCCCTAGAAACGACTTCAAGTAATCCTTCAAGTCCATTTAGTACATTCTTGTCCAAAACATTAGTACCTGCATTCTCACCAACAAGCCAAACCAGTTCAACTTCTTCTTTACTTCAGCCTGCATCTTCACCGTCACTACCACCCACTGGCTTGTCTTTACAACAAAAACATAGTGCCCTACATGAATTACTATTGAAAAGAGAAAACTATGCAGCATCCCCTGATAGATCTATACTTGGACAGTCAGTTCCAGGCCAAATTACCAGTCCAGTAGTGGGATCTACTGGAGTTAAAACTCACCGTGGGCAGAGTTCAAGATTATCATCTTCTGCCCCAACTCACTTGGGACTTGAACAAATTTGGCAAAGAAGAGAACCTCGTAAACACCTTTTGTCAACTGGATCCTTGGCTGAAGCAGGCTCTACATCTTCTTTGTCCACAGGAGGAGTTTTAAGCCCTGAAGCACAAGATTTTTCTAATGATGATGAGGTTGATAGCGATGAAGATAGTGAACACTATGAGGACTATTCTTCAGATGGTACTTTTCATTTTAATTATTTGATTTGTGATTTATTAGTATGTTAGCTTTATTATAAACTGTAAGAAAATGAACTTGGATTCTAACAAATAGTTGCAGTCGTATGACTATATTAATGTGTTACAGTTTATAATGGAGCTGATGCCTGTTGTATGACTTTTTGGTTCTCATTTTTTATACGTCCATGTGTTTCAGGAGATTCTGATATTGATGAGAGGGGTTATAAGTTATCGAGTAAAAGGGAAAGATTTTTCTGGCAATACAATGTGCAGGCTAAAGGTCCAAAAGGACAGCGACTTATAATGAAAACAAAAATGGAAGATCCACATATTCTGAATGAAGTTACGGATCCAGTTTTTAGTCCTAATTGTTCTGTTCGAGGTATAAAACATAGTGGAAAAGCACGAAAGGGTGATGGAAATGATTTAACACCTAATCCACGTAAATTGTTTAATATTGGCAAGGAGTTGGATAAATTGGGACGTGTTATTAATAATATGACACCTGTTAGTGAATTGCCATTTAATGTACGACCTAAAAGTCGTAAGGAGAAGAACAAGTTAGCTTCAAGAGCTTGTAGGTTGAAGAAGAAAGCACAGCATGAAGCAAATAAAATTAAATTGCATGGTCTTGAACATGAACATAGTAAGTATCTTTATCTTCAATTTCACAAATCTTTTCTTTATTGATTAATTTTAAGATTTTGTTATTAATGAGATAAGATATTTAAAAAAAAATAAATTGTGTGTTAATTTACGTGATAAATTAATTGAAATATAATTCTAGGACGGTTATTAAATGCCATCGTGCAGTGTAAGCATATAGTAGTAGCCAAATTCAATGAAGGTGCAGCTGAAAATCATGGAGAACTTGCCAATCATGTTGAGAAACTAATAAAAACAGTAACCAGTATGTATTAAAGGAAAACTTTTGATTTGCAATGTTTTGATCTTTCAATATTGTTTCAGAAAATATGATTGCTGGCAACACTACAGAATATGTGAACAAAATAATAGATAAGGTAAGGGGAGGCGCACCTGTAGTAGGGCTGGAGAATTTATAATAACTAAGAAAGGTAGGCGCTTAATTGTGTTCTTGAATCTCTTATAAGGCTCGGTATAAGATTTCAGCATAATGTAGTAATTATAATCTTTTATACATTAGTGATTTCATTGTTTATATCAATGAACATTAAATACTGTTTGTAACTTATACAATAATGTTCTGATAGTATTATAAGCATCATTGCTGTTGAATGACATACGCGGTGAGTGCATTAAGTATGGAAGGATCCTGGTTTCACAGTTCCAAGTCGATTACGGTATTTGTGTATTCTTATATAAGGTGTAATACCAAAACAAGATGTTTTAAATATGCCTTGATGGGGTAGCTTTTATACCGAAAATTGGGAGGTCCGCGTTTTATATTGTTTTTCTTTGTGTACTGTTTTTCTAGTTGATGCTGTGTAATTAATCTTGCTTTATAACATTTCTAAAAATGTGTAGTATTTAGACCGGTTTTATTTTCTTAGAAATTAGATAGGAATCTTGATTATTTATTGATTTTTTAGTTTAGCAAATTATTAAACTACTTTGAGCTAGCTCAGCTAGTAGTTTGTAAACAATTTCAAAGATAACCGATAAATAGGAACTCTTTACCACATTTTATTTTAAATAATTAGTAAAATATAAACAAAGAAATCAGAGCCCTAAATAACATAACTCAAAATTTGAGCTGGTTTTGCACTTGCAATAAAATTGTGATTGCGAATCAGTTAAGACAGTTTTGTCTTCAGTCTCCTGTTTAAATGCTGTATATAAATTATTAAACAGGTTTCTTACTAATTAATAAGAACATGATTTGTGGTCTCACTTCTGCACTATCTTTGCTTAACAAAGTTGGAGGCCGAAAGTCCATAAGAAATACCTGGTCCTCTTTTTCCTGTACTGTACTTTCAGGCTGAAACGCACTATAGTAACATTCCCTGGAAGGGATTTTAAATAGATTTTTTATTTTCGGAACTTTTTATCAATGAATTGTTTGAACAAATGTAGACTTGCAATTCCATCAATAAATTTTCGTCATTGCATCTATTAAAATATTAATAATTAAAATGGAATGGAACGAAATCTTTATGTGCAGATGACGATGTTTTTATTAAGAAAGATTAATGTTGTATAGGGCTTTAATCGATTTTAGTTGAATATTCAAGAAATATTTTTATTCATAAATTTTTCCAATTGCTACTTGTTATATACAATCTAAAACAGTTTTATAAATTAAAATAAAATAGTTCCTATTAGTTTAGTTTTACTAATCATTCAATCAACATAACTTTTAGTAACACTTATAAATAAAAATTATTTACTTAGTGTAGACTCATGGTAGTTGAATATAATTATATATTGAGGGAGTTCTTATTTGAATAAAAACAGGATCTCTGCTGGTCAGAGACTGTATTTTTTACAGACCTTGATTTTTCTAGTAACACTTTGTTACTTGTACCTGCTAATCAAAATATTGCCTTTTAAGTTTTGTTAACCGGGTTATTCACAAAATAATGGGGTAATCTAAGAATATTGTGGTAATATTGTTGTCGCTCTTTGTTTAGGTAGATACATAAATTTTGGAAAAGTTAAAATAATTTCAGTTCTTTTTTTGTTGAAAATAGATTGAAATGATTTTTTTCATACAGGGTCGGTAAATGCGTAGTATTATTAATTTCATGTTTAGAAATGGAAATTATAAAAAAATGTTAGTGGCAGCAGTTATTACATAAGGTCTGTTCCTTTTTTTGTTCTTACAACTTATACAGTTATTACATTTTATACAAAAACTAAAGCTTGAAATGAGTAAAAAGTAAAATACTAAAGAAATTATAGTAGAAAAAAATTGACAGTTTCAAAACAAATTTTTTAATAGAAGTACATAAATGACAAAGGTTTGTTCTTTATTATTAAATCGTTTGATTATACTACACATGTGTAAAGTAGTAGTACTCAGTTGTAGTAACAAAAGGAACAGACTTCAAGAATATATTTAAATTTTATCAAAAATTAATGTTTGAAATTAAGAGCTATTTATTATTATTATTATTATTGGACACATTAAAATTGGTTTGTTAATTATTTTTATTAATTTTAGTACATTGGTATGCAAAATCAATAAACTTTCAACTATAATGAACATTTCAACAACATTCTTCTATAAACAATGTGGTATAATTGACATGAGTAGATTTCTTTAAGGATGAATTATTTTTAAATGCGGTTCTTTATACAGGCTGCTACAGAAAAAACACCTCAAGCCATAACGTCGTTATTTTAAATTTTAGACCCCACAAACTCTACATAATTTGAAATGATAAGGCAAAATAGTTATTTTTGTATCATGACCAAAAAGTGAATCTTTTTCGGCTGCAACTGATTTTCTGGTCGAGGCAAAGCCGAGACCAGAAAACAGGGAAGGACGAAAAAGCACTTTTTGGCAGAGGTGCAAACAACATTTTTTAGGCGAATATTACAAATTTTATTAACAAATTTAAATTTTTATCTAAATATTCCAATGACATTTGGTCACGTGACCACCCTGAAACGACATAGCTGTTTTTATCATAGTCGACTAAAAAATTATAAATCAGCGGCCGAAAAAGTAAAAGCGCCCGAAATAGCTATTTTCCTAACAAGTGCAGAAAATCGATTTTTCCGCACGCAAATGCCGTTGACAGCACGACGCGTAGCGGAGTGGTGTCAAGCATTTAAGTGCGGAAAAAGTATTTGCGGCCATAAAATAGAAATTGACAAATGCCTACTACAAATTGACACTTTACGGCTGTCAAAAGATACGTAAAACAGCTGTTTTTATCGTAGTCGCCTAAAAACTATCTTTTGACATCACTCTTTGGTAAATGTCTATCAAGTGTTTTAAGTTACGGTGTTCAACTTTTTTATTTTAATTGGAACAACCCGTATATTTTTACATATTTAGGTGCAGGGTGAAATTCTGCATGCAGTAGTGTGTTTCATTTGTTTTTATCTGGGTATCAAAAAAAAATAATTAAACACTACTGCATACAGAATTTCACCCTGAATCCAAATATATAAAAATATACAGGGTGTTCCATTTAAAATAAAAACGTTGAACATTGTAGCTTAAAACAGTTGATAGATATTTATGAAAGGGTGATGTCAAAAGATAGCTTTTGCCTTGCTATTTAAAATTTATACAGTTTATGGGGTCCAAAATTAAAAATAACAAAGTTATGCATTTTTAGATAACAGCCTGTACAATAGAGTTCCAGTGAAGGTGTAATTTCAAAAAATATTAAAATTCATATATCCTTTATTTTTTAGGTATAATAAAATTTTAATTCCCCTACTTTAAAAAAAAATAGAAATTCGGAAAATCTGTTGGGCACCCAATCGAGTTTTTAAAAATCGGCGCCTGTGATTTCACATATTATTGAATGGAAAGAGTTTCAATTACATTTGTATAGATGTTTAAAAAAACTTATAGAAGTCTGGATAATTATAGAGTACTTTTACTTGGCCATCATTTTTGTTATAATTTTTTCGTAAGTTAGAAAGAGGAAATATCAAACTTTTCCTTTTTATGTAAATTTTATAGTTGACAATTAAAGAAGGTTTTTTATTGATAGTTAAACACATGTAGTGTTATTCTAAGTGTAGTTATTTAAGAACAATTTTGAGCTCTTAGCTCAACATCTATTTGTAATATGCTTATGTTGTACTTTGTCGAGCAAGCCTGATATATCAAATAGTGGTAGACAATTACTGTTTCTATTGTATAACATTCTACATGTTTCAGTACATTTCATGTAAACTGAAACTTTTATTAATCACATGAATGTAAGAAAAATATTCCACTATACACATGGACTACACTTATTATTGATTGTGAACAAAACTATTAAAGAACTACATTATTAATATAGCTATAGTATGGGACATCATATTTATAAATAATATAGCCCTCGCTGGTTCAAATTTTCATTGTATTTTTATAAGTAGTACAGTGATATCATATAAGTTGTGTATGCCAAACTGATTTATGAGCAGTCGTTAGATGTAGTATAGTATTGTTTACAAGTACATTCAAGCAGGGTACAGATTTATAAAATTGATTTACATGTTTTTAAAAATGTATTGATAAAAGGTTTACATTCAATGGGAATCTAATAGGTTTGGGTTCAGATTTTTTCAAATTACGAACTATTTGAGAAGGGCAGGATTTCTGCTACTGTAGAAAATACTACCGAAATTATTGTAATAATTGTAGTTCTTACCTGTTGTTTCTACTTGTACCCATCTGCTGTTTAATGACAATGTTGTGTTTATCTAATGGACATTGTAAATGTTTGCGCTTACAGACACTTAATTTTCCACATTTTGAATATTTTTATACGTTCGACACCCAGAAATGTTACTATTTTTTTAAGAAATTGAAATTAGGGATAGTGTGATAGGTAAAATACACTGTAGATTCTTGTGCACGTAGGTTGCTCCATGACTTCCAAACCTTAAGAGATTTGTTGTATAATTAGCTTCCGTACTGTTTATTAAAAATAGCGTTTTCTGTAAAGAATTTTTGTGCAGAAGGTTAAAATAAATTTGTCATGGACTGACCTATTTATTAGATATACGATGTGTAAAATTGTCTGTGAATGAAGCGAAAAGTTGTGTTCAGTTTGTGATATAAAATGGTTTTTGTATGTTATATAGTTTATTAAAAGTGCACAGCTCAAGTATTGTCAATAGCTATTTTTTCAACGACAGAATTGTACATTAACGTTACTTTTAGAATAGAGTTAGTAAAACTTTTAGTTTATTTCAGTATGTACTGATATGTACATTGGCTGTGTTTTAGAGTAGCATCTATATAAAGCCAAGTAAAATACTTGCATGAATTTATTGTACCACGGTCACAATATTAACATACATATTTTTGCATGATGCAGTTTAAATAATAAATGTTGAAGAGGATGTTAAATTGTTTCATGTTAATTGTATTTTTAAAAAGGCGTATTTTTAAGTTAATTTGTCATCCAAAGGTTTGAATCTAGTTTGTTTTTTTATTGTTGTACACCATAGTTATTAATGTCGATATTGAATTTAAAGGTACTCTTTAAACTTTTATTATTTGGTTAGTAATTTTCATGTAATAGAGACACTTATTTACAATTTTTTAATTGGATTTATTATGTTTAGAAAGGAAAGATGTAGTTTGTTGGTTTGTTTATATAATGATTTAAGTTTTATAATTAAATATATAACTGTAAACTGTATAAAGTTTTTTAATTCCTAAGTAAAGCACACAATAAACACATGCAGGATAGGATGATTCATAAGGTAAGGAGGAGACTAAAACGGAGTTTCTTTCTCAAATAATGAGCTTTTCTTAGACACCATGATGGTTATTTAGGTTTTAAATTCAAAGAATCATATTCGTCGCTCTCTTACTCTTGCACTGCCAGTGGTCCCCTTTCAATGCAACATAGGTACTTCAATGTTTTGGGAAATAGCAATTTTTTTTGTTGAATAACAATAAAATAATGCCGATTTTTAATCATGGTTTAGTACTCGGCCCTTAAGTAACCGACATTTACAAATTTTAATGTGTTCACCTTTTGGTACTATTGCGCGCTCTTCAAGTTTAAATTTGTATTTCCCGCGTTGAAATATGCCTTGGTACCATATAAATTTACTAATTTAAGTTGGTATACTTGGTAAACAAGTGAATTGGACAGTTTCAAATAAGTAATAATTTTTCGAAATTGTAAACAATGGCAGATTGGCTTACAATTTTAAAAAATGCAAAGAAAACCTCAATTCAACAAGGAAATCTACGGAAAGTACATTATGATTTGCCTGACAGTAAGGAAATGGTGGAAGAATATAACATGGATACAGGTATCGTAACTCGAAGGGCATGGAAAATTAATAAAAATATAGGTGGTGAAGGGCAGTGGTTGATAGAGATTGGAGATCCAGAGCCAACAGGCTTATCAGCAGAACAAACTTTAATTAAGGAAAATGCTAGTCAGGTACGTAAGTTACACCCTCGAAAAAGTTTGATCAATAAACGTACCGTTTTTAGCCTTTTGTTAGTCGACGTATCACAAAGAGAAGCTTAGAGTGGAGAATACGCAATCTACCATATCCAATCGATACTTACAGTGTTACTGCAGATCCTAATAATAAGAGTTTGACTGTTCGAACCACAAATAAAAAGTATTTTAAAAATTTGGCAATTCCGGAATTCGAACGTCTTAATTTAGTGCCTGAACAAAATCAAATTGAATATTCTCACAAATTTAATACTCTTATTATAACAGTAAGTGTTCAAACATGTTATAATTTGAAAGTTTACATGTGATTTTTAGCATAAGAAGCCGCAAGAAATGATAGATTTTGAAAAGACCCTGTTTGATGAAGTTAAAATATTGAAAACAAGAAATGAAGGGGAAATGGACTGCAAGCCTAGTTAACTTATTATTAATTAATTTAGTGATTATATTGTACAAAAAATTGACATTTTTATCCAGTTTAGTAGGTGTAACCAAGCAGTGAGCATGTGCAGTTGACATATGGTTTGTGTATTGCCCCAGTTATATAAATTTTGAAATATTTGTTTACATTTATTAGTTAATATACAGTTTAGTGAACAGTTGCATTTGTAAAGCACATAATTTGGAAAAATGTCTAATAGTAGAAAACGTCCTCATTCCTCTAGTGCTTCGAAATTGTATAAACTTCCAGATAGGTAAGCTGTATATCTTAAAACATATTGTATTCATTAGATAAATTAGAAATTTATAAGAGGATACTTTGTAATGCAAAATGTAGCAGGATAATGTAAAGATATATGTATTTTAAATTATAAAATAATTTTTTTGGTTATGGTAAAAAATTTGTAGAGTTTCTTGAAGGATTGGTTCGATGCCATACTATAATTGGACAGTACGGTTACTGGAACACAGATGTCGGATGTGTTTTATCTTTTTAATCCTTTTGATTTTGATTATACAGGGTATAGCAAGAAAGTTGCCATTATTTTGTGTGAGTAATATTAGTTAGATAATATACTACAAAGAGTATACATCAAAACGACGAAAAAAGCTTGAAAAAAGTTTGACCTTTAACAAAATTACGTTTTACTTCCAAATTGTTAAACAAATTGCCATTTTAATAATGGTAAGTATACGTAGCAGCCAATTTAGGGTTTGATCCCTTAAATACGGGGATAGGAAATTTTCTATCATCATCTTATCATACCTTAAATTTTATAATTGGCTGCTTTGCGAGTGGGGATGCGCGAATAAAAAGGAGTTAGAACGACCAAGAACAGAGATTTATTTTTATTAACTTTTTATTAGTTATTATTGTCATATTTCTTGGAATACGTAGTCATATAAATAATTTACATAGGCATTTCGTGCACGGATGGACGAGAATTTACAGAATTTTGCGAAAATGATATCTAATGTCTAATGTCTAATCTCTTTGTGGGAAAATTTTTAAGAATAAACAAAATAGAAAATTGTGAATTTACGACTTTTAATAAATAAAATATTTAAATACAATCCTCTGCTTGCTTAACTATTCTTGTGGGTCTCGTAAACTTCTCGATCAACGTCTGAAATAAAATCAGGCCCAATTCGATAAAAACAAGAATGGACGAAAGGAAACCCCTGACTAGAATACATACAACTAATAAAAAAATATTATGTAGGTTATAGGAATCATAAGATCAGTAGGAAAACCCAGAATTTAGAATGCTAGAAATGGTTGAAATAAACCGCTTGCTGTTGGTTGGGAATGAAGGAGAATCTTACAAATGCAAGCAAACCCTTTATAATATGTACGGGTCTTTAATTAAACGATAAAAAACCAGATTTTATCTAGCCTTAAGCTGGTGTCTGCATTAAAATGATTAAAATGAATTAACGTGTTCTGTATCGTATGGTTGTGTAGGAATTAGTAAAAAATAAAGAATTGTAGGGAGGTATTTTTAAAGACTTGTTGAGTATGAAATGAGAAATGAAGGAATTTGTAAGGAATAAGTAATTATTCAGTGCAAGATTAATGAATACATATTATTTTTATCTAAAATAATTTTACAAATGTATGTACAATAACGATGTTTGGGAGAAAGCAATCTTTAATCATTCAGCATGGCAGCAACAACAAAATACATATCAATGCAATGTTGCAGATGGGACAAATACACTACCATGGGGAGTATTGTACCTGGAACGCGCTTTTTACCTTTCAAGACACCATTAAGAGAGGTAAGTGTTAATACTGTTTAAGGGATGGGTATTAATAATAATATTCGTAAAGACAAGGTTTCTCTTGTTTTATTTTCTTCGATCGTAAAGCTTTGATATCTGACATTATTTTATGTTCTGTGTGTCTTTGAAAGAAATGCAAAAATTGAGAGATTTCTTAATAAAAATTTCGTGTTCTCCAGGAAATGGTTAAATTGTCTTACTTTGTCTATACATACATCAAAGCGATTTGTGACTGCGTGGGATTTGTCGGCACCAAAATTATTATACATGTACGCGTATTAAACCCATTTCCATGCGGGAAATTTTCAATAATTCACCATTTAAACCCCATTTGTCGTCAGTGTGGTTCCCATAAATTCAAAATATTTACATTTGAAAAGTTTCATTGCAAGTCCACTATTATATATTTTCAAATATATCACAATTCCTTTCAGTAGGATATCAAACAGACGGCCTTATTTTGAATGCGTTCAGCTTATGTCACCACTAATTGCGTTCAAAAGTAATCCTCTTAGATGAATGGGTTATTTAAAAGTTTATACTACTAACATGAAACGGATTTTGGACCCACGCATACAACATTGGTGAGGACATTTAGCTATCGTTCGTTACCAGTGGTAATGCTCGCAATTTATCATTTACAAAAGTTAGTTTATCTAAACTTGTTCATTCAAATTGTCTTTATAATGACTTGAAGAAAACTCTTGTGCGGCTATGAGCGTTATAAGTAATAAAGTTTTTTTCTAACATTTTGACGCGTTACTCAATTTGTTGATGCCACGATTATTCCATTTAAGGGGAATTTAAATATTACCGTTGCATAACTACAAGGCAGTACTATTAGTATCTGGTTAATATGAACTATTGTTTATATTTCAAACTACCTATTTTTGTCACTCTAAGGTCATCAAGCACCTATATCCTGGTGATAATAAATATAACCACTGAATTATGTCATGGATTTATGGTATGACCACTTTACATTGATCACCATGACATTTCCAAAATTTAATTTTGAATAGTTTTATATCATGTCAAGAAAACAGAATATGGTTAATATCAGTAAAGAGAAGTTGTCATAAGTCTTGTGTAGGTACTCGTATATCACAACTACTATAAAAGAATATTTATAATAAGTTTTTGTAGTTTTGACATTAGTAAATGCAACCATTTGTTCTAATGACGGAAATATTAAGTTTTAGGTTTTTGCAAAATAAAAAAAAAATAATATATCGTAATCTTCTTATAGATTTAAAATTTTTTGTTTATAATTTATCTTTATTGTACTTTGACCGTTGTTAATTAATTACAACGCAATAAAGTGTTCTAAAGTAGTAGGTACCTACTAGCACGCTATACAGGGTGATTCAAAAGTACACCCACAACTTGTAGCAGAGGATTCATCGCGTCAATAAAAGGGAAAAGGTCTACATGCCGACAAAAATGACACAAAGAATCATTAATTTTATTTGCAAGACTTCAGCCAAATAAGATATTGTTTTGGTTCTTAGAGGAAGTATTACTCTGCTTAGTGTGCTTTTAATTTTTTTTTCGAAATTATCCGAAATGTGGCAGTAAATCAAGCAAGCAATTTTAGCGACCTAGAATCTTATTGTAGGTGCGGTATAAGATTTTCGATTCATAATAGTCTTACCGACTTGAGCCATGTTTGAACCCACAATCATCGGTTCCAAAGGTAACCATAATAATTAGCATTTGTTCTCTGATAGTAAATATTAAGAAAAAAATATTCAATCTAGGTTATGTAATGACAATTTTCAGTGTGTTTGTGTCTGCTCTTAATTGCCACTCGACAAGTACCTACATGGTCAAGTTTTCTAAAGTGCTATTACAAAATTAATTACTAAATAGGCAAATCTGCAAGAATATTGTATCAACACGGGATGAATCACTGGTGTAACAAGCACTTTTAATATTCTAATTTTACCGATCTCCCTTATACTTGATTCATTCATTGTTCATGTTGTTCTAACCTTCATTTGAAGTTCTTTATAGTTTATTGAGTTTATGAGTAAGTAGCATACGGTAAGAAAAATGTTAAAATTAGTGTCTAGGCTTAGTCAGGGTATAGTCCAGGAGCTAGCGGTATATTTTAAGACTAATTTCTATCAAGCTGTAATTTTTTTATGATCTGGTATGGTTATGTCTGCCAAATGTAGGTGGTCGGCAAAATAGGACCGCGGGACATAAAGCGCCCAGATTTTTTTTGTTTTTAATTATTTTTTGATGAAATTTACAAACTTCAATCAAGCTAATTCCTATTTTGCTCGTTATTTAAGACATTCCGACAACAAAAAATTAACTGTCCGACATAAGAGTCGGAACTGAATCAGTCTCCGCCGTTTGGGGTTCCTATTGTTTTTAAGACATTTGACTTATTACCATCAACCTGATATTTTTTTTAATAACTATATACTAATGTAACAAACACAAAAATCACCTTGTCCGACAATTTGAGCGGGACAGAAGCACTGTCTGACGTCCTGGATTGGTTAGTTGGCCAATTTTTTTTCTTAGCGCTCTATGTCCCGCGGTCCTATTTTGCCGACCACCTACATTTGGCAGACATAACCATACCAGCTCATAAAAAAAAATTTCAGCTTGATAGAAATTAGTCTTAAAATATACTGCTAGCTCCTGGACTAGTACGTATGTTAATATCAGAAAATCTCGATAACTCCGTCAATTCATTTATTTTATCGGTCGATTTTCGAAAGTGATATTTTGTACCATAATCCAGATCTTTCTAGGCCACAGGAAACGCACTGAATGACCAAACGCAGGTTATGAATTGGAAGTATAGGTACAGTCTATCTAAACTACTGGTGGATCGCGGAGTCTCACTATGTTCCCTAGTCATTAATTGAGCACACCGCGCATGAATATCATTTTATTTGAAAAACAGGGTGTTTCAGATCGAACGCTCAGAAAGTACAGTACGTCAAAGTTTGATAAATTTTAATACTAAAACCATCTTTCTATTTTCATAAAATATTTCCTTGCGCCCAGAAAATTCGCCCTGGAGAACTGTTAATTTAACAACGATGCTTATACTAAACCTTATCGTCGTTCAGGCTAATCTGCACGGGGCAATGGAATCCCACCCAGGAGAACGCAGGACATGCCAGGATTGCCTTCAGGTTAAGGTCGACCATCCATCCCCATCTCGCAAACGAGGAGCGATGGCATGGTCTCTTACTTAGTAAACCGTATAGTATAGCGTACATATCCCACACCCGGAAAAATGTCTCTCTGGCGATCGGTCTTTTCTTAATCCTGGCGGCCATATCTGATATATAAATGGGTCGCGAACTAGGGAAGGTACCGGAGTAGGGGTATACGGGAAGAAACCCAGGGTCAAACTCAAATTTGTCCTATAGGACAAATTTGAGTTTGACCCTAGAAATCTTTGCGATAATGGCATGTGCTAATGAAAACCTGAGAGAGGAATCAAAGGTAGATACATCTACTCATATGATCCGACAGCCAAGTATTTATCAAGGCTCTATACTATCGTTGAAAATTGTTTACAAACACTTACCAAGCTCTCGATGGAGAATTATGTGAAGATCGTATGTGTCCCAGTCTCAGGTCACATAGTGGAATCAAAGGCAATGAGGAGGCTAACGCCTTATTAGGTCCAAAACCAGCTTTCGCGATATTTTTGAAACAGATGAGGCATGAGATCTGAAAAAGCGCTACGACGGAGTTAGCTTGGGCCTCACTACATACCGCCAGACAAGTAAGAGCCCTGATAAATTGGATTTCCGCTAAGAAGACAAATCGGGATCGTAACGGGCCTTCTAACGGAGCACGGACACCTGAACAGGAAACTTCCGAATACATCCTCTGGAGGTGTACAGATAGCACTTGCAGCCAGGAGGAACAGATTCCTTGGATCGCCTTTTTTGGAACTAACCAGGATACACCGATGAACAAGATTCTACCCTTCCCCTAAAGCGAGGGATCTGTTCGTGGAGTGAGTCTCATTCCAAAGGGAGCACAATGGGTCCTAGCGGCCTAAGTGCAGCAGCTTCCAGCTCCCCATTTGCAATCAAACCTAAATTTAATTGCTATATGACATTATGCGTTATTGTCACACATTTTATGTGAATCGTGTAATATCAACAAAAAATATCGCAAGAGACGAAAGTAATGGACGAAGATTTTGTGGATGTTAAATTTTGCATTTATGGAAGATTATTACAAGAAAAGTATTGAGACTGCAGAAAAAAATCTACTTAAGTTATACAATCCTAGTACTATTAAGTTATAGGACAAAGTAGTACCTACCTACCACCGTTTTTGTGCGGTCTGTTTGCGTCACCCTATTATGCGCTTAATTCTTCTAAACAAAATATCGATTAACTTCAGAATACAACTTGTCACCTGAAAGTGAACAACCGTATATTTTATTAATTTATTTGAAATTATGGCAAGATAGATAATACCCCTGAAAGAGAAATTTCACGCCTTTGAATTTTAATCTGCTGAAATCGGGTAGATCAACGTTTTAACAACGGGGTGCCGTCACATCTTTCCTGAAGTTTGGGAAAGTAAATTGTTTTATATTAATATATCATAGGTAGAAGCCGGCCACCCAGACGTATTCTTTCATTTACAGTCTCTCGAGAATGCAACTTGTGTATAAATGATCTCTGTTGCAATTATTTCTTACAATTTATGGGTTTGTATCCCGCCTCTGCTGCAGTGATCATGCGGCTCCTCACAGATAAAACCGAATCAATTACCAGCTAACATCTTGTAATTATCAACTTATGATTATAACTGCTGTGTTATAAATACCACTTTTTGATATGATGGTAAGTGAGCGATTAATTCGAAATGAACGTGAGCGGGGCGGGATTCTCGAATGGGCACATCGAAAAGTTGAGAGGATAAAATACGCTACTAAAGACCAACCATAATGGTTGTCAGACGTTGATCCGGAAATTTGAAAGTGAAGGAATGTTGTTCACTCGAGGGAAGTGTAGATTATATTATATGTCGTATGTTGAAATTTAAATTACTACACAATTAATGAAATGCCTGATTTGGAATTATACAGGTAGGATATAAAAATCCGAAATCATTTAGAAATATTTAAATAATCTAGGGATAATTAATAATAAATAATTATATGTAATTAAGGTTTATGTTTAATATACAGGGTGTAAATAAAATAGATGTAACTTGAATATTGGCTATTTCCCCTCACGTTAAAAAAGGGATTTTTTCTTCAAGCGTACCATAATATCCGTATTGTTGTACAGAACTGGCTATGTAGAAGGAAGTCATTTTGTTAGTAGTCAAATAATGAAAATAATGTTACTAGTACAATAATGTGTTTAAGTATCCATGGCAACGGCAGTATTTTGCCCATAGCTCCGCCCCCAAGGTTGGTAGAAGGGAGAGCGTTGTCCTGTCGAAATGACTTTTTAGGAAATATTTATTTACAGCAACAGAATATTTTTACACTTGAAGAAAAAATAGTATATATTATTCGGAGTAGAACGTCTTATTTGTGTTTCGCTCACTTGCACAGCCTCGGCGCGTGCGCCTCGGCCGCAATATGAGCTCAACACAAAAAGAACTCTTTCTACTCCTAATAATATAATATACTATTTTTCTATCACTCAAAAAGCTGCACTTTATTTCATATTTTTGGTTCACGAAGCATCTGTGTATGGTAGTGATAAAAAAAAGTAAAAAGTATTAAAAAAAGTGCTGTAGTGTGTCATTAAATCGAAAACTAGCGAATGCATTGTTGAAAAGTATGTGATCTTATAGTTATTCTTCTTCTTCTTTTCTCTGGTGCGGTCAAACTTTCGATTCGTGAAAAAGTACTGCTTTGTGCACTTGTTGCATAAATAACAATTTCCGTACCCGTATCAAATTAATCCTTTCCTGCGTTCACTGGGAAATTAAACATTTACACTCTCTGGTAAATTATATTTTTATGACCATATTATACAAAAATTAAAAAGATATGGGATTTTCCAATGCGAATAAACTCATGGAAAACTATTTGAAATTCTGCACCAACGATCGAACAATCAGCTACAGCTTTCTAGGAAAATTTAATTACATTGTTTGTTATTGTTGTTTATTTTATTACTATTGCTGTAGAATGCGTTCTAAATTGTTGTATGTGCTTCTTGACATATAACTGTTTGAATACTCAAAGCTGATGTGATTAGACGTTTATACGTTCTCCCATAAATTTAGATTTACCGCAAACAGTAGTTGACGCTCATCGATTTGGTTCTTGCCAATTTAATTATTCAAATAAAATTTTTATTACCCTTATGGTAGGATTATAAGCAACGTTGGAGGTTTTACGACATTTTAAAAGATAAATAAACAAGTCACAGGTATTCTACGGATCGTTTACATAATCGGTTAACATGAGATGATATTACGTGGAAATTTCTATATTTGGATAATATTTTCTAATAAGGAATATAATTTTATGAAATTGGCTATAAATGCCCTACAATAGCAGCTGTTACATGGCGTGCGGATACAGAATCTATTACTTTACTGCTACATAATAATATGATTTACTGTTCAGCTGCTTAAGATTGAAAACGGTGTAATCAAGACTAGGCTATTATAGAAATATTGCATTAATTTTATTGTAGTTTGTACAGGAATTCAACGAAAGATAGATGGGAATTCTTGTTGATTAAAAAATCATGTAAAATGTTTATGATTTAAAGCTCCATGTTCTAATTGTTGTAATTTACTGTGCCCCTTGAGTAACACATTTTTATAAAATGCATTTAACTTTGTGTACGTGCGTTGCAAATGAAAATTTGACAAAGAATATTACACAAGGGCACAGATAGAGAAGAAAATTCTGTTTAAAAAGGGGGACCAAGATGAATTTTAATTCCATGGCCAACTGAATTTATTTTGATGGAAATGTCCTTTCTAAGAAATTTGGGGATTATGAGCTAAACTTGTCCAATGTTCTGAAAAAACAGATTTTGCTGCATGACTTTTGTGCTCTCGTGTGTGGTCACTAACCCTGCCTGTGACCAAAAAAATGTTTATTGTGACCCCTCTGTATTTTATTTTCCCTCAATTGTGTTTTACATAGTCCAGGATGTCTTTGGGGGAGATTGACTGGAGTTTTGTGACACTTTGGCCACTGAATTGTTGAGGCCCTCTAGTTCTCCTTCTCTAACATGCACAGCCTTACACATAATGTAGACAATACCTGTGAACGGTACTAGGTATTAACAACACAAACCCCAAAATGACCCTCCACTTCATTCCCTTTTTTTAAGAATATTTTTTATAAACACCTCCATTGCTAGCTGTTGTAGCTACCGTATTGGTAACATTAAAAAATTAATTACCAGTTTTAAATTTAGGTGTACTTATTAGTAAATACATTGGTTATATGAAATTGTTTGTTGTAACTTGGAGAATGTTGAAGAGTAAATGACTAAATTATGGTGACTATCTGTGCCACACACGCAAAAAGAATTATGATACTGACACAGCGCTGACAAAATTAGCATAAATATCATAATCAATAATTTCAATGTAATATTTATTTCGGTCTATAAATATTGATTGCTCTCGATATATTATATGAAGCAACGCGGAAGATAAATTGCATTCAGGTAGTCGGGAATCTGCCGACTACTTACTGTTTTCGTCATACTATAAATTTGACGTATTCAGAATCTTAAAAATCTGACGTAATCGCTCAAGATTAATAGTGCATTGTCAGTTGTATGATATGGGTTATAGATTCTTGTGTTTGCGGCGCCGTTGTACGTGGGCGTCCTCGCGCGTCCAGCGTCCTCCTTCGACCCACACATGGATTGTGGCCTGGCGCCTTTCCGCCGGATCAGCTTGGTGCTCTGCAACAGATTACTAAGACACTTGTCCTTAATATTGTCATTATTAACTGTATTTTGAAGAATAACAAGATCATAATCGTAAAAATTGCAAATCCGCTAAACGAAACATTTATTGAGACTAAATAATTTTATGTTACTGCAAGTATAATATATGTACCGAGTGAAATAAATAATCAGACAAGTTTCCATTTTATAAAACGTGATATTATTAATTATTTTCAGAACTTTTGTAGTTTTATATAATAGATATTCCAGGAAAAGCTTTGATGTTTTTTAATTTAAAACTGAACTTTAGTAGATGTGATATAATCTCCAGATGTCTTTTAAAATCCTGGGAATATTTTACAGTTAGTTGTTTCTTGATTCAAACTCAACCTATAATTAATTATTTAGATTGTCAAACTATACTAATTCATTGTTCGTAGTATCTTCTAAAAATATAAAAATACTCAAAAGGACGTCTAATGGTTCTAGGACAATTCACCCCCGGATGATTCGCTCTCGGACAATTCGCCTCTGGTTTATTCGTCCCCGGTGTATTCGCCAGCGTAGTAAACACTTTTCTAAAGAAAATATAGAAGTATATATGTAATCTGACCTATTCTTTGAAAACATAGAAAATTATCATCACTCATCATACAAACGTTCTTTTACCTTTTGCGGAATTTACGAAACTTATTTTTGACAACAAACAGACGTTCCACCAGTGTGCTTTAGAGCATTCGCTGTTGCTCGTACTCTAACTTACACACTTGCGAAAAAAAACACATGTTTAGACACACGTTATATAAAATACTATTATATTTTCTTTAGAAAAGTTTTTAGTACGGGGACGAATGGACCAGGGACCAATCGTCCGGGGGCGAACTGTCCACAACCCGTTTCACTACTCCATTCGTCTAACGATGAGTCAAAAAGTAATTTAAATGTTTTAAGATTGGAAGAATTCATTATTGGCACTACTATTCAAGGTTTATATAGTGGGATAAACCTTGACTACTACTCGTATAACAAAATAAAATTTTAAGACATTCTAAACGCAGGATTTAGGAACCACCCTAATTTTCTATCGATAAAATTCCAATTGTTTTCGTTTGGTATTAAAAGACCTACCTTTACCTATCTTTATACTATTTTTTATTTATTTATGTTAATCCAAGTCACTTCTTAACAAAATTTAGTTAAAGCTGTTACTGATCAAAGTATTGAAATATACAAACATTAACAATGATAATTTCGGTACAATAGTGTGTAACTACTAAATGAATTATGATACACATAAATAATATTCTCTTATAGTTATAATATTCTATAACCTATTCTACACATTAAATTTTGATAATTTATCATACTATAATACTTCATAGCTGAAGATGCAGGGTGCAGCTACTCAGAAAGGGTGGTTCGACCTGTGGGGTGCAAGAAAGTGTTACAATGTGAATTTGTTATAACACCTCTACCTGTTCTGACGTTTAACATATCTAAATATTTATAAAACCACGGTAAACTCAATATTTGTGGTGTCGCAATGGGCGCCAGAACCTGCTGAGCGATAAGCGAGAAAATTACGACTCCCGCTGTCTAGGCGGAAACAATACTCTATTTGCACACATTAACATTAATGGTTTCTATCACTATATCGTGGATGTTAAAGTAATCACAAGGTTGCAATCTTAATTAGCTTTGATTTAGAACAAATACTAATGTATGTCAATTTATAAAAATGAAGTAAATTAAAGCTAATAAAATTTTAATGATTATCTAGAAGGTGCTGGTATTTAACGATGGATATTTGAATTTTATGGCTTTATTAATTGTATTATGGCATAACAAGATATATTTATTAGAAAAGATCGCATAACGGATGCTGATGTAATTTGAACAAACAAATGATTTGTTGGAAATTATTTAATTTAAATTTTATTGAGAAGAATATTTCCGCGAAACCTCATGTTTACTTGTTGAATCATTATGTCCTTGTTTGTTTTACTCCTAATTTTCTAATGAGAGATGTTCCTGGTTCCATAAGACTAAAGAGATAAAAAATGTTGGGTTTTTTGTTTACCCAATTAATTTTTAAATTACTTCCAATTTTACTTTAAAAAGTGTTTCAGTTTTGGGTTAAAACAGAGTTAATTATCATTTAAGATTTATCTTTGACTTATTTTACAATTCTTCAAAATTTACTTCCCTATTTAATTTCCTTGTCTCTACAGTTTCTAATGTATTTTCTAGAAAATTAGATAAACTGTGAGGTTCATAATGTAAGGTACTTTATGAAGTCCGAACTGGTTAACAGTACAAAGTAAAGGCGACCCTTACAAACTATAGATTAACTACATTATAACACCGTTGAAAACTTAAGACCATCATGAGTCTACATTCCAGGGTTAATTAGCTGCCTCGTTTATGGCCTATGTTTTATTCTGTTTAACACAAACTAGTGTACCTATTCCCTAGATTGAGTTTTATTGCTATCTATTGTTAGATTAGATGTTTGTGCTTTCATTATTAAATTATTCTATTGATTATTTATAAGGAGTTATTAAAAAAAATACAACATGATCATGGGTGGTCTTTATTGCTCTATTGCTCACATTATTGTGATTAATATGTATTTTATTTATTTTATAGTTAGATTTAAATTTCCGATATGATTCAGATAGGTAAAAAAAACTTAAAAAATGTCAATTTAAACAATGCTTGATAGTTTATTAAATATAAATAACAATAACTGGTTTTTCAAGTGGATAATTAAATATAAGAATGTGCTACAGTATTGACAAATAGGATGTAATTATTTAAATGAAAACTTGTTCAGGTGTAAATGACGTGTGGCAAACGATAAATTCGTAATTATGCGGACATAACTAAATATATCATGTTACATCATTAACATAAATAAACAGAAAAGTCCGAAATTTGATCATAAGCATAACGAAGATGTTAAAATTTTGATGAGCAGATTAATTGTAACGTAATAACTCCTTGAGTAATATTTTAAATTGAATTTTAGTTTTTTTTGCTCTCCATAATTATTTGATTCATATCTAAAACTAGCCCTGCATAATATTATTTACAAAAGTTTTTATCTGGTTTTATCTAAAATGTAGGATATTGTCATAATTTTTTTTAATCTTCCATGTAATTAGAGAAATTCACTGGAGTATATTTAAATTGATAAATCGTCTTTTTTTATTATTTCCTATACTGACTACCTTGAACAAGTAAAATGTTAAATTGGTTAGCAAAAGTTGCAATCGCAGATGCTTATCAATGACAGTTACAAACACTATATTGTGAATCATATCTTAGTTCATACAGTTTAAAAATACATGAAGCTAAATATAAACATTCAGAATATATTTTAATTTCAAAGATTTATTATTCGATTTAAGATTGGTTTTAACTTGAGAAAAAACAAATACAAAGATCACTAGTAAAAATAGAAAAAAATAGGCACTTACAACGTTAAATACAAATAGATTTGCGGTCGAAGAAAACCATGGAAGAAGATGTGATCATAATTGATTTTACTTTTTAATTTGGTAACAATGACGTGTGATATTTTTTGCAAACATATTCTCATTTGCCTTATAAGTCAAGTAACTTTTGTATAAAACAATTAACGAAATAATGGACTTTTTCCAAATATGCATTTTCTTGTATTTTACGAATATCTTTTGAAGCATTCAGAATGTTTGATCTTTCCAAGCAAAATCTGAACCAGTATGGAAAGCTGCACAAAATTACCCATTTAACCAAATCTGTATTTTTATTAATAACAAATTTAGGCAAATAGCCATGCAATGCTACTCAGTTTGGGCCACACCGTATATGTATATAAATTTTGGTTATGTTTTAACTGTCGTTAAATCAGTAGCGGCAATTTTTGTCATGTTTCAAACATTCATAAAAAAAACTATAATTTTTTAATTTTATATAAAACAAACAGTATTGGGGCGGAGGTAGAGTATTGGTTAGTTTTTGTTGTTTTAAAGAAAAACTGAATTATACACGGATAGGTTTTATTCGGGACAAAGTGCTTGCACGCCACTGATGTATCTGTATATGTGAAAAAACATTACCAATATGAAGCTTAAAAATTGCTGGATTCTAACATTAGTTCTTTTTTTGCCGCCCGCAAAGTTATTAATTGTTTAACTTGTACTAGAAATCAAGGCACTCTACTTGCACTTATCTTTACCTGGACCCCGCTTTACACCGTCAATTTTTGAATCGTTTTGATTTTATTTCAGGAATTCAGATAGTAAGGAACATGAATTTGTTACATAATTAAAATCTAACTCTTCTTTTAAGTTATGTTTTCTATAAAAAAGCGAAGATTTTGTTACCAAGATTCCCTTTAATTTACTTTGTCTAAAAATGTATATTTCATAAAGTTTGAGATACCTACGCAAGTAAAGGTGTTCGTTCGTATGAATACAAGAAGCGGTAGTAAGATGATGCTGTACAGGTACTATATATTCAGCAACCTTTAACCAATTAGTTTAAAAAGTGTTTTGTTAACTTACATCGAAAGGATTTAGTTCAAGCAGATAGCAATCAGACAGTTGGCAAGTATCTGAGCCTGGAGCTTGTGACTACCGACTGTGACATTACGACATCTTTATCTTCTCGTTATTCAGCTGCTGGTGGTCAGTTGACAGCATCATTATACGGGTTGGGAGTGGTGCTGATCCATCTAAGAAAAGCGTTGACGAGCTTCGTTGGTTTGATGGATACACGCTCTCATGATGTCTTACAGTGTGGTCCTGCTTTATGTTCTACCTGTCGTCTTCGAACCTAAGTTGAAGTAATGTCACATATCGACATCTCATCGATCGTAATATATTATGAAAAGTGCGTGACACCGAGTAAACTGCCGCCCTTGAACCTTTCTTTATATGACGCAGACGCATGACTATTGCATGTTGCATGTGATTCCACTTAGTACATATTAGTTTCTTAACTTTTCCATATTTACAAGTAAATGTAGTTACATTTTTTTCATTTAAATTTAAAAATTCTTGATCTATCAGAACCTGATATCTTTGAATCTGATGAACCGAATGAAAAGCAAATTAGGTACTGTTTACTAACTTTTTAGTTATTTAGAACTACTTCAGGATTGTTTCATTTATGCAATACGATTCTCTAATTTGATAACCACAGAAATCCTTAAATCACCTTGGCGGTTTGTGGTTAAACTAAAAAAACCTCTTTAGTTTCAAGAATTCATAAAATTACAGTTGCCGACTGCCCTAGATGCATATTATATCTGTCGTCATAATTTTGTCATTGAAATTTATTTTCGTAGACGACTTCTTAGAGTTTAGGAGGTTTTCAGAACTGACACAAATGTAGAATTATAGTTTCATTTGTCAACTGCTTGAGAGCGCGTAGGATGTTATCGATTTATTTTATTGGACTGGGATACATTTTTATTATCTTGTAATATTTTTTAGTGTTTCTTAACATTATTAGAAAAAGTTGTTTCTACATTTTGTCTGTTGATAAATACTGCATTTTTACTTACAAATTTATTATTTTTAAGTCCTCAAAATGTTAATAAAAGATTGAAGAAATAGGTAGTACGATTAGAATTACTTAAAGTATTAAAGTATATTTGATAGTAAGTAAAATACAGCTGGAAATTACGTATTTGTCATTGGGCCCAAGCACAATGTCCTTTAGCCCCCTCTCCAAATAAACAATACTGATAACCCCTCCTCGGATTTGTAGGTTAAATTTTTGAGGAGGCCTAAAATTGCAGCTCCCATGCAGTGCGATGTAGTTGCACATTTAAAGGTGTCTGCACAGAAACGGTCAGCGAAATTTTCAAATGTGTTTCACTGTTTGCCATAGAACAATTGAATACGAAATTGTCTTCGATAATGACAATAATAATAAATTTTTTTACAGTATGGACGAATAAAGAACTAGTTATCAATATTGTTTGTTTAAATCCATTACCTTAATTTCTCTTAATTCCTTGTTACCTGCTGTGATAATTTCTAGCATAAGATTTTATTTATCCACCGCTATACATATATCAACCGAAATAAGATAGATATGCATATAAAAAATAGAAAACAATAATAAATCACTCAAATAGGGTGAATTCCTAAATGAATTTAAACTTTTCATATTATGAGTACTGGCAAAGTGTAGATTTACGAGACGGGGCATCCGGCCAGGCCCGGGCCAAGACGGTCAGGTGAGCAGACAGCTGAAAAAGTTATTGCACCCCTCTATAGCGGAACAACACCGTCTACCTTCTTGTCTTTTCAAAACGGTATGAAAAAGAATAGATGGCGTTTGGACACCCGCTGGGCACCAAAGACCCAACAAATTTCAGCAGAATCTGAGCGTCGCGTTCCACCGTCCCGCTGTGCTGGAATGTCCGCCGATACTTTCAAATATTCTCTTGTTTTAAGTTGCTTCGTTGTTTGTAATTTTGTAGTACATGCTAACGAACATATCTCATTACATTCAAGTTGACATAGGGCATTCATTTTGTCAGCATGGAGTTGTGTTGTATTTTTTGGATGCTAGCGTTTATATCGCCCTATTAATAATAATTTTAGGTTCTTCACTGATTTTGAATGTAGGTAAGGTACTACAATATATGATGAGAAAGTCGGCATATTATGATGTTTACTGTGGTGGAGAAAGTATTTAGATATGGAATGTTACGAAAATAAATTGCTAGAACCTAGCAATTGTAAATTAAAAACTGTTCCATCAGTTTCAAATATCTTAAAATTAACTTCGATACTATTTTAGAATTTTAATCCTGCTCATTTTTTTATTACTGAAATAAGAATGAGTTTTGAATCATAAAATCATTTGGATTATATAAACCGAACTAAACGGTGAGAATTGTTTGTGGACAAGCACAAAGGATCATCCGCAGGGTGCAAGATGAAGAGCATGGTCCCGACCACACACAATAGTAGTATTCACAGCACAGGTAGACCGTAACAAATATTCCAGCATTAAACGCTTTGCAGAACGTTACATATCAATTTCTAAGTTAACTTCCCAACATGCTAATTATTGTCGTCAGGTTGAAATCGTAGGTATACAGCAGTAAGTCATACGAATATTTATTAATATTTATAATTACGGGAAGTCAACATGTGTCGACAGCGGCGTATAATTAATTAATTGTGAAATGAATATTATGATAAATGTGGACAAGCAGCATAATAGTTTCCATGTTTTCAGGCAATGAATATTTATAACATTTTAAAATGGCCATTTAATGTTACAAAAGTGCCGCACCGCTAAAAATCGCTGGGTAAATAAAATAAAATTCAAACTATTCCAGGGCGTAGCATGGGGCTGCCTTGATTTACATTTTGGGCGCTGTGGGAAGCCTTCGGCAAGTGAAATGAAAATGCAACCTTTGCGAGTTGGTGTTTGTTTTTTGGGATCCATATAACTAGCGCGAAGCGCATAAAAATCCCATTGACTTAGCGTCAATATTGCACATAAAGTGCTCTTCGTTATTTATTGCCCCTGTACTAAATTATGTTTAGTGCGCGAACCGGGAAAGCTGTAATTTCAGACTTGGTCTAAGCTTTCAGGTCCTGGCGTACGTTGCATTAACCTCTGTAATTAGTTTGGTGTATTGATTTAAAAACATTTAATGCAGTATTGGTACCAACCGCAAGCTTAATTAGTTTTCCTTTAATGTATTGTCTTTACCGTTATTGTAAATGGGAATGAATTGCAATCTACAAAGAAATTTTGAATTTCGATTGTGTTCAAGCAAGTCGTAAAAGTAATTACGTACTTCAGTTATATTATGTGCTTCTTCTGTTACTTTTTGTGTTATTGTTGTGCAGTCTTTCTTGTAGCCTTATAAAAAAATCTAGTGGCAGTTTGAAGTGCATCTCTTAAGTAAACAGGTTAATATATTCAGAACAAAAAGCTCCTTGCCTATCACACGCAAAATTATATTTGACAAATTATGAACGTTTTCGCTATTTTAAAATAGCATCATCAGATATTTAAATCGACTACAATGAAAATGGAAACAGCAAAAAATTAAATAAGTTTGAAGAACATTAATAATAATTATACATAAGTAATACTTAAAGGTCGAAAAACCCCCTCTTCCAAAAATTTTGAAATTTTTGGAAAATTATTACAAAAACACTAGCCACACGATTTTGTTTAAATTTTCTATACTTATGCAGCTTGGTATTAGCTACATTTTTGTTTTTTGATGAATGCCAGAATTTCACGAGGTTTTGAAAATCGGAAATTGATGCTCCTATAGCGCCTTTATTAATCAAAATATGAAATAAGTTTAAATATAAAAGTTATTCAGTATATAATTCTGCATTCTCCTAAATGTATATCACGTATACAGGGCGTTTGTTTTCCACAGTACAATAAGCAACTTTGTTATTTTAAATGAAACACCCTATATATTATTATATAATTGAATAAAAAATTTAATTGTCTATCACATAGTATAATATGTTTATATAGTTAAAATGTACAGTTGATGAAGATTTCGTGAATTTTAACCGCGTTGTGTAAATTTTGGAGATTTAGGCTGGACTGACAGAAACGGATCGTCGGTCGGTCGCGTCGTCCGGCTTCGCCAGAATTTCAAGCCGGGTTTCTGGGTGTTGGTCAGATTTCTGTCCCGGTTTATTATTATTTATTACTACAGATGCGTGTCTTTCTTCTGTACGTATCGAACCCGTATAGTCTCGTTTTTCTCGCTACGCATTCAAGTGATTTCCAATGCTGTCTCGCGAACGGCTGTTGAATACCAAAAGCGAAATGCTTATATTTAGTATGGAAAAGTCCAAGAAAAAATATTGTATGCGAACTCGTACAAAAGGTGTTATTGCACTTGACGTCGCGTACAAAAATCAGTTATGTTTTGCACTTGTACTTGTTCTTGAATAAGTTTTTATACTCCCCGTATCTTGCCTGACATGACTATATGACTGGGTATTCCTCATATCCTTGACTAACCAAAAAAAGCACATTAAGGGCCGGTTTATCAATTTGGGTTTAACTCCCTATTAGGCTAACCCACAGTCAATTGTCATGGATATGATTTATAAGAACAATCATATCCAGACCCTAAATCTAACTGTTTTAAGGCACGATATAATCCTGTCTGCTGTTATAGTACTCGCATCATTTTTTTAATCGTAGAAATCTCAAAAAAATTTATCGAATACTAAATGTTTCAATGAATTCTTTAACACATGGAATACCCAGCGTAAATTATTCGGTTTCTGACATCTCTTGAAGTTTCGTCGACCAAAACTAAGCATGGCGCGGCGCGCCTGTCGTCCTTCAATTACCTGCATGTACTTCTATTGTAATGGACATGTCTTGACTCGATCGTGATCTCGAACTGCAGTTAAATAATTGTTTTAAAAGACATGTTGCAAAACTTATTTTCTTTAATCCATTTGGCCTTCTTCGGGGACGCTCATGGTAAAAGGCGGAAGAAATGGTAACTAGAAATACAATTAGTAAACGTTTATAGTAATTACCTGAAAAGCTATTATTTTACATAATGGTATTTTACAGATCTGTAGTATTATTTTTGCTGAGAAACACAATCTAAACAACAATAACAATCAGCATGGTTTTACGCACATCTTTTTATGTGTGTGTAGTAGGTACTATATTTTTTATGCAACATTCTTGAGACACACATTTTTCTAAATATATGTATTATTCATATCATTAAATCATCAATTTTTTATTGATTTGTACTGTCGTCTTTTGCGTAAATATCAAGATAGAATGTCGAAGTCATGTCATGAGTAATGATGATTTCGTTTAGCTGTCTCATTTTCTACTTGTTTTTGGCAAGCTAGTTATTTTAATCGGTTTTTTATGCTGTTACCGAAATGCTAATTTAGCGGCACGTCCTAAATACGGAATTAATATATTATTGCAGTTCCGCGATCCCCATCGCCGAAGGGCAGCGTGGGCCGCTCCAGGTCGGACTCATCTTCCCAGACTTGTCTTTCCAAATACGGCAGACTCGTCTCAGCGCCACAACTCTCACGTATTGCAGCAACATTAAATAATATTTATTGCTCGTGTGATAAATAAAATGGCATACTCCATACCCATCTCGCAGTAAAATCACAAATTTAATAACTTAACAATATCGCGAACAAGTAGTACATAGCGATACCAGGATCGTATCTCTGTCATCGCTATCGTTGACAAGATGACTTTTGTTTGTAATTCTTTTAACGGGGCTACGTTTAACATTCATATGGAATCATTTTACTGCAAATTTGGTAATTAAATTGATCTTACGTTCTTGAAATTTGCAAATTAATATTCCATATGTTTTATTTGATACGGTCGAATCTTAGGTATCTTTTATCTTTTAGATTAAGATAAACCATGTGAAAAATATTCTGTGGTTTATGCCGTTGTATTTGTAGGTGTGTTTGTTTTGTGGTCAAAAGAAATGTAGCTACATGATGTTACCATATCTTTCTTGCTTATCAAAATCAGTTTTCCAAGAACATTTCTTTCTTTTGTGTAAAAATGTCAACATCTGACATATACAACAGTTTTTTGAGCGTGTTTTATCTACATACAACATTAATTGTATTTTCAAACTCTCTTGAACTTTACGTCAAGAAGTACACTAACGATTTACGATTACTAATAAATTAAGAAACGAAATAATCTTTGATTACCTTTGAGAAATTGAAAGTTTCTGACACTTCATGCTTCTCATTTAAATTTGTACACGCATTTGGAGGGACACTACCGTCAGGGCTAACAAAAATGAAACTAGGTATTTCAGAAATTTCTGCTTCATGCGAGATTCGAACACACGACAATCAATAATTATTTCGTCACGTTTTGTCTCCGTGAGTACAGAATACGCTACAAATTTCTTGTTGAATACACTACAACGTTTACTTTTAAATGTGTCCAATATCCAAAAATTAAAATATTGTTGGCCAGTCGACTATTTTTTTTTATAAAAATTTACTTAGAAATATGAAGTTCTTCTATTAGTATTCTGTTCCTTTAATTTAGTAAAAACTGTCAATTATTAAATTATTATTATCCCTTAGTAATAAAACTGAATAAAATGGTCTGTACTCTACACCCTTCATCCAAAATAATAATATACAGGTTAGATTCAGAAATGGTAGAATAGTTAATCGTATTTTATTCATTAGTCATTACGAAGTCGTCTTCTAACACCCCTTAAATGGCCAAACCACTTAGGCAATTACAGTTTACTTACCATAGCTTCACCGACTGAATGTTTAAGGTCTTTGAAGTAGGGTCACTAAATGTAACGAGTTAGTCAATGTAGTTAATATAAAATCAAAGCTTCTAGTACGTGTGTGATAATTAAGTCCCCACTTTACCTGAATTACTTTAAGGTTGACAAACCTATACCTATAACCCGTGGATCCAGGAAATGAAAATAATAACTTATTGAGGTAAAGAGAGAAACTTCTATAAACATTTTGATGATTTATAGAATTTTGAATATATGTAGACAAATATTTTTGTAAGTAAAATGACAATCACCATAAGTTTTAAAATTTTTATAATTAAAGCTCCCTGTAATAAAATGAACTTATATTTTACATCCTACTGTGGTTGGCGTCGAATGCTGCTCGTTTCTTCAGTAAGATACTGATCTGCGTATAGGGTTGGTTCTTTCACGAATTGAATTCATAGCCTGTCATCGTATTCGCCAGGAATCCGCCCTAGTTGCCGGCATTATAAAGTGATCATTAAACTGTAAACTAATAAGTTCCTGTGCCGTAGGCGGTCGGCCGCGCTAAAAAACGAGCGGTAAAATGAAGTAATATTCCATGAATAATAGGTGAGCCTTGTAAAAATATATTTATGACTCTGCCAAAAGTTAACGAGGTTAAATTAATATTTCTATTCTTTTCGATCGTGCAAGACAATCTCGACGAAGTCGACTGAAAAGTGGGAGTGAAGAGTAGGGTGTGTAAACACTGCTCTAGAGACTGTTTTGTAAACACCCGTGTATGTATATGAGCCTGTAAGGTTATTTCAAGAGAGAATAACAGGTCGGGTTACCACCAACTGGGCTGATTAATGGTAGGTGATGAAGTGATAACGAATATCAATTAATTGTGCATTTGCACATAACAATCAACAGTGTGTTTACTACGCCGAAGAAGTAGTTGCGAATGTAAAACAATTTCGACAAGCTTGTCTATTAATTGATCCTCATCATTGTTTAATTCACCTAAAAAGTTCAAATATTTATTATTATTCTGTTTTCATATCAATTTTAATTCTCAAGTCTGTTTTCTAAAAGGCACATTTTCTAACGAAGGTTGGTCGTTATCGTTTTTCCCGTATGTTCTGTGCCATAGTAAAAATGATTATATCTCTGTCTAAATTATAATGCATGCCCTTCGTTCTTCAGACCAGGTCTTCCTGTTTATTCTCAACAATAACTAGAAGGTTGCCCATCACTTCTCACAGCCATGTTTGTATTTTTTTTCTCTCGCATTAAAAAGTAGGTACCTACTTACTTATGCTGTATGCACGTTTTTCCCTTCTCTATTTTCCATGATAATATTTTGTAGTACTACACCACATTCGGCGAATGGCACAAAGTCAAATAATAATAATTAATAAATTTAAATACAGAATGACCCGAAATAAACTTTGTCACTCTGGTTCTATTTAACTAGGATCACAGCAGCTAACTTAACCAAATTTCGTTTAGACCACTTCGTACTTGGATTCATGGATTAACAATCCCAGCGATTGGAAAAAAATTGATATTAGAATTAAAACGACGACTGTTCTCTAAGTTCGGGATTTTATCGATGAGTACTTCCGCTGTTTTGTCGATTTCGGCACATTGCACCTTGTAGTATGTGGATATCTCATAGAACCAGATTTAAATATAGAATCTATATTGTGGTATGACGATTTGCCAATAGTCAATATCCGCCATTCAGTAGACACAGTTAGTTCGTACTGGGTCCTTTTCCTTTGGAGTGTGGGTATGATGTTGAACATAGGGTTTTGACCGATCTCTGGTTCTGAACAATTAAAGATTGTTTCGCTTTTAATTTTGCCAATTGGTCCATGTGTACGCCAAAGTCTTGGAACCGATTCCAGAACTATTATCTTGTTCTGCTTCCGTTTTGAAGAATTGCAATTTTACTCTGGAATTTATCTGAGCCACCTGCAGAATGTTAATGGTTAACAATGCCAACCGTTTCAGTTTTCTAGATATCCTGCAGCTCACTGTATAGTACTAATAGGAACTAGCACAGTTGTGCTAGGGTGCCTTGGATGATATTGATAGATAGATAACGGGCGATCAAAAAGTTTTCAAATCGAGTTGGCCGTGTATATTAGAAGGCATGTCGTAATTCATATTCGCGTCCAGAAGTGAACTAACACAGGAACTTAACTCAAACTAACCAGTGACATTTCTTTATCGTTCATTTTCAGACATTCAAAAAAATGGACGGAGAAATACAATTTTTTCATCCCTCTGTTTAGTAACTTTTTATCTGTCAATATGATCCAAGTCACCCTATATAGTACTGGATTTCTGTCTAGGTTCACTTACTTTTAAATGAGTAGATACCTCAGGGTATCATTCTGTGGCAGTAATAGGCATTGAAATGTTGGGCTAACAACGCTACCTTGTTTGTATTCCCCATAAGTAAAAATAACTGCTTTACCTGCTAGTTTCCCAAGGGAAACTTTACTATTGTTAATTTTTGTTTTTCCATTCAATAATAAGGATTCATCTGTTTTGTCTAGATTCCAGAATATCTGCTACGTTGATACATGTACATTAGTTGCTTTTAAATAAGGCCTGAGAACAGTTTCTACATCATCGAGTACACTGAGTACACACTTAGTTATTCATTGTGCAATTGTGGAGAAAACATTACCAGCATTAATACATACCAATATTTAATTTACTAGTTTTCTATTAACAATTCCCATGAAAATGAATCACTTGAAGTTAATTAATTACCTGGCAATTACAAAGTAATTTAGTAATAATGGAGTCTTTTAAGCTTTGATAACTTTTTAAGTGAGCCGTAAACTTCTTTTATACATTATCTACAACAAACAGCGACAACATGGTAACGCCCAAGACATTTTGCCAGATCATCAATCAAAATGGCTTTCTGGTCCTGTTGCGGTTACAAAGACATTCAACTTGAAACACAATGGTGTACAAAACACAAAGAAGTATTAATTTGTTTTGCACCTTGTAGAAATATCTTAAGAAACCAAAAGTAATGTGGTGAATCAGAAGAAAAGGAGTAACAAATATGCTCTTTATAATTTCGGAGCAAGCGGTGCACCAATTTATGTGGAAGTTGGGAGTTATTGATGTTCTGAAATGAAACTCTTTTAAGTGGCTGTGTGATATATAATTAAATACAATGTAATACATATGGTTATAGCCTTCATATACGAAAATTGATATATTAAGTTGGCGCATTTAATTTTGGATTGGCTAACTAATGGCAGACCACCCAGGACCGTAATGAGCTGAAGCGAGAGGGAATTGTCTGCTTCACACTCGTACACCACCTACCATGAGATTAAAACTGGATTGAGAATATCTTCTAAGTAGTTGCACAGATTTTTTTAATGTCTGGATATTATTAATTAAAATTTAAAAATGTATGTAAGTGGGTCGGTCGAACCATAGACTACATCAACGTAGTTATAAGCAAATAAGATTCTTTAATCTATGGCCATAGGTTTGAGACTGAGCTATAATCCATTACAAGTTATACCTAATAGAGAAAAAGTATAAGATCGGTTTTAAAAGTATTTGTTGTGTGCTTTATGAATCATTTTAACTCTTTTAATTTTAATTTTTCTCTTGTTTCAGGAGATATGCAAAAGAAAACTCTCTGAAACTAACTGGTAAGTCTATTTCGTTTTTTTTTCTAATGTCGACATAGTTCTGTGTATAATATATAATCGGAAAAACATTTCTGTTTCTAAATTAATATTCCTGATACCAAAAGAGGATGATCGAACCGAATCTAGGTACATCCATGCAGAAAGGCTTTATTCGCGCCTCAAAGTTCTTAAAGAAAAATTGTTGTTTTAAATAATAGCATAGTATTTCTAATAATTTCAATGAATTGCAATGCATTTCGTTATCACTGTTTCGCTAGTTGTCATCTAATTCCAAAGTAACCCATATCATTTTACTTTTTAATAAAAAGACTGCTGACTGACAAAATGTAATTAATTTGGTTCCATGTCATGCTTTAGGAGGAAAAACCTGAGCAACAGGTAGCTGAATTTACATTTGCAATTTTATGTTTTCTTAATAAAATTTTAAATGCATTGGGGTATTAGAAAATTCTTCCTTTAATCCTATTCAATAATCTAATGTTAAAATTCAAATGAACATTAATTTAACTACATTTTTTTTTTTTTATGTGAACCGTATTTTTATATCTCCTTATTAAAAACTTGCCGTATAATTTAGGGGTGAAATTAATTACCCCTATTCTAAAGCAGGAGAGAGTTAGTTAACGTTCTAATAATGAAGGACTAATGCGAAGACAAATAGCTTGTTAAGAACAGGACTGCGGCCAATTTATCAATTTGACTGGTTCAGCGCAGACACGCGCCCATTGTTTACATTTGTGCTAATCACTTTGTAATAATTTCTTAGAGACTGTCTGACAGAATTTCATTGCAGGTTTACACCTGCCATGCTTTTGGAGAAAGCCCCTAAAATTAAACTCGTTATTGATCTCACCGAAACCGACAGATACTATCCAAAAGAGGTAAGTTATCCTGTAATGATTTATAAGTAGTTTCAGTAAGTCAGGATGAACTGGTAGATTTAAATTAAAAAAACATGTCTTATAAAGGTGTACTTAGGAAAACTTAATTATTTCACTTACGTACGATAACTATTTTGCTGTACCTACAATAGTTTCATTGACAACAGCCCTTGAATGTTTTCGTTATACCTACATCCAATTTGAATATTCTTTTAGGCAATTATCATCGGATCGCCTGGGCTCAGAACCAATCTGAAGTCGGAGTTGGCTGCTGCAGACAGATCTAGATAGAACTAATTGGTTTATAGCGTGTATTTCGGTGATATTTTTATTTGTAATCTACACATGCATATTCATAAGTAATTAACGAAATCGTTCGGCTCACGTCACTATCGTTCTTGAAGTATGGGTATCACTGACAGACGCACCGAGATAATTTAGAGTCTTCTTTATATATAATACTTTTGTTGCTTCGTGTTGGATCCAGTTGTCGAATAAAGATTAACAGTGTCAATTCTACACACAAATTGAAGTAATGTTGAATAAGTAATATACTTTGATGTTGTGATGTATGTATTAATCTCGTATTGTTTTTTTTGTTCTGGTCTTGTGCATTGATTGGTATGTTTTAGTTTTGTTACATCGTTAACGGTAGGGAAATTATTATAGTTGGCAGTTATTACGTTGGATTATCACAAATTTGGCTTTTGCACGACGTTTTTGTTGGGTAATCTCAAATGGTGAAACCTATTTCGCTTGAGGATTCACCCCCAAAGAAGCTTTTTAAACAATCTTAGAAGTATCTAGTTACTTATTTGGCGAGTGCTAGCTAAGTTAAATTTCAGATTGAAATGTACATTTCGAAATAATAATTTTTAAGTTTTAACCAATCGTTCTCTATAATAGGCAGAGAAAACGGAGGTTTTCTATGGGGTTCAGGTCCAAGAATTATGTTCGCCAATTCATTATTCCAAATGTATTGTTTGGTAAACAATTAAGCCTAGGTCATAGTTTATCAAATCAGCAATTTTAACATCTTGTATAATAAATAATTATTATCCGATAAAGTTCATCATATTCTCTCGTGCAATAATTATTAGTTTGCTGCGTACTCGTTTCTTTTTCATCAGCTGTATCTCAATGTTATTATCGAAAATAATTATAAAACTAGTTGTATTACCCCTTCTTAGTGCAACATTTTGACATATATATTGTCAGGATCATTAATAATATGAAAAATAATTCTCATTGAACAACACTATCTGCCAGTGCCTGGGGTCTATTGCCGCTCCTCTGTGCTAATCGCGCACGGTGTACTTTTGCTTCTCTGAAAGCAGCTTCTGCCGCCCCGGTTGTGGCTGTGCACCCACTTATGTCAATAGCTTCAGACTATCGTTTTATTAATTCTGTAGAATTAAAGATTCCATTAGTAAGATTTCTTCTTCTTAACGGTGTTTCTCTATAACGGAGGTTCTCTTTAGTTGGCCACTACAAGGTTAGCGTGCCTGTTAAACAATCGAATCCTATTGGTTGATTGCGTTGCAATGGGAAGCGATTTCGCAACTGGACTTTCCTTCCTTATAGTGAAAAATGAATACAACTCATTTTTTATTCCATGAGAAAAATACAAGGTCGAGATATATTTATACAGGGCTTTCATTTCAAAACTAGCCACCTTTAATAACTCTGAAAGTTTTGAAATTTCCAGTTTGAATAAAAACACGTCAACTTTGATATCAAGGGGGAAGTTTAAAACTGCCATTGAAGTAATTTTATAATTCACCCCCTCCACTCCAGCAACCCCCACTTTGAAATTTCAAATGGAACCACCTACTTTGTGATATGTCATTTTACAGGTAATAAAATTCTCTATCTAACCATACTATTTTTTATTGCACCCCATCACCATCCTCAACCCCCCTTCACTCCAGCAACCCCCCCCTTTGAAATTTCAAATTTCCCCCTACCTTGTGATATATCATTTTACAGGTAAAAAAATTCTCTATCTAATCACATTATTTTATATACAACCCCTCAACCTCAACAACCCCCTCTTTCTGAAATCATTGACATTTCCAATTTGAAAAAAAAAGTTCATTTTTATATCGAATGGGAAGGTTAAAATGACTATTTAGCATTTCAATAGAACACCTTAACCTTCCCATTTGATATAAAAATGAACTTTTTTTTTTCAAATTACAAATGTCAATGATTTCAGAAAGAGGGGGTTGTTGAGGTAGAGGGGTTGGAATATAAAATAATATGATTAGATAGAGAATTTTTTTACCTGAAAAATGATATATCACAAGGTAGGGGGAAATTTGAAATTTCAAAGTGGGGGTTGCTGGAGTGGAGGGGGTGAATTATAAAATTACTTCAATGGCGGTTTTCAACTTCCCCCTCCATATCACAGTTGACGTGTTTTTATTCAAACTGGAAATTTCAAAACTTTCAGAATTATTAAAGGTGGCTAGTTTTGAAATGAAAGCCCTGTATATTTAACAAGACAAAATCCCGAACACATCCCGAATATGTCCAATCAAAAAAAAAGAAACAGTGAAACTGTTAGTAAACAACACCCTACCAACAAGTAAACAACCTATAGCAACGGGTTTTTTTAATCACAGGAACCCGTCTTTTTAAACAGGATGGGGGGCATTTTTGTCGGACCAAACGGATTTATCGCGAAAAATGGAATCCTATTGGCTGACGTTTCGGGTGTTGCTTAATAACTACTGTATGAGTGATTTTGTCAAAAAAATCTCGGAATGTTTTGTTGGTATTTATTATAAGCAGAAATTAGTTCACGGAATGTTTATAACAATACCATTTTATATTTATGTTGAACGTTGATGTGTCCATAAATTTTTATTAAATAATATCGGGTGGTCACAAATTAATGAGGTTCTAGTTGGCTGTGCCTCTATTTAATTTACATGGAACTACAGCCAACTAGACCTGATAAATATTTGAATACACGATGTTATGTATTGGTATACTTCTACGTATAATATTATTAGGTAGTAGTAATAATAATAAAAATGAGATATATTTCCTATACTACTAGTACATTTTCTTTACAGGCTCTTCTTGAAAATGGGGTACAGCACAAGAAAATACGGTGTCGCGGTGGTGGAAGGATTTTGCCTCCTCATCACATAATTCACGAGTAAGTACAGAGAGCTTTTGAAATAATGGCAGAAGAGCTTGTAGTATGTGTTACGGACCACTAACCTCAGTCATTGCGCTTGGTTCATAAAACATAGGTGTACCTCCATTTCCGACAAAACAATGTCGCAAACCAGACGGCGTCTACATATTTCTATTTCAAGTGGTTTATTATCGGTTTAAGTGCTTTTCAACTTCAATGTGGCCGTTCATTATATAAGTAATTTCAATGGAATTTATGCGATAGTCTTACTTAGAACGCTTTAAAATCGAATTCTTATTAAGTCTTTTTTCAGTCATAAAACCTGTATCGATATTTTCATTGAAAGAAGAATCAATATAAAAAATCAGGATATCTGGAACTGATTGTTATTCCCTATGCCCTATAGTGTGACTCTGTTACATTGTAACCGACTTTACAATCAAAATGTGACATATTTTTTATTAGCTACACAATTCTAAAGGATTTGCATAAACTGAAACTTAAGAATGCGTAGTCTGTATACTCCAAGAGATATTTCTAGACGCAAAATTTTGAATGAGCTTTTTCTTTAAATTCGTGTATTATTAGTGTTGGATTTGATATCATGAACCGCATTTACGAAGCGAACTTCATAATTTTGCAATATTTCCCTGAAAGCAGCAAAAAGAGCTAAACATGGAAGTGGTCCTTATAATAGGTAAGATATCGGACACCCTAAATGTTGTTAATCATGTTCATGCTGAGGAAGAACGTCGAGTTTATTGTTAAAACTATAAATTGAGAGAGCGGTCAATATAGAAGACGTTAAAACAGAAATACCTGTCCATTAAATTGAAGCTTCGTTTGGAAATTCTGATTTTGTTTTCAAAATGGTTAGTCATTAAATTAAGCGTCTTTTAAACGAAATTTCTACCTTTGACCTTTCCGGTTGAGTTGATTAAACTTTTACGATTCATTTACGCTTTCTCACCACTTTACTGCAACGCTTTATTTTAAATTCCTGAGGTGTGTTTCATAATCTTGCGGTTACAGCTTACAAACTGCTAAAAGCACAATTATTTGCAAAGAGGGAAAGTCAGAAAGCAATGTACATACAAGCCTCACTGTCGTTAAAAAAATAACACCTTGATATGTCTTGACTTTTGTATTGTTTGTTGTGTTCGGTTTGTGGTTAGTTGGAAAACCATATTTTAGTTTGGCGCCGTAAGTGGTGGGCGACCAAGACTGGAAAGCAAATGTTAAATGTACATCATCACTACATTAACGCATCGGTGTAATTTAAATATTCATTAACAGAGATTGTAAAACAAAGAACTAATGTTATTGGGCTTTCATGCAAATAGTTCAGGAAAAGACGAATATTGTCCTTGAGTATTGTAATTTCGAATAAATTACCAGATGTTTATGTTTTTCAGAAATAAAAACATAGGTTTACATGGAATATAACCAATGTCATTAATTACCTACACATTATCTTAAAACTTAAATCTATGTAAAAGTGTAAATTTCTTCTTTAAATTTAAGCGGGCTCTATTGCCAGCAAAAGTGTGTTCTTTACAATTAAAATATAAAATAATGCTTGTCCCTACACACATAATAATTTGTTGAAATGGTTTTCTGAATAATTATAGTTTACAACTTGCGCGATGCGAAATTCCCTGTAGAGTGTAGATCCAACTATCTAACGTGTAAACGTGCAGTTAAAGGGTTTACATTACGTGCAGTGGGTCCGTCCAGCTGATTTGCATAACGCTTTCATTACCACGTTCAGCACATCATTGACCCGAAGCCATTACCATACGACCATGTGGATCTAAATTGTCTTTGAAACACACCCCGTTTTGAATATTGTATTCATCCACCCAACTACTATTGTCTCTGTTTTAGGGAAAGTATGTTCTAGTTCTTTTTCTTTCTTAGACAACCATGTCTGAATACGCGGCGTACTGTCGTAACACTTTTCAGGTTTCACACTTATGTAAAGGAACAGAATTCTTTATTTTTAACTAGAGAACGGTAAAATAAAATGGTGTTTATTCATTTTAGTGAAAACTATAAAACATATGTCCTTTAAAAGCTCATTAGCGTATTTTTTAATTTTAGTAATAACTTTTCGACACCTTTCTAAAACACCTCTGTTGTTTAAAGTGTGTTAGATGCCTAATTTCATCATTAAGCTGTTAGTGCCTTGTTGACAGTAGCTAATGAGCTTTCGTGTACCTACGGGTATTTAACAGACAGTATGCTGTAATAATGATATACTAATTTTATAACACCCACGGAGCTGTTGGTTAGGATTTAATAACTCGTCAAGAACTTATCCTGATTAGAATAATGTAATAAACGATTTCTTTATTTGTTTTCACATGACCCAAATCTTTGTATTTTTACATAAATATGAATTAAACAGCGAAGAACTGAAAAACATGTCGCTTGTCAACCGAATTTCAATTCCTATCGTGAATGAGCTTAAAGAAGAATTTTCCTTTTATGAAACAAATCAATAGAATATTAAAAAAAAGAAGCTTTAGGGAGGAATTCATTGCCGTTTCATGAAACTTAAAGGGTCTCTTAGAACTTGAAGCCTTCAGTCTGACTATCCTGTTCTATTTATAAATTCTTTATATTTTGATGCTATGTACCCTAAAATTGCCAAAATTAACTTTTGTTAATAAAACACACACTTTCTCTTCTCAGAACGTGATCTCGGTGTCATTGTTATGTGATTTCATTAAACGCCCCACGATTATTAAATTTAAATGTTTAAATAGGAATAGCACATTTAAGACCATTTCGTTTTACCTTTTGCTAAATATACATAAAGACAATGTTACTTACACAAATAAATTTTCTGTGTTCATATAAACATTAAATTCAGTTTACTAGAATGTTTAAGTTTTGATACATCACAATATTTGAAAAGTCAATGAATTATTACTAAATCCCTTGTGTTATTCATAAAATTATAAACCAAACCTTTTATGTACGCTGCTTGTCTGCAGGACAGAACGGAATCCCACTGCTCCGGAGATTGCTTGTGGCCCGCGCGAATGATTGTTTCATTCCGCTGTCAAAACGCCGCATTTCATTTCCAAATTGATCTATAGCTGGGAATTGATTCATTGAAATCGTTTATTTCAGGCATTAGCTAAAACGCTTTCGTTTGAAATTAATGTGCCCTGCTCGGGGTTCTTTTAGTCTCGTCGGCGAGTTCGCAGCCCCTCATAAGAATTAAATATTGTAATAAATCACTTCCTGCAGTTATAACCGATTTTTGCTATTAATGATGCAGGAACGTAGTTTGGTCATTGCTTGAAGTCACAGTTTTTTGAAACAGTATATTTTTTATAAAAGTTGATTAAAATTACGTACCTACATACCTACTCATTGTTTAGTAGATGAAAATTATTTTTGATGTAGTACTCTATTATTTTAAAAAGTGTTTAATTACCTATTAGCTGTGTTGGAAAATTTGAAATTATTCTGTTGTATACTACTTAATTAACTCATAATTAATTTTTGAATGTACAGGCTGTTACATAAAAAACGCCTCAAGCCATAACTTCGTTATTTTAAATTTTGGACCCCACAGACTACGTATAATTTTAAATGGTAAGGCAAACCCTTTCGCAAATATCTGTCAACTGTTTTAAGCTACACGATTCAGGGTGAAATTCTGCATTTTCAAATTTGAGAAATAAGTTTAGTTTTCTTCGTTTCTCCTTCCAAGGGGAATCATGCAAATTTTTAATTATGCCTATTAAAGAGCCTATTACTATTATTATAATATAATATGAATGCAACAATTTATTTTATGTCATGTATTTTTAAAAGTTTCTTGTTGTATTAATTTTACAGCGATTAACTCAACGGTATATAAAACGACAGCGCGCTAGCAAAACAAGATTTTTTTGTGTTCATTTTAATTAGGTCCAAATAATATTCGTGTATTATTGCTGTTATAAAATAGTGTTGACATTTTAATGGAGCCGCCTCATATCCTTTTGTTATTAGTTAATATCCGTAGGATATCGGTAATGGGGTTGTTCAGCGTGGGTTGCTTTCAGATTATTACCGACCTCTAATGCTGCTAATAGACTGATACTTAAGAGCTTTTTAATAGAGACATCAAAATGTTCTAATTTGGGCTCCGCCGCAATTTATCATGTAATTTAAGCTGTTCAGCCGCATTTATCCTAAGGAAATTGGACGATCTATATTTTAATTATTTCCCTTCTTTTTTATAAGCCCACACAGTTGCGAATTGTATATTGAAATAGTTTTTCTTTTTAGATTTACTAGAGCCATCGATGGTTTCTTGGACTCGAAAGAAGGTTCAGATAAAGGTAGGTTCATTATTTATATTATTGTAGTTTAGAGTTGAGTATTTTCCAAGATTTGGTATGAGTCTTTGTTGTACCTTTTGTTTAATTAAAAATTAATAAATCAGAATTAAATTTAACGGCTGACGCAGTCAGAGACGATCCCTCAGAAAGTGAGGTCTGTGCTCCCCAACATCTTTCATACCAGGATCATCCCGATAAGATCGCATTCAATATTTCAAAACGTACCGAGCTGTAACATAAATAATCACAAGTATGAGTTTCTAAGAATTTTAATTCATTGTCTGTTCGCTGGTAGTCACTTCTGTATACATAAAGAGCTTCCAAGGTAGCTTCATCGAAGCGGCAGCCGAAACACTCACTGCCTATACATTTTTCAAATTTTAACTGTGTTTCTCTTACTCTTGCTGGAAGAATGCACGTAGGCGGACTGGACACTTACTTATCTCTCTACTCTCTAATTATCTAAGAGCTTTATCAAGTTTAGTGTTTCTTCGGCCTCCAATACAATGTGTGCATAGAGCATTCTTATGCGGAGGATATTTTAATCCACCTGTGTTAAACAACCTGTTAGATAGAACGAAAGGGCAATGATCTACCATGGAGAATGTTAGGAAAATCAAAAATAGTGTTGCGCCTTATCTTTACGTAAATACTTTGGACCATGTACTGTATTTTGTTCATATACCGCTCTTGGGAACACCGCTTGCTTTCAATCACTTTCGTAATAAGCTTTTTATCTAAACATCGGAGTGGTATTATGATAAAAATATATGCAGGTTACAACGCAAACAGATCCAATGTACACGGACACTTAATACCTATAATATATATCCTTATGTAATATTTGAGAGTTGGATCTACAAATAAATTTTGTCCTAGTTTACCTTTCAAAATTAAGACATATCGATAAGATATAGTCGTTGTTTATATATTATTTATGACATCTATTTTATTTGTATCGCAACCTATACAAGCTTTTTATTGCATAATGTTTCAATAATCCTCAGTAAATTAACCTAACAAAGTAATTAACAAACATGTTGTACCTGCAATGCATAATTATTAGAACAATGCTGGCTGGCTCTGGTGGTTTACAGTTGTTTAACTTGTCACATAAAATCGATAAAACGAATGTAAAAGCCACAACAAGAAGAAAGATGATTGTAACAAGTATATAAATCATACTTTCTACAGGTTTATATATTTTTGACTCAAATGCTTGAATGCTCCGGTAACTCCGTCTTGCAAGTAATAAACACACTTACGTGGTGGGGTTAGGAAGAAAGTTCAAATGGCGAAATTCTATTTAAGGGAAAGTATGATATTTTTCAAAAATTAAAAGTAGTAATACTAAAAGTAAGCAATTTTAAGAATAAAACAGTTGTTTCTATACAAACAAACGTTCATTAAAAATATATTATATTCAGGGTTTTGACTGTGTGTCCGCTATGTTCTTCGTCATTTGGGGTAGACTCTGATCATATTATAAAGTTGCCAACATGCTTCCACTAATACTAAAATTGTTTTCATTCGGCCGATTTCATAATCCGACTTTAAATTTAAAGCTTCTTTAGAGTGTTGTACAACAACGCAACAATAATGCGTTACTTAGCAACCGGGCTAGTTAAAGCAGCTTTATATTTAAAGTCGACTTGATTATGAAATCGGTCGTTAAAGTTTGTATTACCAATTTCGAATCAGTCACAGAAAACCCCAAATGAGTTTTTTAAGGAATGGTAGTAATTTTTTTTTCTAAATAATCCCATAGTTTGAGTTGATCTATATTTTAAAAATAATTCCAGTGTTGATTAAAAAGGACTATTTTCAAAAAAAATTTATATGTGGGTATTTAAATTTTTGAGTTGCCCCATAATGCGTGAGTAAAAGTGTAATTTATACAGGGTGTCCCGAAAATGGCGCAAAATATATATGGTACGCTGTTCAGTACCGCTAAACAAGCGTGAGAAAAAATATTAAAAAAAATCTTTTCGCTCAAATTTGTAAGATATGAAGATGTAAAGTTAACACTTGTAACTTTTTAAAAATTGGAAATGAAACTGACTAAGGGTACTCTATTTGTAGAAAATAATGTCTTTTATTGTTTCCAAATTTCAAAAATTGCAAAAAAGCACGTAATTCCAAATTATTAAATAATTACTGAAGACATTTTTACATCGAGATAGCGCGAAAATGATTCTGGCAACATTGTGCTCTGTTCAAAAATCAGTCGTATATAGTTTCCCAGGTAATAATGAGCAGGTAACAATGACAATAAATAGCTTCCTAACAAGTTATAAAATGTGGATGTGGCAGATTGTGCACATCTTTTTCGGTTAATAACTACAAAAACACGGCAGGTAGATTTTTTTTGTATTTCTCCTTTACTCCCTTGTGAGTCACCTACAACCCCCCATAAATATTTTGCGCCATTTTCGGGACACCCTGTATAAAAAATGGCCATTTAAAAAAATTCAGAAATATAAGTCCTTGCATTATATTCACCCTGTATAATTACATTCAGATTAAAGAGACTGTATCTAAATCTGTAATATAACTGTATACTTCACAGATTCTATACCGATGTAAATCATTGATTAGGAATACTAAGAATCGTTCGGAAACTGGACACCAGTCCAAACAAAACGGCTTGCTTAATAATTATATAAAACCAAATGGAGTTTCTGTTCTAGTCGATAGTCGTAGTTACCGCTTTCTCATCTATCTTTGGAGCGAGTTTTTCTTTGTACAACTTGGACACTCCCATCTACTTCTTTAGTATTATCACATCTTTAAATTATTGCCACTAATTTCTTCTAGTGAATCGTTTGCTTTATTTGTAGACCACTTCGCCTTCACGTTTCTGCATTGCGTTGCAGTGGGAAGTTAGATCTTATCTATTTTATGACAAAGCGTGTAATGCATGTTTAATATGATTTATTAAAATAATTTGTTTTACAATATTGTTTCTTTGTATTTAAAAACACGCTGTAGAAGTATTAAACTTTTATATTGTATATAAATTTTAACTACCAGTAAGCGTTTGTTTAAATTTATGCTAATTTTTATTTAACATACTAAAAATACTACTCTATAACTCTAGATAATTATATCCATATTTGGCTATTATAAAATATTTTATAACTGTGAGTAGTAGCGGAATAAACTATAAATTTTTATAAACTAAGTCGTATGCATATGAAACTTCTTGAATATTAATCCAAATGAAGCCGAGAATAGGCTATCGAATAGTGTGGTGTGATCGTCGAAAAAATTAAAAACCTGCGAAAACTAAAAACGGCTAAAAAATATTGAAAGCAAGAAGTTCTAGTGAAAAGTATTCTACGGACGTTAATATATTTTCTTTTTAATAAATTTCATAAATAATTTATAAATATAAAATAAAAACTGAAAATTTTAGGTTTCCAACCCCCATAACATCTAACATAACCGGCAACAAGCTCGATACTACCTACGATTATTATTTCTCGACGTCCGTCATGCAAACTTCATCTAAGTTTTCTATACAGCGTATGCTTATAATAAATGCTGTATAATAAACCTAAAACCATGTCTCTAGTATTTCCCCGAATAGCTTTACTTCACACTTGTATTTACAAAGCGCAAGTATGCAATCGTAGTAGAACTCGCAGCTAGAGGTATTCGTCTTAACTAAGCATTGAAATCTCCATGTAAATAGATTTACATTAATAATATTTGCTTCAACATTTGCAACCTCTTATACGTGTTGGATGTCAGTGAGACGTAATAAATGTATTCTGCAAATAAGTATTGATGCATTTGGTGGCGTGATTAGTACAAATAAATGTTGACAGGCAAGGCCTCCCAACGTGGTAGTTCACCGACAGACGATTACTCGATATTCAATTCGATTCTTGATAGCGCAGAAGGGGGTCCGTTTATCTGTCGGTTGTTGGTACATTTATTACTGTTACTGTTGGACCATACCGTTATTTTAACATATTTGGGATCGGTAGCTTTCAATTGATCAAAACGTTTTGTTATTGTTATCGTCCTTGAAAATGAATTCCTTTTTTTAACATGACTTTAAATAAAAACTCTATTTAGACTCTCTTCTTGTTACAGATGCGCTAATTGGTGTTCACTGTACTCACGGTTTGAATCGAACAGGATACTTAATATGTAAATATATGGTGTTACGTTACGGCATTCCTGCACATGAAGCAATTAAGGGTAAGTATTTATAAACTTATGCTATTTTAGGATAAAATCTATCAATGAAGAAATATGAAAATAACAGTGCTTATATTTTTCTTTAATAAAATAAAGGCAACATGTCATATTATGCAATTGCAGGGAGTTGTCGTGAGCTGTTGCATTAAAAACGTTAGACCTGTTCACTTAAACTGTCTCTTTTTTATCTCCCCAAAGATAGTAATTTAGCTTTAACGAAACATCTTATACAGTGGAGTAATAATTAATTTACGAAAAGTCACGGCAATAATCCTATGTAAGGTGTGGATTAAAATCATGGCGTGCTATAGAGTTCGGTCATCAGGTGATCTACCTCGGTGGGTAAGCGCAATATCTATGGTATCGTTCCTTGCCAACCTATAACCGTGTAATTGTTTACCCACCGAGGTAGCCAAGTTACTAACGTGCTAACGTCCAATGACCGACAATGATGCAACAGCCAAAATTAAACCTCTTATCGTAATAATTCGGTTGAAGGTGTTGAGCTTTTATGAGATGGTAATGAAACACTCTCAGCATGAAATGTTCTGTGCTGTACTGGAATAAGTCTAAAAATTTTTGCGAGTGCTAATTCTTGGGCTGCGGTGTAATTTGAAAATCCTCAAGTCTGATTTCCCAAAAAACTCTCCTCTCCAGCCTCTTAAAATCCCATGTGTGTATACTGTTAAACACTTGTTGATTCGGAATCGGAATAAGGTGGGGAAACCCCCGCCAGTTTGTAGCATTATAAATAAAATGAACATCTGCATCTTCTTGTAGACCAGCAAACTAATTGAGCGACAGATATAATACCATTGTTTCTCACAATCGTATCCCTCGGCCACTAGTTGAAGTTATTCTACCATAAACCCACATTTATAGCGAATTTCTGGTTTTCTTTTCCTCTTCCGAATAGTAAAACTTGTTGTTGTTATGACGTTTTTGGTTAAAGGGCGGTTGACGGATTGATAAACCGGCACTAAAGTAAGGTCTTAATTAAAAAATATTCCTTCCTATCGAAAAATACAAATTGTGAATAACCTTTTAGTATACCTAGTAGTAAATAGCAGTAATAAATTGTTTGATTTCCAATTTTTAACATGCTGAATATTATTTATTTGAAATTCACTCATTTGCATAATGGGTCTGTTATGGCAGTGAAGTAGTTCCTGTTATAATTTCCCATTGGCGTGCCTTGGAAATTAATTGAGGTATTAGCAGCGGCGAGAACAGATTAATTGCTAGCCAACGGTCATGTTGCATTGTCGTACAAACGGATATAAATCATAGAATAAATTATTAATGACCGCGGGTTTCAAATTTTGATTAAAATTCTGTTATTAACGCCTCAGAGATTTTTGCAGGGACTTTTAATTATTATCCAATTAGTACACTAACCTTTTAGGAGGTTACGATGCAGCCTTAGTAAAATACGGTGTAACGAGTTTGGTTTTTGTTCCAGCATTTGAAAACGCACGGGGGCATAAAATGGAGCGGGATGTGTACGTAAATGATATCGGGAGTCGTATATCGACACCTCCGCCACCACCACGACCACCACCACGAGATTTACCTGGTCATTCGCAAAACCGACGGTATTTAAGGGCGCAGCCTCACCCTTCCTATCGTTCTTCTCCACTAGACGGATGTTACAGTGAAGGTAGAAGAAGTTACTCGGATCGCAATATGTTCTACCCCAAGTTCAGCTAAATCGGTTGTCTGCAATACAACACAAGTGGATCAAAAAATTAAATGCGTTCACTTTTGTTATGTAAATCTATGAGCCTCTGTATGGATACGTATTAAAGACTATTATACAGTTTATAAAGAAGCGCTTTTATTTTAGATCTGTATTGCAGGAATCCTTCTCGTTATAAAATTTGTACATTGCAGCAGTGTGCGTCAGTTTAGTAAGTATCATCTGACACTTCTTCTATAATCTAAACTAGAAATCGTCTAGCAAGCTGACGGTTTGGTAGAACATGAAATGGGGTAAGTATATTATTTCTTGCTCTTTTTCGCCTCAAACGCCTCATTAGAAGTGGTACTATCATACTCATATCTATTTTAGAAATGTTACGATTTCTTCATGGTTTTCTTAATTTTTTTAGTCTATATTCAAGAGATTTGCAGTTACAGGTAAAATATTTAATATCACATAGTTTTGTAAAGATTACCGAAACTGTTTACTATTTCCAAGTAGGTACATAGTAATATCATCAATATATCAAATACATGTAACATCGTAAACATTCAATACATTTTAGAATTGAAATATTAAAACCAGTCTGCAATAAATTTGTTGTTATGGGTTAAAATTAGATTATCAGCTTTGTATTCTAAAAATACTCTTGGTAGGTTAGCTTTTGTCTTTACAAAGTTTTTGTATCGAAGAAAGAGTGATTTCGGTAGAACAAGGTCTCTGATACAAATCTCTTAATGTCGGCGGTATAATTTAACATCACCAGGTTAAGTAAAGTAGGTGGGTTTCAAAAGAAATGAATTGGCTAGTTAACTTTTGGTGTCGGTCGAGATATCCCCTTGCAACTCCCCCCTGTCAACGGCCCTACTAATAACGACTAACGCAGAACAATAGCACCTTCACTAATACAGCGTTTTGTCAGCGAAGAAAACGACATTCGTAAGAATAGAATTATGAGGGTCGTTTCATATACAACAAAAATCGATTAGACTTGGTGTGGTACAAAGCCAGTCTTGAATAGTCAACAGATCTTGAGAAATCATTAATATTTGTTTATTTCTTCAGGTGACAATGTACTGGCATTATTTCAACAATTGGTATTTTACACGACTGTTCTTGGAATGCTTCTGATACTCATTTGGTCGTCCTTAGCTTAGTGAGTTTACGATTCTGATAAGAATCCAGAGGCGCCGGTAGGTGACACCGGTAGGTTGTTTAAAATCACTGTTTCCCATATTATCGTTCAATCTGAAACCGATAAATTGTTTCACTTTACCTCCAGATTAAGTTGATATCTTTCCCTAAAACTATCCTTTAGTACTTAATTAGTGTCTGCCGCTACACAGGAGCAAAGAATCAGGAAGATGTATAAGATTACCAGGCGTTTTGTTTAAAATTCCTGACCGATAAGTCCGATGCACCAACAATTTCCAATTAAGGAATATTTTGACCTAAGAGACCTGTTTGATCACATCATTCCTTATACTATATTCGACACATTGTTTCAACGCACATCGTGAGAAATCTAAGCAACAAACCGCCCACTGCCTAATAATTTCGCAATTCGATTTAATTTATGACACGCTATCTCTACGGGAAACCAAAACCTTTAAATACCTGATATAAATATTCTCATCTATATGGACCGAGACAAGCACCCAATAAAATTAAGTCTAAAGCTGTTAAACCCATATTAATGTTCACCAGAATGGAGGTAAACAATAGTCCAAAGAAGTAAAACTTTGCGATGCTACAATGAATTTATGTGGAGGAAGCTAAAACAAACCATAAGAAACAAGATTTACCAGTGTCGATTTCGTTTAAATTAAAGCTATATCTGACCTATTGAAAAGCAGTAACTCGTTCCTCGAATTTATTTAACCAATTATTTTTGAAAACTGATATACCAGGCTGATTTTCACTATGGTATGTACCTGTTCAAGTTTACGTAGTGAACAACATGGTTCTTGAAATCTGAAGTATGATTTTAGAGCTATGTAGGTGCCAATTAAATACACACATTCTTATTAGTAGCACTTTTCCTTTTATTTGTTTTCTATGATACGTTGCCTACAATTTCGTTAATATTTACGCAGCTGTGGTTCACTGCTGTCGAATTTCTAAGAGTGAAAATTTCTCTCTTGGTCTTGTATAGAACAGAGGTTCAAGGTTCATATCCCGAGAAATTTTTATATTTTCGCATGTGCCGAAATAAAAACTTAATTATTTTAATAAAATAAAAATTTATAACGTACCTACCACATACAGCACTGCAAAAGTCATTCCAATTTAATTAGTAATTATCACTGACATAAACGTGCAGACGTACGTTGCTGTGATAACCTGAATTCAATATCGGAGATTGAGTAGAGACATAGATGCACTTAAAAAAATACCACTTTAGGAAACTCCACCCCCCCCTTTCAAAACATAATTATTGAGCATTATCTACCCTCTTCAATATAAATTGGTCACTTAACCAATAATGGAAATAATATTCGAGGTCTCACCTTGGAATAAAAAGACCGATGTAGTTTTGGGACTGAAAATTTGCTAATCCTATACCTTCTGTCCATGTGTTTTGTACAACAGTCACTAACCACTTGTTATTTATTTTTAATCCAGTTATAGTAAAAAATAAGATGGATAATAAATGTGATATAATTACTTACACAGGATCTTAATAAAAATTGTACGTAATTGTAATTTACGTTATAAGTTCGGGAAGTGACTTGTTAAAGTATAAGTTTAGAAGGTTGTGGATGAGGTGACGAAGGAGCCGAATTCAGAATTTCTAAACATACAACATTTTATTTCATTACTGTAAAATCAATTTGTTTTATTTGAATATTTATTTTCTTTTTATGAAATATTAACGTAAAAAATTTAAATTCTGTCAACTTAAACATCATCCGTTGGTATTTCATTTTAAATCACACCATCCATTTTATATTTTTTGCTTAGTTACAACAACTTAACTTCCCGGTCCTGTACTATAATGTGCCATTTTCCAGACTTGAATTAATACCGTAAAGTGCTATATACCGGACAGTGTGAAATAATAGTATATTATATACCAAGGGACTAAAGTACAACTATTAATCCCCGAGGGTGAAAGTTTAATGCCTGAACGAGCGCAGCGAGCGAGGGCAGTAAATCACCCGAGGGATGAAGAAGTACTTTAGTCCTGCGGTATATATATTATTTTTTACACGACCTAAAGGGCTTAATTGCAAAAATTTACGAATTTTCCAAAAGCAATCACATATGCTGTGGTAGATAGGTGAAAATCGCAATTAATAAAATCTCATCTCAAAAGCATCGTAACCTAGGCGATTTGTAAACAACCGGTAGCCATTCTAAAATTGCGGTCGTGTTTTAAGAAAATTCTTGAAAATGGGTGATTTGAAAGATATTGACGAAGCGGTAGCGATTGTGACGTTGGATTTATTACCCCCAAAGTCGCGAAAATTATACGAAAAAGCTTATCAAGACTATTTTGAATGGTGTGTGGGTAAAGACATTGAAAATTACACAGAGAGAGTATTTCTCGTTTATTTTGCCGAAAAGGCAAAAATCTTGGAAACATCAACGTTATGTTCGCTCTTTTCAATGTTAAAAGCTACCATGAGAGTGAAGAATAATATTGAAATTGGAAAATTCTCTAAGGTGACTGCATTTTTGAAACGTCAGAACGACATGAAATAAAATTTTGAACTTGTTTGTCATTTGTTGTACTTTTACTCCCTTGGGAGTAAAATGGCCACTTTACTCCCTGTTTTGAGGGAGTAAGGTAGGTCTTTATATATAGGTCGTGTAAAAAATATTTTAAGCTCGTATAGTACTGATAAAAGTGAAAGAAAACAGCTTAGTTGATCTATAATCAACTAAAATGTTTAAAAAACACTATTTGTCTCAAAATCTTCTCCGATTTGATAAGACGTCTTGCTCTCACAACTATAAAAAAAGTACAAAAAGGCCCTACATGTTTTTTTAAATTGTTTGCGTGGGTCAGCATTACATCGGCGCCGCTGTAATGTGGGGTAATTAATTATAGTGGTGTAGTTTTACGATTCTGACAGTTACTTTTGTAACTGGACATTGAAACTGAAAAAAAACAAAAAAAAAAAAGATGGTGTGTTATCATTCATTCCTCAAATCGTAGAGGTCCTCTTCAACTCGATATAAATGAAATGCTGAATTAGTAACCACGAAGACCTGAGTTGGGGCGTGTTGGAGTCCTGGTCGCTTCGCGGGTGTTTGTCTTTCGTTTAGATTGAACGTTAAATGGGGGTTATATGACATCTGGTGCCGATTCTCAAATCACACGTTAAAATATCACGCACGTTATGTGTCTTAGTGTACTTTATTAATTTCCGTAATTTTGATATCAAATACATATCAGATATTTTAATAATTTTGTTTCTTACTTTGGTATTCCACATTTTTTCGTAATCATCCAACTGTAGCATGTAGCGGCTATTTGCCTGAATTTGTGTAATAACTTGTACGTACTACTTATGATGTTAATTCTACAAACATATGTTTATGGTGATTGTGCTATGATAATGTATCATGATGAATCATTTGGGTTTTATACAAGAATCTTAAAAAAAATTGTTGCAGTTAGCAAGAGAGAGTTATTTTTCGGAAACGGAATTTGTAACATTTATGATAGCAATGAAATTTATTTACACACTAAAATGTTGTTTTTACGTCATTGTTATGTAGGTCATTGACGTAAATACTAATTGAGAATTCCTACCTGTCCTCCAAGATTATTAAACGTAGTTTGGAAAATTTTAACCAGCAACATTTTTAAATGACTTTTACACTATAGAATATTTTACTACTTTACAATTCGCATAAATTTAAAGATTGTATAGCTTCTGTGTTTATATCTCGTTTGACAATTTTATAACTAAAAATTAGATAATAAATATGCAAAAATTGATTAAAGTTTTTTAATATTTAATTGTTAATGTGTTTGTAAGGTATACTGTGGATTTCCCACAGAATTTCTTTTAATTAAACCTGTTACATGTTTATTATTGTCCTATATTTTAGTTTTGCCTAACACGAAATAGACGAATAAATATTCATATAATAAGTATTTCACAATTTTAAAATTATATTCCATATTGGTTTTCAGTATCCCGCAGTGATTTTTGGTTTTTATTTATCTGATGCACATAATGGTTTAGTGGAAGTGTAGGAGGTATTTAGATGCGACCTTCATGGTTAAGCAATAAATATTGTGTATTCGTGCAATAGTCATATTTTGCCTTTTGTTCAGTTTTTTAATGTTCGTATTTTATAAATTTGGTGTCTTTGTCAAGGTTGGTTTAATCTTCAATGTCAGTGTCCTAATTAATTGGAAATAGTGAAGCAATTAAAATTAATTTTTAATTGAATTTTAGTATCTTTTATTATTTTATACTTACTCTGAATAGCTTTACTGATTTAATGTTTGTTTTAAATTATTTTAATTAGGGGGGGGGGTACTGACTACTAGAATTACGACCGACGCGCACGATGCGTTTCTGTCAGAGTTCATCAGCCTAAATATTCAAAATTCACAAATTTCTCATCAACCGTACATTTTAGCTATATGAACACCTTATACTATGTGATAGACAATTAAATTTTGCGTTCAATTATATAATAATATACAGGGTGTTTCATTTAAAATATCAAAGATGCTTTAATGCCTTTAATTCATTGAGTTGTGAATTAATTTCTGCTGCTACAGCTTAACACCGACGAATAATAAATAATCCACTTAATAAAATCGTATTGTCTATTGTTACATGAAAAATTTCCGATTTTTGAATCACAACACTACATTTAGATAGTTTCCTAATTTTTACTGCATTTTATTTATTAACGTAGAAATATGCAACGTTATTTTGAATGTTAGCATCTTATAGCAGATAAGAATTGTTCGGATGGACAAATAAACTTCACATGTGCACTTCAGATTTTTTGCAGGTGTTACGCATTAACACACTCTGCTCGTTTATTCTTTTGTCTGCCTTTATCAGAAAACGATTTAGGGTTAGTTCTTACAAACTACTCGAACAGGAATGAATGGTCATTGAATAGTGTTTATAGTGCTAATTTTTTTAATTATGTGAGCATTTCCAAATTATTCCTGGATAATGTTTAAATAAAAGGTAATAATTATTAAAGTTACAATTATTGAGGTTCAATCTTGAGATCTTTTAAACAATTATTGATTTAATTATTGATGGTAAACTGAAGTAAAGTGAAGTGAAAGTGCAATGAACGTCGAGGGACGAGGACATCGAGGGAAAGGACACCATCGCAGTGTAAAAAGGTTTGTTCCGACTACCAACGTTGGAAGGACTTCTCTCAGGATCCAAGCTCTGAAAATATTATTTAAGAGCAGCACAGCCAGTAGTTAAAACTCATTCGACAATGTATCTAACAAGAAGAAGAATTGCCCTCCAACCCCTACCCAAAAAATAATCTTTCAATATTTTATTATGAGCGTACTTTGAATTAGAATTATTTTGCCAATCTCTTTCCGCCACCCCCAACCTTGTTAAGAACGTTAGGTGTGTGTCATTTTTTATTTTTTGCGGTTGTTAAGTATTAAGAAATTCAAACTTGAATAAATTTGTTGCACAGACTCATGAGTCGAAGCCCCATATTTTTCCCTAATGGATATTGTCGCACATCCACCCATACCATACCACTTTGCAGGTTTCTAGATGATTAACAGATACAATCTAGAACCATTTTTTCTATAAATACATAATTTTTAATATAAATTCAAAAATCCTTATCACCCTGTAGATTTTATTTTGTAATTGTAGAGCTCCGTTTATGTTCGAATATTATGCTCGTTTTCGTCTCCGGAATTGTCTGTGTAAGTGATGGTAACAATATTGCGGATGCATTATCGTTTTATAGTTTTATATATTGTGCATTTTGCACGTTAGATAGGTAGCGGATGCGTTTAAGAGCTAGATTTTCGCTTTTGAACGCTTTATACGAAATTTTTTATTAGGAATAGGATTCGGATTTTTTTTCTGCGGAGTTAGGTACTTGTAAATTTTCGTGTAAATCGGAAAAATTCTGTATAGTATTTCGAGCCTAACGGAGCAGATCACAGTAAAAACACGTTGGTGTATTTCTATCATAACCAACTTGATCATGTTTCTTTTTCTACGTACACTCGAGAAAATATTTTTTCATGATTGAGTTTTAATAATTTTTTTCATAAATTAAAGGAAGTACGGTGAGCTTTAACCGAATAGGTTTTCATTCTCAATAACATTTTGTTAAATCATACTTCAAAATTAAAAGTACAAACCTTGACGAAAATTCAGAATAGGTACGTTTCGGAGTTTCTCGTTCTTTGCAAATCTTTTTCCCTATAACCTGTTCAACCCTGGCGTTGCTGCTGTTTTTTTATTCCTGCGCCATTTTAAAAAGTTTAGAAGCAATTTTCTATCTTTGATAATCTTTACAGATCGAATATTATTTTGGAAGTTTTGGGTAAATTAACGTGGGTGTGATTTTGGTACATCCCCGTTTCTCGTAATATTTCAATTCTTTTTTGCAAACAATGATATTTTTAAAATGGTCCGTGTTTTGGTTCTTTATATTTGGTGTGTAGTATTCGATAAGCTGCAAAAATGGGCAAATCAATGCTTTTTGCATTCGGAAGATGTTCTTCTTCTTGGGTTTTTGGTAAAACCTTGTACTAGTTTCCTCCTCACTCTAATTATTTACTAACATCATTGATCAGTCAACGCTAACATTGAAGAACGTGCATTTCCGATTATCGATAACTTTTTTTTACTAGCACTATAGGAAATTGTGGGACAGTATGTACTGTAGTAATACTTATTCTGTATATCTGATGGGAAACATATGGTACTTTTTATGAATTTTTGCCGAAATTTAGATTCTGTTTATTCCGTATCAATTACAGTAGAATTGAAAGATAAATTGTATGTATTCCATAATTGGTTCTGGTTGTCTTACATTTATATCTGTTAAAGACTGAAATTCCTCATATATGTATTTAATCTTAATATACTGAACGACTACCCAAGAACGTGAATGTAGTTGGAAGTTTTATTATTTCTGAATGCGGTCTGAGCGGTTAGTCACAATGCAACCGCGGGACCATTCCATCATCCCTTCTAGTCGCACATTACCATATCTAATCAGCCGCGCGAGAATTTGTGGTCGCGGCACATCACTCATACCGACCAAAACACTTACTATAACCGTTTACTACTTCAACAACACAAACAGCGTAGTAAAATATTTAAAACACCATGCATACATTTACTTTGCCAAGTTTTCTGCATGTAAATATCAGTCTTGTCCTTACCCTTGCGGCGTTTATCAAAGTAAAGGTTTTAGGTTTAACAGTAAAAATTTGTTATTAGCACTCTTCTTAGATGATGATTAATTTAAGCGGTGATAGTTATTCTTGTATAAGAAAATCAGTTAAATTTGTAAATGTCTTGAATCATTATCAGAATATTCAGTTAAAATATTCCCGATAACGTTGGTATGTTGCAAGGTATGTGGTACACGTACACTGAAGATATTTCCTTGCCATTGCTTTTGCTCAACAACATGATGGTCCCCCACCATAATGGTTTCATCCCTACAGGTTAATTTAGAATCACAACATATTAGAATGGTTGCATTTGCATTTTTTAATTACCTAACAACTATCACAAATTTATAAATATTGAGTTTAAAATAACCTACTAGGCACTCTTAAAAATTGTGAACCATACTAAAATAAGAAAAACACAAGCTGCTGTTAAAGTATAATCAACTTTTTAATCCTGAATTGTGGTCTTGTGCTTATACCAGGGGGTAACCATTATTTTTTTCCCTGGGTCCGTCTGCAGAATAATTCCAGATGGACTACAGCCTGAATGGCTTACTCTGCACTCCCTTATTGTTCTTCACACCCAATTCGTGATCTTGGTTTCTTGTAACAGAGTGCACAGGTCACTCTTAGAGTGTGTACAGAAGTCATTCTGCTCCATTTGAGCAAGACCGAATATACTCACTCTCTTTTGCTTTCCAACGCATCCAATTTCACAGACTGTGTCTGACAGTTCTCTTTTACAGAGTCTGCAACTAGGATCTCCATTAAACTTTCCGTTCCTCCTAAGGTGTTCTGTAGAAGTTGTTGTATGTCCTGGTAGGAACCTCGTGATGATCTTTAGTCTTGCTCTAATCAAGCAGTTCTGCATTTCGTTCAATGCAAGGTCCGTATAAATGACTTGCTGTGGTTGTGTCCTGGCATATTTGCCCAAAAATTTTTGTGTTGCTTCTTCGAAGCATTCCCACATAACTTTAGATAAAGCTTTTGTTGAGTAGTAGTTGAATAACTCTCTTGGTCTTGTGCCCTTTTGGGGAATGACTTTCAGACATTCTTGTCGACTCCACGTAGTTAGTGCTGGCAAAGCATCCTACTAAGATGACCTACGTATCCAAAGGCAGAAACTCCTTCGTTAGTGAGCTTCCTTAGCTTTAACTTCTAATAACGTCCTCTAATTAAGAGTCGTATCATACATTTCCATAGTATACGTTACCTTTTTTAGATCATCTTCGCAACTCGTTCGCAACCTTCTTATGTACCCCTTTCTAATACTCTACTGTTTTTATCTACTTTCACGTAAATGACCGCTTTGCCCCACTCACCCTGAAAAAAACTCTTGGCCATTCATTTGCCTTTATGATTTGTAGTAGTCAAATTAAATATTCAACCATGAATAATCTCATTATTTTCTTCTAATACCTCGAAGAGCAATACAAAATTTCACACGATTTACCTACTGTTGTGTTCTTTATGTAAAATTTGTTATTGTTTAACCATTTCTATGCCATTGTGTTTATGAAATTTGTATACAGACTTCAAAAGGGAGCATGTTTATCATTTTTTTTATTAGCTTGAATTAAAAGGTTTCGAAGATATGTAAGCTGATACTTCTGGAACAACTATAAGAAGCTTAATATCCATTCCTAGATAAGACATTAAAATATACATCATCTCACTTGGTAATGAAGATCTATTATTACAACCTGATTGTGATCTGATAGTTAACAATGGCTATTGTTAATGCTTACTCATTTGAATCCAGACCGACACAGGTAGGGTTGTTGGTCCAAATGGACCCATAGCCATGGCCCATTTGCGCGGGTGGTATTGTTATCGCCCACTTTTATCACACCTTGTACTTGGCCCAGCTATACACCTTTTCCAAAAAAGTTGGCGCCAATATTCAATTAACCACCTGCCTGCTAGTTTAGTTGATGCGCCACCACCACAGGGCAAAATTAGTTAGAATTTACAATTTATCAAGCTTTCAATGAACTACTGACAATTAATTTAAATTTTTTAGCATATCTGATCTGGGCGATCTAAACCAGTGAACTCTTTTACATTGTTTTATCGTTTTAAAACTCACCGGAGGGCGTGAAGACTTCGATTTTACGGAATGAATTATCCGAGGATGGCGTTTTGTACAACCTATTGTTTTTAAAGCAACCGTAAAACTTGTTCGTGGTTCTAACTCCGTATAAATTAAGTACCTGGAATTCACCTACATTTGTCTTTCTCTAAACACATATTTGAAAATAAAAAAGAATGTCGGTCATATTTAACTTAAGGAAATGAAACGCTAGAGATCGTTTATACACGAAAGTTTGCCGGAGTTTGTTTCAGAGGTGTAAAAAGCACTGGACAGACGCGCTAAACGAATCGTCCTTGACACTACCTTACATCATTTGATGTTACTATTTGCACTTTAGTTTCATGACCAGCCTGTAGAGAATGATGTAAACAACCTGTGCTTTGAAACTGCAACCTTCTTTTAAGGTTTGAAAATGAAGCTTAAATTTACAAAAGTTGTTTTTACTGAGTCAGTTTATATTGTTTTATATTTCACACATTTTTCTCTTTACAACTTTATTTGTGTCAAAAGGTTATACCTACCTTATCAAGCGGTACAATGTCTAGACTTTCAGAAATAGTTTTATTTTTGGAAAGAATGATTTAGATTTCTTATGTAGATGTGGCATGCAAACTGAATCAAGATTAACGGTCTATAACCATTGATTTTGACTTTATAATAAAGTAATTTGTCACGAATAAATAATCTAAAATCAATTTGCATGAATAGGTAATAAATTCTTTTCTTATTTGTATACAGATACATTACAAGGTGAATCGTATGCAAATGTTGGAAATTAGCTTATCTAACCGGATTGGTCGGAATTTCAAGTTATCTGTTTCGACGATATAGGAAAACCTGAAATTAAATGTAAACTCGAATGCACTGTGACCTACTGAGAAAGATGTCTACTCTAAATTTAATTTTTTCTCGGTCAGATGAAATTTTCTAACGTACAATCCATGATTTCTTGTGTAATATTCGATTACGATTAAATTGAAATGTCGTATGACAACGATTTAGTTATAAATACTTTGAGTAATGCATATCCTAATAAAGACTGCAGGGTCGGACTGTGGTTAATTATTCAGAGTACTGATGTAATCGTTTTCCGAAAAATAATTAAAACTTTTAATTCAGAAACAGCATATGCTGTTGATGATGCTGATTTGATTCGAAATTATTTAACTTCAGTAATTAAAACACTTTATAAAATATAGGAGTGCACGTTAATTAATTTATTTTGTATCAGTGTAATTGAAAAAATTGCACACTGTGCAGGCCACACAACTTAAGGGACAAAATACGAGCCCATTATCAAACTTCTAATTTTATTTATTCTGTCTAAATTTTATTCTTTCCATTAAGTTAACGTAATGGAAATAACGTAGAATTGTATATTAGTTTTCAATTAATTGGAATTTAAATTTTGAAAAACCTTCTTGTTTGTCACTGAGGGGATGCAATCAGGTTAAAAAATTTAAAGAAGGAAACAAGGAGATTTAAACTTGGATATTTATTATTTACGGGTTAACAACATCCTCTCTAGAGCAACCAGTAGCATCTTATTATAGTAGACCATTCGCTTGAAGAAACCACAGAGTCAGATAGGCAGCGAATGCTTATTATACATGACTAATTACTGCGGTTTTCAATCTTCCTCTTCCTTCTATCATGATGAAGCAGCATTACTCAATCTTTCGACCTACTTGATTTAAAATGTATCATACAACTCAGTTTATAATAATTTGAAAGCACGTTTTAATTCGCAAATTAATTAAGGCTTAAATAGTGGGATTGTTTTAATGTCCTCAGTTAGTGTGTTAAAAAAATACTAAATTTGAAGAATTGGTTTTACTGACAAACAAGCTACAACTTGAAAAATATTCTTGAACGGGACTTAAAAATAAATTCTTAACTTACAAGTTGACTTAGTTTTATTAAAGTTTTTGTTAACACCATTGTAAGATAAGAGGTTATTCGATAAATTGTCAATATCTTACTCATCTTTCTATATATACGTAACATAAAACAAAATATATTCTCCGTTCTTGCATACAACTCAATACTGCAAATAGCAAACGTAAACGGTCGTTTGGGGGGGAACGAAGTGCGAGCGAACCAGTGGTTGTTGATGATGCGGATGCGATTGTCCGACAGGCATCCCTCAGTCGCTCTGCGAGTGTTTTCAGCATATAGTGATGTGTTACCAAACATCCCATCCAAGTGTTAAAAGTCGTCTTGTTTCCTATCACAATGTGTCCAGGAGTTTTTCGTGTTCCATATTTGAAATGTTCTACATAAAAGCGGAAGAGAGTCCATGTTAAAAGTTTGTTGCAAAGTTTGGGCTTAGTGTGGGCGGAGTGGGGGCGAGATCGAAGGCATCGCGACGGCGACGTCGGTGTCGGGTCAGTCAGTGTGCCGGCGCTTATCGACCCAGGAAGGCCGCCACTGCAACTGCAGACGCTCGGCCACGCGCCCGCAACTCGAGCCAATGCGGCCTCCGTAGACACATGTACCACTTAACCAGGTAGGGTAAATTTTGTTAATATTTTTGCATGATAAGTCCTAAATCGTGCTGTGTTAATTAGTTTCTCCAAGTTTAATTTAACGTAAAGGGACCAATTTTTCTTAACTGCATTCGATTGGAATTATTAACTTTATGTAACAAATTCTGAAGAACTTTCGTAGTAGGTAAGAAACTGATAAAAAATTACACCAAGTTTGGCTGACAACAGTACTAGTTCCATAGCCTTCGCCTACTAATGGTGTACATTCTACCTAAATTATTTTGAATATTGATTCTACTTATACTCATGCTATTGATTTTTATCAGTTGAATTTTGACATCACTGTAAATTGAGTAAAAGGTAATTATAAATTAGAATATTATGTTTCAAAATTAAATTAATATTTGGCTTTGCTGAAATACCTTTAAAGAAAATTTAAGGGTTTTACCTGTGAGCCATATTGACATCCGTTAAAATGTATCTTGTTTAAAATTAACGGAAGAAGCAATAAGAAAATTAAAAAGGGAAATTAAGATAAGCACAAACAACTTTTCTCATCTCACAGAGCTTTAAAGTTCAATTATTGGTAGGTATCCTACATACAAACATGTCTCAGGTTAGATATTTTTTTGGAAAGGTAAAAATGATTTATAAAAGCCCTTGATTACACTTTCGTAATAGCTGACGAAAAGGTAAAAAATCATTTACAGACGACATCTGCTTTTAAGCATCTTAAGACATTTTTAGTGGTCCTGGTCATCGTCAACAGTTTGTGTCGGAAATGATATTAAACTGCGATTCATGAGAGGAACATAAAGTAGAACTAGTAAGTAGTAATTACAACCCCAAATATATCTGGGTAGCCCCTAAAAAAAATGAATTAATGAACTTACGTCCTGGAGCTTTACATTTCTGTACTCCTGATAATAAAAATTTTCTAACGCATATGTAGCACAATGCAATAATATCTCGGTACTGGCAAGATAGAGTAAATTTAATATTTATTATCCTGATTCTCAAAAAATAATATTATAAATATTAAAATGTACAGAAATGTGTCTATATTTAGAATTTGCCCCGTTTTGACACCTTTCTATAGAAGTAAAGCAATCTTTAAAGGGTTTATTTTCATAGCAGTCGAATTTATCTCCTTTTAGTCCTCGCTTAAATGCCTTGGGTTGCATATTGTCAGCTTTACAGGTATTCTTCTCTCTTCATTTTTTCCTACTTTAACAGGTACATCTTCATTCATCGTGTAGAGGTAATGAATAAACGTGTCACTCTAAAAACGTAGACTAAATGACAATCGTTCAAGCGCTTTTAAAAGCAATTTGTTTTTCCAAATGAAAAAAATCATAAAGCGCTTTTTTTTCTTTTTGTATCTTTTATAACGTAAACAGAAAATTAGCGGTTAAAAAATTTACACGTTACAAGTGGTCGCTTTTAAAAATAGTTTTACGAGGGCTTATTATAACTTCTGTTAGTTTAATTTCTCGTCACCGATCGTAGCATTAATTATTCAAACAGAACCCAAAGTTTTTGAAGAAACTTTTCTTATGAGTAACGGGTGCCCTCATTCTTGTTTACTTTACTAGTATTCGTTTACACCAATGACTTTTTGAAGTAATTATCCTTATTTTCCTGCCACCTTAGTACCTACATTTTTTCGAGTATTAGAGCTATATTGTGGTAGAAATCAATAACAGTCCTAGTTTGTCTTGTTTTAAGAAAAATTTGATTAACGTATACACATTGATTTACTAATGTTGTTTCAGTTTTAGTATCATCAAGGCTTAGTCAAACTTAGATGGGGAATGATTATACGGGTAATTTTTCACTTAGGTGTACTGCGTACACTTTACCCAACAAGAACTAATTAAATTTAAATAAAAAGTTGAATAGTAGTATCGATCTGTAAATTACACGAATTTAGTTACTAACTTGTCTACTTGTATTTATAGTTCTATGGATTAACCCACTGAATGCTGTGTTCCCGTTGCCATTGCCCTTTGAGAAACCTGGATTTCCGTTTACAATTTTTTTTATCTCCAACTTATAAATTTTGTGAGATCCTTTTCAGGCTGTTTTTCTTTTCCTATCTTTCCTGCATAAACAAAAAACTAACTTTGGTGGTGACCTCAATATAAAATATATATGTCTAGTCAAAGACCTTTTCGCAATTTGTCCCAAATAGGATTTCAGAAAAAAAGTTTGTTTAAACTGGTACAGATTTTTAACTTTAACTCTTTTTAGACCTCGTGCAGATCGTATAAAATTGACCATCATGGGATTACCTGTAATTGCTCGATAACTTGATATTGATTTTGTTTACTTTCTTGTCTCTTATTAATTCATTCACCTTGCTCACAACCTTCTATTTTATTATTACTGAAATGGAAAATAACACGGTACTTGTTCTACACGACGAATTAAATCTGCAAGTTCTACCTTTCTTGCACCTTTACCGAACGGATTTGTACCTAGCACCTAAGTTTGTGTAAAATCTTTTGTAGACGATTATGGCCATAAAAATGTCGGTTAATAAGTCGAAGGTTCGAGATAATAAAAATGTTACCTTACCGTACTTTTCTCAAGTCGACTTCGGTCGAATGTTTACTAAAGGAGCCCGGTCATACATCTTTTCCTGCACTGTGAATGTAACTGCAGCCGACAATAGTCTTTCTCGGAAATCCGTACTGTCTCCAGGTGTAAAAATCAAATAACACCTCCAACTTACAGGTAGATGTCTCGGTTGTAAAACTCAATTACCCTTTGTTTATTAGGCCCCTGGGGCCGACGAACGAAACTCGGCAAACTTTGCAGTTCATTCTGTTTCGAGAAGTACCTACTGGAAAGTTAATAAATTCGATTTTTGACGTCAGTTACATATGTATGTTAATAACTAAAATACTACCAGGGGTATTCTCAGTCATGTAATTTTTATTTAGATTAGTTTGTTCTATTTATGCAATTATTAAAATATCATGTTTTAGGACACCCATTATATTTGAATTTCAAAATTTTTAATAAGGACATCTTGATGTTTTTATATATTTCTGAATTGTGATCAACAGCCTTTATTTTAATTTTAGGAAATGTTTATCATAAAAAAATCGCACATTAATTAATTAAACTATAGATAAATAATGGGACTGTTTTGCGCAGGATTGTTTGGGTTGAATATTCTTGTTTTAAATTATTAAATGTAACCAATGCGAGTCTTTTTGTCTTTGTAACAATACTCTGTTCACGTAGTTTCTCAATGTTACTAACGTAATTACTAGTATTATGTTACGGTTTGTCCACGTCTGTTACTTATAACTTAGCCATCTGTTAATTTTCAACAAAATTATAGTCTATAAATTTATGTCAAATTTGTAGCGCCGGATAATTTTTTAGTAAATTTCATTAGAAAATTCACTTTCAGAAAAATTAAAAGAATTGTTAAATCAGTTTTGCTTTATTATTTGAATTTCTAAAAAGATCGGGTGAATGACTTACATTATTCTAGTAACACTTTCAGGATAAAATGTGGTAATTGTCTTAAACTCAAAAGTTGGCCAATTGACGTGGTGTGTTGTTGAATCTACGATGAAATTACATTTTAATTAATAGAGGCAATCATTAGCAATTAAAGAGTCAGACTTCATAAATCTAGTATATACGTTCCAGAACGTGAGTGACTAAAATTCTATCCCATAATGGCATAATAGATTGAAGCTAAACTTTGTTTTCTCCTGTAAGGGTATTACGAATACAGATACTAGACAGACCTATAAGACTTCATTATTTTACTATACTTTTGAAACCCTTTCTTTTTTGTGGTTTACACAAAGCAAGCGAACCTTTTAAGTCGACCTTCAGTTTTAGAATAACTGTAGTGTTAAGCATTGCCATTTTCCTGCCTTCAATTATTATCGGTAGGTAGGTACTCAACAGTTTATAGCAGTGCAAAGTAAATTCGACAAAGTGACTTATAAAAGATAATGCTGTTACGTATAGGACATGAAATTATCAATTTTTCTCTACCTTTAATAACATGAATGTTTTATCTCAATACAAAATATGGGTTAAAGACATTAGCAAGTAGTTGTAACAGATAAAATCTACCATAAAAAATTTACGACTAAAGTTTAACCAAAACGAAACAAACATAAAAGCATGCTTGGAACACTTTACCTCCAGGGTGGTATTAGGAGTAACGCAAGTTATACCCTACATTTTTAATTCTATGCTGTTCTATAATTTTTGCAGTTTATTTATTTCAATAATAAATATTATCGAGGCAACTGCTGTTCAATCCGAATGTGAAACTTATTGGCCACCAGTGTTTTGTATAATTAAAATTTCTGCCATTTCAAGGAAGAAAAAGTGGAGGTGCAAACCTCCCCTGGACTTGCCCATACTAAAAATAAACATTCGTTTTTGGTATTCAACAGTATTGTTCGCCACAACCGATAAACTAAACTTGAAAATTAGTATATGGAAAATTAACACAAGTGCCGATTGTGTTCATCTGCGCATGTGTGATTATTGCTGCTAGGATTAGCCGGCGACAAGGAATTCCCGTCCCGCGCATGGTCACTTGCACTTACAAATTTCACCCTACACTGTTTTAAAGTTCAATATTCACGAATTTCTCATTAACCGTACATTTTAGCCATATGAATACCTTATACTATGTGATAGACAATTCAATTTTGCATTCAATTATATAATAATATATAGGGTGTTTCATTTAAAATAACAAAGTTGCTTATTGTACTGTGAAAACCAAACACCCTATATACGTGATATAAATTTAGAAAAATGCAAATCTATATACTGAACAACTTTTGTATTTAAACTTCTTTCATATTTTGACTAATAAAGGCGCTATAGGAGCATCAATTTCCGATTTTCAAAATCTCGTAGAGGGCGCCACAGTGGAATTCTGGCGTTCATCAAAAAACAAAAATGTAGCTAATACCAAGCTGCATAAGTATAGAAAATTTAAACAAATTCCTTAGACCAGTTTTTTTGTAATAATTTTTCAAAAATTTCAATATTTTTGGAAGAGTGCCGTTGCGACCGTTTTTGGATTTAGTAAATAATGTTTTTTCTTGGTGTAGTACAGCCAAAGGGCTTTCAAACAAGTTGTTGCGGAACCTGATCAGATAACTGGTTTTTGAGTTACGGGGCGTTAAAGTCGAAATTTTGAAAAATTCATAGCGACCGCCATTTTGAAGTTAGAGAGTCCGGTAAAAAACTGTTTCCCTTGAATTATGCCCTTCTTTCATATCCCCTACTCAGATTATCAAAATTCCGCTGCTGAAAAAAATGATACCAAAAAAACATGTTTAACTTCCGCTTCCGGTTTCGGATTTTTTTGAAAAGCTTATTTTGTCGATGAATTTTCGATATACCCCTTCATTTAAAATTTCATCAAAATCGGTTCACTAGTTTTTGCGTTAGAGGCGTTACATACCCACCCACGCACCCACGCACCCACCCACCCACAGACAGACATTTTTTCTAGACCACTTTTTTGGGATCCTGGAGGTCCAAAAGACGTATTTCCGTGAAAATCTCGATTTCGAAAATTTTCATGATATCAATACTTCCCTATACCAGTAGTGGTATGGGAAAGTAAAAATAAGATACGAAATGTAGTGGTAAATATCTCTTCGGCACTGTAGGATCAAGAGTAGTGAGAATGTTAGTGCAATGCGACAGGTGACAAAGCGAGGCCGAACGACCCCACATATTGCACCGGTCTGCTAAAGAGCAACTTTCTTCGTCGTGGGTGTAATCTTCGCTGGATGTTTGCTTATATAACACGTTGTATCCATTTGCTCAACAAGCGTAAACTTCTATCTGTCGTTTTCTTTTTTAAATCCCGGTATAATTATTAATTTTTATTAAGACAATAATTGGACAAATCCTTAAAATCGCATCGTAAATTTGGCACCACAAACAAGAATGCTTGTCAAGTTGTCTCGCTTCTGTAATACCTGGGAAGGTTTATAGAGATTTTTATATCTGACTTGTTCTAGTGTTGCATTTACACGAGGTTGCATCTTGTAGCTTGTTATGATGTCAGAATAACCCTTGACCTGAATTATTAGAACTTCAAATGACTATTGTATGATGGTCTGAAACAGCGGCAAAGGTTGCGTGTGTACAAAAGCAATCTGATTTATTTTTAATGACTAGTTTAATATTGCATGAACTTGGGCGTTTCATTGAATTGAAGTAGTATTCAAGTTGTGACGAGAACACTCCACCTTTCTAACGTAGTAGTACTTATGCAGAAGCGATACTTATTGATATTTGACGGTCAATGTGTAAAATGGGAAAACTGGGTTTAGAACAATACACATATAATATTATAATTATTAAGAGAGGGTTGTATGGGTTGTAGGTAGGGTTGACCAAAAGTATGAAACAATGCAAATATCTCCAATACGATTTTTATAAAATTTTCCATGTACGAAAAGTTTTTTTTGCTTGCTTACGAGGTTATCTTTATAAAATTTGATAACTCTACTTTGAAATATTAATAAACATCTCGATTCAACGAAACAATATTCTCAGATGAGACAGGCAACCTTTCATATAAACTAAATAAACGAGCCATCATATTCTGTCTATTTATTGGTCCAGAAATTGTTTTCGGTTGATTCAAGAGGTTCATACCTAGCTTCTAAAAAGTAGTCAGAAGTACTGAGAATTATCCCACTACAATTAGCATTTTGCCTAATATGTTTTTTTTTAACCAAAAATACCTAAGTAGAGTTTTATTAAATGGCCCGATGGTTCTTCGGACTTACACCTACTAGATTTGTTTCTTTGGGGACATTTAAAATATACTGTTTGCAACCAACGATCCAACTATTTAGAAGAATTGAGACTCAGATTTGTGGGAAAAATAAAACAAAGATTTTTGCAAATCTTCTTCTTAATGCATAACTGAACAGACTTGTTCGTTGCCAAGAAAGAACTGATGGTCATTTTCAACAGCTTTTCAAATGGTTTTATTAATTTCTTTTTATTTGATTTTGTTGCTAAATTAGTAGTAAAATATAAAGCCTTTTCTATGAACTTTTTATTTAATTGTTCAAGAGTTATTAGAAAGACAAGGTTCATTGATATATCGAAAAATATATAGGGTGTTCCATTTGAAATAAACAGGTTCATATTACTTCCAGCTGAAACACAAGTCCTTTTTAACTATCGTTTTAGTTTATCGTATCGGGATACATTGAAACCTGTATATAGAAAGTTTTATTAAGTTCGCAAAGATATTTTCAGTGTAGTGCAGTTTTACCAAACCCTGTATTCATCTACACTTTTCGAATAGAATTACACAGTAATGCTATATTATGCAGATATTTTTTTACTTTGACTTCAGTTTAAGAAACAATTGAGAATTTTTTTGAAATTCATACGCAAAAACCTATAAAGATTATTTGTAAGACTATGTAACAATCCTCAAATGATTCATTGGTGAACGTACGCTGCTTATGTCTTGTGTATTTTATTGTCAATGTTGTTATTACATTATTTACATTTACAAGTACAAGAGGATAGATTTATACGAAAAAAATATATATAAGAATGCTTTATTGCAAATATCCATTAAGAAATGGATTTTTCTTTACTCGAAATAAAAAGCTTTAATTTGCTGCAGTATATTAACTTGTTTAGAATATTTTGAACACTACCTAGTATATCAACTTTAGAATTAATTTCTACGCTCAATCAGATATAAAACTGCATTTCAATAAAATAGTACATTAAATTAGAGAAGCAAATAATATGTTGACTATTATAGTTAAAAATTTGTGTAGTTGTTTTCTGTTGATTTAATGATACATAATGATTTATGTGTTTTTAGAAGTATTTACTAGAACAAATTTTCTAGCTGTTACAACGTGCGTGGAAAATTAATGAATGTATGTGAAATATTGTAATGATGTAGTAGCACGAAATGGTAAATGATTTGTGAAAAATTTAAATATTTTATTTTAGAAATGGTTAAATAATTTCAGTAATTCATGGATGCTTTTTTGTAGTTAAATGGTAAAAAATATTGTTACCTGTTAGTACCTTCGGAGGATTTGGAAATTTGTAGGTAAAGGCCGATACTATAAATTTAGTTAGATTCAGTGAATGTCGCAGTGCAGTAGCTGATGATTATGATAATATATAGGTAAATATGAATGCCTATAGCAGCTAACAAATTATTAGTGTTGGTACGGAAACACCTAAGCATTAGATAACACGTAATAGTAGCGATTTGTAGTGATATACATACAACCTTGTCTAGCTGTTGCCTGCTTTGTTACATCTTGTTACACGGTTTCATGACTTCATGTTCTCCGTGACTTTAGCGATAACATCAAAAAGTTACTTAATTAATGATTGGTTATTATTGGAAAGGAACTTTGTCGAGTTTGCCTTACCCATTTCAATTCGACGGCCAATAAATTTCGTTGATGATCCTCCGTTTTAAATACTGGGTTCGTATCGCAACAACCAATTTACTGACAACCAGTGACCGTGTGCATAATAAATTGTATCGAATATCAGTCAGAGGTGAGGCAGCAGCTCCTGGTGCAGCACAACAGGTTCTGTTTAGCATAATCCACGCATCGGAATGCAAATTGCAAACTGCTCGGCGAGGCGTGAGGTGCTGTTGTACTTTGCCGCCCAGTGCTTACCAGCAATCACATTCAATTAATTGAAACACATTGCCTTCCTTTACGAATCTGTTTCAGTTCAAATAGAATTTATTAGGAAGCAAATGCCAACATTTATGTATGAATTAATTAAAAACCGGCTTCGGTGCAATTTGACTTGGTTAAAACTAAATGAAGAGCCTGTAGAAACTAATAGAAAACAAGAATTATGTAAAATATTATTATTACAGTGGCGGTATCTCTTAAGATAAAATTTTTAATATAGAGAATGCCACCAAAAACACGTGTATTTTCTTGTAGCTTGGCACTTTTGTATTAAGTGGGAGTGTCTCAGTATTTATTAGTAATCTTCTACACCGCCCTCGAATTAAAACAATTTATGAGAATAACTATTTTTTTTATATTGAATATATAATCAAAGAATGCATTGACTAGATATTCTCTACAAAATATTGTCATTATATTAACAAATTATTCTTCGACTTATTTCTAAGTCTATAAATCTCGTATGTCCAATAGACTTGGACTGAAAATATTTGCTTCATACGTACACACAAACATTTATGATGCAGACGTGTCTCTTAGCCAATAAACTAGATACCATTCTTAATATGGTCCTGTAACATTTATATACTTAGTACTATACCAAATAATATAAATTTGGTCTGTAGGTACAATAATTAATCCAAATTTTATTTTCTAAAGAAAATATCGTGGATATGTTTATCATGTCTTGGGGTTTTCGTTGTAGGAAAATATTGCTTTTAACACAAAATATATTCATCTAATAATTAATAAAAATGTACTAGTTTATACATTAAATTTATTTATAATATCGTTCTTGAATATATCAGCGCTTTAATTCCTGAAAAATGTATCGTGTAAATCAAGCAGACCTTTTAAAAAGCAGTGGTTTCCTTAAGTGGCTTGCTTGCATAATAAATTTCGCGATTGCAAGATGAAGTATGGAGCCACCTCATTAAATTACTTAAAATTTAATGACATGAATATTGCTCGCATTTAAAGGGCTGTTGCTTTCGAAAGGAAAACCATTAAACCAATTATGTAAGGCAACGTTGGCTGTAATTTAATTAATTTCCTCTTTCATGACGAAATATCACTCTGAAGAAGTGCATTTCGTGTTTTCGCAGTTGTGAGGGAAAACACATACCCTTACATAATCTTGCAGACATAATCTGAAGCTGTAAATCGCTTCAATTGCTTCCATTCGTGATAAAATGCGAGTTTTGTTTATCTTCATTTTTCAGTCCCGAATGTGGATTGTTCATGCCTCACAAGCACATTGTGCCCAGATCGAGATAGATTATGGAAGTTGCATTGAAAATAATACACTTTTAAAAACAATGTCATAAAACCATTTATTTTGCGAGTCTAGACGTGGCGCTTCTTCAGCGGAGTCAACGACCACTTGGTGCCGGTCACCTGAAAGTCGCAAACACCGGGTCATACTTCAGTAAAGTTCGCGGGGCGCCACGGCGACGATCCCACTTTCTTATTGCTTTTACTTCTTATTTTTGCTATAACTTAGAACTTGTTACGGCATCTTCTTGTTCAAAAATAGATCTATAATTTCACATCAGCGAGTAAGGGAAGCGATTGCTTACGAAGCACCAGGAAGTATTAACGGAAATGCTCAGTGGAACGGTTACGTTTCCTATTACTTAACAGGACTTTATTTAGGTAACAAAATTAACCTGATTTCTCACAAATTGATTTTTGGACTACTACAGCGAAATTGTTCGTTAGCGGAAGTGAATATTATTGATGATCTATTTTCGTCGTTGAATTTAAAAGGTTTACGAACTTTCAGTAAAAGCAATTTATGAACGAATTGCAATCAATGACGGATATTCCCAACGGGGTTTACTTTAATGATTCAATTTCTTAATTTTTGTGATTTATTAAAAATTCTTCAGTTGTTTGTTATTGCTCTTGTGAAAAGCGCATCTATCCTTAAACCATATATTCTGCAACTTTCAGCTTCTACCTAAACTAAATTGGAGAAGATTTTCTAGAAGATAATAACATCAATAAAATGACCAATATAAAACAACACTTGAAGGTTTTTGGACTAAAAGGCCTCAACTTTCATCCATAAATATTTTAATTGTTTATTTTAGAGTTCTTTACTATTAATGGCAATAACGTAGACTTACACCTGTATGGTGTGTAAATAACAGTGGAATCTTCAATAAATTTTCTAATTTGAAATATAAAAAATAATTACAAACCTATAGATACCGTTAATATACTAACGCTAGGAACGTACATACACGATCTAATAGAAGTTAACATTCGTGCATTATGAAATATTTAGTTATTTGACTGAGGTAATAAATTTAATATTTAATAGTTTAAGGTTTTTGAAATTATTTTATATTTGACTATTGAATTGAGTAGAATGCATGATAAACTATAGGGTTTCTATCAAAACTTTGTACATGGTTATTCGTTTTGAAACTTTTGTTTGATTTGAGTTATCCTTTGCGAATTTTTATGGTTTGACGGTTGATGTACTACAAAGATATTGGAATAGGGAAACTGAAATAACTTTACAAAAGTCGATTTCAAAGTTTTATTACATCGTTTAGTAAATTGAATTTTCAGATAGTTTCAATGCCTCTTTGAATTGCCAGTTATCTATGGTTCATTCAACCGCCATAAACGCTACTAGAAACTGACAACAAACATCAAACAAACTACATAAGGTTTAGAAATAGTCTTGTTTGGAAAGAAGTACAATAAGAAAAAGAATAATTATTTAATTAGTTCCGAAATTTCGAACAATCATACAATATCCCTTGAGGGTTCAAAACACTAAAATAAAGTTTACAGTCAAAAATATTGTTCTACTAATAAATAATTTGTTGGTATACTAGCCTCTACAAAGTCATTGTTGGGTTAACATAAACAAAATCTTGCCATGTTATTATTATTTCCTGCCACAACTTCGTTTTAGACAAGAAATTTTATTTGTAGGTGCAACTTAACTTCTTAAATATCTAGTAGGTATGGTTTCGGAATGACACTTTCATCACAACCTCCCCTAAGCTGACACAACTGTTATTGCAATAATTATAAATTTTTTTTATAGTTACCTAGACACAGAAAGTTAAGGAACCACGAGACTGTAGTTTTTTTTTAGGGTGATGGACGTTTCGTCCCAAAGACCTGATTAAAACCCTTGACCCTAATTATATTTCGGGCTATCCTGCGGACGAAACATCTATGCAGCTTAAGGTTACTTGTATCAGATTAGGATTAACTGTCATTACGGGGACAAAACATACACTCCCCGTTTTTTATGTTTTGATCTACGAAGTATTAATACCCCTCTAATTTTTAGGGGAACAAAGCGGAACACTAGGTTTGTTCAAACTACATTACATAACATTTTATTAATAATTTAATAACACAGAAATAAATACCTCTATATCTATTATATGCGTTAATTGATATTGTTCGTTATGTGAGAGTTGAATTAGCATCGATGTCTGGTTATAAAATATTCTCGGTGCATAATATGCATCGGCGGGGATTTTCTTCTCTCGGAGCCTCTCATCTCACGAACCTGTAATTAAAGCCATATAAAACATCGTGTATTACTGTGTGTACAGCTTTTAATTTGAAACTCAAATCACGCCGCAACACCATATCAATCAACTTAAACGTTTTGCATCTGATTAGATGTACGTAAAACCTCAACGTTATATAATATATTGATAGGTAATAGTTGTCTTGGTAAATACAAAAGAGCAATTTAAACAGAAAATTAATTTAATTTATATGCTTGTAAAACTTTTTTTATGTATTTAAGTGATTGTATTTCCAAGGCTTAAATTCAATATTGCTAAGATAATATACATAAGCAGTTGTGATGATATTAAACAGAAGAAAATGAGAATGCTCCGTTATTTCTTATTTATTTTATCTTGCAAATAGGAAAGTAGATATACAGTAAGTTCATAGAAAAATTAACATTTAATAATTAAAAGAAAATATATACCTGCCGATTTACTGAAAAGCAAATTCTGTACCTTGGTTCTTGATTTTTTTCTGCTAATGTCCTGATTCTATCATGGCATTTGCAATTTCAAACAAGATATTCCTCAATTGTACAAATCAAACAATTATGGGCATAAATCAGACTTTTCTGTATATAAACTCCTTGTGTTCTTATATAACATTTGTTCAAAAGATTACATACAGAAATACCTACTATCCTGGGCATACTTTCATAATTTTTTGCATGTCATCCTGAGAATGATGTTTCAATTATTGGCAAAACAAATTGATTTTGTGGTTACTTTTTTTTTACTACTAACAGAATCTGATAGGAATCCGAATCGATAAGATCAAGGGTCAGTTAAAAAAATTCCAGTAGCTTTACATTTAAATAAATTAGTGTTCGTGTGAAAATGATTGTTGAAATGTAAATTTGCTAGTAATGCTGCAATTTTTCAAGTTCCTAAGACAGGTATTGGATTCAGTTGCGGTTTTCTATAAGAGAATTATTTAGCATACTTGTAAACGCTTTTTTTTCATGCATATATTATTTTCAAATGTTTCTCGCATTGATGATGATTTTTGAAATAAACACACAGTGACAGTCGAAAGTACACGAAATTATACTCGTATTATGTAAATTCTGTGGTTACTTGTTTTGCAAAAGGATTCTCCTCAGAATTATAATGAAACATTTCATTCAGTTTATAGTAAAGTTACGGGATTGAGAGTGTTGTAGTGATCACGAATCATAACCTGGATCAAGTCCAAGAAAGCTCAACAAAATCACGATACACAATTTGATTCTAATCGTGACATGACTATAATGTTCATAAGATCTGATACCATCAACTAAGTACCGGTGCTAGCAACTGCCAGGTTCGCGTCAACCTATTAGCGATTGCATTATTCAAGACCACCCTTCTACAAAACCACCACTGAAGGTTTAAAGAACGCTTTTATAGTCTTGCCGAAGATTGCTTCTATACCCGTATAGGTACCCGCCTATTCAACCCTTTCGCTAGTCTTAGCGAACTAATCTGCTTGTTAACCTGTAACATGAAAGACGAAGCGGTAGGTGTTTACCTGATAATTATTAACCATCGATCAAAATACTTTTTATAAATTCCAAGGCTATTTGTTAATAAGGCATTATAGCTTTGTAAGTTTTGGAATGTAAACTGTACTGTAGGACACAATGTCACATTATTTATGCTGGTGTAAGTGTATAAAAATTAACATATGAATAGGTTATATAAGTGTATGCGGTGTTCAATTCAATTTTGGTACATGTGATAATGATATACGAACATAAAAACATCAATGAGCTGGATGGTTTTACATATAAGCAACATGATATCTAACGCATTTATAATAATAAGTAAGGCATATTTAATATAAATTTCATAAAGCTGTGAGTTGTATCTATTCAGGAGTTGTAAACTAAGTAGTTTATTATTATGTAGTTCATATTTTTAATTTCATTTTAATATCATATTTCTATTAGATATTGACTTTACTCGAACTAAAAATTTAATTTAATTAGCAGCAAGAAGATAAAAAAAGGGATTTATGCAGAATGAAGTATAATAAACATGGATTGGTTAAGAAAAGAAGTCGAGTTCGTTGTTATTTTAATTTTATTTACAATTTCAGTTTCTCTAAGTTAGGATATAAAAAAGTTTTGTATCCCGGTCATGTTTAAATTTCCCTTTTAAACAGGTGGCATAATAAGTACAGTTTATAAAAACATATTTTTAATTAAACTCCAGAGTTATTCGTTTTCACGATATTATGCGAAATGAAATTGTTGTTTCAAGTATCCTGACATGTTGATTGCTGGAAGTGCTTACAACCAAAGAGTCTGTTAGTGGACGCTATCCACTTAAATTTCATTGCGTAGCAGCAATGTCGATACGTTACGTTCCGTGCTTTGTAATAATTTCCTGTTCACAATTCGCTTTCTATCGAAAGCAAATTAAATATGTAGAGTTGAAGATCACTGAGCGTCAAATTAGTTTACCTTAGTTATTTTCAAATAGGAAGGTATGGGAGGTATGTAAGTTATTTTATTAATAAGCAATTCGTTCAACACAAAACACGATAAAGTATTTTAAATGGTAACGAGAATGGAATATGTGATTGCTTACAACGTAGAAATTAACATTCTTTAAATGTATCGACCCAAATGTTTTAGCTTCATTGATTATTCATGGAGCTGAGTGAAATCATTTCGTGAGAAGACTTCAATTGGTTTACCGAAATGTGGAGATTAACTGTTACGAGGTAGATTCTTGGGATGACCGCAATGCAGGCGCAGCCTTTTATAAGCGGTTATCTTAAATCACGTCTTGATTATGATTATTTGAAACGCTTGTGGCATTTTACTCGCGAATGGGTGGAACGTGAGCAACCTTCCGTGCTTAACGTGTCATTATACATTTTGCCGAGTGCGGCCACCGACTCTCATTCAATTTTAACTTTTTTACATGGAGGTTCCGTAAATAATTTTTGTTACGCCTACCGTTTAGATCTACTTTGAGGCAACTTAATTATTTACCCTTAGTTTTCCAAGAAAACAACACGATACATTACGTTAATTTATGTGTACCCGTGGTAATATGCATGTAAATATGACTCCGCATATTAAATATTAATCTCAAAACACTATAGGATGGGTAATAATATAAATATTATTATTATTTTCGAGATTGGGATCCCTCTGTTACAATTTCGTGTTATTAGATACAGGAGGTACTAATTAGAATCAATTATCATAAATTAAATTTCCCACAGCCGTTTAAAACAATATAATGGGACAGTATCTATTAACATTAACTTACAGATTTCTCAAACTAGCTAACTTATCAATAGATAACAAGCCTTGAAGATTGTATCTTCTAATCTATTACATCTTTTGTTTCAACTTACACGAGGGTACGTAGTAGTACCTACTAGTAAGATCATTTTATGACTCCCTCATCTACGACTTAGGGCGGGTTGTATGGACGTAGTTTAACTGCCCGTTCAGCTAAACCACGGTCAACCGTCATGGATACGATTGTTACAATAATTGTATCCATGACAATTGATCGTGGTTCAGCTGAACTCCGAGTTGAACTATAAGTCGATACAACCGGCCCTTAGGCCCAGTGACTCCCAGTTCAGCTGATCCACGATCAATTGTCATGGATACCACTTGTTATAACAATCATATCCATGACGATTGATCGTGGATCAGCTGAACTGGGAGTCAATTCTTTTATACAACTGGGCCTTAGACTGATTTAATTTATCCAGAAGAATTTAGCTCGCTTGTCCACTATTATTATTACGAACGGAGCTTTGAAGTCGTTTATCCTTGTAGACCATGTTGATGCCTCTTTGTAATCCAATTTCTAAATTTGTTAAATTTTCTTTTACGACTATACAGCCATCACGACAATACAAGTAGTAAATATTCTTCTCCGTCTTCTTCTTCTTCTAGCTTCTCTCTCTCCAAAAATACGGATATGGGCCTTCCCTTCTTTTCTATTTTTGTCTAATTCTTGCCATTTGGTTCCAGCTGTTTTTCGTATTTCGTCTCATCATCGGCCTGCCCACACCTTGGTCACCAGTCCAAAATCTTCTTACTCCACCTATCCCCCATTCTAGCAGCATGTCCAGCCCATTTCCGTTTTTGACATGCTACTCTTAATGCTATTTGTACCTTACTGTACCACTTTCAATAGTTTTTCCTTCATATAGGAATATTCCCACAATTTTTCGCCCCATTGCTCTCTGCGCTACTTTCATCTTATTTATGATTACTTTTGTAAGCGCCCACGTTTCTATGCCATAGGTCATTGTATTAATTAAAAACTTCAGGTTTTAGTTCTGATGGTATTTTTATTTTCCACACCTAATGTAGTTTTCAGCAAACTGACCATCCTGCTGTAATCCTTCCGCTTCCTGATTTTCTTTGCCTACTCTCATCTCATGCCCTAGCTAACCTACCTTTCTCATTTGTTAGGTATTATATCTTTTTTGTTCTCTTGATTGTTTGTCATTATTTTTGTTTTATTTGTGTTCATTTCTAGTCCTATCTTTTCTGAAGCTTGAGATAGTTCTTGTAACATTTCTTGTAAGTCTTTGAAATTATCTGTTAGTAATACAATATCATCCGAATACTTACCGTCATTTCTTAACCCTAAAAGAGAGATTGTTTTGGAAAACCTAATGTTAATGTAGTGCTGTATAAGTTGCTTCCTCGTAATACTTTTATGAAATGGAAATAAAATATTTTTATACTTAATATTTTTTATTCATTAGATATGTTACCGCTAAAGCTCAAAAGCCGTCAATGTCCAGATTACCTAGCTAATCTTTAGAATAACTGATTTCTGCACTTTAGCGGTAACAGATACACTAATTAAATCATATTTAACGTAAGTATCAAATTCTTTGAAGGCATGTAAGCTAACAACACCTATTCCCACATATTTGAATCTTACTTTTTCTTGCAATACTGGATGTGAATTATAATTCGAGACCGAGACGATGCTCGGAAAATAAATGATAGCTCCCTCGAGAAACATTTCCTCTCGGATGCGTAGGTCAAGGATTACAATCTCCGGAGAACTCTGAATGAAAGGGGAAAACTCGTCTATATAAGTGTCTCTTCAGTGGAATATTTCAAAAATTATATATGGAAAGGATGTTTTTGGAAGATTGGTTTAACAGCTACAATAATATCAGTTATTTTAAAATATGATTTTTATCCTTATTCAGAATATGTATAGGTTTGTACGTGAAAATAAATTACTTTAACAGTTGTAATTCGTTCAAACGTATAGAATACAAAAAGTCAAATTATGTTATATCTAATTGATTTATTTTTGTATCAAGCATTTATAATTTTTTTGATAAAGATGATTACAAAGTTTCTTAAAATTGTAGCTGTCGAAAACAGAAATAAGACGGGTGCTTATTAATACTTTGCCCTATACTTCATATACGACAGCGGGTTAACATTGCCGTTGATCAAAAGCACCGTACCGACCTCATTCGCGCCTGGCGTGACCTAGGATCACGTTATCCATGGGCGGCATGAAGCATATAGTTGAACGTAACGAGCTTTGAGCTTTTGCCCAATTCCCACACATCATGAATATAAGTTGCAATTTGTATTAGCGGATGATCACTCTACTACTCTTCCATTTCGATATGATGGATTATATTTTTGTCCTATGAATAATAAAGTTAGAATATAATAAAAATAGTAGCTCGGTTTTAAACTGTCGGCACTCCATGTCCTGTAGAGAATTTTGAGTTACCCCTTCATATTCTCCGACAGCAAAGATTAAAATTCTGAACTGACTGGCAGAATTTAATTATACATTTCTTTGGTAAAGTGGATGGCCGAAAATTGTTTTGTGGGAATACAATTTATCACGTAACCAAACATGACATGAGGGTGTCAAAAGGTGCTTGCGGTTCCTGATACGTGTTCCTTCAGAGGTAAATATGCCCATTAATCAGACCGCTTCGGGCAAACCGCTAAGCCTTTACATAAATAGTCATTTTGCGGAATATATGAAATTGCCTTTAAAGGAACAAGACCTACGAGACGGCTTCTGGTAGACGATATTTATTACTTCGGACGGTTTTGATTCTTTGTGTTCTGCATTCATATCTATCTATATTTTTTCTTCTCAGTTATTATTTTCTTGAGATAGACAAGCCATACACAGAAAAAAAGGTAGCTTATAGTAAAAATTATCTTGGTATTAGTAGGTTTCGTGGGATCATTCAGACGACAACTAGTTTTGTTGTTTATTTCTCGAGATAGTCTTGAATAATTATAACTATTGCGTAACATTTCATTTTACGCAGTATTATTTTACTTGTATAGTAAAAGAAATTTGGTAATTCCTATGGTAAATTAAAAAGAGGAGGAATATAAAGTTCCGTTTGTTGTTTTTATCAAACCACCTTACCTATATCTGTATCAGTATAAATCCACTACCAACTGGTTCTTGTAGATTATTATCTATGGAGATGAATATGCACGGTATAGTAGATTTTTCTAAATGAAAGGATAAAATTTATGGATCGGCAAGGCAATTTAACTGTTTGTTTCTATATTTGTAATAAATTAAAAATGTATATATTGTGTAATGCAATTTATATTCAATGAAGACCGCATGCATAATTAAACTAACATCTGGATTATTTTTCAGTCAATGCATAATTATACAGCATAATTTACCTGTCTATTCGTATATTAAATTAATAAATACGATTTAATTAGATGAAGATCATTAAAAATATATCATTAAATTATCTCTTTCGTGGTGAAAAATAGTTTTAGTTTGCATAAGCTTATCTTGATCGAAGAAATCAGATATTTAAATTATACGCTTATACATTTTTATGTGTTACTGAATTGCTGGCGCCACACGAAATATGGATAGAGGTTATAGGATCATGGATATATTAATTTAGTTGAAAGGTTACGTTTTGACCTTCGTAAAAAGTGATGTACGATAATATCGCAAGTTTCCGTATTTAATATTATGTAAATACCCGTTTAGTTTCAGTTTTATCTCCTGTTTATTCAGTGACCTGGAATATTATTATGAACTCACTGCATGATTAATACCACTTTTACCTTTACCTTTGTTAATTTTATTGTATAGTTTGTTTAGCACGAAATTTTGTCATCGTGACAGACCTCGAAATTATTTACGGTAAATAAGCAACAAAATAATATTTAATAGCGGAAACTTCTTAACTGAAAATAAGGTTATCAGATATTCAAATGTGGAGTTGATAAATATAATTTAATTAAAAATGAAATTGATGTACCAATTAAGGAATTATTAAAACTTGAAACTGAAATAATATGAAGATTATAGGAATCAGTTTTCCATTACGTGGGATAAAAAGTCGCTAAATTTAAATAAAAGATTATGATACGTAGTATACTAAGACTGAATATGTACTAGATTAATATGAACGATTTAAGTGATATTTTTATGTAATTCTGCTAGTCGGATCCAAATAGCTTTTGTTACTTATGCAGTTTATAGTTACGGGTAATGCGTACTTTTAATATTGAAAGTATCCTTGCATTTTGTAAAATATTATAACTTACAACTTAATAAAATTAAACTGCAGCCATAATAGCTCTCTCAATTATATAGGTACATATATCTTCTTGATTTATAAGTTATTTCTATTTCAATTTGCAATTCATAAATGGGTAGCTTCGTAAAACTTGCTGAGCGACAGCATATAAGTACCTATATTATAGAATTTTATGTAAATATTACAAAGACAGATTTAAAATTCGGACAATTTGAAATATGACTTTGTTTTATTAACATAAAGATGTGTTACAAAAATGGAAAATCCATTTAATATTAAATACTATACAGGGTGACCAACATAAGGAGCGCAAGGATGGGAATCTCGAAAAACTGGGTCTTTCGTAGTACCTAACCCATGAAAAATAATTTTTGGAATGGGCTAAAACATCTTTTTTGCGCATTGCTTCGTTGATAATGGAGGCAGACCAACCAATCCAATTAGTGGAAAGAGAGAAAAAGGCATTAACTTACTTTGCTTTTTCAAATATGCGTCAGAGACGGACATGCCACCGTGGCAAACAGCTCTTTTCCTTTTCTTCCGCTGCGCTGGTTCGTTTTGTTGGTCCGTCTTTCAGCTATACGCAATATTTTTTCTGGCCTACTATGGAAAAATAATTTTTTCTATTACCTACCTATAGCTGCACCATTTTTCAATATAAATCCGTCAAACCTTATATCAGTGAAAAGGAAAAACAAAGCTCTTTGGCGCATATTTGAAAAAACAAAGTTAATGTCAATATCTTGAAAAGTTAGTGACTAACAAAAAATCTGAATACAGATTTGAAATCTGCATCTACAATAAATAATCAAAAGGTTAATAATACTGTAGATTTATGCTGTTGTAGAATTATTTAGTAGACTGTAGTAGACAATTAAAAATTATACAGACTATACAGACTGTAGGTCATGGAACTACTCATAAGCTCCAAATCAGTTTTGATAGTTGGCCCATAATCAAAATAATCTTTTTACACACTCTTCAAGTCTTGGAGAACTTGAATGGCGGCTTTGCAATTGAAGGCGTTAAAATACAAATATTATGCTCTTCTACGTAACAAATCCGAGGAAGTAAAACAATGTATTAAAGAATTGGAGGTAGAATGTAGACAGTGCGGCTACTTCCTGCTTCCCTAATTCCAATTCGGAAAACTTTTGCAGTCAATTTAAGTAGTATCTGTAATTTATTAACCGAGGTTCTTGGCGGTTAGATTTCTAACTTAAATTTGATGAAGTGCTCGTCGTTTAAAAATAGTACACCGTAGTAAACGCAGTCTTGTACCGAAAACGTATATTTTGGCTGATAGGTACATTCAACATTTTTTATTGCATGCAAGATATTATTTAATAAATGTATTTATTAATTTATTATTATTTTTGCCTTACAAATTTTCACTGCAAAACAACTTTAAAATCCTTCTTTCCTATACAGTGTCTGATTGCTAGTGGTTGTTTTCCACTGTTAGTTGGTCTCTATGCTTGGAACGGGTAGTGCAGTGATTGTATAGGCTTTACATTCCAAACAAATTTCAATTAAATTTGTAATTTCTATCATCCTCTTTAGCGTTTGAGATCCGGGCCAACCGACTCACTCCATCGGTTCAGTTGATGAAGGAGAGCTTCAATTGAGTGTATAGCTGATTCTTGTTACTCTTATCCGCATTATCTGGAAATTAATATAGGTTCCCATTAAAGCAAAAGCAGGCCTCGTCTGTAAGAAAGATTAAATTTAGCTGATCATCATTAAGATTATCCAGTAACCAAAGACAACACTGAATTGAATCATCAACTTGCAGGCATGAATGTCTAATTGGTGTCTTCAAATCATCGTCAGTATAATATTGTCTAACATTTTTAATTGAAACAGGTACTTACCCTCTTCTTTAGCCTACTAGACCCCTCTTTACATCCAACACAACCAGGTTGTTAGTTTCCTATAAATAATAGGTTCATTGGGGTACCTCTCGCGGAATTACAGAAAACAAGGAGGAATCGACAGGTCCATTCTCTGTCAACTAGAAAGCCGTGCTGAATATAAGATTCTGCCAGGTATTGACAAAAAATTAAACAATGTGATATATTTTATTCATACATTTTTTCCATATTGTTGACTAATATAAATGTAAATATAATGTAATACACTTAAACGTTTAGAACGTTCTAGTTCTTAGAAATTTAGCTAAAAAATTAACTTTATTATCATTTATTCGCTAATTTATTAGAAATATATTTTTGTTAAGCATATAAAGTCAATGAAAATAGTTACTAATATTTCTACCAATAGTTCGGGACTAGTAAATCCCCGCGATCAAATTTCAAGGTAAAAACAAAGGCCCATGGCGCTAGTAGTATTGACTTTTAACACGAAAATGTATAGTATATTTATTTTGCAGATTGCTACTGATGTGTTAAATAGACGCAGATGAAAATACATTTACATGAAAATTCTTTGCAAGAGCTTATACGCTAATTTCACTAGTAGCATTAATTTTTATAAATTGCCTTATAGAGTTATTGTGGTGGATGAAACACTCAAGTTAGACACACGAGGCTTCTAGGAAGACATCCTGTAGCAGTAACCTCTATATAAATGCGTAGACAAACACTTTTAGTGGCTTAGAAGCTACAACAACGAACAAACGGTGTGTACTCAGCCACCAGCTCTGTTTACCTTCTACATTCCTCCAAACGCTTGGTCACTAGGTCCAACACGGAACCTGAGGACATAATGAGAGAAATTAAATGACAATATTTTAAAGAGCCCCCTTGTTTTGAATGAAGTAACACAGGGGGTGATTTTTATAAATAATTGTTATTTTATCTTTGTTACTTTATCATTTTTGAATCGTTTTTTGTAACCTGTTTATTATACATAAATTCTCGGGAAAGCAATTCCTAATCGAAATGTTTCCATGTCATATTTCTTTGAAAAAAACATGCCTATTCATAATTTCATCATTAAATTTATCTCGTTACAGTAATAGAATGCCATAATTTTTGTTAGTGCACGGCGCCAACTTATCGGATGCTTTTGTATGTGGGTTCTATTTGTCATTGCATATCAACTTAATCTAATATTACTAATATTTGTTTAGTAGATTCCAATGATTTGTGTCAAATCGATACGAAATACAATGATTCTAAATTAAAACGTTTTTATTGACGGTATGACAAACAGTTACTCTAAAAAACTTTCCTATTTTTATAAAATAATTAATAAAACGTAGATGATTTTTCTTAGAGATTAGGATATCATTTAGTGATCTGTATTTGTAAAATACCTAAGTGATAAAAAGGAGTATTGATTTCCGGCATAATAAGAATTTCAGTAGTTTTTCCTTAAAGTACTTAAAAAATATTGGCTTGAGGTAAGCACTACAGTTTTGTTTGTTTTTTTTTTCAATTGTGGTTATTACAAAATTTCAGTGTATAAAATGTTTTAACGTAATAATATTTGAGAATTACAGAAGCAGATCACGTTAGGTGGATTTGGAAACGGAATATAATCATAGTACAAAGCGTATCGATTAAAGTTCGTATTAACAAGTATTTGTTTTGTTTATACGTTTGGAATTTTATCTATATTTTAAAATACTTCCTCGTATGTTATCAGATTCTGAAATAATCCATGGTGTTTTTTTCATAGAAAACATTATTTTATGATCATTGTTCACATTTTTGAAATTAAAATTACCATACAGCAATTTACACACAATCACATTTTTAACAGTTTAATAAATTGAATTGAAAATATTCGAACTGCCAAAAACAGGCAATTTAATAAAATATACTTAATTGCCTTAAATTATATTTTTATTTGAGAATTTGTGCTGTCCAATGTACTGCACTTTATTTAGGAATATCTAACTATAGTAGAGCTTGATTTTATTTAAGACTAATGTTAAAGGACCAACAATTGTTTATGCGTAGACTGTCTACAAACGATGGTGTAAAAGAATCCTCAGATTTTCCATATTTTCCACTAGTTGCAAATCTATTATAGGTACCTACTCTTCTTATGTAGAATTTTGTTTATCTAAACTTATTTTCGAATTAGACAATGCACTGTCTAATTCGAAAATAATTTGAAAATTGGCGACATAAAAAGATTCTTAAGTAGGTATCAGTCTTTACTTGACGATAAACTGACTAAAAATAGATTGATGCCATATTGCAAAGGTGTACTATAAGTATTTTTATACGAAACTGAAAAATGTTAAGGTTAAGCCTTTTATCTTACACGTTTCAAGTGTTAGCATAAAGTCATTATACCAAAGGTCAGCTTAATATAAAACTTTCAGGGAAAATCGTGACAATATCAAGTTAAATAGAAAATCAAGAAGTTCATTTTCGTTAATGTATCAAATCCTTTTACAGTACACCCGTTTACAGTTTACATTAGAATAAATGTAGTATTTTGGCTGATATCTGTGAAACGATAAAAATTAATTAATATTTAATATACTATCTAATAGTAATAATAATAATCGAGTATAGAAAGTCCTTGGTCTAAAATTCCAGTAATTTCTAATTACTACAACAGTCACGAATCCGACATGAGTTTTGATGTAGTGGTAGTAAGTTCGAGACCGCAAAATATAGCTAATACACTCGTGTTGTACAACAAGCACATAATGTGAAATTCCTGCTTTATATTACAAATCTCGCTGGTTATTATGGGACACGTGTTGAATGCAATTAGCAAATCAATGTTTTCAGCTGCAGCTATTTTACCAATGCTCCTGCGAGTTGCTGTTTGCGATCAATTAACGAGCGAGACAGTGTCCTGAGTATGCATTGGACACCCAATATTAAGTGTTGATACAGTAGCCCATTTGCTCTTTTGTTGTTGTTTCGATGGTAAACTAGTGAACGGGTTAAAAGTGCTGTGACTGGGAAGAATGGTCCAGGTCATTAATTCATCTTTAAAACTGTACATCTGCCGTTGTATTCATTTTTTATGTGTTGCTCTCAAAAAATTCGTCAAAAGGGTTCTCGATGATGCAAACATCTACAGCCCCTTTTAGTGCCCCAGTGTAAAGTATGTATCAGCACGTTTTGAGGATATCTTTATTATGATAATAGGACAATTGCTTGCTTACGTTGGAATTATTTCACTCATCGACTGAATGATCTGTGATTGTTCCATGTGTTAATATTGTATAGTCTGAAGTTTTAATAATTCCTATAATTTCTGTTTACAATCCTCATTTCCATGAATTAGTTGTGCGACTACGGCCCCTATTTTTCTGTTACTTGAACTTTGTATGACGTTACTATACCTATCTAGGGAATTTCAGAAATGTGTGAAAAGATAACTGGATTAAGTATTGCCTGTAGGTAGGTTTTTTATTAAATAATAATTGGCTATATTTTTGCTTGTTTGAATTATTTAGGACAGAAGATAGGGACATAACGGTAATTAATTACTATACGTCTGATTTACAAGGCAATTTATCATAGTTCTTTGCAAAAAATGATATATCTATACTGTCCAACAAGAAGCAATTCTTCTCTTCTAGCATAATTACTGCTCGTAATTTATAATATTTAGAGATTATTTTCAGAAAAACGTGAAATAATGAAAAGAAATATAAAACAATAATCAAGAAAACGAATTTAATTTCGCAACAATTTTGTATCAAAGCTGCATAATTTTGAATGTTGAATTTAAGAATCTAAAAGTTTATTTTGTCCAAATCTAGGACCTCTAATGTAGGTATTATAAAAATACCATTTTTGATGCATTAAGGTCTAGCGGTAACAATTAATTCAAATTTGATTTGCATAAATTATTTATTTATAAATTTTGATTTGTTTACAGGTTAGGTTAACGTAAATTGTTCACTGCTAGGAATCGCTTTAATTTTGCATGGATTGGTCGAATTCGACCGTTGACTTCAACATTGTATAAGTACCTGTCACGGTACCTATACAATAAACACGGTGAAGAGGACGACAAAAAATTATTTCAATAATTATTCAATTATTATTTTAATTAACACAAATACATAATAGCAATGAAAACGATGTTTATTTCTCTGCCCACAGCCAATTTCTCTTGTTTTGAAAGCAGGTGCGGTGTATTTATGTATAAGTGCGATGTCACACTAAGCATAATTAGATACAACACACACGCAGTGATATGGTATAATACGCATTATCATACACCAAGGATGGCGACATTAAAGTTACAAACAGTATATTTCTACAGATATTACACATTTATAGTTTATGGATTTATAATTTAGTTCAAATCTATCAGGACATGCGACATAGTCTACTATACAGAACCCCTTTTATTCACATGATAATAGAAAGCAGTCTATAATTATTTCCTACAAAATGTCTACAGCGTTTCGGTATACATAGTATAATAATCTCTTAACCAGTAATCATCTTGACGAAGTAAATTATCTTGGTTTTTCTTTTCCAACGTTCTTTGATTAGCAATTAAAACGTTTAACATTTACACAGCAACGGAAGCAGTGTCATTTTATTTAATACATTCTTAATTTTGTTAAATTAAATTCCATTGCAAACTACAAGGAATTTGTGATTAATGCGTGATGGAGCGCCTTCACGTAATGATCAAAATATTATTAATCAAAATGTAAAATTCGTAAATCACAGGACCAATAATATTGTAGGGCAACCTCGATCAGCAGGTAAGTATTCTACCTATAGTTTCCTCTTCGAACATACACTACTCCTTTATGGAAACAGCATATCGCTTGAAATTGACTCAAGGAAGATTGACAAAGATAGACATATAATAGGAATTAGTATTTTCTGCGCATGCGCGCGGTAATATTGGTCACTTGATAAAACATGAAGGGGTAACTAACCACTGTTATCTGTTTATCCTTGTTGCACTTTCTACACATTGTATTGTCGTTTCTGTCAATCTTCTTTGAACTATCAGTTGTGCCGTTGGTTGTGCAGTGCAGCATAGGAATATGCTCCTTCTATGAAGGACCAATGTAGGTTTCAAGTTTTTCCCTCATTTTAGAGTGACGTTGGGTACATAAGTATTTACTTTAAAATATGATGACCGCTATTTTTTAAAATCCGTTTAACTATTTTAATTTCATGTCAATTGCTTTTTTTTCAGTTCTTCCTGTTATTAAATTTTCGAAACAGAAACTAATAAATTTATGCTCTTGCGTTCTTTTCTTTAAAATAATTATCGGCCACGAATTGCTCTTTATTTCTATCGAATTATGTACAAATTATGATAAATAGTTAAACAGTTTATTTTTATCTATCATCATTTCGAAAAAGAATGAAATAATGGACGTACACGCTGTGGTTATGTCATATAGTCCTGTTGAGCTCAATGTACCTACTTACTACCAAAATTTACATTAAACTTTCTAAGACTGCAAAACTTATTTGCTTTGCAAATACTTTCTTTATTCTAGTAATCAAACGTATACATTTTGAATTACAATACTTCACGTAATGTATAAATATTAAACAAAATTACTTCTTAATACTTATTTAAAAAAATCTATTTCTAGTTCTTTTAAAATACATATACTTAAATAACATGATTCTAAAATTTCTAGTTCACGACAGGAATTTCCGTGAAAATATAACAAAGAAAGAACAAGTGTAGTTAGAATTAGAATATTAAGTAAGTACTTTTATGCTACTTTTAATTCCTGACTCATGGGTGCTACCTAGCCATATATTTATATTTATTAGTGGAATGCAGCTGTTAAAGCAGAAATAGAATTATCATAGAAATGATTAACAATCGTTTTTTCTAATTTATGAAATATTTTGGTTTGTGAACAGTATTAAAACATTTGTCTTTATTATTTTTTATAATTAATCTGAAACTGTTTGATTAGAAAACATGTTAACATTTAAAGAAAGAAATGTAAAAGTTATAAAATGGCATCAACGTATTTCGTCGATCTCCCTTGTAGACTTAACAATAATAATATATTTTTCCAAACGAGTGTAAATTTTATCACACGAGCCGAAGGCGAGTGTGATGGTTTCACAATAATAACCATTCCAAACACCTTTTTCTACGACCACGAAACGTTAATTTTATTTTTTTATTTTGGTATCATAAGGAGCTTCGTAACGAACCAATAATAGTACGTTAAAGAACCTCCATAAACGTTCTGTTTCTGGATATTTTTTTGGTTTCCGACGTTGGTAGTAACTTCAGCAAATTCTGACAAATGAAATGTCACCTTTTTATCGCACAAGTCGCGTAGCGTCCCCGTTTTCCAAAGGACCACCTTGCCTTATGAAACTTGTCTTTTAATATACTATTATGAAGATAATAATAAATCAGTCGTTTGTTTAGCTCACTATTTTGTTTAGATCAGGAAGGTTTTATAAATCGTGAACTAAAAAACAATTGAAAATAAGTATTAGGAATCGTAGGTAGCTATTAGTCGTCGCCCCAATTTTTACATCTACGGTCCCCTCTTCTAGAGGTTGTAATTCCTTAAGGAAGAATTTTCGGACATACATATGATTATTATGAAACTTGATGAAATTGATTACGCATTCATTCCCTTTGTTTGTACATTTTGTATTTGCTTATAATATAAAACTGTTCGTTCATCTGATAGTACCATACTTATCTTTATCATGATTACATTTAAAAATCGAGAAAGACGCACGCTTTCATTTTGATTATGTCCTCCACTGATATCGAGCTTGGTTGTTCTTAAGAAAATACCTGCTTTTAGTGATTTCGGGAACACTAGTTGCTCGCGCTTAGGTGATGCATGAATGCATGATCATGCAAGACACGTGTTGTTATTGCGACACCTTTGAAGTATGCATGTGCTAATGCAAAACAATACAAGGTAATTTTCATATATTATCTTGACAAATTGCATTCTTTGTAAAACCAGCAACAGTAAATCACTTTAGCGAACACTGCTGCGCCTTATCCCCTTCAAGAGGATATGACTGCAAACTGCATTAGAGCGCCGAAAGCAAATTAATGCAATTCAATGCAATGTATTGCAGAAGTTGATTGGTTTAGACGCCAACATACAAGGAGGAGGAGGAGTCGTCGATCTATTGGCCACACGCATACTTCATACAATCTAAATTGTTACTGTATCTTCTAAATGATTTAATATGGCCCAAACAAAATGATAGTTATCTTGTGAGACAGAGAGGCGAAACTTGGGTAGCTTTAAAGCCTATACCATATTTTTATTTTCTTGATTTCTCTCACGTTCTATAGATAAAATGAAAAAGCTTTCCTTCGGCCAATTTAGTAAAATTGATAGTATCATTATTTACAACCATATTATAGTGATTCTGTCGTTCGTTTAAACTGATATACGCATTTGAATACTGAAGAATATAATTTTTATTTTTTGCCTTCAATCCAGCTTTCCGAAGTTTAATTTGACTGTTAATATTATTACTGAACCATATAGTGTTTAGTCCTATGTAATAGATTATCATGTATTCCTTGCATTAGAACTTAGACATTAAATTTTTAAAAAATACAAAATACTGATTTTGTTATTTAATAACACGCGTGCATTTTTTAAATTTTATTTTAAACTATTTAATTCATTATCCTTTAAATACCTTAGATATAGGTATTTATTAATGAACATAAAAGTGGTTCTATATTTAGGCGCACTGTTTCTAGGAAAATCAAGTGCCATATCATACAATACTGTTGTGATAAGTTTTAAGGAAGATTAAATATCAAGCAAAATTAGAAAATGAAGGCGTGTTACAATTTCCTGTCTGTCAGAACAGGATATTGTTATGGTATGCATTGCAATTTCTTGTTATCGGAATTATCGGAAGCTTGAGAAATTAATGTAATTACTCATATCATAATATTTAATATTGCTACCTATTCTAGGTCAGAAATGGGTGATTTGGCGATATTATTTAGTGGTAATAGGTAATCGCATTGGGTTTTTCGGGAGCGGTGATAATACAAATTGGCAGTTTATAGTTCTCAGGTTTAATGTCATCGCTGACTGTGCAAGGTGGTAGTTTATATAGCAACCGCAGTTGGATTAAATTATTTGGTTGCTGGTGTAGAATATTAGTATAATAATATGAAGGGGTAAGTTTTTTTTTAGAAACTTTTTAGTAGATAATGTGATATAGGTATTTAGAGACTGAAATTAGCCAGTGTCAGAATCGTAAGTTGGTTTACAAAAAACATGCCCTTCTATGAGTAGGTATATTTTCGATTTAGTCTTAGGTTAAGGCCCGGAATTACAATCTCAGTTTAAACCACAGCGTCCCAGTTAAACTTCAGAATACAAAGAGAAATCTTGGGGAAATCCACTTAAACTTAAGTTAAACTCCACTCTATGGTTTAAAACTTTAAACTGATATTGTAATACCGGCCCTTAGTGTTCAGATGAAGAAATATATGAACCTAATAGTTGGCAGCCCCCGTCGTACGTGTATTATTTGCTGTCATTTATAATTACTGGAAAATTGCCCCATATCGGAGGATTAAGGTTAATAATTGGAATTAGTCGTATCGTATTAGAGTTATTTTAATGAACTATATCGATAATAGAACTTTGATTAGCTGCTTTTCTATTGGATTAATTTTTTAAAAATAATATTGATGTCCAAATTAAAAATTAAAGATTATAGATATTAGGGAAAACACGATCATAGTGGATTGTTGAAGTAGTGCAGTTTATTCAAATTGTCTGAAATAATTAAAATTAAGGATGTATATATTTGTACAGTTCTGCACCGTTTAATAGTATATTATATTATTAGGAGTATAAGCAAAGCTTTATGTGCTGAGGCTGGTTGACTGCCGATCGTAGTGAGGCAGCCAAATCAGCCGAAGCACATAAAGCGCTTATACTCCGAATAATATATGTAATTTTATCTCCAAACGTGTAAAATTATAATACAAAAATAAACATCTAATTAAAAAGGTTATTTCGGGAAACATTACACTTATACGAAAATCGCATTGCCTGATAGACACTTTCTACATATTACCGTAGCAACCCACCATAAAAGTTGAATGCTATAGGCATATAAATACTTTATCTGCCTAAGCATATAAGTGAAACTTATACTACCAACAGTCTGTCATTTAAATGCCACTTTTATGACGTTTGGAGATAAAATAATTTTTTTATAACAATTTAGGAACTGTACTATTAGCTTTGTATTAAAATTAACATTTTAAATACTAATTTGGCATTTTTATTTTTTATATGACCTAAAAATCAAGATTTTTGATAGTTATTAAAATTAACTACAACCTCACTTACGAAACCATATTTTGGTATAGGTTTCTGGATCAAGGCTTTGCTTATTGTAGTCTTATCTCAATTGCTAAAAGCCAAGATACGACTCGTGAATGTTTTCCTTAATGTGCATGCCGCAGGGAAACTTTAAAACAGGAACCAAGGACCAAATATCCGTTTAGTATACCGTATTAAAAATGTTCTTTCAGTTAGCGAGAGAAAACAGCCAACGGGTAAAACGTAATTGCGTAAACGCAGGGACATGTGCTCCTAACACACTTGTCTGCATTCTATGATGTTTAATGTAAATGTTTTTTCTATTTTCATATCAATATAACTCTAGTTCAAAATTTACATTTGAAAACTTAATAAAATATATTTGTATGGGTTTCTAGAAGGCGTTAGGTTTTTTCTTGTTTATCTCCACACAGCATTTAATTCTGTCTATATAACTTGAGAGATATACTATTCAACAAGAATAGTAGTAGGTACCAATAATTTTATGTATACACGTTTTTCAGGTATAATAGCACGTATCAGACGTCTTTTAAAATCTAAGAAACTGCTTTTTACTTTAGTTGTTAGAATGCGAAGACGTCATAAATATGTACTGTCGTCATCATCTTAGTATCATCTTATTGGCTATCGGTTTTATTATCTGATTATAGGTGTTCTTAAATAGCTTATTTGGCGATTGCTTTAAAATATGTTTGATTCTGGATTAATTTATAAACAGCATCGTAAAAAATTTATTACGTTTTGAAAGAGCGTACCAATTGAAATCTATGCCATAATTATCATTGGTATCAAATTGTTTGACTTAAAACATTTGCTGGATAAATGCTTTATAATAAATATTTGATATAGAATCATTTACCAAAAAATATAAATGATACATACCTACACGTATTAGTTTTGTATACGAAATCCGAAAATGTTTGGAAGGAAATCTATTTATACCTAGTCTCGTTACAATATTGAAATACGAATACAATAAACAACAAATACAGTAAGTATAATGTTTTTCAAATAAACAGTAGTTACTAGTTTTGATGTTATCGTAACTAACAAAGAAATGAAGAATTTAATCTAGATTAAGACAGTCATTCAATTTCATTAAACCTTTTTTAATTTCGTTAGCATTTCAATTCATTTCAACAAAACCGCAAAAACTGCTGGAAGACTATCTGATTAAGAAACCACATAATAAATAATAATATTGTAGTTGGTTCGAGTTCAAGCAAGAAGTGCTTCCTTTTAACCTATGATTATTCTGCATACTCGCGCTACAATGATGTGATGGAGTGATTTTATTAGGTAGGCGTGCATTATTGCCCCAAGAGGGTTTACAATGCAAAACTGCAACAGAACAATGTAAAAAATTTCTTTAATTTTGTTTTCTTTTTGACTTTATTTGACTATAAGCGTCAGTTCGATCGTTAAATCTTGTATTTACGAACGCTGTGAACGTAAAGTCGCGAACTGAACTAAGCTACATACGAACCGACAGCTGTCACTCGGCGGGTTGCCCCATGTCTGCGAGAGAACATCTTCTTCACGGTGGTCTACCGCTTGACATCTCGCTCAGGATGGTCAAGATTTATAGAACTTTTTGCTATTTATAGTTCTTTTCCAGGAAATAACTTTAATTTCTAATAGCTTGGGGTCTGTATTGCGCCTGGCAATTTTCTACCTTTGAACTATTCGTGGTTTACATTTTACTCTTTTCAATCTCATGTCCGATTCTTCAGATTTAAGAACCCTGAAATTTCATAGGAAATAAATACCATCTTAATATATTCAGGATGATCATAATCTCTTAATTATAAAGATTATAGTTATGTTACTTCAAGGAACAAAATAAGTGTATTGATGGTAAACGTGTACCTACTTATATAATACTCACTGTGAACATAATAGAACTTCGGCCACTTTAAGTAATTCTTTCAACTTTTAGTAGGTACTGTGTAGTACTCCTGTAGTTAATTCCAGTTCATGAAATCGACCATGACTAGTTGTTAGGAAACACCCTCACTTGTAACTCATAATTTGGTTGCAACGGATAACGTTGACGTAATCTTTACAAACCGTAGCTTACGATCGCCATGGATTATCGTTTCTACTGCTGAAGATCCAATTCCGAGTTGAGTCTCTATCATGAAAGGGTCAGTCTGCTATCTCTTGTTTCTATCATGCTTTGCACCGGAAGAATGTTTCTTTTGGCGACAGCCCTGCTCGCTTCTGGTGCGCAATTATATATTTCTACCACGACTAAATTCCTTTTACCATTTCAACACAAGGAAGTGACAATCAAACATTGATTTTGAACTTTCTTCCATTCACTTCATTCAATTAATAATATTTAATTGATGTGTTAAGATTTAAACAGTGTCCAACAATATCAACAGCAATAAACAACAATAAAATCTGAAACGGGTGTTTCGAAGTAACGGCATCGGCACCACATCGCACCGTTGGAAGGGAGTCGAAGTAAAGTGATTAAATTCAAGGAACACGAAGCACTCTCAATTCACTTATTATTCGTCATGTGAAAGTATTCTTCTTTAAGTAGTTCTATATGTTTGGTGAAGTCCAGGAAGTCCTTGGGGACATGGCCTGAAGTTCCTGTGTTTCCAAAAAGGGAACTCCAAATCTCCCCAGTCTTTTTGCTGCCAGCGCTTCACATTGACAGAATATATGAAATGGAATTTCATCCCCAATTTCAGACGCTCTGCACGTTGGGCCGTTTAGTATCCCCATTGTGCTGAGGTGCTTCCTCATTTTGCAGTGTCCTGTAAGAAGGTTGATTAGTAGTTTTGTATTCTTCTTATCGAGTTTCAGGATTTTGTTTATCTCGTCACTGAATGGATTTTGAATAAACAGCTTTGACTGTTTCAACTGCCCTCCAGTAGCTAATTCGGTCATTCATAAAGCTCTGCGTCGCTATAAACGATGCCGCAGGTGGGCTCTGTACCGATCATTGTCACTTCGGCTCCTCTCGTTATTGTGAGTCCCCCTTTTCGTTCCCTTCTATATCCTGGTGCCACGGCGGGCACCCACTCTATATATTTTTTTTTATTTTAACGGTAATTCTACCACGTCCTCGTGATGTTGTTGCCCAGAACTTATTTACTGGTTAACATATTTTAGACATTTTCATCGATTGATCTGAAATTCGGATGTAAAATGTTATAATGTAACAAAAGGTATATTTATTGAAAATAGATAAGATCTTTTTGACAAATTAATAACCTAGCAAATAAATTAATACAATCATTCGATGCATTTTTTCAAGTAGGTAGAAAAGTAGCAGATTAACTGCGCATTTCAATCCAACTTTATATTTATTTGCTTTTTTGTGCTTAGACAGTAAATAAAAACTGCATGACATCCTGTTTCAGAAAGTCCTAATATTAATAAAAAATTTTGGGAAATGTCGCATCCATTTTATAATTTTTCGTAGAACACAAGTTATATAAAAATTATTTAATTAAATATATTTCGGATAATTAAATCCTTCATCACTCATCAGTAATGTACAACTGCAATAAAGAAAAAAAATTGAGTTTGTAAAAGGAAATAATTTCTCAAGACAATGAAAATTCTTACCTGATATTATTAACATGTTTAAAAAAAAAATAAAATTATTAAGAAAATTAATTACAGTGGTGGAATTTGACACACCACTTCCTTGTTAATAATTTAACCATGATTAAATTAAAAGTTGAAGATTAATATTAAAGAAATAACACCAATGAAATTACTTGGCAAAAGTTTTTTTTTCAGTAAGAAAATTTTACAATTTAACCAACTTAAACACGTAAAAATTTTAGGATATTTTACGAAGAATTTTCATTGTCTTGAGAAATTATTTCCTTTTACAAACTCAATTTTTTTTCTTTATTGCAGTTGTACATTACTGATGAAGGATTAATTATCCGAAATATATTTAATTAAATAATTTTTATATAACTTGTGTTCTACGAAAAATTATAAAATGGATGCGACATTTCTCAAAAATTTTTAGTATATTAAATTATTACATCCATTTCAACTTTATTCATTTAACCTAATATTAATATTGAAAGTAGTATTCCACCAGTAGGTACCTACCACTAAAAATTCCTGTCCAGTAACTGGTCATGGGTGGGTTTATAACAACATCCAGGAATGGATGTCACATGATGTTGAAATATTGCGTTTATAAAACGTGTAATATTTTAGCCCTTCGTTTTGGTTATGTTTTAAACGAGTATTCGGTATAAATGTGCAATCTATAATAAACCTTCAATTTCTTATGTTCATTAAGGGTTAATCGTGGAGTGACGATACGAATGGGAAATCGGGTGTCCAAGATAACCAACGCGTGCATGGGGATTTCTTAAACGGTATGAAATTAGGGCTACCTACTATGATGACGATGACTGTTCAAATTTAATAAATATTTTCGCAGTTTTCAGTATGGCTGCAGCTGCAGAGACTTAAACTTTTCAGTTTCCGATTTATCTTTCAATTTTATTATTATGGGGAATAGCGCAAAAGTTGATGCCTTGTTCTTTCATAGCCATACTAGATAAAAATAAATTTTGATTATACTTTAGTATAATTGGGAATCCACCCACCCATGTAATCGTAGCTAGTACGTATACCTGTGCATTTCCGTATTGCAAGCGGGCTCTCACTTCGACGCTGATAATCCTTTGCACGGCTAATCCGTTTTTCGTTATGCACGAAGAATCCACTGCATGTATAATCTGCGCATGGATAATAGGGGTTTTACTATAATGTGTTTGTAAATTTGATCAATATCGCACTAGGAAATAGATAGAAACCAATTACCAAGTCAGAAACAATCTGCTGTTACAAAGCATGTAATTAGGAAAGCCTAGCTTGAAGTAAGTACAGGGAACTTACAATCGGGTTGGTTCATCTTACATTATCTAGTTAGTGCGATTAGCTACCATTAAAGAAAAATTTTAGCCATAGACAGAATTGGACACAACTTACTATTCTGTTCTATGTTGTTTTTTGTTTTTGCAATATTCTAAACAATGCGAACAAGAATTTATTTGCATAAAAATAAATTATACATTATTAAAATAAATTTATTGTACCTGATGTTAAAGTTGAAGTTTGTGTATATAATAACCGCATTGTACATTAGTAATAAAATTAAATAATCGTGTAGTAGAGATTACCTTAGGAATTGAATTCGATAAGCATGCGTACCTACTATTATTTGAAATCTTACAGGTATGCCTTTTAAACGTGATGTTGGTTGTAGTGCTGGAAAATTATTGTCATAATTATGTATTTGCAAAGTAAACTTTCTTATCATGAAGCCGATTAAGGTTATTCCCCTCTAGGTGTGCATACGCAGTTGTTTTCCTAAAACTAGCGATTATTTGGGTTGTAATAAACTCATGTTTTCCTTTTTTTTACGACCTATGCTATTTGGAGAGAGTTTTGTAAAATTAGCTTGCATAAACGATAAAAGCAATGAGTTTACATTATAACATTTTTCCTACACAGAGCCAGATAATAAATGAGCCGGAATAAATATATTGTGTCTTCTGAAGGTGTCGAATTGTCAGGTGTAAAGTTTGGTAAAATCAAAAAGATGTATTCATTGTTGGCATTGATCCAAATCACTGAGTAGTAATTCATGTATTGACTGGACGGTTCAACCTTTAACCTTTTGAGCTTAACTGGTGAATCCATTAAAATATTTTTATTGCTTCTGTTCTGTGCGATAGCGATACATAATATGCTATCAAAACTGTGGATGGATTTTTATGTGCTATTATATCCTCGATGTTTATTTCAAAATCATCAGTTAAAGATCGTAAAGTGGCTTATGCTTTGGCTGGTAAATTAATTTAGTTGGCAGCGCGGTAATTGGTTATTGTTTTAATTTTTTGCAGTCGCGGTTTTTTTCTGGCGTATGTGTGGTTATAGTGTATACTGTATACGTTTAGTTATTTACCATATAAATTCCTGAGGTTTTTTACTGTTTTGCGACAGCATATTGCGCAACTGCGCGTAGCGTACCTGAGGAGATGGGGTAGCCCGAACCATTCCGATTCTGCGGTCACAAGCGCAGCCCGACCATTGTATTATCAGCAGCGTTATAGAGAAGGTGTGTGGATTATACTCCCATAAAAAGTGTGTTTACAAATATACCGATAAGACCAAGGCTTCTTTTTAATGACATTATGAACAATAAAAAAAATTAGACAAAGCAGGTCGAAACTTTCTTCAGATATTTATTCCATTTTCTAAAAAAAAAACGTAAATTGAAAAATATTTTTTTTCTTTTCTTCGATGAATTTTGAGTTTCTTCATATACGAAGGTAAAGTGACGTTGTTTGAAGTTTGAACAAGAAATAGTGAGTCGTGGATTTAAGACGTGATTTGTGAGACTTCTTGTGCTAGTGGGACGAGGAGACGACGCTGGTCGCATGGGCGCTGTAGACGCCGTTGTGATTCTATCTAGGATCATGTTGGGTGATGCTCCACGTGGCACCACTCGCCCCTGACCTACTGGATGAACCCTTATGTGTCTAAGTGAGTAAATTAATTCTTACCGAATAATTTTATTCGACACCTCCGTTCAAAAATATAAAAAATCTGATCATTTGTTATAGGACAGTTGGGGGGTAGTTGGATAATGTTTTTGAAATAATTGGATTTTTATTATTGATTGGTTACTTTTTGAACATTGAAAATATATTCAAAGAAATGAATTACTTGAATATCGATTATTAACATTTCTAAATTTCGCTTAGCAGAATAACTGAATAAATAAACTCTTCAAAATATTTTTGATGTCCTTGTTAATTCAGAATATTCCCAATTTTTTAATATTAGTATGGTAACGAGTTTCGCATGTGTTGACCTGAGTAGGTGTAGGTACTAAGTCAGTTTTCTTTGTTAAGCGTATAGTTAGTTTATTTAAGTACCTACTATTCTCCGTGGTAGTTTTTGCTCCTTGCGTACCTGTAGTATGTCGATTGTAGCCTGAAATTTCGTCATGTCTTGTGATACTACTCAAACTTAAACGTTTCACAATATAGGTACATGTTTGTAAATGAAATAATGTAAATATTATTTAAAGTTGGTAACAATTAATTTTGATTTATTGATATAGTAATAATAGGAAACCTGAAGATGATCCGTTGATACAGACAAATATATTATAACAATGTCGATAATAGAATAAATTATAAATATTACTTGCATGTAGACCATAACAAATCTTAAGTAAAATTTTTATAAATTAATAAAGTTTCGGTAAGATATTATGGTATTTTAAAAACAACTTCATATTTAATGTTTTTTAATTTTTTTTTGCCAAGATAAGATTGATTAGATATTCTTTGGGGTGCATATAAAATATGGAAATCGCACAGATACCTACATTACAGAAAAAATTAACAATTACACGTGTAAAATCGTAAAGCGATCTTTATTGTTTTCTTTAAGTTTATAAAACAAGGTTTTTTATTCTGATTGTGTAGGCACTGTTGTCTGATACGGCAAGTTATCTCACCTACTTTAATTGTAATAAATTTTGCCTTGAGAAAGAGAATTCAAGCAAATAAAGCATTATTTGGTTAAACGTTTCTTTTATTAGACAATAATAAGCAATAGTAGAAAATAGTTAACAATGGCAACACAAAATGTCAATACCGCCTTTTAATGGGTTAAATTTTTTTTTATAATATCGGCTTTACTGATTTGGCAATGACGTTAAATGACGTAAATCTTGCAATTTACAATTAACGATCAGTTTGGTATAGATGAGTTCTTATCATATCTTTAAATAGATAAGAACAGTTTTGCATGCTGATTTCTGTAGGTATATAACGAGACATTATTATTATTATTTTCGCGATCGCTATCTTCCATGCTTTGTTGTATCGACAGTGATAAGGTACCAATGGAAATATGTTGTTATCAAAACACATAATTGAGTTATTCCTGATTTTATTTGCTTAAACTAGTTTTTTTGTAGCCACATAGCAGTACCTATCCGAAATTCGGTGAATGTCGCTAATTATATAAGAACTCGCTATGTTATTTTCTTATTGTGCTGTAATTAACGAACGCCAAAATAAAAGCAAATTAGATGCACGATTCAGGTTGAACTAACTGATCTAGTTTCAAGTTTGATGTTAAGCTAAAAATGCTTCATAATGATTAATTAAACAACGTAGGAAAGTCCTTAATATATTGACTTCTGTCCCAAATTTTCAATTAAAATATAATCGTGGAACCGACGAAGATGGTTCCAAATTTTGCGCAACTATAAGAAATATCTGGAATAAGGCAAATAAGGATGTTTCTTGATAGATTGGTTTACGGATATGTCGAAGAAGGTTAGACTATCAAAGATATCTTGAAAACCAAATTTGAACAAGATTTTACTATGCTACATGAAGCTATTCCTGAAAAGCTTTAGTTAGAAACGAATATTCATTACTCGAACACACGCAAGTGTTAACTGTAGCTGTTGAAAATTAATCTTTATAGTAATTGTTTTTATTAATACTAATATAATTTATGCTACTACTGGCTATCGTAAAAAAATGATCCGTAAAATTTCATAAATAAAATTTCTCATTTCTTTAAAAAGAGAACTTTGTTACATTTCAACTTTTCAACTACCATCAACCGTCCGGTCCGTCGGACAACATTGTCTGGTTCTAAATAATTATCTTTAGTGTAGATATGTATGTATTTTACCATGGGAGAGTTCTTTGCATTGGCCATTATAATTTCTCCTCTCTTATCAGTTTAGGTGTTGGCGTTAGCAATATTTAAAATAGAATGTGATATAGGTAATTTAGTTTTAATATTAGTATACCTACTACGCAAACAAAACCTAAAAATAGTTCTTTGTGTTAGTAATAATTAATCGAAATCAAATGGGCGACGACTTCCCAATATATGAATGGTTTCTTAATATGGATAATTGAATAAAATAAAATATTGAATGAATAAAATAAAACTTGCAGATTTGTTTTATGGGCTACTAAGTAGTAGGTAACAAACGATAAACAGCTAAATAAGAATGTTTATTACAAAAATGTATACTAAACATTATCATTCATACCTATCTAAAGTAAAAACCAATGTAAATTTTTATAAATCAATTGAAATAGATTAAATTTACAATAGAGTACTTGTGAAAAACAATTCCAGTTATGTAAAGAATTTAAACATGCAATGCTTAAATTTGATTAAAAAATAGAGTAAGTACCTCGAATTTTGATTATTACAAGGGCGTTTTTAACGTAACCTACAGGTGTACTATATGGAAAATTGAATTTGAAATAATTTTGATATAGGTAATGGTTTGATTAAAAGTTAATGTTATTATATCATACTGTTTACGACAGAATGATTGGGTTTAAATTTTTATGTCTAAATTATTGCGTAGTTAAGTAATTATTTTAGCAAAATTAATAATGTAATCAAATTCGGGTAAATAATTTATAGGTACCAGTCAATATTTGTAATGGTTTGTGAAGGTTGCTAAAACCAACTTAAAACGCTTCAGCTGAGGCCGCTGAGGGGGGTAAACCATGAACCGAAATGGCGTAGAGTACAATTCTAAATTCGGAGTAATTCCTACAATTTCAAAAAATTCCCCAATAATTCCTACAATTCCAAAAAATTCCCAAATAATTCCTACACTTCCAAAAAATTTCCGAATAATTCCTACAATTCTAAGAATTACCAAATAGTAATTCCTACAATTCCAAGAAAATCCCCAATAATTCCTACAATTCTAAAAAATTCCAAAATATTTGAAAAAACTCAAATTCAAACAAAAGTTAAAAAATTTCCACAATTCCACGAAAATTCCAATTCCACAAACATTTCAACAATTCCACAAGAATTCCAGAAAAATTCCCAAACAATTCCCAACATGTGTATATCAAAATTCCATCGTGAATTACTACCCCTCGGTTTTTAGCACACTACTCTCCTGTCTCAATATTATGTAGGTATACGCTAATATCCTTGAGCTGGGACCTCGGCTGGGACATAAACGGTTTCAGTCCGTGTAATAAAGTCTAAAGCTGTTTGTTTAAGCTTTTTGAGTTCTAGATACCGATAAATACGATTAAGTAACCTGAAATAACTTAATCCTTGTGTTTTTACTTTTCCTATCAGATATAAAGAAATATAAATTAATTGTTTTGTATTACTGAGAACGTGAAATCACCCGTAAAAAATATAAAATATTGGAGAAACTTCCTTTTTAATTAAAAATTCATATATTTTCGAAATTATTTTATATGAGAACACTAACCTAAAAGTTAGTACTATATACAGTAGATAAAGAAAAAGAAAAAGAATCAATTTGACTGCTTCTGAGGCACATGATTTTTCTCAAACATAATATTCTATTAGATCTTAAAAATGATATATAAACCATCTCTCTTGATGTAGAAAGAACCTTGCTTAGAAACTGGGAAAATATACTGCACAGTAAATATACTTCAGTATTACTAAACGCATATTACTGATATTCTCAAATATGAAATAATTATTTGATATTTTTGTTAATTAACTGCATATCTAATTATTTTTCATAGATTTGAGCCATTAATTGTTTTATTACACAATCGGTTAACATTCATTAATTTAATTATGGCTATTCAAAGTAAGTATATTAGCAGCTTATATGACTGGTTTGAATTGTTTTAGGTATTGTCAGTTGCAATTATCTTTCTCACTCTTTTATTATTATTAGGGATAAATCAATTTTAGTAAAGAAAATTGTACGTCCTTGAATGTAGTAGTTAACGATGCGAGATTATTAAATGAAAATGTTTGTAATTAAAGTAGTAAGTGTCATTTATTGTTTCGTGATTAACAACCTTTGAATACATTTCCTTATTACCATTTTAATTATGAAAGACTAAAAAAAATGTTAGAAATCATATAAGATGTTAAATATTAATTTTGGTTGTAGAAATACATTGGCGTCTATAAAACGGTAAAGCGCTGTAGTGTTGTTCTTACGCACGATTTCCTACTGCGAATGATGGTGTTGTCGACCTATACTCGCATGATGAAAGTATGTAAGGTATCGATAAACAATCGTATTCTGACGTTTGAAACACTTGCAGTAGCAACCAGCACTACTAGGAATGCAATAAACCACTTACTCTGTGGACATTACCTAACATGATTGCATTTTACCAGCTCAATCTGAAGCATATTTCGAAACTTATTTGATAATTAATTAGTAATCTCTAATGACTGGATCAAAGCGGCGGCAACTTTGCGTGGGTCAACATACAGAATATCTCTAATCACCGCGCCTTTCAACTGACACCATTAATTATGTTTACTAAAAATTTTAGTGCGATGTCCAGGCCCGGCCCTGATCATACGTTTATCCGCTACACAGGTGACCAATGTTAATGACACAGAGGAACCTTTTTCGAGTTCATGAAGCTAATATTTGCTTAAGTTATTATGTTTATCTTGGATTTTTTGAGTATGAAATTTTGTAATCATTGAATTAACCGAAGGTACATATTACCTTGTGCTTTATCTGTACATTTTAAATCATTATTGTCAACCTATTTATTTACTATACAGAGGGTGGTGACTTGAGCAACGTAGCATAGGGATTTCAATGGTAAATTCTTAATGTTCAATTATTGGCTCCCCTAATTATTTGAGAGCAAAAGTGTGTTGAAGTTTCTTGTAGAGGAAAAAATTCTGAATCTGTTCATACTATTATTTATAATTTTCTATTTTCCGGAAGCGTAGAAATAGAAGAAATTAAAAATGGTCTTTTTAAAGAAAAAAAATTATGAAAGATTTTGATCGATTGAATATTAGCATAGATATGTTATTTTTCTGATTTTCTGTTAATCTACAGGGTGTTTAGATGTCAGGGAGGTGTTTCGTGTACTTTCTGTTCGATTCTCCATTCAAATTGGTATCAAAATCTCGTGAATTTATAGCACAAACATGTTAAGAATAACTAACACGGCATTTGCATTGAATACCAAAAACTGTCACAATGATTATTTTTTCACTTGAAGATACACTTTCAACAAGTAAACTCAAGGGAAAAACAAATATTTAGAAATTGGTGATAGTATTTCTTACCTTTGTCAAATGCAAAGCCATTTTCCTGCACCCAGCCAAAACCAGCAAGTTTTTGAATTTGTATTTCATATTTTTAACAATCTTACTTGTTCTCGATCTATCTAGTACAGCGACCCTAATAATTCATCATAGCATCTATTGTAATTTTACTCCTTCGACATAGAAAAAAGAAAATCGTATCAGAAGTTTAGATTAACGTAAATCTAAGCCAGTTCTGAAATTTGTAAAGGATTTAAAATTCAAGCAGGTGAACCTTTGTAAAAATGTAATCTTGACAAAAGGAACAAAATCTTAATACGTAGTAAATTGATGGAAGGACATGTCTGCTATGATTGAATCTTGTGGGAAACCCATATCCTTATCGTTACTTGCATCAGTATCGTTAACAAACCTTTTGAATAAATTACACGTTATTGCTTGCTGTTACGAATAGGAAGTCTTGCTTCCCCTCCATTCATCAGGAATCAATTTCTCAAAGTGCATTAATTACAGTGTGGTACATTAATATGCATAGGCACGTAGGCGTCAGCTTTATGATTCAAATTGCTGCAATTAGTCGTCCAAGTTCACAAATTTATGCTTTATGCGAAACCCCAGGCTGCCAATTTCTTTGTGTGCCCATACAGAGACGTAATAAACCAATTTTAAATCAATTTATGCAAATATATTGTAGTTTAAGAGATGTCAATACATAGTTTCACCACGCATTTAGATTAATAGCGTATCACTATGTTTTATTATTGTGCATAATAAAGATTTTGTACCATTTCGTAATTCGTTAGAATCTAATCTAAATCCGCGAATGGGACAGGAATTTTATTTTTTACAGTTGGGATTAAATTTAATGTGGTACAGTGAGGTTAGTCTCCAATCTCGTTTTGTTTGGGAGATGTTAACTTTTTTTGTCTAATATTGTAATTTAGTCATCCGCAAATTAAGCTTTTAACAACAACCTGTTCGAATTAATATTTTAATACTTACAAGGTGAGACAAGACGTCTTCAGTCCATCAGTAGGTATGTTTAAATTTTGTATCTATTAAATAATATTAGAAGTTTGTTCAACTTGTCAGAGGAAATATAATATTTGAGAATTTAAGAAATTACAAGAATTCGTGTTCCTTGCATAATCTAAAAATTAATTTACTTACTAATTATATTCTAAATGTTATTTATAATATTAAGACGAAATATATTCTGATTATTGCTATACTGTATTAACATCAAACTCAATTTTATGGATGATAATATGGTATACTTCCTTAGCTTCTCTTTACTCTTCACTAATTGTAGTAGTTAACAATAAAATTTTGAGTAAATAAGCAATATGCCTTGTAAATCGCGTCAGGTGGTAGATTATCTCTGCTTTACACCGCATTATGTTTAGTATGGCGGATTTATCATCCTTCACTGTAGGTAAGACAACTTGATGGATTTAACGTTCCGTACTAACACTATGAAGTGTTAAACCTGAGTGACATCTCAAACCGTATAATAACATTATAGATCTTTCGTCGACTTTTGTAAAAACTCTTGTCAATCTTAACTTGCTCAAGCAAAAGATTTACATAGTTGAGCAGGTTATGGCTGTGATGTCAAAATTCCAAGCATATATTGAAAATACCTGAATTTTATTACCTCTATAAATTATTGCAGGAATCATCAGTTGGTTTGACTAAATTTATTATGTTTACGTCATATCTTCCCAGGTTTTATTTGATGTAATTAATACCTTTTTTCTTCATCGTCGTAAATTATAATTAATATCAACAGCAACAACAACCAAAATCAATCTTTTATTATCTTCTTTTTTATTTGGGGAGTCGAGACAAGGGCTTCAGGTGCTTTGTTCATATAACTCCCACCTATTAGTTAAATTGGCAGAACTATTACCAGACTAGATATGAACTCGAACTTACAACCTCTTGATTGCTATCGTTTATGAATTTCAGCGGCCTCTTTATTACCTATTTTAAAAATGAATATATAGCGAAATTAACATTCAGATATGCATTTAATTTTACTAGAACATTGTAATAGGTATTCAAGACTGACATTTTTATCTGGATTGCAATATCATAGTAAATATTGTACTATACATAAACGAGTTCAAGGAGTTGCATTGTGTTTATCCAGCAGTGTATATTATTTGTGCATCTTCCTAACCTCTTTAATTGAGGTTGTTGGGTGACATTGTACAAGGCCGTTCAGGTGACGTAAACCAGTATTAACGTGTACTAAACTCATCTTAAACAACATACCATTTTATGCTCATCATTATGCCCAAATAGATGAAGGTCTTTAGAGGTAATAATGGTTTTTACGTGGAATATTAAAATTTTGCGTGGGATTAAATCACGAATATTACGAAGTTCGTCCATGGGCTCATACATTTAATTAATAATTAGACAATATTATTCATAAAAAAAGAATTGATTTTTATAGTAAAATTTAGAAGATTTACAATATTTGAATATTAGTGTTGAGGTTTCTTGAATCAAACATGCCTTAACTATTCCCGAAGTTCCCTTATTTGTGTATCAAATATTTAGATGCAAATTCTTAACAATTAAACAATACTACAGTACAATACTACAATGTTCTGGAACATCCACTAGAATAATTTAGATGTTCCATTAATTTTTCTTTGCCTTCACCTGGTTGTTCATAATATTAAACATTCATATTAAGCAATACATGTGTAATATATTTGTATTGTAATGCAGACAAGATATCTGAACACATTTATTTACCAGGGCAACTAAAGGATGCCGATGCATCTGCTATCAGCATTAAAACAATAATAAATTATTGCTATTATCATATTAACTACAGTGGCTATCTTAACAACACGGTGGTTATAGTGAAATGATATATTACAAGAGCAAAAAGGGTGGCGTGATGGAGTGAATAAGTAATGGATGTTGGTGTTGGGACGCCCCAGAGAGCTCCTGGCTAAATCATAACGTGAGAATCATCAACAAATCAGTGGCCTAAAAGGGATTTTCTAGTCGTTTTCATCTAGACATATCAATTTATATAACAGGAGGAGGAAATAATTTATTCCGTTATCATAAACACGCCAGTGTTTGTTTGTATGCTTTATCATACAGCTTAAGTGGTACAATAAACGGTTGGAATTAGTTTGGGGCGTTTTTTAGGTTGCATTCTAATAGAACATTTGTCTTGATCTGATCAAAATTGCAAGCAAGAATGTTTTACCCATTTTTTATATTTTTTAACACTTCAACATTATTTTGTTCAATAATCTAATCATCATACATACCATTTTAGATTTGAAAGATTTGATATAAGATGTTCAGGAGGAAGTCGAAGGGTTTCTTTTGTTTGAAAACAGGGTCAAAAGGGTCGGAATGTTGCTGGAAATAGCCTGCAAATTGTTTCATGAAAATGATATTGTGCTCAATGAGGTTTCTTATCAGGTAATTATTTTACACGTGATTGTATTATTTCAGTAGAAGTGCAGTTGTCAGACGCTATGTCAGTTGAATTAATTATTTATTTCAGCTGACTAAAGAGATAAAGTAAGCTGTCTTTTTTTATTCGCCTATTATTTATTTCAATAATCACCACACAAACACATCATGTGAAGTATTTCGGTATTTACTTTGTCATGTTTGAGTGTTATTTTCAAATCAGATATGAAAAAAGTATCTCAAAAATTTATTTATGTCTGTGTGTGTTATTGTGGGTACTAAGGTTAAAATTCACTCTTGAATTTTTTTGCTACTGCATAGTAGTACTATTTTTACAAATCATTTTAATTTTGTCCAAATTCGCAAACTAACCTTCAAATTGTAATGGTTTGATTTCTCAAGTGCAGACTTATCAGCACATAACTACAATTAATGCAAAAATTGTTGCAGATTTCAAAGATTTCTAATAAAATTTAACCTTTATTAATTACTGGCTGGGAGAGATAAGATTATTTGGAATATTTTATAGATTTATAGAATTTTTAGATACTAAATAAAAATAATACATACTATTTCGTAATGTGGATGGAGGAAGTGTTAGTGTTAGTAAATATGTATCAAATTTTCTGTTATTACTCAGAAGTTGTAAAAGAATAATTTTGTTAAGTGCGATGTTGCTATAATATAAACTGGTTCACTGTCAAGATAATTATGTAGTCTAATTACAGTGTTATAACCATATTTGTTCTTTTTATTGTCACACAGGTGTATCTAAGATAATAATATTTTAGTAAGAAGTGGGAAAACTAATGTATGAACAGTTAATTTTTAATTTTGGAATACATTATCATTGTTGTGGTACATTAATTTCTAAAAAGTAGTATAGTTAATCATTCAGGTAAATCATATACGATTATATACTGTTTATTATTGGTTAATCCCTAAATGAAAATAGGGGAAAGTATGAGAAAAAGGCCATAGGATCATTGATATCTTAATTTTACCATCATGTTTGGAATTTAGTAGTATTAGTGTAATTTGGTTTCTGTCCTAATTTATTCTTCATTTGCACTTGATGGAGTGGGTTTTATTTAACTGTTTTCATTTACTTTTACTTATTATAACTTTAAACCATTGGTCGTATGGGTATCTTCGGTTACACTACGTCAGTTGCCGAAGATTTGGGATACGAACGTAAACGACTGCAGTTTCCGAAGGGTGATTCTGTACTAATTATATGAAAATAATTAATTATTGCTAAGATTACATCGTTCTTAAAAGTCTACCTTCTAACACACAGGCTACACGGTATTTTAAATTTATTTAGTATGCTGTATTCTAAAACAAAACACACACCCAAAGAATGTTGAGAAGATTGTTATATTTATTTTTGCTCATAACCGTTATCTTTACTGTTAAAATTTTAATTTAATTAATAAGATGATGAGCTTCCAGACATATAAAACGCCTTGTGAGAATAATAAAATCAGCAGGTAGTCCACTGTGTAGGTAATAGTCTTCAACATTAATTTAGTGATTGATTTTTCCTTGGGCTGGCTTCTACGGTAAAGGCTAAACCACAGTTTCATTTATAGCTGTTAATTGGTAATGTAATATTAACGTAGAAAGTAAAAGGTTCAGATTGCTGCTGTTAGTGAAATTTTTGGTTAAAACCGTATTTAGGTATTACTATTAAAAATATTTGGTAATGAAATGAAATTAAATATTTTAACTGTAGGTATACAATTTATGTATTTTCTTGACATAGTTTCAACTAATAGTCCAGGAGCTAGCGGTAGTATATTTTAAGACTAATTTCTATCAAGCTGAAATTTTTTTTATGAGCTGGTATGGTTATGTCTGCCAAATGTAGGTGGTCGGCAAAATAGGACCGCGGGACATAAAGCGCCCAGAATTTTTTTTTTAAATTATTTTTTGATGAAATTTACAAACTTCAATCAAGCTAATTCCTATTTTGCTCGTTATTTAAGACATTCCGACAACAAAAAATTAACTGTCCGACATAGGAGTCGGAACTGAATCAGTGTCTGCCGTTTGGGTTTCGTATTGTTTTTAAGACATTTGACTTATTACCATCAACCTGATTTTTTTTTAAATAACTATATACTAATTTAACAAACACAAAAATCACCTTGTCCGACAATTTGAGCGGGACAGAAGCACTCTCTGACGTCCTGGATTGGTTAGTTGGCCAATTTTTTTTCTTAGCGCTCTATGTCCCGCGGTCCTATTTTGCCGACCACCTACATTTGGCAGACATAACCATACCAGCTCATAAAAAAAATTTCAGCTTGATAGAAATTAGTCTTAAAATATACCGCTAGCTCGTGGACTATAATGGGAACGCACGAATTTACATAATTTAGTTTTTAGGATTTTGGTTGTTTAAAACAGTATCAATAAATATATAAAATTGTCAAAATTTAATTATGCTTCTACATTATAGTACATTACGATGAACCTTTATTTATTATTTATTATAATCGTAGAACGCAGCTTTTCTCAGAATTGTTTTATACCTTCTCAGAGTTTACATTATCTTGGGACGATAAAATATAAATTTAATGATAATAATTTTCTTTGCCATTCTTCAGAACTGCGATATTATTATATCAACATTAAAACTATTTCTTATACCTTTCAGGTTAAAAAAATAATGAAGTAATTAATTAATAAATTATTAATAATAATTATAATAAATATCGATCTTATAGTCATGGAGTAAAGAGTAAAAAATATGATTTATTAAAATTTGGCGTTAAAATTTACAATCAAATCTGCATACATAATGTAATGGCATAAATATTTTAATGTGCCAATTAGAAGGTCCATATATTGAGGTGTTGTCAGGTGTGCGTGCGAGTGACCGCGATAATACCACCATTTAAGTAATGATCTATAGAGTGACTACACACGCAATGAAGTGACCTGCAAAGTAGATGTAAATCGACGAACAGATATTATAGTATCGCTGACACCGAGGGCTGATCCTGCTGCTTCAACTAATTGCATATTCATCCAGCACGATTATCACTTCGGCTATGATTTATTCATACAACCGACTAATACATTTTACATAAACTTAATTACCGCCTCCAATTAGCAGAAAATTGGTAAATGTTACACTAATGAAACATACATCATTTAGTGATGAATGCTGGCTTAACCTATGGTAGTAGTACTACGTGTGTGGCATAAATTTTGGTTAATATTTCTGTTCGTGTTTTGAACTTGGAATTTTTATGCTAAACTAACGCTTGATCGGATTTCATGGTATGTTGGTATGAATTAATTTAAGTTCCAAGACTTCTGCATAGTTCGTCGTTTGGACACCTAAAGTGTGCTTTGAGTTCGCGTAATTATTACAGAATATGAAATTCTTTGGTGGTTTTCGTTTATAGTCGTAGTCAATCCAAATAGAAAACTAAATCAGAAATCAATAACACTTTTTAAATTTTTCAGTTTTTTAGAAACGAAACGGGGTCGTTTTATCTAGATACCTTCAGTTTTAATTTATAATCAGTTCATAGTCCACATCTTATCATTGTGAATAGGTAAGTATGTTTATACTAGCATGCTGTAAAGTGAAAATAGGCCAGCTAGTTTTTATCAGGAGGAGATTTATTTTAAGTCAACGTGGGGCTATTATAAACTTATGGAAACAGCGCAGCGCTGGGAATTCATGTTTCCTAATGCAAGACTTGTAATGTACGTATATTACATAAAACAATTTGCACTGAACTTTATGTTTTTGGAGCGTAGCAAGGTTGTAATTTTTTTAACCTTTATCATTATCACCTTTACACTTCTTCCGGAAAGGATATTTGGGAGTAATACATGAAATACAACTAAAGGTCAAGAGATTAGTTAGTACAAACTCCTTGTACAGCCAATAATGTCCACAAATACTTTACCTTTTACTTCCTTGTCTGTATTCAGATATACAGGAAGTATTACCATTGGAATCTCATAATTTACCGAATTTTGTATATCTTGTTCTATTAATGATAATTAACACTAATTTCGTCATTATGGGCCCGCCAATGCAGAAATGATTAAGGTTGCTTGTTATAATCCTGTACCACTTAATATCACGCGGTGCAATTTCACTTCTCCCTGGGCGTATGTGTGCCATGTTTTACTTAAATTATTGATCGGATAATATCTACTGTGTATGTTGAATTAAAAATGATAATTTCTGTTATAATTTAATATTATTATAATGTACAACATGATAAAAATGAATAGGTGCTGAATTTAGTATCTGGTAACGAAAAGGTGAATGAAATAGAAATTGGCGATAGTTTGCGTAGAACGTTTAGTACAGCCTTAGCTTTCCAAATTTACATAATTGAAGTAGACAGGAAAAGCCACTCAAGAGCGAAATGTTTTGTTTAGCAGCAGTTTCAAAACAAGTTTTGACTTAATATTAAATTGCTAATACAAAAGGTTATTTTATGGCATATAAGCGCAATACATGGAACAAAAAGTTAAGTGGGTTGAGGCGCGACTGAGTACGTCTGGTCTTTTCGCAGTCGGCCAAGGAGACTACTAATTTATGCGTAAACCAGACCATTAAGTGTAGTGGGTGGGATTCAGCCACTTTTAATTATAAACAACGGCTTTGTTGCTTCTGAATCGATTATAACACGAGTACTGATCGATTATGGACGGTCACGATTGTGCACATTTGAGTTCGAGACTCTTCGAGAAAGCTTTTATTCAGCTAAGAGCAACCAACGCACAGGATGGATTTGTGTTTTAAATGTATGCACATACACGTGCATAGATATGGTCAAATCAAATGGCGCCTCTCTTAAGGGTCACTGAAATAGTGATATTGCTTACACTTACCGTAAAAAAAACTTCTACAACTTTGTCTCATAATATAAAGAACTACCATGGACTTTGAATGTACACAATTAGACACCATCGGCCAATCGAATCAGGAAGTAGCGTTGAGTAAATATAATGTTTATCTTTGGTTTTTTAAACTGGAAATTTTGCTAAACGAATAATGCGAAGCAAAGTATGTCTATGGTATTAAAACAAGCCATACTCAATGCGTCCTAATATTAATCGCATGGTTACAATATTATATAGGTACTATTGGAATATACTTTATACTTATGTTTCCATTTTAAAGCAAACAAAGAAAATGATTACAGAAAAATTGATTATTAGTGGATATCTGTCTATCCCCCTTTTTTGTCTATCCATTCCATGGGTGTTCCTTATGTCGTAGTATGCTAGCGATTAACTAAGCATCGCTTCTCGTATTTTATCCATCCACTGTATCTAGAAATTGAGTGTACGTAGTAGTTAAAGCATCTTCGCAAATTTTGTATTTCAGAATTTTTTTCTTCCTGTATAAATTCAAAGTCTACCACTTATGTATGCTTTATTTATAAGTACCTCCTATTTTGTTAAAACAATGATCATTCAAAAAGGTTTTTATGATGGGTACAATGTGCATAAATGTTCATAAATAACGCAATAAAAATGCAACAGTGTATTTTCCGCTAACTTACGACAGTTCGAACTACCAGGCTGATGTGGTCTAATTATCTGCCATGGAAAAATTATTAAATATTTATTCATGAAATTACCTACACCGTAAACGTATAAAGTTTTATCATCACAGATTTTTTATAACACTGATTTTTCATTTGTTCAAAGGTGATTTATTTCTTTTATCTGTACATCTACAAAATTAGCTGAACCACTACCGAATTTCTACACAGAAGATTTGTTTTAACGCTACTTTCAGATTCTGTACAGTGTACATCAACAGTAATTAATGTTCATCGGTTTTAATACATCTGCATTAAAAAGTTTCTGTAATTTAATTATTATCTGCTGGTACCATTGGGCCATACCATCGACGAAGCTATAAGTAGGGCTTCGTACTCCTCCTCCAATCATCAGCGTCCGGGTTGGTGTTCAGCAGCTTTCTACACGTCGCTACAGACACTTTTACTTTTCAGTTCCACAAATCCCTCATTATTTGTTTTATGTCCTCTACACACAGGCTTCCTTCAGCATTTTTCTTGCATTTTACGTTCAGCATCTATATAGTTGAAAAAACAACAGCCTTTCTTATTAATTAACATTTTCCATATATAGTAGTACATTTCTAATTAAAAAGATGTTCACTACATTTCATTTTATTCGAAGAATTTTCCATAATAAGCAGCTAACAATACGAGTTAATTTTATGGTTTGTTTATTTTACAATAGTAAAACCAACTTTTTTTGTCATTAATTTCAAGAAACCTTGTAGTAAAGCTTCTTATCTTTATACATGTATTTTTGTATCAATATTTTCATTTAATGCTGATTAAAAATTTATATCTATAATATTAATTAGTTTCTAAAATCATTTAATTCTTTGTTGATTTGCTACACCGCTACACCATAAGCCGCCAACGCTTTACGAGGCGCAAATTTCTCTGACGCTATTAATGTGGCGGGTATTGCCGCAGCTTTTAACGAAGATGTAATCCAATTTCGAGAGAACGAGGCACAGTACAACAGAGTGTCTTTGTGAGATTAAGACGAACTACGAACAAATCGTTGTGTTTACATGTTATCAACGCCTACAACCGCTTCTGGTTTTGCTGCGCCGTAGCAAATCTCTACCAGACCTCAACCCACATTCTATTGTTTGAACGAAACATTACTTAACACAATGCAACATCACATTTGCAATGATTCATTTTAAATGTAGCACTCACGATTGTTGAAATGGAGAAGTTTAACGTGATCGCAGTTGAAAGGTTGAAAAGCATTAAATCGAGAGCTTTTAGTTCACTTCATTAAAATCTGTGGTTAACAAAATAATTATTGTATACCTATTCCCAAAACAAAAAGATTTTCATTTATTTATTCTTAAACAATTTCTTAGTGTACAATATGTTAACTTTTTACATATTTGAACACTATACATTTTAAATTCCAGCGTAAATTAAAATTACAATCATTTAAATCCAAATCTTAATCCAATCTCCTTCGAAAACAATAGAAGGCTACAAGCCTCGTAAAAATACTATAAAACGTTTTGATTACCTTTGGTGTCATTATTCTTATACATTCTCCTTAATAAATTATTGGAAAATGTTAATACTAACAAGTTATTTCTGGGTATTGTTTCTACTTTTCTACAACTCTACAACGGTTTTAGCCTCAAATTCTTTTTCTGTATGATAGCATTCTCGATTTTATTAATTTCTTGCTTTGGCAACTCCAAAATGATTATTTCAATCTTCTTCTATTTGTCGCTTTTTCTTGTTGCCTAACCAACCGTAAGGCTATTATTAGCATATTATTTTATTATCTTGAAACTTTTAATAACGCAATTAATATCTATAGGATGTTTACCATTACGTTACCTTATCGAACATAACGTGTTCTGAAGTTAGTGTACATTATTTGACATTAATTGAAGCTTTATAATTAATAATCTTTCTCTGGTGCGGTAGACGTATCAAATTTATTGCAGCTATTGTTCAAGTAAATGTTCATAAAAATTAAATAAACAGGAAAAGTGTGCTAGCTTCCACGAAACCCTTTTTGTAGTCTTGGCAAATCATTTAATAAATCAATTAAGTATTTCGAAATTGGAAAAGATAAAATCCGAACACAATTCTTTAATTTATATTACTTACTAATATGTGTTAAGTTTCAACATCTTTAGTGATTAGCAGGCATATGAATTCTATAATTAAAAAATATATTACAATTTACATTTTTATTTGTTTAGGTAGTACCTACATAACGTACGGACTGTATAGCGCGTATTTGTACTAGGGTTTGAAACCGGAGAATGTATTTCTTATTCTCCAGTTATAGTTGTTGGTATTGTGGTTGTTTGTATAATTATATCTATGTGGAATCATTGTGGTGTTTTTCTCACTGGACCGTTTAGATCACCCATTCCCGATACTATTGTCCTCCAGTATGTAGTATTTCCTGATTTTTCGTAATTAGGGGATGATCAATATTATATTAGGTAAGATATACTCAATAAAGTCTCCTTCAAGACCCCCCCCCTCCATTTGTGATATGTCGTCGTAATAATAAATGTTATGCCCAAAATTTTTTTGTCGTGAAATACTGCTAATGTCTTTTTCATCTGATAATGTATAATAAATCTCCGAAACGGATTCTTTTAAACAATGTGTTAATAAACTTGGTCTATTATTGGAAAAATAAGTTGTGTCTGTCAGGTTTATGGGAACATAATTTTATTAGCGTCGGTACAGCTTATAAGCAACGATATCTTGCTGCTGCAAAACAATCCCTGGACATCGCACGCTGTGTACACACACATTCCTGATTTTCAACACATGCAACTTGTATATTTATTTATTACTACATCGTTTTTATTATCTTAATAGCGGTATTTTTATGCAAACAACAAGTTTGATTTACATACCTAACCAGTTAAGGACATTTGCTGTACCCTTAATCACTTAGCAATCTTTTAAAAATTGTGTGGTTTTAAATTATATCGCATGTAATTTCAAATTCCATCGTACAACTTTATTTTCCTTGGCAGCACTTAACTCACGCACGCTTTAAACTGATATCTTAATTTTTCAACGTATTGCACCAAACTGTTATTTAAAATCCATTAAATAATGAAATTGCGAGACGTTTCAGAAAATTGCCCCTTAAAATTATCTTGATATTGAAGTTACCACCACACACAGTGTCAGGATTGAAAAGAATCTCTTCTTTAATTAGCTTTTAATGCTTTACGCGTTACGAGTTCACAGGCATAAACTTAAAGCAAGATTGAGCAGTCAAACTTAACTCTTTCTACGTCAAGCGCTAATTAGTGGGAAAATAATTTCTTTAGTTTATGGGTAAAACGCTTTTAAACGGCTAACGTAGATTCTTGTCTTGAAAGCAATGCTTTTGTAATGTTAACATTGCAAGAATGCACCAATATTACAATAAATCAGCAAGAATATTGTAGTTTAAAACGATAGATATTAATTCTCAAGTAAACTTTTAGTTAAATGCCACAATATACCTACCGCTATTATTTTTCGTAAGTACTGTATAGTTTAAATAACAATCTTAATCTTTGAAAATGTTTCTTGCAGGTTTGTTGTAGATTGTTTACTATCAAGCTACCAACAAATCTATGTGTTAGTTTTCTAATTTATACAACCATTTCAATAAATTTTGCAACAAACTTGTTTAGTTCCAAAATCATGCTTGCTGGTGTTACCTAATATCGGTTATCGGGGAATGCGACCAGATATTCCAGTATTTTTTATACCACGATTAAAAGATTGTAATAATAATTAATGAATATGTTGATCGATTATTTGCGGTTCCAAACATAAATCAAGTATACCTATAAATTATTCCGCATTCCAAATTTTCTAGTAGAAGTTCAATTTATAGCTTCTAATAATTCTGCAAAGGTGTAAAAGGGTTCCAACATTGTCGAGATACTTTTATAAGGCGTCTTGTTACAACTGGTAGTGAATTTTATATATGATTTATTATATCCATTGGTAGATTGTCTTGAATAAAAATCGAGCCGGTAATCAACTTAATTCATATTACGTGTATCGGTCAAAGCATTCAAAAATGCAAACTATTTTAAAAGTTTCAAGACAATGGATATTAAAACTTAATATTAAATTATGACTTTCTAACTTTTATTATATACATAACATACTATCTATTGCTAAATATAATATTATTCTTCCCTTCAAACTGTATAAATAATTACTTACAGTCATTGTACGCAGTTCTTTCGAATAATCGTTTACAAGAAGAATTAATGATAACCTGTTTAAGAGGAGGCGTACGTTTTGATCAACTTCACAGAAATAGCAATCAATGTAAGCCGACTTAAATATGGTAATCCTAAATTATTGACTAATAAGGTTTAAATCGCGTGTTTTTCCTGATTTCGATGACGGATGAAACAACCTGGAGAACCCTCTTGGGCGGAGTTGCGGTAGGTGATGTTTACCTCGACCAAAGAGTCCGGTTCAAGACTTGCTTTCTTAAATTCAATGGGAGGAGCGCAGTTAACTTTCTCATTTCTCCATATATGGAGGCAATATGGAGTTGTCCTGTATATCTACAATCACCTTCAAGTTACCACTATCATCGTACATTATCGCTTCATCTATGTGAGAACATCGACTAGGAATGCGATAATATCTGTAAAATTGTATCTTGTGTTTTTATATATGAACAAGGCAGGCGGCTGTACATATCTACTAATTAGTTTATACGTTTATACTAACAGAATAAAAAATAACGTGGAGAAATTTTATTAACTTGGTTAATTTATTATATTCTTTTCTCTAAGAGAAAAATGAGATTGTAAGTTTGTTACATGCATCAGTTAGTTGTCCTAACATAGTAATATATCCAGGTTGAGTTTAAACTGGCGATCAGGTACAAAGCTCAATACCTGCTTATGTGGTAACAGATATTGAATTTGGAATTGATGCTCTCCTATTGTAATCCCTCTTGTCTCTGTTTACTGTCTAGTTGAAATTTTTCTGTGCTTAACAAATGGTACCTACTCTAATGCAAGCATTTTTGTTGGAAATTTTATTTATACCTACTACTTACAGTTTTGCAAACTAACCTGCTGCCTTAGCGTTCTATTTTCACAAAATATATTTCGATTTTCCTTGGTTCCACTTTTCTCGTTTTCTTTTAAATAACAATAATTTAAAAAAATATTTAATGCACACGTTATTCTAGAATTTAGGACAATTATTTCGACGTTTCATACCCGAAAGTTTGACCAGAGGAAGTTTGAGTTTCAGCATAAGATTTTTGTCTTGTTAGATTTTCAAACTTGGTACTAGGAAGTCCACATCATGTAATGCAAATATGATGAAATGTTAATAATTTACCCACTTTCTGCTCATGTTTCTCATCCTTTAATTTGTATTTTGCTATAATATCATCTTAGCTCCACTTGCACACATAGGGTGTCCGGAAGCAACGTTCCGTAACTTCGGGAGATGATTCTACATCCAAAAATATGAAGAAAAGTTCTCATGAACAGGGGTCCGGAAAAGCTTTCTAACGGAGCTACGGCTCTTTGAAGAGGGGCCTCAAAATGTGTTGTTTTATTAATTAGTTAATCAATACACCCTACCCGTTACGCACGCCCCTGGCTTTTTTTTCTATTTTTAACATTACCAAACTATTTCCCGTACCAAATATACCCTGGGTACCAAATTTTATCAATCTCGTTTCAGTATTGATTAACTAATTAATAAAACAACACATTTTGAGGCCCCTCTTCAAAGAGCCGTAGCTCCGTTAGAAAGCTTTTCCGGACCCCTGTTCATGAGAACTTTTCTTCATATTTTTGGATTTAGAATCATCTCCCGAAGTTACGGAACGTTGTTTCCGGACACCCTGTATAGGTAAACTGAATTGTTTGTAATCTAATCATAATATTGGAGTCTGGCCAACGAAATTTCCGCAATCCGTTTTAATAGTGAATTATTCTTTTTTTTATGTTTTACTTATCTATATCATTATTCATTATCTAGTACCTATATCTATTTGTACTACAAAGTAATTAATTAAATATTTATACCTGTCGTGAGAAACAATGTTTTCTTCATCTACATTGATGCAAATGATGATGTTAAATTATAAAAGTTATATTTATGGTTAAACGAATTTATGGATACCCACCCGCTGAGATCATAAAGAAAGTTGTTGGAAGTAGAAGAAATATAAATTTTGAAACTGAAATAAGGAAATAGCAGTGTATGATGTAATACGTATATTAAAAACGCATTCATTATCAAGAAGCTCACTAAATGTCATCATATAATCTGAACAAAAAGATGAGATATATACGTGATGCTGTCATACAATAGTCATTTATTTACAGTTTATTAAAATTTTATGTTGTGATCACTAATCGGTTTTTAAATTTTATTAATCTTACTAAACATAAGAAAAAAAACATATGTATCGATTCACCCAAAATTAAGTACCTACCCGTGTTTAGTATCAACATATTAATGATGGTCCTCTATTTATTTGACTAAAGTGATTTAATTAGTAAATTTTTACAGCATTTCCCACTTATGTATCAAATACTGCTTAGTTGTTAATTATAGGCTGTCTCTTCAGTACCAGATTAACCGCTTTAGCGTGAGCTGTCAGAGTTTATCTACAATCGATTTGTATTGAATAAATTCTGTTATCCGATCCAAATATTATACAAATAATAATTATCATTTTAATCCTCATGGGAATTCAATTTATTCATGTTTTCTGAAGTTGAAGAATTTATTAAAAGTCTAAAAAAGTGATTTATAATATTCATAACTAATGTAATATGCAAAATATAGACATTTTTGTGTGGTATCATTCCGTGACGCTTCAGGATTTTCTCTCCATAAAGAAAAATATAAAAGCATGTTAATTTGGAAATTAAAATTAGGTAGTACATGTCCCCAATATTATAATGTAAACTTTCTACCAAACGAAGGATATAAACCAAGCCGTTACAAAATGAACAAGCTGAACCTTTCTGATAATGGTTATCGTTTCACAGGGAACGGTCGAAAGGGTGGCCGTTTTAGTCAGGATACGGCTGCTAATATCCCTTGAGCCTATTGTGCGGGATGGGCAAGTCAGTCTTTGAAGCGCCTTTTTGACGTGCTGCACAGCTGACAACATTTAAAGAGTGCCGCTGTAATCCGAAATAAATGCGCTTTATTATAATCGTATTATGAAGCCGATTACTGTATGTGTGTAGATATTTGTTAAAAGGCTGGGGTAAAATCCTATTTCCTTGTCAGTTCAGTAAACGGTTTACTTCAGCTTCACTTGACATGTCAATTGTTCAGGAGGATTGCTTCTTTTCCACCAAAAATCTAGTTAAGTCGAGATAAATGAAATGATGCATACCTTTTTACGTATACATGGGCGTGGAGTTTCGGATTGGTTATATTTCTTCATTAGGTTATAGTAGGTGCAACGCAGTATTTTTTTTCTTAAATGGGTAGGTGTTCATCACTGTAATTATTAATGGAGCACACTGAAGCACTAAATATGAACCGAAGTCCTATAAATCTGCTCCTTACTTTTATTATTTGCAGATAATACATGAAAGAACCTGCATGTAAAGACATACAGAACATAATATGCGTGGTCCATTATAATATATCAACAAAAGTTTTTAAAACAATCGTTTAATATCAGTGTGTAATTAATTATCAAATTTTAAATAAATGGATAAAGACTAAAAAAAACTTTGCGGTTATAACGCATCTGCTTGGCATGTTTGTGCAATTTAGTTAGTACTAAATATGTAAAAGGTCTGTATTGAATCATCTAGGTTCAGGGTTTTGATCGTGGGCCAATTCTTACATTGTTAAAAATTTTTACTCGCTATTCATGATTCATGAACTCTAGAAAGGTTTGATATGGTACGATAAATGTTTAAAATTAATTTACATACTTACAGCCATTAGACATACTTTCATGAGTACGAAAAATATTCATGAAACAAGGTATACTGGAGGTACTTGGCTATGATGATTTCTAATGTGTAGGTTGTATTCTTTTTCTTCGAAAAAAAAACGGACAACATAAACCGTTTTATGTTTTCTACGGACCTTCTTGAGATACCACTTCTAAGGTCGGCGATACTCGTCAGTGAAGATCGCGGAATGTTTTTTCAAAAAGATTACAACTAATCGATTCGCAACACTTCATGTTTTGAACGAAAGTCCTGCCAGACGCCTGCCTGAATTGAAAATTTATTTGTCTGCCTGTAGCAAGCAATATAAGCATATAGCAATTAAATAACCGCAAAACTATGTCTGGCGCCACGTCTAAGATGTAGGTTTAACATGTAGTGTGTCAAATTACCGAGAATTAAGAAGATGCCACACTCCAAATCGGTTTTCTCGCGATTGCCCAAGCAGGTCTTTAAATGATTCATGTCAGTGTGTCACTTAGCATTCGTAAAAAGCTACGTGAGTTGCGGTAGCTATAAATTTATGAACAGGATAGAGTATTTCGGAAGCTTTATATCCAAGATTGCTGAGATTACTGCTAGAAGGTGATTATCTACGGGCATCACAGTCTTTACTAAGCTTACGGCCGTCAGGCACTCATTAAGCCAATTTATGATGCTAATCAAATTGATGGCCGAATTAAAACAGCGTTGCTTTAAAGTACACACGGAACGATAATTCATATTATTTTATAAACTGTTTAATGCTTTGACATTTTGTACGATTTGCTATTTACAACAGCATAAAAAATTGAATGCGTTAGGGTTCATTAAATTTAGAATTATCATTAAAATAATATCCCTAATACAAATCAAATTGCCTATACATTTTATAATGTGCTCGAGAGCATTCTAGACAATTAGGCACGAGGACTATCCGATATATTATTTGCAAAATAAAGTAAAAATAAAAAAAATCGTTTAACTGTATAGTTTGAAACTGGTTGGATCACTTTTAAAAACTCAAAAGATTCGATTGTCTTAAATTGTCTAAGGGAAATAGTCTACGACATTTGTTCATCTATTTCTTTGGGCGATTGATTTAGATTCATCACATAAAGATAAAAATAATCTAAAATTTGAAAATCAATCGCTAGGGATTAAAGGAATAATCCAATTAGGATTTTGCAATTGTCATTTATCAATTAACAGTGTTTATGATGCTTGTAATTAATTTGAAATAACTACTAACTTTATACTTGGTGATATACCTCAAACGATATGGAAAATCGCTATGTTCCCAAAAAAATTTTTTATAGTAATTAAAGTTACTTCCTTAGAAAAACTTTCAGCTGTTGTCATTGAGAATCTCTTAAACAAATAACCGACTAGAAACATAACAATTACTCAACGATTTAGGGTTTGTTTTATAAAATCAAGTTGACGGACGGTTGGCTGAAGCACGGGATGTCATGGATACGAATTGTTATAAAAAACGTATCCATGGCAGTTGACCGTTGGTTAGCTTAACAAGGAGTTAACTACACGGATTGATAAGCCCAGGGGCGGCGGGTTTTGAGTTTTTTTATCGGGAGCAAAAATTTGTGACTTCGTGGGATCGGGGGTACTAAGCAGGGTTAGCCTTTCCCGGAAAATTTTGTAAATTGTATGTAACTGAAACCGAGATTGACATTCAGATTAAGCGGAAATGTATACAACTATACAAGTAAAAGTATACCGAAACTGGAAATTCTACTAATCGCAGCCGAGTATTCGTGGGCATCCAAAAGACACGGCCGAGTGCTCATATTATGGGGTGTTTCACACCCTATGAAATTTTTCTTTGGGTGCAACTGACCCCTTGCACCCATGCATTCTCCGCCCCTGAATAAGTCGTCCCTAAGGCCCAGTTGTACAAAGTATTTGGCTCCCGGTTCGGCTGAACCACGGTCAGTTGTCATGGATACGATTGTTCGAACAATCGTATCCATGACAACTGGCCGTGGTTCAGCTGAACTGGGAATGTCAGGTAGGTAATGGAAAGACTTGGCGTCTCTAAACACACGATAACTATTAATATCAAAATCACTAAACTAAACTCGGAGGTAATTAATTTATAGCAAATTTTTATGGTAACATAAATAATCGATCTAACAGGCAAGCAGTTAGTTAAAAGTGTGAGTAGGTTTTATCAACAATATATGTTGGAAGTATTTGCTCGTGAATAAAAGTGAATGTTGACACGCATGGATAAGATATAAGGAAGAAGATGAATCCTCCTGTCATTGCTTAGGAGGCCGCAGATGATTGATAGTGTGCGCAAGCTATTAACCCAACCAAGACATTAAGTAGTTGTGGGGGCGCTAAGGTATGATGAGTCCTAGTGATTGACAACATAGTGGATATTATTAGTAAGTTTATTTAGAACTAAGTTTACGCTTATCAATAGTTACTCTAACAGTACAGTGCAGTCGTTTAGATTGCTTCTGTTTCTACAAAGTAATTCTAGACCAGCACAAAAGTCTTCTGCTGTTTATCATCCACCTAAGGGCTTGTAGAATAACGTAAATGTACTCGAATATAGACAACTATTAAAGAAGAGATTACTTGGATGTGAATAGTGGTCCTACGATGACATGATTCTCGTCGCATCTCCAAATGGCGAGAGAAGAAATAAAACCAGTCTCGTCTCCCACAGGTATTTTCTCGTCTCGTCTCGACTCTTCTACGAGTTATATTTTAGGGAGAACGTGAACTTACAATTATGCTTTTTCAAAATAACTTGAACTACTACGTTGTTTGTTTGCATACTATGTGAGGTATCTACCTACTATGGTGTAAAACCTACTGTACCGTTCCGCGAACCTTGACCTGCTAATTAAATTAAATTTTTCTAAAATTTACAAATAAAAGATAATTATATAAATAAATATACAAATGATTAGATTTGTATGTGTTAAATAGATTCTAAACGAAATTTATCTACTCTTTGAAACTCCTTATTATTTGAGCTAAATTTTTCAACAACTATAAGAATTTTAAATTGTGCTATCAACTATTCTTTATTCATCCATTTGTTTTCCCATTAACTTGACGGTTGATGACCTTAATTCAACTTTAACTACTCAAGCATACTGTGGATAATACTTTGGTGATGAAATACAGAGATAGTTTTAAGGATGTAGATTTGAAGATAAATGGGAAATTTAACAATGAAAGTCTGCAAAGATAACTTTTATTGGTCATAATGAAATATTTTGCTAACGAGAGCAATTACTTGTATTGGCAAATAAAATTAAAGGAATACAAAATTTGTTTAATGCGTCTTATCTTAATGATCTTTACTGCAATAGATTACTCTATATCTTTTTTTTTTCAAGTTCTACAAACTCTACACGTTCTGACTACCGTGTATTTCATTATATCAAGGGCAGTTACATAAAACGTTAACCTTTGGAATGATATGAATAATAAATAACAAAATAGAATTAACCATTCTTCGTTACTGAAAGAATTTATCGTGGGTCGTACGCACACCTTTTTGCAAGTGCTTTAATTTCTTAATAGATATAGTAAGACAATTTGCAAATTTTGTTATTATACTGTATTAGTTTCTCATTGGTACTGTTTTAAACCTAGGTTCTTATGCTATTTAAAATTATTGAATCAGTTTTTAAGTGTATTAGGATCCTGAAATCTGGTTTTGAAATTTCCGATGTCTTTTTTAAAGATTCTTTGTTATACAAAAATATTTCAGTATTATATTATACACTTAATTATATGTAAAAATTAAGTAGGTACAGATGCAGTTATAGTGGTTTATGTTCCTCGTGTGCATATAAAAATATTTAGTACTTCTTTTTCGAATGCGTTTGTAAAAGCTTTACTACCTTTTTAGTTTTTAGTGGTTACTGTTTTAAAATCTATATGCCTATATAAAATTTTTTTTAATACCTAAACATTCCTATTACGTAATTTACATTTCGGTTAATTTAACTTTTTAATTTACCTTTGTTTTATTTGACGAATTTAAAGAAGCGTTCATTTGCATAACAGAATATAAAGTTGATATTACAAAAAATAGGTGTGGGCTCTATTATTAGTAATTTGTGCAACCACGCTGCACACCAGTCCTTGGTAAGTAAACAAAGAAAACATTTCCGTGTTGAGTATGAACCATAGTCAATAATTAATGACTACAATTTACATCTCGACGAATTACATTTACCATTACATATATAATTTACTCAGCTGACCACTGAATTAAATACTTACTACCTTTTCGGTGCTGTTTTACTACTTTGAAGTTATATTTTATATGCCTCATAACATTTATTTAATTAGGGTGTTCAGGTGATTTTCTCGTTTTAAAATGAAAGTTTATTATTCTGCACCTCATTAACTTGGCAAAATTCAATATTAAACCGTAGCAGTTAAAACCAATGAGTCAGTTACAGGTAACTATAAAATGTTATCAACAAGAAAGAGAAAGAAGGAGAAAGTATTAATGCAGACGTTACACGTAGGTACAGGATTTATCATACCAAAATTGTCATCCTGTGGGTAATACTAAAAGTGGTGGGAATTTTTGGAATGTACCTACGATTTGAAGAAAAATGTTAAAATACATTTAATTTTGCATTTTGAAGAAAAAAATAAAGAGGATGAGTGATATCAATACCATATACTTCAGTTAAAAGAAAAATGTACCTATTGATTTGTTACTACTAATATAAACTAAAATTATTCTGAATACCATTAGTTGCTACAGGTCTTTTTTTAATTTTGAACCTCTTTTGGCATTGTATAATCCTTGAAGCAATTATCGGATATCGTGACCGACCACTGACCATCATTCAATCATCATTAAAATAAAATTTTTGGCTATTGTGGAATTCTAAGTGGTGCTGTACTACTGTAAAAGCATTAACACCACTTGCTGCTTGTCTTTAAGATTCTCGCACACGATGGTGTTAAGCGCTCGCCGCGGCGTCATCTAAGAATGTCCGGACCGTCGTCGCCCCATTCAGCCAGTTTTTTGTAGTCTGTGGAAGTTAGTTTGGCGTCTTTATATACTTATAGTAATATAAGTAATTCTAACACATGTAAAATGTTTGTACCCTGCTGATTCCGTGACAAAAATTTGCCATTCATGACTTTGTGGCCGAGGGCCGACAACAGTCTTGCAGTGATGCTGGCGCGTGCGGAAGTGCAATTGTGCCATAGCTCGTGTCACATGTGTGGAGAATCGCAACAGCTGCTGCGAGTTGACTGGTAGTTATGGGCAGATCACTTTGGTGAGTGTGTCATTTCAAATTCACCGACAACAATAAATATGAAATCGGAGCATCTAAGTTCGTTGATAATAAATGATGAACAAATGACTACAACTTTATAATTTTTATTCAAATGCTGTATTCATCATGGTTTCGTTTCCAAGCCCCTATTGCCACAATATTTCCAACCCCAGAGGCATTCCAGTCACATATAGTTGGAAAAAAACACTTTAAATTATTTTTTGTTTAAGCGACACGAATATGTTACTTTCGCGCCACTTATGCGCGCGCTGTTTTGCGGCAGGAAAGTAATTAAATATACCGATTGTTTAGGACGTTTAGGCGTTACCATGGGAACGAGACTTAAACATAGACAATTCTATTTTATATGACTGTCATATATGAAAATCAGCTTGTAAGTGTAGTTCTAATAAATAATTTTATTGTCATTCGTATTTTCTGTTTTTACGAAAAATAATGACATAAATAATAAAAACTTCAATATAATAAGGACTGAATTCAGAGATGTCATTTAAGAAACACTCACTCTACACTCTCATTTGTCCCTTAAAATTAACTACTTTTTGAATGACATTTGAGTGAAATTTAAGGAAGATTAGAAACCCCTTTTTAAACGTCACTACAAATTTACTAAACTTTTGTGTGGTTGCTAAGCACTTGCTATGTAATTTGTGGTTGTTGCTATGACGACGCTTCCAAATTTAGAAACCTTTTTGAATTTGGAAAATGAGTGAGGTGGGAGTGTAACTGATTCTCAAAATTAATGGAGAATGAGTAATATTGAATGAGTGGTGAATAAGTGTAGGAGCAGGATGGGGAGTACTTAAGTTACGTCTCTGAATTGGGCCCTAAGTTTATTAAAAAAATTCTTAATGACTACAAGTTAAAAATGATCATCGGTAACTCGTTTGGTCAATGTATTTCAGAAACGTATTTTAGCCCCGCACACTATTAGGATTGGGGGTTAAATTTGGGTGACTACTAACTTTTTTGAATTTTTTCAAAGCTGTTGTCTAAACGCCAGCATTTATTTAATTAAATTAGAGAGTCTTCATACTCAGTTTTTTTATTTATATTTTATTACTTTTTTCACTAAGTATCACTCGAAATTATGAATATTCGAAGAAAAAAATCAAATATTGATGTCTGGACTATAGGTGATGTAGTAGGCTAATAATATCATTCATAATATGATATTAATTTGCTGCTACCTATAATATTCCTATCGCACCAACCACCTTTAGCGTTGTGTAGTCCATCCATGACATATCCTGCATCCTGCAGTAGAAGATCAGATTGTTTGCAGTTAGAGACGGTTACCGAAAATAACTGTTTCCCACAATATATTAACAAAACACGTCAGTTTTTTTATTCTAAGTAAATATTCTATACGCATCTGAAGAGTCAAAACAAATGTGAAAATTATGACACTAAATCACATATGCAAATTAATGGAATAATTTGTGATTAAATTAATTTACTTAAAGGTTACGACTATTTAAACGGTGCAATAAAATTCTCCAAATAAGAGTTATTCTTATTTTATTACCATTCTATAATGTCGAATTTTTTACATCACTTTATTATTACGCCCACACATTGTAAAACTGTATTTCAAGAAGAAAAAACTTATAAACTATTGTTTTCATTAATCATTGATAAGTAAAGGTAGGCGCTGCCGTCTTCGTGTGGATGAAGATCCGCACTGCACCGGATTTGACACGGGTTCGATTCCTTGTTGTAGCCAGGGTTTTCAAAAATTCTGGAGCAACGAGGGATCAATCCGTTAATATAGTTGGGGGGTTTTCAAGGGTGGGGGCATGTTAGATCTGTGAATAGCACTTAGTGCCCTGAGCCGGGATAAGCAGGGGCGGTGCAAGGCAACTTCATGATTCTTAAAAAAAAGTAAGAATAAACAAAATTTTACTTTTGTAGCGTAACCTCGTTAACACACCTTACAGTTATAGCTAAACTTTAGAGCATACCAGCTTGTTATTGATTAGGAAAGCTAATCAGGTATAAGCGATTTATTTTAAAGATGAATAATATTAAAAGTTGGGGCAGGGCTTTCAATTTGGATTTAACTCCCCAGTTAAGCTAACTGATGGTCACTTGTCATGGATACCATTCTTAAAAGATTTGTTTCCATGACAATTGACCGTGATCCGTGAGTTAGCTTAACAAGGAGTTACCCTTCCATAAAGTAATTGGTAATTAGAGGACTCTAAAAAGCGCATTGGTTTTCCACCCTTAAATTGTAAGCATACAGTTTAGGGTTACATAGTTCTGAAACTTCTACACAAACTATTATAAATATTTACCTTTCCTTATTAATATACTTTCCATTTATCTATTTTTATAATTTAAAAAAATTGTGAATAATTGATATTCTTGTACTGCATTAAATTTAGTTATCTTATCAGAAATTTCCTTCGTATCAAAAATATATTTCAAAATATATTTAAAACCTTCACGTCATGTCCTGTACTTTAGAAGGACATCATTAAAGTATCGAATTTGGAATATCTAGGAAAATAGTTCATATATAAATGCGCCGAAACGCTTGTTTAAATAGAATTTCTAACAACAATGCTTTTTTAAATTACCCATAAAGCGTTTCTAATTAAAATTCTAAAACCAAATAATATTTATCATAAAGGCAATGTTGAATAAATGTTAACCAAATCAATACCGTCGGGAATTTAAAAAAAATTAAAAACCCGAAGGCATATGGACAACAGGTGGGTGCTTATATGCAATAAAACGTTGGGATTACCCGCGAGTGATAAAATTCTAACAATGTATCAAATAACAAAACTAAGGTTATGATCAATTATTGTAGAGCAGAGAATTATTAATTTAACCGATTAAAAAAATAATCACCTACAATTTTTACGGTGATATTCAAGAGTTGCCACTGTTAATTAATATCATTGTCTTTATCTCTCCGAGTCTTGTTTAAAATATGCTGTAAGTATTAGCAGGTAATTATAAATAAATACTGCTATTTATAGTTGCAAAAGCATTTGCCAAACAATTATAACGTTTTATTAGATTTTGCTACTAGAACAAGTCAATAGAAATCAATGTTTAGTTATTTATTGTTTTTATTATTGTTATGGTGTGCATTAAAAATGAAATAGTTAATTTGCAAGGTCAGTGAACATTATTATTTCGTATTGTCGCTGGAATTTATTGCGTTTTCTTATCTCGCGTTAAATTCTTGAAATTCCTGGCGCATTCAAATAAAGTTACAATTAAAGTATTATCAAATTTAGATATTTCGTCATAGTTGTAAATTCTTTAAACGTATTTCCCGAAAACGACACTGGAACAATGAAATGCAAATGAATATATTTTAGAAAAATGCAGTGTAATTATATCGTAGTTGTAAAACTTGCGGTATGTGGTTAGGTCACCTCAGTTATTTAATCTGCATGTAAATCGAGCCCGATTAATCCCAAAGGTAGTTCTGTACCACATTTATTTCCGAGATAATTTCCTGAAATTTCCAAGTAGTATATTAATATTAAACAGATTTTTTTATTTATTTTCAGGATATCACAGCTTCTGGTAGTATCAGCATTGAAGACACTACTTATTCTAATGGTGGTAAGTGTTATTTTTAATTATATATACACCTCCTAAATATTTTATATTTAAATACCAAACTTTCTCTTTGTTGGTACGTAATGTAGTATAATGTCCATTAATAACTAGTTCTTGTAGAACTCTAGGCGTATTTTTTTAAACTTTATCCTTATTATACTTCCGTAATACTGTAGAATTTTTTATTTAAATTTTGATTTAGTCGGAATACTACAGAGCACTATCTCATACATAGTGGTACCTTCATTTTTAACCATATCGAAAATTTTTTATAAGAAAAGATGTTATGGATTAAAAATAATTTTTAAATACTCAATATTGTTTATTTACAATTACAATTAAAAAATATTATTAATTAATTAATGAATTATTAAATGTAATGTATTAATCTTCAAACTTAAACTTTCAATGTTATCCCAGAGAAACTGTAAAAATAATATTTTTTAATTGTAAATAAACAATATTGAATATTTAAAAATTATTTTTAATCCATAACATCTTTTCTTATAAAAATTTTTCGATATGGTCAAAAATGAAGGTACTTTACTCTTGAACAAAAATGATATAATTATTTTTATTATGATACGACTGATATAATTTAATATCTGATGGTTGAATTTTGGGTTTTAGAACATGCAGAACTTTTTATGAAGAATAAGTTTTTTTCATAAAATCAATAATAACAAAGTTTTCCATATGTAGCCAACTTACGCGGACACACTGTATTAATGAAAAATATTCATTTATGCTTAAAATATTTCCATTTTTCTATAAGTAGTAGGTACAATAAAATTATGCTGAAGTCGAATTATAATGTATCACAGAAAAAATACGATTTCGCAATACATTTCTAAATTTATTCTTAATTGTTCACTTATAGTTATTACTTTCGTTAATTATGAATTGTTCATTATTCATTTTTTATTTTTTATTGTGGAATTTACATAAATAACGTCAACTCGCGTCGAACAGAAAAAAGGTTTTGTAATTGGAATGTGGCAATAGAGAAAGAAAAAAATTTAAATACTATTTAAAGTTGTGAATCACTTAAAACCAAAATTATATAAAACTACCACAAAAATTGTTTAGAAACTCTTAACTGATTTGAGTTGGTTCTACGATTCTGAAAATCGGATTTTAAACCATAGATTTATTTTAGCAATCTGATTATACTCCAACAATCGTCTAACTACTATTCCTTATTTCCAACTTTGTTAATAAGCGGCATTTCCTGTAAACCTAAAGAGAACAGTAAATGTTTTAAATATTTTCTGCTGGCGAAAACTTAAAGTGCAGGGCATTTATTGTAAAAGATAACGTTCCACCAAAAGTAAATAATTGTAAATAATTTCACCTTATGCAATGATAGTCACTAAAAAAAAATTATCTACATTTTTCAATATTTTCAATAACAAACAAGATATGAAAGATATAAAAAGAATATAGAGCATGACATTCACAAAATTAATTGGTCGGATACACAAAACATCAATAATAATTATTGGTATTTGTTGCTTTTGTTTATTTGTATGTGGTTACAAATCTCTTTATCTTGATTATAAACCGAAACTGAATATTTTTTTTAAATTACTGTGTTGTTTGTAAATATTTACCAACGTATAGGTTACATACATATAAATCCACATCATAAAGTAATAATCTTACAATTTCAGGAAATTGCAACAATATTTACGTTTGCTTTGTCATGTCAATTTATATCAAACAGATTCATTTGCAAATTATATTTAACACTAAGAAGGTATTTATTTTACTGTATACTCTTTTACTCTTTAGGCGCCCAATAAAATGTGTTAATAGTAATAGTTAGTAGGTACTTCTTTTATTGTCGGAGGAATTGGCGTACACGGATTCGTATAATTTTCTCCTGTTTAATTTGCAAGATATTCCAAAAAGGGAACTATTTTTATTTGTTATTCGGTCAACTTTAATACCGTAAAGGCACGGACGGTATTGTTACATCTCCAACAAGACATTCCTACATTTGTTATGTTATCTGATTGTTTTGCATATATGGGAAAGAAATTAAGATTAGCAGTTTGTTACAAAGCGCCTGGCGTCTGTATAAAGACCAAGGCTTTTCAACAACGAAGAACTTGTTCAATCTGATCACGCGGAATTTCTTAATTGACATGTCTGAATCGTTAAAACTTATATCTGTACATGTTAACAAAACGAATTTTCTTATTGAAAACCTATCCCTTCACGTATTCAGACAATAAACCTACCTATGTAGGTAATTATTTTTTCCGACGACCACTATGAAATGTAACCAAATTCGCACCGTTTACTGTTACTGAAAATTGTATATTTCGCATGGCAACGAAACCGTGCGATATGAGCGTGTGCAATATATTTCACACGCTAGACGATAAAAAATAGTTGGCCACTTTGAAAATCGTCATTCATTTTATTAAAAATTAAATATTGAAACGTCAAATTGTAGCAAATGCAACGAAGTGCAGTACCTCTACTAACCTGTTACTAGCCGAATTTTTATTAAGAAAATTGGTAAATTGTAATAAATAAAAGAGGTAAATACTTTTAATTCACATAATTTTATATTTTATTTAGTTTTGCTGTTGATATGGACGATATGGGTGATAAAATGTTATAATTCATTAATTTTTTTATTTTGCTATTTTTAAAACAGAATTAAGTGGTGATCGGAAAACTTGTGGTCGTCGGAAAAGTACAGTGTACAACTCGTGCTGAATGGATATTTCAAACTCGTATGCTTAAGCCACTCGCCAAGGCTCGTGGCTCAAACTTTCATACTCGTTTGAAATATCCAATTTTCAGCACTAGTTATACAATATACTATATAACAAGGAAATTATTATTCAATATATAATTTTATAGATATGCAATATAGGATATTTTGAAGTTTTTAATAAACTTTCAGCTGCTTTCTGGCGTCGTGCACTCCGGACCTGTGCATCACAAAACCTGTGGAGATTTACAACCAGTGAAACCTGCAGCTTTCTACAACTCTTGCTCGATGAAATACCTCCGAGTAAAACAAGGCAAAGAAGTTGTGGCAGACTTGGATTATAATCGTAAGTGTATGATTTATTGTTTATATTACTTGTTATAGGTATCGATATATGAACATTGTTAGATTTTTCCTGATAATGATTGACAATCGATCATATGCAATGCATTTGTTTATATTGAAGTTATTGGTTCTTATTTTTTCTAACGTCAAGCTTTTTTGATTTATTCCAGATACGCTTTTCACGATAACGGTAAATAATTCACATGGGTTTTTATTATTTGACCCGACACCGAATATGTTTCTATGTTGGAAGAAGAATAAAAAAAGTTCATCGTCTAGATTAGTGCCTAGGGTAAGTTATCGCTAAATCTTTTTTTCAATGCACCTTTTCTAACTTCACTGAAATATTTTAGAGGAACCCCAAAGACATTAGTTTATGTATATTCGAAGAATTACCAGCGGACGGTGCATATACAAAATACGTATCTACAAAGTACAAGAATTTCGTAATGAATTTCAAAAGTAACGGTTCTCAAAGGATAGGCAAAAAAATGAATAATAAAAAAAGATCTAGGTGTCAGCCAGAAGCTTTTATGCGGGTCTCTAAACAAAATGGACAGAGCTGTTCATCCAGTTACAACGAATTCTGTGACAGAATGAAGAGACTAAAGCATTATAAAATCAAAGAGGAAATCAGACTTCTGTGTGCCATCGATGACAACTCGTATCATCTTAGGAAAAAGTCAATGTAGATCAATGCGAGCGTACAAACAAACAAGGACGTTGTATGTAACGCGATATTACCGGCTTGTGCATATGGAAATTATAAACCAGTGCGTTTCTGTGTCAGTATTTTGCAGTAATTATATCTTGCTTCAAAGAACACTAATGTGAGATTATTTATAAATGCATTAGTTAATGTATTATTAGCCCTGTACAAATTTATGGTATTATAAGTTTTTTATTTTTAACCCCTATGGGGTTTTAACTTAATAACACCTAATGTATTAACTTCTGTATATCAGTTATTTATTTTTGTGAATGTAAGGGCACCATATTATGCTATGTTAGTACTAATTGTTACGTTTATACATTTTGAACTTGCCATATTTCCAGAAATACAAAATCGCGACGTAATTTGGTGCCTGGCCTATAATCATGTTTTAATGGTTAGCTAGCAATTAAATTGCAGAATTATTTACCAAATAACTGAGGCTTATATATTAAATGAATCGATACGTTTTTTGTATACTTTGTAAATATTTAACCATGTATTATTTATCTGTTAACGTAATTTCAGCATTACATCAGCCTCATTTTGTTATAAGATCTGTGCCATGTAAAGGCAATGTCCTCATCTAAACATTCCAAATCAAAACTGTGCATATAAAGTAAATAAAACATCACTTAATATATCACTTTTGTTGTTTCATTTCATTTTTTACATAACTTTCAAGTTTTTTCTATAGTGAATATATTAGTACCAACCAACTAATATTTAAGTGGTCTACAATCCCACCTATGCGCCTGTCAAGCAGTCAACCTGGAGACAATGTCAGGTAGGTTATCTTGATTCTTTATGTGATCTTGTAATGCGAATATTTTCATTTCTTGCGCTCAAAATCATAAGTGAAAGTGTTGAATATTAAACTAGTTGTAGGATCGTGTGTTTTAGAATCGAATTTACGTTTAAAAGACAAAAATATTATCTTCTTTTCATTTGTGAATTTATGTGGTATAAAATATTTCGCTTGTTTTGATTAATAAGAAGAAAAATAAGGAAGACACAAAATAATATCAAGTATCTGGAAGTATCTGCAAAACAGAAGGTAAGTGACCAAAATATTCTACGTCCATGAATTCTTGATTTTCCTCTTGTCACAACCGTTTTTATCTGTTTTGGTGTACAGCTTGACCATGCTTAGTTGCTTACAAAGTTGTTTTTCAAAGTACAGTAAGTACAGCTCGACCAAGCTTACAAAGTTGAAAGGGGGTGTGTCCGGCGCTGTTATAGTTTTCCAAAGTACAGTCAAAATAAAAACATTTAGGCGGCAAATTTAAATAGTTGTAAATACATTTCATTCGAAAAATTCGATAACCTTCCAAATGATATTCTTCAGACTTAATTATCTTCTTCGATTTAGCTTTCACACTTAACAGATTTTAAACGTCAAAACAATCTGACAAACACTGAAAATATTAAAATTTCAAACGTCAATTGAATTTTTCCAGTGAATGTAATAGCTATTTTCCTAACAAGTGCAGAAAATCGATTTTTCCGCACGCAAATGCCGTTGACAGCACGACGCGTAGCGGAGTGGTGTCAAGCATTTAAGTGCGGAAAAATAGGTTTCTGCACGTGTTATGAACAATAGTTTTTCTACTAGCGTGCGGAAAAACGCATTTTCCGCACATGTTTTAGTGTTTTAGTGCGGAAAAGTGGATTTTCCGCACCGTGCGGAAAAGTGGATTTTCCGCACTAAAACATGTGCGGAAAATGCGTTTTTCCGCACGCTAGTAGAAAAAATACTTTTGAGTATGATTGTTTGCTATTGGTTGACGTATTGTCGCACCTTGTCTTTCAAAATTTAGTTGGCATATTTTCCGGAACATTTGAAGCTTAGTGGAGCTTTATAGTGTCGTGTTTTAGTATTGCTAAAGTTTGATTCACACTATAGTGCAAGACATGGACACGACAAATTATTTTTTAGCTAAATCTATGTCGGGTATGGTCACCCCCTCGCCAAATAGCGTTCAAAAGAAACACCACGTACAAACATCGTCGCTTGCTAACCCGGTGACCATGTCCCGCATAGATTTCGTGAAAAATAATTTTCCAAACCCGTGGTTTGCCTTGCGAGCTTTATCCAACCTGCAGAGAATGAAGACAGCACTCCCTGCAAGTTGTAAGCACCCGGCCACGAGATGTATCAATGCAAGTGTACTACTCAAGTGTACTGCGTTAAAAAAATCATGAATTTAACAAAAACCTTTATTTGTTTCATTATTTAGTTAGAACAATAAATTATAGTTCTATTTCGTCAATACTAAATTATTATTATACATCTACAGGGTTTTTCACGGAGTGCTGGCTACAGAATTATCCCAATGTTAAATTAGACTAAAAATCTGGATATATGCTTCGATCATATATGGTTTTTATGCTGTAAATTGAAATCCTGAAGATTCCTCTCTAAATTTTCTGTAGGTACTCTAATTGATTTCATTTTTTCTTTACACTCGTTAGCAAATGGGTTTTCGAAAAGTCTAGGTTGATATAAAAAACTAAATTTGCAACTCATACTATAAGTGATTTTAAAATGTGTTTAAATTTTTTGCTTTCATATGGTTAACTTTTCGGAAGAATATACGGGCTCTGTTGTAGTCTATTGAAAGGTAGTTTCAGCACGGACACCTTAGCAGGATTTATTACATGAAAGATTTATATAGCCGAAAATATTCTATTACACAGAATAAAATATGTGCCCACTCATAATTAGGGAATAACAGATGTGGTAGTGCTGTAAATAATTTTTGCCGAAGACAGACTCAAGGTAAGCCGTAAATTAATACTAATATTACATGACACCTGGATTTACAAACATCGTGACAGCTCAGAGGTGTATGCAAGATGCATATTTAGTATCCCACCAGCTTTCGTACAAAAACTTAACTCACACACCTGTGTAATGTTCATGCATAAATATTAAATGTCTCGGTTTATTTTTTATTTTGAGTAGCTCAAATTTGGGATTAATCTTGTTTTAATATGGAAGGAAAATAATATATTTTAACCAAACTGTCACATAGAAAATTACTTCTTATCCATTTATTTTACACGTTACTGAAGTTTTATATCCAAATAAAGATACTGGCTTAGGTTTTTTTAGTTGTGTTGTTCACTTCATTATTCAGTTTCTCTTCCGTTATCCACTTTATACTGATATGTATGACAGCATTTGCGGTTCTGAATTGAGAAGACTACAAAGACAAACTGTGGTGCAGTTACAATGCAAATCATCTGCTCTATGGAACATACAGCTTCGTTCTTTGTAAAGTTCTAAACGTTCGGATGTGCTATCCGAGTTCCATGTAGTTTGCTTTTCAACCCTCGAATCTTGTGTGCCTTTGCCTTGTCACGCACCATTAAGATGTTTTAAAGTGGTATTCCAGTGTTTGTCCAAACAGCCAAAGAGAGCTTTAATTTCCGACGGTCAGGCCAAGCGTGTGTGATGGTCGAAACTCGTTACCCGATAAATTATTTGTCCTTTTGTTCGACCCCGAGCAGATGCAAGCTGGACATCAATCGACCTACCTACGATTTACCCACCCTTCCTTATTATTAATAAGGGGCGCTCGTGTTCTTCTATTGTATTATTTGCAACCAGTTCGAAAAACCAGCTTGGATTGATCCGTGAAAAATTTAGTAACATATCAAGCCCTATTCATTTGTCGCCATTGATATTAACATAAACAGATATATTAGTTGTACATTTGGGCCGCATAATGGCCCGCAATAAGTATTCAACGCCGACATTTATTGTTGTTTTATGTGTTTATGCCCTTTCAATAAACTGTATAAATCATTCATTATTTGTTTGCTACTTCTGTTGGTAAATTTATATACGGATAGAAATATGCAACTGTAAATATACCTACATGACATTATTGGCAATTGGCACTGTTCATACAACAATATTGTAATGCCACTATATTACGTCAGTAAAATGATGTGGAAACATTGTTTTGTAATTTGCAATAATATTTTAAATCGTGAAGTTATTAAATTGCTTTTTGAATAATTTATAATCCTAAAATTTTTATTTCAACCCCCCTTAATTAGATTAATAGGTAAATTATTTTTCATTGCGTGTTGGGCTCTAATCGAGCGTCGTCGCGTTGACACGAAGATGTACGTCCGTCAATACTCTGATTAACCTTCTTCATTTGAGAATTTCCACAGTAACTAAATTGTCCAATTAAGAGTTATTAACACATTTTATGCGATAAACTGCAAAGGTTCAAACTATTGACGTTTTAATCAATGTAGTGCTCGAGCTTCGGAGTGGGAATCCACACGATTTTAATATTTCTATCTATTTTGATAGCTACAGTAACAGTTAACATTACAAAACAGAAAACTGTTTTGTACGAGACTTTATTACGCTACTAGTACCGTTATAGATTTCATTATGACGTTAGTGTCGTAATAAATTTCTGATAACGTCAGTTGCTTCAACCCTAACTGAGTACACATCTCCAACATGAACAGGTAGTACATACCACGTCAACGTTTTATTTTCTTCGCTTCGCTCTTATTGCTGCGTTTATCGGTTATCGTTGCGCCAACATAAACGTACCCTTTCGAGGACATAAGGCTTTCCATCTCGTATTGTAATATGGCACTTTATGCTACTCATATCGCAAATATCTATTTTGAATAGGTAATTTATCTTACTTCATAGCTGTACTTTCGAAACCATCAATATCAAACATATTTTTCTCTAGCAGTTGATTGACCCTTATAAGATTTAGGATACTATTGATGGGTAGTTCCGCCATTTAATCTTGTGCAACAGATTGAGCCTTAAATAATTGTTGGTGTCTTTTAGCAATGTGGATTGTTTTATCGTTTTTTTCTATACATGTTCTCTAGATTTCTTCTTTTTCATTCGGATACAGTCCTACTAACAACAGTCCTATTACTGACCTGACCTCATTTCAGTTCCTGCTTAGCACCAGGACTTCTTTTATTTTGTTTCTGACCGGATTTTTCGTAAGTGTACACCTATGTCCAATTAATTCCTATCTAGTTAATGTAGTGTTGTTTATGTGCAGATCGTATGGTGGTGAGTGTAAGTAAGCAGATAAAGATAATCTGGGAATTACCAGGCCTAAGAACAGAAATTGTTAAATGTAACTTGCAGTATACGGTTTTAATTTTCTGCAACTTCCATAGTAAATTAATTTAACAATATTTAACATTTAATAAATGATCACGTCGCCTTGATTGCTATTTCAATGCAACTCATGTATTATAATTGGCTCTTCATCCTGAGCATGACTTGGTTGCATAGTATGCGTGATTGTTGTTCTAAAGTTACTAATTAAACTGTAGTTCCACATGGTATAGATTACTTCACCCATAGCTTTGCGTTGATAACTGAAATAAAAAAATAAAGTGTCCTTGCTTCTTCAACCCTGTAATATGTTTCTGCTCTTCCTATTATTAGAACGTATATGCCTAAACACTAACTGGATAAATATTCAGTATTTTTCATCTTTATCTAATAGTTACAGTATAAGAAAATATATTCTGCTAGGTATGTTTTGGGTCATTGGTCAGCTGAGATTAGCAGTGACGGTATTAGGGTAGATGTACCAAGGCACGTGTATTCTGTACCATGTCGTTTTTCCGAGAACATACTACAATTGTTTAAATTCCTTTTAAGAAGCGACAAAGTGTTTTTTTATGGTTTAGGGTTGTTTGCAATTGGCAATACCGATACAGATTCGCTTTCTTCCATCTCCACCATTTAGCAATGGTTAAATATAAATATTTACTATTACCCTAGACCATATTTAATCTGTTGCAGATTTTCAATGGATTAGTACTACATTTTACACAAATCTAATCACAGGTCGTATTTCTAATTTTGTGCAATTCGTTAAGCACAGCAACATGATTGTAACTGTAAACTAAAAGTAATTGTTTTAAATGCAATTTGTCTCTGTAGATGAACGTAGGAATAGAGTTTCGTTATTCGCTTTCAAGAGGTAGGTATTTGATGATTCGTGTCTGTCTGCTTCTCAACCTCGTTTATATCTAAATCTCGATTTCGTGTATGACCGAATGGATCTAGAATGTTAAAAAGCCATTCAATGTTCTTCTATTTGCATTTTAAATATCTGCTGGTGTTTAATATGGTTTATCCACGACTACTAAATTATACATAGATTATTTATGTGTTTTGTTAAACATAAGACTACCCATAATAAATTGCCGTGAATTATGGGAGTGAATTATGACCCATAATTCACTCTTATGTCAAAATCACAAATGTCAAAATACAATACAATACAACATACCCCAACTTAGTTTCGAGGCCCTGAGATTTGTCAAACTTAAAGAAGTCATTTTGTCCATTTTTAACTTTTTTAATACAAAATACTTGCAAAAGCAAAATCTCGCGCATAGTATTAATTGTTTGACGTTTCTCGAATAACATCAAAAACAATTGCTGCCTTTGATATAGGTATACAATGTCATGGCTGATTAGATGAAGTTTTTAAAAAAATGTTTCTGGTACTTATAAATTTTTACAAAAATTGTTGTTATTTAGTAATAGTCGTGGAGAAAGTATAGTATTTAACTCGCATGTTATTGGCTATTATTCACTCCGGTTATTTACGAAACTCACCTGCGGTTCGTTTCGTAAATGTAACCGTCGTGAATAATAGCCATCCTAACATGCTCGTTGAATAATATAGGTACTATAACATTGTTTCATATTTTCTTTATATAATTTATGAATAATATATTTAAGCAATTTTATTCCAATATTTCTAAATACCGTAGAAGCTAAAACGTTTAGGACTTCTATAACACCTGTCAAAAAAAATCCACATTCAAAAACAACAAGTGTACCATTTGAAAGTAGATAATGATAGATTTTCACAATGTTTGTATAAATAATAATTATAGGTATCCTACCCAACATTAAATACAACTCTGAACTTATTAGGAGATGTGTCAAACACAAACAGTAGAGTTTACAATATTTAAGGGTGAAGATTTTCCTTTGGCTTGATATTATTGTTAAAGTTCAGTGTACGCCGCCACGGTGTACGCTCAATGTTACTCTTCGTTAATACTAATGTACTGTAAACTAATTAAATTATAAAAATTCAAAAAATTGTAATTACAAAATTTAATTTCTTAGCAATAGTACCTTATTATGTAATAACAGCGCGTAATGTGTGATAGTAGATCGTTTCTCTATTTGTAAACATGTTTGTATTGAAACACCTACAGGTAAAAGTCGGTAAAAGTTATCTAAGTACCCAGTCAGTTCTATATAATCTTTATTTTACTAGCAAATAACACCTCGTACACCTTTGATGCCAATAACCTGGGATTTCAATGATAAAAATGCACTAATCTGATCAATTATTTGTACGACCCAAAATTCAAAGATTAGTTTTTTACAGTTCATATTTTGCAACTTACCGCCATCGATTGCTGCGGTGTTGTTATCATAAGCTGTTAACCATTTATTTAGTTAAACATTTATTTTATTAACTGTAACTGGATTTTGTTGCATTATTTTCCGAATCAACAATTTAGATATCAAAATTTAATTAATGGTACAAAGCGATGTCTTTCTGAATGTAAGACGTGTATAATATTATAATACTACAAGAGTAAAATAAATATTTCTTGGAAAAAATGGTTTGTAATAGGCTTTCTGCATGTTTGATGTAACCGTATTTACGTCCCGTACAGAGTCACGTTTCTAGCATACAGAAAGCATTTCAAGATCTTTTAGGACGAGCTGTAGATGATATAGGTGACAGGTCGTCGATTGCGGGAGGTAACCTCCCATGGCTTCGTATTGTTTAAAGTTGCTGGTGTGACTTTAATGTAGTTTAAAATCTATTACATTTGTGGCTGGAATATAATAAAATGCTAAACATATGCCTCTTATCATTGCTATAAGACGTCCGCCTTTGTATTTAGAAAATATTATTTAAGTAGATGCTACCGCTGATAAATCTTTAAATTTTGTTGAGAACTTGAAGAACTTGCCAACCTCTTTCATTAATACAGGGTGATTCAAAAATGGCGCATAAGCTCTTCAGTACGTTGTTGGGAATAATAATTGAAGTGTAGGAAAAATAGTAAAAAAATTCTTAGCCGCTAATTTGCTGAGAAATGAAGAAGTTAAGTTGAGAACTCAACTTTGAATTCATGTGGATTTTGAAACTTCTTATCATTTTATATTAATAATTTAAGTATTTTTTCATAGTGGGTAATAAATAAAATGCTCATAACACCTCATTATCCTGAAATATTAGCTTTCAAAATTGATATTTTCCTATCAAGTTGTTTTAAAAAAATATGTGGCAACGATGTTTGAAACTTTTAATAAGCTCACTATGTAAATGAAAGGAAATAAAAGCCACTCATATACTACATAGCTGCACCCGTGTTGCCAAATCTACAACTTACTTCTTCGTTGTTAACTACAAAAATGTAGCAGCTAAAATTTTTTTATGATTTTTCCACAGTTCAAATAACCGTCCCCTACAACGTACTGAAGAGCTTATGCGCCATTTTTGAATCACCCTGTATATGAGAAATAGTAATTATCAAAGTCGTCAGTACCAATATTAGTTTTTGCTAGAATTAAACACGAACTTAGTAAGATTATAATTTATATTTGTTACATTAGAATGTACCCACTAATAATTTTATTATTATAATCTATGATTAAAATAATTTTTGACCAATTTTCGTACAGTCTAATGTACAGGGTGTTTCAGACCACCCATCTCATCCTTGAAGAAAAACCGGAGATAACTTTGAAATTTCAAATGGTGGAATTATAGATCTTGTTTGTTATCGTTGAATATCGTTTTCTTTTATTTGAACAGTTTTTGATACGAAATTGATCTCGAAAATTAGACAATCGAGACCAGAAGGGTCTCAATTTTCCAACTTTTTCTCGTACATTTATTTGTCAAATAAATTATTCTAAAATTTATGTTTTCGTGAATTAATAACAGTTAAAGATAAAAGTTTTTGTTCACATTTCTAGCAAAGAAATCGCACCAGCTGCTTGATAAGGATGGTTACGTTAACGCATATGACGAGTTTTTGTTGTTGGTTGATATGGACTGAAGTCTACGGACAATAGAATTATTGCTGTTTCGTGCATCCTCGAAAATTGATTTCACTTTTAGGCTTTCAGTTATTCTAGTATTCTTCTAGACATAGTAAGTGTTTAGCTGGTGCTCTTACTTTATTGTGGAATTACCAAATTCGTTGTGCACATCTTATTTCTTAATCAGGTATTTATCAATTTGGATTTGATTAATCAAGTCACACAACAGTAAACTTAAGCAACTTCAGAAAGAAGTGTAGCTTTATAACAACTAATGTGATTAACTAATTTTTATTTTATTATTTAGAACATAATTCAAAATGGAATACAATGCTTGTTTATCATCGAGTCCTTTACTTCTACAGCGAGACCAGACATTCGTGTTACTTTTGCAGTAGGGATATTTTATTTATGGTAAGATTAATAATAATTTTAAAATAACCCAAAAGAAGTTCATCAATTCATATTTCATGCGGTGTGAACGGTAATATATTTTGCAGCAAATTAATACAAATTTTGATGAAATCGAAATCGATTTTTTTAATTGTTTTCTAATTTAAGTTTTAAATAATTGAGAGTCCTTTACCCTTAAAATTTGATGACACACACTATTCATTACTTTTTCCAAATTCATTAACGTCGTGATAGTAAGTAAAGTAGTTGATTATTTACATAATATTTAACCCATTTATGTATAGAGATGATTATAGCATTCAATTTGGATAATAAAAATATAAGTTTGCGACTTTATTTATACAGAATGTCTTAAATTGAGTGGTATATTAATGGATTAAATGGGAAACAAAATGCATTTGTTGCATGTATGTCAAACCATAGAATTAATAAAAAAACTTTTTTCTACGATTGTGCACAAAGTGACACTTTTGATCTCTATTTTTAGTGACAAAAGTAGGTCTTTATTGCACTGGAGTGCAATAAAATTTTTTATTGCACTCGCATGCGTGCGTGCGCTGAAAATACAAAAACATTGCGAGAACCACGTTTATTGATATACAAATTAATAATTACCTAATCCTAACTACGTATTTCAACATTAATTTGACAAGTATTACAATTTTGAATGTTTGTTATGTACCTTCATCATCAAATATTTCTCCTTCGGTGTTTCCGTTAAGAAACGATATCCAACAGATTTCCTCTTTAGAAATGCCATTAATTTCGCATATTTTCAAAGATCAACGTTATCTTTTACTGCGAGTGTTGTCCTCAACTTAAAAAATGCTCGCCAAGGGGTCGACGATTTTAAATTTTTTGATTTTTCATAGAAATAGCAGCTTTTACAAAATTAAACGTAATGACGTCTGTATTTAGTTTTTTGTTTATTAAAATGACAGCTTGATTGCTATGTAAAGCTTACATCTACCAGAGCAACCTCATTCATAAATAACTGCTGAATACAAAATGTTTGAATTAGTTTTAATATTTTGGTTGAATAAACCACGATCGTAGAAAAAATAGTGTATGCAAACTCGAGCAGAAAGTGTGTTTATCGCATACGGCGTTTTGTCCACCTCCGCTTACGCGTCGGTGGACAACTTTACGCCTAATGCGATAAACACTAACTTTCTGCACATGTTGCATAAATAACTATTTAATAATGCCCAATCTGGAGTTTAGAAAATTGTTTGTTGAACATATCCTGAAAATTATAGTACCTACTGAAAAATTTTATAGAAATCTTTTAATAATTGTAACGTTAGCAGCTAATAGAATATTGACAAAATTCAACAATTTTGGCTGCTATAATAATTTATTAGTAAGTTGTGTGTTGTTTGGGAAAACAAAATTTCACATAGATTACATCAAAGTTGTACACTTCTTAACACTTTCCGCTATTCAAATATTACTGTACTTAATTGAAAATTATTTTAGAATATAGTAATAAGATTTACAAATTAGTACGTCCTTTAACATTTTACTTCAGTCTGTCTCAATTTTCATTTCGCCGTTCTGGCTTCTTAGCAAAACTTTTGATGCTGTCGAAAATTCTAAACTTGTTAAATGTTCTTCATTAGTTTTAAAGTAGTATCCTTGGTCACAATCAAGTCAAACTGCAGTCAATTTCTACAGAGGTATGTGTTACAATAATTTTATACAGGGTGCTTGGTAAGTCGAGGCGAAAAATAAAACCCCATATGTAATTTTTAATTCTAAATCGAAAACAAACAATAATTTTTTTGAAATTGCCCCTCATTTCTGAGATATTTCACTTAAAAAGTTTGTCGAACAAAAATAAAAAAGACAAGTAGGTATAATATTAGATGATGTACCTATTAACCTACGCAATCGAAACACCCTGTATAACAGCTTTTTATATTGGGACACCGTTTTAAAGTTTGCTGTAGTAATTCAGAATATGAGGAAGTATGTAATCTGGTCTAGTGAAAAGTAGATGAAATGGGATTGTTAGTTAATTTTGCGATTTTAATGACATGTTTTATTTTAGATATTCTTAACTTACACCCAAGGGTTGTATGACTGTGCTATGACTTGGGCTGCTGAACAATTTAACTGCTGATATCTATTGGACAACACTAAGGGAAGATTATATCAGGTTGGAAGTGTAGTGTAGTGTAATGAACTGTACTGTACTCTGAAGTGTGGTGTAGTGAACTGTACTGTACTGCAGTGTAGTGTAGTGTAAGTGATGGACATTCTTTTGGTTTTGGACAGTGTTTATTCGGGAAATGGGTGGATGTCGTGTATTCGCAAGAGGACAACGCAGTATTATTTAAGGTAGGTCCGACTACCTACCTTGGAAGGAAGATATCGTACCGTGAGTTGTTTTGATAATTAATATATGAGAATTGTAATATGTATTTTGAAAGAGAAACTTCTGATAAATGTTTAATGGAAATTTTACAAACCCAAGGAAGTTATGTTCTGGAACGACGCGACGCGATGTTAAGTTTGTGTAACTGCTTTTACTGCACACTCTCGTACATTCCACGATTGTATCTATTGTTGCTGTTGCTTCTTCTATTCCCTAATTCTTGCTTCTTGCGGAAATTTTTTTCATCAACAATTTCATAATAGGCTGTATACCTCAAAATCTAATCATATTCGAAGGTTATATTTACTTACAGATTCAACAAAGAAATAAATATACATTATTTACGTGGTGTTTAAATTATCTGTACATTTCATTAGATGATAATCCTGTCTTACGCAACGCAATAACTTGTCATTGAACAAGTATAAAACAAAATTTAAAAATTTTAGGGTTTGTGTTTATGAAACTATTGGCTTTGTATAAAACGTTTGAAAATGTTAATTTATTATTATTTGCAGTCATTGAGCTATACTGTTGTGTATTCCAAAATTAAAACAAATAGCAAATTCCATTCCCAAGGTTAACGAAAGAAAACATTTTACAGAATAAATCGTCCCTTAATTAGTACCCACTTCACGCGCACTATTCAGTGTTGGTATTATTTAATTGCAGTACGTGCACAGTATACCAATTAATGTTAGTTAACATGTTACAAAATCAAGACAAATAGTAGGTACTTTTGATATGTTATAGAATTACTACCTGTATTATATTAGAAAATTAAGATGTCTGGGAGCAAACAAACTTAAGTTGTATACAGTGGCGGCTCGTCCATAAGGGCACAGGGGCACGTGCCCCACCAAAAACACCAAAGCAACCTCCATTTTTAGTATTTAATATTACAAATTCAAAATTCTTTAGAATAGGTAGTATGTGACCACTTCAAATATATATTGTTAATATGCAATCTGGCACTTAATAATGTAACGAATACATATTATTAATACGCAACCTGACCTGCACTGTCTAAAGTTACCATAATATAATGCTCTTATGATTGCGTCAACTTGCAGGCTCAACGGGATGAACCCCTTCTAGCTTCATGTAGAAATTGTGAAAATATTCCTGTTAAATATGTAATTTGATACTACAATATAGCAAAACATACATCGTTAATGACGTAGTAGACGGAAGGCCCCCCCGCCTGTTGACGTTTGGAACGGAAAGAAAGGCGTATTATAAAATGTAATAAGAGCGACAGAGGCAGAAAAGTATGACGCAAAGAATTTTAGTTCTTGAAAACCAAGCAATTGCAAAAACAATTAGAAGCACGTACTACAAGACGAGCACGTAGAACTGTAGGAGAATTAAAATATTAGTTGAGATTCGGATACTATGTTCGGATATTAGTTAAGATTCGGAAGTGTATACGTTAAAACTCACGATGAATTCGGTAAATCTTATTTTATCTAAAGAATTAACTTTCGAAGATAAAATTAATATAAAACGAATCGGGCGGCCTACCCCTGATTTATCTATAAAACAAGTAACTGTTACTCCGAAACGAAACTATAATAGAATATTTAACAATAAGCTTTATGAAAAGTGTTCTTGGTTGTGCGGTTGTGAAATACGAAATAAATTTTTTTGTTGGATTTTATATATAAGCAGTTGGAGAAAATTTGAGGGTACGTACCTACCTATAACTACAGAATTTTATAATATTGTTGGCAGAATATCCGAGAATATTGAATTTGCAAAATATTAAAACCCTGTTTTGCTTAATTATCTAAAATGTCCTAGTATTTACTTACTATTTAACAACACCAATACTAATAATAAATAATATAAAGCCCTCGTGAAACAATTAATTGTGCCCTACCTAGTATGATTACCACGAGCCGCCACTGGTTGTATACTAAAAACTATGTGGGTGTTGCATTGCACAAGACATTTTTGTTTTTTAACCTACAAGAAATACCTACTACCCGCATTTCAGTAATTGAGTAAATTCTCATGCCCAAATTTCCAAGAGGACATGCATGTCCGATTTTAACTAAGATAAGATTTCGGATAAGGCTTCTAAAGATTTTCTTTTGGATTTACATATATGTGACGACTATAAATATTAATAACCGTCACTGTTATCAAGATGCTATAGAATATATAACAGTTTCATATTTTTGCTGAACGTAATCACATTCTTACGTGGTAAGGTGATTATTAGATTAATTGTAATTCAGTAAATGTTAAGTTCACAGAGAGGTATATTTTTGATGGGGAGTCAAAAAAATTATAATTTATGGTGAAAGTAGAAGGCATACAATAATAAGTTGACATACGCAGGGAAGAGTTGTTGACAATGCCACATTTATTTGTCTGAGCTTATGGGGCGGGCATCTTAATATACGAGAAACTTTTTGTAGATTGACTACATTTTTAGCAATTTAGTAAATGTCTTACCTTGTTAGTACTGATTTGACAAACTAAATTGGTTGTGTTTTGCGAAATTATGGTTTGTTCTTTTAAAAATGCAGGCAAACCTTTGTTTTTAAATTGTGGAGGGAATTGCGAATCTTAAACAAAATAATGTTTTCGGTCGACTTTAATTTTAACAAATGCTTTTAGATCTGAATAAATCTACACTGCCACTTTTGATATTCAACATTAAGACGAAATTTGCGAATCTGACAATGTCCATGGCCTGTTGCCAAAACATTATGCCATCCAACTAGGTAGCTATCTAGAAAATATTTTCGTTCAAAATACTCGAAATAGGTAGGTGTTAGTTTAATTAACGACTTGATCAAAATGCTTCCGTGTTACACAAAATTTGGTACGGTGTAGGTACCTTTCGTCTAGACTTAGGTAGAAAATAATATTAGAAAAATTAGAACGAGATATGTTCAGAGAGTACTAATTAGCATCATTTCTCTTCTCATTATATTTATAGTAGTATACGTTGTAGATGTAAGTTACTACTTTTGAATAATGATGTCATGCTATTTTATTTTTTTTTTCGGGGAGTTTATTCCAATATGAATCGTTGGAATAATTGTAGTTATATAATTAATTTTATACTTGTATTTAGGGATGTGCTAGTTTCAAAAGAAATAAAAAGCAATTAAACGAAATATTCAGAATTAATTAAAATGTAGACGTACAGACGAACCATCGAAACTAACATCTCTATCATGGCCGCGAGCGCGACCCCCCACAGAACACTTCAATCACCACAATAGCTCTGTTATTTGATTCCCAATATCCAATTATCAACCAGTACCTGCACTGGACATTCATCAATATATTTTTTACACAGCTCCCTCTTAACTAACTGCAGGGTTTTAAATGCTTCAATTATGTGAGCCTTATTATAAACGGTGCGATTATCTTTAAAATTTTGGGGCAAACTATTGGTTTTCTCTGTTACTGGACAACACTTTGTGTTGATAAAACAAAGATATGAAATGTTGGTAGAAAGGTGTATTCTTAAGAAATACCGAATGGCCGTCAGACCAATTAAGTTGATTCTTCACTCAGACGTTCTTAACGATTTATGACTTTTATGGGGTGGTTTTCGACAATTACCCTCTTTACGGATATTTAGGTATATTTAACGATATAGCCCTTATATAGTTGTAATCATTAACTTGTCTGAAAATGAAGTATGTGAGCAGTTAAGTTCGTGTTACAATATTTAATTAATTGATCCTTAAATATTTTTAGTTTCAGTCAAATAATTCATTTTCGGCAACTTCAACTATCAAATTTATGGCAGATTATATTATTTACAATAAATTGTAACAAATAAAATTCACTAAAGAAAATAAAAGTTCTAAACTACCACATTTATAAAATTATAAGAACTTAAAAATTTAATTAAGGAAGAAGAAACCTGAATACAATCTGTTTGATCATTCTTTTATTCTTTCATAGGTATGCCATTCTATCATATCTTTTATTTTTCCCTCTATCCCTTATGAGACAACAGCTGTTAAATGGTTACTTTCTTACTTTTTACGATCATTAATTAAATCCTCATATATCATGGCAACAATTACATAAACTTTAGTAGAATCAGCTTAATGGTGTTCGTAATTTAATTTGAAATCTTATGGTCTTGTTTTATAAGTAAAGTTTGATCTACCTATGTCTTTATATTACATATGCATGTGTGATTTGTTTAATTGTCTTATACTACTAGTGGAGTAGAAATACAGAAAAAGACGCTTCCTTCTTCAATTTTTTTTTTTTGGCGTAGAACCAGCTAAAACCCATATATTCTTGTTCAGCACATTATTCTCCATATGAAATGGTACTTTACGACCTTTTTGGCTGGTACCGACGTTTTTTATTTAAACAAATTGACCAAAATCGTTAATTTTGGAAAAACACGTTTTTTAACAAATACAACCGTCTAACTCTGAAAGTACGTAACATATCGCTTCCATCTTTTTTTTATTTGAAAGCAGATTAATAAGCGCAGATGATGGTAGTATTGTGATTTAAAAAAAACATATGATTTTGTTGTAAACAATGTCTTTATGGCTTATAGAAAGTTTGATGTAGTGAGTTTTTCTGTCGCTTGCCAATTTCTTTATTATTAAAAATTTGTGTATACATGCAGCGAAGATTTTTGAGAGAAAGGTCCAAAATTATTTTTAAAATAAAAAGAAATGTCATATGGACCTTATCTTAAATGTTAGCAATTTTTTAAAACAAGAAAGCGAGCGCGCTTCGTTATATCAGGATTCAACGTGGTCAAGCCGCATGACGTAGGTACCTAGCTATTGCATTTACTCATAGATTTAATGTACGGTACGGCAAATGCAAATGATTTTAATAATGATACTGAGACATCCGAAATGCAAATTCTTCATAGGGCTGAGGGAATATTGAGAAAGGAGATGGCAACTTTTGATTTTGGCTAGATGAATTTACGTATCCAACTACTAATTGTATAAATAATGATAATTTTAAAAATCAAGTACCGAAGAAATATTGTTGACTTTTGTATCCTGGCTAATTGATAAATCTCGTTATGATAACGTAAATAATGAAGGCAATTCTCAGGCAGCTATTCCTTGCAATATTATTATGAGTCTTTATGATGGAAAATTTAAAATAAATAGTTTTCACGTTAGATTAGGCCTATATATTTACCATTCTGTGGGCAGTAAGAAAATTGTAGATATTCTAAGCCAAATCGGATTGTCTTGTTCTTTCGATGACATAAGGCAGTTACTGACTGGAATAGTAAAGGAAAGGGTTAATTGTTAATACAGAAAGCATCTACATACTTGCAGCCATTCAAAATATCGATGAATCTCAACAAAAACTACATTCATGCAAGCATGGATAATTTCGACTTTTTTCAACGCCAATCGGAAGCTACTCTCTCGTACAAGAGTGTCTCCAAAGGTGGAAAATATTCACTAAGTAGTGAAGAAATGAAAATACCTTTTCAGAATATTTTAAAATACATTAAAGACCCCAAGCGCGACCGAAACCAAAATACAAAATATTTCCGAACTTAATCTATCCCGTGGCAAATATAATTATTCTGGAAACCTCAATTTCGCATGGAAAATGTTGCATACCTTAGAATCACTGAATTTTTGGTTTGGACTGAACGTACAGAATAAGACATCAATGGTAAGATTTGTAGGCTAGGTTAGATATTTTAAATTAATACGATAGATACCTACTTGTTTTGTTTCTTGTTAAATTACATTTACTCATTATAAATATTGCGTTATTTTATTAATAAAAAATCCGTCGCGTCGGTCGTTTGGTTTAGTTTATAATAGCTAGTCCAGTGTTCCAGTGGCGAGACTCCGCACACATTTCGCTCATTACCTAACGTATATATGCGCGCGCTCGAATAAAAATTCCTAACATTTAAGATAAGGTCCATATGACATTTCTTTTTATTTTAAAAATAATTTTGGACCTTTCTCTCAAAAATCTTCGCTGCATGTATACACAAATTTTTAATAATAAAGAAATTGGCAAGCGACAGAAAAACTCACTACATCAAACTTTCTATAAGCCATAAAGACATTGTTTACAACAAAATCATATATTTTTTTTAAATCACAATACTACCATCATCTGCGCTTATTAATCTGCTTTCAAATAAAAAAAAGATGGAAGCGATATGTTACGTACTTTCAGAGTTAGACGGTTGTATTTGTTAAAAAACGTGTTTTTCCAAAATTAACGATTTTGGTCAATTTGTTTAAATAAAAAACGTCGGTACCAGCCAAAAAGGTCGTAAAGTACCATTTCATATGGAGAATAATGTGCTGAACAAGAATCTATGGGTTTTAACTGGTTCTACGCCAAAAAAATTTTTTGGCACAATTTTCGGTCATTTCTACTCCACTATACGTGTTTTAGTATTTCTTCTTGTGGTCGTTTTTGGAAGCCTGTAAATTAATTTTATGACTTCTTAGACGTTAATTTAAAATCTCCTTATGGCATTAACTTTACAGTGAAGAAGTGTAATACTTTTAGTTTTTATGAAGCTTTCTGCTATATAATGGCAAAAGGGCAATTAACAAAAAGAATTAGTGGCGCCATGAGCGGCTTTGTACACACAAACAAGTTGTAAACGTATATCATGTTGAAGCATGTATCACACACCCACGTTACCTACTTTTAATACGTATATTCATTATTGTTATTTACCAAGCTTGTAAGTACCTCAGCAATTACCTTGCTGATTTTATTTCATCATATATAGGAATATCGTTTATGTTTTATTTAAATTATGGTATCTTCTCTAGAAACCGCGACAGAATGGCGGTAACATATAACTTTTCCTTTCATGTACCACCCCTTCATTTCCTTATATGTTTCTAGTTTAATCTATAAGGACAAAGTTGTTGAACTCGCAAGTCACAAACAAATTCTTATTACAAAGATTCTACATAAAAGAGTCTCAATGTTATATAGTCATAAGTATGCATATAGCTACTAGCTCTGTTCGATATCCCAACAAACAAATTGGATATATCGAATAACGAATAACTATCGACTAAACCGAATAAATTATTCGAATAAAATTATTCGAACGAAATTATTCGAATAGAATTATTCGAATAAAACTATTCGAATAAAATTATTCCAATAAAATTATTTGAATAAAATAATAAAAATAATAATATAATAAAAATTAATAAAATAAAATAGTTTTGTTCGATTAAAATAGGTAAAATAAATAAATAAAATTAGGTATTCGAATAAAATTATTCGAATAAAATTATTCGAAAAAAATTTATTAGATATATCGAATAATAGTTATTTGTATACCAAGGACGCGAAATGTGTCTTTATCGTACCGTGAAAAAATTGTCGCCGAGGACGCTTGCTGCCGAGGAAAGACAATCTCGAGGGCGATAAAGAATTTCGCGGACAAGGTATACACAATATTTTTTGTGCAACCGTAAAAAATGTGTAATTGTAAATGTTATTGCTTTTAGAAAACCTAAAGCTTAATTCATTGTAAATAGAAAAACGGCTTTCAGTTAGTGCGTTACTATGGATATGGAGTAAATAAAACAATTAGTTTTGTATAAATTACAATGGTTTTTACTTTAGCGGACGCTACCATAGCAGCGGCCGCGAAATTAGATTTCGCGTCCTGAACAGCGGACGCGAAACGCCCACTTCGCGTACGGTTGCACAAAAAAATATTTTCAATGTCCTTATTCGATAACTTATTCGAATTATGGATACAAATACACAGGGCTAATAGCTATACGTATTTACTGAATTGAAAAATGGTAGTTTATATAATTATTAGGTATTATTTTACTCGCATTACACATAAAAACAAATTTCAGGAACACTGTATGTCATTATTCATGATTGACTGTAATCGGCCTAGGTCTCAGGATTAAAATCCTTGCACCTTATTGCAATTAGTATTAGGACAACTGTGGGGTGCTGCGTCAATTGCGTCAAATCCACCTTTAGAAATAACATTTTTCACCGACGTCCTCCCCCCTTATTTTTAAGGGCTCCCTCGATTAAGTTTGTTGTGTTTTTTTGCCATGCAGCTGTGCTATGTTCTAATTATAAGAAGCAAACTTTAAATAAATTGTACAAAGATTTTAACTAGTTAACTGATTAATTAATCGAAGGACTCCAAAATACCTTATAATTTTCTAGCAACAAACCTATCTATACAATGAGTGATCCACTTACCTAAAACCGACTTCAACTTCACGTAAATCTGATTAAACGATGTAGTTTCTTTAATTATTTTTAACATTATTTATTATTTCATATTAATAATTACATCTTACCTACAACCGTTATAAGAACATCACACCTGGTTGTTAATTTGTGTTTCTGGTGGATATTTAATGTTAATATGCATTTATGAGATGCTATTTCTAGATATTTATTAAACCCTATTTACTATTATCATGAAGTACTGAATAAACATAACATTTGACCTTTTAGCGTTATGTGCTGCGTATTAGGTAGGCATTTCTACAAATTATACTCGGAGAAGGTTTATACCATATGGTGTTCAACGAATTGATCAACAGGTAAATGTATTTTTGGCTTATTAATATCAACCGCAACATAAACTTCGGCACAAACGTAAATCATATCGAATTTTGCACCTTCTTTGAAATTGAAAAATTATTAATTGCAGGAAGATTAGCTAAGCGCTTATAGGATCTTCCCTCTTGTTAAGGAAGAAGGATAAAGTCATTTTTAATTTAATGGTAGATTTTATCGGCGAATGAGATCGGTATGTGTAAGTGTCGTATTCGGCAGCAGCAGCACGCATCAGCTAGGCCATGTTGACACAAGCTGAAGTGGCGCCGCTAAGAACGTGGGAACTTACTTTACAGCCTCACCAAACTATCTCCTTGTATGTTTATAGCTGACCGGGGTGCTTTATATGGCAGAACAGCGATATTATTTAATGTAGTTCTCTTTACACCGCAATCCTCCTAGAAAATGATGTGGCATTGTGTCTACAAAAACGTTCTACCAGCTTCTACGTGGGATCTAATAAAAGGACAAGCAGAGAAATCCTTTGGTAAAAACTGAAGTTCGTGCAATCAGTTATATAAACACACGAAAATGCTGCTTGCTGTTATAATTCTATAATAATTATCTAAATCTAAGCTTTGCACTTGAATATAATTTCAACATAACAGGATGTGCCTAGTGCTGATAAGAGTATGAAAGTGAAGTTAAACAATTCTAGAACCGTCAGGACGAAGTTGTAAGTTATCAAGTGTTTAGGGGAAGTGAGAATATTTAACGTAATAATGTTCTGTTTAGGGTGCACAGTTGTAACTTAGTAACGTCTGTTGTAGGGTAGGTATTTCAACTTTCTCAAGTTGTATGCGTTAATTTACTTTCCAGAATCCTCAGTGCTCAGTGCATCGTTAATTAAATGAAGCCGCTATTTAAAGTACTAAAAACACAGGAAAGCTAAACCCCGTTCCTTCTGTTGAAGATAATGTATCTTCCCTCCGTAGGGTAGTACGTTACCCCAATTTTATTATAAATCGCGAGAACATTGGAGTTATGAATCATTTGGTATTTTAAATGTATTACCTGGAAGAATTTTCCTAATAAGTAACAACACATTTCACACAGGAATTATATGTGTATTAAATAAACCTTTAATTTATTAGACAAATATTTTCACGGTTAAATTAAAACAAGGCAATATTTAAACCGAGCACTTGGTGGTTTCTACATCTGCGGAGAATGCGGTCAACCGCCTTGTGTTTTGTGCTTTCTCACAATAAACTGACTGCTGCAATTGATTTATATTTCAAATTGGTTACATTTCTTGACCATGATATCTCAAGTACAATGGAAGTATGCATCAAAAGATGATTTGTAAATCATTTTAAAGTTAGTACTTACTAGTAACAATAAAACGTAACCAAAGAATTCTGTAATTTCTATAATGCTGAGACTGCAGTAACAATAGATTTATTGCATGGATTGCATCTTCTGTAAGTGTAGGTTAAATTGAAAAAATAAAGAAAATCAAAAGTTTGGTTTGTGGTTGTGCCGTACAGGAGGGGCGGCTAATTGTGTTGTTAGGTGCCGCAAAGTAGTGAAATTTTATTGTTATCCGTCGGTTTTATATTTACGCAGTACCTTCGAAAAATAGGATAGTAATATTTGTGCGAGGACGCTCGCAAGGGTCTGTACTTGTGGGTTGGTCAGCAAATCGAGTGAGGTGTCAAAAATGAAAAATGTCAGAAATAAAATAAAATACGACCTATAGAAACATTTTAATTCAAATATTGCGCGTTTTGTGGTGAAGAGCTTAGTTATATCTATTGGATGCGTATAATATAGCCAGTTATAAAGGCAGTGATTTGTTCGCCCACATGAAAACCATTTCTGATCATATTTCTTAAGTATGTGTTGTGGAGAATTGCCGTATTATTGATGCTGTTAGATCGAAACTGTGCTGGAAAATACCGGGTTGTATAAACCTTTCACTTTAAGGTTATTCGTAACTGATGGGGTAACTCAAGTAGAGCAGTGCAACAACGATTGCGTGCTATTATTCTTTTTTCTCGGGTATGGTGGTTAGCCCGCTGTACTGCGACCAGAAAAGACTTATTATGCGCCGTGTAAATTTTATTCTCCCTAAAGTAATTCGGTGTCTTACATAATAGTACCTACAGGATTTGCTTGGGGTTCTTTCCAACAAGGGAAGCATTGGCAGAATATATGAAATAGGGTATCGTCCTTTATCTCACGGTCTACACATAGCAAGGAGAATTACACGATTAGAGATCTCCTGTCGAGTTTCAAGATTTGTTTTATGTATTTTCTGGATGCCTGGATGGATGGAACATACAGTCTTGACTGCCTCAACTCAGTCACCGTCTCCCTATATTTGCACTGTGTCGCTCTAATACGGTCCATAGTATAACCCTTTGGGTTGCTATAAGCAATAGGGTAAGTGGACTCTTTACTAGCTTGTGAGTAGGTATGTCTTTTCGTTCCCTGTTATGCTCTGGTATTCAGGCACTCACTCCAAAGTGACTATATTGTGGATGGCAAGTTCACTTCGGGTCTGTAGGCATCTTTATACTGTCAGTTATTATCATAGGGTCTTCCCTCCATGTCTTGGACTTAGGCACTTCTACCTTCTTCAGTAATAAACACCGTGAAAGCTACTTTTGAATAGATCTTATTTGAATATATTATTTGTAATACGCAATTTTATTAGGAAGATTTCTGTGTAAAAACCTCTTCTGCGGATAAATTCTCCCGGTTTGACTTGACTGAGTCTGTAGATACTTCTGTAGCACGCTGTGATGGCCTCACACAGCATTACTAACTATTGCAGTGGAGGTAAGCCTAGACGATCGTCCCATGGCTGCAATTGAGGTAGTTGACGTAGCACCTGTCACAACCAACCTCAAATGAGTTTTTTTTAAGCCTCGGTATCATAGTTTATAAGGATAATCAAGTAGTCCATGTGTTAATGTGTATAGTCAGTATTCACACAAAATTTATGTAAGTAACTTTATAAACACTACACTAACTCAGAAATTTTTAAGGCAGAGAATAAATGTTGTTTTACACTTGTATTAAAATTTTGCCTAACGAATTTAAAATCTGTACCTATTTGAAAATCGTTCATGTTTATTACCGCATTACATTTCTTGAAAAGCAGGTATTCTATGTAGGAGAAACAAATACTGTTCTCTGACAGCTCGTAAAGTACACACGCACAAACAAAAAGAACAAACACTTCATTAGTTTTAGTGCTCTAGACCTAGACTATCTTATTTCAGTGCTTACATTTTAATGATAATTGTTGGTTGCACTTAACGCAACTGTGTTACGACTGCCAGTGGCCATAAGTATGAGATAGTTTGTCTTGCACCACGCGTTTGATAGCGATCTTAACGCAACGTTAAGACCGTGGGCTTTGTAGCCACCGTCACGGCCAATTACTCTCCCGTTTAAGGTGGATTTTGCCGTAGGAAGTGTTAAATTACACACAGTTAGCGCCTCTTGATCGATTTACATACCAACCAGCCATCAATCAACTTTCTAAACAGAGCCGAAATTTCAAAATGATCGTATGTAAATGTCCAATTTGCGTTATTAATATTCGAGTTCATTATCGAATATCGAACTGATCTCGTGGCCGAGAATACGGCGTAGTTGATTAACAAATACAGACGCTCGACAAATCTAAAGAGGACTGTGTCAACATGACATGTCTATTCTTTTACGACGTCCACCTTCAACCTGGCGTCTTCTGGTGACATTGAAATGGTGAATGAAGACTTAACACAAATAATATAATTTATTTATGTGTAAGTGTTATATGGAACTATTGATACAAGAGTCAAGGATAATATAATGTATAAACCAAACACGTATTTGTTAGGCGCGCAAAAATAGTAGATACTACTAATTTGTTGTATACTTCGGACATTGGAATTTCTAAAGTTTTTGGAACAATAAATTATCAGATGTATGTAAAGTTTGAATTAAACAGGCATTATGGAAAGAATTAAAGTGTCGCCAAATCATAGTCCAAAAGGTATTAACATTTACTTTAACTCTTAATAATAACAAAGCAAAGAGCATGTTTCAATGTTTTTATCTAGTGTGTTCATCTATTGAATTAGAAGTGTATTTTCTTAATTATAACTTCTTTACATTAATTATCACCTGTAATATTATTATTGTGCTGTAAGGATAAAAGTGTATATCTATACAGGGTAACGATTTAAAAGTTTCAATGGGACATATCTCTGTAACCAAAAAAGATATCAAAAATCGCTCCAAACCGTTTCAATAACACGAAAGGGGAACCGAAATGATGTATGAAGTAACGCGCCTCCACCTTACCCTTAAGCCACAGCCACCTCAACTTAAAAATCTTTAATGGCAACACCCTACTTGTGACGTATCATTAGAAAGCTCTTGAAAAATGCTTTTCAACCATACTATACAAAGATATATTTAATAAAACAGTTCTCGATTTATTCAAAAACAAAGGGTCAAAGTCATGGAACTTAGTGAGAGTAAATTAAAAATAAAATGATTTCCATTGTTTTCCAAACAATAATAAAGTCTGTTTTGAAACTCTTCACGAACTCTGTCAAACGTTTCCCTAGGAATATCCCGGCATTCTTCAGAAATTCGTTGTCGTAATACCTCAATTGTCTCTGGTTCGGTTTTAAAGATGACCGACTTTAGTCGAACGCATAAAAAGAAATCAAGTGGTATTAGATCGGGTGATCTAGGGGGGCATTCAACCGGTCTTCTTCAACCAATCCAATTATTTGGATAGTGATTATCCAACCATTTTCTAACTCGAACTATGTAATGAGGAGGCTGCATCTTGTAGAAAACGAAGTAAGTGTTCGTTTAAGGCACGGTTTCCTTTTCGGTCTCTTTGAGTTTCAAGTTCGTGAAAAGGACCTCCTGGATCAATCGATCTAACAACACTTGACTGCTTTTTATGCGTTCACCTAAAATCGGTCGTGTTTAAAACCGAACCAGAGACCTCTATTAGTACTTTTCTCTTGGTTTATTGAAAATGTTTAGTGTTGAAGCACTACGCCAACTAAATTTATTTAGCAGGTCTCTACATAACTTCCTGTTTCGTATTGTAGTAATATGTAAGGAGCTTATCACAATTTAATAGAATAATAGGAAAGGAAAATATTAGTTCAATTTCGAAAAGTGCCAACTATACTACCTACAGTGAAGTCCATTTATTATGCAATATAGGCATATTGCAAGTGAAATGGTGTGAGCACTTTACCATTGGAATATAGGCAACCCACTATACACTGCTAAGCACTCTTGCCCCTGCATTAATGAATGTCGAAACATACCTGTTAATTTCGAAATTAACAATCGTTTAGCCTTCTGTTTGGAAATGCAAGGTGGGCACTTCGAACATTTGTTATACTTATAATACTCGTAATTGCTTGCTGTTGATCCTATTTGTTTCATTTTCAATATTAAATAATCTTTTTTGAACTGAGAACATGTTTTATTTTGAGGTTAAACTTTCATGAGTTGCTGATTTCGGTTAGATCATAGATGGTTAGATAAAAAAACTAGCTAACTGTATAATGGGTTGCCTAATTCCAATGGTAAAGTGCGTACACCAATTAACTTGCAACATGCCTATATTGCATAATAAATGGACTTCACTATTATGTTAGTGTACCTATTTGTTTCTTGAATATTGGCTTATTTGCTACTGCTACGCAGTAAATATTATAACGACAAAATGTTCGGGAGATCCAAACTTGTTTTTACACATTTCACATTTCTTCCTAATCCTAAAGGTGTTATAATTATCATACATTGTGCATTCCATTTTTTTTGCTTTGGCTCCGGTTGTTATTTATTTTGTATTGCCGGCTATGCAAGAAGCAAGGCTGAGTTCTATGGACCAACCGCACACACCGTGTCATATTCACTCAATCAAATAAAATTAATTTATTGATTAATTTTAATATTTTCTGCATACAAAACGACATTGCGAGAATTAGTAATAATGTCTCGTTGCATTTACATGCTGCTTTCAACACTTTTCAAATGGACATAAATAATCAGGAATAAAGCATACGTTAAGGTAATGTTATAAACCGCAAATTAAATAAATCTAAATAGTCATTCACTTTAAAGATCACTTCAATGCTGAAAGCATCCAGATAAATACTTTACCGCAAAATTACTTTGTGAAACTTTTTCTTTCTATTATACTAAGCTACGTCTCATTTAGATACCTATACAGAAGAAACCATACCATCTTGTCTTTTTAAAATCTTGTCGAATATCTACATCAGCCCTAAAAATAATATCCATTTTCTGCTTTGTAACATCAAAAACACGCATTTAATTAAAACTTTTAATTTATATTCAGAGTTTGTTTTGGACAGCGTTAACTACATAATTACTCAACAACCTTTTGGGAAGATTCCAAAATAATTATAAATATTAGATCTGTAGTTTTAGATGATAATCGAATTTAATATGAAATCTTTGTTGGTTTTTTCTGAAATTATAGAAAATGTTCAACCTCCACGTATAATCGATACGCAAATTTTTAATTTTGGGTATGCAATTAGAAATTTTCTAATTACGAATAAATCAAGATACATGTTCAAATGTACCTTTTATTGAACTTCTAGTTGGGAATGGGAACTACTGAGCCATACAAAGAAGTGTTTTGCTTCTTTGGAGCCATAGATTCCATCACCATAGCATAGCGTCCAATTTAACAATATCCTTTTAAACATACCACTGAAGGTCAACTGAATAAATAACTCTTAATAAATAAATAATCAATAGCCTACAGACGAGATGTTTCAATTATCTATTAAATTCTGAATTAACACCTAATGGATAAGAATACTTTTAGCAATGAAAATTGTTGGAGGTTCAACTCTTGAGTATTAGAGTCTTAGATGGGTTTTTACGACGATATCGGTTTAAGTTTCATGGGGTATGTTCAAGTAATAAGAAAACAATTATTATTGCCTTAAAATAAAGTTTATATTCTATTACACTATAATCTCTGAAAGAAAATAGTAGAATAGTCAGTCTCCATAACAAAGTAAATCGTTGCCTGTATCGTAATTTGATTAATCAATCAATTGGAAATGAATCAAATTGATATTCAAAAATACCTGTGAATACTTTTGACTCTAACCAAAAATATATACTCTCGATCTCTTCTATTTTGTGTTGCTGTTTCTTTTATTCTTTTACATATTTTTTTGTAAAATAATCTCGATAAGTTGATTGTTATTACTTTTAAAATGACAATATATTATATTTTTAATAATTAATAGTTAAACAGGCTTTTCTGGTTCCTATTATTTTCATATTAAGATAGCAATCCAGGTAGCCATTTAATTTGTTATTTGGGTTGCCTATTCTATTATTTTGTTCGGGTGCTTCGAGTTTAATAATTATTTATTATAAATAGCGCAGAAAGTATTCATATCTTTTCAATAATAATATAATGGAAATTGTGTTAACTGTCTTTAAGTTACCGCTAAAGCATCACTGAATTGCTTTAACATATAGTTTTCTCTATAACAATTTGTCCATAAAAGGAAATCGTTGAAGGGTAATCGTTAACAACAAAGTGCTATTATTGCGAATAAATTAATCCACTCACTTTAGCTACGTGCGCCTCGCAATTATTCTAAATTAAGTTCAAGCTTAGGTGTAATCGAGTGTTCTTCAATACCCTCGCTATTCTGTCACTAATAATGGGTCCATGGTTAACTTCCACGAGTATAGACCACCAACAGAAAAGAAACGAGCGTTCATGACTAATAGTAGAAGATTACAGTAATAATCGTGTCATACAGCATCATAATATAGTAAGTCAGTAAGTGGGTTTACGGCAACCCTTCATCGTAATTGCGGACACATCTTAGTTCCCTAATGACAGAGGCGCACTCCTATCAACACCTATTTATAAATCAGTGGCGTACAGTATATCTTTGTGTTATTATAATACTTGGAGAAATTAAATTTAAAAAAAGTATTTGATTTTAATAATTCTCAAATATATGAAATAACACTAATTATGAGCATAAATAAAAGTCGACCAACATAATATATAGATAATTTCTTTTGAAATGTGTTTTATGATGACACACGATTCATATTGATATTTCATCTAATCGATACGTCCTGCTATTTGCTGTTCTAATTTTTTCATAGATTTCAAATTACATAAGTACTTAGCAATTTAAGTGGGTTTATTAACCTTTTGATTAGAGTTATGGTAGCTATTTAATAACTAATAGAACTAATAAGTTGCATCCTGAACCAACACACAGCGCTTATATCAATAATGTTAATAATTACTTAAGAAGTAGTTTACCAAATATCAATACAATAATATAAAATATGATAATATCTATGTAAGAGAGATGGGTGACCAGCGAGTGAAACGTTTGGTTCCGAATATGTAGGTTCGAGTCTTATGTGCAATGGAATTTTTTCTATAAGCTACTACATTTATACTGTCCATGGGTATATGTATGTCCTGTGTATGAGATGCGACGACCGACGCGACGTTACCTTAGTCGTTGACGTTCTCTTTAAGTGTAGTTAAAAAAACTACTTATGTCGTACAATGGTGTAAACTTAAATAATGCGTTTTGGTGTATAATATAAATGTCATCGTTCATGACGGTTTATCTACAACATTTATAATACTTATTAAACTGCGTGGCTTTATATTACATACAGCATGATGTCTACAGTAAGTTTTCAAGCATACAAGAATGTACCAAATTTTTTCCCCAATGAGTGAGAACAAATTAACAGCTCTAGGGAAACTAAATTAAAGTTTCTTTGGAAGATACATTTTGGAGAAAACAAAGAGCGCACTATACAATTGCTTATCTGTTCCCCAGGTTATTTATAATACTACACGTTACTGTTTAATTATTTATACCAACAGCAATTTACTTATAGCGTCACTGATTTGGTATAATTATATATTTACAGTTTACCTAAAATATAAAGACTAGCTTTCTTGACAGAACGACTTATTACAATCATTATTGTTAATGAAATATTTCGCATTAGTTTAGTTAACAAATGTTCTGGAAGCTCTTTTATTTAAGTTGTATTTAAAAACATTCTTTACTTATTTGCTTAGGCCCTAAGCCTTAGGGGTATGGATAGTATTTTAGTTTCCTGTTCTACGCCAATGATGCAGCACTGTGTGGGACCTCACACTCGAAATAAATAACTGTAATAAATGGTGCAACATTCCAATACGTGAAAGCATCTAGGTAAGGGGTTGTTATCGAATGTTAACTTGTATATATGCTTCTATCCGCATTAACTCGTTGATTTATTTTGACCTGCTACATCGAGAGGGTAAGATCAAATTGCAGAGGTAAATATCCAGATTTGTAATGAACAAAGCGTGACTTCAGTCGCTATTGGTTTCATGCATGAAAAATCACTGTAGGTAAATATGTGACTTCGTTGGTCCACATTAAGATAGATGATGCCCTGAAATAGATTTTAAACCTTCCGATTGTTTTGCGTTTCAAAACATGTATTTGTCATTGTCAACAACGCACGTTTTTTTGCGTCTTGTGTAGTCTTCGCTTTATTTTTAGTTATTTTAGTGTTAGACATACGACTTGATACGTGATCAGTAAATATTGTCTCGGCTTATAGTGAATTGCAAATTGAAGAAATACATATTATATTTACTATCGAAGTATGGCATTGAATGTAAAATTGTAGTGAATTAATTATCAACACAGACGGCTATTATAGTTAAATATTTGACACGTACTAACCAATATCGATATTGATTAACGATAAACGAAATATTAGTAGGCACCTACTATTAGTATTGTAAGAAAATTTCATGAACCTATGCTACTTCACGTAAACAATTTAGTTTGTATCTATTCTAGTATAAATATTTTTAAAACCAAATTAAACATTATAACTGTTTCCTGAATTAAATTACGAATAGATACTAATTCTCAATTAACTATGAAACTTAAAATGAATTAATTTAGTTGGTTGATACTAGAAAGTTGAATAATGATTAATCGATAGATAACCTTTCGCTGATGAAATCGTTGATATTGAAATAAAAGTGTCGAGGAAAATTAATTACCATGAAATGATATAAAACGTTACATAGAAATATAGTATAACAGTATAAGCGGTTTGTAGCAACATTGTCATTGATGTGATACCCAAGAAACATACACAGGGTACCTATCTCGCGATTTTGTCATAACTTTGAAATGTCGAAACGAGTTTGGGTTGACAGTCTGTGTACTACACGAATCTGACTTTTATTTCTTACAGAGTTATTTATGAATTTATTGAACAAAGTTCGATTTATTCGAAGTTGAGACAATAAAAACTTGATTATACGGAAATTATGCAGGTCAGTGCTTTCCGAAAATCATGCACCATGCTTTCCGGAAATTAGTCATGGTGCTTCATATTTTATTTATACAAGTTTTAATAAGAAAACTTTGACATAATATAAGAGAATAAAGTGCAGCAATACCTACAACATAACATTTATTATTTTTAAACATTATAAAATAAATTAATAATAATTATTATTAGTTATTGAAAAAATTGCAGAGTCCATTTTCAATTTAAATTCTACTCAGGAACTAACATGGCGTCGCGACGGGTCGTTTATTTACTCAGTTACCAAGGATAGTAAACAATTCCCGCGTTTCCATAGTAACGCGTGCTTTGACATTCTAAGGGCGGGTTGTATGGACGTAGTTTAACTGCCCGTTCAGCTGAACCATGATCAACTGTCATGGATACGATTGTTACAATAATTGTATCCATTACAATTGATCGTGGTTCAGCTGGACGGGAAGTTAAACTACGTCGATACAACTGGCCCTAAATATTTTTAAAAACAAGAATTTTAATTGAATAATTAATAAAATGCGATTTTCAAGCTGAATCTATTTCGTGGTGTTTTTGATTTCCTTTGAAGATCAAAACCACCACTTAATAGATTATAATATATGAAAAATTAATCTAATTGTTCAATATCGCTGCCTTCAGCTTGATGCACACTCTGATCCATTTGAACTTGTAACATTGAGAAGCACCGCGGTGCGCCGCGTCATAGTTTATGCGTCTTGCGTGGTCTTGCGGCATCTGAAATTTGCTGAAGTAATACTTCCCTTGAAGTGAGCCACTTGGGACAAATTCTCCCACCAATATTTCTTGTATAAACAGATAAGAGCAGATATCTTGAGAATCTTTTTGACCCTTCTGGTATTAGCGCTGACCTCTTTGACTGCTTCACTAGCACTTCATAAGAATTCCAAATTGCGGCAACTTCTTTTATAGGATAAAATATTTACAGATTTTGATTTCAGCGGTACATAATGGAAAAATAAATATACTTCTTCTTCTTCTTCGATATCGTCTGCAATTAGAAGTTGGCAACTATACTACCTGGTTCCACGATCCATAGCCGTTCTGAACAGTAAGTTGTTCGAGATCATGCCTGTCCACATTGTTATGTTTCTAAGCCATGCCAGTCTTTTTTTTCCTATTGCCCTTTTAACTTCTAGTTTCCCTTTCTTAATATTAACGCTATAAAGCTATATTTCTTGGTTCTTAAGATGTGGCCAATATATTCTACCTTCCTCTCTTTGACTATAGACAATAATTCTCTTTTTTGTCCTATTCTTCTTAACATTCAACGTTACGATTCTTTAAAGGTTTTTGTGTGTTTTATCACAGTTACGCTTGAAAATGTCAATAAATAAATGATATGAACTACTACAGCGTAATGTCAATACATAGTAATACCTATATCTGGTCAATATAGTCCTACCAAATTATTTCCTGCACGGTTGAATATTATTTTATGGTATTCGTATTAACTTAACTATACTATTAATAGATGATATAGTTTGTAGACCTCACAGTATGACAGTTGTTGGAAATTTCCAATGAAAAGTATTCTTAAGTCTTGGTAAGATTTTTGGATTAGATTAGAAGCACATAACATGAGATGTCACTATAAATTAAATTTGAATTGGCGGTTACAGAACTGAGTTCATGACAAAATTCAGAGTAGCATGCAAGAGTGAATCGAAAGGTACATTCTCCAGAATATTAAAGCAACTCAGGTAACCATATTTATCATTAATAGCTCTTACTACGTTGTAATAGGAAAAAAGAAAATAAAGTTGCATCAGCATTCGGAGAAGGACGTCATCATTTCAGAAAACTCTTCATTTTTTTCAATTCAGTCAATTAGAAACAAAATTAATAGCAGAGTGTAGCTGACAACTCAGAGATAACATCCATTTGGCAAGCTTTTACATTTTAATTTAATTAACTTAAATGAACTCCTTAAACTCGGATTTTAGGTATGCAAAGTAACCGTGAATGAAAAATTACCTTAGGAAACAAACAACCGTCTAATTTAGTATTACTTTTTAACAAATAGGACCACATCTAAACCTAAAATTTATATCGAATGTAGTGACATGTGAAATGTTCCAGTTTGTTCAAATTTAATGAGAAATTATTATTCATTCCTTAATTAAACAATTTGAAACGAACATGCATACCTTTGTCCTTTTATAGACTTTTCTGGTACAAAACCGCCTAGAAAAATCTGACCAGAACGAAATCAAGTGGCAATGCACTCGTACGTTTAGATATAGAATATATCGATACATCTAAGCCCTACATAAAGACCGGCTCATCCATCATCCTCAGTACATGCATTGTAAAGTATGTCGATCCATCAATACTAACATTAGCCTACACTAACTCCAATTAGTCAGACCGCTATCGACAACGACAACTAACTGCGATATGAAGACCCGTTCAAGTTGAGTAGCAATACGTTTCTGCTATTTTGAGGACTCTCTATTGATATACCTACAAAAATATTTATACAATTACATCTACTTCAGCAATTTTTCCCTTAGAAAATGTTACTTATTATGTTAGAGATACCCAACAATTTATTTAAGAAACTCAAAATCAAGCATAGGTACTACATAACATGAGTGCGATAAGAAAAAATGTATTTTCTTGTATACGGTTTTAGCGTCGGTTTTAGTTTAAAACTTGGTAAGTAACTATTTTGACTGCATGCCGTGAGACATTACAAGATTACTACAAACATCGCATTTATGATCCAGATAAGCAGCGCGTGTCGTTTGAGTGGGTGCGTTTTGGTCGTGGGAACTGTAGCAGGAGCTCATCCAATTAAGGGATAGCACACCAAAACAATTTATTTCTAGATGTTTTATTATATCTCAGCCGTGTTTACGCATATTTGTAGGCTTTTATCATTTCATACGTCAACAATGTACGCAATTTTTATAACCGTATTATAGAGTTATGTTAATTGCGAAACCATCCGCTAAGATAATTAAATAGGAATTTTATGCAAAAACAATTGTCAAAATATGTTCTAATAAAATATGTAAAAAAAATATAAATAATATAAAATTTATCTGTTTATGAATCAAATATTATAAAGAGGCCGGTGGTTAAGTGGATGACAGTTAATTTCTGGTTTAATGTTTTCATCTGAAGTACCCTCTAAGGAGCTTCCGCACGCAGTTTGATGTAGCGACAAAAGCTGGATTATTTTTAAATAAATCATTTGAAACGAGTTGCTTCTGGAAATTGTTTAGATTATTGGGTAGAAAGACTTGCCAAAGAGAGGCAAAATGTGATTTTTCTGAAACATTTGGCGGAAAGCTTCAAGATTATGATTCGGCAAATTGCCCTTTTGGATCCTAGTTATATAAAGCAGGATTGCGCAGTTGACTACTTATTACACACCTCTCGGACTATTTTCGGCAAAACCGGAGACGAAAAATGTTCTCGAGCAATCCAAGCCAATTAAAGAAAATTATGTTTCATAAAATTCCGATGTCTAATGATGATACACTGATGAACACTTTTATAACACAATTTCAAAGAAAACTGTTGGCAAATACTTTAATTTGAATTAGTTATTATACAGGGGGTTTCAAATTGTCTTACAAAGGTAGTAAGTTAGTTCTATAATTTACTAGGAATATACAACTTTTCTGCAGTGGGTACCTTTATGTAATTTTAATCCTCGAAAGGCAAGAAATACAAAAATTTTTTATTAATTAAGTTATGCAAAAACAGCTTTAGTTCAATATTAAAATTAACGACATTTCTCTTTTGCACTAATTTTTGTTGATATTACACACCCCATTACAATTTTCTTCAACATTTATAAGTTTGTTAATATGTATGTGCAGCGAAATATTTTAAGAAAATAGAAGCTGGTTTTAGTATTAAAATTTATCAAACTTTCACGGACTGCACTTTTTGTGCAGCCGGTTTGAAACACCCTGTATAATATATAGTAGTCACGCGAATTTAAAAATTGGTTTATGTAACAGGTTGAAGTTGTGAGTTTATGTCGATAAAAATATTAATGCAGTTTTAAAATCGTATTCGTAAAATAGTTATCAGTTATCAAAAATGCGGTATTGAAACTACGTGTAAGTCTATTCCATTCATTAAAATGGCTTATTGCATCACTGGTACGTAGGACATAGGTACTGTATAGCAAATAGTGGTGACTGCTGAGAATAAGCTTTCACTATGGAAATTCCTGAAACTTTGTAGTTACAAGCTCAAATAACAGTTTTTACTGTAACACAAGGTTCTTATTGCAATAACAAAATTAAAAACTTGTTCTACTTTTTATAACATAATCTAAAATTTCAATAAGTTAGGGACCAAATTAATATTACTGTTTCAGCGGATCACCTCAAAATGAAATTATTAAATTAATTAAAAAAAATTTTCAACTGAAGTTAAATATAAATTTAAAGAGATAGCTTGAATAACAATGCAATTTCCTTATACTAAAGGAACATTTGTCGATCGTACAATAAACATGCCATGCCATTAAATTACCGAGAAATGCATTCGCGTAGGTACTTACGTATAAGTTAACAAATAATGAACAATAAATATTATAGAGTGCACGCATATATAGTGTGTTCACGGATTGAGTGCATACAGGGTGTTTCTTAAATGGCGGACACGGAGAGCACTACGCGATTCTCATCTTAAAACTGAGTTGAAAAAGTATAGGCGATTTTGTCCTAATGTATTTAGTTTCCGAGTTATTCGCATTTTAAAAATTTTAAATTTGACAACATTGCGCATGCTTGCACGGACTTTGTTTTAAACGTTTGGTGTTTTAATAAGGCAGTATGAACAAGTTTCCTAGGTAATAACCTCATAGCTACAATGCACTGTTGCAACATATTGAAAAAAAGTTTAACAACAGATATTTATCAGAAAGAATGTCTTCGGAGGAAGGAATACAACGTATAAAAAATTCCAAATTTATTAATATTTAATATTTGATTGATGAACAATGTGGAATGGTGAAAATTTACCCGTTTTTCCAAAGCATAAAGGAATTGAATCTCAATCTTTGACTGAGAATAACTCTGAAACTAGCGAAGAACGGGCATTATTGTATTATATTTTTCCAATTGGTATCTGGAGGGGAATGTAGTACTGTGCTCCGTGTCCGCGATTTAAGAAACACCCTGTATAAGGTGTAAATGACAAAATTTTTTTAGAGTTGGATCTTCATGTTCTGAGGACCGCTCCTGCTTAGTCTCAAACTAAGATATTGAAAATATGAGCCAAATCAATTAATATGCAGGGTGGTTTTTGGCCGAAATCTAAATATTAGTCAAGAGTAAACTGTCTTTATTTTAGCAGATATAACAAAAATGTATTAGAAAAAGTTGTTTAGAATTAAAAGTTATTGAAGATTTTATACAAATCAGCGTACTTTGTTTTTTCATCTAATCCAATACTTTTGAACTCATGTTTGTAACAAATAAGGTTTAGTATTTTTTTATTAAATAATTATTTGTTTTTCAAGTAGTTTGTTTAATTACTCTTCATGCATGGGTCATTAAAACCACAAATAAAAAATCTCATGTTGATGAAAAAAATCAAAGTAGACTGATTTGTATAAAAATTGAAAATCTTCAATAGCTTTTAATTCTAAACAACTTTTTCTAATACATTTTTGTTATATCTGCTAAAATAAAGACAGTTCACTCTTTTGACTAATTTTTCGATTTCGGCCAAAAAAATACCCTGTATATTAATTGATTTGGCTCATTTTTTCAATATCTTAGTTTGAGACTAGGCAGGAGCGATCCTCAGAACATGAAGATCCAACTCTAAAAAAATGTGTCATTTACACCTTATATGCACTCAATCCGTGGACACACTGTAGAATATCACAATATACCATCCGTAATAGGTAATAAAATATAAATTAAAATTAGCAGGTCCTAGTTTTAAATTTGATATTGTATTCGATAAAATAATGAAGAATTTTTTACTGAAACGTAATTAGTAAAATATTTCATTTCAGTTCAGGCAGCTTTATGTTAATTTGATGAAATAGCAGTAGGGTACAGGTTAGGGATCATGCAGTCATAGAAATGTGTACCGCCTGCTGGAAGAAATGATACATCTCGAATTCATCTGATATGCCTAAAAAGACTCGGTAGATATATAAGATAACGTTTAATTATATGATACCAAATAGATTTAAATTAAAAAGGATACCTTCAAGTAAATGTAATCTTTAAATAAAAGATATATGGAATGTGTCTGTACCTGTTTATTTATTTATAAGGCCATAATGAATTATTTAAACTCGGTAATTGTATCTTTTTACTTAAATCGCATATAGCTAACAGATAAATTCGAATTAAGTTACCATTATCTCTTCATAGTTCAACTTGAGCCAGTAAATGGTAAAAACAGGGTTTGGTACCTTTATTTGATTAGTTTTACGAGAATTTTCCTTTTTAGCTTATTTTTCAGTGTAATCGGCGGAAGAGATCAGACCCGCTTTATAATTTATTTTAATAATTCTTTATTTTAATTTGTTTCACGAAACTCTTTAAATTTGATTCAATGCATAATGAAAGTAACACAAAAATATTGACGTTCCACAAATTAAAATACAAAACATCAAACACTATGGTAATATTTACTTTAAATACTGTATGAATAATTTGTCTGCAGTAAATATTATCTGTTTTATTAACTTGGATGTTAACTTCAAGGAGCTGTTGATTGAATTAAAGAAAGTTATCTTTTATAATAGGTATGTATCTACCTATATAGGGGGTATTTTAAAAAACACAAAAACTTAATGGATCTTGGGTCATTCTAAAAAACCCTTAGACCTTTGATGATATTTCAAAAATCGCTTCGTTTTAAAGATACAGAGCGATAAAGATTTAGAACAAATACAGGGTGGCTCTAAAATGTGGTACCATAGCTTAACCATAGATTTCTGAGATCAAATTGGACCAATTAAACCAAACATGCCTTAATACAAAAGGGCTTCCTTTAGAAGTTATGGCGCTGTGGAATAGGCTCGGGTAACTCTTGAAGTAATTTTATTATTAGAGCAATAATTTAAGTTATACGGTTATCTGAAATACCACGAGCATTTAAATCTCTCCCCAGTAAAGAAACTTTTCACAATATTATCTTGTACTAAGCTAGGAATTTATACTGAAAAACCTTGTGACAACCTCAATTTAGGTGGCTAGATTTAATTCTATGACAAACAAAGCAACTCTGAAATATTAACAAAAATTAAAAACAAACGAAAATTTCTAACCTTTATGAAAACAGATAACGCATACTTGATTATGAATGAGGTATGCATTACTTATACGGTAAAGTAAATAATAATAGGAAAGGGATATTACGGACTTGTCGGAACTCGAACAGGGATGAAGATAAAATAGAATTATTGTACTTCCGAGATGTGATTGAACGTTGCCGGTAGATGCCATCAAACTCTAAATATGGAAAAGGTAAAAATGAAGAAGAAACGTGTTTGAAGTACCTATATGACATGCTAAAGGAGCAACAGCAATCCAGTAAGTTCTCTTTTAATCTCCAAACAACATTACAAAACCTACATTACTTTTAGATAATCCAGACAGGAATAATATCCTTCTACGTATATCATGTCGTAACATTATTCAAGGATATCTTGATGTTTTGTAAAACAAATATGATTTATAGGCGATTATTAGGCTTTAGTTATCAAACAATATTTTTATTGTAGTAGTAAATTAATATTATATATATATAATAAAAATTGCGCCATAATCGTAGATTTAAAGAAAATATCCCGAAGAAAATAATTTATTCTGATGTAAAACCGTATAGTGTTTATTTAAATACTAAATTATTAAAATTTTTATAATTCTAAGAAAATGGGATATAAAATGCTTAAAATTGATGTACAAGATAATAATATAATACAATTTTTTAGAAGTCAAAGAGTAAATTTAATTTAACGCTTCGTTACTTCGTTAGCAGACCTTTTAAAATTATTGGCGCACTCAAAGCATAGAATACGCAAGAATTGTTGGGCGGCAAAGAGATAATTGCAGGGTGTTCCACCTCAAAACGACCGCTGTACAGACGAGGACATAAGTAAGAATCTTAAATGTCGGTTATGAAGATAACCGGAAAGGAATATACCGAAGAATTTTAATTAAGTGCAGTTGCAGGTGGTTTAGGTGTGTGAATAGCTATACACTAGCTAGTTTAGGGCTCAAATTAATGCTTTGATCATGTTAATTTCAGATCTCATTTCATAGAAGGTGTTTGTAACGCGTTGTCGATTAATTTCATATACGAGAATTAGGTTCGTGCGTGATGGGAATATTAAGTTGTTTAGAAGATATAGTCAGAAGCATTTTTTAAAAATGAGAACATACTAAGAACTTATCATTTAGCTTTAATGTCGTATAGCAATGAACAATTTACAGCAGAGTCCTGATTCATGAATTACCAGTTACAGAACTAATAAATAGGAAGTAAACTAGCATAAACTACATGGCAATACCTACACGTGTTGGCATAACTATTTGGAGAATACAAAAAGTGGAGGTGCAAACCTCCCCTGGACTTTCCCATACTAAAAATAAACATTTTGTTTTTGCTATTCAACAGTAGTTCGCGAGGCAGCATTGGAAATCATTTGAATGCCTCGCGAGAAAAATGAGACTATACGGGTTCGATATGAACAAAAGAAAGACACCAAGATACGCATCTTCTGTACTCTGTAGTAGGCACCCACTAAAAATTACAACTGGCGAAGCCGGACGATCGCTACCGACCGACGATCAGTTTCCGTCAAGAGTCCAACCTAAATATTCAAAATTCACGAATTTCTCATTAACCGTACATTTTAGCCATATGAATACCTTATACTATGTGATAGACAATTCAATTTTGCATTCAATTATATAATAATATATAGGACGTTTCATTAAAAATAACAAAGTTGCTTATTGTACTGTGAAAATCAAACACCCTGTATACGTGATATAAACTTAGAAAAATGCAAATTCATATGCTGAACAACTTTTATATTTAAACTTCTTTCATATTTTGACTAATAAAGGCGCTATAGGAGCATCAATTTCCGATTTTCAAAATCTCGTAGAGGGCGCCACAGTGGAATTCTGGCGTTCATCAAAAAACAAAAATGTAGCTAATACCAAGCTGCATAAGTATAGAAAATTTAAACAAAATCCTTAGAGCAGTTTTTTTTATCTAATAACAAAAATACAAAAACGATGGGAGATGAAAAGGCAAATAGGAAATAATTTGAAAAATTTTAAAGAATATTTTCTTTAGTCTCGATTAAATTATATTTTTTATTGTAATTAGCAAACTTTAACACAATTATGTGTATTCATAGGTATTGTTAGTACCTATTATATAGCTATTAGTTCTTATTAAACAAAAGAACATAATGCATGGCATTACTTTTGTAATTTAAAAACAGAAATGCCGCTGCATATAGGTAGTAAACTCCCAATGAGACTTCCGTTTCTTATATTTTTGTATCACTAGTAACACTATTCATGTTCACGTATGAGAACTATTCAGAATTCAAGAGGAGTGTAAAGAATAAATTTTTTTTTTAAAGAAGTTTAGGTTGTATTGTTCCTACTATTGTTCTAACTAAACTAAGTAACTAAAGTGTCAATTTTATAACTGTCAGTGAAGTTGTTTATTTGTTTTCTAATAAGTCGGACCTAATACAATCAGTTAGGGAATTATTGGATAAAGTTTTACCAACTGTGGGTTGCCTATATTTTGTGGTCACGTGTGCATAAGTAGTATTTAATGAAGGCACTGTAGTACTAAATTTGAAAGATTAATAATTGCGCACCCTTTTGGGGAAAGGAATTCTAAAGAATTTAGAACGTATAGGTACCCACTAATTTCTTGTCAGTAGTAGTATAATAGCGTATGCCTTTAAAAGATTCCACCCCTTTCCACAACACCCTGTAACTATTGAATTTGTGCAGTTATCGGATTCTTTTCTAATTTTCTGCCATTCACAGCTTTTTTGGTTCAGTCAACGAAGCTTTTTGTTGTTACCTCCATTCCTTTCCATTTTCAGGTTTGTTGCGGTACTACCAATATTTTATGGGACTTTTTCGTAAAATAAGAAAGCTTCTATTATAAAACTGTTCGTTGTTAATAAAAGTGTGTATCAAAGATTTACGACATAGCAAGATTAAAACGATCAAATATCAAAATGAATTCATCAAAATAGACACACCTAAAGCGTCAAAGCTCCAATCAGGATTAAAAAGCGTTAACTTGCTTTGAATTGCTTAATCAATGAACGTTGACGTATTAAAAGTTTTGTACAAATTAAATGTCAACACCTCGTTAATTTATGCTAACATTTTTTATGCGTTTCTTGGCAACATGTTACTTTTAATTCAGGGTTTTATAAATTAGTTTTCATAATTGTTTAAATAATAATTCCAGACTATCACAATATAGGAACGTTTGCGGGGTGTGTTGTTTCTATGATATTTTATGATATTCTATGATAATGATATTATATTTATTTCTACAACCAGGATAATTATGCTGCATTTAATTTTTTTTTTACCAATTTAATAAGATTGCGGACACGGAAGGAAAGGTTGAATAGTACTATAAATCGAGGGGACCTCCAACTAACAGTGAATTGAGATAATATACGCTAAAAAGAAAGAAAGTTTTTATAATTTACACATTAATCCCTTTTAGATTTTAAACATTTGGTACGTAGGTACCTAGGTATTTATATTTCAAGTTGAATCATTTTAGTCTCTGAAAATTAATTGTGGCGCCATCTGACTTACAGTAGTGTAGTTCCTCCACATTTGTATTAAAGATTTTCACTTTAATACTATTTTAGAGTCCACGTATACACTTATTCTGTAAAATTTGAAACATCTCCGCCCTCCACACGCCCGGTTGTTGTACTAGATACTGATAGTATGGTGTCAATCAACGGTATGGTGTATACGTTGGTTTACAGTTCCTCCAAAGCGTGTCGCTGAGGTTAAATTATCCTGAAAGTGCTCCTAAAGTTTGAAACTTTTGAATGTTCTTTGAGGATGTTGATTCTTTGATTATATTTACTGCGGTATTTGTAGTAATTAAAGTTTAATGAAATAACTTTTAAAAAATGAAAAGTAATTACCTAATAATATATTAACCTTTGGTATCTCTTTTATAATTTAATTATTTTTGATCAGGAAACTTTACAAGAGTAGATTTCATGCTATTTTTTCAGTTATTACCGTCTGTTAATTTTAATGAATGGGAATTATTTTTAAAAATGCCTGTAACAGTTTTTCAATTGCGGTTACTGTTTCTGGAAAACAATATTCTGGTAAACTCCTGAAAAAAATTTATTTCAAAATATGACATAGTTTCATCAAGATGTAGAATCGAATTCAATAAAATTATTCTTTCATACGTCCTTTGCCCACTTGAGTTTGATAAGTTATCTATTATTTGGCAACCTTGACAATGTCGTTGTTAATATCTCTTTATAACAAACTTATCAATGTGACTAGTGTAATATTATTTGGTATAAAATTAATTTTGTGATAATAAAAATTTCCCTTCTATTGTGTCACTTCCTTTATTGTAAAGACAAATTAATCTGATAAAAGCACATTTATAGTTGATTTGATTTCCGTATAAAATTTTGTCTATGAAAAAATTTTAAAATTTGCTGCATTTACAAATATGTGAGGAAATCAATTTCATCGATTCTTTAGCATAGTACAGATTTAACTGACAATGTAATATTTTGTAATTTATAATGCATAGTTACCTTATACGTATTGGAATAGTACTAATAAGAATTAGAAGAATTTTTTCTACGATTTCTAAAAAAATTTTCTTTAACAAAAAAATACCTGAAATTAGATTATCAACTTAAGATACATATATATTTGTTGGTTTTTCTGCACCATTTCCTGACTCAACTAAATAAATTGTTGATGTTTACAGTTAACCCGTCTACAGATAGTAGTCAAGTTTGTCTAGAATATATTAGTTCCAGAAACTGTTTTAGTCATTATTCACGCAAATAATCGAACAACGCCAGTTAATTAACTTGAAGGATGTCTTAACATATTTATTATATGAATAATTCCTATAACATAATGTAAACATAAATGTATAAATCAAGATACTTTGAAAAGCATTCAAATGATTTTTTTACTTCGTTAAAAGAGCACTTTTGAAACTTTACTGACGTAAAAGTATCCTGAGGTCTTACGCCCCCGAAATGTTTTTCTAAAAGAATTTAATTTTTTCAAATGGTTACATAATTTCATTAGAAAACCAAATGCGATTCAAAAATAATATATTAGCAGACGTTTACGAAGTTCCAGTAATATTTTTGTATCTTACCTTAATAGTTTATAGCAAATAAAATATACGTATGTTGAATGGGAAGGCGATGGTAATTAATCCAGGTTACATATCACAGTAGCAAATTCACACACACAACACATCTATTAACTACTCTTTTAGGATGCTAAAGTCTGCTATTCTTGAGTTCAGATTTGTTAAAGACGTCAATAGTTGTTAATTAAACGTTTGAATAATGACTCATACAGGTGCGTTATGTCAAGATGATGATACACAGAAGGAAGTTGTACTTTAAAGTCGCCCAATTTTCCTATTTCACTTACATCGATCTTTTTTCCTAGTAGATACAAAGACGCGCTTTTAATGATTACTAAGGATATTTATAAAACAATTAAGAAGTCAGTCTTCAACACTGGCTTTTCCCGAACTCCCTTTAGAGCAAGATTGCTAAAACAGGTACTACAACTGATAAATACAATTAGGTCATCACTATATCGAGTCTTCTTTATCTCTTAATAACGAAGGCTGATTCCACATTTTAAAAAGCTAAAATTGTCAATATTGATTCTTGTTATTACCGCAATAGTAAATTCGTACTAAAAATACACACAACTGATAAGTACAAGCTTATAACTAATACTGATTTTAGTAACATAGCCATACAGTCTAGTATATTTTAGAAATGTATAAAGTAGTGATAATTATACGGTATGATATTCTTTATATTTTAAGAAAATATTTTTAATTTTGTCTGTATTCCCTAATCATTTGCGTATGGTCGTTCAGTCAGTTGAGTGTTCAATTGGTGAGCTACATAGTACATAGATAACCGTTTGGAGTTAAAAAGTTCTGCAGCGTTTAGAAATCCAGGCAAATTGAAGTTTAAACACACGTCAAAATTGATTCCAGTCATTTACTAACCGTCTACACCGAATACTAGGTACTAGGTAATGTAATAAAACGGGAACAAGTTGATTCATAAAATATAGTACAACTTCTATTACAAATCATAGAAATTATGCAATTATATTAATAGTTAACACAAATCTAAATAACACTTAATTTTAAATTTATTTTTATATTTCGTAGGGGGGGCCTTGTTATTGTTGGCCAGTATGTGAACATATCTTTTGAGGATCCAATTTATCAGTTTTTTCAGTTCCTTTCTCGTGTTGTAACTTGTAACTAAACTAAATCAGACATAACTGAGCGTTATGATTAATTCTTTTTTTATTATGATGTGTTTACTTTCAGCTGTGATGTTTGATACTTTGGCACAAGTTCTCTAATGAATCAAGATTTGATAATTTCCTAGTGGGTAACATTTTATCCTGCAGTACTTTGAACAATTTTCTGCGATTTGTTATCCCATCCTTGGTTAGGTGCATAATTCTGAAAAGTACATATTTGGTGAAAATTCGTTCCCAAAAATCCTTTTTTGTACATGGCAACTGTAACTAGTTTCGATACAATAAATGATAGCATCTTGAAGTGGTATAGCTTCTGGTCTGTGGACCTACGGAAATTTCAAGTCCCAATATCACTTACGAATAACCCTGTATAATATAATAAAACAATAATAAACATAGAGGAAATTGGCATAAACCACAGAAGTATTCTTCAATGTTAGATCATTGATAACGCTTATCTTCAATACACAGGTTGTTACCTAAAAAACGTCTCAAGCGATAACTTCGTTATTTTAAATTTTGGTTTTTCCCTTACGTTTTAAAATTATATTTATAGTTTGTGGGGATTGGTTAACTGAACCTCCTGTAACTCTACAACGAAGACGTTTAATTAAAAGGAACAAGCTAATATGGTTTACTTTTCGCCACTCTGTATACTATAGCCAATTGTAAAGGCAGCGATTTGTTTTTTCATAGCCATACTAGATGTAAATCATTTTTGATCATACTTTATAAGCAAAATAAAGATTTGATAGCATCGCAACAAGAGAAAGTAGAAGAGTTTAATCGGAAATCCTAAAAAAAAAAAAAAATTCGCGTTGCGTATTGGTTAGTATCTTAATAATCATCCCTGTGATGACGTTCTAATAAAGCCCTTGTCATCATCAAATAGAAAAGGGTTGCCCAATATTTACGAATGTACCTATAGCAAGCAGATTGTGCCTAGTATCTACTAATTAGTAGATACCTATAATAATTATTAGTATATTATGTAAAAATTCTAGGTAGTATATCAAATATTTTTTTCTCCGATTGACAATAAAAGCATGCTTTGACTGACATTTGACTGTCTCCAAAGTTCCACATTTACTGCCTAGGCAAAATTGATCATTTTTACTGACAGTAGCATTCAAAATCAGGTTGCTTCGAAAAACAAATAAATTTGAAATTTTTATTAATTAAATTTAAGTTCCATATTTTTCACGATTTCTTTAATTTCGGATGGGGTGAACATTTCTTCGGCATTTTCCATTGTAAATATTATTATAAATTAATTAATATTTACGAATTAACAAGATTAAACTATTTTATTCGCAACAAATAGAATGACATTTCTCAAGTATGTTTTTTCATAGCAACCAATAAGAACTGCATAGCAACAGATGCTTGCTGATACTAATAGTACAAAAAATATTAAAAATAATCATTAAATTAATGTTAAATGTAAACAATCGGAGAAAAAATTATATGTTCAACACGGCAGAAATGCAGATTTACTGCCTTGGCTGGTTTCTGCTACTTTTCTGCCTTGTTAAACGAATAACTATTGTCTGTTTTAACTGAATATTTTTGATTACTTTCCTTAAATATCTGATGCCCCTTAGAGGGGCGCACTCTATCGTTTGATAACCGCTGCATTAATAATTACGTTGAAGAAGCCTATAAGTTGGCATCTTTGTTTTAAGTGTATTGTATAAAATCGTACGTTTGCAATAGACCTTTTATGGCCTACCTTTTATTTATATTTGCTACAGAACTGACTATAACGAAAAATGACGTTTAAATAAATTAAAGTTTATTGAATTATGTTTTTCGATGCAGCTTCAACGTTCATCATTTTACCCCTTATAAAGATAAAACTAGAAGCAATAATGAAAAAGTTATGTCACTGGTGTACAATATTAGAAAGTTCTTAAAGTACTTAAAACATCAAATCTTGCAGTAACTATACTTGCTGATATAGCGCAGAAAAATGTTTCCTACGGGAGTATTGATAGATAAAGATGAAAACTTGGTAAAATGGTTTATGCATGCACGACTTGTAAGATAAAAACCAAGTAACTTTAAACTTTGGAAAAAAGTTCCATATCTTATAACAATTTTTCCATTACATTTAGTTTAGTTTTATTATATCAGTTAATTGAGATGCACGTAGAGTTATAAAATGTAACCACATGATTGTTAATTTATACAAAAGTGACCATTACAATGGGTAGATTACAGCAGATCTGATACTTTCTACACATTGTGAATTGTGTTAAAATGCATAAAGCCAATTATTCCAGCTCGTGCAAACGAGTCAGATACTAATAATTGAACACGATATTTTTTCGACCAACAATGACATTCGGTGAAATGAAATGACAATGTGATTTACAATTCCAATAGTATTATCGCTTCCCCTTCAATGTAGGGGTTCTCCAGTTACAGATAAACTAATTACGCTTCAAAAAATGTAATTTATATTTCATAATCATTAGGAATATCTTATTTTTATGCAAACATTCATAAAGGTTTTGTTACAACTTTTTTAATTTACATCTTGATTTAAAATCAGAAGAGGGTTGTCCTTCCACTTTTTAGTTTAAATGAACGAAGTTGTTGGTTGTGCTGTAAATTTGTAACGTAAAATAACTTATGGACAAGTAATTTTAATAATCCATGGCATTTAACAGATAATAATGTGTATGATTGGTTATATCTGTAGTGTAAGTAGCTTCTGTTTTTTTCCTTATGGTGGCGAAAATGTCATCATGTATGTATCTACAACCAAGTATTAAGAGAATAACAATAAACTACTTATAATGTGGTCTGTAAACCCCGTATAGAATATCTACATTAATTCTGAATATAATAAATTATGAATATGGTCGACTCGTTTCACCAAAACTGAATAATTAATATAAAATAATAACAAAGCATAATCTCGCTGTATTATTTACAATAACTAGGTTAGATAATAAAATTAGCTAATTATATAGTAACATATAGGCTATCACACGGATAGGTTTTCGGTCTACTGCAGATAACTATAATGTAACCATGGCTAATTTTATTTTTGGACTACTAACAGCATCAAAACTAATAGTTTATAAGGAATATAAAATTACTTTAAGCAACTCTAAGGGGTTTTTAATCGTGCCGTACTTTAAATGGAACTATGGATCCGTTCGCCCGTAATGGTAATGAGGTTATTGCGAAACTAAACTTCAATGAAAGGAAGATCAGATTTCCAGGGACTGCTCACATCCGTATCGGATTAGCACCATTTGTTTGCTATCACAGCACTTAATCGAATGATGCTTATCTTACTTTTTAAATGCACAGTACCATCCCTATTATTGGGAATAAAATCCTGACGTAAGGGTTATATTAACAACACATAACTTCAAAAGTGGTAATACACACACAATCGATAGGTGTTTTTGTTTCAAGTATTCTGAAGTTTTCACGATTCACATAAACTGTATTACATTAAATGAAGTTGAAGTACTACTGTTATAACCGCTGAAAAATTATCTAACAAAATATTCGTCAATACTTTTATAGACTTCCCTTCATAACGCCTTAAAATAGAACTTTGATAGAATAAATAGATGTACCTGCTAAATTTCCAAATACCTATTTTAAAAAACCAATTTGCTGGAAAATTATACCAATGCACAAAGTAATCTATTCACACGAGAAAGTGGCGTAATCCGACCCTCTCAGCAAATACGAATCCGACAATAAAGCTTTTTAAAATTCATGGATAGTTGCGTTTGTATTCCTGCAGATTAAAACTGCAATCGGTTTGTAGCACGCGTGATGATCCCTTCCTTAATCTAATAGCAATATTACATTGACATGAGGATGACAATGGTACTTGTGTTCACTCGTGTTGTTGTCAATTAGACACGTGGCGCTAGGATTAACACAGGAAATATCTACCAATGGCACTCTGTTTCATGCAGGCGTGCGCTTCAATTTCGGTTTCATTCATTCTTAAAACGTTGTACAAGTAATTAGTAACTAATTTTTGTGTAAGAAATATTACGATTATTTATTTTATTATTTCCATATTACTGCCTTTTTTCTTTTTCTACAGTAGCATCTACACAACAAATTAAGAGGGATTTCCAGTCAGTTCTTCTTTGCATTCTTTTTCCAGGTGTTATCTTATTCAATGTCTTACAACATTTCCTACACACATTTAAGTCATTTTATTTTAAAATATTAAAATTTGAAACATAATGAATTAATGGGAATGTTAAAAGTACAAAATGACTGCCGTATTGTTGCTGTATTTTATCAATTACTTATAATTAAAGAATGATGATCTTCCAGGTTACTCAGAGAACGTTTTCAATGTTTTCTTCCATGTGAGAGTCAAGCTATAATCGAAAAAAAAATTACTGGTGGCACAATTTATGTTTGTATATTTTACCATTCCACTGCTTAGACGACTTTTCCTTTACTGTCAAGATACTCTTTAACAGCAGTAGCAAACTCTGGCACTACAGAAAACATTCTTAATTGCGGATTTTAGTCGAAGCAATAACGAAAATCTACACATTACAAAATCGGTTGAGTAAGAGGAGGGGGGGGGTCCAGCATAACTTCGTCTTATTTTCAGCCAAATATTATAAAATTGTCCCCATAATATGATGGGATACAAAACGGGGGGATACTGGGATACTGTAACATTTTTATAAAGTTATGAATTATTATGTTTGTTGCTGAGGATACAGTGTCAAATTGAGTCTTCATCATGGCATACATCGTTCTGCTATCATATTTTAACAACTTTTCTTTTCTTTAATCAAGCTCCTGCTTTTTACTCGTACTACGATATTTCTTCCAAGATCAAATTCCTTCTAGGACCTACTACATGTAGCTAAATTTCATTGCCAAACTTTGAATTAAAACTTTTCTCACACTCACAGACAACCTGTCATGGGACTGTTCTTCTTGGTTAACAACTTTTTAAACTGAAACAATTTTACAGTTGGGAGGAAGTGGTAATATTTGGAAGACGTGTTCAGGAGTTCGTAATAAACAGAAGATTCCAATCAACATAGGTTCAATTTGTAACTGTTATGGAGATATACCTAGTACAGTGTACGGTGGAAAAATGAATACTGAAAGCTTTTTTATAGTAAAAAAATTCTCGAAAAATTTTATTCATTTACAATATAGCCAGACCTTATATTTTTATCTGTCAATTTCAGTAGTAGTTGCCAAAACATTATTGCTAGGTAAAACACGAGAGCACAATAAATTTAACAAAAAGCAATAGTGTGATAGCACGAGTGTTTTTTCGGTTTTGTATTGTGCTTGAGTGCTTTACCTTATAGCAGAAATGTTAAGGGCACTACTGCTGAAATTTGCAATGAGAAAAATACAAGGTCGAGTTATACAAGGTGTGTAAAAATGGTCGTGCAAGCTTCAGGTAAAGTTATTCCTTGGACAAAAATAAGGCAAAAAGCTTATTTGAAAAAAGTTCTTAGGCGCATGGCTACCCCTCATCATAACAAATAAAGAAATGTAAATTTGGCAACCTTGTATTTTAAAACTACAAATATCAACCAGTCCATGGACCTTATTGTTTTATTAAACTACTAGGCTATATTTTAGTTTAGAACAAGGTGGGCTATCATTATTAATTTGCAATATTGCCAAGCGCATTTTTTACGCATTTACAAAAATTATATGATTGGAAATAATGAAAATGATTAATATCCTATTACTTTTAAACGATCAATTAAATAGCAATAAATTCTAGTTATTATCACTAAAAGTACGCATCAAGTAACTTGATTTTGCAAAATAGCTTTCTTTTATAGTGTTACCAATTTCTAACTTTGAAGGCCCCGCGTAGCTTGAGGAATCCTTTGTGAGCTTTTTTGCAATAAGCTTTTTGCTTTATTTTTGTCCAAAGAATAACTTTACCTGAAGCTTGCACGGCCATTTTTACACACCCTGTATTTAACAAAACAAAATCCCGAATATGTAATCAAAAAATAATAAACAATGAAACTGTTAGTAAACAACACCCTACCAACAAGTAAACAACTTCCTATCAACAAGTAAAAAAAACTATAGCAATGGTTTTTTTTCTCACAGGAAGCCGCCTTTTTAAATAGGAAGGGGCATTTTTACCGGACCAAGCGGAATTATCGCGAAAAATGGCCTATTGGCAGACGTTTCGGGTGTTGCTTAGTAATTACTGTATGAGTGATTTTGTCTTGACAAATCTGGCATATCTTAGTTATTAAGCAACACCCGAAACGTCGGTCATTACGATAATCCAGCTTGGTCCGATAAAAATGGCCCTTCCCGTTTAAAAGGATGGCTTCCTGTGATAACTGGTTTACAAGGCTGTTGCTATAGTGTTGTTTATTTGTTGGTAGGGTGCTATACTGCTATTTACTAACAGTTTCACTGTTTATTATTTATTAATTATTCAAGACTTTGTCTTGTCAAATATAACTCGACCTTGCATTTTTCTCATGGCAAATTTCAATGTAGTGCCCTTAATATTGGTGTTAGAAGGTAAAACACTGGACCACAGACCACAGTACAATTCCAAAAAACACTCGTGCTAACGCACTCGTTTTTTTAAATATATTGTGCTCTAATGCTTTACCTAGCAACATGTTTCGGACTACTACTTTCCGATAAAAATGCAAGGTCTTGATATACGAGTATTGTACATGACAAAAGTTTCCACGATGTCTTACACTGAAAATGTATTTGTAAAAATTTTAATATTTCCTTTCGTATACCTACCTACAGAGGCGATTCAATTGACTCAAGAGTAAAGTACCTCATAATTTCTCAAAATCTACAAAAGATTATTAAAAAAAATTGTTTACAGCTGCAAGGTAATATGAAATATGAATATGTAGTTATAAGCATCTAGTTCGAACCAATTGCACATATTTTCTGACTTTATTTTCTTCATCGCATTCTGTAATATACCGAAAAATGGGGAACTAGATTTTGATGTTTTATGTTATTGCTTTTCACGGTCTACTTTGGAATTGGAATTTGAATTTTTTAATTAACCATATAAAATACAAAAATTTTGAACATCTTTTCATAATGAACCATACACGGCTTATCTACTAAGATACTTTTTCTTTATTTCATGTAATAAACACTTGTGAGCGAAAAGGAAGCGCCCAAGAAACATTTTTGTATGGGGGTTTCTCTGCCTGAAACTTTTCCGTTCATTGTTATACACCTTGTATAGTTGTAACTAACTCTTTATTTTTGTATTTCGATAAATGCAAGCCAATGAAAATCATTTATTGTATGTATGTGTCTGTGGCTGTGGCATCAATTATCATTTGTAATTTCAGTGTTATTTATGAAGTTCATTACTTCTTTTTTTTGTAAAGCTTTATATGGGACAGCATTTTCTCCTGAAAAACTTTTATAGGACTTTTATAAGTGTGTTGTTATATTTAATGAAAAATGGTAGGTAATGTCCTTTATTCATTGTTAATCGTTTTTTTCAGATGACGGTTTTACTTCCCCTTTAAAGGTTATTTTTAAAAATTGATTTCGTAGATAAATATTTGATACCTATTTAAACTTTCTAAACGCGCAGGAGTTTCTTTCCAATATCCTCTATTACTAGATTAATTCGGTGTGAAAGAGTGGTCTATTAAAATCAATGTGGTTGAATGCAGTGTGACATAAAATTGAGTACGTATGTAATGACGTCACCAATATGACCTTTTATATTCGGGGACCATCTGTCAGCCTAGTTAGCGAAGGGCACCAGCCCCTACATGCCCGCGGGTAATGCCAGTGCTACCACTTGTTATTATAATATGAGCTTCTGGTGTCAGTTTCAATTCCATTGAACCTCTTTGTACTTGTACAATTTCATTTATACATTATTTACGCCAAAGGCAACCTCCACCCCACTCCTTTAAGTTCGTACTTTGCTGCTTCGGAAAGGCAAATGGCTTGTTATCATATAAAAGGCCAATATATTAAAATAAGGAAATATTATTCTTAATCTTTGGATGTAACAGAGACAGAAGCTCATTGTGATGATATAATTTTATTTACTGGTCTTAGAGGGTATATTTTCGGACTTGAATAGGGTTTCCTAAATAAATTCAGATTAAATCAATAAATCATAAGGAATTAATTTTATATAAAAATTAACCTTTGGTTTTTTAAATACTGAAGCACATATTAAAAAGCATATTATTTTATTGAGATTTCCTATTTTCCAAGAACTTGTGAATTCAATAGAAATTTTTTAATGTAGTATTTGATAAATTATGATTACAAATTCTATATAAAAATGGACAAGCAAGAAAGTTCAATATTTAGTTATCAAAGTAAAGAGAATCCCGTTTTCAAAGTACACATTTTGATTTGTTGTTTTGTTTATCTACCACGATCACAAGTGCGTTCGTTTTACGTAACAATAGGGGTGAACTTTCAAGTGGTATACTGCTAGAGGGTGAAAATACTGTATTATTGAACGCATCTGTGCCTACAAAAAGTTTAGCATCATATGCAATTATCACTTTGATATTTTTAGTAGACACACTAGAATAATTTATTCATATGTTTAGGAAATATGAAATTATCTACTATTTCTTTGTTTAAATATCTTCGCCTATATTGAGCTCATTTTATGTTTAGGTATGAGGAAATGTGCTTTACTTACCGTATGTAGTGTGATGCATATTAGCATGTTAAGGAGAAGTAGTAGAAATGTATGTGAGTTTTGTTTTCTGGGAGATATAACAGGTGTGATATAAAAACGTTGTTTTAATATCTTAAAAATTTTATTTACGTCCATATTTTTAATAAATTTAGTATTTATGTATATAAATTATTTTAACAAATTATAATACATTTATACAAAAGAAAACTTACTGGGTTATAGTAGATTAATAAAAGGCTGTCAGATCAGATTGTTGATAAGAATCTATATTTGCCAGGTTTTACCTTAAAATCCAGTAATCCAATAAATAGTATGACCGGGTGGGAGTGAATCAATACAAAAATCTGATCTGCAGTTTTTTAAGATAGTTCCAGGGCATGCATATAACATTAAGAATAATAAACAAACAAATAATATATTAATACTTTTAATACTCAAAACGACTTCGTCTTTATGGCGCAACCAAACCGTTGTTACTTCCTTTCTCTTTACTTTATTAAAAATTTAATCTCTGAGCTTTTCAGAGGAGTTGTTAATTATATTATTTGCTTTACAAAAAATTTCAGACTAAGACAAAGTTTGTAAGATATAAATTTTCCTGTATACGCATAATGTTAAACTAAGCGAAATTTCGGCTGAAAATTCTTGAAATATCGAATTTATGCAATCGTATACTCAGATATCTCACTTTACGAAAGATAGAGCTGTAAAGACACGTACGTTACGTTCGTTAAGTAGCTATAAGTACTACCCCATTTCTACAAATATGTACAATAACACAGGAAAAGTTCGCCCATGATATGATAATTTATAAAATATATCTTCGTTGACTTGTGGTGTAACCTATTTGTTACTTTACAGTTTTGTACATTCGCAATGAAGAATTTTCAAGTTATTTACATTTATTTTACAAAACTACAAATTGCTGGTATATCTGTGTACATTATAATAGATTCCCAGCTCGAAGCGATATGTATATTTAGTAAAGATATGCTAAATTTATTCAGTGATTTAATTTTCGATAAATTTATTTGTGCAAAAATGCTATACTTACATTACGAGCTATTAATACTTAATATCGTGATGGATACCAAATTTGGTAAGTATTCATAGCGCGTTCTCATGTGATCACAGTTAATTGGGTTAGAAAATAAACATAGCAATTTAAATTATAAGCTTTTCTATCTCCTATAAGAGTGCATTACTATCATATTCATTCGTTTTACAGTACTCTTTTGAAATGCTGCTTGTAGAACAACAAATTGTACAGTGTTTCTCGGATTATAATTAGAAAATCGTTTTGTTGAATATATCTTTAATTTTTTTTACTGCATTTGTTACATACACCTGAAGTGTATTGTATTGTAAATTGCAAGTATATGAACATGCGTGCTTGTTAACAAATAAAATAATGGCCTTTGCAATTTTGCATTGATATCCATGGGTGATTGCAAGAATGTCATGAGAGTGCAGACGTTTACAAAGAACAAAGCCTTTTATTAGTCACCATTTACGTATCTGCGGTTAACCGTTTTTTTCTGATTTGACGAAAATTTATTGTTTTTATCCGTATACTCAAAATGAAGCGGCAGGTTACCTGCACTTCTAATTTCTTAAATTATCTGTTGATAATTCTTTGTATTAAAAATTAATTTTCAATGTTAAATTTTAATTAAATACTAAATAAAAAAAGTGCCATATTTGACATAACTACAAAGACCGTGATTATAGGTAATAATGAAAGGTTCGTTGTGGCTCATTACAGGAAATAGAACGAGTATTTACGTTAAAGTCCTAATTATCAGTTAAACGTTACAAAATACTTTTTAGTCTTTGGTACGAGTTACACTGGATACATTACACTGGGAGCGGTCGGCGGCGGTGGTGGCTCGGGACTGCTGGGGCTGTTGGAGCCGGCCTCGACCACCGGGTGTTATTTGGTTGTACCCAAGAGGGGACTGGCTCCATAACCCTGCGAATTACACGTAGGCAAAGCGAACGGGTTCATTGTGGTGAATGGTGAGGATACTAAACCCATTCCTGCAATTATAAACATCTTGTATAGTAATTAAAAGTGCTGTAATGCAAACATGTTGTAATAGTTTCAGTAAATAGCAGTTGTTAGTTTATTTATAAACTGTATCATCCAAACAATGAGTATGCACATTTACTGGCTTAATAAGTGGTGTTGGTTTCTTTCCTTCCACCTGAATTCAGTGTTATGTAAACAAACAACCAAAACTGCATCTGCAGAGCAACCCCATATTGAAATAATATCCTTATATCCTTATTAATACATAGGAACCAGATTTATCATAATTCTTTTTTTTTTGAAATTAGCAATATACTACTAACAATTATGAATGCTTTAATAATCAAGGTCCCATTAAGTACTTTATTTCATGAGTGAAATAAAAGATATTGTATCGGGGTCGTCTGCAGCCTTTTGAATTTTTCTTCATGTCAAAAATTTCAGTTTACGTACGAATTTCTGATGAAGCGATGATGTTAGTATTTCGTTCAAAAATGGTACAAAAGTTTAGCAAATAAAAGCACAGTTTAACCATTAAGTATATTTTAGACAATTATAAACAAGATTAACACCAATCAATACCTTCTTCAATCAATACCCCTTATATTTTCAAACTGCGTTATACACCCTACGTAATTTCGCTTTAATTCATCGAAACGAATATAGAATTTGAATCTTATGAACAGATTCAACTTACACCACAAAATAAAAGTGAAATTAAGTGACCGCTTCCTTCAAATTAAAATACGAAATTCTTTTGAATGTTACCATACATTCTTTGGTATTATAACTTAATTTAGAGAACAATTTTTGTGGTGCTGGTGGAATGAATACTCAAGATAATAGATATGGCATTAAGTTAATTAAAAATATTATAATTCTATTAAAATTAGAGGGTATTTTAAAAGCTAGTTTAGTTAACATGTAGTACAGATGGGTTTTAAAAACATGTAGTACATGTTCATATTCATTTTGTGACATATAATTTGCATACCAACAAATAGTTCGTGTCCCAGGGAAAACGTTCCGTAGTTAATAATATGTTAAAAGTGGGCTAGCACAACATACTATACAATGTTTTATTTAAATTTAAAAAAAATGTATTCCGGCTAGTAGTACTGCAGTTAAGTTTAAATGTGTCGAAGTCTCACGTTTCTTGAATATACTTGAATCAATTCATTGTACGATGCAAAGTCATTGTTCCTCCTTTTTTGTTAAGTTAGTAGGCAGTAAATAGCAAAATGAAGCTTAATCTCTTATCCGGATTCATCAACGAAGCGCAACAAAAGTTGCACGAAAAATTTGCATGGGTGTCAATAAAAAGCGTGTGTCGGGCGCAAGTTTTTTCGGTCAAGTTTGACAAATGTCAAGTCGAAAGCTTTTAGGTAATTTTTAATTACCAATTTATCGAAATTCCGAAAGGATACAAGGATACAACTCGAAGTCAACCTTGGGAATCTCTCTTATTATAAAAGATAAAGGATAAGGTTAACTTTGGTAGTCCAATAACATACAAATTTAAGATCGCATCCATCATAGGAAATAAGAAAATTGATGATGTTTCAAAAACGAAACGTTTTACGAAAAATTTAATACCTTGAATTGCTAGAAAATAAAAAAATGTCCTAAGAATGTCCTTACAGTTTTTCAATATCTTTTCTGATAACAAAGTTATGAATAAAAACTATTTTTTTTAGATATGTCTCCATAAGACGGAAGCAGATGTAGTAGGTTTAAATTTCTTTGCGGCATATTGTGATGTATAAAATTCTACACAAGTGCCAAATTTAAACCTATCCTGTATCTCTTATAATAAGTGATATCTTCGTGGTTGTCTGAAATATCCTGTGTAGGTAGTATTGTGCTACAGGCGGATTAATCAACGAGGTGTAGTAAGTCGTCACTCGGACTTAGGAAAGTTGCAATGTTTGTTGCATCGATTATCGAACACGTTCAAATATATTCTTGGAAACGCACATATTTGGGGAAATCCTTGAGTCAGACGCTGAAGAAATATTTTATCGATGGACGCTGGTGTATTGTAAAGTGTAGGTACAGGCGAACTAGCAGCTCAAACAAATAATTAGTAGCAATCACATTCAATTTATACAGGGTGTCCGGAAACAACGTTCCGTAACTTCGGGAGATGATTCTACATCCAAAAATATGAAGAAAAGTTCTCATGAACAGGGGTCCGGAAAAGCTTTCTAACGGAGCTACGGCTCTTTGAAGAGGGGCCTCAAAATGTGTTGTTTTATTAATTAGTTAATCAATACACCCTACCCGTTACGCACGCCCCTGGCTTTTTTTTCTATTTTTAACATTACCAAACTATTTCCCGTACCAAATATACCCTGGGTACCAAATTTTATCAATCTCGTTTCAGTATTGATTAACTAATTAATAAAACAACACATTTTGAGGCCCCTCTTCAAAGAGCCGTAGCTCCGTTAGAAAGCTTTTCCGGACCCCTGTTCATGAGAACTTTTCTTCATATTTTTGGATGTAGAATCATCTCCCGAAGTTACGGAACGTTGTTTCCGGACACCCTGTATACTGTGGTTTAACAATTCTCTGCTTGTAGGGCTAAAACTGCAGTTTCATTAAAGAATGTGGCCTGTGTTGGTTTTTGTTACAAAAACTGTCTGCTGTGATCCCCCCCCTAAAAGTTATTGAGACCCCTTGGGGTGGTCGAGACCCACTGGTTGGGAACCACTGAGCTAAAGTGAGGTCTGGTTCCATCATATGTTAATTGCGTGTGACTTGAGTGCCATAGGGTTATTTTCTAACACAACAAATTTCTTTTTCAGAAAATGATGGTAGGTTTCACCATCCAGTCTTTTCGGTAAAAAATTCCTAATAAACAGTCTCCATCGAAACATGTACCTACACTAAATTATTGCTGTTCCCTGAATATAACAATTTCATGTGGATTTTCATAGTCCCATTTATAAATATTGTAAGTATCCAATACCATTCCAAACTAAAGGTGGTAGAAAGTGGACCTCGCGGGTACCTTGTGCTGGTGATGGAAGTAGCAAAATATTTTAGGGGCGAATGTACTAAATTTTCCAGGAATCACACCTTATCTCGCTAATATTCAACTTGTTTGTCAATTTACTTCTTCCTTCGAGATTAGTAGTTCGTACGTTTCTTGGTCTGCCTTTACCTATAGGTACATACCATTTTCTCGTAAATGGTAATAATTAATTATTTGATTTGTTCCGGGAATATTTCAGCAGACTTCCATTTAAGATCATACATAAAGTGCATGTCTGCAATCTCTAAATGGATATTCTTCCATTTTCAGGATGATGAATAGTACTGAACAACAATAAAGTAACTGTTTCTCTTTATTTTCGAGTCTGGAATCATTTCTAAAATAATTTCCCCAATTTTCATCTATAGGACATGGTATTATAGAGATACTCTTATTTCAAATTTAAAAAATGTCGTCAACTATTAAATTCGCTGTATAATCAATTGATCGGATTTTGACTTCGCATATTTTGAATAACAAACGATATATGTAGTACACAAGATTTACGCAGGTTTGACTCATACCTACTGTAGCAGAAGTTCATCTTAATCTAATCATCCACGAATAGATTCCAACTGTTCGTAAACTTAGTCATATAGAAATTTATTGCTTAATAATTTCTTCTAATAATCGTTATACCTTAACTGAGAGGTGGTATGACCATAAATATCGGATAAGTATTCGAACATTGCTACAAGCGGATGTATGTACAACTCATCGTAAGTACTACATAAACTTTTGTTATTTTAGAAAATTGTCTGAATTTGAATTTTTTTAAATTTAAACTTGATTAGTATTTAGTGTTTAGGGTCGTCAAAATAGGGGGAAAGGTTAAGGAACAACAGAACAGTGCACCAAAGCGGGAAGCAAAGGGAGACAATAAAAACGTAATGCTGGTTCGTTAGACTTGTACTTAAATTAACAAAATCTAATTAGTTTTAAAAGCGTAACGTTTATGAAAACAAATATAACGCAATTAGTGCAGAATAAGCAAAATGAAACGATAATAAAATAATATACTAACACTGCACAGCCAAGTGGTGCCAGCCAGTGACGGGCTGATGGTGGAAAAGCGCGGGTGCCGGTGGGTGAGCAGGGGAAGTAGAGTTTCCCCGTATCACCGGGGCGAACGCGCTTTTCTCTTTGTCCGGTTTATTGTTGTGTGCGCCAAAATGATAATGACTCGGCTCTTGCGAAACTAAAATTATAACAAAAGAGGGTAAGCTAGGATCAGCAATTAATTAATGAAAATTAAAGAAAAATCTTGTATATTTTTTCAAATAATGAATTTCGTGAAGTACTTTTTCACTTACTTGGAGTAGAATTAAATATTCCGGGAGAGGGTGATCCGGGAACCATATTGGACAACTGGGAACTGCTGGTAGGGGTTGCACCTCCATAGCCGTTCATGTTGCCTACGTAGGAGCTTCCACCGTTAGATGAGTGTGGTGTGGAAGCGCTGGAGCAGTAGCCACCACCTCTAGGCGACACACTACTGCTCTGTGTTCTCCCGTACTCCTCTAAAAGAAAAACCCTACCCGTAACAGTGGAGTCAGTAAAAAACTCACTCAAATTTAATCCTAAGACTATCATTACTTATTATGTACGTTTAAACAAAGGTACAGTATAAATAAGATTTTTGTAATTGATTCACTATACCCCACGTGTTAGTTAAAATGACGACTATTATTTAATATTTCCGAACGAAAAAATTTAGCTGTGTACTTAATTGTGGTTAATTTTATAAACATAAATTTAGATACATACTGTACTGAGATGGAAAAATATGAAAATATGTATGTAGTTAAAAATGTGTAATTAATAATCGAATGAGCCATGAAGTATTTGTAGTTTATGAAAGCAATTTGAACTGTTTACTGATCTAATAACTTCGTTAGTATTAAAAAGTTGCTGTTTTTAGCCGAAGAAAGTAAATGTACTGTTAAGTATAGATAAAGAAATAATACTTCTGTTAAGTAATTTTTAAGCAACTAACAGCTAACTTATTGTAAACTATATCGTATACACGGTACTAATCATACAATTAGTAAAGCAATGAAGGACAAGCACCTTCTGTCCACTGACCGTTTCCGCTGTCCTGAACGCTGACCGATAACTGCCCTGTGTACGTGTTGAAGGTGGAAGTCATTCCGTTATTACCCATTGTGGGTGACCTCGGTCCCGTGAGTGACAACTGATTATTTCTAGGCATGGTGTATAAAGCTTCTGCTAAATCTGCTGCCCTTTTTAAGATTATTTCCTGTAAAAAATGTTTCAATTTATAGAAAATTAAATTTCACACTGGACAGCTTTACAGAAATATTCGGTACACATTATTTTATCAACATCATATAAATCAGACAATTTGGCAAACGTATAATAGGTCGTTAATTTTTTTTGATAAACAAAAGTGTTTAATCTAAAATAAACCTAACAAATTAATGACATGATAATTCGCACGTACTTTACTCGTATAGATAAAACTCTAAAACTACTTTTGCATGTTTAAATAATGAGTTCATCTGTTATTTATTGGTAGTGATCGAGTTATGATGCCACTGATAAAATAAAATATATTCCTCCTCGTTTTGCGTTTAATATGATTCGCGATTTATTTACAATATTTCATTAAATAGTTATTTTTAAACTACGATACAAATCAATACTTACTTTTGGTAACTTTTCTGGGTCACCGGGATGTCTTGGTATGAGCTTCTGTAACCTTTGAAATCCGTAGTCTATTGTTGGTTCGTTTAAAGCTGTAAGAGGTAGAGGAGTTTTACAACCTGGTCACGAACTGAAGTCTAAATTTTAATAAAATCTATACTCACAAACATACACAAATCTGCCCGGTGCCCCTTTGCAGAACTGCTTTGATTTATATGATAATGTGACTTCTACAACTCCCGGAATATGTCTTGGAGGTGTTTGAACTCGTATTGCATGAGGTGTTATAAGCTGAAATTATATCGTTTGTGAAATATAAAGTATTGTTGGATACAGTAAATAATTTCTAAAGTTAAATTAATCTGTAGCATCAATTAAATTGAAACTTTCTGTATTTCTTAAATTCCACAAATTATCTTTGAATGGCACACTGGTTTGTATATAATTATATATTTTCCTTGTTTCAAAAAATCATATTTACTAGTCTCTATTGATTTACTAAAATCTAAAAATATTGTATTTATTACTATAACGTAAGATTACCTCGCTCCAAACTAACATGGTCCCAAATACGACTTGCAAGCCGTCGAAGAAGTTATCTCCGACGATGATAACAGTGGAACCCCCCGATGTCCATCCTTCGCTCGGACTAATAGCCTTGATGCAGGGGGTGGCTACAGGTAGTGGAGGGTACAAACCTAATAGTTAGGGAAGTTCATTCATATCTAATTTATACTCACTTAAGCTGATAATGCATGCGTGTGTTAGTGTAGCAATAAAAAATTAAGTTCATGGCGAGATTTTTTCAGGAGAAGATTAAGATAAAATGGATAAAGTAGAACAAAGTGAGATATTAACAAAGTGAAGCATGGCTTGTTCCGCGACGAGCGGATAATATAGAACCGCGCGAGGGTGAGATATCAGCTCCGAGCGCAAATCTTACGAACGAACGTGTAATAAAGATAGAAGGAGAAAGTGAATAAGAAAGAAGATTAAAGGGCTCATAAGAAAGTGCAGGCGCTGTACGCTGTTTCCGCTTCCTTCCTCCAGTGAACTGAATCGGGAGCCAATTTCACAAAGTTTTGGATCCGCTATGGGTCCGCATACAAACGAGATGTTTCCGCGAAACGCGCTGCAGAACACTGGCGTAGCGTAGGATTGGGCTGCAGGCGGCCACGGTGCATACCAATGAACCCGATGATTTGTGGTTAATATGTTATGTAACAGTCACCCTTCCATCATCGTAGAACGACCATTACGCGAATGCAAATTTTTAATTATGTACAGTGTGAAAGATATACTAACTACTAGATAGGTAATTAAAAAAATCGAACATACTGTTTATATATGTACCTTCGGAGGGGTCCAGTCTCTTTGCTCTTCTTCCATGCTTAGAATTGTTATGCACGAACATGTTATCAGAGATCGCCAGTAGTGGTCCCTCGACGGACACTTGCGTGGCAATGACAACCTGAAAATTTGCGTATAGATTTTAGTTAACCTAGCGTCAGTGCCAGTGGAGCCATTTTGAGGTTTAAGGTGGCAGCGACAGTGCATCGAAAGACAAACTCCTCCCCCGGGGACGCTCGCGCTTTCCCTGGGGGCTCTGCACCCCCGATACACACGCGTTCCCATGGGAACCGCGGGATGATGACGGCGGAGCGGCCAGTAGGCGGCGTTCGATACGGACGCTTGAAATACGGCCATCGACCAACATAAGATACCGAGTGCACCGGACGTCGCTAATAATTCCCCCAAGTTTTTCGTCTTATTTTGAACGCGGCCTCTATCGGCGACTAATGGCTTCATAAATTTAATATTTAACTCGGATGAACTACGATATGAATGGCCACTTGCCGGGGTACTTTCCGTTGCCGTAGAAATTGGATATAAAGGGGCGAAGGAGACGGTCGGTCGTCGTTGTACCAAACTCGGTCTAGGGATGAGATCAAGGGAAATAAATGAGACACAGAAGCCAACGGCACCTTATAGTTCTTACTTTCCCAATCCTCCCTGTGACACGAGGAAAATAAAAATCTTTTCTATTTCCACCGCCCGTCGGTAAATCCAGTCTGGCTCGTAGTAACGCGTACGAAAATTGAAACAAATGGTGGTGTTATGCACCACCGACATTAGATTGCTGTATTACCGAGGGCAGAATTGTTCTACGCGTACACACAAGACAACATTAAGGCCACCCATCCGGTTTACGATATCATTTTAAACAATTGCCCATTGTTTCATCAGGAATGGAATGGTCTGCATTTGTGAAAATATTGTTTCAAGTTGACGATTACGACAAGAGGCCGTTAGAAGCAGTGCTCGCGCGTCCCAGGGGTGCAAGTCCCTTAATCATTACACTTAAAACGCGTAGAAAAACAAGCGCGTGTACATTGTAAGCCTAATCAAATTAATGAGTGCTATTAGCTTCCGCTGCGCCGCACAACCGGCGATGAACCCGCTTTAAGAGGCACTGTACCTGAGCCCCTATTGACTGATTAATGATACCACCCTAATTCAGCACTGAATTATACTAACTTACTGTCAACAACTTTATCAAACAGCAACTAGTTTTTTTAAATTTAAAACTAATTATTTGATAACCCGTGTAAAAATCCATATGTTGATCTGAATAAAATTTTAAAATGTATTTCACATCAGACATCTAAAATTACGTAATTGACGGTGGTCAACAAAAAAAGCATGAATCAATTGTGTAGGCAAATAGTTTTAAGAAGTCTTAAAATTTGTTTGATAATGTCTAAATTATTTTAGGGGCAGGTATAGGCCAGCACTTAGAACAAACATCTAACTCTTAACTTGACCTACGATAGCCCTGAATTGGAGTCCGTCGCAGGGCACTGGGGACTTTTTCTGAAGGTTAATCTACCTTGTCCCTGGATATTTGTGATTTCGTCTTAGATCAAGTGTTATGTGGGTGGCTCTCCCGACCCCAACAAATTGATATGTGGATATGAAAAACGAGAAGTAAAAATATACATTTTTGTATTTATTAGAAACTCTGGTGGCCTGTTTTAATTGTATATACTCATTCTACTAGGTACATGGATTTCAAAATAGGACAAACCGTTAATGCAAAATATGATCTTTAAAAGGTTATATGAAACTTGCTTCGCGTAACGAACATAAATTTTGGGTATAAGCTAAAATATATTATATTCTACATAGAATTACAGGATAACAATAAATGAGTATACTATACAAAAACTTTTCTCTAAATAAGTGCTAGTTGCAACTACCAGAAAGCAAGAATCAATAAAATATTTTATTTCAAGGTACCTAGCAGAAAATACTGCATAAGAAATCTGTATCGAGTGTATGGTAGAAAGTATAATATTAAACTATTTGTTTGAATATTAAGTAGATATACAGGGCGCGTAAATATTCATATAAACGGAAGATGTACACTATCGTACATTATTTATCACAAAAGAAAAATTCTTCCTACTGACAATTAAGGGTCGGTTTCTGCAAAAATATATAATTTCTCCGATGCAACTTAATTTTTTGTAAAAGCGTGCCCAAGAATTTAGTCAGCAAAGGATAGTTTTAACTGTGATACTGGCTTTTTGTTACACTTTACATCCTGCTTATACCTATCTTGTTTTATTTCATATACAAAACGTATTTCTATAAATTTTCTAATACCCAAATTTGTTTATTAACTGAGTCCTTTCATCATACCTTCCAACCTTCATTCATTACTGAACGTTTCAGAATATATTTAACACCTAATATTCATTTCATGTTACGGTAAGCTCTCTGCAAGTCCTGTATTAATTAAAGCAATGTTCTCCAACTCGTACGGTTTGCGAGCAATTACCTAACTCTTATCTTAAGAATAAGTGATTGTAACGGTTATTACTGAACACTAAAGAATATTTGTACACCACCTTGAGTTTTATACATTGTAATCTAATTAAGTTTGCACGCGATATAGTCTTAGAAATGAAAAATTATTAAAAAGCACAATTAATACTTGGATACTACACGCAAAAAATTCAAAAGAGAAAGAACTAACATTAGTAGTACCGTCAGTACCTTATAAATAGTATTTTTAATATAAACATAGGAATACAAAAAGGGGGTACCTAATTCGAATATTTTAGAAGAACATACGTAACCGATTTTGCAAATTATATTTCATATTTGATATTTCGGTTAATAACTCTTAACTTATTCCGCAAATTATTTCATTACATACAATAATAATATTTAATTTTTTAGTTTATATGCATTACAGTCGAATATAAATTTATTGAGAAAACGTAGCCGTTTTCTTTCTTTCCCTCCGTCTTTAATCAGCAAAGCTCGCCCCTAGTACTAACACCCGAGACAAGGCGACTAATTCCACAGCCCAAGTTTAAGTTTCAAGACACCGCCCGCTGTAACAGCTAATTGGTGCGCCCCTGAGATTCCATTAAGAGCAACACAGTCTTCTCGCCGCTTAAAGACATTTATTTTTATAGTGACTTGTTCTTAATTTTATTCTGTTTAACTAGACTTTTTCTTGTTCTATTAGCTAAGGCAGCGCGAATGCATTAATATGCAATGCGGCTGGAGGTACGAACAAAAACTTGGACTTTTCTCGTGAATTCAAATGATGAGATTAAATATCCTGGCTAATTATGTTGTGATGTTAAACGACTTACCTGGAATCTCCTCATGTCTCTCGGATTCCCTGCATTTTTCAAGCAGTTTTGATTGCACTTTAAGAAGAATTTAAGAAAGAATCTGAAACAAAAGGACTTTACGTTAGAATAGGCATATATCCCAATTATTACTCCAATTTTAAGCACAGTGCAAAACAAATATTCAAAACAATCACTTTTATTTATGCTATAGCAATTTAATTTAAATTTTTTATCCACACATATAATCAATAGTTTGCAGATATACAAGTTGATTTATCTTAGCATTTAGATTAGGGTTTCTCTTAATAGTTAATAGGTATAATACTAAATTGTAAATGCTGCTAGACGTATTGATGAGATAAATCACAGCTTGAATTAAGATACGAGCATAATTATTAAAAACTACTGCTATGGTTATTGATCAATTTCAGAAACATTTGGGCATTATGGGTAATGTGATATCTAAAACTGCATCTTGAGACAGTCTTCTTTACCCCAACACACCTAAGAAATCCAATTCCCACCTTGACAATGGGATAAAAGAAATCCATTATTTACACTTTGACCATTCAGTGCAACTGAAGATACATCGATACCAAGTTGAAGTTTTTTTCTACACAATAACTCTTTGACTCTTATCGAAAGGAGCAGGACGAATTATTCCACGTGACGTAAAAATCTCGGCAGTACACACAATTCTCGATACCAATCACGGGATGATATTGAATTTGAGGATATAATTTTCCAGCAGAATAAGTTATCAAACAGTACAAATAGGGGGATATGGGCATATCCGCTTTGCACGTGGACCTCGCACGCCGTCACGCTCGACTTCCCCAGGAATTCCATTGTTCTTGTGGCCACGTCTGACGATTTACTCGTCGAAATTAACTCGCGAAACCGACATCACTCAATATTGAATTACTGATCAAATATTGTCACTATAAAAGTTCTTTTTCTGCATGCCGCAAACTCCTTGCGGTTTTACGGGCATCACGTACGGACTAAATATAGTCATAAAATCTTTAACAATATGTTCATGGGTAATGTTCGACCACCTCCTCCCATTTTAACCGTTGGCTTTTTACGGCTACTTTCGCGGCATAATCATTAAACCAAAAACAAGGCTATTTAGGGCAGTGTAATGAATCCCAATGAAACGGTAATGAATCTCAACGGAACTTTAATGAATCCTTGTACTTCGCAGATACTGATAATACGCTGTTATAAAAACAAACTTCATAAAGCTACTTTTGTGGAAACAATAGGGACTGGAACTGCCTTATAGGTAGGCAATTGACAAGAAATTTAAAAAATTGCTGCTATCAGATTAACTCAGCTTATTTGAACGCATAAAGACATACTTTAACTTTCATGGTTTCTTAAGATACGAGAAAATTACTTGTCGTCAAGGAACGACATTGCAGTTCTAAGTGAATATACTTGAAAATAAAGGGCGGTGATATTAATAAATTGAGTTTTATCTATATCATCTTCTATGTGTGTCCTTCCCACTGTAACTTTCAAATCCATAATAAAAGTATGTATTATATTCTGTAACGTATATCTATAGCAAATGAATTATTTTGCTCTTTCTCCTACTATAGGGCAAAATCTTGTTGAGCCAAGTACATGTAACATCCACAGATAAATAGCACAATATTCGTTGGATAATGTGGCCAAGTTATCAAAGATATTGATTAGAGATGAACCGAAATATTCAGTAAAGGAGCGAAATTTTACGTGATCTTCCCTCATATTACCTACGCTTTGTTTATTTCTCTACTTTTATGAATTGGTTTGAGAGAACAATAGACAGTGTTCCGTATTAATTATTTTAAAACTTATACTGGTCGTGTAATAATGAAATTTTTTTCTACATGCAACTCTGCTAAAAGCTGGCCGGTTTTCTCTACCTTGATCGAACCAGTAGCTCACAAAGAAAACTTACTATTTTAGGTTTTGAATTCACTGAAAGGTCCACTATTGATAGTAATCTCTGAATGTATATAAAAGTTAGTCACATCACAATACCATGGATTCCCCTACTGCATATAGACCTCAGGTGTCCTTCATCCCCTTGTAGAAATAAGCACTTGTTTGTAGAGCTACCATACGATTGCACCCTACTAATTTATATAATAATTAAGGGTTTATGAGGAAGAAATTTTGCATTCTAAAACAAAATTGGCATAAAATGCAACTAAGTAAAAGTTTTGAGTAACACACACCAATTTGATTCTGAACTGAAAAGGTTTTGTTTATTAGACTTATATATTAGTAATATATAGATAGGTTCCAATTATTTCTATTTGGTTTGAATCCTCAATTTCTTCAAATTACCGAAATTTTATGCATAGCAAGTCAAAGTTTGAAACACTGAAATAATTTATTGTTTTCCAAATCGAGCAGGAAAAAGTAATCACACCCCAATTATTGGAGTACACTGTCGTTTCACAAATTCCGATTAATTGGACTTTTAGGAATTTGATTAATTTCAAATTAACAATTTGTTGTAAAATGTAAAAGGAAAACTGTTGACAGTGGCTTTTTGTCAATATTAATGAATAAATCTACAATACTACCTAAAGGTATTAAATGTAAAAACTTAAATTACCTAAACAGTTTTGTACAACATATTCTTAGAATAATACAAGGCGATATGCATTAATTTAATGATAAGCATATTCGTTAGGAATTTTACTAATTTACTGAATAATAAATAAATAGTGGAGGGAGCAAGAACTAACATACTACGTCATAATTATTATAATTTCTCTGCATGAGTGTTTTCACTTCATGTTCATTTGCCAATTGTGAGTTTGAAATAAAAACAATAGGGGTTTAAGGCTGCAATATCCTCAAATCAAAACCTGCGCTTTATTTTATCTCAAATCAGACGTCACCTTACATTTTTGACTTAATCTTTGGCAAGAGAAACTTGTTTCAGCTATTGTAAACTTTGAATTTCCTCATTCCTAGTTTCCCCCAAATTTTCAGCTATGCAACTAACTCGGCGACTTAGACCGTCATACCTATGTATTATAAAATAGTAGGTCAGACCCACAGATAACATAATATTATTTATGGCAAGGTTACTGAAGATGAGCAGAAATAAAGAAGTTGAAAGCTGGATGAATAACCGAGTGCGTAGTTAGAAAGAAAGAAGAAAATGGGAAATATTTTTACTAAAAACCAATTACAATTTCTCTTAAATTTTACGTGTAATACTTGAAATGACTGGTGGTTTATTGTTTATTATTACGTATTTTGTAGAATTTTCTTAATCATTTCAAGCAAATTCTTACAAAGGTATTAATTAATAAAAATATTTAATAAGAATGAAGAAATATAAATTACGAAATAATTTTAGTGAAAGTAGAAAAAGTAAGTAGTATAATATAAAAACATTTCGATTGTATCATCGATTAGCTTTCGCTCAGTCTCTTTGGTTTTGCAATTAAGCTATAAAAAATAGGGGCATCTCCGTGAAGCGTCTAAGGGAGGTTAATAAATAACCTTTCTACTATCTCGTTACATTAATTTGTAACAAAGGTATTTGCCAGTTCTTTATATTTCGGGCGATCGTTATCGCCGGCTAAAACGAGTAATTTATCTTCGGAAGGCAGCAGAGAATTAGACGAGGGCGGATCCAGGAAATCCAGCCGAATCAGCACATTACCGAAAGAAAAAAGATTGGCGCTCTAATGTACTGCTTTACACGTATACGCGCGTGGCGGCCGGTAGCTACAAGAAGCGGTCCCAATGGCCCACTTGGCCGCGTGACACGACTTATGTACAGTCGCTTGTGGTGTCTATGCATTATGCAGATCGGCTCGTTCTCAGCTGTCATCAATTAATAAAACCCATATCACGAGATCTTAATAATTGATGCGGCTTCCATTACGAGCAGAGTAGATCGTGAGATGCTGCCCGGCTAAGACGGAACGGAAGTTTCCTCAACAGCTTCTCTAGGAAGCACCGCCTGCCTCCTCCTTCTCCTCCGCAGTCGAAAAACAAAAATCAGACAAAGTTCAGCTTGTATGCGATAATACACACTTCACTAGTGCCCAACGTGAAGGTGCTCTCCATTTTACGTGACTATACAGAATTGGCATAATTTTGCGGACGAATATCTCGCTTTGTAATCTGGTTAGAAGGAATCGGACTGCGAGGGTCCTTTATATCGTGTTAGTTTCGTTTCCCCGGGCTACTGCCGCTCTATTTATCTTAGCAAGTCCACCGTCCCTGAATGCAGCATACATTAGTTAGCGTACTCGTAACATAAGGCATTCGAGGAGCCCTATGGCCATATGGGCCTCTGTAATAAGATAATACTTGCTGTACGCCCCTTTGCTACTGCGACAGCTATTGCTATACTACGAATTTCATTGCTGCGGAAAGAGTAAACATTTTTTCTGTAAACTAGATTTGCCTGAGCTTTCTGAATAATTCGTGCTTTAATACATGCACTTAATATGATAAGCTAAGTTTACTATTCTCATATCACCCCCCCCCCCCCCACTGTGATGGTTAAAGCGTTTTTAATAATACTATGAAAACATCAATTGTCAGGATCATAATATGTTCCATCCCTGATGTAAGAGATTTCTATGTAGAAAAATGAACGCTCTATAAGAAGGACTCGAAAACTATGGAGTACCTAGTTTGGGAGCTGAAAGCTCAAGCCGCTATACCATTCTAGTTCATGGAAAATGTTTTGACAGATTTTAAAAAATTTGAAAAAATATTAAAAAATAGGAATGTTAATAATCAAAAGTTCAGGCGTCGAAGTTGTTTAAGATGCTAAAGTGGTGTTTTGGGGACACTATAATTCCGCAAGTCGACAGTTCGTAAATATACGGTATATTTTAGTATTTCAATAAAAACATTTTTATAAGTCGTTGAATTCTGTTAAAGTTTTAATTAACATGCGATATGGGGGTGGCTAAGTCGATTAGAGTACAATTAGAACAACGAAGAGCTCCCAAGTTCGAATCCTGGTCTCAGGTGTTTCTCTTTCGTCTTAGCTTAAGCGTTAGATGGGGGACATTATGACCTGACCAGTTGGCGCACATGGTTCATGAATAAAAAAATTAAGACAATATTATTTTTAAATTAAATGTTTTAAGAAACTGCATTGGAAGTAAGTACGGATCTTGCCATGTTAGAATGTCTACAATAGAATCAGAATAGAGAAATTAAGTGAGCTTTCCTGAAAGACAAAAAACTGTTAGACGATTCTATATGCGGATTCCCTGCCTAGAGGCGTAAACTCGGAACACTCGTATAATATGAACGGACATATTATCTAAACTCAACAGACATTTGCATATCAACATCGCCTCCAGGATATTCGGTAATAGCTCATGTCTGGATGGTTGTATGTTGGTTTTCTTCTTATAGGAACATTTCATAATGGATGTTTTCGTATTCCAATTAGAAAAAGAGAGGTATGTAACAGTCTTAGCGAATAAATAATTATCATAATTTTCAAAATAACACAGAATAAAATAAATGTATCCATAATGATTAGAATTACAATGTTGCAAACAATATGGAATAATTAAATCTTCGTTTTCTGTATTACAATAATCGAAAGCGAAATCAGTTACATTTCTCCTTTTACTAAAGAATAATATTTTTAATGACATCCACTGAGTTAATTTTGTATTCAGTTGCTTCAACAGTGGTTTTAAATGTGACGTAATCTAAAGTTAGAAAACTAATTTTGTTTATTTATTAAAATAGACTACCATTAAATATCATCATCATGTAATTAAATAGAAAAAACATTTATGTTTAATCGATTGCTTGAATTGGTATTCTGTAGTTGATGATTAAAGCAAGGTCTATATAGGTATTGTTACCAAATATTTACTTTGTAAAGTGTGATACCGTATATGGAAACTCGAATCCCGCCTCATGTTAATTATTACAGCAACCTCGGTTTAATTCCGTTTTGCTTCCGCAAAATAATAAAGTTTGCAGCGTCGGAATTTCACTCTGCTTGAGTATTCATGGTGTCGCAAACTTTCACTCAATTTCATCACGACACTTTTCGCATTATGAATCGCTTATAAATTAAGTTGTAAACGAGATACTGCGAACTGTTCAAGCAAGGCACAACTCTGCTCAACTCGAGGCATAAGCATAACTAACTTAACTTGAACAACTTTAGAGACAACTCTTTCAAGGGTTACGCGGTGGCTGCAGAACATTCTACAGAAAGTACTTTATAAAATATACTTTACACAATTTTTGCAACCGTTATCTGGCTACACGAATAAAAAAATTCTGTTTCTATTAATTTTAAATTTAATAATATTTTGAATAAATGGTATAGAAAAGTTACAAGACGCTGAATCAAATTAACAGTTTCTATCTTTAATTAAACGAATATTTCTTGAGTATGTATAGTTAGTTAAGTTTCGTAATTTGTATCAAATAGGACCACGTTAAAGAATTTATGAAGTTTTATCATGCAATGTTATAATTGCAATTTCCGTTATGCAGTTGTACCATCATCAACATAATAAACTAATGCGATTAGGTGGAACGTGTAATTTCGGTTGAGTTGTATACAGTAACGTGCATAATGTTGCTTATATTTCATCAGGTAAATTTTAAAAGCTTACAAACAGTAAGATAAGTGCGAGTAAATGGTAAAACACGAGAAGAGTCTCTTGGGAGGCAGGGTTCATATTCATGTCCTGCTGTAATGTTATTATACGTCGCGTAAATAACCTGAGGTTGTACTAAATAACGTAATAATATGACTAAACGCGGTAGCTGGAGTGAGATTTATTAGACTTTGAAAACAGAGAGAGTTGAGAGGTGTTAGCGTTACACGCATTAAGCAACCTGGTCCAAAGTAAGCATTAATGAGGAGTTAACGAAACTTTGACTATTTATTCTCTCCAGACAATGCGATGACATGACGATTCTGCTTGTAGTTTGCTACGATATGATTCATAATTTAATTCTAAAACGTACGAAAATGAACAACATTAGAAAATTGCTAAATGCTATAGGGCTAGAAAACTAACCTAATGCGTCAATTTTCGTGCATAGTACCAATCAGCATTAAATTATTTGGAAATAAAGAATCTAATTTACTTACATCTAGTATTAATTTTGAATAGATTATGTAAAACAACCAAAGTACGAGTACCTATCTAAAAGACGCTTTCAATATCGTTAAGATATATACATACTTCCTGCTTGTTATATTATCAAGTATCAACTAAGAGCGATCAATTGCTTTCGCTTCCACTTCTGCTATTTTTCAGGCTTTCAGGTTACGTTCACTGAAAATTCTTGCCGATGCAGACTAAACGCTTTACACGACGGTTTAACTTTGCCAAAGTTTTATTTATGATTCTTTTACGTACAAAAAGAAACAAGAAAATTTCCACATAAAAGTGTTAGAGATCCCAAGTGCCACAAATCACGATAGAATTTAAAAATTCCTGGGTTTCACAAAAATTATGTTTTTGTTAATTTGATTATAAGCCGAGCTGCGTAATTCTATAAAGTTGTAAAAGTATACAGATTAACAAAATAACATTCTATTGGGGTAGAAAATGTTAGGATTCGGAGTGTCCCGGGTAGATTCGGCACGGTACGGTTCGCTCCCTGCGGTATTGACGACCAACTCTGGGGAGAGAGAAGAGTCAATACCGACCCGAGGGAGCTATTTCCCGAGGGAACGGCGCGGAAACACGAGAGCAAAAGAGAACGCGAACAACGCATTCATAAGTATATAACGTCCTTATTTCGCGACTCCGAAGATTCTGTCTAAACATATATTTTAATTGATTGCATTTCTTGTTGCAGAATAACAGTCGGGAAAAATAGGAACAGCTGCTGAAATACTAAAAAGAATGTAGTAAATGTTCCTTTATTTTGTGCGCTTGACCTTTAGTATATCGAAAGTCAAATCAACTTTACGAAATCGTTAAATAACTTACGAAAAATCGACATAGAAATTGCTATGAATTTTGTACTACCCATCACGTAAAACTGGAAAATGCACACACAGTTGTAGACAACACTATCTGTTTCAAGAAACTTTCTTAATTATTGTAACTTTAATTGCAGGAATACTGTCACCGTTTGTTAATATCATTAGATGTAGACGGGAATTCTACACGTAAAGAAGCTTATTTTGTATCCATCGGTCTTAAGCCATAGCAACAGAAAGGATAAGACGTTAGATAAATGTTATAAAAAGATCTGTGCAACAATATTGTTCTCCATCCATCACTTTTTGAAACTAGAATGTTTTGAAAGGAACTATGTTTTAATCACATTTTATATTCCTTAATTTTTATGTTCCAATAGAGAATTTTCGATGATTTTTTCTGACTTTCACGTACACAAACAAATATGGTTTCATATTCTGATGAAAACCAAGAAAATTTAGAAGCAACGTGTAAAAGGTACTTTATTAAAGCTCTACATTTAAATTATTTCCTGCCTATTCAACTTTGCATGTTTGCAAGAATATAAAAAAAAAATGTTGGTTATTTTTGGGATGTTTGTTTTAAAATCAGTTTCATGCCATTTCAGGAAATTTGAAGATACCGCTCTTGATATTGTCATAGTGACATGGTGAATATGTTTTTCAAACAGTAGACAGAAGCTTTATCTTGAGAATACAATGAGGCCTCGATAACGCTGGGAAATTTATTCTGCAAGTTTAAGTTTCCTACAACCCTCCTTGTCACAAATAAAAGTGGATCTGAGTTTATAATTTAGTAACCCCCCTAAGAAGTTTCTTTTCTTTTAAAGGCCTGTTAGTGTTACAACTGAGTTAATTCCAGAGGCGTATACGATAAATTATTATCCGTTGTTGCGCCTAATGAAAATATAGTGAATTTTCGCGAGGTAAGTAGAAAAGTTTAAGATGTGACGTGATCGCCTGACTTGAGCTACTTAAGGTTAACAGCAGCAACAAGTATGTAATGTTAGCATTTATCTGTCCGTGACCGCTGGTTAGTGGAATATCGCGTGTCGATTCCCGCCCGCCATAGTAGGGACGACAAATGGATATTACTCGAAATTTGATCAAGGAAAATAAGTTTAGGCGAAGGCATGCACGGCGCGTGGCTACGCCATGTATCTATCTATTCCAGCGTCGTAATCAGAGTGCGACGGGCAGCGGCCCTGTAATGTCGGAGACTATCCTGCAGGTCTCGGTGACTTCACAGACATTAATTTTCAGGGATGAACGCGCTCGCAGAAACTGACAAGTTTCTTATCCCGAGCAATCTGTTTCATTCTTTTATTTCCGTCTTCGCAAACGAACAGGTTCGTAACTTTTCTTCATGTGTTCGATTTTCCCTGCCTCTTTACCGTCTTATATCAAGCTATTGGCATTGAGTAATGTTACGAAGCTGCCGTTATACTTACACGGCGCACGTAGATACAAGAGGATATGATGGGATAAGTAGCATCCATCACGACCACATTATTTCGAGACAAATGGTTCGATTAATAGCCCGTCAAGCCGTGTACTTCGCCGATACAAATGCAGTGTTTCAGTTTCTTTTATAAGCGTATCTTTAAAAAGCGTAGTTATTTACCCACCAGGCGGGTCTTTCGAGAGCTTCTACGTTTCGACGACGCTGACAGCAATGACAGATTTATGAAGTGGTAGACCGATGCCAGGATGAGGACAAAAACAAACACGCCAGAGTTTTCGAAAACATTATGGACACGCTTGCATTATAAAAACAATTCTTTTTTTTATTTAGATACTTACAGTAAGTCTCGTTTTTCTCAGAAGATAATTATCAACATGTGCTTCCACTTATTTTATTATGTATGTATCTAAACGTCAATTAAAAATGTATGTACGTCAGAAACTGATACATAAATCTTTGAAAATTTAGAATTTTTAACACGATAGTTGATAATTCATTTCAAATTCGCAGTATGATGTAGTAAATTTACAAGATGGCTCACGAGATGCGGTTACGACAATTCAACAGCTCATTGAATTAATGTTGGAAAAGCGAAACATGAAACTACGTCTACATCGTTACGACAATATTGTATTATAGGATTTATAATCTCCTGAACGTTTATTATTCCATTATGTTATTGGTTTTTGCTAAACATTTGATTGAATTAATGACATTCATATGGATCTGTTCCTGTTGCTATGTCTCAACACCAACGCCAGGGCAATTTAATGAAATTGTTTTGTTTTAATTTTGATTTCAAAATGGTGCAGTTGCTATAGTTTATAGATCAGCGTGGGATATGATTTTACCTAAAAATGTCATTATGCGTTGATAACTAATTTTGCTAAATTTGTTTTTCTTTATGAGTTTTACCATGTTTTACTAACAAAATTGCTTTAATTTATACAAATATTAGTATTTTCCAAATATGCACTTGGGTAGTTAGGTTTTCTTACGATAACAATACTGATACAGAATTTTCTTTCGTCGAAATTTCATCTTCTGTTTTCCCATGACGACCTAGTCTTTGGTCGCCCTAACTTGTCGTTCTTATTGCCTGATCGTTTTCTACGTTCGTGAATGGCCTTATTCGCATAGTTTTCCATATCAACCGCTCCTGCTTTCTATTTTACACAGCCAACTAGCATGTACTAACGTAATAAAGGTTAGTTAACAGGACCGAATAATTCTTACCATCGTAGAGAGCAATTTTTTACCCACTATATGAAGAATTACCATGAAAGAAAATATTAAACGGAAAGGAATTTTGAAAATCGATTTACACAATTATTATATTATTATATATATTTAATTGTCACCATTTTACGGAGACAGAATAATTTATCTACACCACTGTTGTACGTTGTGATGGATACTGATTAGATTCTATGCTTTACGATTAAAGAGTTGAAAGATTGTAGGACTTTATAAATTTATAGTGGAAATGATTCTCCTGAAGCACGCGTTGTAATGATTTATGTATTTTGATTTTCTTTGTTGTCTTTCATAGAGTGTATTTAAACGTATTCTACGTCTACCATACTCAACTTTTCAATGTTCATATAAAATAATTTTAATAACTGCGATAATTAGATCAGATCTTATGATAATTGGGGCTACAGGAAGAGCATAATAACAGTTCAATATATTTGTTGTAAAATGTGTAACAACAAATTGTGATTTTTTTAATAATCAACTTTTTAAAGTTTCTATTTTCGAATTACTCACACCCTATTCTAATTGAGATTTGTTTTGAAGGTATGGTATAGTTTGCAATTTTGATAGAAATTTAAAATAGGTAGGTCTAAATTTCCGAGAAAATGTTTGTTGAGGAAACAGATTGTGGTAACATAATGACAAGGGAGGTTGGCAAGTGACGACTGAGTTAACGTACGTTACGAGAAACATCGCATCACAACATCACATGATTGCGGTCGCAACTTGACGCGAGGTCTGTTTCCGCTGTGTCGTCCACATGTGTCATTAATGTTTGATGGACGAGTTAAGTGATGTGCAAAAAGGACCACCTCTTTACAGCAGGCCACAATTAGTAGAGTATTTATGACTGCCATGCTCTCTCGTAATTGGAGCCAGCAATCAACGCTACAGACTCTGCAAATCACTTGTTATTTGACACCAGCAGCCCGAATATTATCGTATCTACTACGTTAAACGTTATCTAGATACAATAAATTACGTAGTATATTATTATTAAACCGTTTAATTATGATTGTTAATTACACTTCTACATTTTATAATATTCCTCCTCCCAACTGCAGTTTTTACGTATCATTTCTCAGTTATTATAGTTATTCCTCTATGGTTCATTTTAAGTAGGGTGTGATAATTAAGTTAACACTGTTTGAAACACTTAACGTTACGCTAAGTGGCTCGTATAGTTGTAATGAAATGACCAATCATCGCTTACATGACATAAAGCAGATGCTTGCGCTGTTTTAAGGCTCGTGTTATTAGATACCTAATTATGAATATATAAACACTTAAAAATTAATTATTTACAGATGGTTTTGAAAGTGTTAAGTAATAAACGAAATATAAGTATTTGACTGATAAAATAGAAAAAAATTTCTGTCCTACATTCACTATAGATTTGGCGCTTGTTCTTGAATATATGAATAAATCAAAACCCTTTATTGTGCCAACTAAATCTTGGAGAATGGAGAGCGTACCAGATATTTTAGGATGCAGGTTGCGACCTATTTCAGGACTTCAATTTTTTACTACTGGAAAACGAAAGTGGGAATAACCTACATAGCGGGAACTTTTGCATTTCTAGTTAATGAAGATGTTCCACAAACTTACATTATGAATTAATTTTAAAAAATAATATAATACACAAGTGATTTTATAAAATTGTAACACACAAACTGAGAATGACAATCTAACAAAAAGAACCTTCTAATATTTTATAGGGTTAACCTGTATAACCATATTACGTCATTGCAAATGCTTTTATTAAATTAATGTAAGTAGACATGTTTACATATTATGGATGATGAGGGTAGACAAAACCAAATCTACACGCAAGGGTTGCTTTTTATAAAGGCATAATTTTTAAAAATATTATAAGAAGTGATAAACATTTTTGTAAGATGCGTTAATCAATATTTTGAATTGAAAATTCATTATTTTACTAGACTGTAGTTTTTAAAGGATAGTGGCGAATAAATAAATGGAAAAACCTCTAAATTAGAAAACTTATTAATTTATAAGAAAAAATGTAAAAATATAAGTTGTTTGATTTTAAAATCGTAATATTTTCATCCTACATGCATTTTAAAATTTTTGAAGATTCCAAATGAAGAATAAACTTCGAACATAGACCTATGAACATAATTTATTTTTCAAGATATTGCCAAGGTGACAAAAGTTTGAAATTGAAGTTGATGTAAGAATTTCAACTGAAAATGTACAATTTGCTAAAACTTTAGCTACTTATCTACTACTTCACAGGATGTTGCTTAAGTATTTATAGAAAATGCAGGAGGTGAATCCTGGGCGAAAATTAGGGCTACTTTTTCGTATAAACTTGTATCCTAATATGCTTCCCTGAAGAGTTACTTCCTTCAAAAATGGAGTAAAAATTTGGTTTTTAATTTTTATCTCAAATTTGCATAAAGATAGAAAAATACAAATCAGTGGATGTGTTCTACTAACAGGAAGGACCTTTAACGATATTTTCTCTGCCACCTATCTGTATTGTTAGAAGGGGATGAAACATACAACGCCTATTCATTTTCTTATTGCACCGGAAACGAAATCTTTCATAGAAAAATGCGCGTGAGAAAACCTAATTCATTTAGAAATATGTTTAGTATTTTTCCCGTGAGACTAACAGTTTTAGCATTTTTTCAGAAGTAGAATTTTGAAAATCTGAGTAGCGGACTATAATTCAAGGGAAACAGTTTTTTACCGGATTCTCTAACTTTAAAATGGCGGCCGCTATGAATTTTTCAAAATTTTGACTTTAATGCCCCACAAATCAAAAAATAATTATCTGATCAGGTTCACCAACAACTTTGAAAAAAGAAAGAGTTTAGATAGTTTTTAACATTTTTTGTATTCCCACTATGAGCTTCGATTTAAAGCAAATACAATTTTTATAAGCTCGTATAAGTTTATATTTCTTGATAGTTTTCGAGATACTTATGGTGGCTGAATTGAACTAGACAGCAAAGATGTGAGAAAATAGTTTTCGTTCAAAGTTCAAATTTTCAAAGGGTACTAACATGTATAACGACAGATTTAAAATTGAAAACATTCTAAAAATGAAATACACTAAACAATATTTTCAGGTCGTGCGATTTATTGATTTATAACCATTTACTGGTAGGAATAGATCTAGAATTAACTATTAACTGCCACCAGATACTTATAAATTGTATTACCTTCAATTAAATATCTCATTATTTAGAATGTTCGTGTTAGTTATCCATATATGTAAAGTAAATAGATTCGGATTCCACCCTCGGTTGAAAATTAACCTTCGACTTAGGGAAGCAGGCATTTAAATAGTGCGTATTACATGCAGTTAGTATGGGACAAGTCTTGCATTTAGATGCGTACATTGCGGGTGCTGGGGTACTTAAGGCCCTTTGGCGGTCTCTGAAACGCTGATTCCGCAGGGCTCGTTGCCCTCACTTAGCCCGCCCATATCCCGGGGCACACATCTGTTGCAACTTGTCGTTTATTCCTCTGGAAGACCACAGAACAACCAACTTCTACCTTATTTGTACGCATTGTTAAGTGCCAGTGACAATGACCGTTAAATCTGGTTAACCTTCTTGAGCCATTTTAGCACATACCATTAATGAAGCTCAGATTAATAAGAAATTGACGGGATCTTGGTTGATTTGTGTAAATTATTACGTGCTTGACTTTATTAGTAAACTAAGCGCAAGCTTCAGCATAAATGAACTTAATTCTACGTTAAAAGAAACTTCCTCCAAATGGACATAGAATCTTTAATAAACTAATTGATATTATTCACTCGTGAACGAACCTTTTTTAATTTACATTCATTCGTTATGGTAGTTGACACAAATTTTCTTCATCTGGATTCTAGAGCAGGTACTGGATAAAATTCGAAATAGTTTATAATTCAATGAAATATCTATTTACGAATACTATGCTGCCAATCTTTGTTGTGTATTGTCAAAATTTTGTTCAAAAAATGTTGTACTTCGTTTATGAAAGTGACGGGCAAATATCCCTATATCAATAGCTGCTGATTGTTTATCAATGTCTGATGAAAGATACAATCAAAAATTATGTAAGATGCTGTCAACAATTCGGAAGGCCCGAATCACGAAGTTTGCAATAATATTGCAATCTAAATTAATATTGCAATTCGAATACTGTTAGGCTGAAGTACTTCTGATTAGGTATTATGGGGGGGGGGGAGTGAGACTCCACTGTTTGTGTTAAAAGTGTGTGTTTGGGATTTACAATCAGAAACTAAAAGTTATTTAAATTAAGACAGTTTACAGCTAATCAGGTCGTCGAAATGCAACAATAGTTCGTTCTGTATTTCAATTAATTTAGAACTAGTTTAACAAGGTGTTTTCCATAACAGTCTTATGCCTGTAAATGGGAAAGCAAATTATGTCCCTTTCGGAATCAGAATGAGTGACAGATGCGCAGTGTTTCTTCGTTCTATCTACAGACTACATAATTTACGCATTCTTTTTCTGCTTCTTCAATATGTGTACACTTGCAGCTTTTTATTATACTTCTATAATGAAGGCACTTAATGAAAGAAACTCTGCAGGAAAAAGAACCATCCGCACGTGCTAAGTAACTTCTGAGAATAATTATTATAATGCTACTGCTAATAAATTGGTTAAAATGTGTTAGTTTATTTTTTTCCAAAATTCTGTGCGTTTTATTATTCAAAAATATATACCAATACGTAGGTACTTGCTGCTGTATCAGCATTTCATTTTCTTTTACAGTATATCCAAATACATATTATTACAGGATATATAGGAATAGGACAAATACCTTAAAGAAAGATAAAGCATTATTGGTCATTTTTTACGAAAGATATAAGATACTAAAATATTTTTGTGAGAGATGTGAACCTATAGTAAAAGGTATAGCACCGGTCTCATAATTTAGTTGACAGACGGTAACATCTCCGAGTTTCGCGTTTGAATGCGCCATGATAGAGAATTGAACATAAAGTTTCGTCGAGCCCTATTCGGAACGAAAGTCTTTTACAGAAATCGTAAATTCGGATGTAGTATGTAGCAATTCTCTTGAAATATGCATGTGCTATTTTCTCTTCGGTACTTATGAAATCAGTTAAATAGAACTTATACGGTGTGACACGAATTTAATAGCGTGTGTAAACCAGAGACCGGAAACTATGCCACAAGATTTTATGTTTTGGCATAAGTAGTTGACAACTTTGTGTGCTCGACCAGATTTCCCACACTATAAGATTCACCTAAAACCATATTCGTGTTAGTTCGAACACCATTAATTATACCAGAAAAGGAATTCCTCCAAAAAAGTTTTGCTAGCCCAACAAATAATTTGTTAAGGCTTAAGCAACAAATAGGAATGTATTGGGTTAGCACAAAAATATGTTGCCATGTTATTATTATTTTCTGGCAAAATTTCATTTTGCTCAGACAACAATTATTATAACATATCAACAAATTTTTTGTGTTAAACCTCAACAAAATATTTGTTGGGAGAGCAAAACTTTTTTTTAAGTGTGATTTAAACAAATCAGTGCATTTCCAAACCATATATATTCTGGTTTGCTGTACATTGAAGATAACTAACTTTAATTTGAATTAGATATCAAACTGAAATTATATTTCTTTAGGGAGACAAAGAAGTAAATAAAGTAGGGTTGAACTTTAAAGCGATGTAAAATGGAATCCTCGTGGAAAGGTGGTAAAATTTCACCTGTAGTACCTACATGTAGCATACACCAGAATCTGCAGTTGCATTTATTAACGGAACACGAATATTAAGGAAGGAGAGGGATGTTAGAAACTTCGTTCCGCCTAACATAGTTTTTACTTTTTATAAATGCGTTTAACGAACTGGAAATAATGGACGGAAAAATCTGTGTTGGATAAAGCGATCAAACCCAATTGAGCAGTGTTGATATCAATCTAATCTGAGTAAGATACTCAATGTTCCCGAACAGATGGAGGCGGTTGTGTTGACACCCTCTGCACTTCAATTCTTGGATCCTCTGGCCAGTTGATTACAATAAATCCGGTTCAAGAGAGTGGAATGAAATGAGACGTAATAGATTCGAGGGGAGAAGACCGATTTGCGTAGAGTAATTTGCAAATTGAGTAGATTGATTCTGACTATACACAACGAACCACCCAGAATAAAACAGAAGACTTTCAAGGTTTCGTGACTGGAATATGCATTATATTAATCAATTTCAAGTTAATGAAACTAAAAGGTTTACTACCCTCTGCTTAAGTGTATACGTAGCATATGGTATGCGGATTAGTTTTTTTCACCCATTATGTCCAGGAAAAGCACCACATCCATAATCGTTATTTGCTGCTTGGTTGTATCAACAAGGGGGCGGTTTACAATTTAATTTCCGTATTGTTTTCGATTCCAAGGGGCTGTTTGTTGTAATTGACGAAAATCAAGAATTTTTGTTCTCTGTGAGGGGTAAACAAACGCTATTCCCAAAAGACGGACAACGGTAGCATTGATTCTGTAGATTATCCATGGTGTTGACTACTGAAGTAATCCACGCGGACCTAATCACCGCCTCCCTGAGGAGTCTTACAGACTCTGGCTGGCTCGCGTAATCGGAAACTAGATCGAGGATTCCCTGGTATTACAGATTTTCACGAGGCCGTTAATGTTACCTTTAAAACTGCCTCGATGGACTACTTGTCTCTCATTCTTACTCTATTTTCATGCTAATTATTACTACACTTTCGAGATTAATTTGGTTCTACAAAATATTTTATGAATATTTATTTAAACGTTTTCGAAGCAGAAAAGTGGTATAGGTAAAGGAAATGAATGGTAGTGGATCTGCAATACAATCTACTTATTTTAGATGCTGAACTTGAGATCGATTCTTGCAGACAAGATTTAAAGTAAATTTATGGTGAAATATAAACGCAAGCAACGGGTTAGTCATTCGTGATAAAATAATGTTCTTGAATATTAGGAGGCTAGACCAGAAAAATTAATAATTATTGAATCAAAGTTTCTGAGGCAGTAGGCTACTGCTCTCCTACCCTGAAATCGTACTTGAGCCTCCAATAATCAGGCTGACTGTCTTTATTATAGTAACTACAAGAACCAAGTTCAAAGGGCTAGAAATTGAGTTGACTATTGAAATAAACGGTTCAGGTACAATTTATTTAAGTCTGAAAAACTTCCTTTTCTTGCAGATATGTAATTTATTATATCCTATTACTGATTAGAAAAATTTGTTAAGGTAGGAAAAAATTATGTCAATTCATTTATTCGAAGCATATTTCTTGTAATAAATTTCGAATTTTGCTTTTCCTAAATTTTCTAATTTTTGTCATATGACTTAATTTTATTCTACAATCTTACAGAAAAGGGAAAAGATCGGCACTGATTTTCCATTATTCTAGACTCTAGAGAAAACAATACCGGTATTATAAAAACTTCCATTTTTTTTAGTTAGAATAAAATTAGTCTGAGACTAGTTGCCCAAATAATCGTACAAACTTTTTAAACAAGCAGAAGTAGGTTATTTCAAAAACCAACTTATTTCTTTGCTGTTTTTTTTGTTTGTCTCTGTAAACTTTTCATATTCGAGAATTTTCACATTGTCGAAGTTTAACGGAAATCTAAGAACGTTAAGGTATTCAACACAGAAATACTGCTAGGCGTGTGCCAAGATTGGTGCCAGTAAATAACTTCACCCCCTTAAACAAACAATAGACACTCATTCTGCGTCCTTATCTCGGCCTGTTCCTTCAGCACGCACAGACAGCGCTCGAATCACCAAGCCCTATTCGCCGTTTTGGTCTCTTTGCTTGTTTTACGGCGTCGATATGGATAATTGTCAAGTACACAATACAGCACTACTATTCGTGTCCTACACGCATCTCATTTATATTTCGTGTTTGTTTACCGTGTCCTTACTTTATATTTAATTTGGTGCTAATTTATGCATCTATGGCACGAATCTACGTCATAAATAATCATACAAATTCGTGGTACGGCACTAGCTGTGAAAAATAGACGACATATGGCTATCTTGTATGTTCGTATAGCTGTCCACTGAATTACGTTGTAATTATCTAATGCCTTTCTTCCAAAGTGTGTGTACTTTAAGGTATATCGATGATATCTATTAATCATTATTACGTTCAGTGAATCGTTCCGAATATTTTATGACTATTCAGATCTTCATGCATGATAAACCTATTTGTGATATGTTACCTGAATATTATTGTAGATAGCATGAAATTTTCGAAAAATAGCTTCGCATTGTCTTATATAGAATCTTGAACATTATAAAAATCAAATTTGAATGTTAAGCAACGAACCAGGACGTTTCTGTTGACCGATAATGATAACTGTTTCTTCATTTACTAATCGATTTTAACACAAAAACAAAATGGAAAATTTAAAGAAGTTATAAAAGGTGATCTCCGGGTCTTATCGTAAATTTTGGGAATATTTGACGAGAAAATCAGAAAAGTGTTATGTAAAGATTGTGTTCTAAACACACTGTAGAAAATATTTTGAAGCTCCTATAGCGCCAGCTGTAATTTCAAACCGGTTACTACAGATAGATGCGTGTCTTTCTTCTGTAGTACATATCAAACCCGTATAGTCTCTTTTTTCTCGCTACGCATTCAAATGATTTGCTGGGTCTGCCTCGCGAACTATACTGTTGAATAACAAAAACTAAATGTTTTACTTTTAGTATGGGAAAATCCAGGAGAGGTTTGCACCTCCACTTTTTGAGATATGACATAAACTTATTTTCTTTAATGAAACTGATACTCAAATTACATTTTATTTTAAAAATAGTTTCAGTTCCTTTGTATGAAGATTCTTGTCTTCATAAATTGATAACAGTTAAAAGGTAAAAGTCTTTGTTTGTATTTCTAACCGAGAAATCGCACCATCTGGATGATAAGAATCGTTACGTTAACTCATCCGACGACTTTTTGTTATCTATGAACAATTGTAAGATTTCAGTTCGTGCAACCTCGAACACCGATTTTATTTTTAGTTATTCTCGTATTTTTAGAGATGGTTGTGTTCTTTATTAGAGCTCCTACTTTAATGGTTGAATTAACAAATTCGTTGAACTTAATCAGGTATATATATCAATTTTTATTTGATCAGGCTTCAGAAAGAAAATAAATACTTATTGTAACTTTAATAATAATTAATGCAATTAACTAGTTTTTATGTTTTTTTAGAACACAATTCAAAAGGGATGAAAATGCTTGTTTCCAATGGATTCCTTTAAATTTACTGGGAATCCAGAAATTCCTTTAACCTTTGCAGCAGAGATGTTACATTTATGGTAAAGATTAATAATTTTGTTTTTTTTTCATTAAGATTTGCAGCGAAGTTTTAAAAATTGTAATAAAATCGAATGGATTTTCTTTGTTTGATTTTTAATTCAAGAAAATCATGTTTCGACACGAAAAATTTGCTTAGGTAACAAAATGAATCATCTTGCTATTAAATAGTTTTTAGTTTTACGTTTATACTTGCATAATGTTTAACCAATTTATCTTTAAATGATTATAGCAGAAAATTTCGTTTATTTCGAATGACAAAAATATAATTTCGCGACTTTACTTATACAGGATGTCTCAAATTGAGCGGTGTAATAATTGATTAAATGAGAAACCCTGTATATCAAACTAGAATACTAAAAAAAATTCGCCAAATTTGAATTTTAAAAAAATTGTTTCTCCTCCGTACCCTCGTCCGTACCTATCCTAAATTCTTAATTCTTTCCACGGCTTCCGAACTTAATTTTAGACGCTCTGTATAGTACATTTTATAATTATTTTGGAATATAATAAGTTTAATAAATTATTAGGTCCTTTAGCATTTTACTTCTGTCTCAATTTGATTCCGCAGTCGTGATTGCTCACTATGCAGTCGATACTAAGTAGCATCTTTGGTCAGACCGAAGTCAATTTTTACCGAAATATGACTTGCAATAACTTTACATTTTCAAAAATTGCTTTTTATATTTTTCAACCAAAATTTTGCCGTGGTGATTTAAAATTTCTGAAAAAGACTGTGATCTAGTCTAATGGACAAAGTAGGGTGAAATAGGATAGTTAGTTAATTTAAGATTTTTATATCCGGCTCTATTTCAGATATTCTTCAACGGTATCCAAGGAATGTAATCTCATACTAATGACTTGGGCTGCTGAAGCGCGTATCTGTTGATATCTATTGGACAACATTAAGGAAGGATTACATCAGGAAGTGTAGTGCTGTGTAGTAAACTGTACTGTACTCCGAAGTGTGGTGTAGTGAACTATACTGTACAGTGCAGTGTGAGTGATTGACATTGTTTTGGTTTTTGGACAGTGTTTGGTTCGGGAAATGGATGGATTTCGTGAATTCGCAAGAGGACAACGCAGTATTATTAAAGGTAGGTTCAACTACCAATGCCGGAAGGAAGACATTCTTATGTGAGTCGTTTTTGGTTGAGGGATTTTGATAATATTTGAAAATTATATGTACTTTGAAAGAGAAACATTTTTTTCTGAATGTTTAATGGGTATTTTACATTACCCGAAGAAGCGTTCACGTTTCCGTTACGTTCGTTCAAAAGTTCGTGTAACTATTGCTCTTGTACCATTCGCGTTCGGTAGTTCTTGTGCTTGTGTAGTTTGATAACATAAAGAATTATGAATTACTATTATTTTTCGGATTTCGTAAATTTTAACCGCGTTGTGTAGAAATTTTGATTTAGATTTAGATTTAGGCTGGACAGAAACGGATCGTCGCATGCGTCGTCGTCGCGTCGTCGGTCGGTAGCGATCGTCCGGCTTTGCCCACTGTACTTTCAAGTTGGTTACTGCAGATAGATGCGTGTCTCTCTTCTGTACATATCGAACCCGTATGGTCTCGTTTTCTTGCTACGCATTCAATTGATTTTCAGAGCCTGCCTCGCGAACTATACTGTTGAATATCAGAAATGAAATGTTTATTTTTAGTACGGGAAAGTCCAGGGGAGGCTTGCACCTCCACTTTTTAATATTGATATTTGACAAACACGAAAGCGTGTATAGCTGACATCAAATTTACTTGTGAAACTGTATGAAAAGTGTTGGCGTATCAAAGAAGAAATCTCTCTTACAGCGTTTTATATTTGAAATATTGAATATATACAGCATCATCGCCGAAATATCAACTAATACAGACAGAAAAAATTGAAACCGAATATTGATTTATCAGTTTAAACGATCCATTTTTAAGTAAGTGGTAGAAAGTTTTATATTTACGGATTAAAAAAATTTAAAACAAAATCAAGTATGAAATCTATTTCTGGCTGATAGTAGGTACTTCTTATCAACATATAAATAATTAATGTTGTCCAATGCGTCCTTATCAATAATAATTTATGCAAAATAGTATTGTTAGGATGTAGATATATTTAGTAATTATTATAGAAAGTGCGATTTGTTGTTATTATCTATTTTACTATTTATTAAATGTGTATACGTTAAAGGAACCAAAAAAAAATTTAATCTTTCCCTACTTAATAAATATGGATAATGTTTCGAGTATTGACTTCAGGATCAGACCTTTCTCACTAAATTGGAGCTCCACAGAAGATTACTTCGTTGAAGGGGATGTATCGTTTCCTGTATATTTCATTTGGTTTCTCGCCAACACAATACTTCTCCGTCGAATGATGACGAAAAATTTTTTGTCAGTTCTTATTCGGTGGGGTTTTATTGTCCGAAAGCTATTCTCGGGAAGGTATCTTTTACACTGCTTATGTCCCTTTGCTGTAGCTTCCCCATGTGCTTTCCAATCGAATTTATCATGTAGCCGGATCCATTACCCAGTCTAAAGCGCCTCTTCGAGACCTGCATCGCTGATACTCATCGGAAATCAGTTTTATCACATCAGGTTTGCTCGTCTTCGAATATTTACAACGGATAGGAAGGTGATTTAATAATGACATCATAGTCGGGCATGTGCTACTGTTGCGTACAGAATCACCGAAATCTATTAACAACGTTACCGCTTAGCGAGTTACTCGTCACAATGTGGGGATGATGAACGGGAATGCGCTTTGTTGAGTGAACGTTGATGTGAATGAGTTATTTAGCTCTTGATTGCACCCAAATGTCACGCTTCGGGCATTCGGCTTGAATTATATCCTCGCTATATATGTATGTATTGTCATCGACGATATGACATCGCACTTGTTACGATGAGTTTATATGCAGATATCATCCTGTCACAATGGATTTTAGCAGGAACTGAATTTTAAATTTGGTCGTGTAACATTTCACGAACCACACCGTTAAAATATATAAAAGCATTTGTGTTTAGAAATTTCATTTTTTTTTTGTAAAATATATTTGAAAGAAAAAGATGTTTCAAAACATGTAAAATTAAATTATTAGCCATCAAAGTATTTGCATAAAAAGCTTAGAGAACGCTTAAGGAATGAGAAAGTCAATGATAAAAGTCGTGTTAGTAAATCTGTTAAATTGCAAATCAGGCGATAGTAATTAGTGCAGATAATGGAAAAAAGTTAACTGTAATCCTTTTCTTTTGATAAGAAAGTATAAGGAAAGAGTCTAGAATGATATAAGAAAATGTATCCTGGAATCTATTTTTGTAGTTGTTTGTTTGCCATTTCAACTTTATAATAATATTTATTTCAAAGGTATTTTGGTAGTTGCATGATCTGGGATGAACTTCCCTGCTTAGGATTATGAAGGAAGTGCAGGGTACTACTTCGAACATGAGGCGATGCGTTTCCGTGGTGTTTTACAGGTTCGAAAACCCCTTGTACGGTTGTCATGGTTACACACTTGCGAACATAAATCGCCGGTTCTGTTTCGACTTCCCTTCATTGTGGCATATCCTGATGGTCATTTCCGAATGCACTTCACACTGCCGCACATGTGGACATGTCAAGTGTAAAATCAGTGTGTTGACACAAAAACAGCTTTATGGTTTGAAATATGTCCCACTTAATAGCAGATAATTATGTTTTCAAATCTCACACCACTAGATACAAATCGAGTCTGTTAATGTGTCACACATTCTGTAGGGTTTGAAAGAATCTTCTTTTTTAAATTTTTGAGAATTTGTTATGACATCTGTGCTTTCAAGTGAAATACATAGTAAAAAATAGTTTATAGACTTATTTTAAACCACACCAACGTTTTATTAGACAACTCCTATTGATTTAATTTTAATTAATCACGCGTTACTGAATTTGTTGTGTTCTACATTAATTGTAGATAATTTAGATGTGGAAAGTTCGAGTTTGCTATTAAATCAGTAAAATATTGGTGATCAGCTCATAAGTAAAAAGATGCAGTTATTAACATAATTTAAATAAATTTAGTTTTGATGAAATCGCAAAATCATTACTTAAGTACTTCATGTATAATAGGTATTACTTATAACAAATAAGAAGTTGCCAAGACTTATTTAATATTTACTCACACTTCAAGTTTTGAAGCAGGATTTAGAATTAAATAATGAATCAAAATGTAGTTGTTGTTTATTTTTTGTATTGCGAACGGATACTTAAATCTAAAAAGAGTTAATAGAATCGATTTGTTCGGACCTTGAATCGAATCGTACATCACAAGAGGCTTCGGCGAACCAGATGATGGCCAGTCCCAGGTGGCCCACTAAGCACCAAATCCCCATTACATCACAGCAATTTTATTTTGTTTTTGTTGCAGCTGCATCGCAGTGCGCTTTGAAATTCTGATAGGGTAAATAGGAAAACTAATGTATTCTTCAATACAAGAAATGCAGTTAAACTCGATACCAGTAGGTAATCAGTTGAATTGATTGGGGAGCATAGAACATCACGTAACCACACAGACAAATTGCGAGCAGCAAAGTGGGCTGTGATGGCCACGTGGCAGGATTATTTGGTCGCGTGTTCATGTTTTGTTACGAATATGCGAATCCGTGTGTCGTAAATGTGGGCATGCATGTACCCCCTATATCAGCTGCAGTTCCTAATACAAATTCATTGCTCTAATGGTTTTCTACTTCAGTTTTTCAAGTTGCCTTGTAAGGCGAGCTAACATTAAATTCAATTTGGGATCCCTATATGAGCCTCGTCACGCATGCTATAAATATATTTATAACGAATTTTGATTCAATTTAAACGTGTAACACAATGAGAGCTAATTTTGAATTAAGTATGTGTGCGAGGTGCGTTCAAACTAAGGGTGTGGGGGTTGTTACGCGCAGCAGGAGTCGCGCTTTCTTGTCCCGGAGTTCCGGCTAATCTGCAACCGCCGACAAAGCCGCGGTTATTTAGTCAGTTCGATTAGCCCACTCGGTGACTGACATAATCCAGTAGCCGGATTGACAGAAGTCATTCGACCGGAAGCTGTTGCACAACAAGAGCGGAGCTCCCTAATAATTCAGAAACCACACTATTTGCCCTTTGTTAATCTATGGTACCTATAATTGCTAGTAAAACGGAAGCGACAGGTCGTCTTGGTCAACCGTTATATTGCATGATTGCATGCAATGGCTTCGGCTACGAATTGGTCTACGATCTTGAGGGAGTTCTAGACGTCCATTTGCAACACCGCGATATCCGTCTGCCCGCAAGATGTCTTCTTCCCCTTGTCTATTCACGTCCCTTGGGACACCATTTTGTAGCTATCCCCTTGCTATCAGCAGTATACAATTCCGGGAACGAAAATTGCAATGGACTTGGCATGATCGGGTTTTTTAAAGTATATTAGCCGATGTTCGTGAATATCAACTTCCATCTACTTAAGTTAATTGATTTAAATTCTCTTACCTGTCTATTATCACAGGATCTGACGGGGTTTCATTGCGGTTACCGCAACTTTTCTTGTCACAACAGCGACTGAAAAATAAAATAACAGTGTTAAAAATATTTACTGAACGGAATTCTGAATAAATAAGTTGATTCGGAGTATGTTTAAAATCCTTCGAACACGCTTCCAAGTGTTAAAATGTTTTATACTACGAGAACTTGAAGTTGTAACGTAGATGAAAATGCACAATGGTGTGTGCCGAGATTGGCGAATGAGAGCGATGTTTGTTATGGCAAGACGAGGGAAAAGACAGACTCCCTCGGGAACACCCTTGCACCCCGCAACCCGCCGGCATTATACAAGACCATAGGGGAAGATATTTAGGGATGCTCGCAAGTACATCATCGGAACAATCACGTCACTCGCCTTGCACAAAACTTATTCCAACATTTTCGAATTAATTTATTGTTATTTCTTCAAACAACATGAAAAGCTTCTGAATATTATCCGTGTGTAGTTTTCATGTAGAAATCATTAAAATGAATATATGTGAGTGGTTTTATTAGGTAATTTTTTTAAATAAGAATTGTTTAAAGTATTTCCCAAATTGTTGCGAAAGATGCTTCTACAAATATTTTTAACGTAAACAATCTGATTCTTCGATGTACTTTCGAAAACATGTATATGTAGGTCCCCTTTAACTTTTATTAGAAATTATAATATGACATTGAAAATCATTGGCATTTGAACCTTTTTTCTTTTATGCTTGAAATATAATTATTTTAATACACCAAGTTATAGATTTTTAAAACAAGTAGGAATATAAGTTTTGATCAAAGTTTGTAAATGTAAAATATCTTACCTGCACATTACTTCATGAGTTAATAAGACTCGGCACATTTCAGGATTTTTATCTTGACCTTCATATATTATAGCCTGCAACAAATGAAAAATAGTTTTAATGTAAGAATAACTGGGTTTTAGAAAAGCAGTTTTTCAGCTAACATTTAATTACTAAAGTAACATTTCCTCACTGCCCGCGTACAGCAAAGTTTAATTTCCATTCTGGTAAACCGTTTGCAGTCTGTGTCTGTGTAAATGCTCATGAAAGGTCAGCTAACGACCGAACCTTTAAATGAGCCTGAAAAGGGAATTTAAATTTACATAGGTAACATGAGTTTATTAAATACGTTTATATAAGTTAAAGTAATAAAATAAGTTTAGTATATTTTGAGTTCATTAGCGAACGTTATGTTTAATAGGCGCATTTGTGGTGGTCAAAGTTATAAGATTTGTATGCTTCAATTCCTGAAAAATTACTAAAAAAATACTAGTTATTTGAGCAGCTGTTGAGTCTACATCATTATAGTAAATATGTATACGTACACATGTTTGCTTTTCAATAATTTTCCGACCTGTGTGTACATTGACAAACTGTTTTCGATTACGACAAGTAGAAAATTTTCCTCCGACATTAAAATTAAAACGATGATAATGGGTTACTGTATGAATTGAGGAACTAGAATTGCAAAATTTATTTTCTAAGTAAAATAAAGAAAAATACTTCACAAAAAAATAAAAACAGAAATAGCATGTTGTATAATTTTATGTCATAGAATTATTGTTGATCAATAATAAAACAAAAAGGGAAAAGTGAATGTCTAATTACTATCATTCCGAAATAGTTTCCACGAATTGTGTAATCCAAATATCACGTTGCATGTGTTAATGGAAGTACTTGTTTGCTTAACTAAAACAACCAGTAGATACATTTTTAACTGTTTTACAAATAAAATGTTACAGGTTTATACAGAACATGAAGATCTTTAGATAATACGGTAGTGGTATTTAATTCAATGTTTACATGTCTGACAAGTGTATTTGTTTATCTTCGGCATACACTATTCTGAAGGTTTCGGTAGCAGTTTGTAAACTTGTGTTTTATAATAACAACAAAGGATAAGATCGGATTATGGCAGTGGCTCGCACCCCATACACTGGCTGGTGACGTATATAGAGCTAGTCATCAATGAGCATAGAATAACCCTCGAAGCTACTATAATTACCAGACTTTACCCTCGGCCAGACCCAAGTAATCCGGCTATTTGGTGCCCCCTGCATGTACGGGGCGATAGTACGTACATCTATCTGTTCGGAGCTTTGGCTCTCCGGCCCAAGGATTAAGGTACTTTAGGTTAGAACAGTTGATAGATTTTTGTTTAATTGAATATATAACGCGCAACCCCCGGCTTTGCTTTGTGGGAGGCTCAAGTAAGCTTACTGGACATAGAGCAACATGTGTTTGGATAAAGAAACACGAATACTTAACTAGGTTTAAACAGAATATATTATGGAATAGAAATTCAATCCCCCAAATTTCTCAATCGAAATTATATTCCAGCTGAAAAAAATGATTATATAATAATAATACTTCCCGAGGATGCAGGCACTTTGCTCTTTAAGTAAATAAATCTACGATAATGTTTAGGACGATTTACACGTAACACATTTTCCTTGAGCCTGTGTTGGAGGTGTGCGTTCACTTACAATTCATTTTCTCAACGAATAAAGTTGAATTTTTTGAATTCAAAATAAAATAGAGCTTTTTGATCTGTGTTGATATAATGTTGTATACCGGGAGTAACCTTTCGAGCATAAAAAGACACAATAAATGAATATTTAATTACGGAAATCACAGTTAAAACAAGGTTTTGCTGAATAAATTCTTCAGCAGATAAGGTTAAGCTTATGATATATTTTATTTCCAATGTCGTATCAAAACTATGGCCTTATGAGTAGATTTTTGTATTAAATTACAGTCATTAGAGTATTTTCGCAATATGACAACAGTGTTTTTGCCTTTTCAATAAAAGTAATATTTAACAATCTAGAAATCTAGGTATAAGTAGTTTTATCGTACCTTTAGTGGTATTCCCCTGTTTCAGTTTTTAAAATATTTTGTCATTGCATTCTTGTCAGTCTTAAATGGATTATAACTAAAGCTCGATGACAGCAATTGTGAGTAATTTTTTTTCCTTTTTTGACAAAGAATAACACATATGAACGCCTACACCTTGTATAATATAAGATACCTAATACATTAAAATCACCATATCTGAATATTTTTAATCTAGAATCAATTTTTTAGTGTTTTCCTTAAGACCTTATCGTATATCACACGAAATTTGGACACCAAAATATCAATATTCTTTTATTTTATGCCTCTTTTGTCTTAAAAAAATTACAATGATAACTGTACTTACTTGTGATATAACATTATTTGTAAAGCAAAAATATAATTTAGCTGTTGTGTAACAAGTTCTGTGACTTTGGAAAACGCGACGTTTTCCTCGCCATAATTTAATTTCTTAATGCTATCTTCTTGAATTTTGTGAACAGCATTCTTCTATATTGCTGTGTCATCCTCTGAATAAAGGACAATTTATTATGATCAAAATAACGTTTCATTTATGATACAATATAGGTTTTATAAATCTAAAGAGCTATTAAATGTAACCTTTACTGCATTTCTTAACAGATATACCAGTTGATGTTTTACTGCATACTTTCTTGAATGCACCCTGTACATTAAGTTAATTCGGTTAGCTTTTGAATTGCTGGGGATATCTGTTTGCTCTTAAGAACTAATTGAGGATAATTTTATGCATGGCCTCCTAAATATCTGGGTAGTTTTTATTACTATAATAATATTAATGTACTATTTGCATGTAATGACTTTGTTTCATATACCCCATCATGCATATACCATTTCATATGCGATTTCCTAAATCTTTCAACTAGTAAAAAAATGAACTTTATATGCAATGTTGCGTTTTGAGTGTCTAACAAAATACAATCCACTTTTATTTTTGGTGAAAGTTTGATTCGACAACAGCTTTGAGATCTATACCCCAGTTTTTGCTACTCTGCTTGCAATAAATGTCACAAAGTTGTGTTGGAGTTAGTAAATGCCAGGAAAAACATTAACGTCAAAAGTTGTAAATCGGACACGTACGCTTTACCTAAAAAACTTTATAATTCCTCCGAGTACATGAATCTGATAACCCTAGCGCTCTTGAGACCTTCTTAAAGAGTCACAGATCTCAAGAGGATTTTACGGGAAGACCCTGCAGACTTGTTTAAATATTCCCCGGGGAATTACCTTATCGGACAAGTAAATGGTCATATAGTAGTTATCTGTGGAATTTTAATTAATTGTTTAACTTGCATATTCATAAAAGTATATCAATGTTCCCTGGGGAATTAGCTAACCTAATAAAAGGGTAGGAGAGTTCGTAATTCCTGCCCACCCTCATAATTCAATGATAAGATAGTGGTTAATACCGACTCGTGATACAGTTTAAAATTGCGCCTTTGTTAATCGGACTACCCTTAATTAGCGTTTTTATTTAATTCGACGATTTTAAACTTAAGTTCTTTAATTGGTAACAAACGAAGTTTAAATCTCTAACAATCTATAACTTCATTAGAGTTTGAATCGATAATAGATTTGCGTATTAATGATGATCAATTTTTATTTAATGAAAATCAGTAACTAACAGTGTAATAAAACAAATCTAAATTTAGGGTATGGCAAAATATAGAAACTGCCATGTTTCATACTCGAACCCCTATATTCGATAACGAGTTTCCCTCGAACAGTTCGAAAATGTTAATTGGTAGCTGTACATTCAAACTGAAAATGTACTGTCAGGCAATAACATTTTACATTACAATGCATTTGTAATAAACAAGATTAACATAGTGTGAGTTCTGGTAATCATATAATGCGCTTTAAAAATTTACTAGAAACTCGTGAACGCTCATGTAGCTGTACTACGTACTAACAGCAATTTTAAAAGTATATCGATGTTCATACAATGCAGTTAAATAAAACAGAACACTTTTTGCAACCGGAATAGCGCGTTATGAAATTTCCAGCCTTGTATTTCGTCTGCGGTACTTTTCCATTTTATAATAAATTATTAACACGTTTAAATATGAACAAAGTTCGTTCAGATTTATAAAATCTTTAGCGATACATGTCGACAGGAAATTGAGTTGATGCAGGAATTGATAAACTCTGTTAAAAATTACGGTAATGGATCGTGTACCGTCAATCGGAAGAGTTCCATCTCTGGGGTTTCATTAACCACATTACGCTTGTAGTCTGTATCTCTGATGTGAAACCTGGCGTTTTAATGTAATTTTAACGAGACCAGAAGTGCATATTTCTGAAACTTTGTTCGCTATGAATTTAAACTGATGGGGAAATTGTTCCGGATCTCTGCTCGCGCGTCCAACAGGCGTTTTAAAACAGTTTTTGAATTACATTAGTACGAAATGCTCTTGAAAGTTTTATTTTATATTCCTATCTTTAACTTTTTAATTCCCTCTTAAAATTATAAAATTCGCAACATTTTTGTTTAAATACTGTATGGTGTACCTACTACATGGTTACACAATCTGCATACGTACATATTAAACTTCCTAACCTTCCAGATATTTTTATAATTTTATTATTATTTGTAGAATCGAAAATCTACTAGTTAGTGTTTAAATAATTATAATCACAAATAATGCAATCAATTCTTATTGATATTTAATTGTATAGGTGACGAAAACTTATAGTTCCCATAACACGGTTTACTTATAAGAAAATTTATGTTGACCTCTGTCGATCCTATAGGTCTAATTTTTCTCGCTTTCTATTTTCAAATTACCAGATTTAAAAATTACACGCTTACACGTTAATTTATCAAAATACCACTGGTTGCGCTTTTCACCCTAACCAATTTCAGATGTGTAAAGAATAACTGTAATTTAATTAAATAATTGGGTTTCCACGAAAGCAAATAAAAACCTTCATAAATTTTCTCTTCACTTAATGAGCTTCAGGTAACTGAACTGGAACTTGCAAACGCAAGGAAGTGGATTGATGTTTAAGTTTTGAGAAGCTTTCGTTTTATACTCTTGAGAGCGTATAACTTCACCCCAAAATAATTTTAAATTTGATAAAATTTAAATACATCAAATTAATTCTGACACACAAAATTTAGTTCTTAATAAGTTTTTTTAAAATTCAACAATACGTTTCTAACATTAATATCCGGTTCTAGTAAATCCCAATTTAGTAGAACTAAATACAAAGTTCTCTGGTGGTAATTTAAAGAATCACTATTAATTTTAATTTTTTATTATGATTCAGCTGGATTCCAAAACGTACTTAACCCGAATACCTACTTAATTTATTATTTGTAGCGCTGTTGTGAACTAACACTAACACCCTGTACATATTTATTTAGAAGGCGACTTACGGCTCTTTATGCAACGCATCAGCTTAAATGTATGAATTTTGAATGACTGAATCATAAAAGAAATTATTCCTCTATTACAAAATTATGATTTCGAAGGGTCCTATAAATCTGATCATAAATAATAGAACCAGCATAGACTAGCGGGCATTAGGAAGGACGCGAATTCTATAGTAATCCATGCAGCACCTGCAGCCACCTCGTCCTAATTAGTCTCATTGTAATAAATCCCTGATAACTGGCTGCTATCCCACTTCATAAAACATAGGTACCTGGCTTCCCTTTGCGGTTTACCCTATACTTAAGTCTATTCTATATTCAATCCTTAAATATTTATGTATTTATTAGCGTCTACCTAGATGCTTTCCCCTATATTTTAAATATAAATACACATATTGTGGGGTGGACAGACAACTAACTGCAAATATAGTTCTAAATAATGAAGAAATATTTTCACTAAAATTAATATTCCCTACTGGTTGGATGTTGTCAGTAAAAATGTATTATGCACTACGTTGACTACCTGGAGATCTATTATAGATGGAGAACTTGTCTTCCTGCATATAGCGGTGGTGGGTGTAGCAATCAACTAATGAACTTTAGTAATACTTCCTGTATGCCTTGAATAAGACGAGCAGGACATCATTTACCTGAGTGGCTGCCGATAAACATGCAAACCGCATTCTACCCCATTTTAACTGCCTCTGCAGTGAATGCACGTGAATTAGTGATATTAAAGTCATTTTCATTTATTAATATGATAATGTTCAAATTGCCTCCAACTTTATTATAAATGATGGAATATTAATATACTATCATCAGATATTATATACTCTAACAAATAACATTCGATAGGAAAATACGTAAAGACGTATAGACTCATATAAACTCATATAAAAATTCAAGGAAAAATGTATTAGGTGTGGAAACTTTTGCAAAATAGAAATCCGAATCCCTACCCCTAGTACAAAAATTGTATGCACCTGCAAGCTTTAAAAAAATGAAAGTGTTTTTATGTTTACTGAACTGAGTTTAGTTAGTGTACCGTTAGAGCAGTGATAGCCAATTTTCCGCAATAAGGTTTGCCACAATAGAAGAAATGTTTATTATTAGAAGAAAAACAGGGACAAACACTCCAAGGTGAAAAAGGAGAAATTGCTTCCCGTTTATATATTTTCCTCCATCCGTTTCAAATCTTAGCAAATATTCCGTTTCAGAATAACAGAAAGAAGCACGTGATGAAACGGAAATGAAATAAATTTCAAAGTTAACTGTTTCCGATTAACGCACTCTGAAAAAATTTTGTTCTCCCAACAAATAATTTGTTGGTATAGCCTCAACAAACTCCTTGTCACAATTTAATGAAACAAGTTTCACCTACAAATAATATTTTCTTGTTTGTTATCTGAGCAAAACGAATTTGTGGCAGGAATTAATAATAACATGCCAACATATTTTTTGTGTTGACCCAACAAATTCGTATTTGTTGTAACAAAAAGGACACCCCAACAAATTATTTGTTAGGAGAACAAGATTTTTCAGAGTGCGAAAACCTATGAAACATTTGACCTGGCAGATTCACATGTTGTCATCTATCCTCGAAAAGTGAGTTAGGTAATAGCTCAAGCTCTTCTTATTTCGAAATTTTGGAAAATTCAGTACCACGAAAATTGACTTTCCAGTTAGAATAATATAATCGTGAATCTTATAACGGTACCTCTAGGTTTTCAGCAACCAAGTAAATTTTGGAGTTATTAAATGGATCTTGGAACAAGTCACTTTGAAATGAATGAATGAAATGAATCATATACCTTCCAGTCACCAGAATCTGAACGTATCCAACAAAATATACCCACTAGTGTTAATTTGTTATTTGAGTAGGTACTGTAGAGGGTTATGAAATATTTTTTATTTCCACAATTTATAAAAGTTCTTAAAATACTGGCAGTTTTCTAAACTTTTCAGCATTCTAACTCACATTCTGAACTATTCAGTTTATTTTACAATAGGATAACCATTCACCTTAAAAGAAAGATAAAAATAATATTCTTATGATCCCCACTATATTACCCAAATATTTGTAAAATAATAATATTCTGATTACAATTAGGAAATTAAAAAATTAATAAACAGAATTTAATTGATTCAGAATGGCTTTGGCTGAAACCTAGCACGCTATATGGATTTGGAAAATGTAATTGCAAATTTTGTAGCAATTTTTTAATGGTTTTGTGCCAGTTTTAATAAAGCTACACTTTTTAAGTAATTAAAACTAAAAAAAAGTTAATTTATTTTCACGCCCATACGCTTGCATAAAATAGTAATTTTTCAAGATTTCGTCCCCTAAAACCGACAGTCCGCGTGTTTATAGATGGGCTAAACGGCTTATGATAAGGATGTAATGAGAGTCGAATACTTCCTGTGTTGTCCGCAAAAAGCCCTAGGAAGTCGCGTGTCAGCCACGTGGGCACTGATCGCGCTTTCCTGATAGCATCTACAAAGGGAGATTATCTGGAGCTTTCAGCTCCCGCTCGATATTCTAAAAGGCCCCTGTTTTGGAAATATTTAACATGCTAAGCCAATCCTAAAGAACAATTTTTACACAAGTCAAGTTGATGGAGTGAAAAGGGGAAAGCTTAACGCGTTTAAGTTCTTAAATTTAATTTTAGTCAATCATCTAACTTCAAGATGGTTTGAGGTAAAATTTAATTTCGCGCTCGTCGAATCTACGAGAAAGGAGACTTATCCGCCCGAGAGCGAGGGAAGATCTCGCATTTGTTTCTTATTGCATAATTCATTTAATTATTCCGGTGCACGAGTCAGTGCCAGACTTATGTTCGGCTGGTATGGATTACAAGTTCGTTGCTTTGTTGTTGCATGAAGTGGCAAAACAACACATTGGCTGCTAATTCTATTTGTTCTCGTTTGTTCGACTTTTCAACCTTAATTTCATTTGCTCCTACCTTTTTATTTAGTTGCTAGCCATTAGTTTTACGACATAAAGATCTACCTAATCTCAAAGTCACAAAGTCTGGGTATCGATTCAGTTAAACAGATCTGCAGAAACATTAGTTTCATCATCGCGTTTTGGTTTCATTTGATATTGAGGATAGTAATTAAAAATTTTGTTTTACATTAATTTAGGGGACTTTAGTTACACTTATTTGAATTTATAGTCAGTACATCATTGCTGTTTAAATTTCATGATATTTAGTAGGTACCTATGCGGAGAATTGTAAATTTTGTAAATTAAAAAAAACCGTTATTAACAGGTTTTGCAGTATGTATTTTTCAACAGAGATAGTTTTTGAATTTTACACGATAATTTTGCACTTATTTTTCATATACTTATGTTTACAAAAATACAAGATAAATCAAGTAACAAGCTTTTACAAAAATCACTGATCTGTCACTCAAGAAAGAAGAGAAAACCAAATCTGTAGGCAATAAACTGAAAAAAACAAATCTCATTTTTGAATAGGTTAAAAAAAACGTCATCGTTCATTTCATAAAAAGAGAACGGTCGCTTCAAGTTATTAAATATCAAATTAGTATTAAAGTAGCGAGTATTTGTTATTTGCTTATTGGAGAGTAGGTATATACCGGGAAAGTGATAAACATGTAAACTGACTAATAGCGGAAATAAAACAACAAAAGTATAAAAGCAAATATGCGCGCTTTTAGTCGTTAATAGGTAACTATGTATGTCCGCCAATGTGTTTTAAAGCTCAAGCATTGATAACATAATATGAACTTCGATGTTAGGTATTTTAAAATTCAGATTGATAGTAATTTAATAACAAAATTTCTTTATTGTACCTTGTCAGGTACGACGACGCACGCAGGTTGATACTATTAGTTATTATAATTTTTCTAACGCATTCTTCTGTTCATCAATTGCCACACAGTTGGTAATAATTACCCCTGTGTTTAGAGAAATTATGAAACAAAATATACGCGCATTTTAAAACCCATCGTATAAGAACAATCATTACTTAGAATTAAGCTCGCTGTGTTACAGTTTAAAAAAAAATTAAATTTGTGAACACTTACTTGTTTCGTAACGGAATCGATCAGCCTAACGTAGATATCCTGCTCTTGTCGCACACCTGGAACAATAAATCAGTCATGTAATATCGTCAGTATTGTCAGTTAGTGGTCATAAAAACACACCACCACATATGATCTACGAGTGAAACATTTCTATTAATAAGTTTCCGACGAGCATTGGAAGTTATGGTGGCTTTCTGAGTTATTATTGCCGTAATATTGACACCGTCTTGCGACCAACTCCGTCCAACTCCTGAATCATTAAAATGATAATACTGAAGTTTATGGCACGTCAAACTATTCCGATACTAATAGAGTCGGGCTACGAGCGTAGCAAGCTTTGATAAGAAGGCTGTGCGGGGGAGGCCGCGATAGCGCGAGAACAAAGACTCGGGCGGTGGTAAAGCCTTAGGGTTCGCCATCTTTCCAGTCCTAGGAGAGCATTTGTGGAGTTATTTTATTACAAATAAGGAGAGGAAGAGTGTTCCTCGGGGAGGCCGCTGAGTGAGGTGTGCTATGGCAAATGAGATACAACGCCAGTTCGCTACATGTTACTCGCTCTTGTATATTTTACCGAAATCTCCTGAGTTACTTCTAGTGTGTTTACATTTTAACAACTTTTACAACATATAAATTGAAGCGTTTAACTTTATCTTCTCAGTTATTTTTGCTAAGTCGTAAACATGAAGTTATATGACATCAAACTGGAAATTAACAAACTTCCTTTCTACATCCTATTAAAATATTTTTAGAATGCAATTACAATTGTTATTTTCAGATCTATAATCTGGTTTATGCAATAATGTAAAAAAAATATATTGGAAACAACTAGTTCTACAATTTTTACTTTTTATTTACATAAATACCTGTTAAAACTAAAGTGTCCAACACGTTTAAAAAAAACTTAGCAAAAGATTAAAAAAAGTATGATTTTGAAGGGACAAAGGATGAATATCGAATTGATTTAGAAAATCATATTTTCCGTTAACAAATATTCCGTTGTCAAGACTTATCTTCTTAATAGACACATTTTTAATTTGAACTTCAGAATTATATTATTCTAAACACTTTTATCTTATATTCAAATAATCTATACTGTAAAATTTTATTCATTTTATTTTAGTGAGTTAGAATTCAAAACTTGTAATTCTTTAGAATATTTCCTAAGCAATTTTTACATTTTATTTCTTAATCTGTAGTTTGTTTGTAATATTTACATCACATAACAAAACAAAAGTGAAAAATAAAGAAAGAGTAATTTCCCATTTTGGTTGATTTGATTGACTAGTTAAATTAATTGCAGATCTAATTAAAAAGCCAAGTCTGGTCAACGTCTTTTGTTATTCATTTCGCGTTTCATCCTGTATTCATTTCCTTATACGTAGCACTCCTTACTGCGCCGAAGTGTAAATGTCGTTTTTCTATCAGAATCTATATGGGAACAAACAAGACGGTCTTGTAACTCACTAACAGAATTAATTATTGTTAGTTGACAAAAAAATACGTAAACTAATTAGGCAAATAATTACGAATGATCAGGTCAAGGTGCCTCCATATTTCCAAGTAAAGAAATTGTTTTGGTGTTCCAAAAATTGTAACATCATGCAACAACCTTAATATTAATTTTTCATTCGGAAGTTGATGGGTGGGTAAAGCCTAAGTGCTGAAGAGCACCAGAGGGTTGTCCACTGAGATGCTAGAGTGGCTTCTTTGGCTTTTGCGGGTTAAAGAGTTATTTGTGCTGTGGCATGTGGTTTTCTTAGTTTGGACTTTGGGGACTTAGACGACTACCGTCTAGTTAACCGAACAACCAAGAACGAACACGGAAACTACTCTAGTAAGGTTTACCGCGTTAAGAAAGTGACTTATGAAACTTACCATTAGCGTACAATAGCTGTAACCTGTACTGAATTCCATTATTCGTTTTTGGTGCTTCAGATTCCTGCAATATAAAATAAAAAAATTAATACATTGAAATCACAACATTAAATACTTTATAATATATTCAAGAGGGCCGTAATGACTAAGTATAAATTATTATTAGTAGTGGCCCCACTGGCTCTGTTGGCTTAGCCCAATTGCATATGAATTTACTCTCAGGGTCTGTTCTTCAATAAAAAAAAAATATTTATGAAATTAATATAAATTATAACAGCATAACGTATACCTGTTGCTATGTTGTTACTGTATAGATTTATTTCATCCCTTATTAAAACAATTATATTTATGGAGAACACATCAGTTTGTTGCAAGAGATTTTATAATTTGGAAATTTATCTGCGCGGGATAACTAGTATGGAACGGTGCTCGAACATATAATTTTGTGTTCAAAATTTATTTGTGGAAATAAAGCAGCTACGATTATAAGTATTACACCTACTACCTAGATACGTATTGTAAATAAGAGCGCTATACTGATTGCAAATTCTCTGTACTAATGCATAAGCGGGTCGAAGATTTTAGGAGGATATTCGGAAGTGTTAAAGCGCCTAGCTGGCAGTTTCATCCAGGTAGTTCGCCTCTATTTAACAAATATACTAAAACAACTTGAACTAAAGACAATAGTGTGGAATTAAATAAGCTAGACAGATTGTACCATATTTCGTGATAAATGCAAAGCTACACTGTATGGTGTATAATGTCCTTGCAAGTTAAAAATGTTTACGTTGTCGTAGGTAGGTAAGGCTCTCAAAAGAAAATTCCAAGTGTGTGTATTCCTGGACGTCGGCGTCGGTCGGTGTTAACTCAGGGTTGCAAAAATAATTGATCTAAAAGTCAGCAGCTTAGCTTGATGCAGGATACTCTCTATTAGATCGTACAGGAGAGGTCCTTAAATACAGTTCTGTATCATTTAATATAACATCTTACTATGTTTGATAAGGTAGCTCTCTTCCATGTGTATTATTTGAATGCAATTAATACGGTACATGATTTTGGCCAAGAAATGTAATAAAATCGTCATCAGGTGAATATCGGAAAAGAAGATATTGATGAGGTTTTATTAATTACATTAGAGCAAATTCAATTCATTTTGCACTTCACCTGTCAAGGCTATGCATCTTGTCATGTTAATTATCTAATTTACTTTAGCACTGTAGCACAAACATATCGTGCATGTTGTGTATGCACTTTGATTAAAAAGTAACCCGGTACATGTTATCATACATCAGGGTGCACCGACACTCACGCCACGTTCTCGCTGCCACTTGGATAAATTTTAAAATTAGTGTAGTATTTTGCCCTGCTCTCTTTGTTGCCATGGCAGTCATTTAGGAAACTGTACCGAGAAAGGAAAGTGAGATGAATAAATACAGCGTGTTTTGGCTTAGAACAAAGTTGTAGACGGGCGGAGGAAGGGGTGTAATTGTGTTCGTGGCGATGCAGAAGATTAGGGAGCGCGTTGGGCAGAACATTTATCATGAAACCCAAACCCGAGTTGAGCTACGGTCACAACAGAAACCATTATCACACCGGCTCAAAGCAGAATTCAAAACCGTTATTTGTGTTGTGAAACTAGAAAGTATATTCAATTAAATGAAACAGTGCAAATGTAAACGGGTTTCCAGTAAACGCATTAGCTATTTGAAATATGCATTCACTACTTTGAACAATTTGAACGACAATTGAAGCGCTTTCGGATAAAGCAAAAGATATTTAATTTTCCAACATGGGGGAGTTTTAAAACGGTGGAAATTCTGGGTCAGTAGAATGTGAAAATAGCAATGAACGTACGGATGTTTTGGAAACGATCGGTAGTCGAGTGAAATGTCACTAAATTAAACAAAGAATTACGAGCACATTTGGACGGGAACATGCAGGAATGCAAAATTTATTAACAGTCCGACAACTCTGTTATTGGTAGAAGGTTTGGTTAAAGCGTATTATACTGTCAATAAGTTTAAAGTGGGATCCATTATGCTTATGCAATCTCTCCTAACGATAAGCGGTCAGAAAATGTAATAAGGGTTTATACTAACGAAATATACTACCTTACTACAAAAAGAACATACTGAAGCGTACTTCGCAATATGAAACAAATCCATTGGTTCGTAGCAGGAAAATATGGTTTTGATGTGATTTTTTTTGTAATATTTTTAATAATCTTAAATTTTTGTAGCTCTGTCGTAATTGCTGTACGTTTTCTGTAATGAGGAAAAACTTTATAAAATTTGCCAAATGGGAATCGAACCACTACTCCACCAATTGTAATTGACAGGGATTGAATATTAAATTAAGGAATTGTTTAAAATTTATAAACATTCACGGAATAAGAGAATAATAAAACAAACATATACAGGATGTTCCTGAAATACTTGGCCAAAATTTAATATCTGTTTCAACTCATCATTGCGCATAGTGCAACACAAATGCATTTTAGGGTAACTATCAGGTAATATCTGTAGATGCAGCATGTCTCGATCTGGACCCTACCTAAACAGTCTTGTTTTCGCAACCGCAAATAACAGATCACAAGATTTAGGAGATCGTATGAGTAATGGCTTTGGAATTATAAAGATTCAACCCAATAGTATTTAAGTTACACAATCATTCGTCAGATATACCTATGGAAAAATATATTAATATTGGAAATTTTCAGAAATTTTACACACATCTCAGTCGAAACTGCTTTGATACACTTACGATGAGCTCAACCAGATTGTAAATTTTGTTTAACTATTTCAGGAACACGCTGGACATTAATAGTGGAACTGTTAGTCATGTTATCCGAAATCGGGTAATTGATAATTACATTCACCTAATAGTGCTAGGCCACATTCAATGAATTTGTTTTAAAGTACAACAAAACATACGTAACTTTCCAGTATTATATGGACAGATACAAATTGACCGTGTACGGATAGTGCACGGAAGCAATTGCATTGCGTATAAATTTTCTTGTAAAGTAGTATTGTGGTATGTTTGTAGAAAAATTTAGTAAACACGTTTGTAGTCGGTTTTTACATTTAAAATATATACAATGGAAAGTTGGACATATTTTTAATGTAATGAGATCTTTGCTGCGTAGGATAATATAAAACCTGGTAAACATCTCGTAATGCTTGGCACAATACATAAAAACACATGTAGATTAAAGGATGTATTAGCATATGAAATTATTAATTTAATATCGAGGCTATATCAATATTGGACAATGAACTTATGATACATAATAATTTAACGGAAAATGAGGTTTAAACAAGTACAATTAGATTTGTAGTTATTAACATGAAATACATATAAAATATTAGATACATACTGACATTTCTGTTTGTGTGTTTGTCTCCTTTTTCGAACATTTCAATCTAAATATAGCAACTGTTATACCCTTTGTGCTTAAAAGAAAATCGTTTGTACAAAACCTACCTTACAAACAAAAATAATACCTTAACAAAGAGAAAAAAATGGCAGAAACTGACCTGATCTTTTTCGATGAATCCGATGAAGGCAGTGCGTTCGATTTCCACGGGTTGCCCCGCCCGGTCGTAGAGCGCGATGACAAAGTGGAAGAAGTTGGATTTTCGTAGATTGCTCGGGGGTTGCTTTTCGAAGTGCGCTCTGCCGACACCAATTCTGAAATACACGTGTTAGCCTATTAACACCTCTTAAACAGTCCACATTCTAGTGTTATTGCATTTCGACCCTTCTAATCTAATTTAACATTGCTAAGATAACGTGGTTAAGCGTTATTATTTGAAGTGTCACAACACCATCTGTGCGGAAGGGTTCGTCTAAGCGGTCAATGCGGACTCTATTGTCCGGTGCATTGGTAGTAATTGCTTAGGTACCATTTTCGCTCACCCTAACAAGATAACAGAACGCGTTGGCCATGTCAGGTATTCAGGGATGAGAATGCCGGGGGCGAGTCGTATGATAGCGAATGTTACGTGAACGTTAATATCCTATGCCCGTAAAACCATCCGTACAATGATCACCACCACATCTCTCTGCGATGCGAGTAGAAATTCTCCTACACGCCGATGTGTTGTTTTATTGACCATAGTAAAAGCGTCATCTGACAGTTATGTATATTTGAAATGTATTGAATATATCGGCACTGCATTTTGTCAAATAAATAAATGGAGTGGCAAGTAATACGAGCGGGGAGGGGTGGCTCAGGTGCAGCCTGTGCTAGATATAGATTACATTATCGATGAACCGGAACGTGACCCGATAGTCAGGGAGATAAAACTGTACCCTCCGATTCTGCACACTTACCTGAACACCTCAACTTAGTTGCTAGTTACTATATACTACTGCGGTGTAGTATTTATAATGATAAATGACTTTTGAACTTGTTCATACATCAAACTTCAGTTGAAGTTACTTTACTAATAATAATAAAATTAATAAACGAATCCACCAATAATTACTTAAATGACATTAATTTGAAAGTTTGGTTATTCTATTTCCTAACAGTTTATACAGGGTGTTTCTTAAATCGCGGACACGGAGCATGGTACTACATTCCCCTCCAGATACCAATTGGAAAAATATAATACAATAATGCCCGTTCTTCGCTAGTTTCAGAGTTATTCTCCGTCAAAGATTGAGATTCAATTCCTTTATGCTTTGCAAAAACGGGTAAATTTTAACCGTTCCGCATTGTTCATCAATCAAATATTAAATCTTAATAAATTTGGAATTTTTTATACGTTGTATTCCTTCCTCCGAAGACATTCTTTCTGATAAATATCTGCTGTTAAATTTTTTTCAATATGTTGCAACAGTGCATTGTAGCTATGAGGTTATTACCTAGGAAACTTGTTCATACTGCCTTATTAAAACACTAAACGTTTAAAACAAAGTCCGTGCAAGCATGCGCAATGTTGTCAAATTTAAAATTTTTAAAATGGGAATAACTCTGAAACTAAATACATTAGGACATAATCGCCTATACTTTTTTAACTCAGTTTTAAGATGAGAAACGCGTAGTGCTCTCCGTGTCCGCCATTTAAGAAACACCCTGTATAAAATTTAGATGAAAGGCTGTTTCGTTAAGTTGCAATTAATGAAATTCAAAAAATTGTAAATGATAACATTTTCCACAATTTTTAATACATAATTTTATATTTTTCAATAATTGTAAACTATATAGAATATCTATCAATTAATAATAAATTATAAAGTAACATTCAATGAGAAGTACTGGGTTTACAAGATTTTACTTTACTGTCACACACATTACGTTAATGGCATAATTTGGAAAGCCATTTAAAAATAAGGACCGGTGTGTACCTATTAACAATTAGACGCTTGGACTATTAAACTGATTCCAGTACTAATGCACTCCAGAAATTTTTCTGAATAGGTAAGTGAAACCGTTTCGTCCCTGGGTCTTTGTGATGTGGTATAGAAGCATATGGCCGCAGCAATAGAAGCTCCTCTAAGTAATTCTCATAAATAATTGTTTTCGAACAACAGTCTATAATAATCAACTAAATTCATCAGAAATGTATTTTGTATTTAAATAAAAATCGTAACTTGAATAAGACAATAAATGATATAGGGATACTATGAAATACAAAAATTTAGTCATTGTCACGAACTGTAAAATCAAATCAAAAATGCTTTCTTTTGTACTTATTCTTAAACAAGAAAATTGTAATAATTTTATTTACTGTAACTTAAGGGTATAGGTATGATCAACATGAATACTGAAGCTCACCAGTGAATAAATAAAAAATTAAATTTGCAACGTTATTAATTGGTCGCTGTCATCGAAGTCAGTTGCGGTAGACAGCGAGTTCATTCGTCAGTCTTCCCTTTCACGCACATCATCGGTCGCCTAATGATAATGACGTAACGCATTTATTTTTCTGTAAATACACGGGAGTTCCTAGGTAATTACCATTACTAAATTAGTTATAGCTTGGCACTCCTTCAAATAATATTAATTGTCAACTGTCCAAACGCTCTTTGAATAGTCGATGATATACTTAGGTAATTACACGACTTATCTCATGAAATCAAGTAATTACTGAATGTTCAAATGCTGTCCGAATGTACGTCTGATGAATTACTCGAATTAAAAATGTAATTCAGGTACTATTTTACGTCAATCAAGTAAAATGCTTCGTTCTATGAAACATTCAGTATTTCGTCGGGGCGTTTATTAAAATCGTTTGTTCAACGGTACGGGACACACACACGAATGAATTGCATAAATAAAGTTTGTATTGGTCTAACCGCATGTGAAGCGGGATCAATTGCAATCAGAACCATTTGTGGCTGGAGCGACGCCCGGCTTGGTCCGCAGGAATCCAACACTGAAATATGCCCCGGAGTCGCGTGAATTACACCAACGCGATAATTTATATCCCGCTTCTAATCAAGGTGGTAAATGCTCGGCTTGTTGGGTTCCATTAAATTCATAGCACACGATAAAAACTGAAATAAAGCAGCATTTTGCAGCCACTCCACAATTTGCCGTATATCAATTTCAAACCGAATCAAACTGTATACAATAGTAATTCAAACACTAACTTAATTCAACACTACCTTTTTTCATATCCAGAACCAGAACTATGTCAACATTTTGTTTGTACGTTCGAGTTTTATTTTTTCTTTTTTTTATTAAAATCAGAAAATCATGTCTAAAGAAATTGAAAATATGTCTTTATTTCACTTTAAAACTGCCTTTTCGTAGTAATACTTTGAATGCGTTACAAATGGAAAAACGAAGTCCTATAAATATGTTCAAATCATTCTTCAATCCATAAGTAAATATTTTTATTTTAATTATAATTATTTTTGGAGTTCATGATAGGTACTTTTAATTTGCTTAAATTATTTTTATGAATCTAGGCTACTTGAAATTTAAGTTGACAAACTTAAATTATAATTTTATCACAAAATAAAAGAGTAGCATATCACTTAGAAGTAACACTACAAGTAACTTACTTACATTCCTCCAAACATTATGGACACTTGTAGCAAATCAAAATATTTTTAGCAATCATTTTCGACAAGATAAACATTAAAAATCAAAATCATTTTATAATTTACTTGGTATTACGGGTTTGTGTTAGATTTTCATTACAGTACATTATTTAATATTCCAACTGAAATTATAGGATTTTTTAGTTTTGTTAATTTAATCTTGAAGTTAAATCTGTATTCTGCATTATTTTCCATGATGTTCAGCAATCTGCCAAATTTCGTGTGATTTTTCTCCAATAAATAATTGTTCCGCATAGACGGTAATTGAAAGGATAGAGGTATAACTTGATATGCCTATATTTTTTGCCTCAGTAAAGTGTTTCTACATCATTACCTAAACGCATGAGAATGTCATGAAACGTTTAGATAAAAAACAGGTTACCCCCCGTTTTGTTGAAACATCTAACATTTAACTCGCCCTGAGCTTTCAAGTGCTCATATTGCAACCACTTTACTGTTTTGTAAAAAAAACAACAAAACATTCTTGAAAATGAACTAGTAGGTAATATTGACTGAACGTAGTAATAACAAATTTCACTTGGATTTTCTGTAGCGCAATAGTGACTATTTGCACAAATATCGTTTAAATGGAAGTATGGTTGACAATGACTATTACACTTTCAGTTTGAAATAAATGCTTACCACTGAAAAGCAGTTTTCTTTCAATTACAGTATACAGTATGTATAAAAATACACTGTGTTTTTATCTTTCTGTTAGTACCTATATTCCAAAAAGCAATCCCAATCTCTCAACTTAATTGATTGAAAATAACTTTTCACAATTTATTTTCCAGTTTAGAAATTTAAAAGTGTGTTGTATACTTGAACGTTTATAGATGTTATACGTAGTATACAGAAAATAAGTTGGTGGCTTCGTTGATGCACTCGCACAGGCCCTGAATGATTGTGAAGTCTAAGCTTAATAGGAAAGTATAATTGCAGAAGGTATTTTTGCCGTTGGCATTGCCATTATACGTTCAAAATAGTTAATTTAAATGCTTTTACTAGGGGCGGCTTAGGTCAGAGGTTAGAATGTGGTACTTAAGTTGGCTTACAAAAGCAGTAAGTTTTAGTCTCGTTCGGGTACTTCGTATTAGATTATGTACTAGAAAGGTGGACGTATGACTGGCAGTTGGCGCCGCCGTTTGTATTTAAAAAAAATACATACTAGTAGTGATAGAAAGTATTAAAAGCCGAAACCAATAAGAGAAAAAAATTAGTTTAAATTACGCAAAAATATTGATACCTCCCTCAGTAATTAAATTGAAACTGTTATTTGTTTCTTGAATCGTAATTTATTTTTAGTGTTTCGAGTAAATGTTCACTTAAAACAATTCCTTCTCCTATTATTAATATTTTACAACCGCATTTTATGATAAAAAGAACACTTGCAAATAACATAATACAATTTCATACTCTTCTGTAAAAATAAACAGTATAAAAAATAGTCTGTACATGTTTTCAGAATAAACATACTTGTTTTAAACACGTGGTGGCACATCGGTTGGCAAGTAGCAGTTAAGTGAACAAGCTGCTAATTAGATTCCTGGGCCGCAATGCGACCGCAGCATTAAAAGCTCGCCCTCACGCCAATCCACCAACGACAGCTAATAAAGAACTGCGTAAAAGTGTTCGTGTTACGTGGCGTCTAAAAGCACAAAAAATGTAAAAAGATTGAAATCTTATTATGTTCTATCTAGTTTAATGTTTACGTAAAAAATACCTAAAATTGATAAAAATTCTAAAATGAAGTGTTTAAATAGAAAACATAATTTGAATGTGGAACTGTAGCTGTAGCTACCTAGTAGATAGTATTAAATAAAATAAAATAGCGCAAAAGAAATGTGTTATAAATAAAATATGATAAACGCAATAAATTTTTTGAAAACAGGGGACAATGGCCAAAAGATAAAGACATATAAATAATTACAGGATAACAGAATTTCAAAATTAAACAAAACAAACACTTCAGGTTTAAGTAAAGGTGATTGATTAAAGAGATATACAGTGATTGAGATCTGGAAAATGTTAACAAATATACAGTGGGTTAAATTACAAAGAAAGTTAAGTTAGGAATGAACCCAGTATATTCGCATTTTTGAAAAAAAATCCTTTCGCAGCTGTATACTACACTGTACTGACTTTATCTGAAAGTTTATCAAAATAGGCTTTTGAAAATAATAATAATAATAATAATAATAATCTCTACACTACCCATATCCTGTTGCCAGGCCCCAGAAGCGAAATGCTTGTGCGGGGGGGAGGAAGGGGCTATTATAATAGAGCACATATTTCCATAAAACTTTGAAAATGCATGTAAAAGTAATCACAATTAATAGTACTTTTGAGGTGTAGACTAAATTAGTCTACTCTACTCTATTATACCTTCTAATCTTTTTGTTGAAAAAATACGATTTCATTAAAGTTTCGAAAATTCTTCTGAAGATTGCAAGTTTAAATTATCAAATATGCCATGGAAACCAACCGGAATGTGAAAATTTTATGGAAAAAATATTTAAATATAACTATAAAAATTATTATCAAATTCACCGCCTCTTGGTTGATAACAAAACTGATACCTATCGTTCAGTTTTATGGTAGACCCACGGCTGTCTAGATGCGACATAAAGCAATTATTTAAAAAAAATCTGAGTATCAAATAAACAAATGAAACATTCTACTGTATGTAGAATTTCACCCCGAATCTAAATATGTAAAAATATACAGGGTGTTCCATTTCCATTTATAATGAAAACGTTGAGCATCGTAACTTCAAACAGCTGATAGATATATTTACGAAAGGGTGATATGAAAAGATATCATTTGCCTTACCATTTAAAATTATTATGTTGTTTGTTGGATCCAAAAGGATCCGTAAGGATTTGTTTAGGTAACGGCCTGTATAACTAAAACTATGTTTTGTAAAATATTTGTAACTCGCTCCTTAAAGTGTTGATAATTATTCGTTGAATTATTTTTTTGCTTATGTCCCCTAATATTGAATTTCCACAACTTTCTCTTCAACAATACTTAACAATCCTGAAGAATTAAGTTAAACTGAAAATTTAAAATTAAAAAACTAAAATATTTAATATATAGGTCTAATGAGAAAACCTGCAAGTTTTAATTTTTCGCTAATATTTATTAGGCAGTGCATATTCAAAATTTTTCAAAAAAATTAATAAGTTGTCTCTCATTTCCTCATACCTTCTGTTTCAGTCCAACTTCTATCTGTTACTCTGTCCAAATTTCCAATAGTGAAATTATTTAAAGTTTACATCTCCTATACCTATCTACAATATACTAACAGGCTAATTAAGATATTACCTACTACCTAGAAAGAATACATGGAAAAGCCTATGAATAATAGGTTCATTATAAATTTTAACTTTTGCAAAAATGATTTTAACTAAAACATTTCCAAATCATAATATAGAGTCTAGTTTTTAAAATATATTGTCTTTACGGAATCGGCTAAGGAATTGAAAATAATTTTAATTAAAAGGTAATTTGATAACTAATATGTATAGAATCGCTGTTTAATAACTAATCTTACCAATTGCTCCATAGAACAAAACAATTTTAAGAGATAAAATTAATTAAATGCATAGAGCTCTCCATCAACATTTGGGTGATGTAAATACATATAATGTTTATAGAGAACAAGCAAACAAGTACAGTGACAAATAGGACAATTAGTACCGAAGCTACCTCTACGTTAGTCCTGGAGGGTATTTATAGGATTCGCAAATCAGATAATGGTGGTGTTTATGTCAGTTTTTCGCTCATTTATTTCACGCGCTCAATTGAGTGCGGTATATAACGAACCCGGTACAGCATCGGCGCCAATAGACGGGTGATTATATTGAAATACTGTCGCCTAAAACGGAAAATCTGCAGTGATATATGGTCGCCACCCCAGCCACATAAAATGGGCTATTTATTTGATAGGGATGCTGAAATGATTGTTATGTTAATGCAGCGCAAAAGTAAATCTTTAACTTGCAATTATAGGTCTTTTAAATGTTGCTCACAAGCTCTTTATTTCATGAAAGCATAGTTTAGACCCACAGTATAAGTAATATATTACAGCCACTATCATAAAATGTATAAAATAATGACAAATTCAGTTGTATGCCCTAAGTTACTCTATTTATTAAACTTTTCATGTAGTAGCATGTCGGTATTAGTAACTAGTAGAGTCTGAGTAGAGTAGGTACTGTAAATTCTATCTATCAACCAGTAAATGTTAAACAAAATACATAATATTTCATGTCTATCAAAATTAGAGAATAATTAAAAAGACTTCGGGTTTGGCTAGCAACAACATATCTTATTTCTACATTTCTGAATTTTATTTTTAAAATGACAATGTTTATGCAGGGTCTAGTCTGTATCCCAACAAAATAATATTAACTTGCAGGTTTCAGGTACCTGGTCTGCCTGTCACCGTTCAATCCAAACAAAATCTGTTACAAGCACCCATCTTATTTTCGAAACTAATTATTATTCAAGAAACAATTTCCAAGACAGAAATCATCTGTATGACATTTTTGCTAAAATAGGGCCACAGCGATTTAAAAATTATAGGACGTACTAACTATTGGTTTTAAAAAATAAAACCACACTTCTTCGACAATTTAGCTTTTTAGTATACAATAAGAATTATTACTACAAAACTGCATAAACTATTATTTCATTCTACTTAGATTTGTTTAAAACTTCCCAATTTTATTTGCAATTGATTGTTTCTTATTTTGAAGCATTAAAAAAAATTTCAAACAACATTAATAATTAGACTGTATATTTATAACAAGCTTAGTTTTGTTTTTTACTAAGAAAGAAAATAGGCAGGAAATTTTAAGGCAATACCTTTGAATAGTTCTTGAGTTCTTACTCTTATGATAATATTTTAAAAAATAGTAGGTACTTACTACTGTTCATAGTTTTTCCTTGATCTTATATTATGTAAATTATTTTCATTTAAAAGCTGAGATCTGGTTTCAAATCGAATCTTTAATATTGTCTATAAAGTTACCTTTTAAGGAACCTGTATATTGGATATGGCAGTCTCACCTTGGATAAAAACATAATTTATTTGAATTTTTCACAGAAAGGTTGGTACGTGCTAAACTGATAAATCGTTCAAAAATTTTTAAATTTATTAATGGAGGCATACAAAAATCATAGAAATCTTTCTAAAGTAATTTTTTTGCTTCAGTATCGTTTGGGATTACAGTGTTTATGCTTTTTGGTTTAAAATGGATAGGTATATTCTACTCATAGTAACTTTTCATTACATTCATTTTTCGCTGAAAAATATAGCGTTACAACACTGACGATACTGCATAAAATCCTCCGCAAACATTTTAAATAAATTTTCATATAGCTACTGTTAACCTGAAAACTTTTAATCCGTCGCATTACACTAACAATAAATTTTTTATGAGGTTACAAAATGTTAAAGCAGTGAATCAATCTATATTTATTTTATGATGTTCCTTGTAAAACTTTTTTTTGGACATTTTACAATTTTATAAAATATTTTGTACTTTGTACAAATATTTACATAAGTAATTCAGTCTTTTAATAAATCCTAAACCGTAAGAAAAAGAAAAGGAAAATTAACCTGCCGTCAAATTTTTATCTTGTTAAAGATTTTGTAGAAAAAAATGATTCAAAATTGATATTCAAACGATTGTTAAATGCTTAAAAAATATCGGGTACTTTATTAATCGACATTAAATTTCATGTAATGCAATATAAGATAATTGAATGTAATTAATATCTACCAATATTTTAATTGCGTACTTATTAAAGAAACCATAAGAAAAACATACCCGTTCTGATCTTGCATAGAAGGCTGCATCCACGAACGCGTGGTGGATAACGGCTCTTCCTTGAGGCTGGGCCCACGTGGTTGATGGTGATGATGCAGGCCCGCGGCATCCTGGTGATGATGCAATCCGAACATGAGTCCTGGTGCAGCGACTCGCGGCCCACCGGTTCCGGGGTACAGCTTGCGGCCCCACGCTGCAGCCACCGGGTCCAGATCGGGCGCCGGTAAAGAGAGCGCGGGCCAGGGAGACGCCGTCGGATAACCGCGCTCCGCGGGGTTGCTCTCGTCGGACCGCGTCTTGACTGCTATCTGCTGGACGCGGGGTCAAAGTCAAATGGTCGTTTGATTTAACAGCAAGCAAGTGCACCACCACTGCACATTAGCACTGGCCACTTGAGTACCACCGAGTTCCGGAAACGCGATGCGGAGATTTCGTAGACCGAAGAGTCTTAACACTCTCACAGCATCATAGTCCCGGTGGAAGATGGATGACAGCTGGGCCAGAATCTCGCGAGAGACCACTTGTACGCGAAGCCAACAAGCGGATAAACACGACTGGGACGCTGATAAGCATCGAATGGTCGGCTAGCAATTTGACGGTTTGCGACCTCTCGGGGGTGGAGAGGTGGCTGTTCTGTTGCTCGCAAATATTACAGCATCGAAGCGGCCGCTGAGTTGCCTCCCAAGGGTTGCTTCCCGCCACACCCCCAGAGACCGTCGGCTCTGGAAAGACGCCGAGCGTCGGTCGGGCTGAATAGCGTCGGACGAGGGTGGAAGGCCGCCCTCGACGCTCAACCCCAGCGATTGCGACCAACCGCCGGAGACTCGGATCTTCTCCGGCGTCCAATGGAAATCCGGAACATCAAGTTTGGGTACACCCCACGGTGTCATAGCATTATCAACTATTTTCTCTGAAGAGAAGGGATAGGACTCGCGGGGGTTGTGCGGCTCCGGCGGAGCAGCTTCCAACAGTGCTGGTCTCTGGTGGAGGCACTTTAAAACGTATATTTAGCTACCGGATACGGGTTGCAGTACCTGCGACTGAATTGGACGTTTTGCTAGGCGCCACACCGTTACCAAAACCGCAAACAGGTGTTGGCGGCATCGACGATCTCGAGATTATTTTAAATCATAATAATGTTTTAAAAACTTATCAGTTGATATTATAATGCATCTTGCATCGTTATTAGACGTTACGAAAGCTTTAATTCCAAATTTTAATGCAATTATTGATTTATTTTACATTTCACTAGCTATAATTTAAATTTTGTAGTGTGCAATTCTATGTTTTTAAATTTAAATAATACTGTTCAGTTTATTATAAATTATCTAATTAACTATATTTCGGTGAGTTATTAATTATAAATTTATCTGAACTTCTTAATTAGAGTCTTGACAACCCATTTCGAGCAATATATATTTTTAAAATGAAACTTTTTGTAATTTTGCAGTGAGCATGAATTTTAAAATTAAAAGTGTAAATTTAATGAATGATAACTTAAAAAAAATATTATTCTTTAATTTAATAGAAGTATGCTTATGTATTCCGAGGAATATGTTTTGTAAATAAAATATTTTAGTTATAAATTACGCGTTTAGGTAAGTCTTGTGTTCCTACAATATTTGTGGAAAGAACCAATTATTAAGCACATTTTCGAAAAATTAGCCTTAAGATCAAATATAATTTTCTTACAATACATTGCTTTTCGTTTATATTTTGCAGATTGCACTACATGTTTCAGAAAAATTAATTTATTTAAAATTTAAAATCAGCAAGCCTTTTGTGGCTTATATAATTTTATTTAGCTTGTATACAGGGTGGTTTCCAAGGGATTAAACCCAACATGCCTTATTAAATTATGGTTTTATGTTTAGATTTTAGATACAATTAAAAAAAAATACTTAGATCAGGTTAAAACGTTTATTCTTTCGCTGTATAATCAGCGTTGAAAAAAAACATGTTTTTTTTATTTAAAACAAAAAAACATGTTTTTTATGCTTTAAAAGGTTTTTTAATGTTTAAAACTGTTTTTTATAGCATTTAAAAAAAACATGTTTTAAACCACAATTCTAGTGTTTAAAACTAAGAAAAAAAATTATCACAAAAACAAATATTATGATAATTTATTGAATGTTCGAGTCAATTTTAAAAATTCTAATATCCCAATATGTTTTACTAACATCAATTTTTGAAGAAGAAAATGATGCATAAATCATTATTATTATTTTTTTATTTGTATCTTTCTTTGGATAAGATTATATTTTTCTACTAATATCAGTTAGTTTAAAAATAATATGATGCTAATATTCATTTTTGCTTATTAGATATCTTTTTTACTTGTTAATTTAATTTTTTGAAATATATTTCATAATTTCATATTTGCCAATAAAATCATTGTTTATTGTCTTAAATAAAAACTAACAAAAAAAATTTAAAAAAAAATGTTTAAAATTTTTAATCTTAATTCATGATTTTCAGATTTTTAGTACTAAAAAACGTGTTTAAAACACATACAAATTAAACGTTTGTTTTAAACACATTTAAAACATGATTAAAACAAAACCGTTTTAAACAGGTCCTTTTGTTTTAAACATGTTTTAAACATTTTGTTTTAAACAAAATGTTTTAAACATAACAACGCTGTGTATAATATAGAGCTACCTAGCTAAGTACACAAGTCTTGTTTGACATTTTTTCCTCATTATTTTTAGTAGATAAGATTTTCTACATTTTCACTTAAAAGAAATATATTCGTTAGAAGATAACAATGTACTGTTTGTCTGTTTCTGATGACAAAATGATTTAAATGTTTCAATTCAGATTGAAGAATTTTCTTTATTCTTAGCATTTTATCAAGAAAAAGGAGAAGCAAAGGATAAATGATTAAAAAAATTTAAAGATAGTAAACAAATAATTTGAAATTCCGTGTGTTAGAATTCGAATTATTAGGTGGTGTGATAGACCTCTCTGATGGTGTCAGTGTTAAGACATAGTAAGCAAAAATAGATCCATGTTAGATAAAGATAGTAAAAAAATAGCTGTTTTTTTTTGTTTGCTTAAAGCGACGAATTTTTATTATACAAGCATGAAACAAAAGTACACCCTCTAGATGCAATAAACAACTACTAAAATTAACACATCGTGTTCGCACACTCTTCAAAATTTCAGTTTTATCTGTTTAGCAGTCTATTTTGATATCTGAAAACACTAAAAATATATAATGTTTAACCTTACACCCCTACATCAAATTTTACGTTTACGTTTTAGGTTGGTTTACTTAATTACATTTCTTTCGGGGTATCAGGTATCGAGATATTATTGCGGGATTGAAACCACCTCATCACATTAATCCCATTTTGTTTAATAAGCAACTGAAGCTTGCGGTTTTTAAATTTTCAAAAGTAGGTATTAGAAACTATCCAGAAACAAACTAGCATGGTTCCCATATGTAAAATACGTAGCAAACATTGGTTTTTAATTTCCACATTAATTACTACTGACTGTTCAGTCAATTCGTTAGGATATTTTACATTTAACTAAAACTTTCTCCCTCAACATGCACTGAAGTTAAGGATGCGTTAAGCTCAATTTTCTTCATTAGACTTGATCTGCATTCCACCCCCTTGCAATGCTTGGCTGCTCTCTTATTTCCAACAGCTACCATTTTTATTAGCCTTATAAATTTGTTTAATTGGTCTTTCATGCAAACTAGGCTGCTTAAATTCTGTTGTCAAAGTTAGTTTAGTTTTGAATCTCCAGATTAATCGACTACTGATGAGAAATACTACAAACCATTGCTACCTCGTTTATTTATTGCTTTTACTTATATCAGTTTGAACACAAAATGCCAGTGAACAAAACAAACAAAACTAAATAATATTAAATAAATACTTTTTAAAATACAATCCCGTATTGTGTTCTAAGAAATAATTTCTAAAAATTACACCTTCACTATAATTATTAGCTATTTCTTTTTCTTTCGTCATTTACATCCGTTCTTCCATCCGCTGACGACTATTAAAGGCCTCCCCTATTCCCTTCCTTTTTTATCATTGTCTCTCACCTCTCATAACTCGCTATTAGGAATGCCGTCCTTCTGCCTATCGCACTTGAGGTCTTTTGAAATTCCTCTTTGATAAATTCTGTTTCCGTTTTAAAAGTATTTGGTCCATCTGTTTTTTGTTGGTCGAGTGCCATGTCCATCCGACGCGACGCCAGTAATTCCTGTATTTTCACCTCTGCATTTCTTTTAGTTGATTTTCATTTCCCATTCCAATGTTACATGCTAAATAAAAGGTAACCGTTTGTTGCTTTATTTATTTGATCAGAAATCTCTATTGCGATGGTATTCTGAAATTTACCATTGTTCATGATCTTTGTTTTTTTATGGTTCATCTCGGACCCAATTGTTTTTGAGTTTTTAGTTAGAATAATTCAATATTAGTTATAGCACTTATAGCTCGCTTTTAATCGGCACTGTTACCACACCATATATATTATATATTTATATATTTTTTCAAAGGAAATGTGAACAGTTTTTCAGACACTACATCACGCTGCCTTACACGTGCTTACACCTCTCTACATACTTCTAATGTCTACAGCATGGTGAGTTGGTCACGATGCTGAAAATTTTGCCAAAATCGTCGCGTAGGTAAAATCACACTTTACCCATGCGTGCCCATGCCAACAACCACAACGAGGTGTGGATATTTCTGTGGTGGTGTGAATCGAGTGGAATTTTAACATATCCGCATTGTATATCACTGATGTAAAACACCCAAAAGTTGGGAGTAGGTAGCAACAGAAAAATTTGCACAGGGTCCGGTATAGTTAAGCATAAACTCAAGAAATATTAATCTTACAGTAGTCACTCACTATATGCCAAGTTATAAGCTTACCATACCAACCTACCCCGGATAAATCGAATTTACATTACCTAACCAAAACGAATCTAAATAACAAGTATTTGTATACAGGGTATTTTGGTAAAACGAGCAATACTTTGAAATGTTAGTGAATTTGTTAATAAACCGATCGATTCTGGAAATACGGGGATGTTGTCACTGTTGTTATTTGGCTGCACCCCTAAATAGTTATTTATGTTACTAGTAGAAAATTAAGGACGGTTTCGTTTTCGTTTCCGCTTTCGTTCGTATATCACATATTATTTTTTTATTAAACATGAGTTTAAATCGAATCTCCACCTTTATAAAACAATATAACGGGTGAGTCAGACCACCCTTATCAGTCGTTTTTTTCGAAAACTGTTAATCGTAGAGAGTCGGGCCAAATTTTTTTATTACAAAAGCCTTCATGAAGAATCGAATGGTGACCTTGGCATTCGTCGGAAAAATCGGCATCCTGAAGAGTTTGCTCCAGAATGTCGAGAACTCCAAAATTCCAAATAGCACGGGGGGTCAAAAGTAGTATCGTTGAAAAGGTCTTTAAAAAGTAAGCAGGTTTTGTAGGAAAAAAATTTTTATTACCCCCACTCCTTCTGAGGAATATTCGATTGAAGTTATTAAGTAATTGTACTGTTATTTAGGTAGGATGTAAACGGCCTAAGTACCTAACTACATACGTCCTAACAATAAAAATGCATGGAAAACCAGCAGTAGATGAACACGGGCTGACAAGAAGAAAAAAACTGTTATTTAACTTTACATTTAAAAAATGTCTAAAATGTAAGTTTGACAATTTAGGTCACCCGCTTGTACTCCACTGGATACAACGAGATATGATATGAAGCTGAGAATTCGCAATGCCTGCCGGTCATTAAGTGGTGAAGAAATATTGAGAGCCACTGATAATGTGACTAGAAGACCTCGACAGTGTTTAGAAGTAGATGGACGACAGTTTGAACAATTATTGTGATATTGTCAAACTTACATTTTAGACAATTTTTAAATGTAAAGTTAAATAACAGTTTTCTTCTTCTTCTTGTCAGCCCGTGTTCATCCACTGCTGATTTTCCATGCATTTCTATTGTTAGAACGTATGACCATTTACATCCTGCCTAAATAACAGTACAATTACTTAATAACTTCAATCGAATATTCCTCAGAAGAGATGGGGGCAATAAAAATTTTTTTTCCTACAAAACTTGCTTATTTTTTAAAGACCTTTTCAACGATACTATACTTTTGACCCGCCCGCCGCGCTATTTGAAATTTTAGAGTTCTCGACATTCTGGAGCAAACTCTTCAGAGTGCCGATTTTTCCGGCGAATGTCAATGTCACCATTCGATTCTTCATGCAGGCTTTTGCAATAAAAAATTTTGGTCCGATTCTCTACGATTAACTGTTTTCGAAAAAAACGACTAGCTGATACGGGTGGTCTGACTCACCCGGTATACAATTTTTGGGTCTTGCTTGTATGATAATTTGGTTTTAATATCTACAATGCAATTTCAGTACTCAATCTGCACGTTACAAATATTTTTATGAAAACGTTATAAGTACTTTTTTCTCGCTTTTGAAAATAAAGATATCTAATTATGTGTGCATGCAATTTGGAACTTTAAATAATTAAACCGTTCAAATTAAAATGTGTACAGGTAAGTCACCTCTTTCGTGCAGAAAGGGTTATTACTTTTAGCATGCAAAATGAGTGGAAGGTTTTATGATATACATTATTTGTCGAGCATATAGTATAAGTTGTTTAGAAAATTTTATTTTAATTCTCGGTTTTAATACTATACTCGTATTCTATGTATTTAATGAAAAAATACAGGGTAGCTATTAAATATGGAACCAAAATCGTACCGGACATATGATTATGGACGTTTAGTTTATTAAGTAATTTTTATTATGTGGGAAACAATCACAATTTTCATGTACAAGTGTAGAACTTTTTAATTAAGAATATTTAAGTACCCTAAGCATTAAAACCATATGTAACACAATATCTGCAATCCACGTAGGGGTGGATTAGATATTGCTATTAGTTAATCCGGCTTATAAATATTTCCCGTAGATTTTTGTTGATATTGATTATTTGTCTTTTTCGTGTAACATTTGAATCTATTTATGGTTTACATAAAATTGCTCCAGTTTTCAGATTTTTTAAAAGAAAAACATTTCTTCTGTAATGACTATAATAAATTTCTAAAATATTAAGTAATACCAATAAACGAACTGAAAGGGAGCAATAATCAGACAGTAAAAAATCCTCAACATGCATGCTATTGATATTTGGCTATTGGTTGGTTCAAAACAGGATAATCTCCGCACACTTAAAACGAGCGAGCTGTAAATGCTATAACTCTACTTCAGCACAAAAGCTTTCCGTACTGCAAGACTTGTATATCATTTAGATACTGAACGTCATTCTGTATCAGAACGACGAAGAGGTGGCAGGATAATCAGCTGGTCGAGTGCAGGATCCTGTTGAGCCTTTCGTAACTCCCTGGCCTACTTGCCCAATCCATCACCATATTCACTTTCCTGCTTCGTAAAGCACTGCCGTTTCGAAATATTTATTTATAGGAACGCTGTACATAAACATATTTTTTCATCATCATATTTGTTTATCTCAGAAAATTTATGGAAAACAGAGAAAGTGGCAAAAAATATTTACCTAAAATATCATATGTGAACTTGATATCTTATTTTACAAATATTTTCGTTTATTATATAAGTATCCTTGGAAGAGATTTTCTAGACCGTGACCGTGTGTTCTGGTTAGAACAACTACTGACGTTATATTATTAAAACCATTTTTCTTTGAAAGTAAGAAGAGCTTGTGTTTATTTCTAAATATATTGTTATATCATTGATCACAATTTCGCGAGTTGGTGCCGGATATTTATCCACTCGGAAGAACCGAAACACAGTACTCCTGGGACTCCCTAACGACCGCTTCATCTAAATATGGATTATTTATTCCTTTTTATACATCATCTCTAATCAACTTGAGTGATAACTTTTTATTCAGAGCGGACATAGACATTATTTTTGATTTTAAAATGCATTTTCTGTGTAGAAGACAATCTCGGTTGCGAATGAAAAACATTAAGCTTTGTTTCGCTGTACTTATACATATTTCGAGATATAAAGTTGAAACAAAATTGCGAGAATTGTAAATAGGTATGTTAAAATATAATTAAGGAACATTAGCGTTGCAAACTAAAATAGAAAGATATAAATCTTAGGCATAAAGTGGTGAAATTAATACCAGGTTTTAAATCATACGCCCTAATGAAATATTAGTTAAACAGTTAGTAAGTCATTTTAATGCTTCTAATGCCAAAACACAAACCCGATGACGAGGCAACTTATATTTTACCCTTCTTTCTGAATGAACATATTTTCACACGCTTTGAGGAGGAAGCTATATTGAAAAATTGATTTATAACATTATCTGCGTTACCGGAGAAAATACGTTTTCATGCATATTTTACATATTTCTGAAATTGGAAACAGAAGTAGGGAATTGTAAAGAGATTAGCTGACACTTTTACAAGTAGTAAATTTATCATTTGTCAATTATCTGCTGCCATTGTCAGTATGGATGGGCGGTGCTCCCAACGGTTGTTCGTGTCGTTAGTATTGGTATTGTGAGATGTAAAGAAAGACCTTACAGCGAAACCGTGTAAAATGCACTAACCATACAACTTTAACTGAAGTTATTCTATCTATGTCTTTGTGGTTGTCATTGTGTTCTCAAATTTTGTATAATGTGCCAGTAATGGAAAAAGAAAGAATATCCTAGAGATAAGATATCCCATATTGTATAGGGTAATATTTCTCTGTAATATTACAAATATGTGTTTAAAAGAATATTTTTGAATTCACAGAATTTTAAAAACATTTGTAAATCTTAATAAAAACAGAAAATTTTGAAAGTTGACCATTAAAGATCAACGTTTTGCACGTCGTCGCGTCGGTCGTATGTGACTTCCTTGCTAATTATTGTTTCATATTGTTTACCTTTTGGAACTTATTTTTTAACAGATGTTTTAGAATATACGTATAAGGTTCGGTAAAATCAATACCAGTACCCATTGCAAGTCATGCAAGTACCATTAACAAAGAGTTTTATGATAAGGGTTGACTATGCATATGATGAAAGAATCTCTGCGGTGCACTGGGTAGAACCTTCGGTAGAACGAACGCCAGACCTCCATACAGGGTCGCGAGTTCGAATCCAGTTGGCGATAGACATTTTCGTAAAAAAATTTCGCCGTAACCTAACCGGGTCGAGTAAAAAACCATTAGTTATTGGGTTACAATTAACGCTCTATTCGTTGAGTGCTCGACTGTGAATAGTAACAAGACACAAATACACTATGCATCCCTAATATAGGAACTCTCTACCCCCATACAGGACATAACTCTGTGGAAATCACTGGGAAATTACCACACAGAAAATTTGCATGCAACTTCACCTTGGAGACTCTATGGTAACCATATACCTACTTCTCGAATGGAAAACTTGCCACATGTTGGTGCATGTTCGTCGCCAAAAATTTTCACGTATTATATGACTATTTGCACATTTTTACACAAGAAAGCGTTGTAGTACATGGTTATACACCGCGAGACGGCGTGCCGTCTCGTTTCTAAAATATAGTACCTGATATTTAAAAAAAACTGTTTTCTTCTTTAAGGCGCCATAACTTCTTAAGCAAGTACTTTTGTACTAAGGTATGTTTGGTTTAGTCGGTCCCATTTGACCGCAAGAATCTGTGTCTAAGTTATGTCACCATATTTTAGAGACACCCTGTATACCAATCTACAGAAATAAAAAATATAAAGAATCTCATTTTATAATTTTATAATACAGTAACTAATATAATCTTTTGCTATTTCGTCATATTAGGGCCCATAAAGCGTCCAAGCAAGTTTTCTTCATTGTGGATTTGTTACAGCAAATTTTTCTGAACAAGTTAAATCCGCCCGTATGCTGCGAGCATGTTATATGGAGGACGATATAAAAGCTGCATTCTTTCGCTCACAAAATCGCGATCCAAACGCGGTATATAATGCGTTGCAATTCAGAGTTTGTTCTGTTGTTAACAAATCAATCCCCAGTCTCAATAAAATTAAGTTCCATTTTTCTATTTTTATTGATTCAGAGGGATAGAATAGGAAAGCTTAACTTCAACATAACATTTACGCACTCTTAATTTGCACTCTTAATTTCCGATTTTCGGAATGCAATTTTTGTTTCATTGGTTAAATGTCAATATAAAATTCAAATTTACCAATGAAAACAAAACTCATACAATAATAGCATAACGCAAATCGCGGGTGCATGCATCATGACCTTAGCTTTCTTGATAAATTATTTCCAATCCGGATTTACCCTGGAATTTACCGATCGTAAAATCAATAGTTGAAACATGATTGAACATGATCCTAAGATCATGATTCAAACATCTAATCAAAAGAAAGCGGCCAGTGTTCGTATAGTTCAGTGCCTCCCGTATCGGTAAAATTAAAAAAATCTGTTTTCCATTTCTTCTTCTGCATAGTTATATTTAGTTATTTAAGCGCCTAAAATGTGAATTTACTTTACTACATTTATAGTAATGGTTTTGCTTTTGAACACGATCTTCTAGATTTTCGTAAAACGTTGTCGTTTTTCTCCGGCCTGTTCATTTGCCAGCTTCGAGCGTGGCCCGCATGGCGGACGTTTGTTTAAGATTATGCACAATTAATGTTAACTAATCTAATTTAACGTATCAATATGTCATAAACAAAACTAACAAATAATAAGGTCGCACAAAAATGATTCAGAACTCTTAATTCCCCTAAAGGGAGTGCCACGCGGAGCACAAGTGTGCAATGCTTTTTTTCTCAAATAAATAGGCCGGGGAAAAGTGAACATTACGCTTTACGAAAATCTAGAAGATCGTGGTTTCGAATATCTTGTTCCGTTAATCATTAAAATGTTCCCAGAGGAACAATCGTTAGGTGTCAGAACAGGTGACCTACCCACACATTCCATCGGCATTAAAATAAGCGGTTTAATTTTTAGGTGCTATAGGTATTTTTTTCCATATCCGTATCGTGTAAAATAGTACCTATATTATTTTATCAGAATCAGAAGTGCGACTTTTTGGGTTGTGTTTGCAAGGTTTAGCATACGAGGGTCAGCATGTTCGATAATTTCAGACGAAGCTCATAAAGGCACTTCTGATCTGATCCGAATAAATTACGCGCTGTTGGGAACTGGTGGAAAATTTGGCTTTGCTATCGCTTAAGCAACAACTGCGTAAAGTCAAACTTTAACCGTTTCTATAGAGTTCTAAAACGTCTAGTTTCTCTGACGTTTGAAGAAAACCATGTATTTTGAAGTTAAACATTGACTGTAGGTTCAGTGTATCAAACTTCGTCAAGTAGTTACAGTTAGCACTTCGATTAGCATATCTACCGTCGAAATGAGATCTCAATTAAAAGCTCTAACGTGCTAACACATGTGACGAAAACCGAATATGCATATCACAATTCATTTCCAAATTATTACGAGTGAATCGTCTTAAATGCACACGCGGTTTTTATCTTCCTAATAGCAACTGACAGTTGAAAATAACCATCTTTTATTGTATTGTAACCTTCTACTATACGCTCTACATGGCCTTGTGTTACAGCTTGGCAAAAGAAAATTAAACGTACAAGGTGAATTAAACACATATATACATATCTTCGCAACGACCGACGCTAAGTGACACTGTTTTTGCAAAAACTGAATAGTTTTTGGTTCACTATGTATATTTAATTTTCTATTACGAAGGTATTGATTAGAAATGTTGTAATTACATTATATCCAAAAACCAACAAAATTGCACAAAAAATTAAAAACTTATTAAACTTGAAGATGTGGTACTATATTCTTTAATTTATTATTTCTCTTTTAGTATTTTTCAGAACGAATTTCTTCAGCATAAACTACGGAATTCAAAACTGGTTATGATGTAGCAATTTATTTGAAAGTCCATGTGAAATTTTTCCAGTTTTTTGGGTCTAACAAAGAATAACTCAAGAAAAACACAAAAAAAACATAATTCCTTGTATATTAGGAAAATTCATAATTATCCTTAATCTTATGTTGCAAATGTTCGGGTTTCTCAAAAATTATATTGTGAATCTGCACTGCTTTCTTATAAAAATAAGAGTTACATTGAAGTGAGTACAGTAGCTCGAGAAATGTGTAGAACAAACACATGTTGTAGGTAGGTAATTAAAAGAAACCGGATTAGGTATATACATATTATAAGATAATAATATAATTAGTATAGGTACGTTCTTCTACAGAAACATAGTTGCTCGTTTATAGGTAGGACGTATCAGAATTAAACCTGGTATGTATCACTTTTTCGTGGTTTCGCAGGAGCAGGTCGGAGAAGTACCAAGAGCTTTAATAACGCATTATGAGGAATGTCAGTGTTATTGCCTCCATTATTGGCACTACAGATACGGTAACGACCGGCTTATGGCCAAGCACAAACATAATATAACAATTTGTCGCGCAGAGTACACACATAATACCGGTTCAAATAAGAGCTGCGCGACTTTTAGGGCTGGCAATATCCTTCCGCGGGAAGCAATTTGTTTTCATTCCCGGCGGTAGCGGCGCAATCAGGCCTTGCCGACATCATCTAGCGACCAGCGAACATGTGCCGCGGGAATTACAGATAGTGGTAAATGGTTATTGCAGCCAACGCGACTTTCATATGTGTATTGACTTTCGGCATAATGCGTCTGTATATTGGCAGTTTGGAGGTAATGGGCTGGTGATCAGATCGCGGCTCGCAGCCGCTTCCATATGTGGATCGAACGAAAGCAGCCGCCGGAATGCGATAAAAACACCAGCACAACAAATTAACTTCTGCCAGGCCGGTAATAAAAAGAGGCCGCTCGGTTACCGGCGATGTAGTTAGCGTCGTCATTCGATTAGACGGAGAGACACTAAAAAACGAATAACAATCACTGAGAGTGGTCCGTGTAACGGGCAGCGTGCAAGAGTGCGGTCGGCTATAGCGAGCAATCGGACAGTCGTAACTGCCGGTCCCGGAACAGCCCCCCGGAGTGGCATCACAACGGCCCGCGCTCCATCTTTCCGTCGTCTTCTATCCACTTTCATTTACTGGCGCTATATCTTCTTAACCCTATCTACAGAAACATGTGGTGAAAAGAGGAATGAGATTGGTGATAAAACATCCAATAATGTAGGTAAAGGTAAGACGCGCGCGGGGATGCAAAGACATCCGCGCCGCTAGTGTGTCCCCCGACGCTCGTCCGGCAACCACGTGCCCATTACACAGGTATTTACCCCTGACGGCTATTGTAATGGGGGTGGAAACTGCAAGGTGACGCTGAATTCAATGTACTCGCGCGCTATTCTCCAGATAAGGTCAAATTACCAAGGTTACGCCTTGTAATCAACACGGTTTTATTTCTTTTGTTTTTCACAGATTTGAATGCTTATCATTTTTACAGTCAAATGATACAATTTAGAATGAAATTTTAAAACACATCAGACACAAAGCTCCGTATATTTTATGACTATTTAACATCTCTCAACATTTTAATATTCCTGTAGCGCAGTATTTTCAGGGACTTTGATTTAAATGTGTCTTCAATTATGATCTATTCTTTGAGATAAGAAACTATATAATTAATTATAATAATAATAAATAATATATAATATTTAGTGTAAGCAAATATTTAGCCGGAAATTGAATAATCTTTATTTAAATGTTCATAAGGCAAACAGGATGAGTTTCGCTATTAAATATTATTTGTTTGTTTGTAATGGACACCTCACTGTACTGCCAGAACTTATGGACGGTTATACACCCTAATCAAAGACTATGTTATAATCTTTGCCCTAACTGAAAGGTTTGTTAACTTAAAACAATTCCGTAACCTCCAAGAGAGATTTCTTTCATGCAACACGAGAGAGTCGTGCCAAACAACGGGTTTTACAGTGCTATCTCCTAGCCCAGAAGTCATACTTAAAATTTATTACAGATTTATAAAAATATTACCAACGCAACGCAACGTAAAGAGGCTTTCAACCCAAGACTATCGACAAACATGCTAATCGCTGAACTGACCCCTGCCGACATTCGAAAATATTAGTACAATAGTACGAATATTGTGTGACTGTCTTTTATAGCAGGACTTCAACAGTTGATAGACCTTTTTCGAAGATGAAAAGTTCCTATAAACATGGGTCCTAGAATGTTTCGTTTGGGAGATAAGACTCACCCTGTATATTCCAAAACTAAACAAAAACACACAAAGGTGAAAGCAATCTTCACACCTAATGATAAAAACTGTCATTCTACTCCTTGCTAATATAAATTGCTATTCTACCCTATAAAAAAATGTTCATGGTTGCCTCCTTCTCTGATCATGTAGAAACGGGACTTGCCTATGGTTTCTCTTACTGGCAAAAAAAAAGGAGATTTTGATTATGTGCAAGTGAGATTCCATTAAAACATCAAGTTGCCAATAGTCAGAAAGGTTGTGATTTTTATAGGGCAGAACAGTTATAGTAGGCTAATTGAATGAGAATGAAATTCTCACCGGATTAATCGGCCAGGTAAAACAAAATTACAATTTCTGAAACCCAAGAGTTACCTACCACGAAAGTGTCCGTCCCTTTACGGGACTAGAGTATTTGTTAAAGTCGCCGAATTCCGTAAAGACACATTCGTGAAGTGTTTCGTACCGGTACCACTTTTTCTGCAAGTGCAAGTGAATTCTAATTTAATTAAATAAATAAACTGCTCACCTTTTCGTAGCTACAGGTGCAATCAAAAAACAATACATCTCTTTATAAAAAGATAAAACCACGTAAATTCATCAATCTGTTGAATTTTTAAGAAACTGCTTATCACATGGAAATTTGAAATAGTAATGCAAGTAGGTATAATTTATTTGGTAATAAATGGACATAAATAAAGGCACAATTGGTAAATGTACGTCACGTTCGACAACTGGACCGCAGCACTAATTTGCCCATAGGGACTTTGTTACACGCAACGATGATAATTATTTAGCATTATATACGTTTGATATAATCGCATTTATTCCTATCTACGGTGAACTATGTAATTATAGCTCACATTAATATGTTAAACGAATTATTCAGTAATGTCGTGTATTGCATTAATGGATGCTATTTTCAAACAACAAACGTCTGGTTTCCTACTTCGTTTTATAAGTTTCCACTAAAAATTTAAACTTATTCAGTTAGCATTTACTTTCATTACATAAATTTGCGATCAGCTTCATTATTAATATTTAATCGAATAGTTGAAAATGTCAAATATCTCGATTGAAGTCAAACCAAGCGCATAAGTTTTCGTCGCAGAACATAAAGTTTGCATTGAAACTCATTGTTGTGTTATGTTTCGGAAGGGGTGTGAAGACCGCAGTCAGTGCAAAGGGTACAAGAAATGATAAACACTCCCTATTGTCTGCACAAGGGCGCTCCATCCAGGCGTGACGATGCCAGCTGCTTACCTTGCACCCTGCTGCAAACCTGTTAAAATTAATTATAGTATGACTTGTCCTAGTTGATTTATAATCTTCCAAATCCACCCTTCTGAAGCACACTTGACTTTTAAAATTCTAAATCTGGTCATCAGCTTCCGGATACTCAAAATAAAGGTTATTCAAATTTTGTAATGTATTTCCCCCATAACCGTAAGAATTCATTAAAAAAAGTATCTCGTAGATATCGTAACTGGGTAATCAAAAATTTTTTGTTATACAACAGATATAGTTGAATTATTTTATATACTAATACCCTAATAGTATCGTAAGGGAGATATAGACCAAACCTTATTAAAATTGAATAAGTATTTGCCAGGAAAAAAATCCGTCTCCATCACAAAATTTTCAAACTATTTTCTTAAAAAACTCATGTGTATCACAAAATGTTACCACTAGATTTTCAAAGGTGTGTGGGGTAGTGTATTAATCGAATTATGATCAAAATCGCAAACGCTACGAATCATAGGAAATGAGAAGGTGCGTAGTAGACACGTTCGGAAACATCAAACGCAGGTATTCCGCAGCTGTTGCTACAGGAATCTACTCACAATTTCAGTTTTAAAAAACTAGTTGTTGAAATACTTCCAAAAAAATGCAACCAGTTTTACAAGCTATTGATTAACGTTTCATCAATTTAATGTGTACCTCTTCAGATTTTGCTTTAACGAGCTATGTATACAGGACTAATTGCAACTTCGTTTCTATTTTTATCAACTCGTATTATGAAATTTCGTGTGTAATTTGATTGCGTCAGATGGTAGTTGGTGGTTTCCCCATACGCATCCTTTTGCAGAAGCAACTAGCCATGACGTTGTATCAGGACGGGTGAATCTCCTCCGTTGTCAGCACGGACATAAGTGATGGTATCGGACATCATTCGCATTCACCAAATGCACAACTGTTCATCCAGTTTGATGAGCATCATAATAGAATTACACAATCTATGCACTATCTCCCTGTTCAACCCTCATTATACGTGAATTAACATCGGCCACTGTTGTTTTCTGTGAATGAATGAATTCAACAATGCTCCTTTCTAAACTTGTAATGCATTGCTTATAGTCCTGTCATAAGGGCGACTCATCAATCATTGCTTGTACTTGCAGGACTGTTTTGCTTGTTAAAACTTGAGACCATCGGTCAATTAGGGGAGGAAGATTACGATTCCCTATATTATAGTAGAAATCCAATTTCAAAATAATTTATGATAGATAGATTGATCATTGTTCTACACTGGTATTCGTATCAGATTCCTAACCAGGTTCGAAAATGATTAGATTTTTTACTTTATTAATATTGTAATACGTTTTACTACTAGAGATTTTTCTCGATGGTGCGAAGATTTAACATAATGATGATAATGTGATCGGTATCTCAAAGAGATTTACCGAAACATCCGGGTGTATAGTGGACACAGTGACAATCGGCTTGTTTAACAATAGTCAACTAGTTCTAGATGTAGATACATTAAAAAATTTAAATGCAAGAAATTTGTATTATTATTCTTTTACAAAGCGAATCTCATATTTAAATTCAGAAATTTTAACAGAAAAGTGTAATTTTGCGAAAGTCAGGATTATTTATGAAAAATCTAATAGCTTTGCCTGGTACAGAATACAAGGTGGCCCTGCAATGTCCTTACAGTTTTCCAATATTTTTCAACTAGGAAAGTCAGAAATAAAAATATTTTTTTTTTTAGTTTTTTCCTCTTTAGGAATGAAACGGATACAGTTTATACATTTTTCGAATGTTCTTGATATCCATTTCTTTTTCTGCTTTTTATCTAATATGTGCTTAGATATACTTCTAAGGGCCATTTTTTCAGTTCTGGTTTAAACCCTGGTTCAGCTAACCCAAGATTAATTGTCATGGATACAATTCGTATAACAGTTGTATGCATGGAAATTAATCCTCGTTTAACTGAACCGGCGTTTAAACCAGAACTCAAAAACTGCCCCTAAAGGACGGTTTATCAATCCAGTTAACTCCTTGTTAAGCTAACCAACAGTCAACTGTCATGGATACGATTCTTGTAACAATTCGTATCCATGACAATTGCAGGTTTGTTCAGTTGATAAACCGCCCCTTATTCTAAGAAATTTTTGTTTGCTCTCCGGTTTATAGTAATTTTTTTATGCCCCCCTTTTCATCCTACTACGCTTGCTCGTAACACTACCCTAGTCGTAAGTTTCATTCTCTTATCTTGTTTTCTGTTTCTCTTTAACAATTTATTTCTTTCCGTTCTCCTTTGTTATTAATTTTTCATATTAAAACCACTTTCGCAGCCATTTATCTTTCTCTGTTGTTGTTTGCTATGGTTTGACACCATATCTGATCCTCTGTATTTGGAAAATTATGTTGATTTTTTCCATTTACATTTTTTGAATCTGCCATTGCTATGATAAATAAAACACAAACATTTTTGGCGCTGGAAAACATTACTAAAAAAAAATTGGAGAACAACTAGCTAGAACAAAATAAATATCACATCGAGAAACAGAAAATAAATAGATACCATTAGTTCTCTAACCTAATTATATGTTGGAAACATTGTTCCTTTTTACATTAGAGATGTTCCTATCTGAAAACAATAATTTAAACGAATTTAGTCGCAGGGTTGTTGATTTATCAGACATTCTTTCTTTTAGTATTGTTTCAGTTAACATTCTATATTTCGAGAGCATTCAATTTTTTGTATCCATAATTGTAGAAATTCGCAGTAATTATTTACTAGAATGCCCTTAAATTTATTTTTACTGATCCATGTGTATATTCAGGTAGTATATTTAAGGCCATATGTCAATTTTAACCATACTCCCTTTTTCCCTATTTGGTCAGTGTGCTCACCCCTCCGTAGCCTATATTCAAAGTACCATCAGTACACTGTGTAGTGTTTTTTTATGTATTCACTACAGCCACCCTTTGCATTACACGCGTCTGCAACCTGCCAGTGTCTTCTCGAGATGGCCACCACCGCAAACAGATTTATCAGTCCCCTTTGACAGTCCGAAGTGTCCGATGTTTAGGGGAGAATACCCACTGCTTGTTGGCATATACTTTTTATTCAGCTATTATGATTCTAATTATTTACGGGGGTGCGGTGTCGTATAACCAACATAACTAAGTGGCAGGCACTACACTGCGCCTGCTAGATCCGCATAATGATCCTGAAAAGCTCGTGATTAGCTGCATTGTTTGATGAAATATAGGTCCATCATATTCTCGCTAAAAAACCTGTCGCAGATGTTTACAATAGCGTTGCTTCTGTTAAAAATGTGACCAGATTGGTGTAGTATCGATGACGGATACTTCAGTACCGTATGCTCTAATTTAATCTCTAGTATCTTTTTTATATTTTGTACGCTTTTATCCAACACATTTTGAACACTTCTATTTTAAATTTAAAAAAAAAACAAAAACCCCCACATAATCAAATACAGCGATTACGATATTTATTCTTCTGTTTGTAAAAAAATGTTAGTATTAACAGAATTAGAAAAAACGTAACCTGTTTGTGTTACGATTTGCTAAATCGGTAAACGTAACCCAATGGGCTCATTATCTACAGAAATGGCTTTTTTATTCCTTGGAATTGTAAAAACCTATTTTTGTTGTAGATTATATACTGAGCCTGAAAATCGACAAAGACAGCTGAAGACGATCAAAGTGTATTTTCTTTGATTTATATCTTTAAAGTTTTACATCATAGAAACAAGAATTGCGATTTTATGTATAACTTCTTTATTTTTTAAAATAAACATTTATACCATATTTATACTCTGACTTCAATGCAAAACACTCTCTATATAAGTCTTGTATTCATGCTTTCTATCTACATGTCTTCAAGACTTTGTGGAAAATGCAAAAACTAACGTTTTAAACACAATTTACTGTTTACATTTAATAGTTTCTCTGACGTCTGTAATTTGCGGCGACATATCTGTAGTAAACATTGTGAACATCAGATCTTGATTGCAGGAGGAGATGGCCAAACCCAACTTAATGCATTATCTTTTGGTGTGACTTAACTTTATAGTTATTGTGAGCAAGGATATATTATGGTACCTATCTTGCAAACAGAACATTCGACGTTGTAATACAGGACCTTTTTCAAAATGCACATCACATCTGCAAGAACTTTCTACATTTCCAACCATACGACTCATGTTTCTAAATTGGGAAGCCCACTCAGTTAAATTTAATTATCGCTATCTTGTTTGATAGAATTTCCTGACATTCCGACTCTTGAGATCCCAATTTTGATTACAAGCGGTCAGGGTAGAGGATACTTAGCTTTACATATTTGATGATCTTTAGATGTTGCAAGTTTTAAGTGAAAAGGGGATAGTAGAGACACTTATTAAGACTGGAAATTGCCCTTTTGATATAAATTTACGCAGTAACAACTCTATAATTAAACCGTTATCTAATTGACGTTAATTTTAACTATACAATTCTCCTTTAGAAATTTAATTATCAAAATCTGTATTCTTATGTACGTATTCGAACATGGTTTAACTGGACTGGTAGCTTTAATGAGATATTCAAACAAAAGGATGTTAAAAAACCTAAGAGTACAAAGTTTCAAAATTTAATTGTAAAATAACACAGATTCTTCTTATTGTACTCTTATTTTATAAATACTACTATCTACTGTTTTTATTTTAGTTGATATTTATCTCCCATTAAATTCAAAATTAGTAAATAATATAATATAATAATTTTTCAAACAGAAGAAAGAAAGAAGACAAAGGTGTATCTTTACTTTCTTATAGTGAATTGTTTTTCAAATTCCTTCAATTTCCAATGACACAGAATAAATATAAATAACTAAGATTTCTTACTTAATGTTAGTAAATAAACTGCAACTTCCAAACCAAAACAACTTCATTGTTAGATACTTCATCTCTTTTCATTTACAACCACATAGATATTCCTTACAGCTTACGTTTTACTACTGGTGATAAAACAAATCTATTTATATAAAGATTGGGCTAATTATAGTAGCACTGTTATGGACAAAAAAAACCCTATCACACAACGGGTCAAACACAATGATAAGAACTCTGGACGAGACCGGAATCTACTTGTATTTACCTAATCCCTTGTTTGCGAGTACGCAAATCACGATGCACACGCTTTGTACCATGTGACAAAATGAATCGAACGATAATGACACTTCCACGAACTGTATTTGTTTCCGCGTCAATATTTGTTACTTATTATATCACTTATTTATTTGATTTTTGTACAGTTATTCGACGCCGATGTTATCTGAAAGCTCAACTTTAAGAAGGGCACTGAGAGGATTTAAAAGCATGAGAAGTGTCGATTCGGTCATTCTAATGTGGCTTGTGCGTTCGTACTACTCGTTGTGTATTACTGAGTTTGTTATAACATTTTAGTGCAACTGATAGAAAAAATGAGAGAATTTAAAATTGTGGAAACTACAACATTTTTAAATTTTGTTTCTTGCTATAACATATTGCTGCTACAAAATTAATGGGAACACAGTAATTGTGATTTCTCGGTGTTTTTTTGAATCAGTCAAGCTTACGGAACTGATTTTAAAATCAGTATTAAAACAGTTGGTATTATATCCATTAACTGTAAAGTATATGCATCATGGATAGTTGCAAAGAACCATTATTTACTAATAATAATGAATATAAACCCTTAATCCCACGTAAGTTGTCTTTCACGTTCAAGTTAGCTTACGGCGTTGGTCACGTACTCAACGATGTGTGTTCTGCGGTATGGTTCACATATTTGATCCTGTTCATGCAACATGTTATAAAATTTAATTCCAAACAAGCTGGTTTTATAGTTCTGATTGGTCAGGTAAATGTTTAATGTACTAAAACAGAATAGAATATAAAATATTTTCTGTTAGGTTGCAGACGCCGTTGCTAATCCATTTGTTGGTTACGTGTCTGATGCACGGGATACTCACTGGATTTGTGCATATGGTAAAAGAAAAGTATGGCATCTAATTGGTAAGTTGTTCGACTCGGTGTTATAATTGACAATCATTATTTTTATTAATTTTCAGGTACAATGTGTGTAATTTTTACATTCCCTTTTATTTTTCTACCATGTATTTCCTGCGATGGTAGCCACACTGAATCCATCCTATTTTATTACTCAATATTTACTATTGTTTTTCAATTCGGATGGGCTGCTATACAAATCTCACATTTATCTTTAATTCCTGAAATAACACCGGATGAAAACGAACGTACTAAATTAGCTGCCATGCGGTAAGCTTTACCATTCTTAATTCCTTAATATATCTATTAATACTAATGCTATTTTCCAGGTACCGTTTCACTGTAGTGGCAAACATATTTGTATACGTTGTAGCATGGCCTATCATAGGTTCGAATGGTGAACTTGACCAGAATCAACTCTCTCCAAGTGATGCTCCCAAATTTGGGAAAATTGTTCAGTATTCATTAACTTTCGGAACGCTATGTTCTATACTTTTTCACTTCTTCGTCAAAGAGAAGGAACAAGTTGAAACAGTTGCCGAAAATGACGAAAGTCAAAACAAGTCCAGTATTTCTGAAATGTTTTCGAATCCCGAGTACTACAAAGTAAAATATTTCATATTGTAAGCCTAACATATATTATTATACAATTTTTTAGGTGGCAGTCGTATACATGTCCACAATGTTGTTTGTGAATTTAACACAAATATATATCCCAATATACTTACACGAAACCTTGAAAATGACTCGAAGCTCATTGGCACTAATTCCTCTAATTTTGTACCTAGGAAGTTTTGTTGCATCTACGGTTGTAGAGAAATTGAATAAAGTTCTTGGTCGAAAGGTAAATAAGAATAAAACACATCGAAATTCAAAATTATAATTTTTTTTTTTAGTATTCTTATATAACAGGTGCCATGATAGGTTTATCAGCTTGTATTTGGATACAGTTGCGGTCAACTAGTCCCAGCTTCGTAGTTTGGGAAATTGTCGTAGTTGCCATAATAATTGGTAAATATATATTTTTATTTCTGGATTTCCGTTTAATATTTCTTATTCTTGCAGGAGTCGCCAGTGCTATTATTTTAGTCACCAATTTAGGAATAACGGCAGACCTTATTGGAAATAAAACTAGAAATAGTGCATTCATTTACAGTATCATGACCGTTACCGATAAATTAGCTAATGGAATAATAGTATATGTTTTACAATATTTGTAAGTAGAACTATTAACAGTAATTTAATATTTTTGTCATTCGTTTCTTTCCACAGATTACACATTTATGCAGATAAAGCATTTTTCCAATATGTTCTTGTATATATGTGCGGAGGCGCCGTAATTTTAGCAACCTGTTCTGTGATATTTATAAAAAAAGGAACTCAAGGTTAGTATAAACTATTTTTATTAACAAATTGTTTTAAACTATAGAATGTTTGCTTCTTATTTTCCAGAAAAGCGACAAGAAGAATACATTGCCATTCCTTAAAAGACAAATCCCTACGGTGATCTGAACATTCTACAATAGTTACTAGTTAAGTTTTAAAATGTGTTGCATTTAATAATATTTATAAAAAAATATGAATTTGAAAATATATGTTCCTAATAATAATTATTCTATAGTGCTTTTTTACCATACAGTATGTATTAAAATAACTGGTTCACAGATACTTATATTTTTGTATTATAAACTTGTATTTTTCATTCTAAGTTTAAATTATCGACAGACTTTTATAAATAAAAATAAATTAAATTATTTTTTTGTATTCTTAATAGAAAACAGCCATCTTAGTAGGTACTAGATATTAATAAATTAAAGTGCCATTTTACTAGTTACTAGCAACATTTTATTTCTGAACAACACTCTAATCATTGGCAACACAGTAATTACATTGTTGTTATGAATGGTTTATATGGCTTCCAAGACAACGCAACTTTGATAAATCTAATTATCGCATAATTTAATAAATTTGTCAACAAAATCACTTTTCTCTCAAGTTTTTCTATTAAGTATACTAAAAAATAATATATTGTACTACACCTAAAGAAAAGTGATTCTAGCGCCACTTTTCTTAACTTGTACAACAATATTTTTATTTATAAATAATAAATTTCTCAGAATGGTCTCTTTACCGCAATTTGTGTCGGTTCTGATAAATGTAAGAGTTCACCCGGTCATCCAAAATGTAAACATAAGTACATGCACATAAACACGTTTTATGTGACTCTCTTAATAATCCTGTAACATTACTTCGTTTCGTGTTTTCCAAAATTTCACGATACCTAATAATTTTTTCTGTTATTCCGTTTCATACCTTCTCATTACATTGTTAATACTAAGCTAATTTTTGTTAATATACCTAACTCTTAAAATTGTGATTGTTTTAAAGTATTTTTTATCTTAGCAATTTTGTACAAACCTAATGTTGGAAATAAGATATTGCAAGGGTTATCCCAGTAATTATAAAAACAATTTACGTCATGTGTGCCAAATTCAAAAATGTACTAAAGGCAACTATAATTATAAACCCAGCTGCCTTTATGAAATCTCAATGCAATGTAGCATTCTTTATCTTCTTTATAAACTAAACAAAGATAAAAATGCTATACAAAGTTTACCCACAATTAATGTGCATGATGAAACTCAAAATGAAAATTGCATCAGTTATTTTGAAAGAAGAATTTATTTTACATCATATTTTATTTCTATTATAATCACATTTTTTGGAAAATTAAACCAAATCATTACTTGTACTTGTTATCTAGCAACTGAACTTCTAGACTAGTTTGGTTCTGAGGGATCACAACAAATAATGGACGTATTAAAGATGGAAGGAGATACACTCGACTTAAAAATAAGCACTAAAGACTAAAGCGATGGGGTTCACTATTCAACAAGAATCTTGAAACTAAGATTGAAGTTAACGTGTACGGAAATCAAAGAAGAAGAGTAACATAATTTAAATATCTTGGCTATTGGCTGTCGCACGAGTTGAATTCGGCTTTAGACAGCAAGAGAATTGAAAATCGACAAACCTAGAGTATACACATTAGGAAGATTATTTAAAAAAGTGAGAAAATGGAGAAGAATGGTGGTGGATAGCAGAATAAGCAGTAGACTCTCAAGACCTAAAAAGTAACCAGAGTAACGGGATATAATATCTAAGTAAGTAAATATTCTTTTCAGACTTTATTCATATCATCTAAAGTAATTTTATCTCGACAAATCAGTAAAGGTCATAAAAAAATATGTAGACATTGCCATAAAATCAGCTGAATCCGAGTACACGATTGGTCAAACCGAATACGTTCTATAATTCTCTCTCTTCTTTTTTATATCGATTTTTATTTATTTTTACCTACTTGACTATGTGCAATTACTACAGTAATTTTCTTAATTAAAATACCGAATTTTCGCTCTTCTTTCATAGAATGTTTATCTAGTTACATCATCGTGCTTCCGCTCTTCAGCATGGCCTTTCCCATCCTGCATCCAGTTGCCTACCACTATCCTATAATGTGATCTATCTAACTTATGGGTGAATCTGTTGGTTTCCATTACTGAATTTTCCTGATTTATCGTCATCCCTGGTTCATGACTCATACCCTTTGCATATTTTTAGCCACCTATAACACTTTCTATGACAATAATGTAGACTTGCTTTTACTTTTTGTTCTATATTAAGCATTTCTGGTACCATAATATGTTCCGTGTTTTATTCGTTTGGGTTCTCAGTGAAGAATTGACCTAAATGTCATTCCCTGGCATTAAGTTGCTTGCAGAATTTCGCTGTAAGCAACCAATCACGGATCCTGCTACGGCCATGTGTCACATGGTTTTGTTTACTTCTGCGGTCTTAGGGAATGACATTTAGGTACTAATTTGTCCCAGCAATAAATAGTTCTGCTTATACTTATTTATTCCAAAATTGTCCTGTCCGATATAATAAAATATTAATTCCTACCTACCAACCATTTGGTGAGCTTGGTAGAGTACTAGATAAAATTCAACATAATGTAAATTTCCACGAAAACGATCTTTTCCTAATAGAAGTTTATATGTTGCAATTCGGAAAAACTATTTCTTGGTATTATCTAACTAACTAAAATTTTTAAAAAATTCTTGTTTCGTTTTAAGGAAAAAATTGAAATTATAGTTAGTTGAAAGTAAATGTCCAACCATATTCACTTCGTGTTCAAAAAATGTTTGACAAACAGTAGGTACGTTAAATATAGAATTTCGTTATTCAGAAGTTTTGAATATGGAAATTTACTGCATTTATAAAATTAATATTTTTATTATGGGTAGGTACTGCAGCCGACTGAAGCGCTTCTTAGTAAGTTTCTCTGAACAAAACTTTTCTTTTTAAAAACAAGTTCAATTTATTCAAATAAATATTTAAGAATTACAGGAAAAGTTTTCTGCTTTTGGATATATTGCGATTTTAGGTTTTATATAACTTCGGTGAAGGATTTTCTAAGGCTTATAGGTATCACGTTTTCCTTATTCGCCGTTCCAACATATAATGTACCTAGCTTAGAACATAATTAGCATCCATCAACATTGTCAGCACGTTAAGTTTTGTGTAATGAAGTTGGGGAAATGTCTCGAAAACTTGTTAATTGTAAGTAATTTTGTTTGTAACTTTGTACGCGCGCAATCTTGTGTTACTATTAGCAATGGAAATGGGTCCAGAAGTGCAATCCTCTGGTGTGTCCGGAAATGGCGGAAGCTTGTTCGCCGCCTTGGAGATGTGACAAATCGTCACCTGGTGACCCGTGAGCGTTGGATTCAACCTCGGTCGGTCGCTTGAGGGCCGTATAAACCTGCATCTCCCGAATGTAATCATATCATGCTAACAGAGAACTGCCCGTGCGGCTTAATGGATCCATTACCGCGGCCGGTCTCCTTATTGCGATGTGCTGGCGAAGAGGGACCGCACATGCAAATGGAATGGCCTTTATTAATACATAATTTCACTACTCCGGAAAAACAGAAAAATAGGATGAGTTATAGCGAGCAAGGGACCGAAGAAATGCCCCGCCGAAATATAAAATGTGAAAAATAAAACACACAAAGTCTCGGTATTACATTATGGGGTCAGTACGGAGAGAGTTACAAATGGTCGTCGGTGTTTCAATTTGCCGCAAAATACTGGAACGAATTACTAAAAGCGAGGGCATTCTTTCTAGAATTTGGAAATTATGCAGTAACCGGAGGGGCGCTCTACGTGTTTACTTGTGTAGTAAAATGGAGCAAACTGTTCATTTTCGCTATTGTATTACGGGTGCAACATTGTAGGTACATATTCTGAACAGATGTGAGTTTGAATAATTGATCGTATTCCAGAAGTGGCATCTGATTCATCCAACCCCAAGAGCGATACTCTTGTAGCTGTCGTTATACGTTGTAATGCTATACCTACTATATTTTTTAAAAATTGAAATCAATAATTTAATCATGTAGAACAAATAATAGTTAACACATTTATTTTATATTAGCAAGATCAGTATGAGTTTGATAATACTTTTAAAAAGGTATTGTACATCTTAATAAGTTTAGGCGGGTTTGACTTTTAACTGCTAGATACCTAACAAATATCACATTTTTTTCTGATACCTTAACTCAAATTAAATCTTTCACTGAATAAATTTCCTCGACACCAATGAACGTGAGTAATTTTATTGTAGAAAAATATTTAAAGAAACCAGATGTTGTATTATTCCTTCTTGGTAAATTATTTACGAATTCATTTTACAGTCTGTCCAAAACTAAATCCGTAAAATCGTAACATACTAAATATAATAATCAATAAATCTATTTATCATAAATTTTGCGTTATAGTCCATGAATGAATGCAACTTGTTTTACTGTTGTATCATACAGAATTGCATAAAATTGCGTGGTCCCTTGAGCTAACAATGCTTTGTGCAAAAACAAGCGTCGCAATGATGAAGGGGACAGACAACAAATCAGTCGATTATTAAATCGGTTTATGGCAGGCGTTCACAATACAATCGCAGAAATACACAACCTGCTAAAATACAGCAAGCGACAGTTATGAATGGGCAGCATAAAATGATCATTCGCTTCACAGTTTTTGTGCGCAATGGATTACAGAATTGTGTTGCTATTAAATTTCCATGGCCATTATAACATGTACCCTCCAAGGTTGAACGAACATTTTGCCAATCATTTGTAAGGGAGCTTTTATAATCAGAGCATACTGAATTTAACAGACAGCAATTTTTGTAATATTTTATTTAAAGATTCTGTTAATTGTATTTCGTTTCTAAATTATTTATAAAAATTTTCTTTTTTTGAACGGGTGTCTTATCGAAATTTCTCCTGGTTTATATGCCAGTTTTTAAAAGATCATCTAAAGATGACTTGGATTTATCATATTTAGGATAGTTTTCGTCTTATGAGGGAGTTGAACCCACCCTTCTCGAACTTTCTACACACAAACTTCATGAATTTAATATTTGTCAAAAAAATTATCTATACTTTTCTCTCAAATTTTTCTATTAAGTATACAAAAGAATAACATGTTGTACACGTAAAGAAAAGTGATTCCCCCGTCACTTTTCTTAACCTTTACAACAATCTACTATTTTTATTTATTAATAGTAAATTTCTCAGAACGATCTCTTTACTGCAATCATTTGTGTCGATTCTGATAAGAGTTCACGCGGTCATTCAAAATGTAAACATAAGTACATGCATTTAAAAACGTTACAATTTATTTAGGATAGTTTTTGTCTAATAAGGGATTTGAATTTCCATTTCGAACTTTCTATCGCAATAATAATAGCCTAAATAGCACACCATAGATACCTATCCTCATATTTCTTAAATACATTTTTCTGTCTCATCATTTAGGACAGAAATTTTTCTTCGTACATTAATATTAACTCAGTAGCATTAATTATGACTAACACATTTACAAAATATTCAACGTGACTTGTAACATTCACCAAAGCTTAGTCAATTTTCTTAGAGCTAGATGCCTACATATGTAACTATTTATTTATTTAAAATATGTATACCTATAAATTCTAAATCGCAAAAATTTTTAGTTAATTAACTATTATATCTAAGAGTAGAATGAATTTTATAATGGTTGATATTATAATAATCTAATAATCTACAACTAAATCAGTAATACTAAAGAGCTTCGTAATTGGTAAGCTCTTGCCTACGTATAAATTAATTTTGTATTAATTATTCTCACAACGTTTAACAGATTGCAACATCACAAGCAATGTCCTAGACTGGTCACTAAGGAAACGTCATTTCAGAACAGTTAATTACTCTATTATCCCAGTGGAAACACCATGGTGCACAGCACGTTATCTGTCTAAATGCAATTGATGGCTAAATGCTGCAAATACAAATGCAGTAACTGTTTCCATTAACCACAGTCAACCATGCTATAATAAATCTTTCTGTAGAAAGTATTTGCATCAACAGGTATGAAACTTTTTTGAACAAAACACCAAACAAAAACTCACTGTAAAAATAGTTCGTTGGCTTTTAAGTTAAAAAATAAGTATCTTTGAATAATATTTTATATAAATACATTAACATAAATTATCAATTTGCTAAATATTTGCAAAATAACTGTTACAGTTAATGTACGAAATGTTGGTTTTATTATTACATAATTCAGAAAAAATTTCAAAATATATATTGTATAGGTACCAATATAACATAGATGTTCTGTGTTTGAAGTTATACAGTGTGTCCACAGACTCATTCTCAATATGGGGATCTCGCTTATTATGAGAGATACAGATTTGGTTAAATGGAACAAAATATTTCTTGGTTAAAGTTACACCAAACCCAATAAATAAACTTTGAATATTTAAGGTACTTTTGGAACTGTAGCAAAAAACGTGGATTTTTGACTTTTTCATTTTCGTCTATAAATCATTTATTTTAAGAGGAAGTCGAATTTAAATATCGAATGTTTATTTTTGGGGTTTGGCAGAACTTTAACTAAGGAGTGTTTCATGCCATTTAACCAAATCTGTATATTTTATGATACGAGAGATCCCCATGTTGAGAATGAATCTGTGGACACACTGTATATTACAGGTTTGGGGTTTTGTTATTATCCAGGGAATTTGTTGCACGTGGTCATCGTGTTCACACACAGTTTCACGAATGAGTAGCTCTGTCCCATCACATGCCTGTGATGTTTAAAATACCACAATTATTGGAAAGCTTCAGTACACAACTAGGTAAAAGCATAGCAAGCTAACAATTATAAGACTGAATAATTACTAGCTAATATTTTACCTTTGACTCAGAGTTGTCTTCGTTTTGTTTATATTAATATATTTTTCGTTCGGACATAGGTGTATACTGTGTATCCTGTGACTCTTATAGGAATATACGTGACTCCATTAAAAAAATGTCGACAACGTACGCTGTTTGCATTTAAAATGACCTAGAAAATCACCTGCGATCTTCTACGATGATCGTAAATTCCTAATGACGCACAATTATTTTTTAATTTCCAATATTTCCTTGCAATATTATCTCATCTTATTTAATTCTATAGATATTTCAAGACCAAGCAAAATATCGATAATATTTTAATATACAGTATAATACACGTTTCAACAACTGTTTTTTAAACAACAATAAAGCACTAGCAATGCTTATTACTTAAGCTCTAATTTGGTTGACTGTTTGAACGGTGCAAGCTTTTTGTAATGTTGGAGTTTCTAAATTGTTCTAAATTGAAAGTTTTAATTTTTAGGGGATAGGACCAAAAGTACAATACGCAATTTGCGTAAACGACCGGAAAACCACTGCAAAAAACATCCACGGAAAAAATCCAGGGGAAAAAATCCATGATATAAAATTCAAATACTAAAATTTAGTTCTCTCCGTAACACTTCGCTTTCCTTCTTTTTTCTTTAAATATTTATGCAGAATTCAGATCTTAGAAGACGGAAATAACAGAAATAAGTAGTAAAGACCCTAATCAGATGAATTATCCTATTTTTTATCCTATTCCAGAGGTTTTTAAAATGTTAGGCATGTATCTTAGAATACAAAAACCCAAGTGTATGGACTTTGATAAAAAAAATTAACTCGCTGCAGATGAGACCAAACTGGACCAGCAGATTGTGGGCGTTCTGAGTAAACGGAAAAAGCTAATGGTTTATAAAAATCTTCAAAATCGCTGCATTTACTATGCCAGCAATATGTAGCAGGCCAAGAAAATTTAGATGATTTTATTCGGGCTGTAGGTCACACTAATCGCTTTACATATAAGTAACTTTAAGTTGAGAATATAAATATAAATTACACATCGGTCAATATTGGTGTGTACCTATATGTGGACTCTTTAAAATAATTATAATAGAGCACTAAGCAAAATAATAGAAAGATTTAAAGATAAATTTGGATTTTTGTTCCTGTGGATTTTTTTTCCATGAATTTTTTCCTGAATTTTTTTATTTTATCTTATTTATTATTTATTATGTGATAATTTAATAATTGCAATACAGCGTTCTATATTCCATGCGATTGACAGTGAATGGATTCAATGATAGGTAATTGCCTAGTTATTATATTATAAATGCATATCTCTAGGTCATTATCTGTTTATATTATTTCAAAGTGAGCAGGTCAAAATAAAAATAATAGCAATGTTTGTAATTATAGTAAACAAGAGATATTCTAATAAATATTTATTAAAGGCGATATCTCTGTAGTGTTAGACTGTAACATAATTTTTCACACACGTTGGTATTAATCCAATGACAGTGAAAGAAAGATAGTCGAGCCTACTAAACAATTTAATTCATTTGAACTATGAGTTTTTGATAAGATTTATGAGCATTAATTTAACAAAACATTTGTTTTTCGAGAATCTTACGTATATGTAATGATGAACCCATAACACTATCAGTGAAAGTTCAAAAGGAAAAACCAAAATACTAGCCTCATCAAGTATATTATCGTGCATTTGTCTAGTTGAATATTGTACTTTAGCCCTCATAAAAGATTGATTGCAGATTACTTACATTCATTTTATGAATATGTTTGGCCACTATCAGGAGACAAAAATTCCCTGCCGCTGTCATAGGCATAGCGTATGCTTTAAAAATTAAAAAAAAAGCGAATTCATCTTTGGGAAAGCAATTAAAAATTCATATTCAGAGAGTCCACAATTTTAAGAATTTCTTTGAATAATAACCGCTCTTTCTATAAACTCAGTATCAGATCTCTTTTTATTTCACTTTAATTATTCAAGTTCGGTGAAAAAAATATTTCAGTTTTTAGACAACTATTAGCTTGGGAGTATGTGAAATAACTTAAGGAAATAACAGCCATAGATATACAAAGCATATTTGACAATAAGCAAATATCTAACAATATTGTCTGGGGAGAGATGAAGTTAAGAGGTAACACATTTTTTATAGCCTAAGCAGTGTATCTCTTCTGGGAGTTAGAGGTCTCCATTAAAGCACGCCAAATCATTTAATGAACTTGGTCAAATTTTGGGTAATGAAAGTGTGTATAACCGAAATTGTAGATGGTGGGTTTATGACACTTGAATGTAATTGACAGATCTCGGTGTGGGCCGTAGATGAAGTACGCGGTGCATTGTCTCAGTTTCGCAGCCCCCGCGCCTCTCAAGCTGCTGCAAGATAAGCAATTTTCTCGGCTCGTGATTGGGGATTTTCTCTTGGGGATAAAAACTCCATCTACAAATGAACAGCCGTGACAAGAGCTATAATTCGTCCTCCGGATGAGAGCGAAAGAAAGACAGAAAGCGCGGGAGATTATACTCCGGCTGCGGTCATATCTCTTGCAGTCCGCGGGCCACGCAGTGCCCGCCGTACGTGTGGGCATCCCCCGGATTTACGACGTTCTCTGGCAATACATCACTTGTTCTCATTTACAGCCGCTGTAAGGGTAAGCGCGACATCCTTTCCAATAAAACAACGCAAACACATTTTCCGATTTACGCTTTTATTTTGTTAGTCGCGCGTAAGGTAAACCGGCAAGAGAAAATTACTGTTTCGCATTTGTCATTTCGATACTAACGAACAGTCGGAGGGACATGAATAATAGTATTACTGGTTATGAAGACGGATAAGAATATTTTGGATGCTATTCACTTACTGAAAATTACTTTTCTATAATGTGCAATGAAAATGAAAACGTATGAAGAAGTTTGTCCAATATTATTCGAAAAATAGATAAGCAAAAACGTTTATGTTGGCAATACCGGGGGTATCAAGAATTAATAGTTACAGTTACGGGGGTATTTGGTAGAGAAGGGAACGTTTTGGTGTGCGCTGCTGCGCGTCTATTTTATCGTGATAATATAGTTTTTGGACACTGTACGCCAAGAGTACGGTAACGCTAAAGCTAACGTCTTTGTTAAACAACATATTATTTTGCTTAGCAAAGACGTTAGCGTTAGTGTTAGCGTACTCTTAGCGCACAGTGATCAAAAACTCTCTATTGTGTTTTGTCCACATTAAATTTTTAAACTTACATGTAAAAACAAGGGATGCAGTTGGCTGTATTCCTTAATACCCAGATACAATTTTTTCCCTGTCCTATATTAACCAAACCTCGGTATGGGCCAAGGTCGCATAATCCTAAGAATAAATTTAGATAGCAAGACTCCCAGCCAAAGGAGCAAGGCTGATATTATGAACACTGAAACTAGACAACCCAACCAACCTTCAAAACTAACTTACACAAACTTAACCAACATTTGACTTTTCCACGTAAAGAACAGGGATTAATCTTAAGTACAATAGACGGAATCCAACTCAAAAACTATATACAGGGTGTAACTAAATTACTTGACCAAACTTTAAGAGCGTATTCTCCACACCAACACCAAGAGAAGAAAGAAAGTTCATATGAACATGGATTTGGAAACGTTTTGTTAGGGTGCTACAAGCCCCCGAAGAAAAAATTTAACCTTCGTACTTTATGGGTTAAATTCGCAGGATAGATTCAAGACATCAAGGCAATAAAAAAAGTTCATATGATCATTTATTCTAAATCGATGCTGCGAATTAATCCATAAAGTACGAAGTTTTCGAATTTTCATAGCAACTGAATTTTTCATAAAAATTGAGTTATCTCGAAAACGGTTCGTTTTATCGACTTTTAATAAGAGTACACTTTTTATGTGATTTTGAACGTACAATTGTACCATGTACTCAAATTTCTAAAACCAATTGAAGATCACAAAAACAATGAAGAATAGCCAGCCCCCCCCCCCCAGTTTGGGACCCTCCTAGTTTGAATAATAATGTTATTTGAATACTGTCAGATAATAGCACTTACTAGTACTAACTTATAAGCCAAAGAACCAAGAGAAGCCTTCAAACCTAACCACCCAATCGTCCAGGAGCTAGCGGTATATTTTAAGACTAATTTCTATCAAGCTGAAATTTTTTTTATGAGCTGGTATGGTTATGTTTGCCAAATGTAGGTGGTCGGCAAAATAGGACAGCGGGACATGAAGCGCCCAGATTTTTTTTTTTTGAATTATTTTTTGATGAAATTTACAAACTTCAATCAAGCTAATTCCTATGTTGCTCGTTATTTAAGACATTCCGACAACAAAAAATTAACTGTCCGACATAAGAGTCGGAACTGAATCAGTGTCTGCCGTTTGGGGTTCGTATTGTTTTTAAGACATTTGACTTATTACCATCAACCTGATTTTTTTTAATAACTATATACTAATTTAACAAACACAAAAATCACCTTGTCCGACAATTTGAGCGGGACAGAAGCACTCTCTGACGTCCTGGATTGGTTAGTTGGCCAATTTTTTTTCTTAGCGCTCTATGTCCCGCGGTCCTATTTTGCCGACCACCTACATTTGGCAGACATAACCATACCAGCTCATAAAAAAAATTTCAGCTTGATAGAAATTAGTCTTAAAATATACCGCTAGCTCCTGGAGTTATCTCGAAAACGGTTCGTTTTATCGACTTTTAATAAGAGTACACTTTTTATGTGATTTTGAACATACAATCGTACCATGTACTCAAATTTCTAAAACCAATTGAAGATCACAAAAACAATGAAGAATAACCAGCCCCCCCCAGTTTGGGACCCACCTAGTTTGAATAATAATGTTATTTGAATACTGTCAGATAATAGCACTTACTAGTACTATACAATCTAAAACTAGCCTAATCCTCCCGGTTTATAAGTCCAAATGAAATCACCAACAACCAAACCTACATAGCGGACGAAGATACTATACTACGCTAACTTTATACCAATCCATAGTCAAAATAATGAAAAGCCCAAGAGGAGCAAACAACAAGACCCCGAACCAGAATTAGATGACCTACTAGAACCTTTAAAATCACAAATTTCAGAAAACAGAAAAATTCAAATTCACATTCCCATTAAAGAATTCATGAATAAAATTAAATTCTTTCCAAACCCACTGCTAATAACACAATTCTCACCTGACTAAAAAACTTAATAGCTTCACTAAAAGTCTTATACCCTTACTTCCGTTATCCTCGTCTAACGTCAGCCTCAAAGACAATTTCCATTAATCTTTAATGAAAATAATACAATTGCCGAGGTTATTACATCAGATTAAATCAAATCTAAATGCTACTGCCTTGCCTGACGCTGACCATCAACCTAACATACTACTGTATGCTTATGTCAATGTCAATATTATTAAAGAAAAATCAAAATTATAAATTTCACAAGCAGGGGTATAAATATCTGCACACAAAACACCATATTTTCTAAACATATACCACTTGTTACCAATCTTAAAGCAGTATCAGTGGAAATTAGATTGCCTCAAAAGTATATAATGTGCAAGCTTATTGTAGAGTCATATTATGGTATTATTTTCGTTCCAACAATAAATGATTTAAAAAATATTTAAAATGTTTTAAATTATTTTTTAATATTGTGTCTATTATCGACGTATGAAACTACACAATTAATAATAAGCGGTAATATTTATTTCATAAATTCGCTTTTGCTTTAATAACTATAATTCTATTAAATGCGCACATTTAAAAGCTTTTTCGCGTGTTACGCGTTTTAGTTTAAATTTTAATTAATTCATTAATTTAATGGAAAATGCATATACTGTAATATTGATAGTCTATTAAAAATTCTTTTGTTTTCATACAAATTTGATTAGTTAAAGTTGACTGACGGTAACGAAGTATAATGCACATTGCAGATAATTAGCAGTTTTATGCATTATTGTAGACATTAGAAATTTGTTGGTATGCCCTTATTACCAACATTTATGGATATTATTTTACACATACTGTAATTAATACATCGCTTAATTATTTATCCAACATCAGATACGTTATATTTAATTTTGACGATAGGGATACACTAACCGCACCTGAAAGTTTAGGCAAAACGTTGTCATCGCGAAGACAGAAGATAGCGCATCTACCGATATCAAAACTCTATACTTAAATAATTATATATAATACAAAACCAATAGATATTATATCGTTATACAGGGTGTTTCAAAAAGAAACGACATCCAGTTAAGGGCATGTTCCTTTCATGAAAATAGGAGGAAAAGCTCCTATTAACATGAAGACGTTGAAATATTCCTGAACTATTTCTGATTGTCTGAAATCCCCGAGAAATCCCTCTAGTATTCGCTATCTATGAAATATCCACATACACACCTGTAGTTACACCACTGGAGAAGGAAAAAGCTGACTAACATGGTCCACTTACAGCAAATAAAACGACTGCTGCTTGAAGGAAAGAAAGGTAAAGATTTCAGTTGTCTTCCTTTTATATCAAATTGCGTACGTATTGGTTCCTTTTTAAAATTTAAAATTTAATTTCTACTCATTTCCGAATAAATGAAAAAAGAAAGATATTTTTACAACTTTCAACACCCTGTATCTCGGTAAGGTAATATTACAATAAAGTTCAATTTGATATTACAGTAAAAAAAAACAATATAAAAATCGTTGTACCGAATAAATGGTTAAAGGAAGTGGATTATTTTTTAAATAGCTTTTTGCTTTAAAACTGCTAGAAAATAAAATGAAAAATCCTTCTACCTACCTGATGGTCAGGTGGCCTCGAGGGAAATTCTAGAGTAAGCCAAGTGTAGAAATTTGGTCAAATGCAAGAGGAATATAAAAATGCGGGGATCTACCGTGAATAATAGAGGAGGCAATTGCCAGATCAATTGTTAAAACAAACAGTGCTGACCAGATGTTATTGTGGCTGTGTAAATCCCAACTAGCCAGCGGTAAGTGTCGGGGCGGAGGCCCCGGGGCTCCACTCCATCACGGCTTCGACCGCGGGGACCAAACAGCGCTCTTTACTACACTTAGGCAGCGGCCTTTCCCCTTTTCGAAATTCTCTTTTGCTTTGTTTTGTTGTTGTTGCGGATAAGTTATTGCTCTTCACGACTTCCCTAAATTGCGCTGCTAGGCTAGATTGATCGCAAACCTAAAGGCGTAATCCAGTTCTACTGCCGAATTTACATACAAGGTAACGCGCATTATCTATTCATTGTGGTACGAGGTGTTCGGCAGTCGCGACACTTCGCTGATGATATTTTATTCCTGCGAGCTGCAGTTTCCAGACGCGAGGCTATGAAAAGGCGATGTGATGGATTTCATGACCCCAGTGGGTGCCCTCAATTCCAAGCTAGAATTCAGTTAGTCTCGTGCATTCCACTGAACTTTAGATACACCGACTCCATATCGTATTTGTCATAGCCTGGCTAAGACATAAATAAATTAGATTTCATCGTAGTATGCTTTAATGAAATTTTGGCTAAATTTATATCACAATCTTACCTGCATTATACCAACTCTTCAAAAACTTTTTATTTTTCACAACATCATTATTGAATTATTCAAAGCTTTGGAAAGCTTCAATTTCTTAATCTCCGCTATAGATTAAAATATATTAGTCATCAATTGAAATATAATGCATAGTTTCATAATTAATCATTTTAATAACTTTGGAATTTTATTTTCATTTGATTGTAAAGTTAGTCAGATATCAAATAGATTTAGCAAAAACAGTATTAGTATTGAATGTCAAACAACATTCGAACATAATTATTTTGTCATACAGGTTTCATTTTAACAATCAGTCACTTTTAAAGACTTCGTTTTTAATTTGACTAACTTAATTGCAATTCAGGGTTCCCATTAACTGTAATCTATTATAATTAATTATATCATAATAATATTTACAAAATGCATTTCATCTGCATAATGAATTAAATTATTAACTTATATTTAGTTAAAACGAAAATTATGTTACCTGTCAAAGTATCCAAAAATAAAAAAGTACGAATTAATAAATAAACTATTCAATATAATCATTATTTATTTTCAATATTCATTAATATTTCACAATTGCATTTCAATTTCCTATATTTTTTAATACATTTGACTAATGCAGTCCATATAGATGTTGTAAAACCTAATGTGTTTTTTGGCTCGATATTTTAAACATAATAATGAAAATCATAGAAATATGGAACTGTGAACGAAATGTAATAATAATTTAACATTTTCCCAACTTGATGGAATAGTAGTACCTACGTTCGTTATACGACCACATACAACATTTACTAGTTGTGTGAAATATTTGGTAGTTAAATATTTTATTTCAAATTATTTTATATGGGTATAGATTTATGATTAGGTATGACGTATTGAAATAAAATATTATGTCATCTTTTTATTTTTCTTATAATTAGACATTTATGAAACAATATGCAAAAAGCAAGGTAGCAGTGAGCTTTAATTTCCAGCAGAGTATGTTGCTGTGTGATGAGTCAACCCCTGTTTAGTTTAGAGGTTCTGGTAGCTTTAAAAATGCAGAGACAGTAATTCCCTCAGGAGTTAAAAAATGAAGTTTAAAGTTTAAACTAATGTTTCATTGACATTAAACGATTAACAAAGTAATATCAAAACAATGTCACGGTCATTCATTTTTGGATTTCAAAAATTTCTAGAAGGTGACAGAAGTTTGTATCCTGTGTATCCATCCTAAATTCTCTATCATAATTATGATAAAATTAGAAAAATAATCAGAAAATCAGGTTTTCGAATGCCAAACTCAATAGTAAAAACAGACATTATAACTAAATGTTACATATATCTTATTCAAATGAATTTATTTTAACAAATTACTGCAAACACATACCTAAATGGGTAGGTATTATAGCAAACGAATATTTGGGTTGTTGTTTTACGGTGTACTGTCATTAAATATATGATACCATTGAAACGGCTAACTGACGCAATTAAATCTATTAACAGGCAATTTTGTTTCTGGTGAGGATAAAAGGAACGAACACAAATTCTTGTCCTGTACTCTTTATTACGTCGTGATAAATCTGTGTAAAATGTCAATCGAACCGTCCTAACTTCATTGTCAGGCACAGTACGTATGGCGTTACGTGTTCGACAGGACACACAAATCCACTTTTGTGGCCATTATTATTGTAACATGCAGAGAAATTTGTAGTGCCATGCCATTAGATAGATTTAAATTCGTAAGTAGTGTCAAAATTTCCTACATACATCACTTATAGCTTATCTAAGATATTTTAATTCAATTTTATCTTGAGGAAATTTGTACGGAATATACTAATAGAAATATTATATTGCCTAAACAGAAAAATAATATTAAATGTCTTTAATACCTTTAGATGCTGCTTATTATTTTACATTACACTTTGACTAATGTATTCACGTAACGAAGAGTAGGCGTGCGAGAAATCGTAATATTAAGCATTTTCCTCGCGTTTTAAAAGTGTAAATTACGGGGTTTGTCAATCAACCGAGATGAGACGTTCGCGTTAAAAACTGTAAATCGCGTAGACAGCATAGACATAATGAAGGGTGCCGTTTCATCGTCGCAGATTGAAAAGGCGCGTTACCGGGATTGACTGGGAGCTTCCATCATCCAGGTCCGGGTCCCTCAGGAGTTGAGTCAACCCCTCCTGACTCACGCACGTAACATCATACTGCAAGACTGATGCAAGGGATGCAGCATGATCAATAGCTCCGTACCCGTATGTCAATACTCATATACACCATTATAATCTGTTCTACTCCAGTAATCATTTATTTGGAGGCTTCGGTTTTGTGCACGAGGTTGCTCCTTGGGGACTCCCTATGTGCTACTACATCCTTGTCGTAACAACAGCTAGGATATAAAGGTACCGACCGCCACACCAACATTTCTTTGAAAAATTATATAGGCTACGTTGAGCATAGGCAGTCCTAGCGTATATATTATTCTTAATATTTCTGATTCGATAGGAGAATCACAGCCTCCTTTGGTAACTACAGTTAAGATATTTAAGAAATCACTAACAAAATAATAATACAATAGCTTAATATTTTTATGTTGGAAGTCGATCTGTTAGATTGCTGTTCTAGTTCCCATTAAGGCTTGTATTTAGTAGACGCGCGGATCGGTTTTAAAACAGATATGCCTACGATTTTAGAAAACAAATGTAGACTTTCAGTATTAGTTCTTCATGTTTGTGATATGATAAATTCATATAACTAATTAGTCTACGGGTGGCGACGAAGTTAATTTTCCAGTTTTAACTTCTTAATTGATTTTATTTAATTAAATCGTAAATAATTGATTCATGAATAAGTTCCTTAAATAGTAAAATTTCCAAAATTCCGCTTCGTCGCCACCTAAGTTACTAAATAAGACACATATTTAATAGGCCAGAACATTTTCAAAACTTATCTGGAAAGCTGAAAATGCTTTTGAAAATTATACTGCACACTAAAAATCTCCAAAAATTAGTTGTTTATAGGCAACCAAATGAACAAACCCCTTCTCTCGCTACTGAGGGTTTGCTTACGTAGAAGACCGGTGATGGGTTGAGGAAGGTCGTGAAACCGCAGGTGCTATCTACAATAACAACTATTCCCTACTTATTGGAAAAGATTGAAAGTAAACTATGATATTTTCTGACAATGCATTGTACGTTATTTTTATTACAAACAGGGTAGGATGATTTAGTAAGAATGGCTATGGCTACCGACTGTAACTCTTGACCAGTACATCATCACCCCTGAGAAAACGATTAAAAATAATTTTTACGCGACAGTAACAAAAACAGCTATATGGGAAGTGGTGATATCATGAAAAATTTCGAAATTGAGATTTTCGCTTAAAATATGTGTTTTGGACTTCCAGGAACCCCCAGGAACCCAAAAAAGTGATCTAGAAAAATTGTCTGTCTGGGGGTGGGTGGATGGGTATGTATGTATGTGACGCCTCTAACGCGCAAAAACTAGTGAACCGATTTTGATGAAATTTGAAATGAAGGGATAGGATCGAAAATTCATCGTCAAAAAAAGCTTTTCAAAAAATCCGAAACCGGAAGCGGAAGTTAGACATGTTTTTTTGGTAGCATTTTTTCAGAACCAGACTTTTGAAAATCTGAGTTGCAGATATGATAGAAGACCATAGGTTTGTACGTTTGTCTGCACTAAATGGTACTATTTTTATAACTGAACTGAAGTGACGTCATCTATGCACTCTCTGCACCTACTCTAGAGCAGGTGTAGAAAGTTCATGTTCAGTGCAGACAAACGAACATACCTAAAAATTCAAGGGAAACAGTTTTTTGCTGGACTCTCTAACTTCAAAATGGCGGCCGCTATGAATTTTTCAAAATTTCGACTTTAACGCCCTATAACTCAAAAACAAGTTATCTGATCAGGTTCCAACAACTTGTTTGAAAGCCCTTTGGCGGTACTATACGAAATTTATTTAGTAACTTCAAAAACGGTCGCAACGGCCGCCGGTCTTCCAAAAATTTTGAAATTTTTGAAAAATTATTACAAAAAAACTGGCCACACGATTTTGTTTAAATTTTCCACACTTATGCAGTTTGGTGTTGGGTACATTTTCTTTTTTGAAAAATTCATAGCGGCCGCCATTTGGAAGTCCGGTAAAAAAACTATTTCCCTTGAATTATGGTCATATCCGCTACACATATTTTCAAAATTCTGCTTCAGAAAAAAATGCTACCATGTCTAACTTCCGCTTCCGGTTTAGGACTTTTTTGAAAAGCTTATTTTGTCGATGAATTTTCGATATACCCCTTCATTTCAAATTTCATCAAAATCGGTTCACTAGTTTTTGCGTTAGTGGAGTCACATACACACCCACCCATCCTCCAACCCACAGACAGACTTTTTTCTAGACCACTTTTTTGGGTTCCTGGAGGTCCAAAACACGTATTTGCGGGAAAATCTCAATTTCGAAAATTTTCATGAATCAATATTTCCCATAAATACGAGTGGTGGTATGGGAAAGTAAAAATAAACGAATGATGGCTTTACACCAGCTGCAGGCACGTCTGATATACGTAGTTGTGACGTACTGTGACGTAGCTGACAACTGATAACATACAATGCAGATGGTCGATGGCTAGACACGTTACTTTCCCACTCTAACAGTCTTTGAAAAGATAGTTGCCTATATATTATTTTCATTAGGCGCATAGGAAAAATCTCCTATCGCTGAAACAGATCTGAGCGTCTACTAAATACAAGCCTTAAGTAATAAAAATTAACAGCAATGATTAACTTGTTTATAACAAGCGATACAAAAATTAACAAATTAGAGGGGGTTATACAAATGTTTTTCCAGGTTTGTATTCAACCATTCCACTGTCGAATTTAGTAATTTTTTTTTAGTCTGTTAACAATTTGGATTGAGGTTTTCTTTCCATCATACGCGACATAGGTATTAGATACATTAGGAGATGCATAGGCAACAAACTTTTTGTTTGCTCTTTAGTTGTCTAATAAAAATATCATGATGATTATTCCTTTCATCTTCGGCCATGAAATTTGTTGAGTAAATTGGTAGAAAATTTTAACCGTATAACAACCAGGCTTCTCTGGTAAATTATTAATTCATTCCTTTCTTCAAAATACGAGAATTGTCCAACCTCTGAAGATTGTCATACCACAGTAATTATATTCTCTTCATATCGTCTAACTCTATTAAGTCTTAATTGCGTCGTCGCTGCTGACTTTATCCAATTTTGAAATAATTCTAGATTTGTCATAAATTATTAGTATCCAAAAAATCAACATAAGTCGAAAAATGAGTCAAGTGAAGAGCGATTAAAAACCCATAATTATGCTTGATTTATTTTTCCTCTTAGCTAAAATTCAAAGAAATGGGTTTATTATGGAGAAAAAATTGAAGAACTAAGGCGTTCCTTCTTAAATACATATTTAGAAAAATAGTGGTCGGCAAAATAGGACCGCGGGACATAAAGCGCCCAGAATTTTTTTGTTTTTAATTATTTTTTGATGAAATTTACAAACTTCAATCAAGCTAATTCCTATTTTGCTCGTTATTTAAGACATTCCGACAACAAAAAATTAACTGTCCGACATAAGAGTCGGAACTGAATCAGTGTCTGCCGTTTGGGTTTCGTATTGTTTTTAAGACATTTGACTTATTACCATCAACCTGATTTTTTTTTAATAACTATATACTAATTTAACAAACACAAAAATCACCTTGTCCGACAATTTGAGCGGGACAGAAGCACTCTCTGACGTCCTGGGTTGGTTAGTTGGCCAAATTTTTTTCTTAGCGCTCTATGTCCCGCGGTCCTATTTTGCCGACCACCTACATTTGGCAGACATAACCATACCAGCTCATAAAAAAAATTTCAGCTTGATAGAAATTAGTCTTCTAATATACCGCTAGCTCCTGGACTATAATAATGAATAATAAGCCCATTATTTTCAAAATTTATTCAATTTTAGATCTGACAGATGGTTATGAAAATATTTAATATTGAGGGAATATTGCTTACCTACAAACTTTTATCATAATGCAAAATTGGTATCTTACTGAATCCATTCTAGTACATGTAGCGTATGTATCGTAAATGAAGGTCATTATAAACTACAGGTAGCAATAACTTAATAACACAATTAAACTATGAGAGTAGAAACAAATAACTTTTTTTTCAAAACCAGCACTGGATGCTTCATATACCTATACCAAATTAAAAACGGAAAGAACAATACAATGATATCAAATTAAATCATAAGATAAAAATAAAATTTAATAGCATTCCTTTTAATGTAAAAAATTATCGTACAAAGCACAACAATACCTATGGGTTTACATAAAACCACGTGTTCACGTTTGGTCAACCACATACCCTTCTGTATTTACCTGAGTACAAAAACGACATTCGTCGAAAACTCGAGGTCGATCGAAAATTAAAATATATTTGAATGTGGTAAATTACTGCGCATACCACGTGTTAACTAACACCTGGGTGGATTAGTAGTGGATGCGCGGCGTGAGTGGTCATACATGTGTTGCTCAGCGGTGAGAAATTGCTCTATTGTGTATGATAATTTAGTTAGACAATTAATAATGGTTTATTTATTTCAAAGTACTTTTAATATGTGGTGGTGTGTTAAGTTTCTGTTATTGAGTGAAGTGAGGTGCTACTTGAAGTTCAAATCCCATCCGAAGATCAGATCACACCGTTTTTGCTTCAAATAATGTAAGTAGTTCTTTTTACATTTATACCATTTTTTAAATTGATTCTAAATATGTCTGAATTGTGTATTAAATCGACGTTAAATAATAAGGAAATGGTCTCTATGTGAACTATAAAACAGAATCGTTATTTTGGGGGCAACAAATCCATGGTCATTTATATGTTTTGTTATTGTACCTATAGCTTTCGCTATAAGTATCCAGACATGCAGTTACGTTTCTGAAATTTCATTGCACATTCCTACTGTAAATTATAAAAATATTGCAATTTGCACCATTACATAACATGTTTCAATACGAGTAATTGCTTGCGTTTGTACGGGTACGTCAGTTTTGTAAGTCACACACCAAATTAGTCACCCTGCACTAATTCGTTAATCGCTTATCATTGTGTTGAACAGTTTAGTAGACACTTGTCATTCTTTTGTTTTTGTTATTCTTTTGATAAAAATAACATCAAACATTCATTGTATATAATGAGGCTTGTTGAGACCATATAATTACGTACAATGGCTATATTGGTTTAAAAATCAAACTTTAGTTTATGCAGGCTATGATAATTTTTAACGTTGGTAAATTTACCTATAAAATTTAAACGATTTATTTATTCATTTAAGTATGTTAAAACTCTGAACTCAAATTTGGATAAATGTTTAAATCCGTATAACAATATCGATGATACTCAGTGTCGTCGTACCTAAGGGGTAGACGATGCGATGGTACAAAATTGTGTAGTACACTAGGCTACCCAATATGACAGACTAAAAAGACTTCCAAGGGATTACCCAAACAACCCAGACTATGTAGTAGTACACCAAACTTTCCACGTGGGTTACTCCTTGATAGTAACTAATTCTATTTTTAATGTGCGAAAAGCACCGCTAGGTATATATCTCGTATAGGGTTAGAGATATGCGGGTATAGTCAATATCTAAAGGAAAAGGAATGTACAGAAATAAATAATTCCTCCGATTAGATTACAAATAAATTTAGTTGTCCAGAGGGTATCTACGGCTCCGGCGCCCCTGTAGATATGCGCCCTGTGTGAGGGCACAACTCGCACCTATAACATAGCAACGACACTACAGTGATTAGTTATCAGTTTTATATTTGTTTCATATCTATTAGAGAGGACAATCATTAATCACTGTCCAAAGATGAGCATTATATTCCAGTGTGATTATTCTTCTTTTTTTCATATTTCCATCTCCTTTAAACCTGTCCTTAAACGTTAATTTTAATAATTTCATTTCATAAATAGCAGTTTCGAACTATAACATTAATTAATTATTGATGTATTTTAGAGATGGTCCAGTGTATTTTTCAAATAATCAATTCAGAAAACCCCAACATATTTTTGGTAGGCTCTCTTAAATTCTGGTAGAGGACATGAACGTGTAAATAAATTTCTAAATCTAAGTGTATTAGGTTACTTTTGAAATATTAATTAATAAATGTAGTTTCATAACTACTTCACATATGAACTCTTAAAGTTATAATTAGATCAGACGTGATTTCCGTTCCGCTTAATTCTAACAAAAACCTCGGAATGATCATTTATGGCATTATCTGCATTTAATATCTTCGTAAAACGTAAGTAGGTGAAGAAAATATGTGGTACTTACGATACCCTGAAACAAGTACTAGTCTTTAAAATATTAAGAATACAAACAATGAAAATCAAGGCTGATTAAAATATTAATTTCAGTAAGGAGACCGGGTATAAGGAAGCGGAAGCCGATTATTACAACGATGTTCCGATTGTAACGAACCATACTAAAAGTCCCTGCAGCCTGCAGAATCCCCATTCTGTTATAACGAACCCGCCTCTAACGAACTTCTGTTTATAACGATCCCTTTTTTCGTTAAATGGGATGAAGATTTCTTTTATAGTGAACTTACTCGTCTTCAGCTTGCAAGTCTCACATTCATTATGGCTAGTGAATTGTTTGAGTTAGCAGATTCTGTAGGGAGTGTAGAGTAGGCAAAAAATCTTGAATTATCGTTCACTTTAAAAACAAAATATGGAAATGTTGATGAATGCGTTAAAAAGCAAACTGAAGTGTGCTGTGAACGGGTACTTTAGCAAATAGGCGGGGAAAAACGAAAAAAGAATTATCGCTGTAATTGTAAGCAAAAATTTGTCTACCAAGAAATCACGTAAATGCTACTATTGGTGCTCGTTTCTAAATTACCGCAGTAAACTTTAGTACCTACTATTCATTGAATCATTATATCGAGATTGACCTCTACCTATTCACCTACTACCTGCTTCAAATTGGTACCTACCTACTTATTAGATGCAGAAAAAATAAATCTAGAAATATATGCAAACGCATTTATTATTTTAACAAAAGGTCCTAAACGAGGTCCTCGCGAGGTCCTAAAGGATCCTTGTGAAAGAACTTGTTTTGATTTTTACTAATAACATTTTTATTATTAATTTTTCATGTCGTAAACACTTCCAAGTTATATAACATTAAGTAACTCAAAAATTATCAAAACCAGCTAAAAATTATGGCGAAAAATCAATTATCAACTTTCATCTTCAAGATCGAATATCTATATGTAAGGTTATCTAGAAGATCTATCTAAATCCGAGAGATTTTGCCACAATTTCTGAGACACGCCGTATAGTTCAGCATTTGAAAAGCAGAATTTTCGAGAATTTTGAATTTATTTCCTTTCTGTTTGTAAATTCAACAAGTATCGGAGTTGGGGTCGTAATACGGTTTCAAACTTCAAAGAGACATAAATCTGAAGGCCCACTAAAAGAACTGAAGAGAGGATTAATAATGTAAAAGAAATAAATAATAAACATCATTAAAATAATTGAGAAAAATTAGCCAAAATTACAAAATAGTATAAAATTCAAGTAACATCAAATCTTATTTTGCGGTTTACCAAGTCGTATGCAATATTATGAATGGTTTAATGCGAATCTTTCAACTACGTTATATTGGATAAGACATTTTTTACGGATGTAGCTTGATTTAGAATATGCGTTTGTAGTCGACAGCCAAAACCTTTTGAATTTCGAGTCGCAACACTTCCCCCAGTATAGGTGTAGATTGTAGGGCCAATGTTTTTTAATTTTTCTGTTAACACATCGGAACAGTATTCTAACACTCTTTTTAATCAGTTGATGACAATGATCTTGAAAATAAATATTTTCAACAAGATAACACGACACCACACACAGCATTTAAAAATATTCCTCCGTGGTAATGTGACTGTGTTTGTTTTCTGTGGTCACATCTAAAAAACACCCTCTACAAAAATTACTTATTCGAAACGCCGTGCTACAGATTTCCCATAATAAGAAATCAGAAAAAAAATGTTTGTTTTGAAAAATGGATGAACAGTTTAACATAAAAAATTAAGAAACTTAAATTTGATTTTAAATACATCTGCGTTTACTTCTGAGATTTTTGCATTAACCTTTTGTTTATACTTTACGTTAAAGTCGACGGAACAACGGGTCGAGGGAACAAAGAGGTTGTATGTACAGTGTACACACTATCTACCTATCGAATTGTTCGTTGTGTAATAAAAGAAAAAGCGTGGTTTGCTTCCCCTACCTGAAAAATGCTTTAAAAATAATTTATTAGGGTAAACAATAACAAAAATTATAAAATGTTGTGGCATTTTGGCATAACTGCGCGGGCGTGGTGGCGGTGGTTGATCCGCCCTGCTCGTCTAATGTGACACACCCCTTCTTAATTCACACTTGATCCGAATTCTGAACCGCGCAAATACACCATTGCAAGACCCTCTGACGAATACACTTATTAAGAGGAACACCAAGGGTACTGCATTCCTGTGGGACACCGAGAATAAAGAATTATTTTTATACCAGCACCCCTCCTTTTTAATCATGCCAAATCAAAATCCCTCTTATTGTTTAAGGCGTTATAGAGCTTTTAAATTTATAGAAAAAATGTTTTTCTTTTGCACTTTAAAATTATTTGTGTTATACTTAGTATTTAAAAATATGATAAACAGTTTGATGAACATTTTTACGTTTAACACTGTCATTGAAAGTCTTAACAAATTTCACTGGAGATCTTGTATTTTATTTTCCCCATAATCGGATGAGGCTAGCTCGTAACCAACCTTGTTGAACTAGTAATAGATAGGTATTACAAATAATATACAGATCCTTTTATTTTTATAATATACTAATTCCATAATGAAAACAAATCGAAGTCGTTATCACTACCAAATCTAAAGTCGCTTTCTGCAGCAAAATTATTAACTTCTGAAGCCTGTTGGTTGAAAACAAATCTTATCCTGTCATTATTAGATTGAGATATGATCCAGTGGTGTAGTCCTATTAAAATAAGTGGGTATACGCTCACAAATTCAATTTTTTTTAAAATTTGAACACAATAGCCGTAATACAGGAAAAGCTATACAAATTTAAAAATAATAAAAAACAATTATTTAAATATAATACAAAAATAATAAAATAAAGGCTGTTATACGCCGTATACCCGCGTGTACCCCCGACTACACCACTGATATGATCGCGATAAGGCAAAATCTATATCTAAATTCTTGATTGCAAGATAGGTACTTCCATGGTGTAAACAATTCTAGTTTTAAGGTGACGTTTTTCAAAATCAAATACATACCACTTTTAATTTACATTTTTAATTTGATATAAAAATTAAATAAAGCGTTTAAAAAAGCGTTATTAATTATAATTAGGTAGGTACAATTCACAATAGCCGCAATTAGAGTTCGTGTTAAAAGTTGATAGATTCCACAGAACTGAAGTAATTTTTTGATGACATGTAGCAGTTCAACTCATTTATTGGAAATTACTTTACGCTTTTACTCCTCTGTTTGACAATATGAAATTTACAAACTCCTAGGGCTTCAAGTATACATGAAAACAAACAGTTTTTGTCAATAAATGTATGGTCAAAAGTGTTTCAGGGATAGAGCTTCTCAAAGATTTTTTTAAGAAGCTCCTAAATGTAGGCGGCTCAAAAAACAATAAAGCAAAAATCAACTATTTGAAAAATTTACAACTAATTCAAAAAGTAACAAAATTACAGTAAATGTTCAAAATATCGCCCCCCCCCCCCCCACTTCTACACACGAAGCACATCTACGTTGTTTGAATGCATGTATAAAAATGCAATTTGGGTTGCCTATTTTCAGATACTTCTTAAAGAAGTATATTTTCTAAAGAAAACCCTTTTGACCACACATTTATTAACAAAAGTGGTTTGCTTTGTTGTGTTTTGCAAGCCCTCAAAGTTTATCTTTGCATTCATTAACACTCTGTAGTATAAATTTGAAAAGGTTAGTAGGTAAGTATAGTTTTCTATTTTTGTATAAACCAGTAGCACATATTCTTGAGAACAGAACAATATAATGGGTGTTCCAAAGGTAAATTGTATGAAGTTGGCCATATAAACGTGTTTCTCCTCTTCGTTGCAATAATTGTTACGGATCATTTTAGTGTAAAATATCCTAACCGACCAGTCCCTAATGTGTCTACAATATCAGGAACATCTAGAAAATTTGCAAGTGCAGGCTGTGTGGCACAACATGAAAAATAAATCGACATAAAACAGTAGGTAACACATGAATTTGTACACATTTCTATTTCTTCTTGGTCTCTAAGTATAAATGATGTGTTCAAGAAATCGGTAAACCTAGTGAAAACTGTTTTCTATTGCAGCGATGCTGTAAGTAGTTCCAAAAAATGCTCTAGAATATCATAGGTACGAACTTCGTCCCGTTTAAAAAAATATCTCCATCTCTGCGATCCGACATAGGTATAAAAATTGTAAATCAGTAGTAAAATGTTTATAGGTCTTAGAACATGCCATTTAGATGATGTTACAATTAATCATTCATTCTCAAGAGGTTGGAGAGAAGAGAGAATAGAACGTATGTGGCAAGAATAGGTAGTTTTAATTAAAACATCTGTCTAGAAACCAGACGACGCTTGTCTGTGGGGGTTTATAATTGTTCTAATCGCATCTATCACGAGGACAAGTCGAGAGACAGCAACAATCTAATTATACAATTTACTGTGACACGAAACTCGAGAGTGACATCACACGGGAGTGATTGACAAGCTGCACTAATAAACGTGCATCGTTTCGACGTGCTGTTGTTACCACATTCTGGCACCAGAGACACTTGTGTGTAATTACTAATTAGTAATTAGTAAAGGGGTGATCGATAAGGCTATATATTATTCTAGAGTTGAATTGGATGCTGCTATAGTTTGCGATTATTTCATTCTTATGGTTTTATTAATCTTGTGCGAAGGTATCTGTTTTAGTGTTGATTGTTTTTTCATATTACTTTATGAAAATAAAATACTGACAGGCAAACTTACAAAGACATACTTCGAAAGTTATTTCAAATTTCTAGTTTTCTCATACTTTTTAATTTCTTTGGAACATTAAATATTTTACGGAAAGCTTCAGGTACAGAATTACGTACAATAGTAATGGCATCACAGAATAGGCATTGAGCTGTCCTAGGTTCGTCTTGTACTTCGTAGTTCCCCTGAGAATGCAACATCCACCCGAGTTGAATGACGGAATAACTTTACTCACAACACCTTCAGAGTGTCTACTTTCTGAAAGAGCTTCCTTCCACACTTCGCATCACTGTTTGATTTGCTTATTTCTACAATACATTCGCACGAATTCACTTCTCGTCTACATTTCAACTTTTCAAGCTGTTCCTACTTTTCGGAGACATTACGACGTGTTCCCCAGGTCTTTCAACTCACTAAAATAGAAAACAATAATGAACCTATATTTAATATTCAATAAAGCATATCAATTTGTTAGTTGGTAGGTACCTTCATTCGAATGTTAGTATCTGATATTTACTAAGAAATCTGGAATTCGATAAGTATCCATCTGTCAATAATGTTGTCTGTATGGTTGGTTGCCTACCTTAAGATTTTCTGATTCAACATTGATCAGTGCTTTAAAATCATTAAGCAGTTTCTAAATTCTATTATTACAAGAATACTACTCTATTCTTTTACTTTAGCCTAAAACATCCACTATCTACAGTGTAAGTGTGTTATTGTGATAGACAGTGGGTTGAGTCTTTGGCTTCCAAAGTGAAATCCGTCTCGTCCGGATTTTTGTTGAATTGTGTCGATTTTCAGTTCCCTGTAAACTTGATCGTTTATGTATATACAGGGTTATTTATCATAACTGACTCGATAAGTGATGTTGAGCCTTAAAAATTTTAAACGCACCCCATCATACACCTTCAAATGTTATTTTAATAACAAAAATGTCCCTTCATTGGAAGTGTTGCATATCAACTTATCATATTACTATCGAATTCTGTTAGTTAACGTGGCAAGCCCATTACTATAGGATTGATACTGATCGAATTATTCCTGTGTTTATTTTGGACATTTCAAACTGTATCGTAATAAACACAGTAAAAAGTTAAAACGACTTTCGACCTTTTCGTACTATTTTGGATAGATCAAGAAAATTGTATATTTATTTTAGCAGGGAAAGTGTCATTCAGCCCCATAGGTAAATATGGTTAGCAACCAACAGCAGTCAATACGTTACAGTTGTTGCACGCACGGGGATGTAAAATAATTAGCTGTAGATAAATTTATACAGTAATTTCAAAAAGTTATAGCTCATTGTTTATCTTGAACTTATTAGCTGATTAGAAGCATACTTAGCTATCAGAAATATTTAAGGATGAAGGGTTCCAATAGAATTGTTTATTTGATTACTACATCTATTTGGATAAGAAATGCATAAGATTTTAGGCTATTAGAATATAACACTCCTCTGCTTTAACAAACTGCATTTCTGATTTACAAAGTTCTTTGTTTGATTTATTAAATTAGACAAGGGTAGATAACCCCCGCCGAATTTTATTATCGTTACAGCAAATAAAAATTCAGGTAGTTCTAATTCTCAACCAACCGATAAATGTCTCCACATTTTCTTTAAATACTTTTAGTGAAAAGGTACAAAAATTCTGTCTTTTATTTACTATCCACAATGATTTATATGTCCCAAGAGAATTTGGTCAAAACATAGAAACTGACAAATGTTTGTAAAATATAAAACTTTTACATGACAAAAGTTTTTGAAAAATTATCGAGGATTGAATTTGTATTCGGTGAGGGGGTTTACATCAGACGGTTTCGTTAAGTCGAAAACTTGGTGCCCACTGGGAGCACATCAGCTTGGCAAACATCACATCAGCGAGGAAGGGAAATGGACAAGCATCAGAAAGAAGCCGAAGCGCCGTTGCATACACAGTCTTGTGTGTATCTATTTGCATGAGTGGATTTATTTTGTTTGTGGGCAAGAATTGTGTGAGTGAGGAGGATGTAAACGAGCAGGCCGACCGGAACGTGTGATTCCATTTGTTCCTAAGGGCGTCCCTCATGTTATCAGTTTTCTTATATGCGCTTCTTTAATGATACATCTCGAAAACCGAGGAACCGAAATAACCCCGGGTATATAATCTCGTCAATTGTCTGCGTTTTTATGCGTTTTCCTCATGAGACACCCTACAGTTTGGAGTTGAGCAATTAAAAATTAAAACTTGATTCTTTTCCGCTACCTGCTCGTGACATTCGTTGACTTTACATTCGGGTTCACAACTGTTGAACTTAGCTAATCATGTATTCTGTTTAACCGCAGCGTCCCGTGTATAATCAGCCCGTAACCCCAACGGGATTAAGGTCTTTCCCGGCTTTATTTATTCCGATTTGAGGGTCAGACAAAACGTCGTTACCTACCTGTCACCCAGCCATAAAAAGCAGTTAACACAAACACGGAATAAATAAAATTTCTTATGAAAATGAAAGAAAAAGTTCGTATTATTTCAGGAAACTCAAATATTTGATACAATTGTTACAATTTTTTTTAAATCCCGTGTTCAGCCTGAAAATTCATTAAAAAAATCTTTAATGTTTTAAAAAAATACTGTAATTTTATTTAATTATTAATTTATAACTTTCATTTCTCATTGAACATTAAGAATCGAACCTTAATTGACCTTAATTGGTTGCCATCGAATTTTGTACCATAGAATTTGTAGAAAGGTTGACCTAGGTTTGCCGTTTGCCCTTTAATGAAGTACTAATGGCATTAATAGCCTATACAGACAATTCTCTATTGTATACCTACTTTACATGCCTTATTAGACCACTTAAAACGATAGCCAGTAACAGATTGTTTAACATGAGATTAATTATTCCTTTGTATATTGTACTAAGATAACAAGAAAATAGTAAACTACAGGGTGTTTAATGAATTTTTCCACAAATATTTAAGGGAGCTTATTCTTGAGATTATTTTTTTAATAAAAATATAGTTTATATAAAAATTATTTTGGAAAATAGGAAGATAAAGATCAATAAATTATTTATTAGAAGAGTAACTTTGTTGCGATTCTGTATACGGCCGGTATACGGTTTGATCATATTTGAGGATCACTATTGTGAGCATTTATTCACTGACCAAACCAGATTTGTCGAAAATATTAAATAACTTACCGGACTAAATACCAAAAATCTCAGAAAGCTAATCTAAGTACCTACCTATAATCTAAATATACTGACAAGGGTAAGATCATCAATGTAAAAATTCCTGATAATAGTCATATTATGTTTACACGTATACACACTAGATAGGCTGCATAAGGGCTTGGAAATTCCGTTTCCGTGTCTATCGTTCGTTGTAGTCGGCGCTTTATTTCGCACTTACACAAATTTCACATTTATTGCAGAGTGAGGGTGAAACGATTTTATACATTTTTCGCTATCATACCCCTATTTGTATTGAACCAACGTACATGTTTCAAAGTCCCTGTGCTGCTGAAGCAATAATAATTCATCCCATGTTTCCGTATGTTTCCTTGTCCGCTTTTCTCGTGAATCCGCTAAGCTCGTCTGAACTTTCTTACACAAGTTGGCAGGTCAGGTCCAGCGCCGATGATTTATGGAAAATATTACAGACAAGCTTTGGGGTGGGCGCTAGTTGCAAGAAGAGTAGAAAAATTCTTCAACTCCCGTCGGTGCTGCCAACCAATGCCCGTCTCTGCCGCAATGCCATTAGGGGATTACGAGCGGCCACTTCTGCATTGCGAATTTCATTCTGAATTGTTCGTTCCCATGACCGATGTCTCCGGTGACGTATGTGACTATTGGAAATGGGCAGCCGCTAGTAGGAACATGTCTCTGGAAAAGAAAACATTTATAACGAATGTCATTCTTTGGTCAAAACGCTACTTTTGTATTCTAACACGCTCCGGTTTGGCCACCAGGGACAAACCGCTGATCACGCGGTAGAATCCCTTATCTGGATTACCAATCCCGGCCAGTCTGCACAGGTGCCTTTGCGGTTTGTAATTCACTTCCCGCCATTGTAGGCCCGCTGTCAGTATGTAAGTGCTCTACATCTTCGAAGAAATCCACTCTTGGAGCATACATTTTGTATGACAACACCTTGTTCTTATTTCTCGTGCTCATCGCGTTCCCTGCACTTCAATTTTCTCGCCTCCATTTCCCATGCTTAACCGCTGAATTATCTTGCAATTCAAACCAATTCCTGCGCTTGTCTAGTACCTTGTGAATTTATTTTTTACAATCTCTTTACAAAACGTTCGCTACTCCGACATTGCATTCTACACAGTCATCTTCATTGTTTTCTCCCAGGAACGATTTACATAAAATACATGCATACGTGATTGACCGTGAATTTATATTACAAGTATATTTACACCTGCAACAGTCGCAAATTAGTTTTCTGTTTTAGAACAGTAGCATAAAGCCTGTAAAAGGTACGATTTAATGTTAAATTCAAATAATTAGTATCTAAACCTTATAGAGATTCCAATGGAAATGCTTTCAAGAAGTTCAGGATGCAGTTTTACAAGAAATTTAGTTTAGGTTCATTATAAAATAGTATGAGTTTGACAATTAACGTTTGAATTACCAAAATAAAATTTAAACTCTCATCTAGAGGGTGAGTTATTCAAAAGGGAATACCGTAAATATTTAAACATTAGGATATTTATATTCGAATGGAGTGAAGATTTATGTATAGGTGCAACTGAAGTGTGTAAATGGTTTCTCTAGTGTGTTTTCCGAACAGATTTAGTAATTGTTGGGAAGAATCAGGAAACCAGTAGAGAAAATGATCAATAATAAAATCCAATGAACTAATTTTAAACTCAATTAATAGAATATTACAAATATTAAATGTGACATTTTTTAGATAATTCGCACTTTATCTCCGAGCGAACGCAGCGAGTCTAAAAAGTCTAGTTTTGTACAAGTTTCATGTTGGCCTGCCTTAGAAAAGTTCGTTCCAGTGTTCGATAGACCTTACTGTTTTTCATCATCTGCTCATTTTCGACTCCTGTCTTTGTCAATGGACTCCCATATTATATTTCATTAACCTACAGACCACCCGTGTAAGCCGTTCGTGTCCCTTACAATCATTTTGTGAATATTTTCATATCTGACCCTGTATCATAAATACTACCCTCTCAAACACATACACAGTTTTCAAAAGCAATTGCAAAGATAAAACTTTTACTTGTAATTTAGAACATGGCTTAGCAGAATTATATTATTTGCATGCCCGTTTTACATATCGCGTCTTGCTTCCAGGCTCCAAGTAATTTTAGCATTAGGAACTCTCGCCATCAAAAAGGTTTAAGTGAGGTGTAGTAAAAGGAGTTTCAGTGGTGTTAAATTGCCCGTTAAATCGTTCCGAAAAGAAATCAAATGTTTTACAAATGAAGTTAGTCAGATATCGACATCTTAGAGTACACTAAAGCAGCGATTTGGCCATCAAGATGTACGCCGTGTTTAAGCAGACGACACCCCGGGGTGAAATCGCTCGTCTTGGCACGCACCGGAACCCACTGCCGCTCACTTGGATAGCTATTGAATGTTATTTAAATTTATCATTTGTGCTCCGCATTTCAAAGAACTTCACTAAACTAACTTTATTCGGATTGAGCAATTGCTACGTGAATTGTTAAGTAGATATCTTGAATAACTTTAAAGTACTTTGTTTTATCTGCTTGAGGTTGCTGAAATTTTCTTAGGCTTTCTTTAAAATATTTTAGAGAAGTGTAACTGTAACATTAACAAGAAGACATATTTCATATGAAAAGAATTGTTGCCATTTTTTTATACACTGCTGATTTTAGAGTTTTATAGTTATTAAAGTATGTCGATAAAAGAAAGAGGCAATCTCTGAAAAAACTAGTATTCTTTTTCATTCGATTGTATCGGTTCTATATCTCGATTCTGGAAGTAAAAAGTCTTGTTTTGCAATGTATGACACAAGCTACAAATACGGAAATAGAAAAGAAGTGTTTGAATTTAATGCTAAAATAAACATCGCTTCTTGAATTTACGAGAGCGATCCTTTTGTATTGTAATGTAACATTAAAAGAACAAGAATGGAACAAGTCCGTAAACATAGTCAGGGAGGCCTCGGCGGAAGAATCATGGCGCCCCAGAGAGGGGATCCAGGAGCTCTCATTCCCACCTCGATATCTCAGGAGATACAACCTGCGAGATGTATGGGGGCTCTTTAACATCGGTTAGCCGGGCTGGGACCGCGGCGCTAAAGAAGAGGAAAACACCAATTAGGCCTATTAGTTACCGTGTTTCGCCGTGAAGTTCTCATCGATCAATTAGTGTTTGTGTTAATGCCTTGTTAGGTTCTTCCCTCGTTCAGGATATTGTCTATTTTATTTAGTCAAAATAATAAACCCCTAGATGATCATTACTTACCCCGCTTTTTTTTATTGCGGACACGCGTTTTTAAAACTTATAATTTATATTCATTAAAAGTTTAATTAAAGAATCCCAAAGACATTTTAAATTTATTAAGGACGAACAGATATACCTACATTCTTTTATAAAAAACTAAGTCAATTCTTCAATTTTGTTGATTAAACCGTTCATAAAGAATATCTGTAATTCAGATAACCATAAAAAGGAATTTAATAAGACATAGTAGTGCGTGTGTCGTGAAAGTACCTACTAGGTTCTATAATTTATTTCTACGCATACTATTCATACTTGCTTTTATTGTTTAAGCACTAAAACAAATTAATGCTTAAACTAGAACATAAATAACAAGCACTGCACGATCTTCATGATCTCTCCTGCTAGAAAGGATTCCTGCAAAATAGGGTACTTTTATTTGCATGTGAATGATTGTTAGCATAAGACCCCGTTTATGTTCCCCTTGACATGACATACATCGCCGTTAATAATTCGCATACCATGGCTGTACACGCTATGTCTATTTGATGGCTAATTTTTTACGGTTCCCAAAAACACAAACCTTCAATTAAGTAATTAATTTGATGCAAACTTTAGGGTGTAAGTAGAAATTTTAGGTATTTCATGATAATATGTAAAGAATTCAATTCGATAATTTGTTTTGCCTTAATAAGAAACATTAATTTAAGTTAGGAAGCCTTTAAAAATTTGTCACGAAGAGAGGAAAATACATTTCGTTCAAAAAATAAGGGAATCGAAGTGAGTATGAAAATTTAAAGTCACGTGTCTAATCACTTGATTAAATTTACTAATTAATAAATTTGATTGATCTTCTGTCAAAATGTGAAAATTAACTTGCAAAATAAATTTTCATGCTCTCCCTTACCTTAACCTTTTGTACGCACAGTAAATAAATTTTTCTAAAAACTGTAAGCAGTATAGTACTTCTAATGTGCTTATAATAGTATAAAGTGAGCTTATGCGTATTATGAATAATTTTTTTCAACTTTCATTCCTTAAAAGCCATGTTCTATTTTTCCCTCATAGTATAAACACAAGAATAATGTTCTCTAAAAAATAATTGATATTATTGCTTCTTGTAAAAGTGGGAGCTCTGAAATTACATATTCCTATAAATATTAGTTCAGTTGCTAATTACATGCAAGAAGCCTTGGGTTGGACCCGAAATCGTCATTCTATCAAAATATCAAAATCCACTTAACCTTCAATGAATATCGTTAGTAATATAAATGTTTAATAATATTAATTGCCTCCGCTATAATAAATAGAAACTGTACTACCTGTTATCCCCCCATGCTAGAACGATAGATCAGAACCTCTAACAAAATGTCCCTCTTTAATCCTATAATAATAACAATTGGAATCGGGTAGTATTTGGAAGTCAGATACTTGATAAATTAATATAAATTCCGGTCTCTGACAGCATTAGTAATCTTCCATGTTAATACGGTGACAGTAGGCGCCAGTTATAGGTTAGTCGTACGGGTTAGTCTATGTTTTGTGTACCTGTTTAATCAGCGGGGATCATTGAATTTACGTCCTTATCTTGATGTCATTTTCCTATCTACAACCTGAGAACGCGTCATATGAAGGTTTCAGGCTCCCCTGAGCCTAATTATTAGTAGTTACTGTAAAGACCAAAACAATACCTATGGATAAAACTCCAGACCCAATCACAGGACTTTTTAGAATCCAAGGTGTAATTCGTACGGCACTAGCCAGGACATATCCCCAAACAACACTCTATAGAGGGATAAAACGAATATTTAAATTGACACCAAAAGACAGTAAAAGAGAATTGGAAATATCTAAAGCGAAATGGAAAGATGATATTTTTTATTTTATTTATTTACTATTATTAAGAGCAAGCAGCCACCGGCTGATAACGCTCCATGTAAATACATATTATGTAAATGAAAAGAGGTGCCAGAATACAAGGGAAGGGATTGACCAATGGTCGAAAAAACTTATGTCTTGGGAGAGACTTGGTCCAGCAGCAATTAATACGATCATATCTTTAGTAATTGCCCTTAATCTTTTGTAAATAGTTTATAAAAAATTTTATCATGAAGCAATAAACAATATTCCCAGAAAAAAATAATATGGTAACCGGTATCATGCAACGTAGTCTTCGTGTTATAACCGTCATCAGATAATAAAAACCAAGTTAAACAAAATATTTCAAATGACAATGTTTGGCGACACATAGATATTAAAAATGTATATTAATTTTTGTTGTTGTTATTATGTAGGTACTATAAACCATAGAAAACTTTTATTATATTGCAGGTTGGTAATGAGCCGCAGTGGCTAAGTGAAAGAGTTTTAATAACCGAGAGATTTATAATTTTATTCCTGGTCTCATCATGGGTGTTTGTCTTTCGTAGATTAAGGATTAAGTGTTAAATGAACGGACATAATATGCTTGTAGCAGCGCCCGCGGCGTGCGTCGCCCCGTAAGCTTTTCTTCTTCTTTTTAAAAAATAAAATAAATGAGTTGCTTATCGGAAAAAAGTCGTTTTCTATTAATGAAAATTGTGCAGCAATGAAGTCAAAATAATACTAATAACAAAAATTATTAGTTAAACTATACGAATAAATCAAAAAACTAAATAGTACAGGAATGGGAAATTATAACAATCACAAACCCTTTTCATGTATTACTACTGAAAATAAATTTTTAGGGAATTGCACGGCTACAAAGTTTTTAAAGCACTAAAGCGAAATGAAATTTATCCTGTTTGTTCTTAAGAAGCATGCACGTCTTTTCCTTCATAAGTATAAAGTGGATAATGTAATCAATTTCGAATCCATAAATAATACTTTCAGAAATTGATGTAAAGTGAAAAATCGCATAAGTAACTTTACTTAAGGAAATGGATATGAACAGCCATAACACGCATATATTCGTATGTAGTACGAGGGGTTGTTGAAGAGATACGGCCGTGCTTCCCTCGCAAAGATCGGGAAACAACTACCCTCTAAAAGGATATTTCTATTATTCATGAAGTTTGTTTTTATGGAATATAAAAGATATCCAGATAAGACTCGGCAAACAATCAATTTCGTTTTATACGTTACGTGTGTGACATTCACGGCCTATAATTAAAACTGTTGATTATACCAGCGAGTGACATAAACAAACTTTAGACGGGTGTGGCCATTGCGCATTAGCAACATCCTTAATTGCAAGAGCGGCTCTTTCCATCTGCATACGATATGACATGTTCGGTTCCGTCTGAGTGGCAGCCTTAATAAGGTTTCCAGCCGGCTGAATATTGAGTTTTGCTACCGCTAACTCTCCGCATCATATCGTGGCCACTTGCAGGTCGAGCTTAGACCAGATTAGACTCCCACGGGATATAAGACTCTGGAAATCAAATTGAGTTCGGATTGCAAGCTACCGGTGGCTATCAGATCTCCTCTGTGATGCCAACCGGACCAATAATTGCTACATCCTTTTTGTCATGAACTCTCTGCAACTTTAATCATCAGACGCCTGGAAAGACTTCAGTCGATGACACATTTTAATTAGTTTGACCGAGTTAATAATGGTTAATAGAGGTGGTGGCTATCGGCAGGATGGGTCGTTATCAGATGTCACCCGCAGCGCTGCCCGGCGCGCCCCCGGTGACTAGTAATTAGCAAAGGTGCTTGTTGCTGCCACCGCCGAGGGTGCGGCTGATTTGTTATGGTTTCCGTCATTCGGTTCAAAATATTGCGACCGAGATAAAAACACATCGTAAAGTTCACTGAATATATTACGAATGGACCTTATCAACTTATCGGATTGGGCGTGACATCGAGGACTCATAAATTTTCTTAATTAAGGTTGGTATTGGGATAGTCTGCTGTAAAGTGCTCACGGACGTCTATTATATATGGACTTTTCATCAATAATCAAGCTTTTCGACTTTACATATACGCAGCTTTTTGATACTCTTCACGCAATGTTAAACAACGTAAAATTAAGTTCGTTCGAAATTGACTTTCGGTATTCACATTCCTTTACTAGCAATCTTAAGGTGTACAAGACGTTTATTAAACACATTGTGTCTGAATACAAACGTTTACTCAATAGGAAGACGAATCAATATAAAATACACTTAACAAAGTAACCTGAAGAGCTACTCTTCCCTAAACTTTGCCCTCAAGTTTGTAAAGTTCATACTATATTTATTATTCAATTAGACTTTTATATTTGACGATGAACGTGATATATCTCTTTTACGTTTCATAACATCTCCCGGAATTACATAGTGACATACTTCATTAAAAAATTACTTGGTATAAATTCGTGATCTTACAATACTTAACACAAGGTACTTAAACATAGTTAGGTATGCTACTTCGGCGGTTTCCCATAAGCGCTGTGTTAATGTTACCGTGACGTCACAAGTAGAAGCGGCGGTCACCGCTGCAATGGATGTAGTGGTATATTGCCACTATAATTTTTATAAACTCATAAAGTAATGCTTCCATCATCCTATATCTTGCTCTAAACGAAATCATGGCCTATGTATTATATGTTTCAGTACCTACATTGTTTTCATACATATTTTTATGTAGAAACTAAACAATAAATTTGCGAAAATCACCAATTAGGCATACAATATTTGTAATATATTATTTTGTGTAAAAGAAATATTTCTGTAGAGTAGGTACATAAGTTTCCTGTGAGTAATTACATTATTGTAAAAAACAACAACAAATTTTGGATATGCGTAAATATATTGACACAAGAAGCAAAGAAAATTAGTACCTTTTAAGAATATGGGTGGCTGTAAAAAAAGCCCGGGAAAAGTCCCTAAAATATAAGCCCGGTAAAAAAAGCCTCTGGAAGAAAAAGCTCCGGTAAAAAAAGCCCCGGTAAAGAAAGCCCCTGGAAGAAAAAACCCTACGTCTCAACTTTGATATTGAGGGGGAAGTTTAAAACCACCATGAAGTAATTTTATAATTCACACGATTCTAAACCAACATTTATTTATTTTACTATATCATACATACCTATTTACTTATATAAATTTATTCAAAATAAAAATCGGTGCATTAAATAAAACAATATTAATAAAATTACCGAAAAATTACAGGTAGGTAAATAAATATCTATTGTTCACGAAACCTTATGTTATGCCCCAATAGTTTTAACAAACTTTCAAAAAAAATTTCAGGGGGCTTTTTCTTCCGGGGTTTTTTTCCTAGGGCTTTTTCTTCCGGTGCTTTTTTTCCTAGGGCTTTTTTGCCGGGGCTTTTTTCCCGAGGTTTTTTTCCCGGCTTTTTTTACCTAGATTCATTCGCCAAAGAATATTTATACGAATAAACTTTTTGAATAGTAAAAGGGAAGAAGAAAAGCGCCAGTTATACAAACGAAAACGGGAGAGGGATGACTGTAAACTGTCAAAAAAAATGAGAAAGACCACTACATAATCTCAAGTATTGCTCGGAATGCCCACCAATCAACTGTTTTTTAAGTCTTTTTGTAATCAGTGTTAATTTAATATTATATTCATTCTTGAATTTAGGTAAAAAAAGCCCGGAAAAAAAGCCCCGGGAAAAAAAGCCCCGAAAAAAAGCCCCGGAAAAAGAAGTCCTAGAAAAAAAAGCACCGGAAGAAAAAGCCCTAGAAAAAGACCTCCCATTTTCGTTTGTATAACTGGCGCTTTTCTTCTTCCCTTTTACTATTCAAAAAGTTTATTCGTATAAATATTCTTTGGGGAATATACACTGCTATAATATCCTGTTTTATTTTTAAACTTTTTCAATAGTTTACTGTTAATTCCTTTGCGATGGTTTACTCCTTTACCAAAATACTTGTTAAAGAATTCTTCCCATATCCAGTGACATAAAAATACGAACATCCGTTCAACATACTTTGCAAGGCGTTAAATATAATATGGTAAAATATGTAAACTATAATAAAATGCTTATAATAAATATAAAAAACTTTAACTATAATAAAGGGGTAAAGAATTTTGCGAACTACGATATACGGAATAGCAGTCAAACGCGTACTTTCGCTGTAAGCCTGTTAGCAAGGTACCCTGTTAGCTTGTCTACTTGTGACGTGCTACACCCTCTCCCGCGAGGGGCATCAAGGAACTGAATTGTGCGTTAGGAGCATACCTAACTATGTTTAAGTACCTTGACTTAACACACGCTTTCGGGCACATTGTACTACCTTAATTCTATTTCTTAAAAAGTACTACGTTATAAGTTATAACTAAATTTTATGTTAAGGAATTTCAAGTAGCTAACAAGTCAAAACTTGAAACCCTATGTAACCTCTGCTGCAAGCGGCTACACCTTTTGGAAAAATCTTTAAAGATCCATAGTACCAACGATTTAGAATCAAACTAATTTTAGAAACTGGAAATTAATTCCTCAATCAAAGTCATTTTAGCGAATACAATAAAATTTCATCAAGCTATTGTAACCTACCACATTTTCCTTTTCGTAAGTTTACCAAAACATATGCTGTGGAATCAAGTCCAGAGTACTGCAACATTATTAAAATATTGGATTGTCCAAAGGTTTCCAATATCTGAGATTAATGATTGATGTTAAATTGCAACCTTCTAAATCATTTAAGAATACAGGGAGTTTCCTAAGTACAAATAGAAAATGGAGGCGGTGAATCCTGAGCAAAAATTAAGGCTACTTTTTCATACAACTTGTATACTAATATGCTTTCCTGAATAGGTATAGTTACACCTCTTCAAACATCGAGTAAATTAATTTTTATCTAAAATTTAGACAAAGATAGAAATATGCAAATCATGTAATTAAGAGACATTTTAACGAGGCACATGAACAAAAATAAAACATTGAATGAATGAATAACAAAATAATGAATAAAAAATTAGAGAAACTGTCTTGAAATGACCTCCTTCAGACATATGCTTACACACTTCAATTTCATTCAATTTTTTATTTTTGTTATGATTTGTATTTTACTATCTTTGTCCAAATTTGAGATAAAAATTGAAAACCAAATTTTTATTCTATTTTTGAAGAGGCATAACTCTTCAGGGAAGCATATTAGGATACAAGTTTATACGAAAAAAATGTCCAGGATTCAGCTTCTCCATTTTCTACCTTCATATACCTTCTACATATACTTAGGAAACACCCTGTCTGTATAGATGGCGATTTATCCTGAATTAGTCTGAGTTTTAACATTTTCACATACTACTTGCAATGTTTCAATCATATCCCATTCATTTCTGGCACTTTAAATTGTTGTTTGTTGTAAATTGTCAATAAGAAACGGGTCTAGGGCAGCGGTAGAGTGGACTACTCTCTGCGACTGCAAACGTTCGTGGTTCAAATCCGTCACAGAACGGGTAAAGCTTTTCGTGGTTAGCGTTCCCAGTAGTGTATATGGAAAAAATGTTTTCCTTCTCCGCATTGTAGATTTATTAAACGTTTCGGATAGTTTAATTTTGTTTCATTTCTATCTACGTCCAGAATGTATCCCGTTAAGGCACCAATATCAGACTAATATTAACCAAATTGCTATTATTTTTTTATAGCATATCAAACTACCAATAAATTATAAATAAACATAACTACATGTTAAGGTAAAATAAAGGGAAGTTCCAATTTCCCGAGTGGTTAAAATGAAAACACAGTAGGTATATACCTGCCCCACTTCACGAAAGGTGGTGAATTAGAGACTATGCTTTACGGGTGGGGGGGGGGTTGAACCTTTTGTCTCAACGTAGTATGAATTAACAACAAACACAGGTGATTCAACTTTTAGACCACATCTTCCGATGGGGGATTACGACCATTTCTTATTGTAGATCTCTTCAAGATCCATGTCTTAGGAGTAGATCGGATCTTCCCCTACTTGTCTAAACTATAAAAGTTTTTAGTTTCAGTTGGCGAGTTCTATTATTTACCTACAGGTTTCTTTTTATGGTTCTTTAAAACACGCTTCTTCATTTTTCTCGCATCATTGTTGGTATCTGGAAATCATAGTATAACCTTTGCAACATCTCAGTACTACCTACGGGTTTCTAATGAGCTCCTGTTTTACAACATGCAAAAATTCACAGAACACACTTTCTTAACATATCTACTCATCTACTTGTACCTAAATAACGATTTAGCATTGTTTATGATTTGAAAGTATAGTCTAGCAATAGACAACATTACTGCTAAAACTCGATTTATAAATTTGGTAAATCACCTCCGGCAAGTAAGCCATATTGCTTGAATTCAAAACGTTTCAGCTTCAACTCCTTTGAGGTTAACATTGAATCAATTTGTAAAAACCCCAGAGAGGTGATGAAGGTGTTTTGTTTATGTATGGATTTGCATGCGATGGCGTATTGCATACATGCCATTTGAGAGGGCGAAAGTGTATTTCGTATTTCGCAGTTTCAGCACCCCTTCCGTGGCCCCTCTTGAAATTCGATACGCGAATTTTGCGGTATAAGGCTAATGCAAGATTAATGCCGCACTTTCTGTTGGTCCGAGGCCCTTAGAGATAATGTTAAAATGATGATTGCAAAAAGCTCTACCGCAATAGTTTCCTACATCCTGTAAGCAAAACAGAACCGGAATGAAATATTTAGCAGAAACGAAAGAGTTCAGAATTTGCTTTAGCACACATCAATTGCTGATATCTTATTTCCGGCAATATCGGAACTGTTGGCGTGCGAATCCTTGGGGACCTGAGGTCGATATCAGTTTCTAACGCTAACAATTCTGCAATTTTACTTCCAGCTGTCGTACTAAACTTTAATAAAATTCGGTTTCTTTTTCGGAACGCTTTTACTTATTTCTGTTTCTCCAAAATAAATTAGTTTGAGAAACAACTCTAAGAATTTGTCTGATCGTTGAAGAAAATACAATAACAGGCATACGCAAAAGCTTTGCGCTTTTATCTAAAGCAGCACGTAAAATAATGCTGAGCCTGGTGTCTTGAAGTCAGCTAGAAGTTCACGAGAACTGGGAATTGACTGAAACTAAGGTGTTGTAGAAGAGCGTTATTTAACACCTCAAGGTAGGGATACATTCACAACCGGAAATTGCTATTTTAAAATTGCTTTTGTATCTTTGTGTTGTTAGATATAGCAACGTCAATAATTGAAGATACAAAAACATTTAACGCTATTTTAGTGTTTACCTTTCATTTTCAACATTTAAGTCTCCCAATATTTCTGTGACCAAATTAATTCTAAATCTTGATTCTAATTTGTCAGAATTCTGAATTAACAAAGCGTGTTCAATGTACCTACTAGAAGAACACTTTTATTTAAATAATATGTTAATCCTAATGTGAAATATATCTAAACTTATTTGAAAATTTCTTCATGCTATGGTATACCCGTTATCCATCATCATTGGTGATGAAGTGTAAAGGGCAGTAACGAGACTCCGGAGCTCTCGATCATTCTAATTGAAACAGGATCCGCGACCCGTGGTAATGAGCGGCTTGAGCTGCAGCGCCCAGGAGCCGCCGCTTCTTGTGATGGCTCCGTTGAGGATATTACCCGCCTTGCACAGCTTGGTTAAATGCGTGGCTGCTTAATATAATCGGTTTTTAATTAACTAATGTATTACAGATGCTACTACGTATTGTCACATACCATATTTCGTAAAATTATTAAATATTTTATTCGAATAATGCTCATTTTCCTATTTGGGTATTTACTCAAATAATGGAAAACAACATCCCTATAATTTAATTACACAGTGTGAGAAGACTTCTCACATGCAGCAATTCTTGGACAAAGAATCGCTTCAACAAATTTCAAACTTTGAAAACAAATATGACTAAATAATTTATTCTTTCATTTTGACGTACACTTTACTATAGAAATTGCTCCCAGGCTCGCTACTAATTTTGTTTATTCTTTCCTTATTGCACTGATTAATTCCCGACGTTTTCAATATATGTTTCGGACCTTCTAGGTATATGAAGTGTGATCAAATAGTACCTATATTACGTACCGAGGACCGTAGGTGCAACATTTATGACCGAGGATGTAGTTTGGAAAACCGAGGCGAATCCGAGGTATTCTAAGCATGCGAGAGGTCATAAATGCACCTATGGGATGAGGTGCGTACTATTTTTTGATTTGAATTTTGATAATATTTTAGAAATGAAAGTAGAGTGAATTTTATTATTTCTATCTTTTGTGGGTACAGGGAGCTTTCTAAGATTGTTCTCATCTGTTACATTGACTGTTATAAATTTATAATCAAATAACTCTTTATACAATGAAATAAATAACTGCTGTTGTAACATAAATTCATATAGCAATTAATCAAAGATGCTTGTGACATTTTTATATCGAACATGCACAAACGCAGAATGTAAAGGGGTCAAACATGTAGTTTATGGTTTGCCCCTCTGGAGCTACACATCATACTCAATTAATAACAACGATAATCTTATTTAACGGCACCCAATTGCATCAATTGCGATGTCATTTGTCTAATTCGCGTTCAATATAACTGCCTATGCAATTAACTGCACCAAAGCTTTAACAATATTACTAAATGCTTGTTAATAGCACTACGTAATAGCTTTAACAATACATGCATATATATATATAAAATATTCCTCTGAATTAAATACTTCAGTAAGTATGTATAAGTACTGAAAGGAACTTATTATAAAGGAACAAAAGTTGAAATTTGTTAGCTTATAATGAAGATAATAAATTGTTAAAACATCTTATATTATTATACCAGAAAATGTTTAGGAAGCCTAATCACATTTCTGTCAGATTTTCAGTCTATATACTGAAGATGAGAACTTCCTGAAACGTGTTGAGGTTTCCCAATTTTCTGGTAATAGGGATTTTCACAGTTTCTAGAGATTTTATATTGTATTGAAAAATATGATTTTGCATTTAGTGTTCGAATAGCGCTAGGTGTGATAATTATAAAATTATTTTTTTTAAAGGATACCTTTTCATATTTTCAATATTACGTGAAGTGAAAGAAAGCTTTGTTTGTAAGTTGTAACCTCTATTTGTTACCTTATGATTTGGAAACTGTAACTCAAACTGGTTAGAGCCGGTTTTACAAAGTCTGGTTTAGAGTGCCTTGATTTCTTGATTTTTGTTGAAGTAAGTGTGGACACACTTCTCAAACTAACAGAGATGAATATATAAACCTTTTCTTCTCGCCAATGAAGGGAAAAAGACTATGTCTAGACTGTGTCTATGTTTTATCATTTTTCTTAAAACAGGGGCGCCACATCGGGTACCCTATTCATTACATCTCTACTTACGTATACTATAGGCTAATAATTATGCTTGCTTATAGTATCATGTTTAAACATCTCGTCCCACACACACAAAAATAAGTATAACTGAACAAACACTTTCTGGTTAGCTTTGAGGATCGAACTGCATAATACAGTCTCGCATGTGACTGAAAACACTTTTGACAGTTGCCCATATAACCTATAAGCACATCAAGTCAAACGTTGATGACAGCGTGTCCGTACTCTGATCACAAAAAGAAATAACAAAAATCAAGGCACTCTAGTCTGGTTGACCGACGGTTAGCTGAACCACGATCAATTGCCATGGATACGATTGTTTTTAAGAATCATAACCGCACATAATCGGCCATCAGCCCTTAGAAACTGACGCCTAAATGTAGGTGCTACAGATTATGGTTCCTTGATTATTTCATTCGTACGTCTATACAAAGCCAATACAAATGCATGGTTTTCCTTAATAACAACGTATTACAGCGGCTATATAACTATGACGAAATCGATAATACGAAGTATTGCCTTTGAATAAAAAATGTAACAAGCATAAAAATCAATATTAAAAATTTAGTAAATCAACAAAAACAATTAATTGTTTAGGCTCAGTTGTATCAAGTGGTTAAACTTAGTTTTTGAAAAATAGATCGTTTCGGGAATTTTATTTATTTGGTTCATGAAATAATCTACCTGTATACAACTCTACCAACGAAAATTCTCGAATCTCGACGTATTGCCTAATAAAACACCACGAGACGCTGACAATTTTCGATCGTCTAGTTGTATAATATGAAAATTTTAGATCCGCGGAATGAACATAACGCATTTCTGCGTAGTCACATAACTGTTATCCCAACTATTTTTTTTATATAATTTAGTTACATACCTATGCACTTCGGGGAACGCCACCTTCAAAGATCATTTTGACGACATTCATGTCCGTTCAGCTAACACTTAATCTAAATTGAAAGACAAACACCCATGACCTGATCTGAATTCGAACCTTGCTAAGTGGATTCTTATCCAGTTAGCCACCGCAGCTTCAGTATTTTCTAATTTGAATTTTGAATACAAACTAAAGAAACATGTTCTTTATTAACCAAAAAAACTGTATGTTATTGGTTTGCAAACTTAATTCTATGGATACGTTATTATAATAGTATGTTTGATGCTAGCATTGAAACATCCGGTGGGCAAAATTCCGGCGGCTAACATCGACACCCAATGTTGTGGAGTGATTGCGACGTGCGCCCAAATAAGCATGTGCACTCAGTCCTAATTTCTATTGTTTAATTTTTTACTGAATCAAAACTTGCTAACAACAAAGAAGTTGAGGTTGTGTTTAGTACTAAATAACTTTTCCTGAATTATCAAATTTAAATCAAAACCTGGGTGGTACCAATCTGTTGTAAATTAATATTGAAAATACTCTCCCTGACAGTTTTCAGTAAATTTTATATAGCTACCTACCCAAGTTCGTTGCATTGTGAAATGGTGGGGTTGGTTTTTATTCGTCTTTCAGCATGCGGGTTTTGATAACAATACGTCAGTTTAATACTGAAGAATATATAGCTATACATAGATTTTATTTTGTGGTATGTAACATGAACAACAAGAACCAGGAATGTCACGCAGAAATAAATGTTGTTTATAAAATTGTAGCTGGAAATAGTATTGATCATCTGGCCTTTAAAATTATATTAATTTTAGACAGGTAATTAAATATTAAAATGTATAATAATAAGTATTTCTACCCTTGAAGGTTAAGAACTAATGAAAACCGACTTCAGTTAATATTTAAATACTCAGTTTGTGCTTCTTCTTCGAATGAGGGTTAGTATATGCGTGAAAGCTCCCTCAAATTTAGTTGCGGTCAAACTATGAGGGGTCTCAGCATTTCCATAAACAAAGAAATTCACTTAATGAACGCGCATAAATGAGTACTTTAGCGAATAAATACATTCATAAGGTTATTAATCATCGATGCGTGCGGACGGCGCATGTATTATACACATACCGCCGATGACAGCTCGCTAATTCGGGCTTGACTTGCTTAATATTTCATAACTGAATTAAGGTACCTTAGCTCCGCGAGCATATTAATTAGAACACTTCACCTGACATTGTGCTAAGATTTCCCATAATTCGCTTGATTAAGTAGTTCCTTAGACGCTAAGCCACCGTACTCCGGATCTGCATGCTAATCAGTTTATTAAGTTCGCCATAATTGTATTCTGAATTACCAGATAAGATGACAAGCTTAGATCATTTCATCTACTTTGCTAAACCTCTACTTCTAAATTGCTTTCTGAGCGTATACCTTCATTTTCTGGAAAATTTCTTGGTTGTGTTCGTCTATCCCAAGCTATAATTGTGATTCTCATACTCCAGATGTTTGATATCAGTTCAAATGTTCAATACGTACTAATTTTTCTTTTTAAAATCAATAACGTTAGGGTTTCTGTTTGATTGATATTTTTAGAGCAAAGAAAAAAATACTAATACCTGCATAAAAACATTTAACCTTCTTCGCACGCAATGTGTAATGGTTAATTATGTATTGGCAGTATTTTACAATACGATATCGCTTATGAGGTAATATTACAAGATCTAATTAATAATATTGTTACACCACATATTCAGAGGAGGATTTTGCCTCTGGGTGCTCCTAGGTGGAAATAATATTTGAGACATGGCAAATTGTTAGATACAATTTAATTATAGGTATAGGTACCTACCTATAATTAAATTGTCGTTTACCTGACCTATTTCTGCTACTATAGATTAACACCGACACCAAGGGTCCGCCACTTGTTTTTCACCGCAGCAGCAATCGAACTCGAAACATCTGTGTTGGATCCCAAGCTAGGTTAGCTAAGCTACATACATTAATAAATAGTAAAACTTAACTTGAGTATTTCCCCAATCCTTGTAACCGTGAGATAAGTTGCTATTCTATCCCTGATTCACAAATTAATGTTTTCAAAGTTCCCAACAAAAAAAGAGATCAGACATCTCGAGTATGGGCTTCTTGGAGACGAAAGCTAATGGTATGCTATCTAAGATGTTTTCTATAAATCGTCTTTTAAAAAATTAACAATATTACTTATACATTTAAGCGACGACGGGGCGGAATATCCTATAATCCTTTTCTCGGTAATTCCAATCTTAACATTAACACTGAACTAAATTTCGGGGGGGGGGGTTGTTAGTCGGTCCATTGGTACAAAATTATGTACTATATTAAATGTCCAATTTTGAATGAACCTTTCTTCATCAGTCTATACAATATTTCCAATGTCACTTTTGTAGTGATATGGATGCAAACCATTGCAATGGCACTCATGGTTTGTCTTGGATTAGTTCTGAATCGCATTCAAGATGTTTTTATACATTTAGGATTAATACCTGAAAGACACGGCCTCTATCAGATAGAATTAATGATATGGATGCAAACCATTGCAATGGCACTCATGGTTTGTCTTGGATTAGTTCTGAATCGCATTCAAGATGTTTTTATACATTTAGGATTTATACCTGAAAGACACGGCCTCTATCGGATAGAATTAATGATGGATTTCGTCCAGTTCTATCAGTTTCTTGTATTCGTTGATCTAAAGGTTGAATAACGTTAAAATTTTGATATCTTCTATGCGGAAAATGTTGCGCATTCAGAGCTACGGCTTTCCTAAAATTACCACGACAGGAACCTTCTCACTTCACAACCCTCAGACACACTCAATTTTACCTATCTTCTCCTTTAGTTCTAGCACAGTAGTAATTCATGCTTTTGGCATGAAACTTTACATCGTTACCTGATAGATATTATATTTGATAACTTGGGCTATTTTGATATTTTTTGCTAACTGGTAAGATCAAACTAACCTGACATTGAGGCTAACTAGACACAATGCCCCCTCTCATAGCTCACTGCCTGCGGTCTGCGGAACTACAAGTAATATTAATTATTTATAGATGCTAAAAAATAAATTAAGACCAAAACAAATCTGTTGTTTTGTGGACGTTTCTATATAAAACATGTTTGTTTATTGGCTTTACATGGAATCGCAATCTAAACCATTACTGATTTTATAGGACGTCGTAAAATAAATGTAATAACTGTGTAATGAATAATGAAAATATAATTTGCATCTTGAACTTTATCAAAAGTACCACTTATCCCTTATCTGTATTTTAATTTTCTGCCGAAATTAAAAAATGTGAATAGTATTACAAGAGTACAAAACTAAAGTAAGAAGTAAAAAATATGGTATAATAAACCAGCAATACCTAATTCCATTTGTATCGCTCTCAGCACAGTATTCATTTTCGAAAAACAGTCCACTTGAATTTTTACATGTCCCTTATCTTCTGGTACCTACGTATTGTATATTTTCACTGGACTTTGTTCACTATTCCTCATATTATATTTAATTAACATGCAAACAATGAATATGAAAATACTAATAAATTACAACGTATAAGCCGACGTTAAAAACGCCCTATAAACTTCCACGAAAATTTTGTTTCACTAAAATAATATTAGTAGATCAGTTCTTGTTCAATTTTTTTGTGGTTTATGTATATTGTATTTCTTGATATAAATAAGCAAGGACTTGTGGTTATCTCTGGCCACTGCAGGTGCAAGCTACATATGAGCCATTGCCTGTTAAGTTATGGGATATAGGAGTTGAATTATAGAAAGTGACCAGTATCCAATTTAAGTTTAGTGTGAAAGAGACGGGGTCTGGACCGGTAACGGCCCCTTCGGGACTTAACTTCATCCAATGATTCAGACCGGCAGCTATCATATCGCAGTTGGGGCGCTCTCCCACTAACGAACGATGAATTGATAATGAATGTTAATTTCAAACATAACTGACGTAAGTACGATCAATTTTGTTTAGAAAGGTCGTACGCTGTTGCTAATTTTATTCGAATCCCCATTAGAAGATAAATTCATTAAAGGTTCTATGATTAGGGTTCTGAAATCGGTCAATATTTTAATATTCTCTCTATAATAAAATTATACAATATAGTTTTTGCAAATAATTAAAAAATTTAGAGAATGACTATGTCTCTTGAATTTTTGTGATTTTAAAAATACTGTACATACTTTCGTGTGTTAATTTATAAATACATTTTGTTTAAAGGGGAAACTAACAGTATTGCAGAAGAATTCAAGTATTCTTATAAATAATTAATATTTATGAGATAATAAAAATATTAGGGCTAAGAAAAAAAAACTATCTATAATGTAAGGTCCAATGTCGAATTCGGGGTCGTTTTTATCAACGTGAAAATTTACTTACAGATCTTATGGTATAGAGTTAATACACCAACGTAACCCCTGCACATAAAAGTAAGCATATGTATTGCTAAAAGATTTGTGAAAAATTCTATATGTAGTAGGGACCCTCTTAGGGCATAGATCCTTGTTTTTATGATACTCTCAACAAATTTATGTCTGCTGATAGCTATACACTTTTTAAATTTATTTAGAGCATAGGAACGTAAATAATTCATGCGTTTATATAGAGAATGACTAAGGCAAACGACAATCGCGACGAAGAAAGTTAAGAGGAAGTGCAACAGAGAAACAGTTTTTGTTTTAATGCGCATTTCCGGTTTTAAGGTTTAAGATTGTATAGATACTGAACAGAATATAGGTAGTTGAAAGTTGATTGATAATTATGGTCCTATTTTTATAATATTCTAATAACTCCTTAAGCCGCTGCAATAGGCAACACACCTTATAATCAAAAGATAGCTTTCCAATTAAATTTCCAAAATAATTTTCTCTCCATGCAATTGGTAATAGAAATATTCTATCATTGCCATTGCAAACTTTATTCAAATTTATTGTAATAAGCTTTTTCTTCTCTCATACTTTACTCGTACTATATTTTATGGCGCATTAAGATACATAGGTACACTACATGTTCTTTAATGAATTCTTTAAGATCCCAATTTATAAACAAAATTCCGTCATAATCAGATATTGCCATGACCATGGGACAGTTCTAAAATTCAATAAATTTTGAAAATAAAGTGCTTATTTTTTATTAATTTATGATTAGTTGTAGAAAAAAATAGTGTAGGCAACTCACATTTATCATGTATCATTAAATGCGCATTGCATAATATACTATTAATTTGCTATTAATTAAACAATGTTACTATGATCTGCTGTGTGTGTTGCCTACTCTTAATAATCAAGACGTTACACGATAAAATGGGTGAGCCAATTTTAGGCATCGATTCCTTTTCTAATAGCTATACTAAATAAATGAAAATAAATATAAATAACTTTATGTACGACTGCATTATAAAGTACTGTTTATGACATAGTTTTGCGGTCATAAAGTAGTTCTTTATAGTACTAGTAAAATAAAGTTACTTTATTTTACTAGTACTATAAAGTACTACCTGTACGTTATCTGTCAATGTCAAAATAAATGTCAGAATAAATCCATTTAAATTTATTACATTGTAAGTACCTAAATACATTTTAACTAAATATAACAAATATGTATACTATACCTGATTGTTATAATAATGGTTGTTAATATTTATAACACAATGATTGTTACTAGAAATATTTATCCCTACAATTTCGTTGCTTTTTCTTGTTACTTCCGAAATTCTTGAGTTTTCTTGACCCACTACAGAGACGCTGGAAGTAGAAGGTTCTTCACCAGATACCTCGCCTAGGATCTTCTTTGCAACGCTAATTTTGGTATTTTCACAATCATCAATATAGCCCTCCGCCACTGTAGATGAGCGCCAACCCCCATGTCTTTTTATTCCCTCCATATTGGCTCCTGCATTTGCTAGAAGGGTAGCTGAGGTGCGCCTAAAGCAATGACCCGTATATGAAGAAGGATTTTCTACACCTAAACATTTGGCAACCACAGCTGCCACATTACCGATTTTGTGTATTCCGACGGGCTGAACAGTACATTTTTCTTTAATGTAATTGATAAAAAACCTTTTGTGTGGTGTCCTGGTTGGTCGAAGTGCCATGTATCCTCTAACAAGTTCAAGTAGATTAATATTTTCAAGTTTACCTGGAACTATTATAAAAGACCGATCTGCTTTGGTTTTGGTGTCTTCAAGTTTAACTAAAAAATGTGTTTTACAATCTTCAACACATGTTGTCAATAACGTCACTAATTCTTGACGTCTGCAGGCACCAGCCACACCAAATATGAGGACAACCTACAACAAATTATGTTTTTACTAGGTATTAGATGTTCAAAACAAAACGTCATTAAGTAAAACATTCATACCTTGTTAAATAAATGTTCCTTATTGTCAGCTTTAATCAAAAATTCGTCTATATGATCCTTAGTCAATGTAAGGGACTTTTTAGGTTTATATCCTTCTCCTTTTCGTTTCAAAAAAGGAATGACACTTGGAAATTTACTAATGTCAACTCCCTCACGTAGATTTATAGTCAATCGTAGCATCGAATATTTACTCCATAGCGATGAACTTTTATACCGGGAAAGATCGCTGTTAAAATACGCTAAGATGCTGTCTTCACAAGTTTTAATTTTCTTATTAGAACACCATTTACGATACGCATTATATGTTTCTTCGTATAAATGCCTGGATTTTAATGGTAATAGGGAATCTTTAGCAGTAGCAGCGATATTTTTAATTTCCTCGTTAGTTTCTTCGTTAGAACTATTCGTTTGCATTTTAGTTAAAACACCATCCATTTCTTCGAGTATTTTAACTACCTATTTCTTTTACAAAATTTACATAAATTGCTTTTCTAAAAACAACTACTAGCTATTTTATAAACAAGTAGCTAAGCAACAGCAAAAGCACACTGTGATATATCCAGTTTTCCAATGGCAACTATATATTACAAGCCAAATTTTTGTCTGTCAAGAATAGATATCAGATTTATAAATTGAATTTTTTTCGATAATGAACCAATTTTAGCAGTCGAACATAAAGCGTTGTATGCAATTCGTACATAATCTGACTTTATTGACTCGTCATCTTTATTAGCCTCGCTCGCAAGCTCGCTCGTCAATAAAACAGACTCGCCAAATAAAGTCTTAGATTATGTACTTGTTACATAAATAGCTATTCGGTTAAACATACTTTGAAAATTATAGGTTTATGTAGGTTCCAATATTTTCTGCGCAACTTTAGTATAATTTTATAAATGGTCTTGTATATTTTACTCTAATACTAGCTCAATTAAAGTTGCTTTACATCTTCTGTTATTTACTACCGGCAGAATATTTATACAGGGTGTTTCAGGAGGAATGGTACAAATTTTAATAGTATCGTTCATTTTGAACACAAAAGTTCAAATGAACATGTATCCGATTCTCAATGGTTACGGAGATACAGAAATTCGCAGCGATCTTAATCCGGAGGGAATTACAGAGCAATTATCCAGTAGGCTATTACTTATATCCAATAGGTATTGTTGGAGGATGACCAGTGCTGCACGAATAAAGGAGTGCCACGAAGATCTGCAAAGCACAGTACGCAACATTTTCACTAGAGCAGCGAAGTGTGTTGAGTTTGGCGGTGGGATTTTCAAACCATTTCTTTAAATATTTATTTTTTCATGTATTAATTGTTAGAATTACTAAAGTAATAAATTCATTTCTGTAATAATACAACTGGGTGTATCTCCGTAACCATTGAGAATTGGAGACATGTTCATATGAACTTTTTTATTTAAAAATGAAAAATACTATAACAGAACATACCAAACCATTCCTCCTGAAACACCCTGTATACATACATTATCATTTTTTTAAACATACTACTTTAGTATAAAGTCGTTTTCGCTTGATATTGTGCTCTAATAGCAGTATTAATAATATAGGTGAGTATTCTCCAATATAAAAGAAGGAAATCTAGTTGTTTGTTTTGTATTCGTGCGCCTGTTCTTGTTAAATTTATAACGGGGTCGGATCAAATAATTCTTTCGTTCGGTAATCGTATTGTACTTGACCAGTGGCTGACTAATGTTTGCACAGTGCTTATTTATAAAGTCTTCTGCTTGGTTTCATTTTAATCTTTCCATCGGAATACAAACAAACCTAAACAAACACTTGTTTGATAATAATCCGCTCTAGAACGAGTATAATTATTTGTCAAAGATCATTCAGTTTCCTACTGCGTGAATAACACTCCTATTTGTCATCGCACCCCATCAAAACTACCACCCATATTATGTACCCCTTAACTAGGTGCAGCTTTTGCAGTACTAAATTTTAATTTTAATTATATGCTAGTTCATGCAAAATAACTAATTATTTTTTGCATGCTAGACACCAATTGTTAGTCCTGTATTGGAAAATACAGTTTGTAAATGTCTGGGCTCTAGAGATTTCCTCATCCTGTATTTCGTTACATCCTTTTTCTAATTGTATTTGTTGTTTAAATTGGGAGTTGCATTTAATTTTAAAGTTGTTGAAGCAATTGCACTGTCAAAACTTTTACCAATTGTATATTATATTTTAATTAAAGAATATATTTCACAACTTCAATTTTATGTGTTAGTGTTTTCTTTTAAATCATCTACTGAACAAGTTCAGGAACCAAATAATACTTCATGAATCTCCGACCATTTCGTAGTTTGCATAAATTATACAGCACGAGTGTATGTGTAGCATATATTACACATATCGATGGGGCGGTACAACCCCCTGGTTTTACATGTTTCATGCAACGGTTCACCCCAGGCTGCATGTGATATGCAAGTTGCTAATGTATGTTGCAACACCATATGCCTGTGCTCGAGGACCTGTCAAACTTCTCAATGACTGCTTCATCACTACCCCCTTCCAATTTGTTACATATTTAAGCTTATTTACTCTGAATTAATCCACTCAAATTACAAGATGTTGGATAAATTTAATCTGTTGTTAAAAGTAAACCCTTAAATTATTTAAAAAAGAGGGAGACATATTCGATTCTGCAATAATAAATGTTAAAAAGAATTCTGAACTAAATTAGACTTGAAATTCACGTACGGTGGGCTTCAGATTTTTAATTGCAGTGTGATACGCTTGCTTTATTTTGGTTGGACAGTACTTTATAAGGGTTGCTCATTTTCCTGGAAGCGGTTAATTATGAGTTTACATACAGTGAAAAACGCTTTTCTAATTTTTAATTAGGAATACTAACGAATACAGCGTTTTCATGTTTTTTGTTTTTGTATAAAATTCCCAACAGTTTTAATTAACGCCTGATACAAGAATCAACTAAATGAAGCAATTGCAGAAATATCACATTTAAATGGTTATGTTTAACGATGCAGTGTATAATACAATTTTATATAGCGAGAATAAATTGGGTTAAAGCAAGTGCTGAAAGCCTGTGATTTAATTTTAATAAAAATTATCTCCCTCTCTTAAATTACCCGTCTTAATGTAATTTGCTTAACGAACGTAGCTAACCGAAATTCCCAAAGCTTAGCAAGCCGTGTCACTCATCCACTGAAAACACGCTGAAAGTTCAGAACAGGCTAAATATTCAATGCAACGCGATCCGCCTGACGAACTTTCAGGCGCAATAGGATCACTTCTTAGGAGATGTAAGCTAATTACGCGCTTAATTGCTGAATTTATTTAAGAACATTAACGAAGACAATGTTAACATTTTAGGCGTCGTCTACTGTTTAGTATCTGCATTTACATATTAAATATTTATAAAATGGGTAGCAGTTAAATTAACATTTTATTATGTTTATCTTGAAGATGCATTTCTAGTGTGCGGCGTTTTGATAATCTAATAAATTTTATTTCACTTTTATTTCGCTTTAGAATGCATAGCTGCGATCTAATTTCTGCTAATTACGTAAGTAAAACCAGTTTATATCAAGTTGCAAGATGTACTTTAAGCAAATTAGATCAACTGAAATGCTGGGTAAATTTTTATTAAACCAAAGATTAAACTAAGAATGAAACATTTCCTATTTACTACTTTTAATTAAACTTAATACCAAGACTTGATCTAATAATCACTATTTAATGTAATTTTCAGTCCGAATTAGTTGTCTTCACGTCCTGAAATATCATGTTTCTTTGATACCAGGTGAAATGGGTGTAATTAATTTATTTTAGGGATGGATCTTAACCTCATCATTTATTTTAGGTAGTTTATTTTTTGATACATCTATCTCGATGTAAAAATGGTAGACTTACTAATATGAGGTTGAATGGTATCGCAAATTAAGCTCACAATCCCACGAACATACTAATCACTTTTTGTATGTCGGTCGGTTTAATTTGTGTAGTTGTGGTACTATTTGACTCTGGTTTATAATCAATGTTTCCTAAACCTACACACTACAACTTCATTTTTGTAAGGTATCAAAACTCCAAAGTGTTAAAGAATCATTCGAAAATTCGACTTAACTGTGAACACCTTCATATCGTACTGTAGGTACTACACCCTATAGTCTGAACCAGACATCAAAGTCAGTGTGGGTAGCATAGGACAATACAATTCGGATGGCGAAATCTTACACGGTATTGTCACTTTTCTTTACCATAGGGTTATTGTTGAAGCAACGTAGCAGGTACTAAACTCCCAAAGATCGCCCTTATGGAACACCCTATATAATCAAATCAAACAAAATAATAGTATTTTCCAATATGACTATTTTATATATTATTATTTTAATGGCATGCTGTAACAGAATAGTTTTATAAAAGTATAACATCATGCTCTTTTAGCTTTTACAGAGTAAATCAAAATTCGTCTAAAAAATCCACAGTATTTCGAACAGAAGTAATATAACGTGTGTGCCGACTAGTCCGAATCAATCATCACTGAATATGTGAGGAAGTGAAACCTACTAAAGATTAACGATAAAGTTTTATTAGTATAGACGGCTGATGCTCAGTCTATCTGCGATAATAGTTGTCTGGAAATTCAAAATACGAAATTATTTAGGAAGAGGTGGAGGTAAATTGCCAGTCTTATTATAGTGTGTATTATCTAATCTACTACACCTACCAATAAACTATTCCGACAACAAACTGACTCCAATATGCATCTACTGGTGTTTCATATTTTCATCCCCCTGGATTTAAAAATTTTAAATTGAAAAAGTTATTTAATGTATTTTATGAATAACATTTTTTTTACTATTAGTTTGAAACCGATAGTTCGTTGTATTTTATTTGTCCTTTCTGAAATTGAAAATTAAAAAGAATTTGATACATAATAATTATAAAAATGTAATTGGAAAATTTCTCTGAACATCAGAAATTCCAAAAATATTATGGGATAATAGTCATGGAACATTTAAGCAGAGTTGTAAATGTTTGCGTTTAGGGCATGCATAATATAACATGTGTGAGATTAAAAGCGGTGATTAATACGTTTGGGCTTCTTCAATTAAAAAAGAATCCCCCATTTTACAAAAACGCATTTGCCGCATAAAAGTTTAATAGCAACCGTTCACCCTCTCTGAGCATTCGTAAGTTGTTCGATCGGTCGAATTGATTCCAGCAGCATACATGCATAAGTAATGAGATCCTGTAATACAACATTCATTAATCATGTATCCTGTTAGCTTTTCTCCCTGAGGATGGCGCGTTCAACGTAATTCCTTATTTTTCTCATATATCACGTGAAAGTCTTGACACTTGTCAGAGAGACCAAACAAACTCTAGATTACGATCCAGGTTCTGTTTCACAATTTTCAAGTGCCAATTATGCATTCGCAACACACAAGCAATTCTCAGCCAGCCAAGAAATATGAGGCATTTGAAATTCCCTGTCACTCAGATTCGTGACGTGAGACACAATGTCAACGGCAATGAGCTAAGTGCAGGTTTTCGCGGCTTCCACTGAATTCGCAACGACGACGGACGCAGATTATTGCACCCTTCTAGTGGAAATTTTCAGATTAAAAAAAACCTGTTTGTGGATTATAATCAAAGCGTCTCCGCGTTTTTAACTTCTAATATACTCAGTAAAAAATATTTAACAGCAGGATATCATAAATTTATTTATCTGAGTCTGCAAGCAGAAGCTTAGGTTCCTGTTACAAATATGTATAATGGCATTATTTTTCGATGTTTTTCCAAACCCCAATTTTTGATTTTGTTATTGCCACGAGCTAAGACCGGCGGCGGCGTCTTAGACGACCGGCGCTTTCTTTTTGGGATGCTTGGGGAACAAAAGGAGAAAAAACGTAGACTCGCTTACGTACAGGTTGTAACATTCAAAATTCTACTATGTTAGAGGATGCCCTGTCTTCCTATCATCTTTGCTATTAACGTTGTACGTATTACAGTTTTCCCCCTGTATAGTATTCTTGTTTTGCGAGTACTAAGTGTAAGTACTATAATCTCAGCAGTAAATCTATTCTACTCATACGAAGCTATAAACTGACATGGTTAAAGTTAAGGGGAATTAAACTTCTTTAAAAGTTATTACAATTAATATGATTTTCATTTCTTAGTAACACTTCCACTTGTAACATAAGGGTTTATTAATTGATATAGCAATAAATATTATTGTGGAGACTATACAAGGGTTTATTTTACACTTTTAAATAGATTTTAGTATAAGAACATTTTTGCGAATCTAATTTGGAAATTTTCAAAGCAAATAGAACGGTTAATAAGTTTGAGCTTTGAAGAAGGAAAAGAGAAAGCGCATGTTCAACAACTAACAAACTGTGGATGAGGTGAATTAACCTTGCATACGGTACAGTCTCTTAAGAGCAGAGCAACCGTTACATTTAAATTTGTGATAATCTCGTGAGTAATGCAAAAGGACCGACGTGTGCTTGTCAACGTCATTGTCTTCTCGTAAGCGACACCTCAACTAACTCCACCCTTTAATTTCACCCTTTAATTCCGCACTTTATGACATACATAATTCTGATTTAATTTCGAGGTTTGCGGAGAAATTATACGCCTAACCGTTTACACTTCGGCATTTGCTACCTTTGCCATTGCCATGAACTCGGTGAATGTAGCTTTAGACATACAGATCGTGTAATATGAAAGAAATAATTGCTTCGTCTTATATAATGTAATTCTATTGTGATGTAAAAAGATATAAATTCTTTTTATCTTAAATAATTTTAATAACTTAACAGCCCAATTCCGTGGTAGTATCAATGGAACACAAGGAACTACTAATATATTTTTCCATATAATCTAAAGGGGTTTCATATTCTTCAAAAATCACCTGTAGCACGGATTAGCGGACTTAAATTTCACTAAAAGAAGTACCGTCGGGCGTCGGAACGGCGATTTCTTAAAAGTGGTTATATAGAATTTAAAGTGGTTAAATAAAATGTTACGAGTATCTTAAAGTTTTAGGGCCGTTGTTTTTAAAATTGCTGCCTAGAAACAAAGGAAAATGACGAATGTCGTGCTGTTCAGAGGGGTTCCATAATTAAACAAAGTAGTTGATAAGCAAGGTGCATGGGTAATAAAGGAAGAAATTACATCACAAAAAGTTTGCAATGTACGAACGAGATCCCCAACCTCCAACTTCATATCAAGCCAAGCGGGTAGACAATTTTTCTGGGTTTGCTAATGAATTTAGGCTCCCGTCCGCAGCAGCTAGATTGCCTCGCACGCTGCACCGGAATTAGTCCTGGCCCCTATATTCTCGTCTCCGGGGACTCAACTTGCGTCGTTGACAATTTGAAACTTATTTTAACATTCATATAGGTATATGTCCTGTCCCTAATTTATATGTATATTTATTACGACCGGCACGTCTTCCTTGCGTATAACGAACATTAGGTCGGCCGGATAACATCAACCCTTGCATGCAGCCATCTCCTGAAAGTTACGGCACCAACGAGTAAGGTGTGATTTATTTAAACTTCCTGGAGAGGCCATTTATAACACAATATGTATTTGACCCTTCAACGGCTCCATGAAAAGTACTCCCTCCACTCTCCGAAAATGAATTAAAACTCGAGTTTAATGAAGCCATGTGTTTCAGTTAGTCCGAGATCGAGTTTGTTTTAATGCAGAATGTCTTTTCGTCGAGGGATATAACGTTAATTATGAAGAACAAGTCCAGTTCTAACGGGGTGAATCCCGTTGCGACCTGCAATGCGCGAATTGTTGCTCATATCTCCTCACCGACAGCAGCAGTACTGTTGTTCTGATGCTCTTCGACTCTCCTATCTCTTGTCGGCGGACATTAGCGCTACAGCATGCATAATCGTGCCGTCGAAGCACCGACTCCCAAAACGGCGATAAAACTTTTTCTAAGAAGCAAAACTGTCATCAAAGCGACGTGTATAACAATGTGTTGCATTATCGTGCTGGGACGGAAGACACGCTGCCCGCCATCTGTATTATAATATTTATTATTTGTGTGTCCCGCGCGAGTGTCGTAATGTCCCTCTAGTCTCATAACGCCTTCCAACTCGTAGTCTCATAGAAATGTTATTTTATTTAACTCTCGAAACGGAGTCCCATGTCTCCTCTTTCTCAAAGTCGCGAAATGGTTCTTTCTCGCATCTTTTATGACAACAGAAGTGTTTAAAATTGCCTCCTCCGAGACGGTCATATCATTTAATTTTCATACTATTCTTTGCCGCCGTTAACTTTGTAGGGTATGCAGAGAATTAAAATATAATGCGTCATAACTATATTACGGGTGGAAGAGCTCAAATCTCTGGCGCCTTACCGGAACGTCCGCGTGCATAATTGAAATGTGTGCGAGTTTTATGGCCGTCTTATTGGATCATATACACTTAAAAATGGAATTGTGCTATTTCGACGCCTTTAAAACAAATCTTTATGTGTATGTATCGTGGTAGCGGCCGTGTAATTCAATTATCTTGTTCGCTGCGCCGATTGGATGACATAACGGCGGCTGTTAAATACCACGCTCCAATTCGTTTAGCGAATAAATGCTTAAGCTAAGATAAAAGTTGCGTGAAATATTAAGAGTTGTCGTTTGATTTAATAAAAACCGCTGCCATAGCTGGAACTCAATTTAACTGTCTATAATATCTCTCGGGGAAAAAAGTTTTCTTTTGTACGAGGGCTAATACGGGAAAATTAAGTTTTACTAAAATGACGAAGGTACCGCTCCGCTTTCCTGCTGGGGTGTGACTGTTTACTTTAGAACTTGAACAATAAAGAAAAGACTTTTTCATGCAATTTTCTTAAGTTCCATAGTCGGTAAACAACTTAAAACATTTATTTCTATGTAAAACTTACGAAGCACAGGTCATGCTTATATTACACAAAACATAATTACGGTAGTACGAAATCGCAGCTAATGAATATTTTATGCATTTTTTGTAGCTTGTTCTTTACAAACTGAAATTGAAGCCCGAATAAATGACTCTGGTTATAGCATCGTTCGCTGCGTTTTCCTGCAGCCCTTAATTAGTTTCACTTTAAATGCACATACAAAACAGATTATAATTTGCAACTACTTAACCTTAACCAATACTTTATTATCTTACATCATTATCAGATCCTCTCAAAACATGGCAGAATTATGTATTTATATAACTTCGATTACATTTACAATAAAAGCATATTCGCTTACCAAGGATTACTGCAGTAACATTATTTCAATTATCAGTTTATCAATTTTATCAATTAACCTGAGGTTAACCCACGACGAGATGATGAAATTTGAAATGAATGGGTATATCGAAAATTCATCGACAAAATAAGCTTTTCAAAAAAATCCGAAACCGAAAGCGGAAGTTAGACATGTTTTTTTGGTAGCATTTTTTTCAGAAGCAGAATTTTGCAAATCTTAGTAACAGATATGAAAGGAGACCATAATTCAAAGGAAATAGTTTTTTACCGGACTCTCTAACGGCCGCTATGAATTTTTCTAAATTTTGACTAACGCCCCACAACTTAGAAACCGGTTATCTGATCAGGTTCAGCAACAACTTGTTTAAAAGCCCTTTGACGGTACTATACCCATGAAGAAAATTTATTTAGTAAATCCAAAGACGGTCGCAACGGCGCTTCTCCAAAAATTTTTAAATTTTTGAAACATTATTACAAAAAAACTGGCCACACGATTTTGTTTAAATTCTCTATACTTATGCAGCTTGGTATTAAGTACATTTTTGTGTTTTGACGAATCCCAGAATTTCACTGTGGCGCCCTCTACGAGGTTTTGAAAATCGGAAATTAATGCTCCTATAGCGCCTTTATTAGTCAAAATATGAAAGAAGTTTAAATATAAAAGTTATTCAGTATATAATTCTGCATTCTCCTAAATGTATATCACGTATACAGGGCGTTTTCTTTCCACAGTACAATAAGCAACTTTGTTATTTTAAATGCAACACCCTGTATATTATTATATAATTGAATGCAAAATTTAATTGTCTATCATATAGTATAAGGTATTCATACGGCTAAAATGTACGGTTGATGAGAAATTCGTGAATTTTGAATATTTAAGCTGAACTGTGACAGAAACGGATCGTCGGTCGGTTGGTAGCGATCGTCCGGCTGCGCCCGCTGTAATTTCAAGCCGGTTACTACAGATAGATGCGTGTCTTTCTTCTGTACATATCGAACCCGTATAATCTCGTTTTTATCGCTACGCATTCAAATGATTTCCAGGATCTGCCTCGCGAACTATACTGTTGAATACCAAAAACGAACTGTTTATTTTTTAGTATGGGAAAGTCCAGAGTAGGTTTACACCTCCACTTTTTTAAATTTTCAATTTGGTGGCACTACCATACCTGACTACCAGGACCATCTTCCCAGTATAACATTTCAAGAAGATTCTAAAAATCCACGGATAGCCTCTGGGTATTCAAACCCTATATTTCAGGATTGCTATTCCTTATGCATCCTCTGCATTCCCTCATTAGTACACACACCGACATGTGCCAATAAACATCTTGTGCAACAAATTGAGAAACTATTATTATTATTATTTTACACGAGAAGTAAGCGGCAAAGCCGATAAGTAATGCTCCTATTATTAACAAAAATTTGACATGTGGCAGTGCATAAAGTAACAATGTTTACATAATAATAATTATTAATGAAGAGAAAAAAATGTAAAACAAAGAATAGTCCTAAATAATGTATTATAAAATTGCATTTATTTTCAATTTAATATTATAGCTTTTATGAAACAACCTGGTTCTTGAATAAACAGGAAATTTTTTTATATCACTGTTTATTTACTTTCAACTGAATACGTTCACTACATTTTCTACTTACACATAGTACATACAACACTATTATTATAACAGCATCAGTTAAATTAATAAAAATTATATTATACTCGGCTAACCCGCTAAGCGAAAAGTGAACATTTTACGTAGTCAACCAAATTGCTATTATATCTATGAAATAGGAACATGAGTAACGTCATAATTAGTTTAAAAATTAACTAAAAACGCAGTCCTGTTAATACTTGCAAAAATATTTACTTAACGCACAAGCTAACAATTACAACAATAATTATGAATTTCTCTAAAAAATGTAGCTAATTATATTAAGTTCTTAAAGTCCCTCTTATAGTAAGTTTAGGGATTGTTTTAACAATTTTTTTTAAAACATTTACATCACAACAATAGACGAACCCTTTTTTCATATTGCTCCAACGATTTGAATTCCAACCATAAGTGCTACAAATATCTGGGCATAACAAATCTCCTGACGTTAGACTTTTAATGAAAGGATCATTTATAGCTACGAAAGCAATGCCTTCTTTGCTTTCTCCGTCATAAACTATTTTCCAAAGAAATTTTGGTACTGGTAGCTTCCTGCTAATATCTAGGTACATTTCTTGTGGGTTATTGTTTTCATCTGGCAGAGTTAAAACGCCATGAGATCCCGTAATTATTCTTAGTGGTTTTTGATAAATACCAGCAGCTTTTCGCACCATATGTTCAATGCCTAACCAATTTCCGCCGTTAACCGCATCCCACTGAGGACAGGTATTGATATAAAAGTATGTGGTAAATTGTAAACCGGCGTAAAGGAAATCGGCGTCCGGCGCGAGGTGTCCACGTGTTAAAAATGATTTTTTTTGTATGTATTGACCAGCTAAACTTTCAGATCCCAGAAGTTGTGCAAATACTTTTTTCTGAGTTGTTTGTTTGTAAGCAATATTTGCTCTGAAACCCTGCAGTACACCATCGTTTTGAAAACTTGGACGATATGACTGTCCCGAAGCAGCTGCAAATAAGCAAATAAATAGTTAGGTATATGACTTACAAATGTAGATACTGTCGTAAATAACGATGCTCGATTAATCTCAATAATTTGATTATAATTATTTCAGAACTGTAAAAACAGAATTTACTTACATTTTATAGCTTGTCCGTACAAAGTATGTTCGGCATACAAAGCGTTTCCCTCACTACTGTCGTAACAAACTTGAATAAGGGTGATCCACTCATTTTTTACATTAAATCCTACGTTAATTTTATTTCCTTGATTATTTCCACATTTCGAATCTGTTACGACGACACTGCCCTTAACAGGAATACTACATCGCAGGTCATTAAATTCGTGCTGCAGATTAAAGATGCTTAATGTTTCTCCTCGAACGCAAGTTGCTGTTGTTAAATTACTGTTACCTAGAACAGAAAAATTGTAGAATAGTTACCACAGACTAAATGCTTTTAAATGATCGTACAAAACCCACACTATTATCAACTCTTGAGAGTTTACTGTTTAGTTCATAATTTCTAATAAGTATTACATAAATATTTTTCCTATTGAATTAATAATATGCTATGACCAATTGCAATATTATAATGGTAGTAGCTATTGTGATATTACATTCAAGATAGCGATACTGGTGATTGACTTCTTACTTGTTAAACGATGATAGAATAAGGTTTTTAAATATTCAAACGTGTGTTAGATATCATTACTATACAATAGTCAACTCGCATTTGGAGTAAACGATAATCTCTCTAAATTTTGGTGAATTTTTGTAGATCGTTATTATGATCATCTAAAAATAGAGGAGGAAATTCTATCAAATCTAAATTACGCCAGACAGATATTATTATAAATTAGAGGATTTGGTGCTAATGCAAATTCAAAACCCAAAAACAGCCTATGCTCCCTTATAGTTCATTATTAAATTGTGGTCAAAACAATTTAGACAGGGATGAGAATCTACAAAGGATGATCCCAGGGCTAAAAGACTTGCAGAAGCAAGAAATGTTGAAATGTGGAAGACAATAGGAGTTTATAGTTCATAGTTATTGAAATCTAAAAGTCCTCGCCGTTACTATACCGAAAAATATCAGATCTAAGCATTTTAGCAATAGGAACACAATAGGAATACATAGAAAACAGCATGAGCTAAGTTTCAACAAGGTGGGTTGGTAGACTACAGCTGTCTCCTAAGGAAAAGCTGCAAAGACAGTAAATTTGGGGAAAGGATTTGAAACGTTTGGCATCTGACCTCAACTTAATTGGAATTAATACGGACAGTGATTGGTGATGCACTCCTGAAATAAAATTCGAGTCTTTGCAATGGGTTGATCATTGATAAAGCTCGCGTCCATTCTTTAACTGAAAAACTCAAGAAATTCATTTTTTGAATATATGGGCAGAAATAAGAATGTACGATTACTACGCAAATTTGCAGTAACGGTCTCAAATAGATCGGTTCAAGAAAGCTAAACAGAAACATAACTATTAAAAAAATCGTATGTCTTAATTAGGTTGATAAATTTTCTAGTGTGAAATACTTTTTATTTTAACCTTAACATTCACCACTAAATGTTTATGTAGATTACAAATCGGAAGAATTAAATAATGTGATAAGCTGCCACGTGTATGATTACAAATAGGAAGTTGTAAGTTCTTTTACCACAAACTCATAAGCATTGCAATTGTTGTAGGAAACGAAAAGGTAACACCCAGCCCAGCAGAAAAATTCAAAGAAGCTATTTGAAATAATAGTCTTAATTTTTTTTACCAGATTCTGAATGTTTAGCTAATAAATGTTGTACCTTATCTTAGTAGTAATTTTTATTCCGTTTAGTTTTTACTTTTCTTAAATGTTGGAACAATTATTTGTATAGACGCGCAAAATGGGATAAGGATTATTGGCCCTCATCAACCGTTTAACCATTCATTGCCGCAGTTGCCACCGATACATGATACTATGGTACACTGAAATCGGTATAACCAGAAACAACACTCAAAATAATTGTTACACCCCAATGTCGTTTTAAACATAGAAGCTTTACTTAATACGAATTTTGTATGTTCATCGTATGTTCTGATGTAGGTTATTTAAAAGCTCAAATATTATTACACGCGAACACAAACGGTAATTAAAAGGAACCTGCACCCTGAATACAAAATCAACCAAGTGTCCAACATTTCGGTTTATATCCGACGGATTATAATAACTTATAGTGAAGCTATTATAAACGGCAATGAAAACTAATTATACTTTCATTTCAATAGAAAACAATTTTAATTTTTTAGTACAAGTGAGGTGATTAAACAAATACTTTTAATAATTTTCAAATTAGATCGCAATAATTTAGAACAAATTTTATTTGTTTGAACAATATACTTATCATATTTACTATAATTAAAAGGAATATTTCATTTTGAGAAAATTGATTAAGGGATTATACTTTTATCGATAATTAACATCAACCGCAGTATACTACATACAAAATTTTCTGCACGCTATTATACATCGATAAAGCTGGATATAGATTCAAGAATAATATAAATACTAAATACTATAGCTAATATTTTACAATAATAACACTGTTTGATATTCAATAAATACAATAGATAGTTAATAATATTCGAATTATTATGAACTTTTTCGATATGTTTTATTATCATGACTAGATCACCCAGTGACTGATCAACAAATTCTCTCTTTACGTTTCTTATCGGAAATAAAGATCCATCAACCTTGCAATTTCTCTCGAAAGTACCTATGTTTGGCGACGCTGCTGGTGATATTTTTTTCAAGTAGGGTTAGGGTTAATAAATTTAATGGTTAATTTTGGCAAATCCTTTTCACAAAAATATTTTCATATATTTTGTTAAATTGATTTATATGAATTATACTGAGTTTATGTAAATTCGCACGATTTAATATGAAGTATTATAGTTTTATAGTTGAAATAATTAGAAGTAAGAATAGAAAAAATTATTCAGGCGAATTAGAATACTTGAGATTATTTCCAGAATTATATTCCGACGGTTCAAACTCTGAATCATATAGGTATAAGAGATATATATCAAAATTGAATCTGTATCCGAATCTTCACCTCGATATTACGATTGATGGTATATTTTGTACATAAAAGTGCCCATACATTTACATCAATTATCGTAAATTAGTTATTAGCTGCCATAATTATTAAACTTTTGTAGGTACATGTACCTAAGTTCAAATGGAACGTTACATTTTATTAAATAATTTCGCATTGCAGTTTTGTTTGAATAACGTGAGAGGTTTATCCAAATGGACAGAATGATATGGGACATTGTCAAAAATAATCAGTTTTAAAAGCATCACATGGTAAAGCAGGAATTATTTGATTAATCCACTCTTTAAATAACTGACTATTCATCGTTTCGTGATAATCTCGATCATTGTTTCTGAATCTATAATACATTCAGAAAAAAAAAACCTGGGACCACCCAGCACGGTGCACTGTAACCTGCTTTCCCCAATTCTAATCTTAGGAAGATTGTCAATATTCAAAGATTTAGTGGAATCGTTTTTGTCAATCCAGGTTCCATCAATAAAAATAAATCTTATATTGGAGTACCATAGTATTCTTTATATTTTAATCGAGATTTTAAAAATTCAAAATTGAAATATATAGAGATGCACACGCATAAATTGACAGAACATTTTGTTTGACGTTTGAATCAATTTTGCCATAATATAGTTACCTAACCAAAAGTCATTAAATATTTAAAAAAAATTATACCATCTTAAAGCAACAGGTGGGGAATCTTTAAAAAAATGGACTTTATACCTACATGATTAAAACTTACTCTGTTGCAACTTATTTTTAGCAGGCGGACAGAATAGATCAACCGATTCTCCCGTTCTTAAAGAAATAGCACCCCTTTCCGGAATAGCCAATTCCCCATTGCTTAAAACTATAGGCTGGTTACGATCATCTTCTTTTGGGAACGATATAGAACATCCTGAAACAAAGAACTTTGCATTATCTGTTACAGACATTCACATAAGTAATTAAAAGACAAAAACATAAATAATATATTTTTGCAACATTAAAAAACAAAAATCCATGCTAAACAAAAAAAAGCAATTTGAATTTGTCAATTGAAAACTTCTTCTTACACTCACGTTGTGCTAAACATACTATCAATTGTGCAGCAATACACGTTGCAAAAACGAAGCACCGTAACATTTTTATACGGTCTCTATACACTCCCAAGTTCCGTCAACACTGCTTAAAGTAAGCTTGTGGTTTTACATTTATAACATTTGCAGTTCTATAAACAGTTAGGAATGATTCGTTCGTCCCTGAATCCACGGTAAGAACTCACCACGTCGGATAGAAGCGTAATATCGGTTATTCCTCGTTTATTGATAAGATAAGAAATTATTTTAGAAATTTTGCAAAATATTTACGATTCCGAGTACATCGAGCAATATTTAGATATAGTTTGCGATTACAATAACAATGTTCTTGTAATATGTGTGTGTACACAGGGTAGGAATAAATAAATAGTCGAAACCTTGTAATAACGACTATATAAACAATAAATTTCATTTCATTCCTTAGATTTCTTTAATGACCAATTAATTGTATAATCCACAATATGGGTTAATGCCATTTTAAGTATAGACCAACATTTGCAAGAAAATCGTTAAACTATAGCTAATCATAACTTCAAACATCGACAAATTATCTCTTTCCTTCTTATCATGTTTTCCTTATTCGCTTTTGTAGAATCAAAATCAAATACTTTCTCTTCATATTATACCTACGTCTGTTTATCTTGTATGTATATTAAAATGTCCACGAAATACAATTTTTGCGTAAGTTTTTATAATTAGGGCTGGTGCATAAAATCCTTGTTTCCGAAATTGTTTGAAGAAATGTATTACTTTAATAAAAGTTTATTACGATTACCTACTATTGATAGTTTAATGTCAAGTAGCTTCTAGGGCGTAATGCATAATATTAATCATCGAATTTTTAGAAACAGCCTAAAAATATTTGATCAAGTATATAAAAGAGTTTTTCTACTAGCGTGCGGAAAAACGCATTTTCCGCACATGTTTTAGTGCGGAAAATCCACTTTTCCGCACGGTGCGGAAAATCCACTTTTCCGCACTAAAACACTAAAACAGTGCGGAAAATGCGTTTTTCCGCACGCTAGTAGAAAAACTATTGTTCCTAAAACGTGCAGAAACCTATTTTTCCGCACTTAAATGCTTGACACCACTCCGCTACGCGTCGTGCTGTCAACGGCATTTGCGTGCGGAAAAATCGATTTTCTGCACTTGTTAGGAAAATAGCTATTCTATTTTCAAACTCCAAAAATATGTAGTTTTCGGTTATATAGTTGTACCTGCCATAATACAATCAAAAAATTGGAAACAATTATATCTAAAGTTGTTTATTGGGTGCAGTTATACCAAACATTAAAAGATTTGTAATTTCTGAAAATTACGTAGATGAAAGAAACACTTTGATAGAATTTTACAAAATTTATATTTTACTATCGAACTGTATAATAAACTTGAGAAAATTGTGAATATAATATCAAAAAGTATACTACAAAGGAAACTCTAGGAAATGTGAGAGACGTGCAAATACAGACGAGCTTTATGAGTCAACCCCCGGACCGTGGTAAGAAGAGGTGTAAAAGCTTACATTTTGTAGCCTCGCAAATGAGGAGCAGCAGCAATAAACCTATAAATCGCGTTTTATGGTTTTATAGTCTTCTACGCGGGAACTAGATTGAGTAGAGCGAACCCTCGCTTACCAAGATGTTCTTGTCAAATCACAGAGTTATACAGTAAAATTTACACTCTTATTATCTTACAACTCAACGAAATTGTTTCTTTACATATTTGATAAATATACTTTCATAGTTGCAAAACTTACTTTTCTCAAAGCTCTCTTTAGGGACACCATTTTAAAAAATTAGTTTTACATTCGAGTTTTTAACGGTTTTTTTAACAGATTTACATCTTGGCACGAGAAAAACTGTGCACAGTGATGTAGCTATTTTACATTATTCAGACTCTAGCAAAATGTTTAACGTATTTAGCCTACACTACATTCATTCCATATCTAACACTGTATTGGAGAGTCCAACTTTTAATTTAAAAAACGCAAAATATAAAGCGTATTTTATTCTAAAAGTTTAAAAATATTCTAAATCAGCATTAGACGCCGCCGTTCTTACCTATATGGAATTCTTTAAAAATAACCATCAAGCATCAAACAAAGACATAAATAAAATTGTTTTTCTTCAAACGTCTGAGAAATTAGACGTTTTAGAACTCCATAGAAACGGTTAAAAGTTTGATTTTCCTGCAGTTGTTACCTGAGCGACAACAAAAGGAAATTTTGCACCAATTACAAACTATTATTTTACAATAGTGCCATCAAAAGTAAATAGAGGTTTGTGATTGGTACAAAATTTACTTTTACTGCCGCTCAGGCAATAATTGCAGAAAAGTTTTTATAAATTGTTTAATTTCGTTCTGTTATCTTTGACGTTTTTAATTTTCTAATATTTTTGAAATTACAAATGCATTTTCTACGTTTGAAGAGAAAATAGCATGTTTTATTCGGATCAGAAGTGCCTTTTTGGGCTTCGTCAATAATTATCAGACTCGCTAACGCTCGTTTGCTAAACCTTACAAGCACTATCCAAACAGTCGGCTGCACTTCCGATCCCAATAAAACAATAGGTATACTCTTTTTTTTTTCAATATAATTAAAATCTTGAACGAAGCGACTATACAGGGTATTTCAAAACCGATCGCACAAAAAGTATAGGTAATGCGTAAAAGTTTGATAAATTGTATATACTAAAACTACTTTATATTTTGTTAAAATATTTCCTTGCACCCAGAAAATTGGTCCTGAAGAAATATTAACTTGGCAACGCTGTATACAAACCTAAATTAAATTTAATTTCGATATGAAACCAAAGCTAGCTACATCTTGATGCTGTTTCCATGAACATAACATCATAACAACGTATTCCTATACGTTTTACTAACGAACTTTCAATGCCGAAGAAAATAATATCGGGTCGTGTAATATTAACAAAACGTAATTAATAAAAATGATTTTTCAGATTTTTAATTCTTGCCTTTGAAGAATTATTACAAAAGAAAAGTATTTCTTGCAGAAAAAACTTACTAAATTTCTAAATTATACAGAGTGCCAGTAAGTTATAGAGCAATGTACAGTAATACACAAAAGTAATGTCTCTCATTGCCTTATGCTTATACAACCGCTTTGACATGTTGCAGTAATCTGAGATACGTGTATTTGTGCTACTTGACACTTTTTCTACCTTTAAGCAGCAGGCAGTGAGAAGGGGTCTGCAATAGATTATTGCAAATCGTCAAAGGGGTTGATAAGCGTAAGACGACGAGCGACATTACTTTAGTCCATGATTTTTCTACCGTTATGGTGCGGTCGGTCGGTTTGAACACTATGACATGTACGTTACATACATTTTGAATTCAGTAAAATGTTATTAGGTAATAAATTTTAATACAAAATACTTGTGAAACTAAAATATCCGAAATACTTAAAAGTGGTTGTTTATACATGCTTTTAAAATTTAAAGAATTGAATACACAAACATGTTATGACTTTCGTCATTCGAATGTGTTTATAGATAAAAAGTATATTTAAAGAATTTTCATACAAAAAAAATAGTAAAAATATTGCTACCCTGTTAATTCACGAAAATTAATTTCCGAGTATCTTACTCATTTTTAATTAATTTTATTAATATATGCTAGGATCGCACGCTGTTTAAACTTTTGTACCTTTATAATAAGATTAATAAGTAATACAATTAATTTGTTATGGATAATTCAGAAAGGATATGAAACCCCGTATTTAATTGATGACTTAGAACTAAAGCTGTTCTAGTATGTAGGTTCAATCTGAAATATTCAAAAAAATATATATAATCTAAAATTTAAAAGAGGTATAACAATCATTCTCAATGTTTTTGTATCTACATATAATTTTGTAACCCGCAAGTTTCCGTCGGTACGCTGTATCTTGTATCCGGATTCCTAAGGTAGAATTTTCAAATTAAGAAAATATTGCTGTTGTTTTGAATTTTAAAGAAACTATTCATCTCCATTACCGATATTAACGAAGCTGAGAACGCTTCGCATCGAATTCTTGCCGCCCCATATATTACCGGGCTGACAAAAAGATTGTTTTCTTATATGTTAGATTACTTTATCATCACTTCCTGGCGTTGGCGGTAAAATTCTCCTGCGAGTTCATTGCGTGATTTTCTTTCTCATAGCCCAATTCTCTACATGAATTCACTCGTGCGAGATTCTTTATTCCTCTACGTGTATCAGAATGCGTATCCTTATCTAATCATCAACGTGCTATAAGAGCTTCTCTCTTAGCAAAGGAGATATTTTTGCTTGGGAATAGCCACGGAGATGATTTTTGCTGGGTCAAGCCTTCGGGGACTTAGCTACCAACCCCTCGCGGACTATCGCGGGCTGGTCCCTCTCGCACTCCCGTCGTCCAGGGGGTGCGTGACTCGGACTTCTCTGTCATCCTGCGCTCTGAGAGGTGATCTAGTGCACTCTGCCTCTCATAACTTCATCCAACCCGATCATGGCCCACCAGGGACTCTATGACAAATGTATCCTTCCGCCAACTTCAAATTAGTTCCGGCCGTATAGAGTGATACGGATAGGCGACCGGCGCGGCGGGGAAAACCATATTGCGCACGTAATAAAACAAATAATGTCAACTCCTGTCTTCGAAACGAATACATATTTGTTTTAACCTTAGACCGGAGCGGTAATTCATATAAAGCAAACAGGACGGCAAAGTCCACATTCATAATGGAAAGAAGACACGGAGCATTAACTTTCCATATAACGGGTTTACACTAACACATGCGAGAGTCATCGTTATTCAACAGAAAAAGTTCAATACTGCGGTTCCTCTTGGTCCAATATTCTTAAGTATACAAGTACTTCCGGATAATTTCAAATCCAGCAGAAGCATTTTCTTTTCAAAAATATTATCTACAATTAGGACTTTCTTTATTAAACAATACATCGATAAACTCGTTTACTTTGAGATTCTTCATTCACTGCGATGAGCTTCCGATTTTGATAAACACGACAACATTAAATTAGCTCACCAAACTAAGAAGCTTTAGTTTCACCACTGTTTAAAATTATTCACGCTTCTCCTTTAAACACCAGAAACCTAGATCTTGCTTCTAGTTAGGGCCCCGCTAATTAGTCCTTATGCTGAAACCACATGCTAAGGGCAACATTTAAGAGAATATAGAGATAGTAAACAAAATTTTCCTGAATCCCGCTTAATAAATTCAAGCACAATGCGACTTTGAAGTAAAAATAATATAACAAAAGAATGGAGCAAACTCAATAGCACCCTAAATACAATACGGTTTAAATGTGAAGTGAATAATATTCGCAAGTAATAAAAATAGTATACTAATAATTAAAGATAATAATAATCATCAAGTAAAAAAACGATCAAAGAAATTAATATAGGTAGTATTTACATTTAGTATTTAATTAGCTACTAACGTAATCCATGACTGTATAGCGATCTTACTCTCTCAAAATAATTTTTATACAGGGTGTCTTAAAAAGAAACGGCATCCAGTTAAGGGCATGTTTCTTTCATAAAAATAAGAGGGAAAGTTCCTATTAACATGGGTCCGCAAATGCTTCGTTATCGTGATACAGGGTATTGAAATTTTTTTGTATATTCCGAAATGATTATTATTCTTATTTTACAAGCAATGTTCAAAATGACCGTCATTAGCTTCAAGACAAGCTTCTATTCTTCGAACAGAATTTTAAGACTAAAGGCGGTCATTATTCAAAAAACGGATTTGCAGAGTTATTTTTTTATTCGCATTTTTTCATCTTTGAAGTGCCATTTACACGAAAACGGTTATTGGTAGGAAAAAATCTCAAGAGACTGTTTCAACCGCATATTAGTTGAAAAATTTGAAAATTGTGTCAAAAACAAAAAACGACAGTGGCATACCATTTTTTCCTTCAGAAATATCCACATGCACACCTGTAGTTACATGCCACTGGAAAAGGAAAAAACTGTCTAATATGGTCCACTTATTGCAAATGTACATACGTATTCCTTACTTTTTAAAATTTAATTCCTTGTCATTTCCGAATAAATGAAAATATGATCGATATTTTTTACAACTTTCAACACCCTGTATCTCGGTAGTAGTAGAGGGCAAAAGGTATAGTGCATGTATAATTAACATAAATGAAACCCTCAAAGAAAATCCTATTTCTTGCAATATGGATTTGCGTATTATTATACTGCAATATAAAATAACTTATAATGGTCTTTTTATAAGATGCCTCTTTTGTGATAAACTGACTCATATTATAAAATAATGCTAAAACGATTTCTAATACTTTAATCTACCTTAAATACAAATTTTCTATAAACCTGCACAGTCATAGGTTGGCCGCGGCATGTTGTTTTTATCATTCCCAGTTCCCTTTCCCTGATGTTATGCACATCTGTACTAGATAACAAATTGAAAGAAACGTATAGTTTAGTCGTGGAATGTGTGTCTTTAGTGGTAGTTTAAAGTGTTAAGTGTTTCTAAATACCTACCAAATATGAATACCAAGTAGGGTTGCATTTTATATGTCTAACTTTAAATAAATATTAAAAGATTGAAAGTTTGTTGTCATTACGTGTAACAAAATTACTTGTACTATATGTATTTATAATAAATTTAATTTGCAGGATGAGGATCAGAAAACTTCTAGAGCTGGTTAGCAGAGTGGCTGCAACGATAAGGTAGGACATTTTATGACAGTATACGGTGATGGGTTATGGTTAATTGCTATTGGCAATTTGATTAAAATTGTCATACATACAGACACAGTAGCTGCAAGTGTAAAAATTTACACGTTATGTAACAAGTAATTTCTATATTTAATGTTTTTATCAGACGCCCTAGGCTTCGTTTGGTAACCTGCAAAATTTTTTGACTATGGTTTCTTCCCTAAAATGTTTACGGCTTTCCCTAGTTTTGCTACCCAACAGGACTCGCAAACAATAACAAAAAATACGCTAGTAGCATCGTACCCCCCTCATGGAGTCGCTAGTGATTAATTTTAGTTGTGTAGATTTTTTTTAAGTAATATATACGCATACATTCTTTAACATTCGGTGATAAATTAAGTTTTAAAAAGTAGGTATAGTTTAATTTTAGTCATCACGCGGGACTTATCTTAAGTGAGTGGTACTTTGGTGGTACTGTCAACTGTAGGCAGGCAGATTACAAGTAGCCCGCTCCCCCAATTACTCGCTCGCCGTTTTGTTTTATAATAGCTTCCCCTTTTACAAAAATATGGACACTCCACTACTAGCTATTATTAAGAAAATAGAAAACCTGAAACCTGCAGGTTACAAAAGGTTATAAAACTAGAAGTAGGTACCTAAAAGCATTAGTAGATTTGCAAACCGAATAGTCGAATCTTGATATTCATTCATTACGATTTTAATTTGCTTGGATTATTTGCATTCGATACGAGTTTCTTTACATATTACACTTCAGTGTAAGTACAGGCAACCAGAATCAAAATTGGTAACGTAATGGCGGAATCCCATATAATATAATTACGTAGGTACTTCATCACAACCAGCGTTGATAGATACTTGAATTTTGTAGCAATATTCGGCTTTAGTATTATACTTTTTGATTTTAAATTTTTAAAATTAGTAATAATTCAATGAAACTCAGTAATTAAACGCACAGTATATTCAACAGTCGATAATTATAGTTTGAAAACCATACATACCCGCCGCTTGTCAAGGTTCAGCGTAAATTCCGTCTTATACAACACATCCTGTTTAAAAATATTTTTGCCAGTAACGGTAACAATATTAAACTCAAATATAATATAAATATTAGGTACAGATACTCGTTAAAATTTTAATATATGTTAAAAAATAATTTAGTATGCGCTGAAAAAAGTCTTGTTCTCCTAGCAAAGCGAATTTGTGGCAGGAAATAATTACATGGCAACATATTTTTTGAGTTAACGCAACAAATTACCATCAAATTATTTGTTGGGAGAACAAGAGTTTTTCAGTGTGTATATACAGAGTGTGTAAAAATTGTGGTACAAACTTCAGGTAAAGTTATTCCTTGAACAAAAATAAGGCAAAAAGCTTATTGCAAAACAACTGGCAAAGGTTTCCTGAACTTACACGAAGCCTTCAAAGTTCAAAATTTGTAACAGTAAAGAAAGCTGCTATTTCAAAATCAAGTTACTTGACGCGTACATTCAGTGATAATCTAAAATTTATTAACATCGATCGTTTAAAAGTAAAAAGAAATTAATAACTTTTATTATTTCAAATCATTTAATTTTTCTATATGCGTAAAAAACAGATTTGGCAATATTGCAATGTAATAGTGTTACCTTTAGCGTCTTTCAGAGTGCCTTGATGCAATGATAGATAATAAATTGTGGTCATCAGTGATTAACTTATCATAGTAGGTGACTACAAGGTTGCCAAATGTACATTTCTTAAATTATTATGGTGAGAAGTAGCCATGCGCCTACGAACTTTTGTGCAAGAAACTTTTTGCCTTATTTTTGTCCAAGGAGTAATTTTACCTGAAGCTTGCACCACCATTTTTACACACCCTGTATAATATATGTCTTTATAATGCCGAAAAAATGTTGATCGTCCTTATAGGTTTTGCTAAATCGATAGAGAAACGAGAAATAATAGAACTGTTATAACAAAATAATTCTTAATTAAGAAACTGCCTCAGAGGTCTGCTGATTAAAACCGCATCCCATTCGCTGATAAAAGAGACTTGGTTTTACGTTTTCGATTGAGAAGGAATGTATATTAGATCTTTTATCATCGTTATGTGGATTGCAGCTGATTATGAAAATAACTCCAGCTCTTACAGTATTTTGTATAAAATTTCTAACACTGGGGAATATTCCTATAAAATAATAAGGTTTAACAATACACAAATTCTTGTTCCCTAATGGTGAAATGGTTTTCTCTAAAAATATTTAAAATATAAAGTTTTATATACACATAAAAGTGAAACACTGTTTGTTATATGGATAAACGATGTACCTTTATCACAGTATTTTAAGTCCTTTTTTGTGCCTCCGGCCTAGGCCGGCAAAAGTAATAATTTTAAGTTATTAGTTGGCTGCATCGGCTCAATCTGTCAAAGTCAAATTTGTGCATCGCGGTCGGAGACGATCAAATAAATAAATTAGCAAAATTTTACAAATACGATTATCTATTTGAGCCACTGTGGTGATTTAAATATAATCTTTAATATGCGCCGGTGTATCCATTATTAAATCAAAGATAATAAAATTTAGAAATAAACGTCAATGGAAATTGTAAGAAAATAAATGAATGAAGTTTAATGAATACCAGGAAACAAGGAATCTTGATTTTAAAATCATAAAAAAAAATTTTATACTAAATTTTAAATGTAAATTTAATTTATTTAAACAAACATCGGCACAAAAAAAATGTGTATTACACGTCCAGAAACAGTTTTGCGAGTGCTCCTACTTGCAGGACTCGGCGTTCCGCCTCGCCCTGCAACATTACTCGCACTCGCAAATGTGCTGTTTCTGGCCTTGTGATACAAATAACTATTTTAGGTTTATGAAAAATTTATTATTCACTTGCAAATTGACATTTAAATGATTTCTAGATAAAAACAAACGCGTGTCTATCAAAAGTTCACGTAGTTGCCCCTTTTTACTTTTAAAGTTTTCCTATACTTTATTTTCAACCGGTAAATAATTTAACAAGTAGTTAGCAATAATTACATAAAGAAGCTACTTTAAAGAATCAATTTTAAACAAATACAAATTATTTGTTGTTATAAAAGTTGCGCAGTTTACGAACAGTGTATGGATTTTTAACAAATAATAATTCAATTTACATTTACCACAAGCTTTTAAAATTATATCTTTCAGTGACAACATTCCTATTGTTTTATTTATTTGGGAAATTAATTAAAATTAGTACAAAATAAGTAAAATAAAAAGTAAATTTTCTGTTTGGTGTTTGTCATTGCCATTATACTCAAATATCTACCTCTTACCTACAGATGCCGCACAGTATTCAATGTAAAAGGCTTCGTCGTGCTTACATGCGGCATCATTTGAGTTTTACTCGAATTATTATCACAGCTTCCTTCTCCGCAATACCATTTACTGAAAAAAATGGTTTTACGTATTTACTTACCCTTCTTAAATAAGAGGTTTCCTAACATGTAGATATTACCTGAAATAACTTCTGATTTTGTTAACAAATGCAATAGTCCTCGCATAGGTGGCGCACTTTCTCCTGAACGAAGTATTTTTTTCAAGACTATTGTTTCAGTATATTATGTGAACTTTTCAGAACTTTCTATTCCATGATATTCTTTTGGTAACATATTTATATTCCATGTAGATTTAACCGTAATTAGAACGGATTGATATTTTTTGTAAAGTGAAGAAGTACCTACACACTACATTAGAAAGATTTAAGCAATAGTTAAGTACACAGATACTACAAATTAATTCCCACATTTCTTAATGTCAAAACTAGGACAATTCAACATTTATAGTTTTTCTCTTTTATAAACGATGTTCATCGTTCTCACAATACTTGAATTGTTGCATCTTAGTTAATTATTTCGCACGCATTACCGACGCGATAAATTAATGATTATTAGACATGAAAAATATCAAAAAAAATGTAAAAGTACTTTATTGTAATATTTTTGTTAACAAAATATTTTCGCTACTATTATACTTTTAGGCAAGAAAATTTAACAATAATTTGTAATTTAATTACCACTCTCTGGAACATATCTAACACAAAGTTCTTTCTAGTTTTAACTAATACTTGGATAGATATCGGTCCAACAATTTATTTAGTTATATTGTGTTTGGTATGTAACACGTTATTCTTCGTAATTAGAACTTCTCTTTTTTCTTTTCCCCATCTTAAAAATTTAATTTTTTTAATTTCTATTATTCATCCTTGGAAAATGATAACACTGACGTGTTTAACCACAAATGTTACGAAATTTACAATATGATGTGTTGTCGTATCACGATTACATAAGAATGACATGGAGGATGTGGTTTACAAAATTTACAATTTTCACCAGAATTATTCACAGTTTAATTTCACGGTACAATTAAGTTAATTCGCGAGAGTTCACTGATCTCACAAACACTCATAATCGTCATAATTGTCAGGTACTACTCTTAAAAGAAAACAAGAGAGCTAGATTGGTGTTCACACTGAAATTACACTTACGCAAGATAACTTTTTCATTCAACTTAAAGCTAATAACGGTTCATGCAAATCTATCGTTGCTGCAGTGGTAATTTTTGTCGACTGCTTCCTTTTTAATTTCTTTTCTGGTAGAAGTAAAGCTAATTTTCTTTTAGATTTAGAAATCTTTTTGGTAGGTGGTTCGATTGTTGTTGTTGTTATTGTTCCTTCTAAATCCAGCATTGCCAGTTGTTCTATAATATTCTTGGGGCCTCGAACTTTCTTTCCAGAGTGGTCATCGTGTTTACTGCTATTTTTGTTTGCGTATACAACCACGTATTGTGAATAAGAGGGTGTATTTATGTCTGCGAAGTCTCGGAAATTAGCAAACTGTTCCTGTTGTTGAGGGCGGGGATTCGATACTCCACCAAAGTATACGGAGGGTCTTCCATGTCCATTGTGATAATATGATTTAAATTGTTGATCAAAATTTGATGATTCCCCATCATGATCGTTGTAAAAAGTACCTCCACGAATTACTCCAAAATTACCAGAACCTAGGAGACCGTAGGAACTTGCTGCCGCATTTGGTGCTAAAGCGCCGCCCCCTCTGTAAGTATCGTACGATAACTGCTGTTGAAATGGCGATACCGCTCGTTGACTGTAAGCACCTTCTTGCTGGTAATAATATGGCCTGGAATGTCCTAGAGGCTGGTTTTCAAAGGGCGAGAATGAAGGATAAAAAGTTTGATCCTGTTGGAGTTCCTGACCACCAACGTGTGATTCTTCCGTTTGTTGTTCTGAGGGTTGCATGTACATGTCGCTGTCATCTCCAGCACCTGGTGTTTTTTGCTGTGTCACTGATCCTTTCGTATCTACAAACAGAAAAATTTGTCAATAATATATTTCAATTAGTAATTTATATTAAAACCACTTGTTTTAAATGAATCAATTTGCCTTTTTCATAAACATTCTCTTAGTTATAAATGTTCTAGGCTACCTGTGGAATAGGGTACGCAATTAGTTGACACAGCGCGTAGAGATGGGATTTCAATTCATTTAATTACTTTCCTAATTATATTTGAGCTAAACTGTAAGGAAGTTTTTGTAGAGAAACAAATACTGAAACCCGATTTCCTATTAGTGTCTACCCCTTTGCCAAATCAATATGAATTTAAATGCGGCATTTAATATCCAAGTCTGTAAAAATATACAGGATGTTTCATTTAAAATATAAAGTTGCTGCCATTTCCGGGTTTACCGGAAGTGATATAGGGTCGGCGCGTAGATCAAAAAATGCCAATTTAAAAACTAAAATCGACGTGTCAGAGCGTTTTTGATAAAAAACAATAGCTAGGATTTTATCGAAATTATTCCTTTCATCACGAACGCACTGTATATTACTTTACATAATACTATAATATATTACCTCTAACCAAACCAAAGTAAGAAGTTGCCGTTACGTCATAAAATGTGAATTGTTTTTTTAAAATAAAACTTTTCTCTTATAGTTGAGCTGTCGCCAAAAACAAGAATAAAAACTAATTGGAGAAGTTAGAACCTTTCCTGTTGTTTTTTATTGAACTTTTACAAATGACACTATATAGGAATGTACGAAAAACTGTTCTAGATTGAAAGCAAAATAAAGCAACATAAGTGCTATCTAATCTATCATTCTATAAATAAAATTAGAAACTTCATGATTTTATGAAAAAAATTGTTAGTAATTTTTAAATCGAAAACATGCATGTAAACTAATTTACGTTCATGTTACTCAGTAATTCATGGTCGGTTGTAGAAAAACATTTTCATCTTTTGACACTAACCAGTCATTACAACCATACAAGTAAATTGTTATGATAATAGTATATAACACACCACAGTTGACTTACGTAATTCCAGTCGAAGAATTAAAAATAATAATTTATTTAACTGTGACATAAATATTTTTAATCCCAGTAAAGAAAGTGGATTCTCTGAATCTTTAACTGCAGCTAAGTTTATTCCATCGCAGCAGCGCTTTCTCCTATCGACATTGTTCACATGCTAATGTAAAAGTAAATCCTGCAAACTAAAGATCTTCGCACATTTATATGCATTGCATACAATTGGATGTTACGTAGATCTGATATACGATGAGGAAGTTTAGAATGTGGAAAACAGGATGCAAAAATCAGATTTAAGAACAAGATATATTTATTTAATGCTAACTTTATTACAAGTGAATGGAAGTGTAATCTGTTGTAATCTGCTACTGTATAATTAAGCCTATGTATAGTGGTGTAATTGGAACATTGTGTTTACAGAAGCCCAATCACAATTTAGATAGATATGTAAGTAATTCAATCATTCGTAGGAATTGTTATTTTGAATGCATTCATCCGATTTACCTACAATACCATGGTTGCAGTTTTGGTTGTACTTATAGAGAATAATAAGTTTGTAGAAAAATGCTAAGCAACACCATGCAAAAGAAACCCCTTAAAGGATGGAAGTAGTGCTGGCGTGGAAACAAGAAACTGTATAGTATTATCCATTAGTTCATTATTTATCATTTTAATCGGTATAAAGAAATTTACTATAAGTAACAATATTCACGGATCACTAACCACACGCAATGTATATTAGTAAGAATTTGCAACAAACTGTATGCGCTATGTGACTGTGTCTACGAAAAACGCAAACAGTTCCACTGCAGAAACACCGATTTTAATTAGGAATGCTTCAATTTAACTACAAGTTACTTGAACAGCTTTTCTTGGACGCTTCTTATTATTTGCTGAACCGTGGCTTAACCTCACAACCTTTCGTTGACAGTTTAGTCCACATTCCCAAAAACTTCCGAATTTTTGCAAATAAGTCTTAAACTTGAGCGTGTATTTATGTAAATACCACCCTGTAGCTGCTACGGCGAACACCCTAAAATAAATACAGAATAGTGTCCACCAGTCATTAGCCAAAGAGACCACTCATGTCTAGTCCTCCATTAACATGACTCGATGTCAGTGCCGAACATAATATATTATGACATGAATTTTTTCCCCAGTAATTGTAATTTTATTTGAGGAGGCTGCTTGAACAATTTTGGTGGTTCTGCTGAACTGCTAGATCGCAGATTATTCTAATATAGTTTGTAACAAACGATAAGGTTACTAACTTTAAACTTTACCTATATATCCGGGTGCCATGTGCATGTAACCTCATATTTGTCTCGTATCCGTTCTACAGTCCTTGTACAACCCTACGCCACCTAACACTGCAAATAACTTCTTTTTTCAATAACATAACTATATGGACGCTTCTTTCTTAAACGTCTTCCAGGATATCTTTGTTACTAGCTTCAGCTAACCAGTACTAATTAAAGCAACCGCCGTAACCTAACATCACCCAAAATCAAATCGTTTACGAAGATAGATACCGACCCACAGAATATTTCGGGATTTGAACCGAGCCTCATATTTTACTGAGATAATCTAATTTAAAAAAAATATTTTATTCTACGAAAATATAGCTTTCGGTCAAGATATCTCAACCGAAAACGTCAATTCCGTTGCTAAGAGAGTAGATGTAGAAAATTTTCCATAACGATAACTTTCATCTCTAGTAACGAAAGTAAATATCCTCATCAAGTTGCCGGGTATAATTTTTTATTTGCGGTTTGACGTTCGCCATTGAATTTGAACGTGTCGGTAACAAGAATTTATTGTACATTGGTACCTTATATGAAATTAACGTGTTCGTAGAAAAGTTTATCTGCACTCGTCGAAAATCATTTTCTGATACTCGAGAAAATTACTAACCTCAACTTCGGTTCGTGTGGTAAACTATTCTCTCGCTTGCAAAAAAATGCTGTTTTCGTAATTTGTAACAAAAATCAAATATACTATGATGTCATCGGAAAACTCTAAAGATTTTTTGATTCTTCTTTATGCATAGAAAGCATTGCACATAGCCTATCCCAGCAGAATTTTGATCCCCCGTATAGTGTCGTACCTTCGTTTATTTCCAAAAATCACGACATAGACTTATTATTGATGAAGCCAAATAATGTAGTTTGAAATCTACAAAAAATAATTTTGGGCTATCTCAGGAGAATCGATCTGTATCTAATGTGTATTGACCTTGTGGAATAATATTTAAAAAAAAACGTAATTTCCCCTTCAAGCAAGACCTATTTAGCGATGTTTCAAAATATCCTTATTTTGTAGTAGTACTAATTTTTGTATTTTTAGAATTGTTTCCCCATTTTCTATTATCGTTTCAAAACCGTTTATTTAAATACCTATATTTATAATAATTGATAGGGTCATTGATTGCTAACGTAACAAAAACTTTCAATTAATCAACATAAAACACAATTAATTTGTTTTCGAGGTTAACTATGTCAAAGACAATTTCCATATTTCCGTTTCCTTCAGGTGTTGTCATGAATAACTCAAGTTTCTTCCATGTTAGGAGTTGACTGTATAGGAACTTGCGAAATTATTATAACATAGAGAGTTCCTTATAAAGGGCATGGAAATTTTACATCATCTAACATTCATCCATCCTTATATTAATTAGGAAAAAAGAAAAGTTTATTAGAATCTTACTTTTCTGATTCTTTTTACTGAAAAAAACTAAATTAATATTATACTTATTCGCCGCCGTTAAATAATTGATTGACTTCGTTATTTAAGACTTTCTCGAATTATATATTTAAATGTTTCCTGAAACTGTTTAAGAGGACAAATATGGAAGGAGTTTGGAATGTTGTGTGAATCTTCGGCATGCGGAAAGTACAGAGAAAGTGCGTACAAACAGAAACTCTTTACACTTTAATATGTAAGCGGCCTTCAAGTTCATTATACAATCAACAATAAATCATTCCACTATTTTATAACTAATCAATTTGGTAGTACTGGCATTGGTCGACAAGCACAGCTTTATGACTTAACCGACTGACCGAGTGATCTTCGAATATTTCACCTTCACTTAATCCGGCTGGGAGGAGTAACACATCTGTCAAATTCATTTGAGATTTGGTATGGGCCAAGCATCAGATTTTATATCAATCAATACAAATATACACAGCATCTACTTGAACAATAATTGTTTGGACAATGTTTTGAAACTGAACAAGCCTTGAATGACTGTAGGTATATTATATTAGATGCTGCTGATGAAATTAACTAAAATTACTTCCAACAAATGTTACTCTTTCGCGACAGAAATTAAATAGCGGCAATGTAATGAAATGTGTGAATATCTAATTACATTAATCTTATTAACACCATATGTATTCTTATTGAAATTTAAACTGTGTTGTCTATCTTCACCATCAATCATGCATCACTAATTTCTATCTATGTCAATCAGTTATATTACGTTACTTTGGAAACCATGTAATCTCTAAATTATCGCTTTAAAAAATCAGGAAGTGCGTTGTAAATATTATCGGTTCTTATTTATTAGCGTAGTTTGAAAATTATTATAAGCGTTACATAAATATTATCCAAACAGTTAAGAACAATCAATATTTTGTTTGAACGTGATGTTACTTCAATTGTTCCATTATACATGGTTCAATGATCAGACAGTATTGGTAAATGCTCACTTTTACTTTTATATAAAAACTAATTTCGAATTTATTATGAATGCTTCTGAGAACCTCTCAAAAATAAAAATAATACTATTAGTATAAGTGGTGAGTAAGTTGAAATAATATTATGATACATAATATTATAAAACACCAACGATGTTTAAAAAAGGCACTTAAAAATTCCTCCAATTTACCACAAAATTATTTGATTTATACCTAAACCTTTTAAGTTTAAAAATAAGGTTTTTGAATGTCTTAAGTTCAGATTATCAACGTACACAGAATATTTATTGTTCGATTATAACCAGGAAAGAAGCTAATTCACGGAAAGACACATTATTTTGTAAGAACATTGTACAGTATTGAGAACCTGTTATTACAAAACTTTAACTGTAACTATCAACTAAATGTGTGTAAATTACAGAAATATAGAAAACATCAAGCTACACAGTATGTTCTCTGTTATCTATATTTTAATTTGCTATCTCAACTTAGAAGACCACCTTTTATGTTTTTATCGTGTCAACAAAACCTTAATATACAGCTGATCTAAGGTGGTAGCAATTATAGCAAAAACTACTTGCTTCTTAACATTCTCTAAATAAGTTCAAGGTCTTTTCTGATGTGAAACTTAGTCAAGGTAAGAATAATACAAAGAGCATTTAGAAGTGTCATAGCAATTAATCTCATTCTAGATAATAATATATACCTTGTATTGTAGTTAACAACAAACGTACATATTTCTTTTATTAATCAACAATAAGTAAGTTTATGGGAAATTTTAACATGTAACACAGACTAACGTTCGAATTTCAACTGAAATTATTATAGGTTTCATCTGAAAAAAACACTAATGGCCTGAAAATAATTTATTAGTGTTTCCTGTAAGATTACCATTTCCAAATTTCCAAACAAATGATTGAATTTAATTCGTAATAATGTAAATAGTGACCACACAGTTGACAAAACGTATATGATTGACAGATTGCCTAATTAATTATCCTGCAAACAATTGTAAAGTATATTAAATGAATAAAAAGAACTTGCAATCTCTAATTATATATGAAGGAACAATAAGGAACAACAAAAAACAAAACAATAGTTCCTTCGACATTAATTTTAATGTCACGCTAAGTAAATTAAGACGGGGTTTTGGCAATAGCTACCATTCCCCGAAAATTGTTCCTTATTATTTTATTGTGCAGTCACTTTGTTTCCGTTAGTAACATCATTAACACGGACACAGGACAACTGCGTCAAAATACCGTAGATAATCCTTTTAGATTATTTGTTCGATAAAATCTATTGGACAACTGCGGCAAGTATCTTATCACATCAAGGCCAGCCATGTAAATCACTTGAATATTCTAATGAGTTGTTAAATTTGAAGAAATTATACTCCTAGTATTAGGTACTACAAGTAAAATATTAAATTTTGTGAAATTGATGTGGCCCCAAACCCGAGTAGCGGCGCAGTCGTCGCCTCAGCTTTTAAGGGGATCCTCAGATTACTGGCGCAGATATCTCATACCGCATTGATTAACAAACAGCATTAAATTGTCTAATTAGTTACTGCTACTTTATTAAATGGGCGGTTTATCTACTCCCTGTTAAAACCAACGGTCAATTGTTATGGATATGAATTGTTAATCGCATCCATGACAGACGACAGTTGACCGTTGGTTAGCTTCACAAGGAGTTAACTACGGATTAATAAACCACCCCTAAAGGTTGGTTTTACAGTTCTGGTTTAAACCCCGCTTCAACTAAGCCAAGCTTAATTGCCATGGATACAATTTTTGTAACAACTGTATCCATGGCAATTAAACTCGGTTTAGCTGAAGTGGGGCTTAAACCAGAACTGAAAAAGTGGCCCTTAGTAGCAAAGATAATAACATAAATTCTACATCCTTATGATCAAAATAACATTAGAAAATATCCAAAAACATGGTAGCTAGTACACAGGACAGTAATAGAATATAAAATATCGAAATTACAAAAAATCAGAAAAAACAACAGTGTGCTATAACCTGTCTCGGTTTCGTCCTACGAATACTAATTCGTTCAATTTCCTATAGCACACATTATAAAAAGTATTTTGTACATTCTCCCCCATGAGTTGAATTTCTTATTTTTACAATTTTAAAAGTAGTTGCATATTCCACGAATATTGTTATGTTTTAATAGAAATGTCTTTCCAAGTTCGTAGTGGTTTGAGTATCCATATAGGAATCGTTTATTGTTAATGTTAGATAAGGACGTTATGACTGAAATAAATGAGAACGGCGGCGTACCTAGTGCAAAATAGAGGAGAAACTTTCCAAGATTATCTGTAGTGTTAGTTTTACGCATTTATCTTCTAAAATTCCCTTGGTTCATTTAAGATCCTGAATATGTTGAATCCAGATTATTTATGTCTCAATAGTTCAAATTTAACTCTTTAATTGTGTAGTCGTGAATTCTGTTTTGCACTTTAAAGGAATCAATTTTGTACCTACATTGTTATATAATTTAATTTTAAATTTATTGCTATAAAATATTAACACGTCTCCATCGTAACATATACTGAAAGAAAAATCTCTTTTACAGTATGAAACGTCGAAAACCTCAATTATAATAAAATATTACATAACAACTTTACATAACTGGAGAAATAATTTGACAATAAGAATTGCTTTCGATATATTGACGTGGCCCGCTGGCCCCAAACTTTTCCTTGTGCATAAATTTCACAATTGTCAACTTTTACTTTCTTCTTCAAATTACTCTCTCCGCTTGACTCCTAGGTATGTGGGTTCAAATTCCATACTGAGAGTTGCACGTGAGTTGCACCATTATGCACAAGGTCGTCAGCGTGTAATACACTACCAAGAGATCTTGTACTAATTCTGAATGCGTTTCTACACATCATGTTAGTTTAAATGCTGGTACATCGTTACTTTACGACATGTAGAGCATTATTGCGTTTATTTAGGTCTAACTTTCTTACATGCAAATGAGGAAAACTGTGTTCGGTGATACATTTTGATCGAGCTTACAGAGTTCATTTTATTGTTTGATGGTAGATATTCAAAATGTTTGTAAATGGGAAAACGATAATTTTAAATCCACTGATATTGTTTGAAAATTAATTAACATTAATTAATGGAACAAATAAAGTATTTGATCATTTACATTGACTGGTCTACATTTTTATTATGACTTTAAGGTACAGCTAAAATTCAAGTTGAAGCAAATGTACATAAATCCTATTGGATTATAATTTAGTATAGGACAATTTTATTTGTCTACAATCGGTTTGATTTAATGCAAGATATCATCTCAGAATACCTACTTGTTTTCCTCCCACCCTTCAGGCACACCTTTTAATAAAAAATATACTGTACATTGACATAGAAATTAATCTACAATCAGGTCAGTATCAATAAATTATGGTGTGTTCTCATAGTGTGCTAAACGTGTATCACAAGCCAATTGCGTAAAAGTGTTAACAAACAGTAATTTTGATAAAATAATATGACATTAATTCCTCTTAGCAGATTATATCGTACATACATGGTATCTAAAAATTTAAATCGTGATTCTACTATCCACAACAAAAAAATTATGTTTTTACTAACCACATCTCTACAATTAAATGTCTTTCAAGATAAGGTTCCTTTATTTACTGAATAAATAGTTTGCAATACACTTCACAATCGATTGAAGTGTCCTCCATTAACTTATTGCAAGCCTCAGTATAAGATATGCATCTTGCAGGATCGAACGTGCCTTGCGTTTTTTGCCTATGGTTCGAAGCATTTTTGAACTCTCACTCGCAGAAATTATTCACGGGAAAGGTGTCTTTGAAACAATGCTAGTCTAGGAACTGACGAGCAATAATAAAATGCGGAGAGCACCATTATACAGCAATATTATTTTTAAGAGAGTTTTACAAAAAATCTTGCAGACTGGTTTCTTAAATCTGAGCGTGGTAAACATTGAATGTTCCAATTTTTCACGAATCTCGCTTTGTCTGTAAAGAGGAACTGAGGATTTTCAGCAGCGATCTGTAAACCCACATCCTACGAGCAAACTGTGTACCCTTGGTTAGGAATCTCGTGCATCCAAGTCATGCAGATGCAGCCATTAATCTTGATTCTGATAAAACTTTTTTGTTCACATATTTTCCGGACGTTTCAAGTATTAACCGTATATTCTCTCCTGCTTTAATTCTTCTAACTTGTAAGTAATATTTGTATAATGCAATTACCGTTTCTTCAAATATACCATGAATACAATACCCTACACAGGTGTATCATTATCTTCTGCATCGTGAATGCATTTACGATAATTTAATATCTAGCTTTTTGCTTGAGAAACCACTGTAAACTGTAATTTTCTTGTTATGCAAAATTTAGTTCCGTCTGATGTCTTCCTTTGGTAAGAGAAAGCTACTTGCAAAACATTTTTTGTTTGTAAACAAAATTAAAAATGCATGACTTACGTAAAAAGTGTTTCATGAATATATTAGAACTTTATGATATAATTGTTTTTAGTGTAAGTTTGACCTACTTCCAAATAACCTAATAAAAGCAAGGAACATTTTCAGGAATAGAATTGTAATAAAACTTATTAGTTTATATTTCTTTAATTTAATCATAAACAGAAATAAGCAAATACCTTTGAATGAGCTGTTCTTAATTGCATTATAATAAATTGTCCATAATAGTTAATCATCGTTCATTTTTACTCTAACCCTGTGCTAAATAGGAAATGTATGGAAAAGAAATTCTCACGATATACAATTTACAATTGATGTTTAGAATTACAATCGACGTGAGTTTTGTTTCTCTATCTACAATTACCTTTCATAGTTTATTAAAATACAAAAAGTACTTTCTATTGAAATTTTTTCTAACTTTGTAATCTTACAGGAATGCTAAAATGAAAAATAAAATAAGAGCTGATTAAGTGAAAGGTTCCTTCATTAATAATATTTTAATTCAATTTTGTTGCAATTTATCGCATCCTCTCACGCTCTGATTACGCTCTGTAACAAGGTAGTTAAACATCATTTAATGTTATTGCAATGTTAATTAGTTCAGTACAAATCTTCTCTTTGGGCGATATAATTACCTACCTATTGTAATTGATCCACGTTTTAGTTATATAACACGTTAACCTAAAGAAATCGTTCTTCCGGGTTATATTGGAATTTTGGAGCACCATTTCGATAGCAATCAACTATAGAAGACTTGCTTAATAATTGAGAGTTAATAAATTTTAATATTAAACTCATATAACCGCACGTTCTTGCAATTAAAGTATCAAATACGTGTAATTTCCACTCATAATTTCTCTTCAATGCCATTAAGCGTCTACCGTGGCTCGAGGGGAAATCAGTTTCCAATACGAGTTGCTTTCATTTCAGTGATCAATATAAATCGAAATTATGTAAATTATTTTCTCCAAATTCTGCTGTTTATACCGCAGTTTCGTAATCAATTTTTTGCTAATCATTGCGGTAGCACTTTTGAATTTATTTACATTTGGTTGCATTAGATATTTTATTCGCATATAATTTATAAAAAAACAAGAGGTTTTGAAAAGTATACTTAATTCAAAATAAAAGCAGAATATGATTAATTGCATATGATTGTAATATTTGTACCTGAGTGGCCTAGGGGGATGGCGTCGAAGTTCTGTCTTTATGACTGGGAGTTCGAGTTTTACGTAGGACAGACCGAATTATTTGTAAAGCTACATCTGTAAAAAATACAGCTGATTTCCTAGAACCAGTAACGGAAAAGGGGAAAGGGTTAACAGTCTCATAATTGATAAACAATTTTCTGAATGTTACTTCTGAAAAAAAACCATTCCGCGCACTTTTAACCTTGAGCTATGTTTCTACCTATTACGATTACAAATTTTATAATGATGAGCAATAAATATATATTCAAAAGGAAAAAATCGTATTAAAATTTTAATTATATCCGAACCACCACAATTTATAAACCAGACATTTGGAAAGCAAATAGCCTACTCAGATTTATTCGTGTGTCAACTCCAAAATCGCGAACAAGTTTCACTTTTAAAAAATAAATAAAGAAAAGTATAACATTTACAGTTATGTTTCAAGATAGCTGTAAAAACTATAAAATATTCAGAGTAGACTTTTTTTTAATTATTTCCCATAACAATAATACATTCCCTCTGTAGAAATTTCAAAACATAAAACTGATGATAACATAAATTATGATTTATAACAATTAAAGATATTCTTACTGAGTAATAGTAAATTGAACTATAACATTGTATTATCTAAAGCTAAACCAAACAACGGATTTATTTCATTCCACAAATTTCTAATAAATCATTTTGAACTGAGACAACACGTATACCTTGGGAAGTATTTTGAATGCTTCTCACTTATATATATGTGCTTGAAATCATTAACAATAGTTGCACCCATATCATTCCGGAAGTAAAATTCTATTAAACGCTTTTACGACATTTAAGTTTCGTTAGTTACCTACTTTTCTTTATTTCCTGTTTTCTTCTAACAGTACGAGTAGTAGCATTAGGTATAGCATTTTCTATACATTTAATCAATGTTAATTAAAATTTAAATTAAATATTGCAATTATGCAAATACTGATTTCTATGGTCAATCTTTTAAAGTTAAAGTAGACTAAAATCTAAGTGTGTTTACCTCAAGGAACCAGATTACGAAACATTCTATCATCGTTCCGGAAATTCAGTCTAAAACCAGTCACTTCGGTTACTTATTATGTAATTCATCTCTGGTAAAAAGAACCATACCAAAATTAAGTTCAGAATTTTACCGAGACATGTCCTCGTTTTACCGGATAATAAAGTAGGTACAGCTAGATTTTAAATGTTTTTTCCGGTTTCAAACTGTACACATACGTAACCAAATACAACGTTCTCTCCTCTTCAAACACATTCAATTGATTGAACAGCTTTAGAAATTTAGTTTAATACGTGTTGATGCGAAGAACGTTATAATTACTTGTTCGTCTACTTTCACTCTCACAATCATAAAAGTTGCGTTATGCAGAAATTATTTTAAATTAAATCGCTGGCATCTTTCTATGGTCGATTAAGTCGAAAAGATAATATAAAATGAGAAAATGGTATAATAGAAAAAAACTGTGTTCTTAATAAATTAATTGTTTATCTAATATCTAAGTAAAGAGCTATTTGCGATCGCAATCGCTTGAGGTAGTCTTTTATAAATGCATTTATGTTGAGCAACTAACCATTTAACAATAATGTTCACTTTACAATAATTACTTCTAATGCCAGTGTGACTTTATTGTTAGCAGATAATATGAGAAATGTTATGTTTAAATTATTGCCAAATAAACATCAGTTAAAGTATTAAAGCAGATTAAAATAATACTACCTACATAGTTTTGATGGTTTTTTAAAATATATGAACAACTGTAGAATTAGAAATAAATTATTTAAATTGTAATGATATTTAAGTGGAGAAATAATTAATTTGCTATTAGGTAGTAGTTTTTCTGTTTAAAATCAATGTTTTCTCCTTCTGAAAATTGTGAAAGACTGGCTACAAATTAAACTTAAACAAACCAATTTATTCATTGTTGAATCGGAATTTATGATTTCTAAAATTATTTTGAATACTCTTGATTGATTAATTTTAAAACATCATATTTTCATCATATTTTTAACACCCTGTATAATTATCAATAATATACCTACTGTGTATATTATAGAAGAATCAGCTGGATATCTCCAGATGTCTAGAATTAAAATAAAAAATATAAAAATATAAAATAATTCTGCCTGGGCAGCCTCTCTATGTTTAGGCACAGTCGAATCTTTTTTAGCTTTTCCGATGAGTTATAATAATTATATTTTTTAGTTACTTCGATAAACTGTGTTTAAATTAATATTTTTATTGTTGATTACCTACTGTTGACCGTATTATTCTCTTGGACAGATAACTGCGATATCCAGCTGATTTTTTCTAGTAGACACCCCTGTATAACATAGTTTGCACTTTGAAACTGTACCTACCTAAGTTTTAAACTGACTTTCAGAAGCAGCAAAAGTAATTATTATTTTATAAAGACTTATAGGAGTTGATACTTCATTACTATATACTCTTCAGGAACTTTCCATCCCCTTTGAAGGGTTAGGCACAACGAAAGCTATAATAGAACCCGTTCATTCTGAAAAAATTAACAGGCCTAAATTGAAGCAACGATGCAAACAATGCCATTTGGTTATTTTCCTAATTTCTTTAAATAACAACAATAACAGGTAGATGTCGACAGATTTATTTATTATACCCAATCGTCTTTTAAATTTGAACCGATGTACAAGAAGTGAGAAAACATCCTAAAGCTACCAGAAATGTTTTTTCTAAACAAATGTATTAATTGCACTTCGCGTTACTGAATCGCAATGTATAAAGATTGGACTAATTGTATACATAGTGACTTTTTATAAATAAATAAATATTTTATATTCATTTCAGTCTTTGCAACCTATTGTTACACACCTTTGATTGTTCATCTAAATTAAATTTAACACGGAATAAAATTTCTTCGATAATAAGTATTAATGTATGTATGAAAACTCCTACAATGCTACTGAATATAAAGTGCTCGATTAAAATATTTTGGAACTTCATTTTCATGAGCCGCACCAATTTCAATTGTGACATAATCTGTCGCACCTTAAATTGCAACAAAACATGGCTCTTTACTAATACTTTTTTTTTAATTCTAGGGTGAGTGCTTACAGTATTTGTCCATATCGACCTTCAGACGCAGCTTGAGTAAGTGAAAATATAATTTATGATTGCAAAAATTTTCTCTATTCGTCGTTTATGATAGGAGAAGAAGTTGCGAAGCAATCCACTATAATTTGATTATTTTACAAATTTTAACCACAAATTTAGTAATAAACTTTGTTAGAATGAACCGCAGAAGCATGAAGCGTGGTGCGGTTGCGAATAGGTGTTGTAATTATTACAATACAGGAACTTTTAATGTTTTAGGTATTTAATGTAGTATTATCAAATGACCTAAATTAAAAAAAAACATTTAATTTTAATTTAATCTCATTTACATTAATATATTAACCTTCCAAAATAATAGAAGTGTAAGTCATTACTCTTAATACAATAATATCATGTAATGACAAAACGTTTACTTTGCGCTGCGTTTCTACAGTTTTTCACATTAACTCTCTTTAAATTGTAAACTACTTTCTCCATTAACAACATGTTAGTTTTATCTTTATTCATTTATTCACACCTCTAATTATATCAATTTGTTTTTTCTAGTTTACAATAATTGAGTTGTAATATGAGTAATACTAACATGATTATTTTTTTTCTTGTTATTTAATACAGATAACTAAATGAATTTAGTAGATTTACAGGTCATGAATCATTGCATTTTCAGTTTTAATTTTGAAATGGAAAATAATTTTAAAATCCCATCCCTGACCTTTTGTATTCTTATGTCAAAAGAATAACAATTACAGCACAATGATTTGCAAAGATGTCATATCCGAAATGAAATTCGAAGAATCCCCCTTTTCAAGTATAAACGTTAGTATCGCATAGCTATACCGTTTGCTTTTTAATGATCATTTTATTGTAATTTAGTAACCGCATTGTTTACTTCAACCTAATTTTTTCCTTGTTTTATTTTTCCTTGAATATACTTTAATGCTGCAATTAAAACCTCATCATTCAGTGTAAGGATGACCTCAAAATATTTAGGTATGCAGGGTGAATGGAAATCGTGCATACTCAATAGAATTACTTTGTAACAGTTCTGGTATATTGTGTCAAATATCTAAAGGCGTTATTTATAGACATTTGCGTCTACATCACGAATCATCTTTAAAATAATTCTATAAACATCTTAATTTAACTTAAGAAATTACTAAAGAACAATAAGTTTGGAAAACTTTCGAGTACTTATCGCTTGATATTATTTTAGATTTGCAGAATAAACAACAATGAACAATGGGATAATTTATATTCCTAACAGTAATCCACAGATAAACCGATGCCAATAGTACCATTTACAGATAGTACTTTTATTAACAATCAGAAAGGTATTCCCATCCTAACAGGTACAATCAACAAATAAGTGCCGTCAAGGCAGCTCGCTCGCTGATCTCTTCTCACGTTTTGCAGAAATATGTAAATGGTATCTGGAGTAACATAATTATTCGATTTAATAGTTTCATTAAAATCTATATGCGAAAATTGTAATAAATAGGTAATTGCCAACTTTTTGCAATAAAACACAATTTTCATTTAAAATTTGTAGTTTGGAAGATGCGGGAAGATGGTTCTTGGAAATGTTAAAGAAATATAAACAATTTTATGTTTGTGGCTCTATTCGACTAATTTATTTTTTTGGCCACATATTTGAAAAATAACTGTATTGAGAAGTTGATTAATGGTAACAGATCAAAGGTACACATTGCAAGTTTTTCTACAAACAGGAGAAATGTTAGAAATTCCATTTTGACGCGGTGTAATAATATATTTTAATGCAATTATCTTTCTTCTTATTAATAATGATTGGAAATTTTTTTACGACATATTATTTAGAAAGTAATTACTTCTATCCATCATTAACCATAAACGTCAAATGCAGAAACCTCAAAATACAGCAAAAATAGTGTTAATTTAACGCTAAGTTGTTGCTGCTTACAAGGAAGTTAATTCAGTGCAGCGAATTTTAAATCGATATTACCCTTGAAGTGTCATTTAAGTGAATTATTCAGGAAATTAATCTGAATTGGCAACAAGTTCAATCATTACTTTATATAATTTCAATATGTCGCCCGCGTTGAAAGTACCTGCACGTGGGACTAGGAATAATTATTAAAGTATTGTTTTCTGTTTATAGTTTCTAATCACGTGTTTTAAATTATATCAGACATATTTTTTATACAACTTGCATCTCAAGGAATTACATAAATCAAGGCAATACAAATGTTTTATTTCAGAGATAAAAATCAAAATACTTATTTCTAGTTTTTTTCTTGTTGTTTAAGTTTTTCATTAGCAACTATCATCGAATCATTATTTGCAGCTTTGAATAAAATTAATTATGCTTGTATACACTGTACGCATTTTACGTGGTTCGGCGTATAGGTATCTCCGTTATTAGTACCTTTAGATAAAAAAAAAAATTAAAAAGATGACTTAGCGTACATTGATAGTTTATTAAAATATAGTTTAGTCATAAGAAACCATTGAAATGAAGAGCAACATGAAAAACTTTGATTTTTTAAATGTAACATACCTATAGATTTTCTTTCGATATTCTGAAAAAGCTTTAAATTCTTCTTACAACCTACAAACTATCAGTAAACTATTAATTAAAATTGATGGGGGATGTTTTAAAAATGATAAGTAATCTTGGAAAGGTAAACAAAAACATTGGAATTGGAGCAGTTACCAAAGAAAAATAAACGAAGAACTGTAATACAAGATCAAACAATGCAATAGACGTTTCTGGCAATCTCCATTATTTAGAATTTGTATGCCTTCATTTTTTTTATCGAAGATCAAAAATACCTTATAATAGTCCAGGAGCTAGCGGTATATTTTAAGACTAATTTCTATCAAGCTGAAATTTTTTTTATGAGCTGGTATGGTTATGTCTGCCAAATGTAGGTGGTCGGCAAAATAGGCCGCGGGACATAGAGCGCTAAGAAAAAAAATTTGCCAACTAACCAATCCAGGACGTCAGAGAGTGCTTCTGTCCCGCTCAAATTGTCGGACAAGGTGATTTTTGTGTTTGTTAAATTAGTACATAGTTATTAAAAAAAAATCAGGTTGATGGTAATAAGTCAAATGTCTTAAAAACAATACGAACGCCAAACGGCAGACACTGATTCAGTTCCGACTCTTATGTCGGACAGTTAATTTTTTGTTGTCGGAATGTCTTAAATAACGAGCAAAATAGGAATTAGCTTGATTGAAGTTTGTAAATTTCATCAAAAAATAATTAAAAACAAAAAAATTCTGGGCGCTTTATGTCCCGCGGTCCTATTTTGCCGACCACCTACATTTGGCAGACATAACCATACCAGCTCATAAAAAAAATTTCAGCTTGATAGAAATTATAGTCTTAAAATATACCGCTAGCTCCTGGACTATAATAGCTACCTATATCTTCATTTTACTGCTTCCCGTATAGAATTCCGTGGATATACTCTAAAATACGCCAAAATGAACAACAAAAATGTCTTTGATATGACAAGCACTGCAAATCATATTTTTTGAATACCTATATATTTTTATGTAAAAGAAGTATTATACAAAGAATTCTGAATATCGAACGACATGGAATTTAATTTGGTACCATTTCCAATTTTTTACATAAAAATGGGGAACAGAAATCCGCATAAACGTGATATCGATAAGCAATGTAAACGACCTATGGTCAGGAATATGACAACCACTGGGTATACTGGTATAGATATATGCCGAGGCACGTAAAATCAATCACATTGTATAATACAGTACAAATTTTCATGATAATTAAATGTACCAAACCTTTTACAATCAAGATTTTTATAACTGAATCCAGAAATATAAAATTTTGCTTCAGTCTTATTCTTTAATAGGGTTTCGCATTTTGTAGGAGATTTCAATGATCGACTAGCAACGAACCTTTAAAATTTATATCCTGCCTACAGTGAGATGAACCCGAAAAAATCTCAAACAGTTATTTTTGAGGTTCATAAATTAATCTATAAAATTTAAAAAATAACAAAAGACCATATATCTTTTTGATTTTCTGCTATTCAGACACAAAATTAGTTAAAGCAGCTTTGTAATAACTGTTAATGGGAAAATAAAGAATAAAGTATAATTTAATAAAATACTAATGTTGACGAAACAAAACATAATTTTGTTGTTGTTAAAAAACCATTGTCTAGGACTTTCCAACTCTGTTCGTACTAACTGTGGTGTTTATTATTAAACTGTCAAATTGTTAAGACAAACAATGTTATTAACTTTCTTAAGCCTGAGAAACATGAAAGGACTTCCGGTTAAGTAGAACAGTAAAATGGAAATATCTACCAAATGCCATTATAACAACAAAGTTTACTGCGATAATAAAACATTTGAATATAAGAGACTATAAAATCGGAATATGTATTGTGATTATCTCTGACACAAATGGTTATTGGAACGATGTATTTTCTATTACTAACTGATATCGTCTAAATGCAGAGTTTAAAATAAATAGCACATGACATTTTGATTACTATACGTATTATATTATACACACAATAAGATTTTTGTAATTCTACAGTTTAAACCATTGTTTCTTAAAGTATTTTATTTTCCACCCACTGGTATTTACCAGAGTTACTCATGTTTACAGACAGTTACTACACTAGGATAGGAGCAGCAAGCAGCTCAGGGACAAACCTCAGGCAGTCGTCATTGTTACTTGCAATATTGCTTTTAATATTAGTACAGTAGATAATCAATACAATTTAGTCTTGTGCAAGAAATCATCAATGAAACAGAAATTCTTTAGAAATTGAATAATAAAATATATCATTTACCAAAGGAATTCTTAATTGGATCTGATGTATGCGTCATGGAAGTTAGGAAAAATTTAACTGAATAGTCCATTGAAAGGTCATTAATTTTAATTCGGTTTCTTCAAGGATGGTGTGCATTTAGGTGCAATATGAGTTTGAATATCTTACCTGTGTCATGTACATTCGCCAATTTCTTAAATCTATTTCTAGATATGTGTAAGTTTTTCTTCTTAAATCATATTTAGTACCTAATAATACTTTGAAAATAGAAAAATACCTTTATCAAGTTTGCAGACTTTGATAAATTTTAACCGAGGCAAATTATTTCGAATTATTTCGATCTTAATTATTAGCATATTAAGAGTAGGTACCTAGATCTAAAAGAACGTATCGTGACGTTTAAGGGAAGTATTATATTCAAATATTAATCTTGATTAATCGAACCTGAACGATTAACCTAATTAATTTTTTTAACACAAACCCTACACTAAATTATACATACAAAACTTACTTTGGTTCTCTGGATGAGGATATCCATGTGTAATTAGTACGAAAGCTGTCAAAACCACAGCTAACACTAACAGGAACTTCATGACAGCACTTCCTACGTTCACCGACCACTAACACCGTGCAACTCCTGTTTACCTAAACACGCCGCAAGAACTTTCTATCTGCTTTATACACTCGCGGACTGCAAAAGGTTTCCCCACCTACCCATTGTTGCAGATGGGTTCATCTACCTTCTTATCTCGATAATACATATATTTAAAGTTGATGATCAGATTTGTATGCAAAAGGCATCCTTCTGAATTTACAAATTTTTTAGCAAGCTAAATTGTTTGCACAGAATTAATTTCGACAGTTTCACTTACACTCGTTGCAGGACCTTCGTCAACTGCTATTTTTCAAATAATTGAATTGTTGAACTACTAAAAGTAAACAGAAAGGCTTTAATGCACTGTGGAGTGGTATAATATATCGATAACTGAACAGACAAATTTGGTTTAAGTAAATATGTAAAAGAGAAGTTGCTTAAAGGAAAACAAGACCCGCAATAAGTTTGTTCAGGAATACAAATATTAATTTCGCGTTTCGAAACTTCATGCCTAATGGCAGAACTACAAAATTTTAGGAAACTTTATGTTTTTATAATTATTAGTTTCGTGTTGCGACAATCTTGTTTTTTGCAAATCCCACCCAACATATCTTATTATAGCAATTGAAACATGCTTCTAAATTTTACCGTTACCTACAGAAAATATTAAAAATCTAATAAATGAAAGATAAAATCAACTCAAATAAATAGTTTTACTCGCATCTGCCCATTTTCCTGAGGAAATCTATTCAAGCATGTTATGAGTCACGATATTAAAATTTTGTTGTATAATTACTCCTATGCTAACTTCAACTATTTATTAATCAAGCATTAGGTAATTTTCATTATTTTTTGGAGAAAATAATCAGCGGTGCAGTAAATTATAAATAAGCTGGTACTGCTATGCGGTAGTGAGTACATCCACGTCCTCAGAAATAAGGAAGAAAATCTAATATCAGCAATTTTTTAACTTAAATTAACGATTTTAGAGGTATTTGTTAGTATTAAACGGAAAAACTGTAAAAATATTAGTTAAATTAAAAAATCCTTATGTGTGCTGTGAAAAGTACCGAATGGCAATAAAAGCTGACTCCGTGATAATGCTGTGTGAGGTATGACAAGGAAGTTTACTTTTAGGAAACAAATTTAAGTTTGGTATAGTCAATGAAATAAATGCAGAACCAGTTAAATGGGCTGGTCTGGTTCACGTACAAATTGAGGATGTGAGAACTGACAAACCCTGGTGAACTGGATATCACATTGACATATTTGCTGTCAAAATAGCAGTCCATCAAGGTTTGGATAATCCCGAAGAGACTCTAAGTTAATTTCCAACTACCCTTCAGCTACGAGACAACTTATCAACTTTCCATGTTTTAGCAGACAATAACAGAATTGAAACCCTAAAACCACAAAAACTTTAGTAAGCGCGTTTCAGGAGCTACGTTCCCATCTTCAGTAGACTGAAATCTGAATCTGAAAGATTCCATTCTACTGAAGATGGGAACATAGTCCCCGAAATGCGCTTACTAAACTTTTTGTAGTTTTAGGCTTTTAATTCTGTTATTTTCCAAACCAGTCTCCAAGGATTTTATTTTAACTGTAGATAACATTGAACTGCAATCTTTGAGAGAAAAATTATCCATCAGATTCATGGATTTTTGTCGGTCGCAAATCAATTTAGATATACCTATTCTTCTCTTTTCGCTGTTAATGTGGACCATCATTATATCTTCAAATGGGGCAAATTGAAGGGCAAGAAAATTCCTATACTTGAGAAGTAGTTTGAGACAGTTGAGTTTTTTTAGAAATATTTCCCAAAGGAAAAGCAACCAAAATTAATTTACCAGTAAAATAATCGTCGAATTCTAGAGCACATACTCTTTGTAGGTACTACTCAATGTTTCTTAAAATGAATTTTTGGTGTATGCACTGAAAAAGTTGCACTCGGCTACTGTAGTTAAACAAGCAATATTACGGATCTTGGAAGTAGGTGGCTATGCCTGAATCGAAAGACTATAAATTTAGTTAAATATTTTTATAGTCTACCGTTTTAAAAGCTATTATTATATACCATAAATATTAAAAACTATATAACCAAGGTGTACGCTTATCTATAATAAACTTAAAACTTCCTTGATTTAATTATTCAATCATCTCCATTTTCTAAGAAATGAAAATATGTAGCCTCCAAAACTTTTCGCAGGTATTTCTGAAAATTCCTCTTGCATACATAAAACACCGAAAATGGGTGTAAACTGATTGGTGTATGAAACAGCTGTATAGGTACTGCATTACAACATTATTACTCATTTCAAAAGCTTTTTGAAAAGTGCTAGTTTAGACTCTTCCTGGATTTGCGATCCAATCGTCATATTATAATAGTTCTCGCTAAAACTATCCAGTTTTAGATTTATCGAAACAGATGAAGTGGTTCGTTCCATTTTAGATCAGAATGAAGCTGCTTCTGAAATGTAATCATCAATAGTTTAATCCTACATCTTCGTATAAAAATATACATATTCATCCTTACAGAATTAATCTTCTCCGCAATTTACAGTACAAGTAATCCGCCTACATTAAAATTCCTAAGCCATTTAGGTATGCTAAAAATTATATAAACTAATAAATATTCTAATACAACGGTATTAGAACCATGGGGCAAGACTTTTAATTAATCGTATATTTCATTATAACGAATCGAATTTTTGCGTAACAGTTTCAAAAATTGTCATATTAAAAAGACGTACTAAAGACAATTAAGCATAAAACATAAGGAAGTTGAAAGCGTATGACACTTATATGCGCAATCTTAAATAATTATAAAGCAATAGGGCACGCTGCAGTTAAATATTGAGATATAGTAGCATCTTTTTACTTTCATTCGGCACCATATGTGGGACGCATAGTATAATGCAAATTGTTTGTAATGTATTTCTGTGTCTGCTTTCCTCAATGCTCTTGCAGATGGATTTTGTTGCGATGCATGGTGTTAGTTAAGATCTACCAGCAAAATTACATTTTTGGATTGCCAAACGAAATAATTATGTTAATTATAGTTTTCAAAATCAATGTAACACTTAATTATACTATCAACACTTTGTTACATTGCAAAAAATCAATTAACAGTAACATCCCATTCAATTTTTTTATAATCCCCAATCGTTCCAGAAAAAAAGTTAATGATGATCATTTGGTATAGAAAGATTTTTCATCTTCATAATTGATTTTGATTATGACTATTACATTGAACCTGATTATAAACCTATTTGCTTTTGTTACTTCTTTAAGATTTCATAACAAAACTGTTAATTAATAACAGACCATATTTAGATAAATAGATAAGCAAATAAACACATCTTGTTTTACATAACATATTTAATAAAACTTATTGCTTTAATTAGATTTAAAAATTATTTTGCTTCAGCTGTTGTAGGCGTTTACAGGTATACTTCTATTCCATATTTGTATTATTATATTTGAATACTTAATTTTTTTAAATTTGATTGACTTCCTAGTGTATGATAATCTTGATGCAGAATGAAGTTTTCTAATGATTGTAAAGTCAAAGTTATATAACGTGTATTAAGAAATCAGGTACAATTAAGTCATAAAAAGGACCAACAATCACATTTATTACACCATTTACAGCAATCCTTGACGTTAGATTAGGAAATACTATTACAAGGTACGAATCTGAGATGTTTCCGGATGTATGATTTACTCCAAAAAAACATCTGCTCATAAGGACAACCTCCTGAAAAAAATTACTATACTGAGAGTATTTACCATAATTTGTGTCCCACCCTTCAAAATCATGTCCATAATAGATTACAATGTTGATTCTGTACTAAAATACTGGTCATGTTAGGAGCTTTTTGTCCCATCTCAAAAATAATGCAATTCGTAATCCCCGTTTAATTTATTCTTGATTTTTAAAAGTACAATTTACGATGTACGTGTACACCCTATATACCCTTTATTCGTATTTCAATTTCCCAACAATGTCCACTGTTTCCGTCACAAACTAACTAAATAAAAAAATCCGTTAAAAAATTATTTTTAATGCCTACAGGGTCGTAAATTTACTTGAAATAGATATGATACAATAGTTGCAAACACGAGATTTTATTAAGCAAGGATTTTACAGTTTTTTTTGTTGCTTTTATTCTGCACCCTGTTAGGATTTCTCCCGCATTTCTTCCGTCGCAGTTCGCCTCTCTTATCCAACCACTATTAGTCACCCTTCATGGATTTCTGGATTGGAGAAAGGGGCCCCGTGTACTACCCCCAGACAGAAGCTCCCCAATTCGGGTATCACTCAAGCCATCCAATCCTGCCTCCCAATCTGCAATTGTGGTGTTGCTGATGCTGGCCATATCGGCCCAGAAGTTCTTCAACATTTTATTCTACACACTGCTAGGTAGCTAGATTCCTTCCCACATACCCTCCATCGTAGCCTGCATTCGCCTCTCTTATCCAACCTCTATTACTAACACTTCATGGATTTCTGAATTTGAGAAAGGTGACCTTTGTACTACCCCCAGGCAGCAGCTCCCAAATTCAGGTATCATTCAGGCCATCCAATCCTTTAGACGAACTTGAAGACATTCGCAATTGGGGTGTTTCTGAGGCAGGCCATATCAGGCCAAGAGTTCCCCAACACAGATCCCTTGTTTTACACCCTTCTTACGTTCTGCCTTCACAATATTTGTACTCGTCTAGTCTGAGTCCACCCCAAAACTATTCTTGTCCCTGTGTTACCAATAGCTCTGCCTACATGGCCGATACATTTCCATTTTTCTCGTATAGCTGTTTCCACTCTGTCTTTACCTTCTACTCACTGCCTTTAATTCGGCATGGTATGTAAAATGTCACGACGGATAGCATACATTTGTTAAACGTTTTCATTTACATTTACGTTTACATTTTTCCGAATACCAACCAGCAAAGTTTATGTACTTTTATTTCTTTTAGTTAATTGTCATTACTCATTTTGATGGAGGGTTTTTGAGCACTGTACAATAAGAGTACGGTATCGCTAACATTTCTGCTAAGCAAAGCAACAAGTTGCTTAACAAATTAGCATTCGCGTTAGCATTACGCTATTCTTAGCGTACTCCAAAACTCTGTATAGTTTTTTTATTCTTTAGCCTTCTAGTCTTTTACAAGTAACGTTTCTTTAATGTCTATTTTGACAAGCGTTGATTTTAGTATTGACACAGTCCTACCTGCATCTACAACATGAAACATTCGAAGGCTGTTAAAATTACTATGTAATCGAAATAAAGAGATCAAGTTAATGGGTCACTTTTGATACCCACTTTTATGCGAGTTAGGCTAAGGCTACTTAAACTACGGAGATCTTCTTACCCTCGGAGTGTGAATACACTATTTTACACTTTTTACATATTTATATTTTAAAAACTCTTATGAATGTTTTAGAGAAATCCATACATGTATACCTAATACCTACATACTAAATTTAAAATCATATTAATGTGTTGATAAATTGCATAATCAAAATTTCTAATCAACACCTCGGAGGCTAATAATAATATATTACCAAAATTGTCATGTTCGAAAGTAGATCATTGTAATGTTGCATGCAGTCTTCCGAGATATGTATAATTAAGTATTTCAGGTCAAAGGTGTGCTTGACATAGTAAGCAATAATCATTACGTTCTTAGCTTTATTTACACCATGAAAATTTCCTGATACTTGATATTTGGAAAAATATATTTATTATGTCTCTTCTTAATATTGTTGAAAGGAAAGTTTATTATGTTTTGACAAACTAACTAAAATAGTTACAGTGAAAAATGCGTACAAGGATTGTCTAAAGGTCGAAGCATTTATTTTATTTCTTGCCAACCAGCTGTAAATTGACTCTTCCGTAGCACTTGCTGAAGCATTAAGGCCAACTATAAGCCAGCTTAAAATGCTTTGTTTCAGTACAATCATTTTTAAACGTGACAAGCACCTATTAACACGTTGGTTTTTATTGCGCTCAGGCTTCCTCAGGTATTCGTAACCTTCAGGAGTTTTTGAAACATACGTCTTACAGACATCAAAATAGATAATTAAATAATACGGAAGTACAAACATGATTACTCTATTGTGCAATGCGGCATTAACCGCATTAATGTAGAACATTTACAAAAGTATTTGATCTTAAAGTTACACATATTACAGCATTAATATATCCTTATTGGAACTATTATAGATACTTAAAAGAGTTATTTTATAATCTTTTACTAAACCATTTTGAACAACATATAAAACTTTTAAAATTTCGAATACGAAACATTAACTAACTGACAACAACTCTTCAGATGAATTTATTTCTACAACTTTCAGGAAGTACATTCTAGTATTTATGCATATACACTAAATCGTTAAATCGCTATAGGTATATTTTTTTAATCGTAAATTGCAATTTATTTCGCACAACTAATTTATTTCAACATTAAATTCGAAATGCTAACCCACCAAATCTTACTGGATTAATTTGGTATTATACAACTACTATATAAAATATGTTGTACTTCTTTTGACTTAGAAGGAATCGCTGACACTTTGATGGTGACTGTAATTTGATATTCAGTTTCGTTTGTTTTCCATGTTTTAGAAAAGTTCGAAATGCAACGACAAGCCGTTAAACAATTATCAAATGTAAATTATATAAATTTCTTGTTATGGGAAATCATTCCTAGTAATAAATATTCATGAAATTATCATAAGTAATAGGTTTTGTTTTACTTGTAATGGCCTACCTTATTAGTCTTTGATAGACTTTTGACTTCGATTAAGTAAAAAAGAATAAACTATTCTTGTTTACATAATTGCAATTTTAATTCTTCTTTCCTGTTCCAAATAATAACACTCCTAAAACGCTAACGATTTATAAAAAATATCCATAACATCTAGACCTATTCGTTAGGTTTGTTCCACGATGTACTCCGCCACCTACTCATATAAATAATGCTTGAGAATTTGTATTGTTTGAAAAGTAAAAAACTGTACTACTACACAATTCATTAAATTAATAAATTGTTAGACACAAACTTTTTGACTAAACCTAAAGCTTGTACGGAAGAATCGGCACCATGTCTATTTTAATATCACCTTTATTAAAAATTAATGTTTATAATTTTATGATATATTACATTTCGTAACATACTTGGAGTAGGTTACATGTATAATGTAAATCAGATGCTAAGTGAGAAATTCTTGGATGTGCACACGTACACAACAACATCATGTGTTTATTCGCAGAAAGAATCTTCCGGCAAGTGAAAGTTCCGCAATGACCCAGGTCAAAGGTAGAGTTTGATTTGCATTCTCTGTTTTATAATTACAAAATGCATGGGGATTATCATATTAACAACTTTTGTAAGGTAACTTAGTAACTAGACGCCTGCTAAAAGCTTACGCTTGCAGGACTCGTCTGTCGTCTCACTCCACTTTCTTATTGTATCGTAACTTAAGTGATTTATGATAATTTGATAAATATCTGAATATCATAATCAAAAAGTTATACTAATATATACCAAAACTATTATAAATTTATTAAATAATAAATTAATAGATTGCGTTCTGGTAGCAGTTAATTGAAATTTTCTTTAAAACTGCGTGCTTCTTTTGCGAAAAATACGTATTGTCAGCTGTAGGTATCTTTTTATTGGCAGATCTAAAAACGATTAAAACATTGCTCACTTCTACAAAGATGCAGTATTCATGACGTTGATGGGCAATAATCCGAATTCATTTTTTATTTGATACCTATTCAGAATAATAAAAGTAATAAAACACTTAAGAGTATTCAACTTCATCAGGATTTTCTATCCAACTGCAGAAAGGTTTTAATCCTTTTTTGCTTTGAAGTTGTTGCTACATCTTTTTGTGTGTCTTGTCTTCTTCGGCGATTTTTCACCATACCTTATATTATCTCTTACTTTGTTCCTCCAATCTCTTATGTCCATGGCTTATAATAGGTAGGTCTTCCATGGTTGCGTCCTACCATCTAAATGTAAATCTGCTGGTGCCCTCGACTCAGCAGTCTTCATTGTCGATACTGTTTCAAACATTTTATCATTGTGTTCAAAGCATTTTATTCTCATACTTGTATTACTACCTCCCCGTTAATTTATTTTTCTACCGGGTGGCGCATTTAAGACGATCCACCCTTAATAACTTGAAAAAGAATTGTGATATAATATCCGGTTTTCGCCACATGCTGTAGGTAATATCTACACGGCTACGTGTTACAAATAGGTACTTTTCTTTTTTTTTTCAATTCACCCACTTTACCCCCACCTTGAACTTTTACCCTTTTTACCCCCCACTTTGAAACTTAAGACAACATACTCCGTGTCGCATATAAAATAAAAGGTTTTGAAAAAAAAATACTATTTACGTCTTGTTCGATATTTGCGTAACGGTAAGCACTTTCGAGAAAAATGGAATCCATGAACGTAAGATTATTTAGTAGTTTACAAGGTAAATTAAATTATACATGATTCGACCATAAAAGAGGACTTTTCTTATGGTTTAACTATTGTTTAATCTTAATAAATAAAAATTGTTTATTTGAATGCTTGTGCACCACCCCTGAACTACCCTTATTGTTATATATGTCATATTCTACCTCATCACCTATGGGATAATACCTAAATTTCTTACCAAATTAACCGCTTCATCCTTATTTGAAAAATTGATATTCTTGTACTCTTTTCTATTTTATAGTTAAAGGGATAGTATAACTCTTCATAGGTGTACAATAAATAGGTAATAAAAGTATGTATTTATCTAACTAAACTGTCATTGGTACACTACATATATACTGATTGGAATTTCACATACTATTTTCGCACTTATATATTCTGACATTCTGTGATTTAGCGGCGAGCGTGCCCCTATAAATTTTTTAACGTAATAATCACTCCAACAAATTTATTTCATGCACATCCATAAAGATAGTTATCTCGCAGTATACGTAACAACTTGGTCAGTAATCAATATATTTTGTCTGTCCTGCATAAAATATGAAGTTGTTCTGTTCTTCTTTTCAAAATGACTCCATACTAAAAGCATTCTTTCACATCTGACAAGAGAAAGCTGTGCGATTGTACAAATATCTCTTTTACTGCTTCCAGTCTTAATAAAGCAAAACCGGAGACATATATTAAAATATAAGTTATTATTTGATATTGTTTTAGAAATCTACATACAGAGTGTACCCAAACTGCGTAGTGTAGTTAAAATATATTCTTCATTAGATATAAGGGGGCCGAAAATATTATCGGTTATTACGGTATTATTCAGTTACGAAAATTAACCATTCCAAGATTACTTATTACCATCAATGATAATATGATAAACCAATGGCCATCATGTCCATATTAATAATTTTAACCTAAGCCTACAATCTCAATTGCATTTTAAAATTACATGATAGACATCTTTCGGCTAACTAGCACATTACCATTCCTGTATCATGCCTGAAATCTTTAAATAGCCAATGCTGAACTGGCTAACCGGTGAAAACTAGCAACCTGTACCAAGTGTTGCTTATACTTTATTTTCCGAAACTCTGACTAGATGGCGCATACAGTATTGTGATTGGAATTTTTATTAAAAGTACTTTGTAACAAAATTAACCGATTAGTTGTTTTTCCCCAGATTAAGTGGAAAATTATAATGTACTTAATTATGCACACACAAATTTTCACTTAATAAGATATTAAATTTTAAAAGCAAATAGAGTTTTGCGTAAACTGTAATATTATTAGTAGATAACTCTAAAGCTATAATTTTTTCTTTATCCAAATGTGTAACACAATTTTCAAAATGGAATTAAAGTGAGACTTATTTATTCCAAAACTTATTAAAGCATTAAAATATTTTTAAAAATTTGAAGTTGAAATATTTATTATAATTACAACATAAGTCACAAGTAGGTAGGTATATTTGACGAAAACTTAATTCGGTAGAGATTAGCAGCAGTATTAATTTATTCGGTAGCTTCAAATTGCTATCATAATAGTCGCATTTAAAAACTGATCTATTTTATTATTAGTTAGATCATATATGATTTACTTATCATTTTCGATAGTTGCTATCAAAGGAGCATTTTTGCAACATGTACCAGTACTTAGCGGATATTAAGAGAACAAACAGTTTAACATTGATCAAAATGGGCTTAGGAATAATTTTTGTGAGATAACCTGAAGACTTTACATTCAAAGCCGAAATTTCGCTGAGGCGGAAGAGACAGAAACCTCGGGCCACTTATCAGTGGGGCCCACCAAATTAAAACTAATGACCTTCGATCGACATTTCCTAATGTGAGGACTATTAATTAGAAATGTTTTTACCAGTACCTACCGATTTTTAATGCGAACTATTTGAGCGATTTTTTTCAAAATAGTAATTGGCGCAGCAAAAATAATCAAGAAATAATACTAACCCCTCCGATGTCTTTTTGGTCAGTAGGTACTATATGCCCTGAAAATGTTTTACGTCATTTTTCGTAGCACCCTATATATTTATTTTATTTATTATCTTGTATTTTATTTATTATACGTGCATTACGCGGTGGAGCGCTAACAGCTAAGGTCATGTACTTCCCCATCTAATACTTTTTTTTTTCCACTGGGTCCGTCTACATAAAAATTGTTCCGTAGACACAGCAACCTGAATAGCTTATTGTGCACTCTAACACTTATCTAAGGCGGTTTCAATAATTCCGCAGTGCTTTTGAACCACCAACATTTATTATCACAGCTTAAGGATCTCTTGACTCTACCTCGCGCTACGCCCGTCCTTCTTTTTATTTAGTGGAATTAAAATATAATATATCGAGTGATCAAACACATTTCAGACTAGGGTATCCGTTGCAAATTGAAAGTATTTATTTGTGATTAACACACAAAAATTAATGAATTGCTGCGGTTCATACATCCAATAAATTCATTTGTTTGTTAGGATTTATTGACGACATGAATAGAACTTTCGCGGATAACCAGAACTGAAGTGTATTTAATCAGTCGTTAATATCCCTCCATCTTCTCTACTTTACACTTGATAGCATTATTTGACACCGCAGAACTCCAAATTGCTAATTTTAACAACTCTCGTTTTCCCTCCTAAATAGCGAATTTAGTCTACCTACAAACTAATACTTATGTGAATATTTATGTTGTTAAAAATAGCAATACTCAAATTTGAAAATATTTATGGTGTATCGAAAAACTTAAAACATCTAAAAATAGATATAATAGTAGAATAAATACTTATCAGTAAGAATCAAATAATTCCCACTACGCATTATCGCACAGTTAATGAACTGATTTCAGAGAACGGTCCGGATTCAATTGATTTAACAAATTTAGAATATATACAGGGATAACGCATAAACTCTGTCGTAGGTTGAAGAGCAACTCAAAATACAGGATGTATCCGTGCAAATTTAGGTTCTATAGAAGTCAGTATCGCAGTTACAGTTAACTTCTACTGGATTAATTCTTCAGTAAGTGAGATTAAACTTCTGCAAAAACTTAAGTTAAATCGGGGAAATAAATCCACCGTCGTATTTCACAAATATGACAACAGCGCAAACAGTGTTGTTTGCTTTGCAATCTAAACACATAACTTGACGTTTCCTAAAATTACACAAAAAAAATTAATCTAGCAACATCTACCGTTACTACTGAATATTAATTAATTAATTTGACTTGACATGACAAATTTTATTCAAAGGTGAAATTACAATGGGTAATTTTACAGTTTTTAATTTTTTACCCCCAACAGTTCAACTATTCCTGTTAGGGGTGATGCAAATAGCTTCTTCTTTGATTGAATTTTAATCTTTTTAAATTAAACTTCCCAACAAATTTAATTGGTTATTACTTACACAAGCTGATCTACCCTACAATTTCACCCAAAGTTTATCGTCCATTTCTGAAACATCCTGTATATCATATCAAATTGTATTAGGTACGTGGCAATTTTTACTTCTTCAATTATTGTTTTTACATGAAAAAATTTTTCACAAACAATAAATTGTAACAAACCGATTGTTTTAAATAAATTGACAAATACGTTTAAAAATATATTAACATCTCTAATATTAATAAAAGTAAAATTTTTAACCCTAACAAATAAATAACCAATAGTATTAAATGAAATGAAGAAAAGGAGGACAGGCAGTGAGTTAAAATGTCGGGCCTAAAAGGTGATACATAATTCAGAATATTAATAGTTGTGTACATGCTAAAACGCTTGCTGATTCTTAGTATCGAGCTTCCTCTTGGTCAACGAAACATGATGTAATATTTTGTGGTTTAAGATGATTAAACAATTTGATAACGCAGACAATATTTTCGTCCTGACAGCAATATTAAATACTACTACCTAGCTATAGCTTCAATATAATAGAATAAAGTCTTTGGTTTCTGACTTTCTCAGAAAGTAATGCTAAATGCAATTTAAACATCAGACAGATATAATACATTTCTTAAATAAAATTAACCAGGATATTTATTCCTTCTCCTATTTTTCGACTCCTTGTTCTACTGAGCCTGCTTTATTAAACATTTTAAATTTTCAGGAAAATTCTAGCAAGAAAGACTTATCTATATGGCCAATCGCCATTGTTGGCTTTTACATAACTTTAATAATATTTTTTTATTACTTATAATTGGTTTTATATTCTTGTTGATATTTATACAATTTCATTTTAAAATTTAAATAAATTTAGTTACGATTATAGCGACCGTGAACCTATTGGGGAAAATACAATATTATTATACCTGCATTTTGTTTCTCATAGTTTTGTGCAATAATGGAATATTTTATTCTTCATGAGTTGGAATTTAACGTCAGTTCTAAGATTTGAAACGTTCACTAATTGTTTAGACGTTCCACATACTAGTCCCAACCTGTCCTCTCTTCTTGGGAATATCTACTGCCATAACATAACTCAGGGATTTACTGGAGATCACGCTTAGAAGATTTTTGCATGTCTGAGTGCGTTTACATAATATTACATACCTGAAGAATTTTACGAAGTATGATACTAAGAATGTGTTACAGGTTTTTCCATTTATATCTATTCTATTTACATACTAACTGCATTAAATTAATTATTAACAAACAGTCTTTCAATTAAGATTTATTCCGTATTTCTGCCACCCATTTCATGGCGCACACTTTAAATTCGATTTCAAGTCCCGACAAACAGCGTATAGGAAACTCCAGTAAACTTTTACTATTTAACAAATAAAGAAGTATATAGACACGAGTTTTGAACATTCAATTAAGCAGACGAATTGTGAAGGTTTATTTTCAACTAAAATGCTTACTCTCTCTAATCCCAACCCACACAAACTGCCATAAAAGCAGTAACTGGGTCTCTGATGCACCATCATTCTATTTCCTGTTACTTAGGATATCCTTAAACTTTATTTTTCGGCAGGTTCAGGTCGCTAATCCATAATTACAATAAAAACATAGCAACTTGTTGTTATTTTAGACTTATCTCTAATTTTCTCATTGATTTGGAGATATAAGATGGAACATAGGACAGAATGTAAAGGTAATTAATCTAAAACCGTGTTATATAGAAAGTTCGTCACTAACCCACGTAAAATTAAACGTTTGGCGCCTTCCACGACAATGAAGCATATATAATAAACAATACCGGCTTTTCCGAAATCTATTTTGGTGTATGTGGTGTACCTGATCTTTATGTTAATCTAAATAATTACCATTATTTATTTCCTACATAGTTATTAAACCGCGGACATAATTTTGTACTTAAACATGCAACAACAGTTTTATTGTTTTATTTAAAATTTAAAGCAAAAATGCGACTTCTCTAAATACATTGTGGGTACAACATGGGAACATCAACCTACAACACATTGTCCAATCCACTTTTTGCATTTTACAGGGAGAACTGTATTTATTATTTTATTTATTTTTCTTTAGTTAAATATTAATTTATCTATACTGAATAAATTATCTGACTCCCTTATGTTTAAATATCACTGTTATAAGAACAATGTTAATTGTATCTACAAGACTAAATGTCTGGTACATACAACATTCAAGACAACTGAAATATGTCCGAATGAGTCAACCTTGAATTCTCCACGTGTTAACTTGTTCGGTCCATTGTCCAAATATACTAAAAGTCGAGACGACTTAGATTTACTTTGCCAAAAAAAAGCAACCCATATTGTCAGCCAGTCATAAAAATATTATCATTTTACGACTTTTATACAAAGATCAGCTACTTATATTCGACTTCCTAATTTAAAACTAAATTTGCTAGAGAGCATTTGAAGAAACCTTTAATGAAACTATTTGCTTACCTTTTAATGATGTTCAATAGGTAAAATAGGTAAATAAATTGTTTAATCCACTACAATTTAGTTTTTTTTCTGGTTTTATGATCAAAATAATATCAGCTTTCATAAAATTACTTTTCTTCTAATCTTTCTTTTTGAAAAGAATATAAATACCTATCTTGAGTATTAAGTGGGTATTAAATCAGCAGTAATATGTAAATTTAAATGTTTTAGCATAATAAATAATACTAAGCTGTAAACATAATATTTTCTATTGTTCTAGGTGTTTTAATCATACCATAAAAATATTACGGGTTTTATATGAAAACCACCAATTTATAGAAAATACCTTGCGAAAGTGTTTGACTTCCTGAACTCTTTAGAAGAAGAAGAGGGAGATTTAAACAGAAAGAGATATTTTGCATCTCTGAAATTAATATTTTTGCCTATTCACTTCCAAAAGACAATTAATCTGTTGTGTTGTAGCATTAGGTATACTATATTTTTCTTTGAATTGGATTTCCGTGCCGCAAAATTTGATGGAGACCAACCACCTTAGGTTTTAAAATAAACAAAAATAACTTTCTCTAATCAGTTTTTAATTAAACAGCAAATTCTATTTCTAAACAATTCTTTTATTTCATTCTCTCATCCGTTTAAATAAACTTTTGCTCTTACAAGATCTTGTACCTACACACTTCTGCAATGGTAATTTTTATTTCGAATGTATGCATGCTTACTACATGTGCTGAAGCTCTGATTTTACAGTCACGCTATTTGCAACAGCAGAGCAATAATTATTATTTCTGTTCTTGAATACCAACATGCATTTGATAACAATTAAACACACTTATATATTTTTAAAAGTTCAGTCACGGATTCAAAACTTTACTAGTTACACTTGCTGCACAGCAATCTGTTCTCTAAATTACACCGGCTTGTTACAGACGCAATTATCTCGTTTATAAACTACACCGGTAGTTCGAGATATTTTGTCTAAGTTGCTTTTATGGGATTCATTCGAAATCTTGTTCCAAGTCACAAAGGAAATAGAAATGTGAACCTGTTTTTTTACGATTGCTTACTTTTTGTATAATTTATTGTTTATTTAAATATCTATTTAATTTAATTAATTGAATATGAATTAAATTTGTTCTGTTTTCCTTCACTTCAATCTTTATCTAGATTGCGGATAATCTAAAAATCATATACCTATACTCGGTTTCACACAATCCTGTAGATATAACGGATGAAAGTATTTTATAATAGAACAGGTATAATATCCGATACGCTTTATTTATTATTTGAGATATAATTATTGTATCATTGACGACCTTTAAACACATACCGGAATAAACTTAACTAGCGATTCTTGAAAACATTTATCAAATTTATTGTTTTATAGAAACTTTTAGACACATTCTTACAAACCGGAGGGAACATTGGTTTTTCAGTGCTGGGTTTAAACCCCGACATTTCCCTTATATTATTTTATTACGAACCACAGTTATACAGGTACCTATACAAAGTAGTACCTATATGTATAGCTGTTACAAAAATAAACACTTTTTATTATGATTATTATCTGAAATACTGTTCAAAGTACGAGAGAGTAGCATATGAACTTCTAAGAAAGTTTCACTGTTCTTGAAGTTCTTTGAGAAAACAATAACCAGATTACATAAAGCGTGTGTAGTGGGCTTAGATAAGACACTTAATATTAAAAGAATAGGCAAAAGAAAACTGAAGTAGATTTTCGAAATTATATAACTTCCATTAAACACTTAGAAAAAGATTTTCCAATAAGCCTTAAGTTTCACACAAATTTCCAACATATCAATGAACGCAACCGATATAATCAATATTCTATTGTTTATACATCTCGACAAAATTCAAGAAGGATACCTAGTAATATTTTTATATTAAATAAGTTTTCCAATCATCAGTTTCATTCAAAAAAAAACTTTATTGTTGCATTAGTAGGTAGTAGTAATTTTAAAAAAACTATTATTTTTACAGTTATTCTCCCTGCTTCCAATCAATATTCATTTTGTTATTGTTTTATCACAATCTCTTCTAGATCATTCTCGCTTTCTCCTTGCACATGATTATTGCCACTCCATTGTAGTAGCAATAGAGAGTTTAACTGTCTTGAGGTGTCCAAGCCACTTCTTCATTTCGACTTTAATATCCTGTTCCACTTGCAAGGATTTTCCATAACTTGTCTATTTCTCATCGTATCTGTTTATTTCTAATTCATTAGAAGGTTCATGTTTTGATGCAATAGTTATATCCGAATTATTTTGATACCTTATTTAAGCACTGATTAAATTTTCCACGTTTTTACGTTTACTATAGAATCTATATATAATTTTGCGTATTGTGGTTATTACTTAACATTAGGATAATCCAAAATTAATACACCATGGAACAAGCATTATCATTGTGGTTCAATTTATTTTTTGTTTCATTGTGGGGATGTATTTCCCTAAAACTAGTTCATGGCCGTATAATATTTGCTATTTCCGGATCCTAAATTTTATCCACAAAATATTAATAGGCTGTATCCTGTGGGTTTTTCCGATCACCTTTGAAAAAAATGGTAGTTTCAGAAGTTAATAGGGCAAGTTGTTTATAAGACTCTAGAAAATAGAAAAAAAATTAAATTGGCAACCTGTCAATCAAACTGATCAGCATACATTTAAACAAAGCTTAGTGTTATTGTAGGTCGGCTTTTAATAGATTTGTTCAGATTTGTCATTCATATTGTATGTTAATCTCATGTACCTCTCTTTTAACTTCCCCCGCAATGTATGCTCTTTAATGGATATCGACATACAAGTTTTAGAAGTGAGATTGAAAGCAGTTGCGAGTATTTCGTGGAAATTCAATTTAATGAAACAAACAGGGTAACAATTTTTTATGGAAAAGAGACAAGCTATTGTTTAATATGTGATTTACTGTATCCCACCCGTCATTTTTACATCTTCTATGAAATTCTAAGTATTTGCCACACGGGGGGGCACTCCCACTTTGTGAATTTCTAAGGAAAATTTATCAGAAAATATTCGCTCGTTGTTCACATACCTACAAGTAATTCCTCTGGAAAATACGTATAAATGATATTTATCTTGAATTTTGCTATTAAAGGAATATATGGGATGTATAAATTATAACATTTTAAAGAACAGTGATTGTGGTTACCATACTACCCATTTACTATCTAAGTTAAAAACAAAACATTCTTAAAATTGCATTTTTTTAATTTTGAATGAAAACACGACATATTGTTAAGTTGGTGATAACAAAATCATACAAAAGTGATGCAACAAAAATAAGTAGCACCATCATCTGCCAAACAATATCAAACCTAATATACCTGATTCCTTAATTGGTAAGCCATAGTAAACACGAGCATGTTCTTCTTGATTAAAGAACATTGTGCAATATAGAGATTAAAAAGGATAATGACAAAAGGACGGCGTTAAGAATCAAAAGGTATTTCAAATGATATAATAGAAATTAGCACGTATTTTTCAAGCATATCTAATGACATCTGTATACTTATCGATTATTATTGAATGATAAAATATAACTTTAAAATTAAATAAGAAAATTGATGTAATATTATTAGGAAAATATTCGTTATAATCTAAGTAGTCGTTCAGGTTTATGGTTGAAGAATTTATTTGTAAGCATACTTTAGGAAAATTATCTGCTGTGGTAGCGTCAATAAGTTTTTTGAAAAAGACGAAAACCTTTTATTGTGCTGTTTGTAAAATAAAATCTATGTAGGCTACCACTTCTAATTTGAACCTGCGCGTATTATCTTCTCAAATTACTAATTTTCACGACTTTCAGTGTCAGTTAAGAAACTTGCACTTAACGGTATTTTCACCCGAAATGAAATTTCTTTTCTTCTTCTTCTACTCTAAAGGCACACGTAGCATTTCTACGTTTTTTACCAATCTACTTTTCAGAACAACGGAAATAAAATAATATCAGCGAAAGTACTAAAAATGTATGTTATAAAAATACTTTAAAACTCAATAATCAACATACCGATGATATCATATACAATCTTATGGAATGAGGTAGGTATATACAAAGATTCCTAGATGAGCTTTGACCACTATTATTTCAAAAAAAGGTGTGTTTAAACAGAATATTAAATAAATAGTAAACAAAAAGTAGTGCTCTTACAAATAATTATTTACCTGAAGGTAAAGAGAAAAACCAAAAGCAATCTTTGAGAAACTTACCTTAAGTATAATTTCATAATAAAACTGCAACCGTTAAAACCAACTCAGTAGTTTCAGAGTTTAAATTTATCCTGACCTAGATCACATTTAAAACCTTAAAAGATATTATGTTTGATTGTTTTGTTAGAGATTCTTCTAGATACCTACTTCTAGATAAATGATTCATAACCACTTAGCGATTTCATTAAATTCCTTTCAATTTGTAATTGATCAAAACAAGCCAAAACCTGCAAATAAATTTAATCTTCTGATTAAACCTGATTACCGTTATTTAAAAGGCATTTTCCATAAGCTGAACTACAATTGGTTCTAGTTTTGTTTTCAAGGTTGGTTTCATGAAGTATCATGCAGAAAATGAAAATTTCGTTTTTTATGTAATTTAATGTAAGTGACATTTTAATTTAATGATAATTATAGAAAACTGTGGGCAACAAAATGTCATAGACAAAATGCAGGGAAATAAATATTTATTGAAAAATATTCGAGCCAGAGCCACTCTGTATTGAATAATATATACCTACTACATTTTTCTTTATATTTCTGTTTCTGCTACTATTACAGCTTTAATTTGAACTTACTAACCGTAACTAGATACTAGCTATAATTTCATGTCATTTACTTAAAGCTTCTTGAATGCAATTTATTAATTGTCATCTTTCTCAAGAAATAGTGGGTACAGTGGTCTATTTGCAAATCAACACCACCGATCTAGGTACATATTTATCAATTTAATAAGAATGATACATGATATTCTTTCTCTTTTGTGTATCCGCATTCTCAATTGTTAAAGTATGGGTTTAAAAATCAACCTTGCATTATTTCGGACGGATATCCTTTAATTACTACACACAAATTATTTAATATTTTTAGAATCATTTATCATTCATTGATTAAGTATTTATTTGTTCATTTGACGAATGACGTTCATGGCAATTCCAAATCGAACATTACGTAGTCATCCCTGATTAAAAAAAGTATGTATAGTAGAAAAGTCGTAAATTTAAATTTAGTGTCAGAAAGCTGTAAGGGTAGCAAGGTGGATTAAGGGATTTCCAGCAGTTATAACATAATAAATGTATGCACCCAAATATTGCTGTGTAATGGGAAAGCACTTTAGTACTATTACTAATATGTTTGTTCCGGCTTGTTTGTTAGGTTTACATTTTGCTCCAAAGAATCCATCACTTACGTAAAATGTTAACTACCGATTGTGGGTTTAATGTATAATGATCTGTAAACAAAAAATTCTTCTAACTCTTTAGTACCTAAATATGACTGTCTATAAACATCGTTAAAACTTAACTACGTAAATCTCACTCAATCTTCTAGTAGGTGTAACGCTTCCTGAGTCCTTTATAGGAAAATTCTTTATTGCTAAAATTATCACGATTATTAATTTTGTTCCACAAAAAACCCTTGATAAATTTAGTATCAAACTTCTAATAATCTTTACGCCCCATTCAGATCAAAAATAATCTTTTAAGAATTTACATTACATCATTAACTGGATACTAATCCTGAATTTTATTGAACTCTCGAATGTATTTTTTTCCTTTATTATGATATTATGTTTCAACAAAGTTTTTTGCAATATTTGAACAAAATTCTCACGCAATGCTTCTCAACTCAATAAAGACATTAATGCTTTTATTCAACGGATTGAGAACTCCAAATCTATCATTAGTGTGGAGTGGGAGATAATGGAAAAATAATTGAAGCTCTCAAAAGTTTTGTGTGTATGTGTGTGTACCTATCATTGAGAAGTAGTTTTATTTTGCGTGCATTCGTGCACTGAAACAAATGTAAATAAAAGATAATTTAGAGCTTAACAATTTATTATGACTGCAAAGCTTTATTGCAAACTATATTACGATAGAAATCGTACGTAGACGTAACAAAATCATACTGTACTTTCATCACAATGCGATGTTAGCAACTTCTACAACAGATTGATTTCCTTGTTGTCTTTTGCGTCCGTAATTAAACGTTTTGTATTATTTACTTCCTCTTTGTTTGGATTAATCAGATATACAGAAAGCCACAATAGCCTGGTTATAACTATAAAATCATGTTTAAGAGACTTTTTATAACCAAATAGTTTAATTTCTCTATTCTAAATGTGTTTTAATATCTATCAGTAGAAAGTATTCTTATTCTGATAAAACAAACGTTGAAAGTTCCACCTAATTATTTCACTCATTGCGGTATAATAATTTAATACGGATATTGGTTTAATTACAAGAAATAATGAAGCAATTATTAGAAACTTTCAAAACTATTTGGGTGCTTAACAATAAATGTAGTAGTAGCAACGTAGTATTAAATTAAGGGTTTGGTCGATGTTAAATTTATTTAAAATTAATATTCATATGCTGTAGAAGACACAGTAAGGTTGCTCCACAAAGCTTTATTCTTTATTTTTTAGGCATATTTATTTTTAACACACAGCAATCTTTTTAGACAGCCAATGGGCGCCTTAACCGCTAAACCTCTAATTTTTTTCGGTATCTCTTTTATTACTCATGCGGTTTTGCGGGTCAGATTAAAACAACGTACCGACGACCGGATTTGGGTCGCGATCTCCACATTTTACACCCTCATATTAACTCTTATGGGGAAACAACAACTTTACATTGTTGTCTGTTGTCATTTGTTTTTTGTTTTTTATTTCTTAGTTTAACCGTGCTTCGCCAATTAGAAATTTAGAATTAAATCGGAACTATTGTACAGAAAAAGTACCATTAAACATTTCATTTTATAGCAAGTTGTAGATATTGATAATAAAATGGAACCTTGAACGTATATTTGTATCACCAACTTTTACGCTTTAAGAAAATTGTAACCGCAAAACGGTAGTCATTAATTTTAATTTATTCGCTACTATTGCAAATAATAAGGTTAATCTTTTCACGACAGAAGAGAAAAACACAGAGTTAATAAAAAAAATGTTTTAATAAATTATGTACAAAAATGTTTGGTTGGTAATTTCATTTAAAAGGGGTTATGCTTTTAAGCATAACAACACGTTAGCCCTTAATACAAAAATTATCACAAAGTTTCTGTTTGACTTTAAGGTTCTACAAGCTTGACTGCTAACATTTTACTAAGCTAAAAAGATCGTTTAAATAATACTGCACTTCTAAAACAAGTCACTGATTTGATACCTACAGTCTGCGTTAAGCTTGCTTTAAAAGCTAAATACTATAGTCTAATTGAAATAAATTACATAAATAAATAAATTAAATAAATACACATAGAAAAATACAAAAAGAGAAATATCACAGTCAAAAAAAACAGACGTACTCCTATTTACGTATTCAGAAGTCGTATGGTAAAAGGAACTCAGTTTTTCGTAAATTTTTCTTAGGAACCGAATACTCTTCCTTTAATTAGCCTTTCAACTACAAGATTTTTGGTTCTTCACTGATTCTTCATACTTTATAAGTTTGTTAATAGTGCTATTGCACTACGAATACTGAATAAACGAGATCGATACGAATTAATAAATAACACCGCGCAGCACTGTTTTAAATTATCACTATTACGTTTATTAACTTTTCAAACTTTTTTGGTTTGAATCCTTTTTGTTTGTCCTTTTTGGTTTATTTTTTGCTTTATCGTTTTTTACTTTGTTGTTATTTTTTCGGTTTTTCTTAGCTTTGCCAAACATTTTATTGGTGCACTTTTTTAAGAAGTTGTAGTACGTTTTAAGAATACTGTAATCCTTGATTAAACCATCGGGGAGGTGATCCACTGCCGACGGAATCTTCTTGTCGACAAAATTTTCAGGCACCTTGTCGGGTGCTGGCAACCGCTTTTCTTCGATTTCTTGTTGAATTTCACACCGTAATAAATCGATATCACTTTTGACAATATTAAGAATCTTCGTTCGGTACACTTCATCAAATGAACCATCCTGGGACCGGATTTCCATATTTAAAAGTCGCTGAATGGTGACTGCGTAAATTTGAACTTGTCTATGTAGTTCGGGAAGAATCTAAAAATAAAAGAATCTCATTAGTTAAACCGAATTAAAAGTAAAAGCTTTTATGTCTTACCTTTTCGTCGTCTTTCCGAAGCTTTCTAAAGAAGTTTTTTCTTGGTAACCAGTTGTTTTTTCTTAGCTGCTTCTTCAAGTCTACCATCTGTAACTAAAGAAGAAAGAATTTAATTTTCATTGTTTTACAATTTGGGGTTGATAAGAGAAACATTTTAATTTTATGTTTGAAAAGAAAATTTAATCTTAATTACCTTTGTATGCAGTTCTTTAACGTATTCTGAAATAGTATTTTCATATCTGTTGATAAGTATTCCAAAGGTGTCTTTGACGGGGTTGTTAATTCCTCTGCTATGTCTTGTTTTATGTTCAGCTTTACACGGTTGGCACCACCAAGGGTCATTGTTTGTGACTTCTGTTTTGATTGGGATGCAATGGCAAGGCGAGAAGAAATATCCACCCATTAATATAGCGAAGCCAAGTCGTAGAACTGCTACCCGGGTGATAGAATCTGTAAAGAGAACGAAAACATTGAAAATTATGAATGAGCACGAGGCGGAAAGTGGCGCAGCAACAGGTGGCAGTAGAGCGAAAGCTCAGGACACTCACATTTGAAACATGCGACGGCGCTATCTCGCGTGCCCAAGTTTGGCATTTTGTGAATTAAACCCGAACAAAACGCTGCCAAATATTAACAAACATATTACTTGACATAGAGCACGGAGGTGGTGAATTTGCAAGGCGCGCAAGGTATCGCGGTTGCGGGCAGACTGCGGCTGTAGCACCCGCATTGAGCTCTCTGAACCGACATACCTCTAGACGGACACGTTATTTATGTTTCGGCTGGATCCGTGATCGTTATGATGTCTATCCTGGTAAGTGCCGCATCGTCGATCATCATCGATGGTAAGTGATAACAGGTAAGGCCACGAGCGGCTACTTTTCACGGGGCGCCTCCGCGAAAACACCAAACTCGGATAATTTCACTACCGCGATGACTAATTTCAACTTAAACTTAAATCATGCAACTGATAATAGAACACGGTTTTATCGCCACTTAACGCACACATAAATTCAGGGAAATTAGTAACAACCACAATTACCTTTTGATATAAACCAGAATGCCATTTATTTATTTGATGTGTAATATACGTTCACTCTTGCTTTTAACTGAACACACTGTATCCACTTAATATCTGCACTACTTTAATACTTTTGATTTCTTTATAATCGAAAGATAATCTAAGATTGCGCGTGTTCTTACTCGATGACTGTTGTGCTTAATTATGTCGCGGTTCCACTATCATCGTCTTTATGTATGTATAGCGGGAGCGTTTTGGTGGGGACGCGTTTCATTGATGTTCTGTTCGACGTCATATCGAAGCATTTTCTTAGTTTTAATGGGTAAACAATGTGAAAACAAACATGTAATAGAGTCTCTTATGTTTATGTTTTGTTTTTAGACACTAAACTAATTTTAACTGAAAATTCTCGGAGCATGTCCTGTTCTGCACTCAGGGGCGTGGGTTAGGATTTCCCTTTCCCAACAGATGTGTAATTTGTCACGTTCCAAACCAGGGTGACGAAACAATGACCGAATGTTTTACCTGGGTGCAGTGATTTCATATGGTTTTTCACGCCCGCCAAAATTTTGCTAACCCTAAAATTTACCACCTTAATATTACGGTATTCCTAGACAATTTCACATTCCTAGGAATTAAGTTTTATTTTAATAAAAAAATAACCCATTTAGTTTAACACTTAAAAATTTACGTTATAAATATTTATCATTATAATTAAATGTTCTGTCAAACTTTTGATGATCGAGGTCCATAATAAGATGAGGTCATGATGACCGCTTGATAGCTAGTGAGCAGGTAGGCACCTGTTCTAATCCCCACTCTACGTAATCGGTTCATTGATAAGTAATTTACTATGAAGGCTAAATCTCACGGCGGCTTATGTAATTCGACTTGTCCTATTTAGAGTGGAAATTTGTTCTCCGTATATTCCAATGAAGTAGTAGTCCTGTAAGTGACTGTGAAGTAAACGAACCGGAAGTGGCGGTAGTCCAGAAGGAATTTCTAATTTGTGGAAATGATTGCGAAAAACATACATTTTAAGGATATTTATCAGTTACGTCACATGACGACGTCATTAACACGACGATATAGATTTGACAATGTTTACACAAATAACGTCACTTCGGCAAACACGTGTAAATCGCGAATATACAAACATTGAAGTACCGACAGCTGGATTTATGTAAATCGTTTTTACTCCGTGACGTTCTTGCCGACGCCGCGGGCGTCCACATCCACGTGTTGAATGATGAATGCCGAAAGATGTAGAGCTAGTAGATTTCACCTGACGACTGCAGTCATTTCTAAAAATAACATTACAATGGTGGTGCTGAAGATGAAATCATCTGGTTTGCGATCTGTGGGTCACGAATGGGCTGATGGGACACATCCGTTTATTGACACTAAACTTTTTAGTTGTTGCACGCCAGATTTTCTCGCGGATTTAACAAATCGTGCTTGCTCTAGGCGGACTCAGGAAAAATCTGGGGTTTCCTCTGAGACACGCGTCGCATCGACGCCGTCGGCGCCTAGTCACACCCGGACAGATAGAATTTCTTGCTAAATTAAATTTCATTATTGGATATTCAAGCGTAAGGGGTTTATGTCCGACTACCTGTCAAGACCTCTTAAAATCTTATACAATGAAAGCACAAATCGCCAAGAAAAAGGAAAGCCAAGTAAATGCTGTAATTAACTGAAAATTTAACGAACGTATTTTCCCAACAAGTTTTTAATTTTTAAAAACATATTTATTATATTAAGTAAACTGCAAGATAACGAGATAATGTGAGAGAACATTTTAGATTAAAAACTTCTCACTTAAATTGTACGAAAATAAAACGTCCCTTAATCTGCTAGAAATATTAATCAGTCCGATATTCTTTTTCTAACAATTGTTTGTAATTATTATTATTATTAATAATTAAGTCAACTCTTTATTGCTATATTATTTTTTTTAATTTTTAAATAATAATGATAAATTAATAATTATTATCACAACCAACAAGTTAAAAAACTTAAATAAATTTGAAGCCATGTAGGAAACTATAAAACTAAGGTTTAGCAGCGGTCAGGATTTCATGAAACAATTGCTTTAATTTGTGTTTAGCGTCCACAGAAAGGTTTGCTGATATTTAATTATTAGAGACTGAATACTTCGGTTAAACGGTCCAGATTAATTTAACATTGTATCTTATTTACAGGTCATGATTCCAAATTTACTACCTTTTTTTGTTGCTTTATTTAATTAACTGTAAATTGTCTCGATAAATTCTTTGACTAGACATTCATCACTTTCACCAGCATCAATGAATGTAGTACGTGTAGTTAAAAATATTTCATGGGTGTTCAAATCTACACACGATACAGCTATTTATAGCTGTGTTTAAAAAATATTTACTACCTCATTTATAGATTTTCATATGAATCTTACCGAATTACTAATCTTCTTAACTGTCAAAATGAGCAATGGTAGAATGAAATATTCCCAAAATAAACCACGCAGTGTGAATCACTATACATCCAATTATCCCGGAACATAAGCAGATAGTTGTAATAGTAAATGTAGATACAAACATAATTTTTTAAATAGGAAATCACATCAGGATATGAGATAGCTCAGTAACCACATGTATGTAATCATTTTGGATACCCTAGACCAGGCTGTAGAGTTTTATTAAATATTAGTTTGGAAATACCATTTCTTCCACTTTTACGTATTATTCTTAATAAATATTTAGTTCCTGTAATCAGAATAGGAAATACCGCCAGACTTCATTCAGTAACTATACAGCAATCTCTAGGTACTAATAACAGTTAAGACTTTAAAAACGTTTTTAAAACGCTCTTGAATACTTCCGACCGGAATTGCTTAATATATCTTAAATAGTTTGTTAATTTAGATTCTGATTTACACTCATCCTTTAGTCATAGTTTGATATAGATGAAGCAATAAATTTATACGTACAACAATCAAAGGCAATTTCAATTAAACTGTACATTTGTTAAATGGTATCTGCTAGATGAGGTCCCATCACTTAAAAAAATATCTATACACTAGTTGCGTGATTAATCGATACATAAATATGATAGGTATTTGTTGCTTTGTAATTTATAAATTGTTGAGATAATTAGGTTTACGATATAAATTTATTATTGTTTTTGGATGAATTTCTTTATATGATGCAATTTCTGAAAATGTGAAATATCCACCTTTATTATATTTTGGTTTTACGTTAGATTCTAAACTTAGGACAAACTTTTCTCTTATCTTTTCAAGGTCAATCATGTTTATTAGATGAATTGAGTTAGGTTGTAGTAATAGAAACTTGCTAAGGAATAAGCTACTGAAATATGAAATAATAACTTTTAGAAAGTATAAGCACAGCTTTGGCATTTTTCTAATGAAAATGAACCTCCAAAATAGTTAGTATAATGGTGACAATAATTAAATTAACTATGAAAAATTTAATAATAAATATAGTTCAGATCAGATCAGACTTACCATTTGATTTATTATAAACATTAGGTATTATTATAAAAATGCGCAAGTATAAGCAAGCTCAAGTGTATATACAACTTATTTATCAAACCATTACAAACGCCAAAGTTCAAATGCATAATCCTGTATGTAATACGTACAATAATTGTCTAAATATTACTCTTTGTGGTGTAAGAATTGGGTTCCCTAACACATCAGGCAGCTTAATTAGGTTCACACCATAATATACCGGAAAGAAGAATATTTGAACTCTACCACCATTTGTCCTTTATGTCAATGTTCACAACTAATAAGCCACAGCAGCGTGCTGCAAGGTAATTGTAAAGTCATTTTGGTTTATTTAAGAGAGCAATGATGGTCTGCGGTTTTGGATACTTTGTCTAGTCTAGACTTCCATTTAATAAAATAATAACGCATATCTGGTATGTACTGTTGACTTTTATGTACTTCATAATACGTACCTCTATTCTATTAATTCTAACATTTATTAAATCCCTTGTAAATTGAAAGCTGCTCATTTTGTAAGTGGATAAAGTAATCTTTAAACAAGATAACACGACCCTTGGAAACAAACACCTAGGGGAGGAATTAGAGTAGAAGAATGCTAATAATTACATAACAATAATTCTGTTTCGCCTATTTTTTCAAATGCAATGTTATATTCTGAATAGAAATCGAATGGCTCGTTCCTCATTTTAAATAAAAAATTAATGTTAATATTTTTAAAAGTACATTATTCATATAAAAGTATCCCTTTGTAATTCTGATATAATAAATATTTTGTACCATTCCTATTAGCAGTCCCGGCCACGGTACATTTGTCGATGAACCAAGCATACTATAGTAGACTACAATACCACACCACTAGGTTGATGAAATGTGATGGGTTAATGCACTTGTCAAAATGCCATCTTTCGGAGCATATAAAACCGTGGGTTTCATGTACCTACGTTACAACTCCCTCCCTAAAGATAACATAGGCATAGGTTATTATCCCAAACTTAATAACTTTGACTATGGAAATAACTCACCATATACTGAGTGTTTTAATAATTGGTTGTAATCTGGGCGCAGAAATTCTAATAATTAAGGAATTTCTATGAAAAATGTCTAGAGCAACGCTAAAAACGTAGGGAGCAGTGTGTAAAACGGAGTCTTTTAATGAAATTCTAAATAGTGGTTAAAAATTTTTCATGCATCTAACATCCTTAAATAGTATCTTCAATTTTCTTTCTGGACAAATAAAAGTTCAAAGAATAATGTGTATGTTGATATATTCTTTGGATTATACTTTGCTATGCTTCTAAGGGTGGTTTTAGTTTTAAAATAAATTCCATTATAATTAAAAAAATAAAACAGGATTAAGGAACATCGTAGCAGTTATTGCACAACACAAGAAAAAAACTGCATCTAAATTTTTTAAATGATTTTGTTGTCCAGCAAGTTTGAAAGTCAATGCACCCTGGTTAACGGCATTTCACGTCCCTTGGTATTCAAGATTAGATTTTTTGTTTAATGTCAGTGACTAATGCAGATCTTTTTGGCACATCGGTTGTGTCATATAATGACATCTCCCTATTATGTTTCCTTCTGTGGCTATGTACCAGAACATATACAGGAAAGGTTGTTGGTGGGCGTTGTACCTACCTAGCAATGAGGAGAACAACATATTATTAACTCTCTTTAAATCAGAAAGGGACCTACGTGTTACGATACATTACAAAAATGTTTTATATGCCCTTGTAAGTTTAAGGTTTTTGGACTAAACGGAACTAAATGTTTGAAATGATATTTTTCCACACAACACCTACAGTTATATCTTGTGGTTGAAGCCGTTGCTCTCAAAGAGTTTACTATGGTTCAGTGAATAATTTTTTCTTCGGATTTTCCATTTGGTCTCTTTTAACTGTTATTTCATCAAAGATGGTTACCATCATCGTGCGATTTCTTCTAGAACACAAAATGTGCTTTTGTATTTGAAAACTAACTTCTGTGTTGCTTTTTTTGTTATAAGAGCATCCGCAGTGTCGAAAGCTTTTCTGTTCACTTTCGTAGTGGATAATTAGTACGTTTCAACGTCGTTGCGTGATAAAGTAAACAGAAATAATCGTTGAGAGTGTGTAATTGGGCGCTACATATGTATGAAAGAAGACAGTCATGTCATATTAGCGTTGCTTAATGAAGCAGGTAATAGTAGGTTGGGACACGCAGCCTGTGACAAGGCGGGCTCATTAGCGGGCTGGACGGTGGTCTTCAGTATCGGCCATCTCGGGGGTGCCGCGATCCCGTCCTCATACATTCTCCTGTCAACGTGTTAATCGGTCGACACATCTGGAATGCGCACCCACGTCGACGCCCTCCATCCCATTTCACTTCATTATTCAGTGTCATTTTATTTTTCTTTTCAATTGAATATATTTTCTCTGGTCAAACAACCGACTTGTCTTATACCGGTTAAGCGTATACACATTAAAATCCATCATTAATCATTTATCAATCATTCCTTTAAATTTTGCATCATCTTAAAAGCAAATGAATGTCTTAATTATTCTGGTATAATTAAGTACCTCCTATATAATTTTAATTATTTACAAACTACTTAACGTTTATCTCAAACATAATATAAATAGATACAGTAATGCATACCTTCTTATTTATAATGAGGGAAATCACCTTGCCTTATCAGCTTCCATCGCTATGTGTGGTTACCTCATTGATAACAATTCGTGATTCATTCATAAGTTTGCTTATGTTATTTTACTGATAAGGCGTCGGTCGTAGTTCATTAAGAGTTTTTTCAAGTTCATGATTTTCTGTGCGAAATCATAAGTAGCTTAACAAACTATACATACAGTACAGAGACCTTTGCAGGAATATAATTTGCGGCACCTGCGGAGTCTAAGAATGAGTAATATTTCGACTCGCTATGGGCACGTATAGTAATACTCGCCTACTCTCGCTACCCATTCATAAATGCAGCACATTTCTCACACCTGAGAGCTTATTTACATACTCTTTAATATTATAAAGAACAGATTATTTATCATGCGTGACTGTTTGTTCAAGGGCCTTCGTGTTTTTATTATTGAAAAGCGTTTCGACCAGTACACTTCAATTCGTATCTCAAATATAAATGCGAACTCTAAAGTGGAGAATGATTCACCATAAGAGCATGTAAAGAATTCCCTCGTAGGCGCAGATTAAATCTTTGCCATAAAGAAGTGCAACAGAAATTAAGCTGAAATTAAGGTGTGTAAAAGAAACCGTGTAGTCACCGGTGAGCGTGATGTTCTACACATTAAATTTCGAACCGAATATGCTAATTTACCCTGCTTCGCATATTAGAAAAATTTCATACTTTAGTTTCGAATCTACAAGTAAATTTCCCGTAGGGACGTGGGCTTCTTGACCCCACTGACAATTAACATATTCATGAGTTTTTTAATGCTCGCTTTATTTAAGCATACAAAATAGTTTTCCTATCCTACAATTAATATCAAAGGTTAATGTAATTGTCCGCCAAATCGGTATAAACAACCTATTAATTGGTTATTTAAAATTCAATTAATATTTATCACTATATTTACAATTTCGGGTAACCACATTATAATATTACATCTTTTACTAGCACTCGTACTATAAACGGATTAACGTGATGTCCTAACATTTAAAATTACGGTACAATTAAATGTAGTAATGCAAATTGTTTGTGTAGTATTTTTTATTAACGTTTGTAGATAATAATCAAAATTCCTTAATTTATTACAGTAAGTTTTATATAAAAAGGAATGGTTGACAGGTAGAAGAAATCAACTGTAAACACCACATAAATATTTTTCCTGAATATAGGAAAAAACACAGTAAAAGAACATCCACAAGAAAAAAATGAACAGGCTCAGATTAAAGTTAATGATGATATAATTTATTATAAATATTTTTATAAGCTTTAAGTATACAGGGTGTACATAAACTGTGTAGCCAAGCTGAATCGACACCAAACTATGACGTTTTAACCCATTACCTATGTATACAAATAGTCTTGCGTTAATGCGCTATTAACTTTCAAAGTTCGGGAAGAAAACAATATGTAAAGAAAACTGCATCATAATAGCAACATCTAAAAAAGGATACATACATAGAGTAAAGCATGAGAGTTAAAACAATTACTAGTATTGGTCAACTTTCAATAACAAGAAATTTTCCATATCTAAACCTAATGGGCTATGGCTCTAACAAAATTTTCTAAAGATTTGTCAGCTTCATCTTTCATATTTTGGTACTTATTTCTGTATCGTAAAATACCAACATTCTGCTGAGTGAATTTTGTCTCGTTAGCAACCACTTCCGCAGTATCCTCTTTTACGTTAAAATCCACACTGTTGGATGATTGCGTCCAACTATATTCCAAAATCTATTGTTCCTCCTTCCACTATTTACTGAATAATAGAGTATAGAAAAATAAACATTTTATAGAAAATATTTCTAGAATCTTAAAAGTGAAGAGACGCGAAACTCTATGCCGAAAGATAATCCTTAAAATTTAGATTTTATCCATAGACGTTTTTTCCTGGATTTTTTCCATGGATTTTTTTGCGATAAGTGTTATTCCTTTATGAATTGATGATACAGGATGTCCTGACTCTAACTCTAACCGTAAAACGACAATTTAACAGGCAGCAGTGCATATACTGCATATACAAAACCGCTTATGTGCAATAGCTATAGGACCTCCACTGACATGGGAAAACATTTTGGAACCAATCCCGAACCACATTTCTATAATAGGTTACCACCTTCTTGTTACCTCATATATTTTGTATAATAATTATCAGTGAAATATTTTCCGGTAATGTTTACAAATATTCATTATTTAAAAAAATATTTAAGACATTTTCCAAAAAGACCAAGCCCATTGAGCATTTATAGAAAAGCATTTTCTCATTATGTAGGTAATAACGGCACAACAGTTGTGGAAATACGCACGTCACGCATTGTTGTTATTTTAAACATTCCCCATACCTATTCCCCTATCTCCTGTGTATCAGTTTGTGCACATATTATCGTACCTACTTATTATAGTACGTCTACGTATTAATTGTGTCATACTGATTCATGTATTACAAAGTAGGTGTCTGATAATAATTGATAAATACATTTTCTAAATTTTTTAGTCTGAAATAATTACCTATTTTTACACAATACTTTCTTGTTTGAAATATAAACGTGATTTATTTTAAACTGATTCGGTCCTATCAAATCATGATTTTTTCATAACCATTCATCCCGCAAAGAATATGGTAAATACAATGTGCATTATGCAATACAAGCACGTATTCATTATTTCGTGTACTTATTACAAATTTTAACGGAATGAAACAATGGTTGGTAAAGGTAGCTATTTTTCTATATGTGAGAATATATATCACATAGAAAAATATCACCCTGTAAACAGTACTGTTAATTAATATACCTGAACGGCAAAAATAAAAACTGCATAATGCTTTGTTTCACGGTAAATTGACATGACCGTAAAGTTGCAACTATATAGTATTTGTTACACCATAAAATCTTTCTTACACAAACCAATAAACAATATGTTAGCATGGTGGAAAATATCATAATAAGCAGAATGAAGTTCTTGTATATGTATAGAGAAACTGATCATTCTAATGTAATACATAAAATACAGACAACGAACATAGAAATATATCATAGTTATTATTTCTTTCCTGACATTTGATGACCCTTAAAAGTAGTGTAAAATTGATAGGCAAGATTTTACGATCAAATAAAGTATGACCGTTTGTCTCTTTTTGTGATGTCTACTCTAATTTCTCTGCACTGTAAGAAATTTTAATTTCTCAAGAAATACCCAATGTTATCCAAGCACATTTAATTTCTCTTTGTGCGCATGTACATTTGCTTCCTTCTATTTAGAGGACGTACCTCACAACTGAGGAGACATTCTGTCTGCCGATTGTGGAATTCCTACAAAAAAATCTGAATGCGGTATTCAAAACAAATTAATGGCTCAAATAACCTTTGCCCAATTCTTTGCTAAAGTGGGTTAAATCAAATGCAAAACGAGTTTTCTTTTAAATAAAACTATTAATCCTCTGTGAATAAAATGATGTCAACAGTTTGATTTAATAGCACTCGCTCCCATCTTCAAGTCAACACTTTCCAGTATTACTCACTAATCAACCTTTCTAGGAGAAATCATTATTAAACGCCAAATATAAACTAGAGCTGGCTTTGTAATATTCCATTTAATTAGTTGTGCGGCTATTAGGATGCGGTTTTTCTACTAGACTATTGCTTACCGCTTAGCATCCGGACGTGTTTATTCATTTAACACTCCGGCGGTTTCCGTATAATTCATGTTAGTCAGGACCGGAGTGGCACCATAAAACAATTTTATTCGCAGCTGGTGGTCACAAAGAAACAATTAATTATTATAAAATTGAATCAATGTTGTATATGACACTGTGTGACTTATAGTTTCTAGGAAGGATGATACTTAAATGTTTGAGCAACCCCGTCGGTGACTGTTTTAAGAGAATAGAATTCATTCTAGTTTTAGTATCAATTATCATCATACAACTAAGAAAAGGTTGATTCCGTCTGACTTTTTAACTACTAGGTATGTTTGTTTCAATTGCAATTCAAATGTATTTCTGGTCTCCTGATCATTTTTAACACTATTAAAAGTTAATGTTAGTAGGTATACCATTTGTAATAAGAAAATTATTTTTCCGATATAGTTTATTATATTAATCTATTTTAGACAATCACAACTCGTATTTTATCAGACTCTTTGTATCTTCATTGCTGCGTGGTCTAGAAACCGTCATAATTTTAGGTATTCCTTCAAACTAATTTCATGACGTCATATATTAAATAAGTTCAAGATACTGTAATTAATGTAAACTTCATCACTGTTTGAAGATGACAAGCTAAAGAACAATTTCGGTATAGTTACGTTACGTTTTCAGTTGCTATATTTAAAACATGAACCTCATCATGTCTGAATATTATTTTGTTTAGAGAATGGTGGTTTCAGAATATATCTATACAATCGTATTTAGGTTTGGGATTAACCAATAACTAATTTATATTAAACAATGAAATATTCTGATATTACTTATTCGTAGCTGCCAAATTTCTAGAGTACCTAAAAATGTTTTTGTTTTATATTTTTGATAGATAATGCAGACCGTTGGTCCTGTGATCTATAACGTATATTACCTGTTACCCCAAACCGAGTATAGTCTTGATAACGCCAATACAAATAGAAAAAGTCAAATTCACAGGCTTAAAAACTAAAAAAAATTCGAATTAAATATCAGATTAGTGAAAGCTCCTCCGGTGTTATAAGATAATGACGCCCTCGGTCGCCGTACCTACTACATCCCTCGGGACAAAGGCCTTCTGGCAACACACTGCGACCTCGATGCGTTATTATCATTATAACACCCTTGATACCTTAATAACTACTAAATTTCCTGAACTTCGAAATAGAAAGAATTTCAAAACAATAATTAGAAGTTCTGTCTAATGGCAACTAGGTGTTACCTTTCATGGTTAGTTAATATAAATATAAATAGCACATTTTCCATGATACATTGGAAACATAATAATAACAATTGTATTTATTATTATGCCAACAGGATCTTAATGTTCATACTTTACTACATTACATCCACTTTGGTGATTAATTCTTGACGACCCTCGGAAATTCCGATACTACAGAAGTAATTTTTTAAACCATGTTAAATATATAAAACGATATATTGCATAAAACATAAAATATGCAGGTGCATATTCATATTTCTGATAGCGGAAAGGAATTTCACAATAACGAGTAATGAAATCTATCAAAACGCATTCCTAATGGGTGTAGCGAATGGCTATTTTAGTTTTATTGTTCTTATTTGGATCTTATGAATCAGATTCGATAAGCGACAAACAAATATTGCGTGCAGCTAACTACAAGTATACTAACCCAACCACGCTGTCACAGCGTAGTGAGCGTACAGATAATTGATATGTTCGTATTTTAATGATGTTATTACACATTTAGAAACGAACGTTTCGACGCTAATGAGCCACATAAGATGTAATGAAAATAAGGTATGCTGCAATAAGTATCTATTCCATTGGTGGATAGCTCAATATGGCGACAAATTAGGGACCTTCGTATATGTTTTGAGTTTTTGTTGTTATACATTTTTAAGATCAAACTACAAGTACATTATCGCATTCCACTGTTTCAGATCTTAATGTTTAATCTATATGACACATACACTTACAGATATTATTATTATTATTATGACCAACGAAAGTTTTCTGTTATATGTAATACATATCTATATTTTTATTGTGTAACACTAAAGTATCTAAATAAAGCAAATGCCAAAATTTATCATTAGATCTATTTTAGTAACGATTATGTCTAGCATACTTATCAGACGCCGTGAATTATCGATTGAGGAAATTTATCTGCAAAATAAGAGTTGGCCCTTTTATCATGATACCATTATTTTGCTATAGAACTTCTCAAAATTCTTAAATGCACCAAAAGAAACCAAAATTGAGTTCTCTTCATTTGTCGATAGTAATTTTAAATTTACGTGGCTTCTCTCTTTTAAATAAAATATCAAGAATAAAATAAATCTTTAAATAAAAAAAAATATGAAAATATTTTATTTTAACATTGAATAAAGACAAATTTTTAATAAACCCTATCAACACTAATTCAACCCTAAATTAATATTAAAAATGTCAAAATTTTTATTTACTTTTAAAACACTCATCAAATACCCTTATCTTTGCTTCTATTTCCTCTCTTCCATCAACACCATTCCACCCAATAATCTTCTTTGTTTTTATCAATTTTCAAATCTTTTACCACATCAATATCCATTTGTAATTAATGTAATTCAACATCTTTTGAACAATTAATTATATTTTTGTCTTAATTTTAAACTATATTTCAAATTAAATACAATATCTTCTTTTCCAAATATTTTAAATTGAATTACTTTTCATCAAAAATCTATCTCCTTATTGATTTATCAATCTCCGTGTCGACCCTTTTTTTATTTTCTTTTCTTTTATTTTCTTCTCTTTTTAACCATAACTATCTTGATAAAATTAAATTCATAACAAACTTTCTTTTAAACATTTTTCTATTCTTCTCAAATATTTTTCTTCATTTCATTCTTCATAACAATTTATAAAATATAAATCTTTTAAAATATTCAAAATTAGCTAACTTCAATTTTTTTACATTTCATTTTAAAATTTTGCAATTTTAATTAGTCAGCATCTGACATTAATTTCATTTTATAAAAATAAAGAATACATCCTATAATTTATAACAAAAATTAATTCTTTTAAATCACATCAGACACAACCAGTATCACCATAGTATGTCGTCAAGATTATACTCACCAACAATATTCTTGATGCGTCGAACACGATCCTTAATCCCTGTATTTCTTTTTTTATGGTAGGGGTTTGATTCCGGAATCCGGATACATAATTGTTTCGTTCAGTTTTTGTTCTATTTTCGCACCATTAATGAAGTTTCTAATTTGGGATGCATTTTCTGAATCTGATGTTGGAATCCTGAATGCCGCCAACCTTCCCCGGAGTTGTTTTTCGGTAAATCAAGATTGTCTCATAAACAATCCACATTTCATTGAGGGCATTGTGGCGGTCAGCGCTGTCCCCTGTTTTGGGCGTCCAATCCACTTGTCCTCGATATAGTAACTTCTTCAGCCTCGTGAGGGACCAACCAATATTTCAAACATAAACTATAAATACGGGTGGGATAAACAAATAAATTATGAGAATATTCCCTGTGTTGTTGCCGTGAATTTTTCTAGACCCGCAATATAACATCTTTTTAGTAATAATTTAGCATATATGCTATCTATAGATTCGTATCGCACTCTGCCCTAGATAAATAATTCTTTTTCTGCAAACTGCATATCGTACAAATTCAAAATCTACATGTCAGGCATATCTTATTTGGGAACCTATCGTTTGTGTTCTCGCACGGGTGCTCGTTCCTTTCTTCTCTTCTGAAAGCTACGTCTCATCATTTTTTGTTGTTTCACTTTGCAAAATCCGCTAAGTTTCACAAGAGCTTTCACCTGTAATAATAGTACGTTAACGTAGTAAATATAATTTAAGATTTACACAATTGCGAAGCTTTAAAAATTATATACCTCTCTTGGTGGCTCTATACAGTCGCGTCTGGACCTGAGTCTACCGTATTTTCCGCCTACAGGCATCTCTCTGTCTTGCTATCGTTTTCCAGTTTCTGTCTTTCTGCTTACCCTCCATTTTCCCTTGTATACTTTCTTTGCGATGCTTTCCTCCCCCATTCTCTCTAGATCTCCCGTCTGTTTTAATATTTGGGGTTTAATAAATTCCACGATTTCTAGTTGTAGGTATATCTGTTTTAAGTCATTGTTTCATCGAATTCTCCAATTGCCATCTTCTAGTACTGGTCCGTATATTTTCTCTAGGATGCGTCGGTCGTTGCCATCCTAGTAACACGTTTCTTCTGAATTACATGCCACATTCTATTTTTATAAGTGGAAAACTAGAAGATTTTTGTACCAAAATGGAAAATAAATCATAGGCCAGCCAGTTAAAATAAAAATATTGCGAATATTTAAAATCTGAAATGGATAGTGAATGATGGTGATTCTAAATGATTTTAAATGTTATTATCAAAGACGTATAATAAATATTGCTGTTTAAATTTAATTATACGTGTAATGTTTGAACTAAAATTTTTATAATAAATAATATACCTACACATTATATACCAGTAACATCCATGCATGCATTCATAAGAGCTTATTTCCTGTGTTTACTATATTTACAGAACTAACTGATTTTGTAATTCGCAATCGGTTGTTGTACCGATTAATTACTGATAGTTATCTGCCGATAAGTAATTTTCAAACAAGTCTTTCCATAAAACAGGATGTGATTGACTAAAAGTTTTCCATTTGTTTCAAGAAAACCAATCTGCTTTCCTGAAATTTAAAATAAAACATCGGAAATTTATCAAATTTCTTTACAACTTAATATGACGCTTGTCTGCAGATAACAATCTTAGACATTTATATCATGCCTGTTGTTTTAGGATATAAAATACCCAATAATATATAATTTTTATCATAATATTTTTACACATTAAGTAATGTTGATTTAATGTATAAATATGTGATATCACTCTGTATTGGTTAATCGTTTGAAATGAATCAGTTATTAAGTACTTGTCATTGAACTGTTGAAACTAAATCTATTACAAGCCAGTATTTTATTAAATTTCAATATTTCAGTATTTTAATTTGTTATTGCTGATGATTAAAATTAAAGAAGCCGCCTTTAAAATAACATTCTTATAGGTTGTCCTTTGCATTAACATACGTGTGACAATTTCTAATAATATGATATGAAATGATAATATAAACCGCTATAATATTAGGTCAGTGACTTTATTTCCATGCATTTATTTATCTCCAGACGATAAGAAAATTGAATACTCATTTTTTTGCAATAATTTGTCTATTTGTATTAATTAATTTCGAATTAATTTACAATATTTTTGGAAGCTATACACAACCATAGCACGTTTGCAATCCTATTTTTATTTTTAACAATCATACAAAAGCTAAACTGTAAAATTATGAAAATATTCGTTGTTTTGCAAGAGCTTTGTTGCTAAAAATGATTGCATAAACATGCAGTTTGTAGTAAATTATTCCATCTTAAGTTAACATCGGTGATCCTTATATTACTGTAAAATCTATAAGGGGTAACTTTACAAAATATATTAATCGTCGGTACATAATATGTTGTAATTGTTTTTTACCAAGGTCAGTCAAATTTTGGTGATTTATATCAGTAAATTTTTGTTGGTTGTAGATTCACGTCATCTTAAAATAAACTAAACATACTCTGATACTGGCAGCAACCTTGTGAAGAATACTATACGTCAGAGTTTGCAATTGGTTAGTTAAAATTGGAAAAGTTTGTTGTTCTAACACCATTTTGTTTAATTACTTTTTCAAATCTTATTTTCCCTGACGTTAGATCTGTCATCATCTTTTTTTTTTCATTTTGTATACATACAACATAATTATATTATACAGTACGCAAAGATTTTTTTTTTAAACTGTGTCTATTAATTACACACTTGTAGAAAGTGATACTTTGCAGTTGTACATCACGTGTTGAGTTTAAGATGTATTATACACGTTGATCAAGATGTTTGAGGTGGGTAGCTCATACTGCAATTAGCGGAGTCTGGGGGCGCAGCACCTGCACGGGATGCCCCTTTGGTGCTTTGTGTCGTGGGAGCTCTTTAAAATACGGCAAAACGCATTAGTTGTTACTCCCGGGATATTTTTGACAATTAAATTTATGCAACTTACACATTGTGACTGGATATGTCGTATTCCATTTTTAAATAAAAGAATGCCCGATACGACAAAGGAATTCATTACCAAATAAATTAAATTTTCTTCATTTCCTGGATAAATATAGTAAATTCTTAGGAATTTGTTTCTGTTTCAGATTAAAACAATTGTATTCAACCTTGACTTCTAACTAACAACTTTAAAACTACTTGTATGTATATTTAGATCAGTTCTTGGTAATTTTAGGAAGAAAATGTAATTCACACGTTATAATAAAAACATGCTGTGCAACAGCGTCAAGAGTAGGTATAAATATATGGAATGCATCCAGTACAAATTCATAAAAACCGGTTGTTAACAAGTTATAATACTTTTGTCAAAAAGATGCTTCTCTTTGTTTTGCATTGCATCAAATCCCTTATAGAAATTTACTTTACATTCAAAAATAGATACTGCGGGAACAAGAAAAATTATTCACCAGATAGCCAATGATTTACAATTTTATCCTTTCTGTATACAGGGACAGCTACCTATAAGTATTTTTGTTGCATCATGTTTATCTATTAGAACCGTTTTTGTTTTGATGCCTTTGAACGCCACCAACTTCTTTGGGCTTCTTTTTTTCTTCATAAACTAAGGCAAATATCATAGGTAATCAAACAAGAGACAAAAAACGTGTAAAATGAGAAATTATGTCAGTAAGTAGAAGTTTAAAAGGTATTGGATAAACGGTTAAAAAAATTGAGCTTTTTGACAGTTGGATGATGAACTTTTGGCCAACTGCGCAACACGCACCTGCAAAAAAATTATGTCGAAAACCGCATTTTGTCAATACAGATTCATATCATAAATTCCATCCTCATCGCTAAAAGCATTCTTTGTTATTAAAAAAAATGTTCAACATCTTTGACGATTCATAGAGCTTTAACGAAGCACTTTTGCATAGAGGTAAATTGGGTTAATCGTCATAATTTGGCTGAAGAACATGTGGTTTCAGTTTGGCTACACAGTTCAGATACACACTGTACATACTGTTTACAGTTTCTTCCAAGATGATAACTTTTAAACCTCTTTTTCCCTATTTAGGATATACTTTCTCTGATTACATAAGAAAAATCCCATAATAATAAATACGTAACTTATTTGTCAAGAATACTACGTCCTCCTGAATTTGGAGCACAATCGCCCCCAGAATGTCACCTATGACGTTTTTATCCGGGTCAATTTTAATGCAACAAAGTCGAGTGTGTTCTTAAATTTACTTAAACATGCTTATATTAGATTATGTGACGCAAATAACACAAACAGATTGTTAAGTAATTCTAAAATTTTGTTTAAAGTTGTAGTTTATCTGCTTACGGAGAATCATTTGATAGCGAACACCACTAAATTGCTCATCTATAGATATTCTGGTTAATATTGAAACCCGCAACCGCGATAAAGTCTCTCCTATCGCTGTTAACAATACTACAACAACGGATTATTCTGGAGCAGATTAATAAAACTGCAGCGAAAAATAAATAACATTTATAGCAATTCAATAAGCGGGCAAGTACCTAACTTATACAAATCCTGAATGTGGGACATTTACAGATCAGCTGAAGTTAACCCGCGCCCCCGTCCATTATTAAAAATTATAAACTCTAATAAACTTTAAGAAAATAAAAGAGTCTCTAACTTATATTATTGATTCTTGCGCCAAATCATCCTCCTAATAAGGTCATAGGATTTAATTTGGCAAATAGTTACCGTCATCAATTTTTACATGAAAAAATATGATTCTCTGTTTATTTCATCAACTCTGTCACCACCAATTATTTTAACCACTACTGTGTTTGAAGTAGATAAATTTCCCGCGTGAACGAAGAACACAATAGGTGAAGGCCCTAATAACAGATACATGTAAATCTGCATCCCACTGCATGCATTCTAAAATAAAAGTTCGCAAAAGGATGACATGTCCAGTGATGGAATATACTGAAAATACGTGGTTTATAACAAAAACAGCAAAAGAAAATTCTCTACATGTGGGAACAAAACGCGTACATTTTGAAGAAAACCTATGGACCCGTAAACAATAAAAGAACAGGGAGAGTTCGAACGGGAGTTACCAGGAAAATAAAAAATAATCAAAGATGTAAAGAAATATTAGAAAGTTGATCAAAAAGTCAAAAAGCCAAAGGGAGAAACAAAATACGGTGGGTAGACGAAGTTGCATCCTTGGATATAAAGGATTTGAAAAATGTACCTAAGTAACAACAGAGAAGAATGAAGGATTGTGATAGAAACTTAGGAAAATTTAACGTATTAGCATAAAGCTATTTACTTTGTTTGGAATACCGGTATTTTTTTCATACAGATATTTATGTTTTGTGTGTTAAGTGTTTCTAATTGGGTGAACCATGAAAACTAATAGACTACACTGTAAAAGCTCCAATATCAAGGACAATCGCAACTTTATAATATTCCAGGTTGAAGTGGTATTCAAACTGGGCAGTGGCGCTAACTGAACTGTGTACGTATTCCGTGTTGCACATAGGTACCTAAGCTTAACGCGACAACGCAACTCCTCCTATGATTTTTATTTCTGCTAAATGACAGGATCTTATTGTCACTCCAAGTGGTACAGATATACAAAAAAATTCATGAAATAATAATTGTGTAAACTGAGACTAATTTAAGTTTTATCCAAACTGCTGTATGTTACACAAACAAAACAGTTGATTCTGAACACAAATATGTTTGAACAAACAGTTATAACAAAGGGAAAACCAAAATGCTCAAAACGGTGCCTTAATAATGCATTTATTCTTTACTTCATTATTCATGCTTCAACAGTGTTAAAAATTAGGACGTAAGCTGTACGGTCAGATTAGACCTCCAAAGTCGAAAGTAGTTTATAATCCAGCAAAAGTAGATGAATTATTAAAAACAGTTTGTCTCAAAATTGTTGAAAACGAAACTGATGACGATTAAGCTTAACTAAAGGATATCTAAATCACGAATGTCCTTTTAATTGTATGCGGGCGACAACTTACAGAAAATAAGTCGTAACACTCGTAACAGTCGATAAAAAAAAACTTAGGACTGAAATAAAATCTAAAACACTTTTTAAAAAATTATATTGACATTTTGGATCATTGCATAATGGCATATAAATAAAAAAACACAAGGTTTTATGATAAATTACGATAGCTACTTATATTTCTTTACGTCATTCTGTTGAAACTTGTACCATTTTTACTTTCCCATACCACTACTGGTATAGGGAAGTATTGATATCATGAAAATTTTCGAAATCGAGATTTTCACGGAAATACGTCTTTTGGACCTCCAGGATCCCAAAAAAGTGGTCTAGAAAAAATGTCTGTCTGTGGGTGGGTGGGTGGGTGGGTGGGTGCGTGGGTGCGTGGGTGCGTGGGTGCGTGGGTATGTAACGCCTCTAACGCAAAAACTACTGGACCGATTTTGGTGAAATTTGAAATAAAGGGGTATATCGAAAATTCATCGACAAAATAAGCTTTTCAAAAAAATCCGAAACCGGAAGCGGAAGTTAGACATGTTTTTTTGGTATCATTTTTTTCAGAAGCGGAATTTTGAAAATCTGAGTAGGGGATATGAAAGAAGGGCATAATTCAAGGGAAACAGTTTTTTACCGGACTCTCTAACTTCAAAATGGCGGTCGCTATGAATTTTTCAAAATTTCGACTTTAACGCCCCGTAACTCAAAAACCAGTTATCTGATCAGGTTCCGCAACAACTTGTTTGAAAGCCCTTTGGCTGTACTACACCAAGAAAAAAAATTATTTACTAAATCCAAAAACGGTCGCAACGGCGCTCTTCCAAAAATTTTGAAATTTTTGAAAAATTATTACAAAAAAACTGGTCTAAGGAATTTGTTTAAATTTTCTATGCTTATGCAGCTTGGTATTAGCTACATTTTTGTTTTTTGATGAACTCCATAATTCCACTGTGGCGCCCTCTACGAGGTTTTGAAAATCGAAAATTGATGTTCCTATAGTGCCTTTATTAGTCAAAATATGAAAAAAGTTTAATTATAAAAGTTGTTTAGTATATAAATTTACATTTTTCTAAATTTATATCACGTATACAGGGTGTTTGGTTTTCACAGTACAATAAGCAACTTTGTTATTTTAAATGAAACACCCTATATATTATTATATAAGTGAATGCAAAATTAAATTGTCTATCACATAGTATAAGGTGTTCATATGGCTAAAATGTACGGTTAAGGAGAAATTCGTGAATTTTGAACTTTAAAACAGTGTAGGGAGAAATTTGTGTGCCGATATGTTCAAGTGACCATGCGCGGGACGGGAATTCCTTGTCGCCGGCTAATCCTAGCAGCAATAATCACACATGCGCAGATGAACACAATCGGCACTTAATTTTCCATATACTAATTTTCAAGTTAAGTTTATCGGTTGTGGCGAACAATACTGTTGAATACCAAAAACGAATGTTTATGTTTAGTATGGGAAAGTCCAGGGGAGGTTTGCACCTCCACTTTTTTACTTTCCCATACCACTACTGGTATAGGGAAGTATTGATATCATGAAAATTTTCGAAATCGAGATTTTCACGGAAATACGTCTTTTGGACCTCCAGGATCCCAAAAAAGTGGTCTAGAAAAAATGTCTGTCTGTGGGTGGGTGGGTGCGTGGGTGCGTGGGTGCGTGGGTGCGTGGGTATGTAACGCCTCTAACGCAAAAACTACTGGACCGATTTTGGTGAAATTTGAAATAAAGGGGTATATCGAAAATTCATCGACAAAATAAGCTTTTCAAAAAAATCCGAAACCGGAAGCGGAAGTTAGACATGTTTTTTTGGTATCATTTTTTTCAGAAGCGGAATTTTGAAAATCTGAGTAGGGGATATGAAAGAAGGGTAAAATTCAAAGGAAACAGTTTTTTACCGGACTCTCTAACTTCAAAATGGCGGTCGCTATGAATTTTTCAAAATTTCGACTTTAACGCCCCGTAACTCAAAAACCGGTTATCCGATCAGGTTCCGCAACAACTTGTTTGAAAGCCCTTTGGCTGTACTAGACTAAGAAAAAAAATTATTTACTAAATCCAAAAACGGTCGCAACGGCGCTCTTCCAAAAATTTTGAAATTTTTGAAAAATTATTACAAAAAAACTGGTCTAAGGAATTTGTTTAAATTTTCTGTACTTATGCAGCTTGGTATTAGCTACATTTTTGTTTTTTGATGAACGCCAGAATTCCACTGTGGCGCCCTCTACGAGATGTTGAAAATCGGAAATTGATGCTCCTATAGCGCCTTTATTAGTCAAAATATGAAAGAAGTTTAAATACAAAAGTTGTTCAGTATATAATTCTGGATTTTTCTAAATGTATATCACGTATACAGGGCGTTTGCTTTCCACAGTACAATACGCAACTTTGTTATTTTAAATGAAACACCCTGTATATTATTATATAATTGAACGCAAAATTTAATTGTCTATCACATAGTATAAGGTATTCATATATGTAAAATGTACGGTTGATGTGAAATTCGTGAATTTTGAATATTCACTCTGACTGAAACGAATCATGCGCGTCGGTCGGTAGCGATCGTCCGGCTTCGCCAGCTGTGATTACAACAGATACAGACGTGTCTTCTTCTGTACATTTCGAACCCGCATAGTTTCGTTTTTCTAGCTACGCATTCAAATGATTTCCAATTTTGCCTCGCGAACTACTGTTGAAGACCAAAAACGAAATGTTTATTTTGAGTATGGGAAAGTCCAGGGGAGGTTTGCACCTCCACTTTTTTTAATTATCTCCAGTTTTATTTAAAACCGATCCATGAGTTTTGTTTCAACAAGTAATTTTCCATTGGTTACATAGGAGTCTTTAATTATTACGTAATTACATATATAGGTAGAAATATTATGTAATATTCATTAATTAAACAGTATTTGTATGTAACGTTTAGGTACAAACGCTCGTTAACTACGAATGAAGATACTGCAGTCACTGTCAAGAGAATATCACACCCCATTACTGTACATACGCATATTCACCAAATAATTGCAAAATTACTTCAACAGTTTCACTTTGCGATCTATATATCATAAATGCTTTGGATTACACAAAGTAGTTTTTATTCTTGAACATACCAATTCCGGCAAAACTTTTGTACCAAGTCTGTTAGGCTCCGTTTCAGAGGTTTAGTCTGATTTCTTTTTCTCTACAATAAAGTAGTTCTAAAATATTTAGGGTAGCATATATTTGGAAATTAAAAATTCAGCAGTAGAATCCCTACGGTGCTTGAATCAGTTCACCACTGTGACCAAAGTGATTAAATAAACAAAAAAATATAATCCACTTCAAATAACTCTGCAATTTAGCATCACTAAATATTATACATAAAACGAAAAAAATTAGAATAATTAGATGTCAATAAAGATCTCAATATTACTGGCAATCCTAAACTATACAGAAATCTGCCAACTAATTATTGTTTGGGATGTGTACTTAAGATTTTTTTATCATGGTGCTAAAAATAGGAAGTTATATTTATCACATTTCCAGTTAAACGATTCGGTAAGAATGTTATATCATTTATTTGAGAAAGCAATTAATCGGATGTAGATCTAAACTTGTTAGAAATGGTTTGCGTAGGTGGGTGTGTAGCGACCGTGTAACACCTCTAAACTATTCGGAATTGCACAAGGCATCGCCGTTATCTCCAAATAGGGACAACGAAAATCGGCGTCGGTCGTCTAACTTGTAACGTCACAGTGAAAATATGTCGGACAAGACAATCTCAGTCTTTGAGGTATGAATCATAGCTGTATAAGAACGAATTGGAGAATTATTTACGGTGATGTCATAAATTCGGTTAGGGTTGATTGTTTCGACTGACAGTGCAACTTAAGCCGTCGTAATTTAGCACCGAGCCGAGTGCATGTTCATATTGTCACCGTCAAGTATATCTATAAATGTCATCGACTTGTTAAGTTACACCGCGTGAAAACAGCCAATAAGCTATAACGTGCTCGGTTCCGCCGACACGCTGATTCTTACCTACCTGACGATATTTTATCCGGTGCTTGTGCAATGTGTCGCGGGATGCAACGACGCGGCTCCGGGCTTACAATCGGCGCATCGCCACGCATAAGCCTTGCACTAAATCAAATGGAAGCATATATTACCCACTCGCCCCATCCCGAACAATAGCAAAATGGGAAGAAAGATCAGCATAACCGAGAATTCGGAATGCAGGGAAACGGGTTTCAATAAGAAATGCATCTGATTGTTCGTATTATGCAAATCAATAGGTCCGCCTATCACCGAATGCGTCTACCATATCCGCTTGGACTTTGTCACAAAAATTTTTCAAATATGTATCTCTCCCACATATTTTAAATTCCTTTGTAGTTACGTTATGAAAACACATATATACAATACTATCTAGCAGGAAAATACTCTGAAATACCTAGAAAGGTACTTTTCTTCAGGTAAAATACCCGTTTGCTTATTCACCTGTTTATTATTACTCATACCTTGACACATGCAAATCTTATCATAAATATTATTTACCCACATTTTATTGTCAATATTACTACTTATTTATATCATCATGGTAATTGCGATGTTGATATTTGCATATATCAAACATGTATACCACAACGAAACTGCTTTGTAGAAAAACTATAAAAGAAAATTTGAAAATGACCTTACTATAAATAAAATAACCTTGTAACTGCAAGTTCTTATTATTTTATTAGATACTTTCTAATTCCATACTAGGAAATTTTTATACAGTTTGCCCTTTGCCAATAGATTAATAGTTCCCTATACATTCTATGAATAATTAAATTATCAGCAGTTTCATTGGTAATAACACTAACAATATACTTCTTCGGAAAGCTATGAACAAAATGCAGGCTGTTTCTAAAAGGGATGTACAAAACAGTACTACATATTCATGAGACCAAAATAAAGGATAATTTAACCTAACGTAGTAGGTACCATAAAATGCTTCGTTAAGATGCTATCGAACGTCCTACAAATCATACATTTGGCGATAGAGATTAAATTTAGGATACGAATCTGTACTAGAAAAAGGTAATTTTGGACTTCATATTTTTGCTGTTCGTGTTACGTAAGTCAAAAGTAACCCATCCATATGCAAAAAGAAGGTCTTATATTTTTAACCAATACCTTTAACATTTTTTCTATAAACAGACGTTTTTTCAAACTTTTGACTCTTTTGTTCGACTTTGCAATCTGCCACAGTTTAGGCAGAAAAAAGTTTTTAGAGTTGCTGCAATGCGCGTCAAGGAATGGAATCAAACTATACTGTTGTTAATTGTTACCCACTCATCTCATAATCATAGCCCCTAATGTTACTCATAATTTACCATAAATTATTTCCACCTTTTCATTTATCTCCCATGTCTATAGTATACCTAATTTCTTTTAATAAACTACCTGCTTAACAATCAACACATCCATAAAAGTATCTAATTTCGCAAGGTTTATGTTTCATTCTACAGTCCTTATTTTATTAACATGTTTATCCTACAGGGGAATTACTCGCACGCTAATTAAAGATAACAATAGCTTAATATTTTAATGACAATATTTATTCACTATGCTAACAGTTTAAATTTTAAAAATACATAAACACGTTAAAACTCGCTCGGTTTCTAAATCACAAAAAAATTGGTTCACTAGATATAGCTAGATATGTGTCTTGTTATAGATGTTATTTTATAAATATCATAATTCTACTTCAATTTAACTAAATGTTCCTTGTTGTCTACGTAGAAAAATCCTTTCAAAATACTTCTATATATTAAGCATAAAGCATTTTTAAATTTATATTTATTTATCTAACCGTTAGAAAATACCACTATAAAGTGTGTATTAATGAAATCTTAATTAAAATTGGAAGGTGTTGAAAATACTGCATTAGAGAGAATAAATAAACAAAATTATTATCAAAATATCAAGTAATTGCCACATTAAAAACTTTTAAATTTTAAGTTGTTGACCTATTTTTTCGATGTTATAGCACGACGATATAAATTAGCAAGTACCTGATTATTTATCAGATTTATATCAAACTACACCTTAACTAACGATAGTAAACTTATCGTAAATCTACTTGTTTATCAAGATTTTTCAAGGGTTCCAGACGCCTAAGTGCTTAATGTAGCTAAAAATGCGATAATCTCAGTACGGCTAGCTACTGATTTTGGACACATGCCATACTCATAACTGATTGAATGTAATATCACAATCTCTATTTAAAACTAATTGATTTGTGTATAAAACTTCGTAACTTTATCCTGCGAAACTGATTTCCTGGCTGGGTTCCTAAATAACTTTCGTCGCGCTCCGTTCAGAAAGAAATAGATTGCCATGTGAGAAAGAACATTTATCTAAATCTAGCAAATCGTAGTCATTTAACAAAATTAGCAGATCCTTTAAAAGATTTTATCCCACGTGAAGCGGTGACCTCCCCACGCATATAGCTGCTCATTTTCAATTAATAAGCACAGTATGGTAATTAAGTAACTCAGATTCTGATGTGAGTAAGCGCCCAACCTACACTTTAGGAAAGAAGTGTTAGTAAGACGGTTTTAATTTTTGATGTGAAATTCCAATTTTACGAATATTTAATTAAGAGGATGATTTAGACAAAATCTTAAAATCGGCATCGTTTCATCGATTCTGTGGGTGTAGAAAATGTGGTTTTATTTCCTTAAATGGTATATTGTAAAATACCATTTGGAAGTGTTCAACTTGTTTTTCAATATTAATTGGAATAGTCGTACAATGATTTACTTTAGACGGGATCACTCTCTGTTAATTTAAAACAAATAAAATCAAACCTACAGATAGTTTTGTATCTAATATTTTTTTGGGGATTATTAATACAAAGAATTCCTGACGCCGGCCGACGGACCACCTTTACTCATTTATTCTGTAAAGCTGTTGATTAAAATACTACTTCAGATATTCTCCATTTATTAATAAATTATTAAATTATTTATAAATAATAATATATTTTAGTTTTACTAATACATACTATGATCTATTTTTGATGATTTTCTATGTTTCCTAGACAGTAGACGAATCTCAGTAACAAAATATAATTGTGGTCAAATTCATTAAAGAGGTTGGTTGTATTTAGTACTGCATGGCGTAGCTGTCTATCCTATAGATATATTTTTTCAATAAAGTATTGATTTTCATGCACTTACGCTTCCCGTTTCCGGCTAAAGATACGGAAATTTGGACTTCTGCTAATTCTGTTTCCAAGTAGTGTCAGCAGTCACTTGAAAGGCATCCGAAATGACTTCCAATGTACTACTTAGTCACAGATTACCTTAAAAGGGATTTAATATTTTCAGAACTCGAGCTCTGAAAACACTTCCGTTAAAAAATTAATTCTTTTCGCAGCCACAAAACTCTTACCCTAAAAATATATTTACTTGTCAATCAGGTTTGTACTTGTCTCTCCTTTTAATTACTGTCATTGTAATTTGTTTGATATTTCTTGTCTCCAGTATTTACAGCTGTTTATAGGAAGTTGGTACCAACTGATATATTAAATAATTTGAAAGATATTTGAAACAATCGTAGTACCTAATTACTAATTATTAACAAACATCAAGTAATGTAATCGTTTCTATCTATATTCTTGTGATTTTTTTATTAATGTTGTCAATTTCAGAAATATCTTTGACAATACCCAACAATTTGTTTCCGCGTTGTCACCAAGCCATCATAACAACTTTAATTTAACAATCCTTTTACTTGTTGAACTTTTACTACTACTTTGTAACGACGTGACGACGGTCACATTATTTTAAACCAAACTTAAACAATTTCAACCTGAGATATAAAAAAAAGCTTGCCCATTCGATAAACAAAGCAGGAGGTAGAGAAAGAATTTCAAAAGCTGTAAGCAAGATCGATATCAGTGCACCCGTTCGATCTAATTTGCGTTTAATTTGTACTGTTAACATCATTGTATAAGGTTTATAACAAATAATTGTTGGATTTTTAAAAGATTCCATAAAATGACTAATAAATTCATATAATATAGTATGTGGAATTGCAACAGAGACGTGCGTTGGGTGGTCTGAAGTCGGGCGCCCGCGTGTGTGAGCTGGATATCGTTAAATGCAAGTAGGTATGTGACACTGGTTAATCATACTATGGGGTGGCCCTGCAAAGACAGAGCCGATTCCCACGTCTGCGAGCGTTTCCGGCGCCCGGACTGCAAAACCTGCAGCCACGCACTAGGTCGCGCAGTCACTGATTTGTGGGTGTGTTTTGTTTGTGAAATTCGCCGCCTAGTGCAGTGTTACACAGCGGTGAGTGAAATATTAACACATCCCTGGCATTCCACGGCTCACACCTCCGATGGTGAGGAGTGATATGGCGCCGCCAGACCGTCGTCGCAGTCCAGCAGCACGGTATTCGTTTCAGCTTCAATAGCATTACCTGCACCGGAAACTTGAACGCTGCGATGGGAACCGCGACCGCCACTTCATTATACGCAGTCCCTTGTCAACCCTCCGTCGGGTGGTCCAGCATCTTTGAATCGCCGCCATCTGACTCCTCACCTCGTTTTCCAAACGAACCCCCGCTGACTGCTGTTGATGACTTAATCGCCGTTCGCACGTACCCGCAGTTTAAAAGCACGCCGAAGACACGGCTTGCAAGGCCAAAACCACCATATAAAATAAGACGGGTATTATCGCTGTTTATGTTCGAACAAAGAACTAAACTTTCCACAAGACAGATAATTCATAACTGAAAACACCGAAGACCCTCGTAAATCTTATTTTAAAATCAAAATATGCGTGTTTTAGAAGATCAACTTGAATAGTTTTCGAAGTCTGTAAAAGCTGTCAACTGTATTTGCGTTAATCTCTTAATCTGAAAATATCGACAAGTGAGCAGAAATCCGGTACCATTCAACTCCAACTAAGAACGAAAACTAAATTTACAATTTATGATGATTCCTATGGAATTTGCAAGAACAATAATGGCTTTACGAATATTATTACTCATTTTCTTTCCGGATGCAATACTAAAAATTGCAATTAATACACATACACAACTAAAATATGTTTATTTTACTCGTATCATAATCCAGGAATAAGAAAATGGCATAACTAAATAACCAAAAGAACTATACTGTTTCAAAGAAATATTGAAAATACAAAAACCATAACCGCATTCGATCACTTTGAGTGACGTTAGTAACTTATTCTCATAATACTACATTATATCATAATATGCAATATAAAGGATAGTTTTGGCATCGTCTCGTCGGTGCAACCACAACCACAGAAATACACTTCCCAATTTTTTTGTGGTGAATTCCGGATGATATAATTTAGCTTCGATAAGGATTTTATTTGTTTTCGTTTAATTGCCTATATAGGATTCGAAATGTACTACCTATACGATTTTCTTTAAAAGGTATAGGACATTATATGGTAATAGGCGGACAATCTTATAAACACTAATATCATTCAAAATCCTGTAAGAAAGTTTACACTATAGTAGGTATTGATTAATGAATATCTCTCCATTATCAATATTTAACAACTATAGGTAGGAAAACTAAATTTTAAGATTGCAATTCAATTTACAATATTACAAACAAAACCCCAATACGCCTCGGATTTTTTGCTCCTTGTGAATTATTTACAACCATTTGATTCTTGTAAATCATGAATGTAATTTTCAAATTATTAAATAATCGAAACTTCAGCCACAATCTATCAGCTGAAAACAAATACCACCTATATGTTAATATTAGCTTCGAGATGCATACTTGAAACTGCAAAAACCTTTGAAAGAAGAAGCAAGCGTTGTAGTAAGAGCAGAATGCAGGTATTTACAGTGGTTTGTTAGAACGAACAATGCACTTGCAATAATTATTGGTGTACACCATTCGTTTCCGTTGTTTCTCAATATTCACAGTACATATTGCTCTGAGTTTAGATGTTTGCTACGTGACTGCGAATGCAAGCGCTTTATAATAATAAATCGTAGTACGGTTTCGTGCATGCATATGAACCCGACACCGCTCTTAGTCACAGACGGCAGCGGCGGTAGGTGTCAGAGGTGATTATCGGATGCTCTGCTGGCACTTGGCTGGCCCATAAATTCCCAGCTTCAACAATTGTTTAGAAACATGCCGAACCAGGACCTCCCATCGCCAGCAGGGGCAGTCGCCCTCGTTAGCAGTTTTCCCTAGTGATTCAGCAATATCGTTGGTAAATCACCGTTCCGAATCGAACTTCGGCAAATATTTACGTAAAGGCCCTTTTTCAGACATTATATATTAAAGAAGTTGCTTTCTGTTCACGGCGGATTAGACGCACTTGTGACAAGTAGATTTATGTACAAAGTGCCACATAATACTCAAACTACCTGTTCTTTATTGCCACGGTGTAAAAGGTAGTAGGTCCAAGTACGTGGTGGGTCTACTAAAGTATGAATGGGCCAGCGCCACCGAAGCCGACATTCGACCAAACAACACTCAATGAATACTTGGATGAATTGAGTTGTCAGGAAATGCTCGACATGTAATCGGCAACAATAGAGCTAGTAAATGTTTCACCCCCTAGGTTGAACAATTCACATACCTTTGGCTTGTATGCGACATCGTGTCGCCAGTCGCCACTAAGGTGTTTCTTGGAAATATCTTAAATTTCATGGTATCTTTAATAATTGCCCCTTGTAAACTCATCATGTAGTTTCACAACCTTTTACAAGGCCCTTCGACTTTATAACAGATACAGAGTATACTGAAAAAGAAATTGTTTATTATCGTTAGAAAAAATTTCCTTAAAATTTGTTACACCTATTTTTACTTCTCGGTTTTTCAGCATAGAAAACATAATGATTACAATTTACAAATCTAAACTGTTTTTGGATTCAGTTTTTAGCTATAATTGTTAATGTTTAATGGTAAATTAATTTTTATAATAGTCAAATGAACACAGGGTGGTTGTGGTTGATTAATCGAGGCGAATAATGAAGTTTTATAAAACACAAAAGAATTCGTTTTTCATTTATTCTAATTGATTCCAGAAGTGATTATTTCGTTTGAACTATTTTTTAAATTTCTATTTTAATAAAATCGTTAATAAAAAGTAAGTAAACGACTGTTTTATCCCCGAGACTGAATTTTAGTTTATGAAATAAATCAATGGCGTATGTTGCAAGAAGTATAGTATTTATGTAGTATGTAAAATGGCGTTTGATTAATATTACATACCTATTTTCTCTATTGTTACAGGAATGTACAGCAACCCTGAAATGACCATAAATTCTACAAGGTAAGCGAATTTTAATATCTTTCAATTGTATATATGCACTGTAAAAAATGTATGTAAAAAAACATGGTTTATAATGTAATTTTTACATGTGACAACAGGTAAACGAAAAAGTTACTGGGCACGAACTGTAAAGTCACATCTTCATGTAATACACACCATCCGAATGTAAAATTACTTAAACTCCAGTGTATATTTACATAACTCTGCAATTTCTACACGAATTCTGTGTAAATGTACAATAATTGTGTAAAAACACCCAAAAAGATGTAAATACACATCATTATATAAATGTGTATGTAAAAAAGCATAGTTTATAATGTAATTTTTGCATGAAGCGACATGTATACGAAACATTTACTAGTTACAGGCTGTAAAGTTACATCTTCATGTAATATATACCATACGACTGTAAACTTTACTTAAACCTTATTGTAAATTTACATATCGCTGTAATTACTACACGAATTCTGCGTAACTTTACAATAACTGTGTAGAAATACCGAAGATGATGCAAAAATAAATACATAATTAAATGTAATTGTTACATGAGGCGAGATGTATACAAAAAATGTACTGGTTACAGGCTGTGAAGTTACATCTTCATGTAAAATATATACCATTCACATGTAAAATTACTTAAACTTTATTGTACATTTGAATATTTCGGTAATTTCTACAATTAATTCTGTAAATTTACAATCGTGCAAAAACACTCAAATGGTGTAACTATACCTTACGAAATAAGTAAAGTTACCATGCCCTGCCCGTGCAATAAAATATATCAGAATGTAAAAAAATATAATGATTTTACTATAAATTTACATTTTTTGGTAACTAGTACCTAGTTTACTTCTATAAATTTCTAAAACTACTCATCTAAATGTACTAGGTACTAAAACAATAATGTAACACTATAGTATATTTTCTACTTAAAACATTATTTTCAAAATAAAGCATGTTCTGGAATGTTTAGTCTTCAGTTGCATTTCATCGCTGTCAGCAAAATTACAGCCTTGGCAAAACGAAGCAAATTCGCGCCTAAAATATTCTAAGAATTAAGACGTCAATTGTGCAATATCAGTTTAGATGCTGTGATTGGATGCTACCGATTCGTATTCCGCAATTCGCATTCATTGTTCGTTGATTTTTTGTGTGTGTTAGTGTGTTGTTTGGTGTAGCTTAGCGGTTCAACTATCATAGGGGTAAGTAAAATCTACACATTTTATTGATTATTAACACATCTTTAATAAAATAAATTAATTGTTGCCAATTAATTTTTTAACGTAACCTATATATTACTGTAGGTAATATTACTCCGGTAAAGCTTTATTATTGTTATTCAATGTATTTACTATTTACCTATTATTAATTTTAATAACTTGGTGTCTAAATGTGGATTTTAAATTACATATTCAGTTTAACGCCAACCCGTCCATCATTGGAACGATTAATCTGAGAACTCTTTACAAGGGGAAGCGTTCCTGGAATTGGTGAAACAAAAGCAACAAGTTTGATATTAGCATAGAAGTTTTCGTTATTAAATCTTTTTTTAATATCAATAGGTATATATTTATAGTAGTATATTTATATAAAATGTCTTCTTTTAGTTGTAATATGTGTGGGTACAAAAGTCTGTCAATTCATAAATATAACTTGCACCAATTTCACCATCGAAATTCATTGCATGCAAAATTTAAATGTTTGGAATGTATCGCGGAATTTTCAAAGTATACCTGTTTTAAACAACATGTATTTCGAATTCATTTTAAATCGGCCAATAATAAGTCGAGTCGTGCAGTAAGCAGTGAACTCCTTTTCAAGTGCAATGTAGATGATTGCGATTTTCAAACATGCCTCATAAAAGACTTGTCAGTACATATGTTCAAACATTTAAGGGCCGGACTGATTATAAATTGCCCTCATCCTAATTGCATAGGAATTATTTAAACAGGCCACACAAAAGAAAGTCAACGGGTTATACATCGTCGCCAAAAGAAAGGAAAGTTATGTCAAATCGAAAAGCAGGTACGAATTTACATCAACATTTTCTTATTTTTATATTATGCTTTTGTAATTGTAGGATGTCAAAATTGGCAGCCTACATCGGACGTTCTTCCCATTGCACCAGAAACGCTGGCTGAAAAAAAGGATTATTTGTTTAATAGAGCCGCCGAGGCTGATTTTTCCTGCAATGATGACGATTTGAAATTGTTAGATGAAACGTACGCTATGCAGAGACTGTTTATTAATAATCCTTCTCCACCAACAGTCTCTGAAATACTCGGGGAATGGCCAATATTATTGAAGAGTGAAGTTATTTTTTGGCATTTCCATAAATTAATGAATCAAAGTATAGATGATTTAGAAACGACGTTTATTCTGAAGGCTCCAAAGATTTTAAAATTTGGATTGTGTAAGAAATTTATAGAGAGTGTCCCAGAAAATAATGAAGAAAGGATAGAAAAATGTTTCCATGTTTTCGGCAAATTTTTCAATGAAGACGATAGTGTCATTATCATCCCACTGAAAAAGGTTATTTGCTTAAGTTTTTCCATCTGTTTCGTCATACTAATTTTATATTTGCAGAACGAAGATGTAACAGACCAAATCAAAAATGTTCCTTGCATTGTCATAACAGGTGAGCACAAATAAACATACATTGTATCGGGAACACATTGTAGGCACCTATGTTTATATGTCTCCTTAATTTTTAGATTTCGACGATAACAGACAATTTTCAATTTATATTGAAAAAATTAAAATTAATGAAACTGACAGTTTCATTAAGGCATTTAAAATATTATTTGCTGTGTATTATAATTTAAATATGTGTTATCCCAAACAAAGTTCTATCACAATGGAATTTATTCAAAGATATATCATGAAAATTCACCCCGATAAAGGGTCTAAAAATACAAAGAAGAAATCCAGCTCTAAATTAAAGATTATATCTTTGATAAACAAACTGTCTAATATTGAAGATTAAAATATTAATTTGTATAATATATTCCGAAAACTCCCGTAACGTGTATCATGTATCAAATGCCAAATTCAATTAGTTAAAATAAAGATCCCCATTTGCTATTAGTAATAATGGCCCCACTTTCAATTTAAATTTAAAGCTTTTGCATTTTTGTGTATTCACTTAAGTGTCAAATGGAAAATTGAGTTGGTTAATATAAAAATCCCTATAAATTTGTTAAATAACTATAAATATAATTAATAAAATGTATTTAATAATTCAAATGTCCCAGTCACTACAGAAAAATGCAAAAGCTTTAAATTTAAATTGAAAGTGAGGCCATTATTACTAATTGCAAATGGGGATCTTTATTTTAACCAACTGAATTTGGCATTTGACACATTAAACGAAAACGTTATGGTAGTTTTCGGAATGTATAGTATAGTATAGTCATATTATTTTTGTAATGCTCTAATAGAGTTTTAATTAGTCTATTTTTGGAATTTGGTTTCAATCAAAGAAGTCTGAGGACACAATACGGTAAAATCCATGGGGAGCCTTTAGACAGCCCCGTATTTACTGTTTAATACAGTATATTGTAATATTTCATATTTCTTATTTACCAGTTAATGTTCTATGTTCTACTCGCACTTAATGCTTGATTTTTAATGTTATCACTTATCATGATCAGGGTACCTATTAGACTTTATTCGTTTTTGTATACAGTGCGCGCTATAAGAATGGAACTTACCATATAAAACCAAAAATAAATGTTTTTGTTTGTAATAATCCTGAAACACGTCGGCGTTTTTTTCTGCTAAAAATACAAATTGTCTTTCAAACCATTTTTTCTAGAATTCCACATTTTTAAGCGATAAACGTCATCAGATTTTTTTAAATGACAACCTCAATTTTTTGTGGTGTGGAATAATTACTTAGTATAAAAATGTTTATACCCTTTACATATATGAAAATTTATGAGAAATAATATGTTGAATGTTTGAATAACACCTTTATTGGGAACAAAAATAAACAACGAATAAAGCAAAGATTTCAGGTATTAAAGCAAATGCTCAAAATTATATCCATTTATGTCCGTTTTAGTCGGTATGTTCATACTTTTGGTGCGCACTGTTTATATAACTTACTATGTAGTTTTACTATTGCTTATGCATTAATGTTTGTACTTTTTGTTATCTTTATTAAACAATTACATAAATAATATTTATTGTTTACGTATCATTGCTCGCATACCATGTAAAATTACAATGGCAAATGTAATGTTTACAATTTAGGGATGTATTGTTGCTTCCTACTATGTATAACTACAACGGCTAATGTAAATTTTACATTGTACAAATGTATTATTACTTTCGTACCATGTAAAATTACAAAGGCAAATGTAAAATTTACACTACAAATGTAGTATTGCTTCCTTATAATGTAAAATTACAATGGCAAGTGTAAAATTTACAATTAAGGTATGTATTATTGCTTCTCACTATGTAAAATTACAAAGGCGAATGTAAATTTTACACTGTACAAATGTATTATTACTTCCGTACCATGTAAAAGTACACTGGCAAATGTGAAATTACAATTTAGGAATGTATTGTTGATTACCTATATTGTAAAATTACATTCATATGTGTGCTGTTACATAAAGATGTAACTTTACATTGATTATCATTGGTTACAAAGTTGCCTGTGATAATCAATGTAATTTTACATAAAAATTTTTTACAGTGTGGTTCTTCGTACTAAAAATGCGATTTTTCTAAAAAATTATTAGTGAAGGGAGAATTTAATTTGATCCAGTCGGTAAATGCAAACGGAAGAGATTATCGGTAGGTACCTACTATCAATAAATAGGAATGTTAGTTCTTTCAATCTCGTTCACGTAAATAAATTCAATTTACAACAGAACAGTTTACAGTTTACAACAACATTTAGTTCAATAATAATATCTGTGGTACCTATATATATTTTTTAGGAGAGAAAAATGGATTAGTGTTATTATTGCATTTAGTTATCAGTTCATTTACATTTTTATGCTCAGTATTTCGTGTACTATACCTACCATTATGGAAAGTGTTCGCGAGTTTGCAAAATGGACCTACAACGCATGCATGGGGATCTCATAAACGGCAACAGATAGAAAGATTTATTGAGGTGTAATTTATAGGCAATGACGCAAAATGGTTTGCAGATTATTAATGCACTTTTTAATGCAGATTTCAAAACTCAAATTAAATATTTTGTAACTCACCAATTTTTGCAAATATTGACATTAACTTTGCTTTCTCAAATATGCGTCAACGGCGGCCATACCACCATCGCCAAAAGCTCTTTTTTTCCTTTCCACTGGTACCTATCAGGTTTGATAGATTTATCTAGATACATAGTGAAGTTATAATAGAAGAACTATTTTTTTTCGTAGTAAGTAGGCCATGAAAATATTTTTTTACAATGGGCTAAAATACTTTTGTGAATAGTTGATTACCACGTGCTTCTAACAACGTATGCTAATAAAATAATATCAAAATTGTATAAATATTCTTCTATACCTGCGTTATACTTCAGTTCTTAGACATAGGTATCTATGCATTATGATTACCATAAATCATTTCAAAATGTTGTGGTATTAGTATCAGTACGTGAAGATCTTGAATTATATGACAAAATTAAAAGTTTCTTTTGGAAATAGTCGGCAAAGCCAATAAAGACCCAGGAATTATACTTGACCTACTAGCTAAACGAAGAGTTTGTGGTATTTCCGGAACCATTCAAGCTCGAAGTTGCGCTACGCTGTCAGGTATAGGTTAAACAGTCTACGTTAATCATTTTTTATATCTCTAACACGTTTTTGCTAATTGTAAAGTCTACGTAAAATTAGCTCACGTGTAATATACGAGTAGTTAATAACGTATGTTGATTCTTGATGGTCGTAATTTCTGACCTTTGAAATATACCTTAACGGAAATGGAACGGAAATTCTTGAGACGAGAAGCTTAGACATACGTAATTGCGTAATTATTTTACACACAGAGCTGTCATCGGATTAATGTGCTGTCTATAATTAGTCGTGCAATAAAATTGTATGAACCATTGTATAAATACCTACGAAAATATTTATCCAAGAATGACTATGCAGTTAGCCTTTACTATTGACTTTTGGCTAATCGTGGATCCGTTATATAGGTAGTTACACCCAAATGAGTAAATTAAATACAGAAAAAAATTAAACAATAATTGTTGGGTATTCCCATAAATTAACCACGGGGAAATTTTTTCTCCTTCAATCTTATATAGGAATCGTCCTTGCTAACTAATTTTTTTCTTGGTGCAATTATTGCGAAATGTAAAAATATTTAATATCTGTATTGTTATTCAGATAATTAAGGCATTTATATAAAAGAAATATAAATTAGTTGCACCTACAAGGTAATGAGTATTATATTACGTACCTTTTGGAGTTAATTGCACGATTATCAACAGCAATGAACATGATGTGGAAATAACTATACGTCACAAAATTTGGGGTATTTTCAAACTAAATTAAAACAATAATTCGGTTATTTTCCTGTAGCACTGATCATCCACGAATATGATTATATAATACAGTGGAATTTTTAACTGTAGAACCTAGCAGCTTCTGGTATAATTTTTCCAGAGTTTAAAAAATATAGATGATCATAATAAATTTTGTAATTATTGTTAAACTGGAATATAAAATAAGGCCGTGAAAAGTGCTTAGTGCATTCTGTTGCAATTTCTAGTTTAAAAGTAGGACGCATAACAAGTACATGCTCCAACACATGTTTCTCACCCACATTTATTGACTCCAAAGTATAATATCTAGCCATGTATAAACAGCATCCATTACTATGGTAGACATTAAACTAAAAATTCAAAAAATTAAAGAAAGAACCTGTACCTACCCTTATCCAGATTATTTTCTATGTAGTGACAATAAATGTTAGGTTTTCTTGAAAAATAGTCATAATTAATTACAAAACTCATATTCAAAAAAATATTTTTTTCTTAAGAAGAAAATCCTAAGCTGAAATTTTAAACCAGGAAATGACTAAAGATTTACAAAGATAACAATCAGGGCATTCAGTATTTCAATGGGTATTACGTGGAACTCTATTGACTGAAAAAGTTCCGCCGAAAGAGGTATTTAAATTATTTGAGAATGAAAAGTGTAAAACTGTTTAGTGTGGTAGCAAAGTCATTCTTTTTCTGGGAAAATTTTACCGCAAGCTATATCTTGGTTAATAGTACATTGTAATGCAGTAATGTTTACCGGGAAAATCCGAAACTAACACTGCACGGGGTCTTCCGCCCCTTGAAATGTTAAAACGCTATCAACAATAATGCGGATCCTTTTGTTTCCAATGGCGCTCGTTGAAACCTGTTTGTTGCAAACAGAAATAATCTTCCTTTTCACTGTACAATCTTAAGTGTAAGAACGTTCGATCTTTAAAGTCATAAATCACTAACAAAATCGACCATAATGTGTTCAAATATCCTTGTAAAGGTGCCGACAAAATATACCTACTTCACATTCTATTGAAGGATTTTCAATGCTATAAAGTCAATTAGACTTTGAATACCAATGAAGGAGCTCTGCCCATTGACTTGCTATTTTAACTGTAAATAATCTCTAGATTTTTGAGAATTTATTATTATATTATTATTTATTATATAAACTTTTAAAAATAACTCAAACAAAACTTTTTTTGTTTGAACGTCAGTAGCTTACGGAAATTTTATACCAGAAATGTTGGTGTGTGCATTATACGTCAAGATTAAAGTTTCCACATACACATTCCCATGTTCCACCATAGCTTTAGTAAGTGTACTTGTATGCCAAACTCTACCGTTTAGCCGGATAATCTGAATGTTCTACCTACACGAGCGAACAAATGCGAACCAACCGCTGACTGTAGTCACGATTCTAGTACCTACTGGTGTACGGCATTGGTAAATTCCGCTTACAATTTTAGGGTTACTGATCGATTTGTATGCTTGAAATTGACAATTGTTGTAAATTACCGTTTCATTAACCAACTTCTTTATTGATAATTACGTCAGTTGAATTGAATAAAACATAACGAAAGGAAAAGGCATCTATACAAGAAAACCCCATGGTATGACTTTGGGTTATTAGAATATGGTCTGTGGAAAACTCTAGAAATTCCAATATATTACCAATGATTTCATAAAAATTCCACTAAACCAAGGTTACCAGTAATTCCATAACTCGCAAAATTTTATATAGACTTTTCATAGAGTTTGTTATTTTAACATTAAATAGCGTTGATCAGTCAACGATGTTCAAAATGCTTTTTGTGCTGGGTGAAGACAAATAATGTGAGGTAATAACTTGATTTTTCTCCCCGTAAGGAATAAAATATTAGCTTATGTTTATCAGCATAATAGATAACTTTATTCTGTACTAGAGAATAAAATTTACAATTCTCCCTAAGGTAACCAAAAAAATTACTTGTTTCCTAAGCAATAGATATTCAGATTTACTTTTTTCATGATAAACTAACTTGATGTACTAAGAGCAAACCGTACCACTTTTTACAAAATTGTGTGTACACATCTATTAACTTTCCCCGACTGAAAATAGTTTCGGCTCCCCACGGTCGTCTTAAACTCTTACAAATTAAAACAGCCATTTACTCCCTCCAATTTGTGAATTAGAAGATAACAGTCAATCTAGGGTAAATGGTTTTTATTCCACAAACTTCTCTTACTATTCAAATATTAAGCTTTTTTTATTATTTAGGTAGAGTCAGTGGTTGGATACTCTAGATAATATTCAACAAAAATGATAAAGATATTATAGAACGAATGGTGGTAATTCAAAACTGTACATGTTACGAAACTAATAATAGGTTAACCTAAGTAAGCTGATTTGGAAATGCCTGGAGCAATAAACAATTACTAAAAGATATCTCAAACGCGATGATCGTATAATTTTAAGAAAACGGCATGATGATTAGGTCAAATCAAAGTAAAGCAGTAAGTTGATAAAGAAGTTTGCAGTAATAAATAGAATAATTAAAACCAAGGAAATTTAAAACAGACATTGGTTTCTGCGCGCGTGCAAATAACCTGAAAACTTTTTTTTTCAGAAAAAGGTTAGGTTTTATTTGTTGTTGTCTTATAATGCAAAAACAGAATGCCAGTTTTATAAGCATAAGCAATAAAAAATAAATAATAGCTAGAAACCCTAAATATTTCCACATCTTCTTTCAAAAGTAACTGCACTTTGGGGAAATGGTAAATCCATCTAGATCTAGATGAAAGTACGAAATGCATAATTATTCTTGCAACTTAATTATTGCTATTATTTGTACGTATCATGGGTTGCCTAATACAAGGCGCTTTTTACAATTAGCTGATAGTCTTGTGTTGCTGTTTCATTTATCTATGTACGCTACTCAAAATTCGCGTTACTTATTGCACCGTTCTATATACAATAATTTTTCTTGTTATATACAATATTCAATTAAACACATAGTTAATTTTAAATTAAAATATGCGAACTAAAAAACTAAAATTAATTATAAATTATACAAAAAATGGTTATAGTTAACAATCTAAATTTTTTTCAATTATAATTGGCAGATGTTAGAATTCTCACAATTGCAATTGATGATCCAATTGGGCTCTTATTAAAAAAAACAGTTGATTATGCTATATGTAAGTACCTTCTGATATAGTTAAGCTCATGGGGGCAAGGCAGAACCATTAAGCACCAATTAATCGCGAATTTTTCGTGAACGTTTTTAAAAAATATTCTTGATTTTTGTCTATAAGATATAGCATAATATTATTCAACTTTAGCCTACCTTAAGTCCCAAGTCCAGGATCATATTTCTGCCACAAATATCAATGGACAATTTGCCCCCATAAGAGGCTAATAAATAAAACCATTCTAGTCATCTACTCTATTCTCAAAGTCCGAATTTTGTAGATTAATTTAAGACGCGGTTACTCCAACCACTATAAGCGTACACCGGACCAGCTCCACTTGCAGTACTTTCGTAATCTATTCTTTCAGGTACTATCTCGTATTACTTGTTTATTATTTTATGCTAAACTGTTGAATGCAAACTGTTGTGTATACAAGGAATTCGGATGTTCACACGCAACTGTGCGAAATAAGCTTACAAAGTAGATTTTCTGGTCCATTTCAAAATTTACATTTTTAGTTCATTTAATTAGAACATTTTATTTAACTTTAAGCGTTTTGGTTGAAAGGACAAAACGAAAGTGGTTACCAGGTTCTTATTTGTAACCGAAGTTGTTTGCGGTTATTCAGAAACGAAACTTAACTGTACCGTATATAGTGACCAATTTGCCGACAACCAGTCAGAGATGTCCAGTGGTGATAACACAATCTCAGGCGAGTCTCAGACATTAAGAGCAGAGAATTGCATTCTGTTTTTCTTACCTTCGGGAGCCTTTAGTCCCACACCGACAGGTAAAAGTTATGTTAGTTTTTTGTAGAGTAGTTTCTGATGTTAACATGCAATAAAAAATTTGGATTGTGGTTTAGTCTGTGTTCGTTTTGTAAGTTATTTGCATTTTACATTTGTTGAGTTTTGGATATCTTCTTTTATAATCTTTTCGTGTTTTCAGTTTTATTCTTATTTTAGAAAAATGTCTGATGATCCTAACGCCGGTGTATTTTACCTTGCATTGTTTTATTTTGTGTGCTTTGTCTTAGCTTAAAATTATTTTATTGTTAAAACGGTCGATTGTCTTTGGTAATCTGAAAGATATTTAAAAACTCCAAGATGTTTTTATATTTATTCAGATTTTTAAGTTTTATTAAACATTCATTATCATTGTAGAGATCCGGTTGAGATTGTACTAGTAATATGTGTAAAACATTAGTACGTACAATATTCTTTTACAGTAAGATAATTATTTGCCTCTTTCCCAATTTTTAGGTAACGGTTGTCCATTTTAAGCGGCTCACTAATATATCTTTAGTAATAAACATATCTGAATAATTTTCGACAGATATGGAGGCCTCCGTTTCTACTAAGAAAAAATGGTGATTTTTAAAGATTTTGTAGTTGAAGAAACTCTTTAACGTTTCACATTATCTATAGTATTACCTCAATTTCTAGATTTTCTGTATGGTTCTGCAGTACCACCTATATGTATATACTATGTACCTACTTATCAGAATTGTCTCTACTAAATATAAATTTTGTTTTTAAACGCTCATATTCAAACCTATGTGCTCACTGTTCTGTATGTTCCTTGTATTTGGTGCTGAAGATCATTAATGTTATCCGCTTATATCACTCCACCGTCCGCATATCTTATCGTGCTAATTGCGTGACCGTTTAACTTTTACACCCGTATTTATTTACTTCACCGACTCCACATTTTAATTGTTATACCCTCCTCCAATCTCACTATAATGTCTTGGTCTTTGTCTAAAGAGTATAGGAGCAAGAAATTATTAGGATGTAAATTGTAACTATAATTGTAACTGTCTACACCCGCAAGCAGATTGCAGTCTTTTAAGTACCTAACATACGTAATTACTAACATAAGTACATTAAAATGGCATTTAAAGCTGAAGAATGAAGCTACCGTTCACAAATTACAGCAATAGAAATATTTTTGATGTAATCAACAGATAGATACTTTGATACTTTTCGTACCATCCCGTGTTAGTTTATTGGTTGACCAATGACTAATTCTCATAATATATGTAGGTATATGTAACTTATAACATTCATAGTTTACTATAATTTTTTATATTCTCAAACCAAAAAATTTAATTAAAAGAATAAATGCTTTCCTTGTGGTCTTAAAACGGTAATTTTGAACACTTCGTGATTTAAAGATAATTACGTCTTTGGTATTTATTCTTGCGTCATAACTAAAAGAAGAACATCTGCTGCACTTACATTCAAAATGCAAAAACCCATTAATAGAAGTCTTTGCTTGATTTTTTTGCATTATCTTATATATCTCGATGTACTATTTTCCTGTCTGTATCACGTATTAAGTATTTTATTATTTCAAATTGGTTGTATTTTGAAATATCAATAATTCAGACATCAGAATTTTAAAAAATAAAATGGAAGGGAGAGTTTTCTACTCTCAAGGAATATTCAACGCTGACCTCTCTCCGTTCACTATTTTGTAGCCTGCTAGTTATAATGATAATAAATTATATCTACTATTAACTATAGGTACTATCTATAATCATTGCATATAATATAATATTATGAATTAAAATGTACCTATTCAGGCATCGGAAGAACAATTAGAAGATATCCAATGGAAAGCCACAACATAATAATACCAATAGGATATTCTAGGTCGGAAAAGCACACCCCATTCTTAAACGTAAATCAGTTTTACTCCCATAATATTTGTCTTAGGCAATTATTTCTTCACTAATTTTATCTAATACCAATATTACTATCTTTTAATAATGTCCAACTTTCTGACATTTATTTAGAAATCGTAATGAGCTACTTTGCAACAAAAGCGTGATAAAGTGATCTCTTTACCGCACTTGTATCCGTATGGTAGACTTACATTAATATTAGAGTTCTGAATGTTTATCATATTTTCATTTTCTCCCATAATTTTTTTTTTTTTGCAAAAAGGTTTCTACATACCTACCGGTATATCTACATTTATTGTTGTAGGTGAAGTGATTTCTAGGGTATTTTGATCATTGATTTTTTGACAATTTTTCTCAAAACTCTGTATTAGAGATTTTTGAGGAATTATGTACTAGTTTTTTTAATATTCCCTAACATCTTCAGTTTTTTTTAAATTTATTAGTAATATTAACATTGTCCGTAGACGGAGCATCTCGATGAGAAATAGAAATTAATCGCACAGAAATTAGTGTTATTGTTAAATCTGCGCCCACACCGTTGTAGGTACTACCAGCCATTTTGATTTTAACACCTTATCAGCAACTACTAATGACAGCATCTTTAGTTTTATCAAGCGTAGCGTCATGGAACAGTGTGATCAAAACATTATGTGTTCGAACTATTATGAACTACTGCTTATCATATAGCTACCTACATATTTTTCCTTTAGAAATTTGTAAAGAGGTTCTATTTGGAAAATTACATAAATTTGTTCAAGGGCAGACAACACAAATTTTATACTATGTATCGTAATATTTTGTAGTACTCAAGAGGATATAATATTTGCGAAACGAGAGAACGCGTCTGTCATAAATCATCCGAGTGCTAAGTTCAGAATCATTGCTAAATTGGCGGATTTTCCACAGAAAATCATAATTTTCCATGAGTAATGAAGGTTTCATTGTTCAAATTACATAAATAACCACTCATAATAACCAAGTGTCATTATTTTCATTATAATTTGTACAAATAAACACCAAATTTAAACAACAATACTCTTCACTGACTTTATCTACTTTCGAATTCTAAACCGAGATAACCGCAGTCTACAACGTGTCTAGTGAGTAAGTTGGGCAGGTTTCACTAAGAATCGGTAGTTTCAAGGAATAGACTGAGTTTTCGTGGGAACGGGCGGGCCATTCGCGGAATGGCTTCGTCGGGCAATGACAGATAACCTTGGCATTAGTCGGGCGGTCCACTCCTCACATCATTCACACATGTCTTATATACACAACTTGCAACTCGATAAACTAGTCCGGTTGATAGCAACATTAGTGGAACACGGTTATTCTTTTAAAAATTGACATCAATTAGATTAATAACTATAATTGTACGCTCACGATTTGAAGATGAAGCAGAGTAATTCGGAATTTTACTAATCACACTAGCCAATTATTTCTTGTAGACATGCCGCAGAAACTTTAGAATAGAATGAACAGGAAAATGAATGTCAATTATGAAACAATTTTTACAGAACATTAAACGGACGCAATTAGAAAATATATAATAATAAACTAATGATTACACCAAAATATATTTTTAAATTTTGTACCACTTCCACGGAATAATTGCTACCGTTATAATTAAGAGGTATATATCTTCAGGACACTCAGGGAAATTAAAAAATGTATCCATTGATATCCATGCGTATGTATGGATTTCAAAAAAACAAAGTATACCTTGAAAATGTTTTGCTTATTGTCATTTAATGCTTTTAAGAAATGGAAGTACAGTTCAACTGAAATTGGATGGCTCGTGAATTGCGTAGACGTGCAAGATAGAACTGACGAAGCGTTCTCTACCACTGCCCATCCAGGAACCAAGCAAGGGTCATCCAATTTCTGTTGAACTGTAGGTACTATAACTAAATCACAAATAAAGTAATCGACACATTGATAATAACAAGTCTAATTATCCCTGGCACAAATTGTATTGCATGCGATAAATTGGTACCACTAACACTAAATAATTATATAATATCACCGATATCTAGTACCTACTTACTTAAACCATAGGTATATGCCACAATGTTCAACAATCACATCACAACGAGATTCGAACCTGATACTACCCCGTCTTTAAATAAATGTTGCAGTTACTGAACCAAACAAAACATACATTCATATTTACCAGCAGCATATCAAATTGAGTTAAGGCCGCTACACACACGCAGGCGGCCCTTCCGGCGGCCTGCACAGATGTCAACTGTACAGGCCGCCGGAGAAGCCTACACACGATCGAATGAAAACTATGGTTTTGTCAGTTCATCTTCATTTATAACAAGTGGAGGTTGTCCTAGTTAGATTGAAATCTGAAGAATTGATACTGCTCAGTATAGCAGCAGTGGCTTGCATAGTGAAATTAAAACATAAAAAATCCATTGCTAAGAACAGAAAAAGAAAATGGTGTAAAGACTGGCTTTGACAAAGGTCTAAACTCTGTTCAGGATAAGCTGATTCTTCATGTAAACAAAACCACGTGACTGCAGTACTATTCACAAGGTGCGCGCTCTACGTAAAACGCTTGCGGTTACCTAAATAACTAAACATTTTATGAATGTTTGTTACATCTTGAAAGCAAGTAAAGTAGTTATACCCCCAATAACAAATTTTCAAATACTTATGAATAAGATTAAATTTAAATCTCAAATTAATTTGGTAATTACACTAATGGAAAATTTTAAATACTTATGAATAAGATTAAATCTCAAATTAATTTGTTTCAGTCTCCCGAAATTCTCGAAGTATTCTTCTTACCGAAGCCACACTAACTTCTCAGTGTTGGCCACATGTTGCACAATATCGGTTAACGAAATATCCGAATTTTGGGCTAATGTTTCACTATATAATTTTAAAATTAACTGTTTTTCGCGTAAACTAATACTCTGCCTCTTGCGCTTTATGCTTTGCTCAGGAGACATTTCCATTATTGTCACTTACTCAATCACGATAATGAACTGACTGAACGTAATTACTTCCCCGTGTTAAGCAGGTATTCTTTAACTCCGCAAGTATACACCCCTTCCCGTTCAGCAACCAATACCAGACCTCGCTACCAGCCATGTGACTACCGGCCCACGTGGTTTTGTTTACATGAAGAATCAGCTTATCCTGAACAGAGTTTAGCCGTTTCCTGATCGGTCAAAAATGTGAGCAGGTCGTAGTACCACAAATGAGGAACATAAGTATCTTCTTCGCCCATACGGGGCCATACCTAAATGTTTCGAACTATTTGCTTTTCTTAGTTCCTTTCTAATGCGCTACGCAAATTATTAATTTTTTTTACCACCGTGTCTTTAGTAGCGGCATCATCAACTTCGCGCATTTTTGCTACTTAAACTTCATACGGAACAGCCTTTTTATGTTTATCCATGTATTCTTTGGACGTCACTTTCCATAGGCAAGGATGTGCTCTATACAGTTCGATGAATTCTGTTTAAAAGTGTCTTTTTTATTTTCGGAACACATGTTTCTTCCATGTACTTCACACCCGAACTGAAGCATTTGGCCTCTTTTGCATCCACACGCTCAGTTTATGCAGGTCTGTGCAGACAAATTTCAAGCAAAGACAGAAATCCGTCCGGCCAATTATTTGGTCTGCACAGGCAGCCGGATTCGCATACACACTCGCAGTTTGGCATGTGCAGGCCTGGACTGTGCAGGCCGCCGGATCGACGGCCGGTGTAATGTGTAGGGGCCTTAGAACAAAGACATAAGTTATACAACTTACCTATCGACGTTTTATTCTATGTTAAAGGCCCCTACACATTACACCGGCCGTCGATCCGGCGGCCTGCACAGTCCAGGCCTGCACATGCCAAACTGCGAGTGTGTATGCGAATCCGGCTGCCTGTGCAGACCAAATAATTGGCCGGACGGATTTCTGTCTTTGCTTGAAATTTGTCTGCACAGACCTGCATAAACTGAGCGTGTGGATGCAAAAGAGGCCAAATTACTTCAGTTCGAGTGTGAAGTGTATGGAAGAAACATGTCTTATGAAAATAAAAAAGAACACTTTTTAACAGAATTCATTGAACTGTATAGAGCACATCCTTGCCTATGGAAAGTGAAGTCCAAGGAATACATGGATACGCATAAAAAGGCTATTTCGTATGAAGTTTTAGTAGCTGACCGATCAGGAAGCGGCTAGACCTTTGTAAAAGCCAGTCTTTACACCATTTTCTTTTTCTTTTCTTAGCAATGGGTTTTTTATGTTTTAATTTTACTGTGCAAACCACTGCTGCTACACTGATCAGTATCAATTCTTCAGATTTCATTCTAACTAGGACAACCTGCACTTGTAATAAATGAACATGAACTGACAAAACCATAGTTTTCATTCGATCGTGTGGAGGCTTCTCCGGCGGCCTGTACAGTTGAGATCTGTGCAGGCAGCCGGAAGGGCCGCCTGCGTGTGTGTAGCGGCCTTAAGATGTTTTTCTAATTTATTTTCACCTTGAACCTCAATCTTGTGCTTTGTTGGTTGCTTTGTATTTTAAGAAACATTTTAATTAATTCATAGAGCTACTAGATATTAATCGTACCTAATACCCAATCAAATACTACTAACTACAGGGTGTTTCTTAAATGGCGGACACGGAGAGCACTACGCGATTCTCATGTTAAAACTGAGTTGAAAAAGTATAAGCGATTTTACCCTAATATATTTAGTTTCCGAGTCATTTACATTTTAAAATTTTTAAATTTCACAACATTGCATGCTTGCACTTACTTTTTTTAAACCTTTTCAGTGTTTTAATAAAGCAGTATGAACAAGTTCCCTAGGTAATACCCATAATACCCTCATAGCTACCATGCAATGTTGCAACATATTGAAAACAAAATTGACAAGAGATGTTTATCAGAACAAATGTCTTCAGAATAAGGAATGCAAATTTATTAAGACTACTTGATACTTGATTAATGAACAATATAGAACGGTTAAAATTTTCCCGTTTTTCCAAAGTGTGAAGGAATTGTATCTCAATCGTTAGCAATCTATCTGAAACTAGCGAAGAACGGGCATTATGGTATTATATTTTTCAAATCTGGAGGGGGATGTCGTACTGTGCTCCGTGTCTGCCATTTAAGAACACCCTGTATATTGTTACTTAATTAAAGTTACGTTGTACATATCCCGATATTTTAAGTTCAAGTCATCATACATAAATTCTAATTTCCAAAGATAATTCGAATTCGTTAGAGCTTTTAGATATAGATTTCGCAGATTTCGTGTTTCGTTGATTGTATTAAAATTAAATATTCTCTAGCGAGCAGACCTAAGTTTTATGTATTTAGTCAAGGTTCGATGTGAATGTTAGCTAAACCATTTTTAAATGCTCGAAATTAAGAATTATTTCGGCCTTGCTAAAAATGCTTGGACAATGTCCACTACTGAAATTTCAATTTTTGATAAATGCAAGGATACTTCAACAAAATTATAAGAGTTTCAGTATTCAATAGTCTTATATATGAACTAATGTAGGTATACTACGTACCCAACATCTTGCGAAAGTCGTAATGATTTGGTATAGGAGCCTGTATAGTAGGCTGTTGCACTTTATTAATTGAAAATTTCCAATCAACGCGTGCACAGAAAAGTAGTTAAGAGATCCGAAGATTAAGAGAATTTTGTCACGTCCGCATAAATACATAAGAGTGCTGTAGACAGTGTAGACTATAGAGAAGGATGTACAAAAATTATAAATATGATGGATGTTCCGATCCAAATTTTCGCCAAATTATAGTCCGGAAATTAAAATAAAACTTCGTATTCAACTATTCACACATATTCGTGTTTGTATTCGTGCTTGTGTGCACGATTTACTCGTTGAGGATGGGTTTTAGGGTCTCTTAATGGTATTGAATAATTTGTAAATTTAACATAAACCCCTCAAATCTATTTTATTACATTTACTTTAAAATAAAATATCTGCAGTTAGGAAGTCGGCTGAAATTTTGATGAAGGCGGCAGCAGGACTGAGAGCTTTTTTTCACGGGAACCACGGGCCTTGCACCAACCTCACTCCGGTGGTTATACCCCTGGTGCAGGGACTTGTTTCTACCAAAACGGAAGTTATATTCTGAAAAATTACAAACGGTAACAGTGCCGTTTTCTATTTAAACTTGCAGAAACTTGTTTCCACCAAAAATAGGCCAACATCCAACACTATACTTTTGTTGTTTCTTTTTTTCAATAAATTACTATTATTCCGACCGGCTTGGTTTCCGTTTGCTTTAGTAAATATTGCTATTGCTTCTCTTTTCGCCGTGGTTTATAAAAGTTGATTAAATTAAATTCCAATTATCAGTTTCATTCCTTATTGATTACGTCTACTTTTATTTATTGTTTGAAACTGAAACACGAGTTTTACAGAAATTATGATCCAGCAAATTCTTCTTGGCAGACTCAGCCTGTGGCCTGTACAGTGTAACGTCAAATCCAGAATTAACGGAAATAAGCAGATTGTCATGTATAAAATTTCTTCTGAACCGACATTTAGGAAAGCGGAACTAGGTAGTACCCGTATAATAATACTAGGTATATTGTTTTATTAACTTTTATTAAAATCAAAAATGCAACTTTTTGGACTGTGTCCGTAAATGAATTTGAAAGTTACTGAAGTTAACACTTTACAAAATTAAATTCTGTTTAACATTAATCACAAAGATGTCATAAAACATTAGTAGGTACGCATGCTATATAGGCTCCATGGAATAACTAAGAAAACTGTATTAGTATAAAACCTTGACGACGCAAATTTAATCAATTTTATAGTTATTTGTATACCAAGGACGCGAAATGTGTCTTTATCGTACCGAGAGAAAATTGTCGCCGAGGCCGCTTGCGGCCGAGGAAAGACAATCTCGAGGGCGCTAAAGAATTTCGCGGACAAGGTATACACAATATTTTTTGTGCAACCGTAAAAAATGCGTAATTGTAAATGTTATTGCTTTTAGAAAACCTACAGCTTAATTCATTGTAAATAGAAAAACGGCTTTCAGTTAGCGCGTTACTATGGATATGGAGTAAATAAAACAATTAGTTTTGTATAAATTACAATGATTTTTACTTTAGAGGCCGCTACCCATAGCAGCGGCCGCGAAATTAGATTTCGCGTCCTGAACAGCGGACGCGAAACGCCTACTTCGCGTACGGTTGCACAAAAAATATTTTGTAGAATTAATTATAATATGTACCGTTTGACTACATTATTACCTCACATTTATCTTCTATGTTCTCCTTTGATTGTTGTGAATACTAATTTAAACCGGTTGAATTAAATACGCATTCATTTTCATAAATAATAAACATTGTATAACTTCGAATTAGTTATAAAAATCTCTTATTCTATTTATAGACAAAAAGTTATTTCTAAACGTTTCGCAATAGAAAACCCACGTTTTTACACTTTCTTTGGGAATAATTTACTTGTTTTTTTAGATTCTAATTTGAATTTGGTTTTTCTACTTTTTTATAAACGTCATAATATTCTTCTTATTTGGTGGGAAATGCTTTTGAACTTGTAAGAATCATGTTTTAAACATGTTGGTGATGCTGAATTAATTTACAATTTTAAAGAATTCAATAGCACCTTTCCTTAACACTTAACACATCTTGCAACCATTAATAGTTGTATCACGACATCTATTAAAGTTCGATTAACCATCTTCCCATTGCTATTTCCTTTCGTATCAAGTATCTTACGACGTTTGGTTATTGATAATTTTATTATAGGTACTATAATTTCTAATAGCTAAAATTTTATATTTTTTATTTTTCTACGATAATTATTGTATAATAGAAGTATATTATAATATTTGTTCCCTTGACAATAAAAAAATAATACAATTTATAAAAACGCCCTGCTACAAAAATTACTAGAATCCTAAACGTGTTTCAAGAATTAGGTACTCATCTTCAGTAGGTCGATGAAGGAAAGGACGGAACATTAAATGTTTTGAAAAGGGAACTAAAAAAATACAAACTACTTATTTCTATTAAAATATTGCGATACACAATGCGTATTACGCATCCACATCCAAATTCCTGATGCATAATGCATGCTATCTAGACAACAAAGCAAATAAAACAGTGCTTATAAATTATAAAGCTTGTGTGCAAAATGCTTTGCGTCTGGAAATTGCAATGTGAAAAAAAATATTAAAATTTACACCCCAACTGCTGTAAGTAGGGTACGTGTTATAACTTTGTTTAGGGAACGGTAAGATGATTTTATCGAAAAGTTATTGGTGGTTAACAACGGGGAGCAATTATTTACTTACACTCCTAGGGTATTTATAGATTATTGGAGCTTGTAAATTATATATGCTACCTACTACTACCAAATAAAATACACCAAATATTAATTTCTATATTTTTTATTACAAATTCTGATCTCGGGAGTGGAAAATATCTAACAAGGAACTCGGATTCTATTGCGTGTCCTCGCTATTACTCGGACGCAATTACGTTCATACCTACTACCGTCCTCTGTTACCTACTATTTTCCACCCTTGTTGGTGAAATAAATATTTTTGTATATAAATAGTATTATTTAGTTTACAGTAGATTAATAATATTATTTATTTTGTGGTGCGGAGCGATGCGGAAAACCTATGTCTACTTTTTTAATTTTTGTGTGTTAAGTTTATAGCTGAGCGGTTGAGCACAAAATACTATGACCTCAGAATGTAAGATTCATACAACATACCTACACCGTCTCATCTTTACTTCTTACTTTTATAATGAGATTTATCGGATTTTTCAATCCTTTCTTTGCAGATTGTAGAAATTTGAAACATATATTTAATTTTTTCTGAAACCATCCGTATTTTGTCAATTATTGAAACTTTTTGGAGCAGGAAAGTAAACTTTCCCTGGTTCAATACAGTTCAAACCAGGACAGCTTTTATTTACTCACCAATCATGCAATTTCAGAAGAAATATTATACAATATACGTCAAAAAAGAGTCTTTAGTCGACTCGAACGACGGCTGAAGTACTTGGGATATGCACGGCCTCGTACTTCGTATGTCGTGTCGTCAGTAAAGCATCACTTTCATGACTTTTATGTAATATATTATTGTAGTAAAATTTTTCTATGCCAAAGTTCTTAAAGAGTTTGAATAAAAGCTCCGAGCCAACGACACGCCGGCCGTACGCTTACAAGTGTATAATGTGAAAGTAAAAAGGAAGACCTTTGGTTACTCGGTGTCTAAAAGCGAAACTGTTTTTCCAAGGGCACACGTTCGGCTCTGGGTAGGTAGGCATAGCTATAATACATAAGCGCGCTTAGGTTAATGACGCGTGCACGTACGTTTCCATCTAATACTCGTTTTGGCAATACAGGAATTTTCCAAATAGAACATAGCAAGAAAATCCGCCTTGCATTTTGTGACCATCACTAAAACCCTAAACTTGTGTAAGATAGTTTTGATCAATCAGCAACCTTTAATATGACAAATAAATGTAAACATACTTGCCCCCTGGAGCTTATGATAACAATCACGGATTTGTGTGTATCTCTCAGTTGTATCCTAATATTTGATCCTTTTGTTGTAAGAAGTTTAGAGTCGGTTTACAGAAAAATTTCGCACAGCCTACAAGACTGATGGTTTGTTAAATACAACTGCATACAGTATATAACAAAGAATTAAGTCGGAAGTGACGCAAGGAATGTGTTGACAAGAAAGGAGTTGCCCTGCCTGAGAACAGCTGGTACTTCACACTTGACCACAGGAAGATAATATTTGCGTTCACAATTAGTTATCGGCAATAATAAAAATCATACGTCCCATTATGGATGGATTTTGGGTGATAATAAAACAAATTTGTATACTAACAATAAATATGTAATATATACTTATAGCGCACTTTATCACAGAAGTATAGTTAAAAAGACATGCAGAACAAATACATCCTGCAATAGGCAGAAACAACGTCCCGATTACACAGAACTAGGCCAGCTTACAAAGTTATGTCCTGCATACATGTCAATCTAAACGAATACTGCTAAAAATCTCATAAAAACAGAGTATTTATAATAAAATTATTAAATATCTATATACAATAGTCGTCTTATAAATAGTTTATAAATAATAAAATAATAACATAAAATGTACAATAAATTAAATATCTCTAACAAGAATTTACACTTTGCTGTGATAAAAGCTCTAAATTTAGTAATCAAAATATTCGAGCTGCACCTGTGTGTAAGGTTACGTCAACATCAAAGGCAATCACTTCGCTCTTCGGCAAAATTTTCTACGGATACATACATGCGTTCACCTACGAATTATTCGACAACTGCCAAAAATAAACGTTGACGAGGAACATGGACTTTCAAGGCTCATTAAAGGAGCTGCTGTGTTCACAATTTGTCTTTTAAGTACTGGAAAACTTGTATCACGTACTCGAGAGTGTTCATATAGTCCCTGTATATAATCCAATCTCGGAGATTGCGAGCAGTACTGTTATTTTCATCTCTTACTCTAAGATATTCGGGCATACTATCTCTGGAGACATCTAATTTCATCTGACCGTGTATACCACGTTCGTAGATTGCCATTTGTATTTCGCAAAGCACCAAACGTAAATTATACTCGGATTGGTTAAAACCTTGCAGAAAAGGACCATCGTCGTCTTCTTGATCCCAAACTACTTGTTCCAATCCTACCGCCACCATCTGAAGGTAGTGGTATGCATTCAAGAGAGTGTCATCCATCTGGAAAAAAATCAAGAAAACATTATATTTTATTCCTAACGCAATATTATTGTGTAAATAATAGGCAATATTAAGTGTGGGTTAATTTAACAGCCAATAAAGGACTAGTACACATTTTGTTAAAGAAAATGTTATTTTGCATTAAAGTTTTCAATAATTGACTGATATCGAATAATGAATAAGAGTGTAATTATTGATTCTGAAACATTAAATATTTACCTTTAAGCTCAACAAATGTTCTTCGGGAACAGTTTCATTTAGGCCTTTATGAAGATCTTTACGCTGAGGCAACCAATCGTATTCAGTTGCTTTCCAGTTTTCGTGAACCTGCTTGGAGTTGGTGTTATATAGTTTCTGGGCCTGCAACAAATTATAATATTAAGCTAATGAAGCAAAGTAGCAAAGTGGAAATAATGGATGTATTTAAATCAGAATAGAATGATTCGTTACGAGAGTCAAAGTTCCTCGAACCCGCCTAGTGCGAGCACGTCATAAAGCGTACTGTCCCACGCAAAGCTACGACTTCTTCGAAGCTAAATGGACAAACGCGCAGTTTTATTTGACGGAGGCACAACACTGTGGGTTATGTGTAATACGATAATGAGGAGATCGCCCTCTATTACATGTAATCACGGAATCCTCACGGTAGGTTAACCTTAACAGGTTTAAACCATCCTTAAATGATCGTAAACAAAAAGCATTTTTCTTGAACAAATTTTGGTATAGGTGTGTACATCGGGATGTCGGCTAAGGCTAATGCAATGTTAAACAGGTAGCAGCATATTTTTATTTGGTGCATAAAAACCAGCTAGCGAGCCACTGCGAAGATAATTATTATGCGGCCAATTGCTTCAATCAGGTGGGTTGCGTGATGGCCTCGAACTAGCTAATCTGCTTCGGGTAACTTTGACAATTTTTGATTTCCCATGCAGTCTAGTTAATGCTACTAAATGGGAAATATCTCTTGATAATCAAACTTTAGGTCAAACAACATCCACAATCAAAGCAAATATGAATCAAATTCCGTGTAACTTGATAAACAGTAAATCAAAATATTATTATACAGAAAAGCAAATATTTTCAATAATCGATACGAGAAATAAATAACAAAAATGAAAATTGTACACTCAACATTTTATTAATTTAATCAAATAGACTATAAAAATATTTGCGTTCTCTGGTGCTTTAAAATGTGTAAAGATTGCAAAATAGTTTAAATTATGGAGAGTAAATGAACTCATTGTGACTCTGAATGCTAACGAATTAGTTGAATATGATAACTTGTTCTGAACCGCCCATTCATAGATGAGGCAAAAATTTATGAGAGTTTGTATAATCAACTTCGTCCACCTGGTAAGCAACGGGATACTCTACATCCTTGAATGTGATGTCAGAGAATGAGAAGAATGCAGTGGTGCGATACTGAGATTAACAGATCTGAATCGCGCTCCCAAAACAATCATGCAATAGTGCACCTGCCTCAACAAACATCACGTGAGGACGAGATTCCTTAGCGTGCGACACTACGAGAGGGTGTAACCTCACACCCGCGCAATGCGATAACGCTAAGAGCTATCAACAACAACGTGAGTGAGAAAGGAATGTTATGGCCTGGTTAGAGTAGACAGCATGACGCTACTGAGAGCGCGTGGGTGCGTTAAGCTAGACACCGCGACGCTTTTCTTAGCTGAAGACTTTTCCTGCTGAAGTTTCTGGAATGCGCGGGAAGAGGAAGCTCCGGCTCTGACACGCGTTTTTAATTCCACCTCACACCACCCTGTCTTCCTCCCGGCTACAAGTTAATTACTATCGAACAATACCTTATCCATTAAAGACGAAGGAAAACCCATCAGCGGACACGATTTTACCGGATGTGACAAAGACGCAAGGCATTTATATCCGATGGACAAGAATCGATGTATACACGAGTGGGAAGTAACAGAGACGAAAAATATGATAGTGTGTAATCAGACATCAACGGACGGCATAATACAAAACTGTATGTGCATACTAATTAGTGGCTAGTAGTAACGAAGAGCCGTTAATGAATGAAGGATTGTATCGATACGCGAAAGATTTATTCAGCCTTTATTTAGCTCTGACAAGTTCTTGGGATTCTCAGCATTTTGATATAAAAGTGTTTCAAATGTCTACCGATTTTCAAAGGTTATTTAATCATTGACAAACGATTTGTTTTCTAGAAATATACGTAATGTAATGCCCGTTGAATACATTTATAAGTTATCGGTATTTCTCCTAAAAGTGGTTCTCTGAAAGTAACACCTTTCTGGTATTTAGCTAAAAAAAATATGTATCGATTTTCAGTTAACTGACATATTTAGTGAATGTATTGAAGAAAATTTGGAATTGTTTCTAAAATTTTATTTCAATATTACCTACACCATAAAAATAGGAATAATGTAGTTGTCAAAGCATTTTCAAAATCTGAAGAATAAGATGAGATCATAATTAACTAACACAAACATGTTGAATCTTGTCTTGATAATACATAGTATTTGGGTTTACAGTCAAAGATTTCAGGGAATAATTATGATGACACTTACTAAAATCAATAAACACTTTATTAAACTTGTAATTCTGTAGCTTATTACGATTTCAAATTTTTTCACCCCTTCTACAAATTAACTTTGAGATGTAACCTTTTGTGCTACCTGTTCAACATGGAAAGTGCCTTAACCCCATTGTCTGTACATTTAGAAACTAAAAAAGTGCTGCTGTAGGTACTTATGAATATCTAAAGTTGGGGAAGTTATGTATCAGGTACTATAGAGTATTGTAGGTACTTACAAATTCCTCCTTGAACTGATCTGCTTTAGTTAAGGCGATTCGGGCCTGCGAGACAATTTGCTCTAGAAGATCAGTGTCGGACACTCTTGGAATTTGGGTGTTCATATCGTGTTCTGCTCCGTTACTAACGTCAATACCGCATGGGTTGATCCACTTAGGGTGTGATTCCTTCCTCTCTGCCATGTGGTGTAAACTTGTGGGGGCGGAAAGTGAGCACGGTACGCTAACTAAACTAAGTAGGTATATTCCAGCGATTAGGGCTTGCTTTAATCCTGCAACAAAGATGACAAATAAGAGGCATGTAACAATATTTGTCGGCGACATTTAGAAATAAACGACACATGCTGTATAAATATACACGTTTCTGGACAAACATCAGAAAGGGCGCCAGAGCGTGAGAATGTGTCGGGGCAAGACACGACACGGATGACCTCGTGCCCGGCCAGACTAGTAAAGCAAGGACAAGGTGGCCCATTCGCGTGTTGCCCCTTGTCGCATCCTATGTCCAATTTCAAAAAGTCACTACCTGCTCTTCTGTAATCTGTATACATATTATAAAGGACTTACAAAGCTACACCCCTTAAAAAGAAGTGGCGCTAAGTAATTTTACGGGTTGAAAATGTAAACACAGGGAAAGAAAGTTGTTGAACTTTCGTTAATTTATTTATTCTACCCCTTTATTGGTCGCGGCTATTATTTATGTAGTGCAAATTATTTTATACTATTTTTAACGAAATTTGATTGGCAATTTTTATACTAGATAGGTATACAGATAGGAAGCAGCGATTTTAAGAAATATAAAAAATACTATCGTCTTAAGCACTTCAAAATAATTTAGGTATAAGATGATTACCATTGTATAAAAATTTCTGAATTACACACCTATCCAAAGAATAACCAAAAAGAAAAAACAAAAATGGCATGCTTCTTCACTGCACTACACCATTGGACTGTTTTTAAGGAAACTACCCCAACATTTTTTCCGCGTAGCAATTTTTCATGGTCAATCGACATTTTTCTTTGAGATTATATAATCAGATTTGTGATTCAAGTACTATCGATTTGGTTCACATGCAATGTTTGTATTTAGTTGTGGATTATATTGCGTGTTGTGGCGGTACATTCGACATTCCTAATGAATTATTCGAGATCTGGGTTTTAGCCAAGTCATGGCCCACGTGAAACCAACACTTAAGATTCTAACACCCACAGTTCAGGTGGATGGTAACAGCACATTGTTCGAAGCAAGCTGGGATGGGGCAGCAATTAGACAATTGTCTACACATGTCACTCTGCTAAACAAGTTGGACAAGCTTTTTGATAACAGTACTTACTCAATGCAGGTTTTAAGAGACTATGTGTGCGAGATAATCCGCACTAAGTGGCAGTTTGGGTTTTTTGCGTTAGTTTTATACGTTCTGAAGTAAAAACAATTTAAAAAATACTCGAGTGATGTTAGCGAACAGGTGTACCAGTTGATCTATTTGCTGCAAAATGCTTCGAATGAACTTGAGATTCGTTTACGGCTATAATAGCTAGTAATTGCCGGTTAATCTCCGCTAATGTTTCATTCTTAACTATTTACCACATTTTTGCAAAATTATAACATGAGAAAAAGCGACACAGGTGCATCGCGTAATGTTTTATCCTCCCGGTAATTTATGTAACTGTTATGTAGGATAGGACAGCGAAAAGTTAAACAGTAATTTAATTAGAGTTGTTGTCAGAAGACTTCTGTAATTATTAGTGTAGTACTTAATCTTAATGGTACTAGGAATTACTGTGCGTTTTAAGTTAAATCGTTGTGCAGTAAAACAATCTTATACTCTTGTCACAGGAGTAAATTACCGCTGCAAGCTAGGCTACGAGGTTTTATATTGATTTGACTCAACAAACTTCCCAATGCATCATTTTGTGATTTATGATTCATACTTTAATTGTACCATTACCTTTTCGTTTTCACTAAAACATAGTAGCTCGTTCCTAGTACCACACAAAGGGACACGCTCTGTAATTTTGATGGACATAACGTGAGAACAGCAACCGCGTGTAGTGACTAACAAATTGGCGGTTAAAGTCGCGAATTTGGAGGCTGCATGCTTTAAGACTGCACGTGTTGCATGTCATCGTTACGGATAGATAAACATATTCAAGTGTAATAGATAGTTTGATCGCATTGAGCTCCCACATCGCGATTGGCCACCTGTTGCGTGTCGCTCCGCCTATCTACATCGAAATACTATACTGGATAACTTAGATATAAAGTGGTAAAACTTACTTCTTAAGGTATTCCATAAGTAGCTATTTTTTCGACTCCTCGTCGAGTGTGAACTTTTCCGTTTAAGTAAGTGACGGTGACTGATTGTTTCGTGTTGAGATATCGTGTTACGCGGGTGAACATAATAGTAGTGGCTGTTTTGGCTATGAAACACTAAAAACATTGCACTTTGATGATAGCAATCGCACCGTAATTTTGCTGTCCTCTGATCGCGGTCGAGCATCCCTACAACGTGACCGGTCACTGTGTAATTATCCACAATGTTTGTATACATGACACTGTCACTGAACATGGCACTTCTTATTTATGTTATACTATTTCTTCACAAGCGGTAGTTTACTTTATGCAACAATGCTATCTCCACTGATACTGCAATAAACAGTCGAGGATGCGAGTGGATACTTGCGCTTAGTCAACACTGGGATGAATATATCACCTGGTGTACCAGCGAAACGTTACGCTTGTGTTTGGAACGTCAACTGACGAATATATATCTTGGACTTGGACGGATAATATCCGTGTGTACAAATAGGGTGGACCCAACGGACAGCCCCTCCCTCCATTGATAAAACATATTTCCCCTTCCACCCAGGTATAGCTAAGAGACTATACACACTAAGTCAATGTGCAGGAGAGATGGAAGTCCGAACATTCTCTGTCTGCAGTGCTAGCGTATCGATGCTAGACGCTTCCGGGTATCAAGAAACTCCCCGTGTCGTCATCGTGTCCGCGTTCCGGGAACCGAGCTCGAGATCGCAGCGGCTCCAGCGAGCGCTGCTGATGACACACGCGGAGTGATTCCATGTACTCATTGCGCTAATTGTCGTGGCGCTCGAAATCCATGACACATCCTTGGGCCGCTGCCATTCGGTTTCGGAATACCGAAACACATACATGTGCTCGCTAAATACCCAATTACGATCGATGTTGCGGCCTTTTCCTCAATAACAAGTACATTAGAGAACCGATTATGACAAATATGTGCAAATAAACACATGTAGTACGTAATATACAAAAACGATAAGATAAAAACCGAACGTACTTTGATCTCGGGAGACTCTGCTGACATTCGTAATCTAGTAAAACAAATTATGGTTGAGATTAAACAGTAACACTAAAACGTCGCTATAAATAAATAAATCTTCAATGTAGGCGAAAGGAAAGACTATTTATAAAGTCAACAGGTTATTTACAATATCCATTATTGACACTTAGCAACATCTCAAGTCGGAACCTGTTGCTTCAAGATTTGTGCGAGTCCAGGTAGAAGTGACTACACGACAGCTACTGATGCCTTTCGAGTCCCCGCTTTTGCCATAAACACAACAAATCTATTCGTGTTTTATGAGCTTGAAAACACCGTTAATGACATAAAATACCAATTTCTTTCCTAAGAAACGGGTACATAATAACATCATAACAAAAAGAATTGAAATTATGCTTGGGACATCTTTAAGCGCAAAAGGTTTGGCACCTAAACAACTTTAGCATTGACACGAACTTATTAAACATTAATATGTCTATATTTATACACGAGCGGGAATTTCCTCTGCTAGTTTATTTTGATTATCCTAACAATAATAAAGCATTGATGAGCGGCACAGTGTAAATTTTTATATCGATTTGTGTTTTGGATTCCGCCAACTCTTTGTAAATTGTGCAACGAACTTTTTAATGGTATGTATGCCTTGAGGTTTAGCAATTCTACACAACAGTTATATTTTCTTACTTAGTCATACAACAATGACTAGCAAATATAAAATGTAAAAATTCAAAGATTCGCCAGAGAAAATTAAAGAGTATCTTATAAAATCGATTATATTAGCGCTAATAATAATAGTATAATGAATTTGTAATGGTCCAGGACACCTAATAATTAACAAATAACGAATCCATACAGATTATACTACATCAACCTAATATTTTTATTTTAAAATGATTAAGAAATCTGATGAAATATTGTAAAAGTTCCAGAACGATCGCGAGTTTTCATTAGGCGCGTATTGACCTCATTACGTTCTCATAGGTAACAAAACGCTAGAAAAATTTATATCAGCACAGTAACCCCAAACTGGAGGAAAATAGATTCAAACAGGTGTTTTTAAAACAATGACCCTGAACTCCCACGGAGAATAATAACATATTCATAAGTGTCTTTGATTCATTTCTCCTGACTAAACTATTATGTGTGACACTTTTAAACTTTTTTTTTTAATTTTGCGGGGTAACAGTTAATTCAAAACTGTAGGTGGAAAATTATATTTTAGACTTCAATATTTAGAATAGTGTATCATGCATAATTTTTTGTGATTTTATCGGGTACCTATCTAATGTGTAAGAAACAGTTTCAAAGTTATTTTTACTCTTGCAGTATTTTTTTATTGTCTTTAGCTTAATGTTTTCATATAACCACAAAAAGATGAAAATTGTCCCATTACGAAAAACCATGAAAACCGACAGGAAAACACAATACGCTGTAAGATTCCAATTACAAAGCCGTAGGAATTTTTTTAATGCTTAATAGTGCCTATACTATTCCATTTTCACCAGTAAGAAAATTTATAGAGAATACTAATTTATTGTAAAACCCGACGTTATGAATTAATTTTCATTGGTAGGTAAACAAGTGTATATGGAAACCCCTAAATAAATTATGCCAGCAAATGAGCAAAAGTAACGTAAGGTTTCTAATAATTTTTCACTATCGATTAGCACCTAATTTAGTAATACAATAATAGACAGTTGTAACATTATTAAATATTAACAAATTTAGATTGGTTATTAATTACTACATACCTAAAAAACACAGAGAACAACATTTTGGTAAAATCGAACTGGAAGGAATCTCTTTTGGAATCATCAAATTGGCACAAAATTGGAAGGCACACGTATTACTAATTGCTTGATAATTAGAAAGATTAGTACTGTATTTAAATACATCTTTGAATGTTTTTCAAATTTCACTTAGAACCACGTTCAGAATAACATATCTATTAATGTTTTAATCGAAACAACTTAAAATTGGTAATGGTGTTATATCTACCAATTAAAAGTTTAATATATACTCCCCTTCCATCCCCATTTGGGCTTACGCAATAGTTCATTATCAAAATTTTTGCAATATTACTTAATAATTATCATGATAAGATTATCAAATAAGATCTTGGAAATTTTCACATGTATTTCATTTCTAGCTGATATTGTCACTCCTAAAAATAAAGTATTTTTAAACATTAAAAATATCGTTTTTCGGGTTATGAGCTACAATTTGCACAATCCAACGTGTAACATGTAAATCATGGTTCAGGAATCTATAATAAACATAATGTAAGGAAGAAAATGGCCATGTTTTCTTTAAATTTCAAATAATTTCCTACTTTGTACCTACTGTTAATTACTGTTGAAATAACTATTAAGGTAAAACGTGGAGGACCCAATTTTCGTAAAAAGTATAATAGGTAGGTACTTGAATCGTAACCGGAAAGTAGATAATCTTATCGGAAAACTGATATCGAAATTATTTTATACATCACTTGTTACTCACGAAATATCTGGATATACTATACGAGTAGGTACACATTAAAAAAAAATTCTTATTACATTCCAAGCATTCAAAATCGGTGTAATTTCTTTAATGTTTCATTAAACTTTCTATGTGAACATAGACTTATACAGGGTGGGTCCGAAATGGGGCATCTATTCTGGGGTAGTTGTAGGGGACAGACAATGCGGCCTGGAAAAATGTTTAAAAAAATCTATCTGCTTTTATTTTAAAGTTACAAGCAAAGAACTCCAAAAATGCACTATTTCTGATTCACCCTAGAGTTCAATTAGTTATTATATTATTTCTCGTTAAAAAATAATGTAAAGAGTACAGCAAACACGGGTTTACTGATTACATTTTACGTGCATTTCTACGTTCATAGATAAACTTCCAAGTACCGCTAAGTACATTTATGAATGAAATAGGCGTGATTGTTTTGTGGATTCTATTACTAAATACTGATGTAAACTCAAAGAAAAAAACTCTATGACGGACACAGACGCGGCGACATCTGGATTAAATGTACAAAAAAATTAGACCATTGACGCTTTAATCTTTATAGTTACGTTTGTATTTTTTGTTATTGAGAACAACAGTTGGGGTTCTGCGAAAATTATTAAACTTTGAACGTAATAGGAAAACATGTGTAAATATACGCTAAAAATTAAAAACAAAGTACCTACTAGTAAAAATTTCGAAAACACAAATAAAAAAGAAAAAGTAAGAACGTACCTTTATAAAACACAACTATGATAACTGAACAACTTAAACCTTTCATTTTCAAATAGCCGGAGGGATATGCTTTCTGAACACTATGAAAATTCAGCTGATCCGTGGGTTAATGGCTTGAGGTAAAATAAATATAAGCCAAAAGGGGAGTCGAGTAATGATTACGCTAGAAATGTATAACAGTTTAAATTTAATATTTCAATTATCGAAACAGTTTTATATGTTACAGGTTTAATTAAGAAAATAATTTTTAATCATATTCAGTATTAAAAATAATTTCTTGGTTTCTAAATAACATGCAAAATAATCGCCCTGCTATACCCATCCGAATTGAACTACTCCATATAAAACAAGTCAATATCGCAGAGGTCGTAACATTCCGATCATATTAATAAAAGTAGGTTTTTCCCAATATTTTTGATAGTTTGCCATTTTTCCGAAATAATATTGAATACACTTGGACATATTTGTCTTAAAATCATCGGGAAATTTCTTTAGCAATATCCTCCTTCCTGTTGATGCCGTCGTATTTTACAGTTTTAAATAGGTAGCTAGTAAATTGATCATGTTTGGAATAATGCCAAGCTTTTTTTTTTCTAGGTCGTGTATTGATGCTTAAACATAACTCGTTTGAATATGAGAATACTCAACCCTTCTATTAACAAAAAAAACATGCGTGATTGTCGGTATAATGGTTTGATGTAACAAAATATCTCGGAACTGATAAAATCGTGTGTTGTACGAACACTATAAACAGTAAATACAATCGGATGGTCACTTTGACCACCGTTAGGCAGTATTGAAGAATTAGCTTTGGTTGTCGTAATCAATAGTTCGAAATAAAACGCTCCCTGTGTGGTTTGTCGGGGAATGTTGTCAATGCCAATGTCAATCGCTACTTTGTCTACCTCATTTTAGCGCACCAAGCATTTTCCATCATAATTTACTTTTTCATTGCTGTTAATTGACTGATTCAATTCTGGGGGGTATTTTTTGTAATGTAGTTCAACGCGATATCATATGGTTATTTTGAAGAAATTAATAATACCTAATTGCTGTAGTTTAAAAACCGTTGGGAACAATAATTAATGGCAATCTTGAAATTTTCATATAATGATCACCTCTAAAAAATTGCGTTTTTACAATCAAATTTATGTACCTACTACACACGAGCTTTGTAAACATGGTGCCTCTTAAACTGAAAGATCTCGTGAAGCATTGCGTTGCATTTTATGTTTGAATACTTGCTCATTTAGTAAATTCAACAGAATCTACCTACAAGAAGTTAGAAAAAAAAAGTTAGAAAAGTAATGCAAAAGCATTTCTTTTTCTGAAGGATCCAGTAAACAATTTGATGTTTACAAGAGTTTTAGAAATTAATAAGTACTAGGTATTATAGATATTTTGCTGTAGCAATGTGGGAAAAGCATTTTAAGAGGAGATATAAATTGTTACCTATTATTATTGAAAAGCATTCCTTTACCATTTACCATACTGCTCCATATGGTCCATAACAAGGTTCCTTAATAAAGGATGCACGTTTATTTTTGGCAGTGATGTAGTAAAAGAAAAACTAGTTGACGTTACATGTAAAATATAACACTGTATAATATAAAGTCAAAATGACAAAAATTAGACATGAGGAAAACTAGCATTTATTTATTTTGCATACTATTTTACTATTGGTAGCTAAATAATATCGACGGCGGCGGCGGTATTAACACAAACACAAAGCAACAAACACAGGGAATATGCGAAGTAAATATTTATTTAGTTATTTGTGTATAGTTAACAAAATGGCTGTTTGGCGTTGGTAGGTACTCAACTGGTGATTTGACTCGACTCGACCCAATCGACTTCCAGTCTTGCACACCAAACTTTGCTAGCTTTTAAAATTAGAAGTCTTGTTTAGGTACACGAAATATTTTAGAAATGCCATAGAAAACGATTTGGTATATCGGATCTTCACCATCAATATTAAAAGTGTCGCTATCTTTAAAAGTAAGTACATTTACACCGGATAACCAACTTGAACCTAGCACTCTCCTGTAGTACTACCTATATTAAATTGTGTACTATCAGATTTACTAAAGTAATATTCTGAAGAACTATTATATAATTGATATTGATATCATTATTACTTAGATATTATTATTATGTAAACAGTATATGCCATTCCACTTTAAAAATCAATTTATTAATTAGCATCGACTAGAAGTAAAAAGTTGTCTGTAGTATTAATCAACTTATATGTACTAGTATTTTAATACCTACTTTACACATTTTGTGAACTGGCATAATCAAGCTTAATAAAGCAACCAAAAAATTAAATACTCTCGTTCCTTGTCTTCATTTTTTGAAAACTGTAAAATATGACATGGCCATGGACATGATGAACTATTTAAAAATTTATGTATATTTCACAGAACAGTCACAAGCCATTTTCTGGTATACCCTTGTAAATAAAACAGTACATTTATGTGAGAAATAGTAGGTTCTGCTTCTAGTAATTGTCATTTTGCCTCTTAATACATAATATGACAAGCGCCATCAACATAATTTCTACAGGAAGGCGGTATGGCATGACTCAGAAGGATTATACCCTCAGAAACGTATACCGAAAAATACTGAAAACATTGCAAATTGCTTCTCCTAGGAAATTTGTAAATACAATACTCAACCGCCGTTAGAGCGTTGACACTATTGGTGTCACACTACTTGAAACGTATTAAACTGATGACCATTAAAAGTGCTGGGAAATTTAGATGTACGTACTAAAATCGAAAAACTATTCTTAATTTATCAGGAAGTGTAATTAGGATAATAGATGTACCTACTTTTACTAAATTTGAAAAGAGTTTAAAGACAGAGTTAACATAAAATTCCCAAGAAGTTAGAAGGGGCATGGCATGAGTACTGTTAAATGGCGGCGATATAATAATGTCGGTTAAAATTTGCAAAGTGCATGCGTAAAAAAAAATTATACTAACTACTAATTGATGAGAGGCTACCAAGATGAAAATATTTTAATTGATCTTACGTGGGTAGATAATATATCGAAGATTTAATACCTGTCAATTAATAAATATTCTTTTACTTTCCAACATTTCTGTAAAAAACATTTATTATAAACAAGAAAAAGTGGAGGTGCAAACCTCCCCTGGACTTTCCCATACTAAAAATAAACATTCGTTTTTGGTATTCAACAGTATTGTTCGCCACAACCGATAAACTTAACTTGAAAATTAGTATATGGAAAATTAATACAAGTGCCGATTGTGTTCATCTGCGCATGTGTGATTATTGCTGCTAGGATTAACCGGCGACAAGGAATTCCCGTCCCGCGCATGGTCACTTGAACATATCGGCACTTACAAATTTCTCCCTACACTGTTTTAAAGTTCAAAATTCACGAATTTCTCCGTAACCGTACATTTTAGCCATATGAACACCTCATACTATGTGATAGACAATTTAATTTTGCATTCAATTATATAATAATATATAGGGTGTTTCATTTAAAATAACAAAGTTGCTTATTGTATTGTGAAAACCAAACACCCTGTATACGTGATATAAATTTAGAAAAATGTAAATTTATATACTGAACAACTTTTATAATTAAACTTTTTTCATATTTTGACTAATAAAGGCGCTATAGGAATATCAATTTTCGATTTTCAAAACCTCGTAGAGGGCGCCACAGTGGAATTATGGCGTTCATCAAAAAACAAAAATGTAGCTAATACCAAGCTGCATAAGTATAGAAAATTTAATCAAATTCCTTAGACCAGTTTTTTTGTAATAATTTTTCAAAAATTTCAAATTTTTTGGAAGAGCGCCGTTGCGACCGTTTTTGGATTTAGTAAATAATTTTTTTTCTTGGTATAGTACAGCCAAAGGGCTTTCAAACAAGTTGTTGCGGAACCTGATCAGATAACTGGTTTTTGAGTTACGGGGCGTTAAAGTCGAAATTTTGAAAAATTCATAGGGACCGCCATTTTGAAGTTAGAGAGTCCGGTAAAAAACCGTTTCCCTTGAATTATGCCCTTCTTTGATATCCCCTACTCAGATTTTCAAAATTCCGCTTCTGAAAAAAATGATACCAAAAAAACATGTCTAACTTCCGCTTCCGGTTTCGGATTTTTTTGAAAAGCTTATTTTGTCGATGAATTTTCGATATACCCCTTCATTTAAAATTTCATCAAAATCGGTTCACTAGTTTTTGCGTTACAGGCGTTACATACACACACACACACACACCCACCCACCCACCCACCCACCCACAGACAGACATTTTTTCTAGACCACTTTTTTAGGCTCCTGGGGGTCCAAAACGCCCATTTCCGTGAAAATCTCGATTTCGAAAATTTTCATGATATCAATACTTCCCTATACCAGTAGTGGTATGGGAAAGTAAAAATATATTAATATCGTGGGTACTTTTTGCTTACTGATTGTAAAAGCAATAAAGTGGTCAAAGTTAGAAGATGCCGGCGCCTTTGTCAACCCCAACCGAATAAGGACACACATTTATTATGAAATACACATTTTATTTTGAATTTTAGTATAATTTCATGGTAACTCACCGTCCAAGTGACCCCCATAAATAACACCCGGTAAGCCAAGTTGTTAAAGCATGGGAAATAATGTGTACACAGATCCAAAAGATAAGAATTTGGGACTAGTCATTCTTATTAACATGTTCACATTCTTCACGAGAGTTCTCATATACGTGTGCAGCACTATCGCTGCGGAAATGCTTGCAATAGATATTCGTCAGGTGAAGAGGGGTAGGCGGATTACCTGCGGCTCGTGATGACATGTGTACGAACCGACAGAATTGTATACCAAAGAAAACCGAAGAAACTGAAGACTGGTTTCGTTCGGTTTAGACATTAGACGAGATGAATGAGTTCGAAATGTTTTAAAGAATTTGTGTCAGGAACCTGCCTCAACCTGTTCGTTGTTTAAGCCTAATATTCTCTGGTTTCTCAGAAAGGTACAAATCACTAAATAACACAGTTAATAGTCATGTCGAGGAACTCCATCGATTTGCCTTCGCAACAGACGCCGAATTAATTTTTAATAGACTATTCCGGATTCCATTGGTGAGTAGTAGGTGGAAGTTTACGCATTTTTGTGGCTTTTCATCTCGGATCTAACACTTAGTGATGGGCTAACCGCGGTTTATGATTCAATAGCCAAATGTATAATAAATGCGTCACAGCAGACTCGTTGCAGTCTTTAGCGTTGCACTCACGCTCATTTCGTTCCAGTACCGGAAATGCAGGGCAGTGGGCGATGCAGTGCGCCCCCTCAGAGTGTGCCCATTGATACAAAACGTTCAGTTCATTCATAGATTGAGACAGAGCAGATAAATTATGCTAATGAAATAGAAAGGCGTGTTTGCACCTTACCTACTACTCGATATAATTTACATATTTATAGTGCTATTCAAAGGTACACATATGTCACGTACAATAACAGATTTCCTTGTTATACGCAACCTGTACCAGTTTCTGTAATCGAATTGCATTAGCAAGGTGTTCTGCTTCTGCATCTGACTCATTCAATTCTATTCTGAATATTAATTGTATATAGATAGGTCTGTTGTCGTTTTGGATGAAATCAACGAAAAGTAAACTGGAGATATACAGACTTTTCTATAAGCCCTTATTTTATATTAAAAAAAAGGAGGTGCAATTTTACTATGCACTTCGTATTTGTAACGATATCTACCCTTTTTGAAAGACTTCATGTTATAATTTTTAAATTCTCTATCCAACTACATGAACAAGTGCTGCGGTAATGTAAGTTTTTTTAATCGAAAATCCCAGACGCGTCTAAAATCATCTCTGAAGTGAACCAGATGTGAAATAATAATTTTTTTCTTCAAGCGTATCATAATATCCGTATTGTTGTACAGAACTGGCTATGTAGAAGGAAGTCATTTTGTTAGTAGTCAAAAAATGAAAATAATGTTACTAGTACAATAATGTGTTTACGTATCCATGGCAACGGCAGTATTTTGCCCATAGCTCCGCCCCCAAGGTTGGTAGAGGGGAGAGCGTTGTCCTGTCGAAATGACTTTTTAGGAAATATTTATTTACAGCAACAGAATATTTTTACACTTGAAGAAAAAATAGTATATATTATTCGGAGTAGAACGTCTTATTTGTGTTTCGCTCACTTGCACAGCCTCGGCGCGTGCGCCTCGGCCGCAATATGAGCTCAACACAAAAAGAACTCTTTCTACTCCTAATAATATAATATACTATTAATTCACTTACTATATCGCTTATTATGATTCGCTTTGAAAAAAAAACGGAAATCCCGTTCAATGTACCGATAAATATAGATATTATACTGGACATCAGATGAAAAATATCTGAGTAGGTACACGTAGGTAGGTACCTACAAATATTTTTGTTGCGGGTATATTTTTATCGTTAATAAAAGATTCTGTTTTATAAAACAATTCCATAAAAAGTTGCATTGTAAAGTAAAATAGGTAGGTGAATGAATAAAAAAATTTGAAAAATTCTGATGATTCGTTTTTCAGGGTGGCCATTCTCAATTAATTTTAGAATAATTACGTTTGAGAAAAGTTTATTAAATTAAAAAGCGCGGTATGATGTATGTTGTATTTTGTAAAAAGGTTTCTTAGTTTTACATAAACGTGATCAGCACCTGATTGTTAGGGTATATTAGGCACAACTTCATTACGTTCTTAGAAAATTGCTGTTACCTCGCGTAATTCCTTCGGTATTGACTAATCTTAATCTCGTACAAGCATGCGTTAGGTACGTATTCCGAAATGTTTACGTATAGGAAAGAAAAGTTTGACTAATTTCTATATTTCCAAGAGGAAACTATGAATGTTATATGGGAACGATCAGTGCTCTGGCACCCACATTTCAGTGCATTCTTAGATGAATTGCTGATAGCGGGTATTGTTCAGAGACTTACCTTCCGGGAAATGCCAAAAGAAGCCGAATCAGCGAATTCCTGTCGTTCCTGCAACATAAAAATGCGAAGATTTAATTTTTGTGGTTACTTGATAATATCATCTTGGTTTTACCAATGTATTATTCGAAAATTGATGTATGTTCTGTGATTACTAACCACAGGGACAATTGAATTTGATTGTTTATTGTCTGTGTAAGAGTGTTTTGTCATTGTTCATAACGGTACTTTCAATTAATAGTCAAATTATAGTGTTAACTTCAAAAATCCACCACTTTAACTTTAAATTTTTCATAAAGTTAAAAATAATATTTCTTTTTTGTATGGTTTTCCCTATCATAAACCCAATAGTTGTAATTGTTATTAAAATGAATAGAAAGAACAACCACCAATACAACCTTCAAGTACGTATTGAATAATCACTAATTAGTGTAGTACCATACAGTTCTCGTAGGTACAAACAGTATAACACCTTGGTTGTTGATTGCGAACACTTCTCATCTCATCCCACTTTAATACCTAATAATTATAGTTTACATTACGATTTTTAAAAAAAAGTAGTTTTAATAGTATTAAAAAAATGAGGAGCAACACTAATTCGCCAATAGTGTGAAATTGTATGCAGTTATGAATAATACAAAGAAAAATTTCTCCGGTTACAATTCTACTATTTCTGGGATGCGATAATGGCGAGAGGTATTACCACAAAATGAACATAAATTCCAAGGAATATTCCATATCTTCTGCACCTGTGGGTATTATTCCGTAAGCACATTCTCCTTATGTATAATAAGAAACTACAAATATCGCAAGGTGCACAAAGTAATTTCCTGGCATAGATCGTTCAAATACCTATTGCATAACATGAAAAGTTAAAACCGCTAAGACACCCCCTGAAAAGGTAGCCGTGACTTCTCGGTAGTTTTAGCACGCAGCCCCCACGTGATAAAAGAGTAGGTCATCGGATTACCGGATTTCAAGGAAATTCAGTTTACCTACTCGTTAATTTGGATATATTGTTCAATACTGAAAGCAATGACTAAAAGGAATTTCCTCTTTAAAGTGCAGAAAGATTAGTTTAGAATTTACAACACCTCGCAAACTTTAGCAGTTAAAGTTACATCTTGTATACTTCAAGCTCACACATATTTTAAATCCTCACAAATATGCATTTAAGTTACAGACTTGTTGACAATATTTATAGAAAACTGTCGGGATTATAGGAATTTGTTTTGGCGCTTAGGAAAGTCAGAAAGTGCCGCTTTAGCTGAATAAGCTACAAATAAAGCCAATGGTTGTTGTTAAAGAAGGGATTAACTAATAAAGCTGCAAAAGGATTTTCGGGTAGTTTCGGGCCCTTTACTTATAGACTTTGTAAAATACAAAAATATTCGATGTAGCTTCATGTGATTTTTTTTAATTCAGTTATTTTTGAAATCAAATTTGTCAAGGATGGTTTGGATTATTAAAATCATAAACGCCGCGCCGGCCGGCGCCGATTCGTGGCGATACTGGAGCTTGTGTATTTTTCTACTCCCATACTTCAATTGATACATTACGTCCATGGATGTAGTATTAGGTATTTACTATCTGCACTTTAATGATATTTATTACGATACAAATTTTTCATTATAATAGATACAAGTTTATAGCAAATATTCGGTCAGTATAGAACGAACCTAACCCTCGGTTATTCAAAAATTTTTTAAATACACACTAAAATAAATCATTGTAGGATAAAAATTATAGTAAAATTCATTGACATGATAAAATTTGCAAAATAGCTATTTTCCTAACAAGTGCAGAAAATCGATTTTTCCGCACGCAAATGCCGTTGACAGCACGACGCGTAGCGGAGTGGTGTCAAGCATTTAAGTGCGGAAAAATAGGTTTCTGCACGTGTTAGGAACAATAGTTTTTCTACTAGCGTGCGGAAAATGCGTTTTTCCGCACGCTAGTAGAAAAACTAGTGCGGAAAAATCCTTTGCCGCACGGTGCGGAAAAGTGGATTTTCCGCACTAAAAAATGTGCGGAAAATGCGTTTTTCCGCACGCTAGTAGAAAAACATCTTTTTATTATTCATAAAAAGACAACAACAGTGAATTCACGAAATAACTAAAAAATATACTATCCATTTATCCAATCACGTCAATTAGCAGCTTTTATCATTATAGGAAATAAAAAATGTTTACACAATTAAAAAACGAAATGTTGTAACTAAGGGGATAACAATTAAAACGATATTTATTAAGTAATCTTATCAATTTTGTTTTTTGTACATTGTGAGAAGATAATTTGAAAAGGATTTTTCCCAGAACTCACAGGGAAAATAGCCTTTGACGTACTAGATTATAAAGGTGTGGTTTGGTTTACGATGGGCGTTTCCATTGTTGCTCTTCATATAGCAGCGTGCGGTAAAATTTTTGCCGCACGAAGCGGCAAATCTTTTAATATTTATGGTCATTTCCTTGGTTACCAAATGAACATTTCGTTTTAAAATCGAATTTAGGATTTTTGCAGGACATTAGTAATATTTATGAATATTACAGGAATTTGGGTTGTAGGAAAAATATTTGGCATACTCAACTTCCACTTTTATACTAGCTACGCAGACAGCGATTAAAAATTAAATAATCTATTGAGAAAGCTGAAGGTGATAGATAATACCACGCAAGATGATGACATGATGAATTTTTGAACTTCTATATTTAGCATTAGTTATAGTAAGAAAGCGACATACATAGATCTATTTTTAATTTTTGATAGGGAATGTGATACTAAATTATTGTACAAAACACACCAGTAAATAAACATTCCGTGTAATCAACAAAATATAATTTTAATTAATCTTGGAAAGCACGCGTATGTTATGTTTTTTTAATGTTTTTGTCGAAGAGGAAGTTGTTAGGTTGATTTTCAGAAACTGAAAGATATTAGACATATTTTCGTTAAGTAACTTCTTATCAGTCACAACAACTTGCCAAAGTAAATATAAAGAAAACAAGGCATGTATATATTTATTATTTTCGCCTGTAAATCGTTGGTAATAAATCTTCAACTTCCACGTGGCAATCATTTTTTATAAAAATATATATCCCAAGAAAATAGGATAAAATTGATTATTAAATAAGTTCAGTTAACAAACAATTTACATAATTAAAATTTTGGCGCGTGTTTGCAAAATATTAGTAAACATCCTAAATGTATACTCGTGCCTGTTATCACTTAATAGATTGTTGTAGGAACCCTATTTTTAAATAAAAAATGTGTTACACATAACAATTACCTATCCATAAATTAAATGTTATGGACGTAATGACATTTATAGCGATACTCTTTCGTAGATTCGTCTAAGCGTTAAAAGAAGATGCTTAGTGAACTGTAAAGCAGTAACAATGTATTTCCGGTGTAACAGATACACCGGATTGATTGCTTTTGGTTCTCAATGAGATAAAACCTGCACATGCGACAGGAAACAAAGATTCTTACAATTATTTATCTAAAAATACCTTAATTTTTGTAGCTCAGTGCGATAAGATTAACAGGAAGTCTGTGCAAATCATAAATGTTGGTTGCTTGCCTATTTCAAAATAAAATTGTCACAGCTACTAATTTATATATTTTCGCTTGTCCTGTAACAACATTAATCTCGGAATTGTCGGGTTTTAATCCGGAGAATATCAATCTCGCCTACTTAACAATTAGTCGTTTCAAAAATTAATCATTAGTCTCCGTGGGTCTCAATGTCACTCATACCGTTATAGAGATTTCTTATAGTAGCAGGTGATGTGGTGAAGCAGGCGTGCGGCAAAGCACGAGACTAATTCAGTGGCGCACGTCAACAGAAGGCGTAAACCGGGACATTAGTATGCCACGTGCAGGGTAACACAATGAGACAGGAAAAATTGGCTTAAAATATTAATGAATACATACATATTTTAAAATTTAATTTGTTTTGTGTCTATACGCGCTTTAATTGTATTATTTGCCTTTGGCGGATATGTGGCTATCGTCCGGTTTCACTTGCATTAGACAAAGACATCTTAGCAGCAAAGAGATATAACAAGGTTATGAATGGGTATTGTTGTAAAATGTAAATGCCATGAAAAATACTAAATATAATTTTAAAAGTTTAAAATGAATATGAAATTCTTTGCTTGAGCATCGTGGAATTACAATGTTTTATACAATTTGTCAGGATGATTTATGTTTAACCGTTGTTTGTTAATTCTTTTTTTTTATTGCATTTGCATTTTTTATGCAATAAATGCTTTTCTGAAATACTTAGGAATATAGTATATCGGTCTCAATGGATCGTTTTAACGAAGAAAGCAATGCTGGAATAGGAAATCAAATCATAGACAAGACAAGACATTTGAAGACAATATCTTAATTATGTTGACTAATATACTAATTAAAATATGTCGTGTTAGAAAGTTTAAAATATGCTGTTAATAATATTATATGAAGGTAGACAAAAAAACTGACAAAATATAGTAGAGTATTATAAATCGTTTATCATAATTTTATTGGTCTCGTTGAATGCAGTACAGGCTTCAGTATTACAATGTATTCAATCCATCAATCAATCACGTGTGAAGCAACAGTTCAATTAAATATTATGTGGTAAAATGATTTATGAAGCCTTATTGTCTATATTTTAGTATTGATTATTCGTTACAATGCTATGCTTTATACGGATTTAAGGGACTAGAAATTATGTCTTTATAGATTTGTGCCGTCTTTAATTTTTCATATGAGTAGGTAACAACTTTATCCTCCTGTTGCATTACATTGCATGTATTTTGGAAGCACAGCTATGGTAGCGATCGTCCGGCTTCGCCCACTGTAATTTCAAGCCGGTTACTGGTTACTACAGATAGATGCGTGTCTCTCTATTGTACATATCGAACCTGTCTAATTTTTCTCGCTACGCATTCAAATAAATTCCAGGGTCCTCGCGAACTATACTGTTGAATACCAAAAACGAAATGTTTATTTTTAGTATGGGAAAGTTCAGGGGAGGTTTGCACCTACAGTTTTTGTAACTCAATTCGTGGACATACTGCATAGGTACAATTCACACTTATGTCTAATTTATTCCAAAATAAACGCAGCCGTATCTTTTGTCAAAGGTAATTCTTTGAAAAACGTTTTGTCATCTACCTGTACCAACGTTAAAAATTATCAGCCCGTGTAAATGTTCCCTATAACCATATTTCGTCACAGTATTTTCCTCTTTGTTTTGTGCATTTTTTACCTTTATGATTAGAATTAAAGTCAAAACTAGCATGAAATACATATTCACCATCCAATAATGGGAATAAATATAACTCCAAAAACTCATTAAGTGTTTGTTAAACCGTACTACTTCCTCCGCTTAAAATATGGGAAGCTTAGGGAACTTTAAGTTGCAGTTTTGTGACGGTGCAGCTCACTTAATTTATAAGGCGGAGATAAGCATTAACGCTTACCGGTGCAGTTGGGCCGTAATGACTAATTACTATACCACATCCCAAGATTTAACATTTTAAATCTTGGAATGTAGTATATTACGAAGTGGGTTTATGCAATAAATGTGCAATTTCCTCAAATGTCTGTATTACTGGCACTTTCTTTTGTTTTGGTAAAGGGTTTTCATCTCAGACTATAAAATATTTTTCAAGTGAATTTAAATTTAATTTTGAATTTTTATTTTCTAATTTACAAAGTCATAAATAAAATATAATGGATTGGTACCTACATTCTTAATTTAAATGGACCAATTATGTATAAGGCCATTGGTGTTATCTATGTACTAGTACTGTTACTGTTAGCAAATACTGCTGCAAGTGCAAGATCAATCACTATATCGTAGATGGAACACGTATGATCTATTTATTTTATCCATAGTTTCTTATGTGATTAAAGAATTTTGCTAGTCTATTAATTATTACGTAATATTAATTCAGAGGGTTAATACACAAGTGATCTAACAACGAAACTATGTGCGTCTCTTCATTATTAATTTATTATGTACAATAAATCAGCAGAGATAGAGGAGAAGGACTTGCGTATTTGTCAAGACATTGGAATTGGCGTTCTAATTTCGCATGTATCACGTTCCAGTCACGTCCAAACTACTTTCACTATAATATAAATCCGCCAATTTTCTACTGTCCTGTCGCAGAGGACAGGGAGAAAGATTAAAACTGCATTTCAATTTTATTTTTATGAAATGGAATAAAGATCAAAATATATCCCAACTAACAGTTAATGAGTTGAAGAAGTATAGATACAGAATAAGAGCGAATAGCAGAATCTTAATTCTATAATAAATTTATTAGTCTGCACATGTGCTAGGCAGAGTTGATTCATTCATCTGTTTAATGTAGGTGCGTACGCCTTGCGGTTTTACGACCTGATTTCTCAAACGTCATGGATGTTTTATTATACCGATCAAAATCCTCCCATAAAGTTTTTGCAGCACCATAAAGCAATCCAAATCGCGAATTAAATTAAAAATAAAATAGCTAAGCCCCATTCGAAATTCAATGCAATTATTCAATTATGATTCACGTGCAACGATCAAGGACGAATTATTTTGATGAATGGAATTAGGAATGTATCACAATAACCGTTAATTTCAAGAATCTAAATTTTATGCAAGTGGTGGAAAAATCGGCATGCGTTATGGTAATTCGCATAAAATGGTATTTACGTCAGTGGAATTTCATTCCATGCACAGGTGAAATTTACCTTGGATAATGTTAACGGTCTATAGTTTAAAATCCCCGTTCCCTATAGCAAGTAATGACATAACGTTTGCGATGGTATCGGTTCAACTGACTCACTTTATATGCTGTAACGGTAATGATGAAATTTTTGCCAATACCACTTGGATATGAATATAAAAGAATTAATACAAAATATTGATGTTGATAATGAACTTGTTGGAACTTGACCTCTTTAGCATTAAAAACGTAGCAGTAATAGTCCAAACAAATTATTACACAATCGAAAACCAATAAGCAGTCCATACATGTTCTTTTTATTGCAATAAAGTGGTCAGTGGATAGTAATTATCACTTTGGTATGCTAGAAACCAAAAATAATTAACTTAAGTGAACGCTTTTGGTCTGTGCTTTTATCTCACCTTTTGTCTTCGAGCAATAAATAAATTTCCTGCTTCCCGAAAGCTGAAACTATTCGAAAAAAGTTGTATAGAATTAATATCGCAGTGTTTTTTAAAAATTATAATACCTACATACATGTTAGACATACAATTTATAAAAATATTTAGCAATGCCTGTGGCAATAGAAGTGGCTTTGATGAGAGCAGTTGCAATGCTTTACCTTTGTTTTATTTATTTATTATGCATGTAATTTAAAAACCATTTTTGAATATACTTTGCTTTTTTAAAAACTACTAGCAGAAATTTTATGGTACTTATTATTATATTTATAAACATTGCCAAATGCCCGTCAAGCTCCAAAGGTTTATAAATTACAAATTCCAGCATATCTTGTTAACTATAGGGTATTTTTTATATCTATAGGTTAAGTAATTGTTTAAACTTCATTATTTGTATAGATGAGATAAATTACGTGACGCAGTCTTATTAGCAAGATACCCTAATAGCTATAAATAAATTCAGATTCACTTTTGTGGTAGGGTGTGTCTTTGAGGTAGGTCAGCTATTACGCTATTACCACCAATACCTTTTTTTATTGTTTTGCACATCAGCTATAAGGTCGAGAAGCAAAACTTAAAAGCTTTTAAATTTATTTAGTAGCCTAGCATTGCGTACGTTCTTATTTGTAATTTTTGCAAACTAAACGAGTAATCAGCACTTTGTTTTCTGATCAAAAGACTTTTATTTTTAAAAATACTGATAATAAAATTACATATTTCAAATTTACTTACTGAAAATACTTATATTTAGAAAGAGGTGTGAATCTGCCGAGCGGTTTCACTACGATTAGAACGTGGCAGGTAGATAATTACTGGTGGATATAATGATAAGATAACTACGTATCCTTGAATGCTCTAAATAAATTGGCTTGTGTGTACTGATTGATACATTACTGTCATGCATAAGAAAATTATAAGCATATGTGATTAAATTTAGAATTTATTGTATATGTTAGTGAACAAAAAAATCGAAGGACAAGAAAATAATCTTTTCAGTAGAGCAAAATTAGGTAGTATACAAATTTTGCAACAATATTACATGGTATTTCAAAATTTTATTTTCATACGCGTTAGTCAGTAAAATTTTCTGTTTTAGCTGCGAATTGCATAAATATGCAGTCTCCAGTATATCGCATTTCTTAAATATTTACAAAGAATTATGCGAGTGTGTGCAATGTTTGCAGTTGCATTTAGCAAAATTAGTTGCAGATTAGATGATTCTTACATTCTTTTTCGTTCACTGCACGTTTTGATGTTGGGCGTTGATTAATATGTTTTTCCGCAACCGACTCAAAAGTGATCACTTTTGATACCAAAAACGGACAGTGAAGTTGATGTTTTTGTTATTAGTAAAAAAATGTGTGTGTTGCTAGGCAACACTTTTAGTTCCTAGGAAGTAAAAGTACTTTTACTTCCTACGAACTTTTACTTTTCACTTTTTTGGTTAAGATTTTGGTTTGTTATGTGAATAACATTTATTTAAGAAAAACAGTACAAAGATATTAGACAAAGAATTTTCTGTAAATATTTAAATAGCTATCTCCCATCACAGTAAATGATCTAGCCTTATTAGTTTTAGTGTTAGGATCTTAGGAATTTTAATCAGTAAGACTGATTTAAGATCTTCAATATCATTAATCTTTAAATGTAGTAACTCGTCGCAGGGACAAGCTCCAGCAACACCCAAAATTAATATAACCTACAAACGTCAAAATTTAATTATCGTAAAATATTCGATTTTAAAACTAAAACACACCTTCATCATCAAGTATTGCACACTTGCACACTTCAAGAATCGATCCACCTGTTCTTTACTAAGAATTCTCGATTTCTTCGGTGTGTAGTCATTATTTTCTTTTTTTAAATAGGCACGGAGTTTTGAAAATTTTTCGATATTTACCCCATTTTTTAAACTTAATGTTGCCTTCAACATTGAATATTGCGCCCAAAGAGTAGAAGCCTTCATTTTAGTGGACAATTCGGAAAAGTACGCTAATTGTAGATACCACGCTTTCCGTGTACGATTTTACGGTTTTCTCGTTACACCAATTTAAAAATTTGTTGTAGCCACCTTCGTATACTTCTCGAGATTTATTGGGCAGAAGATTTGATACAACTTCTTTTGCACGGTCTAAAATTTCTGGTGGTGTATCTTCGTTACCATTATCTTGTTCAAACATTTTCGATGGTTTGGCTGGGTTTGACAGAATAAATAAAATTGAAAACAAAAGCTAAGAAGACTTGATTTTAGTAGTAGTAGTGTTCTCTAATTCCTCGCATCTTAATTTTATTATTTTGAATCCGGTTGTTCCGGTTGCGGAAAAAATAGTATGTTTCATTCGGATGAAAAGTGACTTCTTTTGACTCGCAATTTTGCATCCGTTCGGCTACGCTACGCTTCGCCTCACAAATGCAAAATTTGCTCGTCAAAAAAAGTGACACTTTTCATCCTAATAAAACAATCTACTATTTATGTACAATTCGTCTTTTTCCCCTGCTACACGCACGCAGCAAAAGCAAAGCAGTAACAGCATATCATGTAGGTTGGCGGTTCTTGACCGAACTTTTGTTTCCAGCACCATTGTCACCACCCAAGGACATAGTAGAGTAATAATCTTCTTCTATCGTGTCATCCCGTTTGCACTTTGTTGCTAAAATGTGAGACCCACTGGAAATCATTCCCCATCCCTTAAGAATGCAAAATCACCTGGTCGTCAAAAAATCGTCGTGTGCAGGGGGTGGCTGGGGATGATTTTCCAAAAATTTGCAAAAAAAAAATTTCTCGTTTTTAGATCTACGTCACCTGGTCATGGTTCAGTTAAATTCTCATGTCAATATTTTAATCCGAAATATTTTTTTTTGAATTTTAAAAATACCGTGCGCAATGCTTTCATATGGAGCGCCCTGATGAATAAACGATCGCCCTGAAAAGTCATAATTGTGATATTCTATAACTTGTCTTAACTCCAAGAACCTTTAAGTTAATCAAAAAAATTGCCTCTACAAACGTTCTAGATCTAAGATCGAGGATTACATTGCTTTTTTCAAATTCTCAATCCGATGGATAGTTTCGTGAAAAAACTGAAAATTGTAACACCATGTAGTGCCGTCGCTACCGGCCGTGAAGACGCGAGGAAGGTGCGGATTGCCGTGGCCGGGCAGTCGAAAAACGCCTGTACGTCTCAGCGCGCATATAAGGTCGACAGTCGCCTATTTCCATGCAGTTTAAGCGACTTTATTAGTAAATCTTCAGTTCGACGACTTGATTTGACTATTATTAATGCTAATTAGATTTTTATATGATATTTTCAATAATAATAATTGTAAATACGGAATATTAGCAGGTAGTGTAGAAGTTTTGTTGAATAAGCATTAAGTTAGAAATAAGAAAAATAATATCATTAATGATAATAGTGTGCAACAGGCAACCCTTAATCAGAGAGAAGAAAGGGGTTATTTTATTTACTTATAGTCTAGTAGATACATAACAAAATCGAGTATAGAATGGAATATACTGGGGTAAAAACATTCTCCTGTAAGAATTATTGATACTTTTAATAATTACGCTAGGAAATTTTATTTACATAGAGCTATTATGCAGAGTCAGAACTTGTCTCATTGTCAGATAATATGTCTTCAGGGGCAAATATACGACGAGTATTATTGCCCTTATTGGCACATGTTAATTGGGCCATACATTATTGCAGGAGCCAACACAGTTCATCCGTTTTCTCTTATAGGAAGACAGAGGTCCTGCAAACCCTGAAATAAAAATTTATTAATTTAAAATTTAAATATACTATATTACTAGATAGGCACCACTGCAATAAGTAATTTAGTATGTATACTTTTTTTTACAACTGCAAGTATTCAGAACAGAAATATCCTCTGGTAATATTGTCTCAGTTGTCAATACAGCTACTAATTATTCATTTTCGCAATTTAATAAATTCTGCAAAGATGGTTTGGGTATCGTACTGTTCAGCCATATTTTTGTCTGATAGTGGACACGACAACAATGTTGTTATAAACTATCCAAAGTTGGAGGCAATTTGTTGATAGGCTTTAATATGCAGTTTGATAACAAATTTAACGACATCATTTCATTTAAAACTTCTTCATCTAAATCCTGATTAACTCCGACTCTAGCAAGTAGTGCCAAATTTAAAGAATGTTCGTATAGCTGATTATTGAAAAAATTGGTGAGTTGGTTTTTATTGAAAATTGAATGATTAAACAAATGCTATTGTTGAGGTACCTAATGATGTATCTGGACTGTCAATCGCTCTATTTCTATAGTTTCCTCGAGTTCTCTTGTCTGTCGTGTGAAATTCTTTATTGAAAGATCTTTATAATGATCCATTACTAAATCTATTCTGTCAGCATTGTAGGCGTTTTTAAACAATTAATTTAAAAATATTTGCATAATCTCCAAACGATTTGACGTTGGCAGGTTTGTCAATGCCCTGCACCAATGCCACCCCATCAAAACTGTGGCATGTTTTATATTTCCCAATGGCAAGTCTATACAACAAACGTTAAATGTTTCTGAAATATATCGTAATGCATAGATTTATTTGAAGGGGTGGATATTACTCCGTTAGGTGCAAGAGACATTGAGTAAGTTGACAGTTCGTGTTTAAAGATATCTTCATATTTAATATTTCTTCCCATTTCTTTAGCAGCTAATATTTTCTGCAAAAATGTTTGGCCTTTTTGAAAGGTTTTTTTTATTCTCAGCCGGAGCTACTTTAACTACCGATTGTTGAAATGTTTGAAAATTTTTATTTTTTAAAGGTTCATAAAAATCATCGGTATCAACAACGTCAAGAAATTTCCTTAGAGCCACCTTCTCCACTTTTTTGTGAGATCAGTAAAGAAGTTTTGACAATCTCAGAGACAATTTCATTAGTTGAAATAACAAGAAGTCGATCTTCGTCTTTAGAAAAAAACATTGAATCTTGAAAATTCACTTTGTACTAGTCTCTGCACATAATCTTCATCAACTTTTATTCGTTTTGTACCACATTCCACGTTTTGATAGCTCCAAGTACTAAATAAAATTTCCTAGCGTAATTATTAAAAGTATCAATAATTCTTACAGGAGAATGTTTTTACCCCAGTATATTCCATTCTATACTCGATTTTGTTATGTATCTACTAGAGTATAAGTAAATAAAATAACCCCTTTCTTCTCTCTGATTAAGGGTTGCCTGTTGCACACTATTATCATTAATGATATTATTTTTCTTATTTCTAACTTAATGCTTATTCAACAAAACTTCTACACTACCTGCTAATATTCCGTATTTACAATTATTATTATTGAAAATATCATATAAAAATCTAATTAGCATTAATAATAGTCAAATCAAGTCGTCGAACTGAAGATTTACTAATAAAGTCGCTTAAACTGCATGGAAATAGGCGACTGTCGACCTTATATGCGCGCTGAGACGTACAGGCGTTTTTCGACTGCCGGGCCACGGCAATCCGCACCTTCCTCGCGTCTTCACGGCCGGTAGCGACGGCACTACATGGTGTTACAATTTTCAGTTTTTTCACGAAACTATCCATCGGATTGAGAATTTGAAAAAAGCAATGTAATCCTCGATCTTAGATCTAGAACGTTTGTAGAGGCAATTTTTTTGATTAACTTAAAGGTTCTTGGAGTTAAGACAAGTTATAGAATATCACAATTATGACTTTTCAGGGCGATCGTTTATTCATCAGGGCGCTCCATATGAAAGCATTGCGCACGGTATTTTTAAAATTCAAAAAAAAATATTTCGGATTAAAATATTGACATGAGAATTTAACTGAACCATGACCAGGTGACGTAGATCTAAAAACGAGAAATTTTTTTTTTGCAAATTTTTGGAAAATCATCCCCAGCCACCCCCTGCACACGACGATTTTTTGACGACCAGGTGATTTTGCATTCTTAAGGGATGGGGAATGATTTCCAGTGGGTCTCACATTTTAGCAACAAAGTGTAAACGAAAATCTTTTCTAGAAGGCTTTTGTTGGCTGGCAAACTCTACTAACACCATTGCCCTCTGTTATGGATGTAAGTTACAACATAAAACTGTCGTAAAATACCTGGCCTTAAAATGAAATGTAATTTTCGTGTTAATAATAAAACAGACATCATTGCGATTACGTTTATGGTGTTGCAAAATAAGATATCCTTGTGGTATGTATCTCAACATAGGTTGCTCTGCTATATGCATAATGACATGTCTGTAGGTTAATACAAGACGGAAATTCCAGGTTTAACCGAAAATGCATTACCTTCTACTAGTTAAATTAACGAGACATTAATTACTGCATTAAATTTGAAATTTAAAAACGCAAATCAAAGGAAGAATCAGCTGGATATCTCGGCTATCTAAAGCTGCTCTATCTGCTGAGATAGACTATTATAATAAACAAGCGTATTTATGCATAGGCAGTCAAATAATTTTTTTCCGACCAGTTGTAATATATTTATTACTTAACTCGGTAAAATTATTTTATGTTAAATTATAATTTATTGATACTTTTATTTCCAATTAGTTAATTATTTGCGATATGATTCTTCTTCTATTTTTAAACAATCATTACTGAAACTGTTACTTAAAAAAATTGTTTTCTTAACCCACTAACTGCTAAGGTCATATGCCGCCCCTTCTTTCGGACATCCACAGACATTCTTACCACACGATACCCAACTGATTCTTCTTTCCAGACTTACCCTGTCAATTTGTTATATTTACATTATAACAAATAGAAAGAAAGAAAAGGTTCCAAATGAATATTTAAAAAAATAGTAGGTGTATTAACATTATTAATCATCTCGTCACGTTGTGTGAACATGCAGAAATAATCGCAGTAAAATTACGCAAAATATACAGGTCAATATTATAATAGTGTGCAGAGTGAATCACAGCTAATTTTACATTGTCATGAGCAAAAATACTAAAAATAGTTAGATATGTACCTAATTGTGCAGGGGGAATTATGATAAGAAAAGTTAACATTACAAACTTAGAATGAAAGTCATGCATGCCGCACATCAAGCTGACGCAACTAAAATCATTCTTACTACCTGTTATCAGTAAAAACTTCCGCTGATATCTTGACAATTATGTGCGTTGAAGTTTAAAAAAAGTAGTATAATCAATTTAAGTCCAAACCAGAATCATGTGAATTTATAATTCCTTGTACAGACAACTTTGATTTCTCAAAATGGATTTAGTTTTTTTTTTAAATTGTTTAAACTATATTTATTACGAATGTATTAGTATTTAGGAGTTTTCTTTTTTTTTCAATACGTATTTCAGGTAAAACATTGTCAAGTTACTGTGGAGTCAATCCCATAAGTGTTACTCTGGCTGTATTCTGCGGGTCATCCGATATTGTTGTTGAAAATCCGTAAACAATACGTTTCAAACTAAGCGACGATAAAGAAAGAGTTCGGGGTTCGGTTGGCTTTGATTTTCCATGTTCATGTTGTTGGCAGGTCAGCTGTCTACAGGGTGTAACACAACTTAACCGAAAAAATTTAACCATATATGCACTTTTAAATAAGAAATCGATTTGTTAAAAAAATTTTTAATAAAAGTCCGACGGAAAACGAGATAAAAATTGTTAAAGTTACAAATTAATGAAAAAAACAAAACACAACTTATCCGAAACAATTTAACCATAGATGCACTTTTAAATAAGAAATCGATTTGTTAAAACAATTTTTAATAAAAGTCCAACAGAAACGAGATAAAAATTGTTAAAGTTCCAAATTAATGAAAATGTTTTTTTTTTCATTAATTTGTAACTTTAACAATTTTTATCTCGTTTTGTGTTGGACTTTTATTAAAAAAAAATTTAACAGATCGATTTCTTATTTAAAAGTGCATATATGGTTAAATTTTTTCGGCTAAGTTGTGTTACACCCTGTATATCAAATATAATACCGGTCCTAGCATGCTTCCCTGTGGGACCCCCGATAGGATTTGCTGCAGTTCTGTTTATTCATTCTGGTGTTTGACCAGGAAGTATCTTCCGGTTATGTAGGATTTCAGCAGTTCGTAGATGTGATGTGCTGTTTTAACTTAAAGCACAGACCTGTATGCTAGACCTTGTGAAAGGCCTGCGCTACGTCTAAAAAGGCAGCAGAACAATATCTTTTACTTTCCAGGTCTTTATTTATTTCATTTACAATTCTGTGTATTTGTTCAATAGTTCCATGACGATTGCTAAATCCATATTCATGATTTGGAATTAATTTTCTCTGATTCAAGATTGGTGTTATTCGCTTAAGAAGTACCTTCTCAAAGACTGGCAATAAGCTAATAGGCCTATACAAAGAAACTTCTGCTGAGGGTTTTCCTGGTTTTGGCAGCATTATAATTTGTGCAATTTTCCATTCATTTGAAGAATGACCAGTTCGAGTAATTGCTTTAAAAATTTGGGTGACAGCTTCGAGTGCTTCTATAACCTGGTGCTTCCTTCGGATTAATTTCATAACTGATTACTTGTACTTCTTTAAAGTCTATTTTTTTCAATTGGTAGACCCATTTGGTACGGTGCTTCAAGGTATAGTCCTTTATTTCTATTTATTCCTCTAGATTTGATTCGTTTTCAAAAGGCTTGAAAACACTTAGCAGGTCCTCAGCACATACAGCGGATTTTTCTTTATTGGTTCTGGCCCACTTTCCATTTTTATCTCTTATGGGAGGAATTTCCAATTGGGGTCTCTTGAAGTTTTTAGTCGCTTTCCACAAAAAGTAATCAGTTATTTCGGTGGCCGTTAATTTGTCTAGATAATCCTGTATTGCTAGGTTTTTAAGTTTGAACATTAATTGTTTCAGATCTTTAGCAGCTTTATTAGGTGCCCTTTTATCTTCGTCTGTTCTGGTTATCTGCCAGCGTTTCCTAATTCTTCTTTTCTCAGCAATTTTTTCCTTCAGTACAATAGGACAATTTTGTTCCTGCTGTTCGTTTTCAGGCTGTGGTGTCGTTATATTAAATTTATGTGGATTAATTGTGTCAACATGTTCGTGAGAAAATATTTTTTATAAATTATATGAAGTACCATGGAAGTACCTACCTAATAAATTTAACGGATTGAATCGTATCTTAATTGAATAATTTACCAACCCTTAGTAACTTGGCTTGGAAAGTATTGCAATAGATATGGGTACCCAAAATGGAATGATTAATAATTAAATTAGAAGAGGGGAAGGGGCTTTACTGCACACTTTATTGAGATCTGTACTTAGAATAACTATAGATTGTAAAAAAAGATATATTCACCGAATACTTCTCATATACCTAGTATATTATTACTAAGCTCCATTTGTATATTTGTATCACGTAGTACTACATACAAGAATACAAGAAGTTACTATTTTAAATACAGCATTGATTGAATTATGTCAATAAAAAGTGACTCTTGGCACGTTCTGTAACTTTCCAAAACCGCGTTGGTGCAATTGGAAAATTTAAACTACTTTGAAATCTGATTACCAAGAATAAAAAGATGCTACCTACATATCGCAAAGTCATGCTGATTTTGATTACTTACACATGTTTCTCTTATAATTCTATTCGAACAATACCTTAAATTTTTCTGCAAACGTCTGTGGATACAATCGCACGAAATGTGAAATCCCTAGACCACATTTTCCGCAAACTAGTGGACGTGAGTAGAAACATAAATTAAAATTTAAAATAGTGCGATCTCATTGACAGCTGACGTTGGTTTATTGTTGCGAATTATTCAACTCAGACAACGGTGATTTCTAGGTCATGGTTTTCTACACCTACAGTAATATTCCTGGAGAAACTAAGCCAATATGTAATAAACGAGTGGGATACTACGAAGCTAACATAATTTCAGAGGAAATCAAACCTCGGGGAAAAGCGGGAAGTTTTATGATAATCGATTTAACTATTTTATAGAAGTACGTTTCACTTCCATTTTGAAAATAATTGGTTGACAAGGAAAAACCATGCATGATAAAATCTATACTAATAAATTTTGAAAATGTCAGGTTTTTCAATGAAATAGTACTGAATTCAGAATTGCAAATGGATTTGTAGTGGTAATGAAAATGTATATATACGCAAATGTAATTACTAGTAATTGAATACAGAATTTCCAATTTGAAGTATTGTTAAAGGCATAGCAGGGCGGAGTCCGAGTGCTACAACTGACCAAGGGAAAAATTCTCTTCAGTGCTCTATTATAGATAATATTTTTTCAAGACCAAGCAGAGTTACACCTTTAATTTAATAATCACGTAAACAAATAATTGGAATGTAGATTTCATTTTTGGAATGGGAACCTTAATGAACACGTAAGATTTCATTAAATTTTATTTGCCTAAGGAATCATTTATCATTTTTGTTGTGATTTTTGTATGTTAAAAAGTGACTTCTACTCGTTTTATGTATGTATATACCTACTTCGAGGCAGTGACGGCCCGTGATCAAAATGTTTAGGGGCCACGGTAACAAAATATGAACGAAGGGATCAAAAATGGCACCGCAGACAATTTTTTTTTTGGAGAGGGCGTGGCTTATTAGACGCGATTTAAGAGCATCTGACATTCTGACAAGGTTTGGAACGAAATTTAAAAACCTGAAAATGTCATAATATTTACAATGAAAAATTAAAGTTTGCAATACCCAAACGATATAATTTAATAGTTTTAAAACAATATGCGACATTGGTGCAAAAATGATCTAGGTAGGTACCCAAATCTTTCTTACAAAAACAAAATAAAAATGATAATATTATGTTTTATACACACATGTGTACCAAAGGTCAATGATTATAACATAAAAAATTGCAGTAGTACTTATCTTATATTTAAGAATTGTTTATTTCATACACGAAATATAATTAATATCTACTTATTTCTAATATGTGTTTACCTTTTTGGTGCAGTTTGTATTTTAGAAGGGAAACATAATATACCGTACACGATAGTGTGCTCATTTCGTTTACTTCCTAAATCCGGGAATAAAATTCCAAAAGAAATTTAAATTCGGATCGTTTCTCTATTAAGCAGTGCATACTCTTACTTGTACTAATTAAACCGGACCTTGAGAATTCCAGTGAAAGACTTTCGATGGGAATATCTTGATTAAGTAATAGTAATCGGCGGCCAAACACCGTTAAACCATTTTTGTTGGGAGTTTGTTGACCACTTTCGGTCTTAGATTTCTCGTGGATGCACAAGATTGTTCTTACATCCGGCATCAAGTTTTAATTATGCATAACATGAAAACAATTATTTCCTCGCTGATTTCTGACTAACTTTTAATATACCACTCATTGGAAACTATATGCATTTTTATTTGCAACACTATGATAAATTTCATGGGACTTATAAGTGCTATTCCTTGCACTATTCATGAATTATATGAGAATATCTGACGCACATGCGGTTAGATAAAGAAGAAGAATAATTAATTTACTTTGGCATCAAGATAATGTGTGGTTAAAGTATAATAATTATCTTTACGTGTGTGAATTTTACTATACACTAATATTGATCTGTACACCCCAAAGGAAACAATATGTGAGATACGTAACCGCAATTGTTTATAAATTCCGGATAACATTAGCATTTGAGTTATCATATTGTGGTCGCTTTAATGAATTTTTAAGGAAGTATATGTATACGGCTTTTTAATGAATTTGAGGTTGTGGTAGTAAAGACATCAACTGTGAAAAAGTCCCTATTCCAATAATAGTAGAGTGCTCGCGCGGCCGAAAACTGCTTAAAAAATGATTCTGTGGGGCTTTAAACACTAAAAGCTGACACCTGTCTAAATCGATAGTTTATATATACGTAAACTTCCAAAAAAAGTTGTCCAAAAATTGTCCTGTGCAAAAGGGCGTTATTCAAAATTTTCGAGTTACGTAGTGCATCAGATAGCCGAGGTTCATATCTTTGTTTGGTAAAAATTTTGTACAATTTTCTGTAGCGGTTTAGCTGTAAAAAAATAAATTATTTTCAAAAAAGCATTATGTCTTATGGGAAGCGCGGAGTTTAAGTGCCTGTATCTCGATTCGACGCTCGCTAAAAATGAATTCATTTTGCCGTGTTCGTACGTTTCTCACTCCATAACTCGGAAAGGAAGCCTCAAATAAAGAAATATTATTCTTTGAAAATTGAAGGCCGATGCTTTCTGATTACGACGGTACTTCTTAATATAATTTTAGTGAAATAATAACATGAGTTTGATTAAAAAACTAAGGCAGCTACAAAATCCGCAAACGTTTAAAACTGCCAACCTCGATCACCCTCCCGCACTGCACTATTCCCCGCGCTCGACCGTTGTCAATGTCTAGCATATAGTATTTACATTTTGAGAGAATTTATTATTTTTATTTACGTACCTATTCGCTGCAGAAGTTTTATAGGGGTAAGTAGGTGTATTATATTTATTTAAATTAATTCATAGAACATATTATATTACCTATGTCAAAATAATAATTATTCCTGTAAAATTCGCGAACTGCCACCAAACCAAGCGCGGGAAATTAAAATGTCACTTTTATTTTTATGTTTTTTTAAGTTTTCGACAAAAATGTTGCACACCTTCAATTAATAATTTACAGGGTTCAGACAATGATTGACGACAGTGGAAGTAGTTCTACTTCGGATAGCGATATCGAATCGCTGCTGATGTTAAAAATTAGAAGTAAAAAGTCAAAGAAATGCATGTTTTGCGACAATTTGCCAGGGCCGATGATCACAGGTTCTGACAAAACATTGGATACCATAAAAAAAACCCTAAAGCTTAGACAACTAATCAGCCAAATTGCTGATGAGAATTAATTTACAAATAATAATTTAAAAAATCGAGTATGGTGAACTACAGTTACTTATCTGGCATAAATCCTGCTAGGTATTGTTCTTACATAAGTAAAAGAAACATTCATTTGTTGCGACTGAAATTTGAGAACAGAACAGATGAATGTCAGATTCATTTGCTTTTTGGGACTTCACCACCTTTATTGCATCCCCAAAATGGTTTTTTATTATAGTCAGTAACTTTCTTTTAGATATTGTACCTTTGTACCCCCCAAATCACAATACCGTTTAATAATTGTGGTTACTGAATATACCTTGTGTTTAGATAAACCATTTTTTAATTCTCTTCAATGAGTTTGTTCTCCACAATATTTTCACGGTTAAGGGATGAAGTACTTTTTTGTAAGTCTGAAAATTTCGTTACTGCTGTGTTTTTCGACCATGCTGCCAAAAAACATTGTGGATGGTATTTTATCTCCATAGCAATCAAAGCATTTGAACCTATTCGCTTTAAAACAGTTGAGTTTATCTGGGCAATTGATTTGATTTTTTTCTCAATATTTACAGTGAGAACTTGGGGTAGTCTGTTCTTATTAAACCTTTTCTGACAACAGACGCATTTTTCAATTTCAAAAAGACCTTTGCGCAAGGTCAACGAGGTAGATTCTGATTCACCCGATTTTTGTAGATTATCATCAGCAAATTTATTTTACTTGAATTCTGTTCTGTTCTTCTCAAATTTCAGTCGCAACAAATGAATGTTTCTTTTACTTATGTAAGAACAATACCTAGCAGGATTTGTGCCAGATAAGTAACTGTAGTTCACCATACTCGATTTTTTAAATTATTATTTGTAAATTAATTCTCATCAGCAATTTGGCTGATTAGTTGTCTAAGCTTTAGGGTTTTTTTATGGTATCCAATGTTTTGTCAGAACCTGTGATCATCGGCCCTGGCAAATTGTCGCAAAACATGCATTTCTTTGACTTTTTACTTCTAATTTTTAACAGCAGCGATTCGATATCGCTATCCGAAGTAGAACTACTTCCACTGTCGTCAATCATTGTCTGAACCCTGTAAATTATTAATTGAAGGTGTGCAACATTTTTGTCGAAAACTTAAAAAAACATAAAAATAAAAGTGACATTTTAATTTCCCGCGCTTGGTTTGGTGGCAGTTCGCGAATTTTACAGGAATAATTACTATTTTGACATAGGTAATATAATATGTTCTATGAATTAATTTAAATAAATATAATACACCTACTTACCCCTATAAAACTTCTGCAGCGAATAGGTACGTAAATAAAAATAATAAATTCTCTCAAAATGTAAATACTATATGCTAGACATAGACAACGGTCGAGCGCGGGGAATAGTGCAGTGCGGGAGGGTGATCGAGGTTGGCAGTTTTAAACGTTTGCGGATTTTGTAGCTGCCTTAGTTTTTTAATCAAACTCATGTTATTATTTCACTAAAATTATATTAAGAAGTACCGTCGTAATCAGAAAGCATCGGCCTTCAATTTTCAAAGAATAATATTTCTTTATTTGAGGCTTCCTTTCCGAGTTATGGAGTGAGAAACGTACGAACACGGCAAAATAAATTCATTTTTAGCGAGCGTCGAATCGAGATACAGGCACTTAAACTCCGCGCTTCCCATAAGACATAATGCTTTTTTGAAAATAATTTATTTTTTTACAGCTACACCGCTACAGAAAATTGTACAAAATTTTTACCAAACAAAGATATGAACCTCGGCTATCTGATGCACTACGTAACTCGAAAATTTTGAATAACGCCCTTTTGCACAGGGCAATTTTTGGACAACTTTTTTTGGAAGTTTACCTATATATAAACTATCGATTTAGACAGGTGTCAGCTTTTAGTGTTTAAAGCCCTACAGGATGAACATTTTGAGCCTCTGAGCACTCTACTATAATAGTCAGTAACACTAGTCTAGTCTACGAGTAATGTTGTAGTTCTACTGCAATAGTTCCTAAACTCTGGACGATTTGTAAAAGTTGAAATTATGACATTGCTATAATAACATTATGCAAGATTATATACACATTGTTAGTATTTGGTTGATTTTTGTGGTTCATTACATTTGACCCGAATATCATGGCTTGTTTTTTTTATTAACAGTAATTAGAAACAAGTAAATTTATTTTGATGTATTTAAAGCACGAATGATAACAATTACTCGAAATGTACATGTATCTCAGTTAGGTATATCACAGTTTATCTAAATTACATAATTAACCAAACATCACTAAGTGCATCAGAATCATTTTTCTTCACAATTATTGTAGAAGTGAAAAAACCATTGACGTCTATTGAATCACTCATTAAACCCAAATGTTTAAAAAATAATGCGCAAACAATGAAATGGATACGTCTATTACAGTAAAGTTAAAAATAGTTTCAGATGGTGGTACAATATTGACATAACATTTGTGTTCGAAGATGTTTCGTGGAAGATTCAGCTTGTTTTTGGGTGGGAGATGCGTGGGAGATTTTCTTTTCCTCGGGGCGTCTGGATTTCCTTAGATTGGAATGCGGATTTTTAAGTTTTCCACTACTAGTTCCTATTTTTAAAAGTTCAAATACGTTACTAAATGTGAGATTGAGAATTTAGAAATATGCTTCAAAATCGATTCAAAATGCATCATTTTAAGAATTCTAGCTGTGGAAACTTCCATTCAAGGAAATCTATAATGTTTCTCTATTAAAAAAACATTACAATAGTTTACTAATCATCTTGATATAATTTTTGATAATTCATTACAGGTTTAACTTTGCATACCGCCCAACCCCCAAAAAGCAAAACACTAGCTGCAACCAACGAACAAGGTACAAAGCTGATTATAATCGACTTTTAGTCCCATAAAGGATGTCGAAGTCGAAGTCCCTGTAGAAGTTAAATATAGGGCATTAATAAAATACAAAAGAAAATAAATCCACTAAAGTAAAATTTTCCTACGTATTGACCATGGCGTAGTGTAGTGGCTGTGAAGGATACCTCCAACCTACTAAATGCGGCAAATGACCCTAAGTACCGGGTCCATATCACAACGGCCACTTTTCACAACGGCCACCCAGAATTTTATTTTTTCACAACGGCCACCGTGTTCACAACGGCCAACTTATTTCTCTGTTCACAACGGCCACCTCGATCATAACGGCCACCCAGACACCATGTTCACTACAGCCACCTCGATCCTAACGGCCACCTAATTAAAGAGAGCAACCGAAAATTTTGCATTTTCACAACGGCCACGTTGTTCATAACGGCCACCCAGATTCTGTGTTCACAACGGCCACCTCGATCATAGTGGCCACCTAATTAGACAGGGAGACCGAAAATTTTGCATTTTCACAACGGCCACCTTGTTCATAACGGCCACCCAGATTCTGTGTTCACAACGGCCACCTCGATCATAACGGCCACTTAGATTATATGTTCACAACGTCCACCTCGATCATAACGGCCACCCAGATTCTGTGTTCACAACGCCCACCGCGATATAACTACCGCCGAATATCTGTGTTCACATTCTACATAGACAAGACCAATCGAAAACGAATGCGCCTCTTGTACATTAACCAAATAATACATGGCTAATATGTTGCACTTTTGTGTGTGTCCGCCATTTTTTATAACAAAATATCATGACATGCGAAACAAGTTGATTTATATCCTGACTTAAATGGACTGTTTATTTTTAAAGAAATCATCAATCATTATTATATTCCATAGGCTAAGTAACTTCCTTTAACAGTACCTACCAAACCAGAGACCAGATGCCGGAAGACCAGTGTTTAGAATGACATTTCTGACATGAAAATTTAAAACTGAACGCTCTTGTCTAAGTTTTTAATTTGATAATAATATTTTAATAATTTGATAATCAAATAAAAAACTTAGACAAGAGCGTTCAGTTTTAAATTTTCATGTCAGAAATGTCATTCTGTGGATGTGGCTACAGTACCAATTTAATATAATTCATTCACAGCCTGCCCTAATTGGTTTTTCTACTGATCTCTCGTTATTTCACTATTGTCATACATGTTTTATCAGATAATGAAAAATGCCCTGTTTTTCATGGTGCCTTATGTTCCGCAGTTATTAAATACGCCGCTGTATATCACGAATCTAGGAAAAAAAGTCCCCGGAAAAAAAGTACCCAAGTACCCTGCGAAAAGGTCCCTATAGTAGTTTGAAAAATAAAAGTCAAAATACACTACTATAATAAATAGAATTATTATTCCAATAAAATACAAAGTTTATAAATTTAAATTAATGTTCCGAACATATTCGTTGTCTGATGTGGTCGACAAAGGAGACATCCATCTATTTGGACCCTCATTTTAAAAATGAGACCGGAATTGGCGGCATATAGCACCAAAATTTTAAAAAATCAAGTTGGGGTTGTTACACAAAAAAGAAAACGTCCACAATATGAAGTTCTCCAGAATCGACTGAAACAACTATGTGAAGATTATCGAGATGGACTACGAGATATTCCGGATTTTCGAAGTATTGTATTTTATAGGAATAATAATTATATTTATTGCGAGTATTTTGACTTTTATTTTTCAAACTATACAAACTTTTTTTCTGGGGACTTTTTGTACCGGGTACTTTCTTTCCGGGAACTTTTTTACTTGTAGACCTTTTTCCGGAGACATTTTTACCCGGGGACTTTTTTTCCGGAGACTTTTTTACCCGAAGACTTATTTTCCGGGGACTTTTTTATCCGGAGACTTTTTTTCCGGGGACTTTATTCCGGAGATTTTTTTCCGGAGACTTTTTTTCCGCCACCCGTGTATCACACATATTAATTCACACTAGAACAGAAACAAAAATAATGTTTCATGGGTATAAGAACTTAAAACAATAATGCGCTTTTAGGATAATTCGCCGCCCACAATTCGCCCCCGAACGATTCGCCCCCGCGGATAATTCGCCCCGGACGATTTGTCCCCGGACGATTTGCCCCCGCGGATAATTCGCCCCCAGACGATTCGCCCCCGGAAAAGATTTTAAAAAAATAAAACAGACCACCCATGTATTTTGTAACAAAACTTACAAATAGTTTAAATTAAAATTGAACTTTTACGAATTAGTTAAATTTTGTTAGTTAAAGTCGTTAAATGGACTTAACTTCTTTTATATTGTTAAACTTAAAGATAATAATTAAAGATACTACACAAATAGCTGTTATAGACGTTAGAACTTAACTTAAGTAATATATAATAATAATATTATAAATATATACAGGGTTATTCAAATTCGAGGCTCACCATTGAGATCTCGGAAACCGTAAGAGATAGAAAGACGGTTAAATTGGGGCAAAGTTGCGCTATATAGTGCTGATCAATAATAAGAAAAGAAATATAACCTAGCTACCTTGGTTTTTTTATTATGGTCAAAAAACAGAAAAATGACAATTTTGTATTTTGAGCATAAGTTGGTTGTTATTAAAAATTTTTCAAATCTGTTAAACCTTTCTTTAAGCAACTATTTAACCGAAATACCGAGTGGTATCAAAAGTGTTCTACCCCGTTTCGGTTTTACGGAATCATCCTCAAGTTTGTTTTTTCTTACGGGCGGTATATTGGATTTTTACAGGATCGGATAGAGTTTTTGATGGTGCTTTCAATGATGTATGACATGATGACTTTCGACTGCCGAACTCTTCTGTTATTTACAGAAATTGTAAATTTAAATAAATTGCCATGGAAAAACTTCTCGAATTATGAAAAGGGTTATTTAAATTCGAGGCTCACCATTGCACAATGCTGATAAATACTTATCTTAATCTTAAAGAAGCAATGTAACCTATCTACCGTTTTTTATTATAACATTGTAGTACAAAGTGATTAACTGATTACAGAAGAGGTTCAAACTGGAGGCCGTTCTCACGTATACAAAGATTTGCTCTTTTTATAATATTGTTTACAGCTCTTTGAATATCTCTGCCCGAATTGTAGCAAATGCATGTAAAACTTTTCTTCTTAATTCCTCCCTGTTGTTAATCCTGTTCTTATAGATTGTATTATATTATAGCAGGCCATTTCACAACTTTCAATTCCTTTCCGGGGGCGAATCGTCTGGAGGCGAATTATCCGCGGGGGCGAATCGTCCGGGGGCGAATTGTGGGGGGCGAATTTTCCGCAACCCCAATAATGCAACAATGGTATTACAATTGTACTATTATTATATAATTACCATTTTATAGAAGAAAAAATTCTATTACAAAATTTTAAGTAGTATGCCAAATATTTCGGATTAAGGTTAGGTTTATTACTAAGATTTGAAAAGGACTTGAAAATTTCTCATGCTACCTTCTATAGTTGTGTTTTCAAGATTATTTCAAGTTTATACTCGGTGTGTAAAAAAAGCGTGCCAAACTTTTAGGGTTTATAGTACTAAGAAAAATAAACAAAACCTTATCTCAAACAATCTTTCCTAAGGAAGCTACAGCCCTGATTAATAATTATTAATTACTATAGCTTCTTACACAAGAAAGGTGCTCTTGTTAAATGTCGATAAGTGTAATGATTTACGATAAGACCGAGTTAAACATTGTTAACCCTTAAAGAGCTGTAAAAATTTTTCAATCAAAAGCCACAATCGAAAGCGATTATATTTTTTGACATTGTATTAAAACAACTTTTTAAGTAGGAAACTGGTAATTTTTAATTTTAATACAAAATTTGAAAAAAATTCCATAATTTTATTTTAGTCCTCCAGATAACACTGGAATTTTGGGATAAGCATAGCTGACCGTATTCCAAGGAAATACCTACTCCATACTTAATCTGGGCGGGTGGATGAATTTCTTAAGAAAACCTTGACGGGTACAAACTAACAACTATATTTACTGGTTGGGAATTTTCTGGTGAAGTACATAAAACTAGTGAAAACTACTACTGCGCATAATATTTTAATCTCTAGTGAATACGGACGTGATGATAAAATATACAAGGGGATTTAGGAACATTACTAACCGCTGTGCATCACAGGTACCACAATTTCTACAAGCAATTGGGACAAGTCGCTGTAAACCGACCTTTTCAAATTAGTTTGGTGGCCCCTTAGATGGCGACCCATGGTATCCGCTGCACCCCCCCATTTGCATGACTGTGACAGCAATACAAAATGTTTATATCGACCTTCGAAAATAACAGAAATTACTTGCCTTCAACGTATTACCCCAAAAGAAAATCTCACACCACTTTTTTATATATCAAATGCTATTTTGTATTATGGGATGTGTAGGGATACGTCCGAGAACGAAAAAAATTGATTCAGAATCTGTTACTCTGAAATCGATGTATTTCGTCTCTATAAAAAATTGATTCCCTTTTATGAGAAATAAAATGTTAGTCATAATCGTAAACGAAGATTTATTTCATGGAAAAAAACATCAAAAAAACAAGAATATAAAAATGTTTTAAAAAACTAAAACTTATTTCACAAATTTAAATCTGAGAATTTAAAAACTAATTTTGAAAGATTTTGAATATTTTAATCTTTACATCCGTCTTTATGTTACAATGGAATCGCACTTTCAGTAAAACCCTTCTTTTAAAAGTATGATTTAAATTTGACTAGGATAGGTAGGTATCTACTTAAATAGTTCGGTGTTTTATTATCTGCAATTTTACAACACCTCCTGGTGACTGGTGAGCTGTTGCTGCTGTAGCGGCGACAGCTATACAAATTCTTGTCCTACAAAGAACGATTACGCCTTTTGTCTACATTTTTTTCCAGATAATAATTGTTCCTTAAAAATGGGTATTACAATCGTTTGGATTCTAAATTTTTTAATTTTGAAACAAAAAATTTAGAATATCCCAAAAGTATCAGGGCTATTTGATGTTTTTTATTTGATTATTACAAGAATCATACCAAACGGTAATTTTTTAATAATTTTAATAAATCACAATTTGGCACCTGTATTTTTATAAACAAAAGTGCAACATATTAGCCATGTATTATTTGGTTGATGTACAAGAGCTCTTGTTTATGTAGAATGTGAACAGAGATATTCGGCGGTCGTTATATCGCGGTAGGCGTTGTGAACACAGAATATGGGTGGTCGTTATGATCGAGGTGGCCGTTGTGAACACAGAATCTGAGTGGCCGTTATAATCGAGGTGGCCGTTGTGAACACAGAATCTGGGTGGCCGTTATGATCGAGGTGGCCGTTGTGATCACAGAATCTGGGTGGCCGTTATGAACAAGGTGGCCGTTGTGAAAATGCAAAATGTTCGGTCTCCCTGTCTAATTAGGTGGCCACTATGATCAAGGTGGCCGTTGTGAACACAGAATCTGGGTGGCCGTTATGAACAAGGTGGCCGTTGTGAAAATGCAAAATTTTCGGTTGCTCTCTTTAATTAGGTGGCCGTTATGATCGAGGTGGCTGTAGTGAACATGGTGTCTGGGTGGCCGTTATAATCGAGGTGGCCGTTGTGAACAGAGAAATAAGTTGGCCGTTGTGAACACGGTGGCCGTTGTGAAAAAACAAAATTCTGGGTGGCCGTTGTGAAAAGTGGCCGTTGTGATCAGGTCCCTAAGTACCTATCCCCGTAGTTTAAAAAACTTACCATTGCGAAATATGAATAACAATTTGTAGGATTGAATTTTTAGTGAAATACTCTGAATACTATAATACGAGTAAATTAAGTTCGAATGAAAAATTACATAAGCGAGTTTTATCTTCAAACTAGTAATGCATAAAAATTCCAAACTTAAACTCTAGTTAAAATTTAGTTTTAGCTAAAAAAACCCATCCAAAAAACATAATTAATTATGGTAGGTTCCATGCCATACTGAATTTTATTTTAATTAGTTGTAAAATCCACATAACAATTTAGATACAGATATGCCTAAATTTCTTACTAAATATATATAGGTACCTAATTTTGAAAATTCCTAATGCAATTTAAACCGTATGCCATAAAAAACATTTAATATGTATTATATGACCAGTTGCTTTTGACGTTTGCTACAGGATGATTCTAAATTGTATACCGTTATTTTCGTTTGGCATTTACAAGGAAAACCAAATTAAAAAAAAAAAATTAACGTTCTGTTTGCATAAACGGTGACGTTGCTAAATAGTTTATTAGACAAAAAATCTCACTTTACACGAACTATCTACTGTATAAATTTCGGTACCTACTTTAAAACCACCCTATACCGGGTGGTCGGTCTCAAAGGTGTACATAGTAACATTGTATTGAACGTTTCTGCTGATTCCTCCTCGCCAATTCAACTTATAGGAATGGTAATGGTATTAATTGAAAGGTAAAATGATTGCGCTTCAAATGGCGTGAATAATAAAATAAAATGTGCTATATTTATTTTAAAATAATCATTTAAAATTTTACGATTTTTAAATATGACGTGCCATGATTTTCATTTTTTAAATTACGGCACTGAGACAAAATAAGGAGGCTATCAGTGGATAGTTTGCCAACAATTTATAATTATTATTTCATTTATGTATGTATTATATTTTAGTTAAACATTTACCGAATGTCAATAACTGACAGATAAGTAGTAAAGTAAATATAGTATATAAAGAAAATACGGGAAATTATTTTCACAAGCCACTGGAAAAAGCTAGTTTAAGGAAGAGTAATTTTACCGATTTAAGTTTTTGGTCCCAACAATGCCTACTAAAAATGTAGTGGTGCTCACCTCTAAATGGGTCTGATCGGGTCTGATACTTGAAAACAGAACTCTGTCTTACACATATTTATAGATTTTTATAAATTCCTATATGTATCTTATTGATAATAATACACGTTGAAATGGCAATAATCGTAGCTTGGTAACCGTTAATAATTGCTAAAACTCGATAGACATTGTACGGTATTAAACGGATTTGTTTCTTGCTTTAGCTTCAAACAACATTGTTCGTATTTTAGACTTTCACCTAAATTTCGATATCTGACAAATTGATTTCAATTAAATTGCATGTTGTCATTTACAGAAATATTGAGAACGTTCTACAACGTCAAAAGCTGATAAGACTAAAGTAGGTAATAAGTCTAGAGAAACCGTTTATCTGCAATTAGGGTCTATTTATGACTAATTGAGATTTGCTTACACTTGCATTATACAATTTCTTAATTTTACATGATTGTGTACCTATGATATAAGTAATAAATAAGTAGTGGTACATTAAAAAAAGGAGAAATAGTAGGCTACCTAGTAGGTATATTTTATATCTAAAATAAATAAATACAGATGCTTGAATTAAAAAGCAAGAGACAAATTAGACGACATGTGTAAATATTAGAACAGAGCAATGGATTATAAGAATGAAAAATAGCTAGGAGGTAACGCAACAACATTTTACTACGATTACTGTATAAACAGGAAGAACATTTTTTTCCGAGAAGAAGACGCACGTTATTCGATAAAATCTGAGGTTATCAATGTCTATGTATGTAAAGCCCTTCAGTACCATCGCAATACCGATCGAAATGTTACCTACCTGAGAATAAAAGATAATCAGTTTTTTGAGGAAACTGTGACTTTTAGTACCTACAACAGTTATAAAAATACACAGAATTTGGAAAATTAAATACGTATTATAATGTTTAAACAGCATCTGATTAGATAACTTTGCTTATAATGGCAGTAAAAAAGTAGAAAGTGTTGCAAAACCTTATGAAATATTATAATAAAACATCAAAGTCAAGTACCCCCTTAGCGATATTTAAAAAACACATTCCTGAGTGAGTAATAGCACAAAAAATGTTCATTCATAAAATGCTAAATCTTCAGCTCTGCACAAGAATGGATTCACGTCTTTCGAAATGTTGCAAAACGTACTTTCCGGTCGAGTTCGATACTCCTGGTAGCCTTTTGACAAATTCCTTCAAAATTCCAAGTTCATGAATCAAGTTTAGTTATTGACAAAACCGGCGGCGTCGGTATGGGAACATGTGCTACTAACATTACGTCGTAACAGTTTCTGTATACATTTTATGACGTTCGCATACGCCTTAAGGATTGCGTAGCTCTACGTCATACTCCTACGCACTTTGAAGTTTGACCAACCAGTCACAGATGGCCTCGGTTGCAAGGTTTTGTTGGAATTTAACCGATATTTCCAAGTAATCGGAATGACCAATATATTTATGCGACTTTTATAAATTGCATGTTTCAGAAGTTATTTTTGGAACTTCAATTTGAGTGTGGGTGCAAAAGCATGCATTTTAGGCATTTAGAAGTTCCACTAAATGGTTAGGAAATTTTATTGATTTTGCTGTTAAAAGTTTTTAAAGTTTTTATAATTAAATCCTGCGTGGGGTTTTCCCTTTAAATATTTAAACACAAATTCCTAAATTTCTTTAGAATTCTAAATATAGGTAGTCGTAATCCTTCAACTGTTTTATTTTTAGCATAATTAACCGTAAATATAATCTTATCTGAGTCGACTTTTAATAGAATGTTTTTTGAAATATTTTTATTTGATAACAAATACATACGTAATAGTGTAGAAACAAAAAATTATAATAATAAGAAATCATTAAAAATAAATTGTACTAAAATAATTAATTCTATTTCAGTGCAGTAAAGCTGAAAATTGAAGCAAATTCCAAATAAAATGAAGAATTAAGTCATGCCTTTCCAGTGGCGGTTCCAGACCAATGCCTTTGGGGGGGTAATTCGTTAAGAATTTTACAAAATTTTACAAAAAAAAGCAAAAACAGTTGGAAAACACATTTTACTGCATCAAAATTATAATTTAGTACATTACATTTTAACGCGAACATAACTAATAATAATAATAATAATAATAATAATAATAATAATAATAATAATAATAATAATAATAATAATAATTTACAAAACTACATTAATTTATAAAACAAAATCAAGTTTTCTGTTTGCATTTGCAAATCTATTATTGTCTATTATTTTATCTGTGTCCAAACAGATTTCTTTGTGAATGTACCAATAAGTGTACCCCTTGTAACCGCCACTGTGCCTTTCAGAAAGGGCGGTTGTTTTCAACAATCAACAGTATCTCTAGCCACTCATTATATCCCTTTTTTTATTCTAGATACACCGTGAAATGAAAATATGAAAGAAACAAATTTTAGTTTTACTACAAGATTCATTATAACAAGTAATAGATAAACAATTTACTAAAACAATTACATATACAGGGTGCTTGTAAATACAATATACGAACAACTTCAAGGACTGATGCTGATATTAATACCTATAATTATTGACATTCTCAAGCGTCACTTTGTTAAAATCCATGATTATATAAATAATAAATATTAAATAAAATATCGATTTCAAACGGGAAATCGATATTTTATTTAATATTTATTATTTATACCTATAATTATGTCTAAACCGGCATGCTTTAACGATACCGATACAGGATCTTAAAACAATAACAAATTAAGAAACTCAGAAGCAAAAAACTAATTTATAATAATGGAACTAACATTACAGTCCTCCGCCACATTGATTGATTGATAAGTGCGAATACTGCTGCTGTTTCGAATTATTTCATTATTTCCTTGATTTAATTGGGGTAATATAAACCAAAGACTTAAGGTTACCCTAGAATAGTAGATGGGCACGGTTACTCAAGGAACCAATCTTTGAAGTTTTTCGTATTTATTTAGAACCTCCCTTGTCCGTCTTTATTAAAATAAAACTACAAAATAAGTTGAGAAAATACTACTAAGCATTATTAATTATTTATCTAACACCTTGTACTTAAAATTAAATATGAAATAGGTACGTATTCCAAAGATTTGATTGAAGTTATTCAAGTTTATTTTTAGATGTCACATTTATTTAGATACCGCCATAAATGGCAGAAGTATTAAATGAATAAATAAATATACAAAGAATTTGTCCATCCATAAAACGAATTAATAAGAGTGACTGCTACCTACACATTTCAGCATGAAAGATTGTATATAAAAGATGTACTTAATGCTAGTGCAAAAATTTAAACCAGTGAATATCATTCGAACAACTTTAACATCCGTTAATTAGTGCTGTATTACTCAATATATCTACACTATATTGCGTGCTGCCTTGTACTTCGGCCTCTTTAAAACCTCAAAATGAATCAGGATAAAGTAGTTTTATACACATTTGCTTCCGCATGATTGCTATCTATTATCTTCTAATTACTGTAATTAATTTAAAACTTTTTACACACTTCCTGCTTGATTACCATTACATAGTGCATCATTTTAGCCCTTGGGCGGTAAAGTTGCCTCAGCTCCCGCAGTAAAAATACAATGACTGTACTTACATCGTCGTAATAAAATAACCGGAAATTTTTGATATTATTCTATATTTTGATAATTTAATAGAAATTAAGTTATGTCTTAGTATGTTTACTGGTAAATATTTCTGGTTGCAGATAAAAGTTTGCAATAGGTAGGTATATAATCTCTGTTTCAGCCCTCGTATGGTTGGCGCGCAATACTCGCTATGTTCGGGCTGCAAGCTTCCATCCGTGGACTGAAACAGCCTTATTTGCGCGCTTTTGAGTGTTAGGGAAGTCGACCGTGAAAATTTTAAGATTAAATCAGCATGCAAAATAAAGTCGAAAAGTTCCTATCAATATGTATCCGGAATAGAGATACAGGGTGTACAGTACAGTACTACACCTTAGAGAAAGTGATTGATGCTACAAAGTTCAAAGGTTTCTCGTTTAATTACACTAAAGCTTTGAAACTTCTTTTTAATAACAATAAGACATTTCAGTAGCGTTTGTTATAAACAAAGTCTGCATTAAGAAGCTAAACTAGTACTATGGTATTTTTATCAAAAGACACGACCGACGCCGACGTAGATTAGTACCACAATCCACTATGTAGACTGTAGTTACTATTATAAGGTCGTTATAACATACTACCTATCATTTAAATTAGTGTTTTACAAATTGTAGTACGGTCTAGTAAAATATCAATGTCGTCTTCTGTGGATCTGCAAAAAGCATACAGATTCCAACACTGTAAGTTACGAGTGTATAACATGATAACGTTATATAAATTTGTGGCGAACCGATAGGTACAAGTTTGTGGTGAACAAGCGGTTGGGAAACGATTTATATCTCTAACCTATCTGTGAGGGTTTGTTATATCTAATTAAAATTTATTCGCGGTAAAGGTATGTATGTACCTTGATTACCTTATCCAATATCAAGAGAACATTAATAAATTGTATGTAGTAATCCAAATGTATGATTTATACACAAAACTATCCCTTACTTATACAGGGTATCTTTCAACTATCAGACAAATTTACATTGAGAAATTTTGAAGAGATCAACTAAGGTTATGAGATGTAAATTGCATAAAACAAGAAATTAAAAAAAGTGGAGGTGCAAACCTCCCCTGGACTTTCCCATACTAAAAATAAACATTCGTTTTTGGTATTCAACAGTATTGTTCGCCACAACCGATAAACTAAACTTGAAAATTAGTATACTATGGAAAATTAACACAAGTGCCGATTGTGTTCATCTGCGCATGTGTGATTATTTATATTCATAGGCTGCTAGGATTAGCCGGCGACAAGGAATTCCCGTCCCGCGCATGGTCACTTGAACATATCGGCACTTACAAATTTCACCCTACACTGTTTTAAAGTTCAATATTCACGAATTTCTCATTAACCGTACATTTTAGCCATATGAACACCTTATACTATGTGATAGACAATTCAATTTTGCATTCAATTATATAATAATATATAGGGTGTTTAATTTAAAATAACAAAGTTGCTTAGTTTTAGTTTAGTTTAGTTTATTAATTCATTTTGCCAGTGGCGTTGAACACAAATACAGAAATATACAACCAATAGAACATGCAGAATACATATATAGAATATAAACTATGAATACCCGCTACTTAAAATTAGAATCTAAAAACGAATGGAACGTACATACATATATCACAAAATATAATAATTAATAACAAAATTTTCAGATACATATTATACAGATATAAGGGTTTAATAAAATTTAAAATTTAAAATAAAAGGGAATATTTATTACTTGAACTCCTCAAGGGAATAACAAACCTTCTCTGTTAAATATAATTTTAAAACAGATTTAAATTGTTTTAAACTGGCCAACCCCCTCATAGACCGAGGCAATTTATTATAAATTTGCACGGAATTAAACATATATGATTTATAGTAGGCTGCGTTTTTAGCATTTTTTACTCTTAATAAATTATTCCTTGTATTATAATTATGAATATCAGAGTTTTGTTGAAATATATTCTGATTATTAAATACGAACACAGCGCTTTCATAAATAAGTAGATTGATAACTGTCATAATTTTCTGATTTGAAAATACAGGTCTGCAGCTGACACGACTACCGATTCCAAAAACGATTCTGACGGCTTTCTTTTGGAGTTTGAGTATATTTACTAAGTGAGTTGAGTTTCCCCAAAAAATTAAGCCATACCTAAGTATCGATTCAAAATATGCGAAGTATATGTTACGTAGAGTTGCTAAGTCGCAGATTGGTTTTAGTCGTCTCAAGCAAACTATAGCTTTATTAAGTTTTGTTGTGAGACCATTAACATGTTCATTCCACTGGAAACCGCGATCAACTACTACTCCAACAATTTTAGCTGAATGAGCAATATTTAATTTAATGTCGTAATTGCACATTGTAGCTACGAGGTCATCACTGTTTCTGTCATCAACATATGATATTAAACTTGTTTTTTCAATATTCACTAGTAGCAGATTTGAATTGAACCAATCTTGTACCTCGTGGACCACCTGTTTCAAATTTATGGTCAGATCCACAATGCTACTACCTCGAACATTAATGCTAGTGTCATCAGCATACATGGTCACACTAGCACCAATGTTACATGGGAGATCGTTAACATAAATGAGAAAAAGCAACGGACCTAATATTGACCCTTGCGGTACACCATGATGCACCCTAGCTGCCGATGAATAATATTTTTGCATTATTGTACTGTGAAAACCAAACACCCTGTATACGTGATATAAATTTAGAAAAATGCAAATCTATATACTGAACAACTTTTATATTTAAACTTCTTTCATATTTTGACTAATAAAGGCGCTATAGGAGCATCAATTTCCGATTTTCAAAATCTCGTAGAGGGCGCCACAGTGGAATTCTGGCGTTCATCAAAAAACAAAAATGTAGCTAATACCAAGCTGTATAAGTATAGAAAATTTAAACAAATTCCTTAGACCAGTTTTTTTGTAATAATTTTTCAAAAATTTCAAAATTTTTGGAAGCGCGCCGTTGCTACCGTTTTTGGATTTAGTAAATAATTTTTTTTCTTGGTGTAGTACAGTCAGATAACTGGTTTTTGAGTTACGGGGCGTTAAAGTCGAAATTTTGAAAAATTCATAGCGACCGCCATTTTGAAGTTAGAGAGTCCGGTAAAAAACTGTTTCCCTTGAATTATGCCCTTCTTTCATATCCCCTACTCAGATTTTCAAAATTCCGCTTCTGAAAAAAATGATACCAAAAAACATGTCTAACTTCCGCTTCCGGTTTCGGATTTTTTTGACAATTTGACGCACCCTAAACTGACCAATCCGGTTGCGTTTTAGCGACTTGATAAGCCAATCAGCGCCCTCCAAATTTGTATATTCTCGGATATTTAGGACTAGTACAAAATTTCAGCGATAATTTTTCTGTCAAAAAAAACTGCTTCCAAACCGAGGTGTGAGATTTCAAAGTATTCTTGGGCGTTTTACCTTCTACAGCTTCATTTATCTCTTCAAGTGTACTCTAGTCAAACCATTTTGCTTCCATTTTACCGTAAATGTCACAAACCATACACAAAATACGTAGAAAGAAACATTAAATTTCATACAATTCTTGGGCGTTTTACCTTCTACAGCTTCCTCTATATCTTCAAGCGTACTCTGTTGAACCCGTTTTGCTTCCATTTTGCCGACAATATCACAAAGTATGCACAACATACGTAGGTAGAAAGAAAAATTAATTTTGACTTTTGTCTGGTTTGTATATAAAACCATGGTTACGAAGAAAATTATTATTATAATCTGATTTGAAACTATAAAAATTTAAATTTGGTTCGTCAAATTGTCCTCCGAATACTACTCGTAACTACGAAATAATCCTGCAATTTTTGGACAGTACGTATTCGTACTTGATGCAGGATAATTCGCTATTCGTCCTTCGGACTCATAGCGAATTATCGCGCATCAAGTACTCTTACATACTGTCCAAAAATTGTCGGATATTTCGTAGTTACTAGTAGTATTATATATGAAAAGCTTATTTTGTCGATGAATTTTCGATATACCCCTTCATTTAAAATTTCATCCAAGTCGGTTCACTAGTTTTTGCGTTAGAGGCGTTACATACCCACGCACCCACCCACCCACCCACCCACCCACCCACAGACAGACATTTTTTCTAGACCACTTTTTTGGGATCCTGGAGGTCCAAAAGACGTATTTCCGTGAAAATCTCGATTTCGAAAATTTTCATGATATCAATACTTCCCTATACCAGTAGTGGTATGGGAAAGTAAAAAGCTAAAGGTTGTCGGCGGGGTTGAACCATTATATCACCATTGACGGGTCAATGCATAATAACGTTACCTACCTGTACGGCGGTACATAGTACACAGCAATAGTTAATCCTTATATAATTTTCTAATGTCAATTTTCCTGTCTGTTAATTCCTTAGATACACATATGACGACCGGATGACGTTCTTAATAATAATACATTAAATGCAATTTATATACAAGCTGGTCAATAAATAAGTTTGAAAGTTTAAGATAGGTACTGATAATTCTATAAATAACAATTGGGTACCTAAAATAACACCTAATTAAACATTATGGTGATTAAGCCTACACCCACATACTACTACTACAAATCGTGCTAATTGAAATTTCGTGTACGCTATTATATAATTGCTAAAATCTATGACGACTCATGACGCACCACTTAATTGAGCCAGTTTTCCCGACGGCTATTACTAATTTATTGTAATTTTGAGAAAGGAAGTGCCAGAGGTTAAATTCTATGTTGTAATTGTCGTCAGTAATAGCAAAAAATGATGAGTTACAATATGATGAATCTGTAACATCTGTTTCTTGATGCAGTCAGAATTAATGTGTTTAAGTAAAAAATCTGGTAATAGCAGACGCACTTATATGCGCACTTGAATGTTATTCTTAGAATAAATCTGATGATAAAGAATACGTTAACAACGTTTAACTGTGATTTTTTTTCATAACTAGCATAGTTCACTGTGACATACCCAAAATGTTTAAAACCGTTTTGTCCTAAGAATATTTTAAACCGTGTTATATTGGAAATTGTTAAAAGTGTTTATATTATAGAAGATAACTGGAAATATGAATGAAGAGATTACCTTTATAGGGAACTAAATATATATTACCGAAGTTTAGGAAGTAATGTTCTAACTGCGTGAAACCTGTATTTAAAACTTAGTGAATGATAAATAAAGCTCGTGTGCATTCTTAAATTAAATTTCTACTAGTTCTCTGCTCAACTATTTTTTTAACCAAAGGGTTCTCTTTGATAGTACAGTCAAATGGCATAGTCTTTGACAGTACCTACTTTACATTTTCATTTTTTCTTCTGGAGGTTAGAAAAATAAAAAATATATAATATATTTAAGTACGTATAGCTATAGCTAACTTGCTAGACTGACCTTAATAGTCGTACTTGGTACATCTATCACTTAGCTGTGCAGACAATTTTATTCCTATCTCGCTTATAAAAACCAAAGTTCTAAAATATTATATTAATCTTATGCAAATATTGAAACACTAAATGGTGATACGATGAAAATAGTAGTTGCATCATAAAATTTGTAAGTACACCTCTAGTCTATCGATTGTAATCAGCGTAATGTAGGTACACAGTTAAAGTTGACATACCCACATTCTACTCATGAAAATAATACTCAGGTTTAACATTCTGATTTTGGGTGGTAGGTGGTTGTACTTAGGTATAACACTATTTAAAGCTTTTTTATAATTTCCATTCACTCAAAAGCAAAATATTCAAAAACCTGTACGTTAGTACTTCCTGATTTTTATTGAGGAGTAGTATATGATGAATAGACTACGCTTTTCCCACTTTTTCAACGTAAACCGAAATATTTTCAAATTTTTTCTCCGAAACCCTGTTAAGGTTTAATTCGTTGGAATGACAAAGAAAAAACTGTTTTCAGTAGTTTATAAAACGGATCTAGTTTTACATAATATTTGGCAGGTCAAAGGTGAGTCATGATGAGAAACCAATTTACGCAAAGGAATAGTTAGAATTGTTAAATAATAAATACGCCATTTTTGAGTCACCGTTCCAATTCCTGGATACACGGGAATGTCTAGCCGGCGCCTATACATTTGTGGGAGTAGCAGGGGCGCCTAAAATCGATGGCGTGTGAATCAGATATATTATCATGAAGTCCCAGATACGTCCCTGAATTGGAACAACGGTTCTGCCCTGACTCATTATGAATTTAGGGTGGGCGTAGATCTTATTTTCATGACCGTCGTGTGCGCATCCAATTTAAATTTGGATATATAATTTGCATATTAATCATTCATTGGCCAAGTTGTTTCTTTGTACATAAAATATTACCTACTTGTAAAACAAATGAACAAAACTTTTTGGATTATTGTTGAAAACAAACAATACTACGAATTGTGATGCATAACTTTTGAGTTATTTCTCTATGAATCGATAATTGTGTACGTATTCAGGCTCATGGAATCCGGTGTTTTTATCCAACATGTAAGAAAGAGTATGACAACGAGAATCAGGTGCGTACAAGTGCCAGTCTCCACTTTGCAGAAATTGTCCTGACCTTTAAAAATAGCTTTTTTTATACCAATCCCTAAAAGCTAGTAGAGTCTTTTCTAATTTAAATTGTTTCTGCTTGAATTTTCGTTTACATTTACATATTTCGGCTGTTCATGTTAAACATCACCCTAATTTTTTATTTGTATTAGGTAGGTACCTACTATAACAATAAAAATATCCAAATTAGTATCCTGCTATTCTATTTATTTCGCGCTTATATACACCTCTGAAATGTCAGTTCTCAGTTAACAAACTCTAGCTTCGTACGTATGATGGGTAAATTTACGATGCTAAAGCAAAACACTGAAAATGTTATAATTCTTAAAATGTTTATAATAAGAATACATACCTATTATATCTTTAATAGATTCAAAAATATATTTATGTATGATCTTAATATTAAATGATGAGAATACAAAATACAAACACAAAGTATAAAAACTGAAGTAATCTCAATAAATTGCAGCATTAGGCTGCAGATATGGTTTATCTTTCAGTCACTGGTTTCATTAAGTCTGCCCTAAATTCTCAACATACGCTTGACGTAATCACTTCATAATTTGCGTATGTAATGTAATGAAAGCCAATGACTTCCAGATGGAAATATACGTAAGAGCAAAATACCCTGAAAAGCTGCAACAACATATTGTTTGTGAATAATGTAAGCCCAGCTCCCTGCACACCAATTGTGTCCTGCCGTCTGAAAGGCCTAATTTAGGGTAGGTACCTAATACCTATACCAATAATTGCGTCCCAATCAGGTGTAATCTTTTCTCAGAGTATCTTAAATCTAACGCCCATTAAGAACTTTTACGATACCTACTTCTAAAGTCTATTAGGTTTAGCTAAAGAGTACCTATTCGTCTAAATCTGAAATTGGCCAATATTTGATGCATGTGTTTGGATTGCGTTTTTTAATGTTCATTTATTTTCTCGCTTAGTAATTATTTTAGAGCTAAACTGTGTAAAGAAATACTGAATCGAAACATTATATTGGTTTTGTATTTTAGTTTTACAGAAAGAACACAAATGAACATACATATCTTTTGCATTGAAATCTTCATAGTCCGTGAAAAGTCGTTGCTTATCAACATTGATGTTCTTACTAGTTTAATAACGGGCAAAAATTAAATACAAAATCGCATGGTGGCAGATCTTCTATATTTTTTTATGTACATAGGCACATACTTTTATGCTCGATATCCTCTAATTGTAATTAAAAGTTGTACCTACGCGACACCCCATAACCAAACCTGTGAAAAATATGTATTAAATCAATAATAAAGAAAGCGTTTAACGTATAAATTGGTTTTATGCACAGCAGGAAAATATTTCTAATGTTTGCAGAAGATCGAGGGGTTTAACTAGATGCTGGATTTAGGATAGCGTTAGTTTCTTTAGTTTTCCACTAGATCGGCGCCACGCTACAATTTACGTACTGAATTAAATTTGTCATTGGCAGCTAAAACATGTAAATTGATATTTTTGTAACTTATTTGTTTCCATTAAAATCGTATTTTAAAATATTAAATAACAAATATAAATTAAAATACCGTTTTATTTCTCGCGCGTGCTGCTTGTTTACCATGTACCTAAGTATAATAGCAATATCATACGTAAATATGGGTTGAATATCTATACTTATTTTACTGAATAGTCTATGTACTATTATATTTCTCTATTTTGTTTAATAGTTTTTTTAATTTTACGAGTAATACAGAAAAGAGCTTCAAGACGAAAGAGATATTCACCTAATAATGTTTTTAGGGACATGGTTATTTCTTTCCGGTTGCTTGATATTATCTTGTTTCTCACTATATCTATCTATTCAATCGTACATAAAGAAGTACAGTGCGTGCAAGTTTGATAAACTATAATATTGAACGATTTTTTATCTTAAAATATTTCCCTACAGTCAGAAAATTGGCCATAAAGAACTGATTTGAAAATGCTGCTTATACTTGTCTTATAGACACCTTAATTTAATTTCTAAATGAAATGAAAACTATATAAGATCTTTATGCTATTGCTGCATGCAAAAGAGACTGTATAATAAAACCGCCCTTTATAATAATTAAAAAAAAGGGGTTTCAAATGAATTTATTTAAAAATATATAGGTGATAGATACACATGTTACGTAGATAAAAAATTACAATTTGTATAATTAGTACTACCTTACCTACTATGTAAAAACTGGCAAATATTATTATACGCTAAACATTTAACAAAGTCGAATCTTGATATACGGTTTTCTTTAAATTCTAGCTACTTAAAAATTCACACTTTCTTTTAGTCAAACCATTAAATTCTCTTGCTTTACAATTTGCAGATTTTATTTTAACGTAAGTCTCCATTTGAAAATTTCCTAAAATTTCTACAAATTGGAATATGTTGGGATAAGCAGCATAAAAATTAGAATTAAATTTAGAATGAAAGGACTCACATGCATTTGTAGTTCTGTACTACATACAAATAATATGCGATGGAAATTCAGCTTCATCTTCGCTTATGTAATTTTCTACAATGTAATCACAATTTGGTTACTCGTTCATCATTTGGGGCGTTTTTGAAAAGTTTTGATGCAAAAAAGTTGCCTACACTCTCGGGTTCTAAAAACTGAATACCAAAGAATAATTTTAAAAAGTTCTAATTTCTGAATCTGTCTTTAAATTCGATTTAAAAAAAACAGAATACAGAACAAACAACACCAACTGATAGAAATAGTATGTTCGACGCCAATGTGATAAGTCTTATATCGGCCCCTTAAGTTACCCGTGGTCGAACTCACCCATGGGATTAGCAAGAGCCCTTATCACTTACAACAACTAATGAGGGTACGTGGTCGAACTAGCCCATGACCATTTTTCTAGAAACAGGTACGTTTCCGTTTAAAATGTTTTTATGTATATTATTTATTAAAGTTTTTGAGTTTTATATTTAGTAGTATGAAACCAAGGAATCCCTACAATATTTATCATAACTTAGGTTATGGTATCAATTTATGTTGACAAAATTACACCCCACCCCGTTACACTTATTCAAATTCGTGTGGTATTTTTACAGCGGCGGCGGCGCGGCGGTGGCGGTTAGATCTGAACGTTATATCTGAAATATGATTTCATATGCTCATATGCTAGAATCACTAGCCACAACACAACATACACTGTAATATCTACAACTAAACATACTATTTTTATTTACACACTACTGTTTATGTTTTTCCTGTTTTGTTTTTGCAAACATTAAACTATTGGGTATTGCCGATAGAAATGTGATACCTGCGTGTATACTAAAGTTTCATTCTGCAATTTGAGATTCTTTCATTCCAATTAAAAGTCGAGATTTATTTAATAGACATCACCCCTGAAGACGTGCAGAGGGAATACATAAGTAACATTAGGGGTAAGTTCGAAATTTACCTTGTACTACTTATACGTAATAAAATATACTACATTTTGGGAATTTGGTTGCATCAAATTTGCCGGTGCTGATATAATTAGCAAAAAAATACTAGCATTGCATAACATAGTATATGCACAAAAATAAATCCGAATATTTAGAAACGAATTTCGCAAGAAGTCTTTGCTATAACTTCATTCGGAAGCCACTGGTATAACGTGGAAAGAGAATTTGGAATTCGCTTTAAACACTTGGCAGGCTGTAAAACGCATACTATTTTGAACACAATTTATTTTTGCATCACGAGATTTAAACATAATGGAATTATAGTATTTTACTCGATATCTCAAACTTAGCTGTTGTACCTGTTGTAACAAATGCTAACAGTATAATTCATGTTTTTTTTACAGTAATACATGTTTACGGAAAATCAAAATATCTATAATAATTAATAGAAAATTCAATATTTTTTAAGATTGCTATTGAATAAATTAATCTTTTTAAGTACTGCAAGTAGAAATTTCTAAATGCTGGGCTGTTGCATTAGCTCAGTTTGTTGGAGCGACGATGCAGTACCTGTAACACAATTTAGCACCGTACCAAATTCCAATCGCCAATAATTTTTTAAACCGTAGCGAAGCCAGACATTTATTTAAATAAATTAGAAACTTTTCATACTCAAAATATTTTTTTATTTTATCATAGATTCTTTAACTCTCGTTCGAAATTATGTATAGGTACCTACTATTGATTGATGGGCGTGACATGAGGTGTGAAACTGTGAAAGGGTTTTCAGTCGGTGAGTGCTTTCATTTATGTTTTCCTCATGTGTACCTTATTGTTATGCCCAATCCTGTATATAACTCGGATCTTAAAATTCGACCCCCTACACTTGTTACGCAAGAAACTCTAAACAATTTCATCAATTTTTCTGCTGTACTATGTTTTCATTTTGGCTTCGATAACATTGGCTTTACACCAAGAAAAGTTTGACGCACATTCATTGATCCATCGTGGCTTGTTTTAGACAAGTTCAACGACACTTTTTTTCGGATTCTAATAGTAAAAATGAAACATAAGGTGTTCAGCCATCTGCTGAAGCAGTAAATGCAGAAATTTCAATACAATCTGTGCACCTATGAATAATTGTGCTATTAGCCCATGCAGCTTCAGGCCAATCTGTAAAGACAAAAATATGTTTAAATAAAATCTTTTGGTATTCTGTTTATAGAACAGTTATTTTAAGGTGACCCTGAGCCGCAGACAGAGTTTAATTGCATCATAAAATGTCAATAATGTTCACAGGCACACGCACTCGTGCATAAGTTAAATTACATTTGTTAATACCTTATAGTCCTTATACTATAGTGAGTGTATGTAGGTATATTACACACACAGCATCTCTTTTTAGATCTTTATGTATTCTAACTTAAGTAATATAGTATCTGTCGTATCTTGTAAATTATAGATTTTCTTATAGGTAAAGTAAAACCAAATTCATTTACAAAATATAAATAATTTAGATGCAATTGGGCTTATTGAGCCAAATGAACCCAGCTGCCATATAAATGGAATAATTATAAAATTATTGATAGATAGAGCAAGTTTTAAAACTAATTACTATATACAAAATTAGAACAAAATAAAAGCTGATGAAGATAACAATAATATTAGGTAATAATTGTGTGAAACAGGAAATACTATCTCAGTTCTCTTAATATGAATAATACTATCAGTTTGAATCTTATTGGGCAATACCCATACAAACCCAAGTCGAATTCCAAACAAAAAATTGAAATAATAATAATAACAATATAGAAATAATGTGATTAAAGCCGACAGGAATTACATGTCTGTATATTATTGTATATAAAAAATTAACGATTGATTGATTTATTGTTTGAAGTAGATAGGTATTCAATTCATCATCGTAACACTGTAAAGAAATAGAAATGTTTTTAATGTATTCTTACAATAATCTGAACTGAAATAAAATTAAAGTCACCAATAGCATACATGCAATTATTACGTTGGTTCGTTCAGGTTGTTCAGGAAGAGTATCAGAAAAAATGTCGTTGCACGTTAAAAATCTCTTCCAAATTAGCTGCGGGGACGTTTCTTCCTCGAATCGGTGTTAAGGAATAGCAGGAGAAATAGGCCGACATTAAATACAACACCTAAATTTTCATATAGATAATGATTTCAACAGCTTTTCTATACGACTCAATATTTATGTTGTTTTGAGAATTAAATTTGTAAAAAAGCAAGATGATTCATCTTTAGTTAATTTTATAATTGAGTATTTACCATAAAGAACGAGATAACTAAAGAATGCCACAAGAACGAACACCTGATGCTAACATCCGCGTATCCTTGAAACTGTAAGATCATATAACGAGCTAAATTAAAATTGCTTAACAAAATAAAACAACAATTCAATTGTCGAATATTACGAGGCGTAGAAAACAAACTAGATAGGTACATAAATGCATTTCAAATTGTAGGTATCACTGCACGATTTGCAAAGTAAATATAGAAGTAGGTGAATCAATAACTCAACACGTAAAATACTTAAAATATAAAATATTTATGGATTTCTCTTTATGTCACTTGTGAAATCCAGACGACTAACAATTAATATTATTAATAAATGTAGATCTATATAGATCCATTCTGTATTGGAAAATATTAAATCTATTATATGATTCTTAATAGTCGATTAGATAGATTCGGCTATGCCACAAGAATTATAAAATTTAGGCATTACATTTTTATTACTTTACATACAGTTCGATAAAATCAAAATACAATTAAAAAATTATCTTACACCCCAAAGCATTTTATACTTTTTTACCTTTCAAGAAGATGGAAACCAGTGGCGCCGGAACTATTTTTCAACTACGGGTGCAGTAAGAAAACTTGGCGATTTTTTTTTTCAAAAGTGGGCGTGGTCAATTTAACAGCGTTTTACGAGCATATGACTATTTTAATGTAAAATTTTAAAAAATCTAAATTTCAACAATTTTACGTATGCATATTTTAAAATTGCATTGAAATATTGAAAATACCAAAAACAGTAGAGGGTGCAAAGAGCCATTTACAAATTGTTTACGGGTGCAACTGACCCGTTGCACCCGTGGTTCCGGCGCCACTGATGGAAACAACCCAATAGTGACTAATACCTACATATCAATTTTTTAAAACCCCTTTTATCGCTTTTTATTCTGTTGAAGAAAGTCGACTTTAATGAAATCACTCTAAAGAAAATTTTCTTATCTACCGTAAATAATCAAAAATATGCAGGATGTGCCATTAATTAAAACACATGTCAGCAGCCTTTTTATTTGACGGTCATTAATTATTTTTTTTTATTTACCTACTGTTTGAATCGATCTTTAAGAAAATTGTATACCTAATACGTAAAATTTGTATTCAAAGTTGTATCTGCAAAAATAGATGAAATATTGACAGGAGCCTGCTCAGTCAAGTCAAGACACACATATGGGAAAGGGATCTAACAGGTTAATACTATAGAAATCTTTACTTTTAAAAAAATATTTTAAACCGCCGGTTAGCAGTTCCGGTTACCACTGGAGGACGTAGTTTTTTGTTTTCGCACATCAAGCAGTATCTTTAACGCTAAATGAAACGTCGTGTTTTGGATAACAGGATGGTACAAACTAGTACCGTAGCTGCAGGTAATTTCTTGACATTACAGGATCTTCATCTTGTGATGATCGGACAACGTGTAAAGCTCGCACGAATTGATTTGTTTGTTATTAACATTTTAATATTTTATCAATGGTACCTACCTACTAGACATTATTTTAAATCAAGATTTAATTAATAGTCGCAAGAAATTGCGATATATTTGGATTAGACAATTTAAACTTTAAAATAAATGATGACTAAACAACGAACAGATATTTCTTCGGTTTATTTACTTTTACCGGTAAACAATATGTAAACTTACAAATAAGAATAACACATACATGCATTAGGATGTATTATATAGCAACACGTACGAACTAGTAATCTGTAAATCTACCTGTAATTTGCATGTCTAACTTTAATAACATAAAACGTTTAAATAAATGTTTACACTATTATGTAGAATATTACATAATTGTTATCTGCGACCTTGAAAATGTGGTTTCGTTGATCATTTAAGGTTTTGTAAACATTACATAAGAATATGTATAATTGTGAGAATTGCGTGACCACAAAATAATGTTAGGTGTCTTGAAAAATTTCATTTTAAACTGACTATTTAGATATCGAAAGATTAATGCGCCTTTAGAATTTTTATTTTTCCTAATTAATGCTGGAAAAACCCTACCTACATCTATTACAAAACTAAATACGACCTACAAATCTCGAATTACTATTAACTTGAAAAATCCTTACACGATTTTTCTGAAGGTTGGGATACATGATGTACAGAAGATTGAAAAAATGGCCACCAATACTTCATCTAAAGGGTTTAGAATACAACCTTGTGTGTAAATTTGTTTTCCAGAACCACAGTAACCACAACGTTATGGCAATTAATACACTATTTAATTTATCCTAGCAAACAATTTCTTATTAGTATTCTAGCATTGGTTAAAGAAATTCATTGTTTATGCGAAGAAGAAAATAATTATTAGGTAGGTATTGATATTAATAGATTTTTTTAATTTTGTAAAATTTTTGTCTATTGCCATTTTAAAGTCATGGCAAACTTTTAAGGATTTTGTTTACTGAGGAAAGTTGGATTTGAGTCACATTAAAAAAAGTGGAGGTGCAAACCTCCCCTGGACTTTCCCATACCAAACATATACGTTTCGTTTTTGGTGTTCAACAGTATAGTTCGTGAGGCAGACCCTGGAAATCATTAGAATGCGTAGCGAGAAAAACGAGACTATATACGTATTCGATATGTGCAGAAGAAAGACACGCATCTGTAGTATTACTAATAAACAATAATATCCCGGGAATCTGACAGTAATCAGGCTTGCTTGCATAAGTGTAGAAAATTTAGTAAACAAAATCGTGTGGCCAGTTGTTTTGTAATAATTTTTCAAAAATTTCAAAATTTTTGGAAGAGCGCCGATTTACTAAATACTACATTTTTCTTCATGGTATAGTACCGTCAAAGGGCTGCTGAACCTGATCAGATAACTGATTTTTCAGTTGTGGGACGTTGAATTTAAAATTTTGAAAAATTCATAGCGGCCACCATTTTGAAGTTATAGAGCCCGCCAAAAAACTGTTTCCCTTGAATTATGTTCTTCTTCTTCTTTCATGTCCCCTATACTCAGATTTTCTCCGCTTCTGAAAAAAATGCTACCAAAAAAACATGTCTAACTTCCGCTTCCAGTTTCGGATTTTTTTGAAAAGCTTATTTTGTCGATGAATTTTCGATATATGTACCCCTTCATTTCAAATATCATCAAAATCGGTTTACTAGTTTTTGCATTAGAGGCGTCACATACATAGATACATACCAATACATACACACCCACCCACAGCAGACATTTTTTCTAAACTTTTTTTTGGGTTCCCGGAAGTTCAAAACGCCCATTTCCGCGAAAATCTCAATTTCGAAAATTTTCATGTTATCAATGCTTCTCACATAACAGTGGTGGTATGGGAAAGTAAAAATTTAAAAGAAGGGAGGGTGAAAATTAAGGGTAGTAGAGAAAAGTAGATAAGGTGCAGAAAGAAAGTGTGAGGGCCAAATGTTCATATAATAATAATAATAATATTTCTAAAGAGTAAGGAATAACTCAATAAATGTAGATATTACCATTATATTACCTACTTAATATTGAAATCAAACTGAACTAATGTAAACTCTGCTTTAAAATTCTTGAACTCTTTTCGCAGCTGTATTAATCTATTAATATTAATACAATAGTGATAGTACTCGTTATTTATAAATACTGTAACAGGCTAATTCAAAACGGATGCGTTTATCAAGCATGCAGATGTACAAAGGTACGTGCGGCGCATGGGCATACTCGGACAGGTTAAGACAAAATGCAAGTTATCAAACGAATTTCTAAATCGTTTTAGACTTTATTTAAAGTAGTGTGTTTAGTGCTAAGTGCGGGTCGTGGTTAAATACTTTTCGTGTTAACATTTGTATTTGTGGGATTTTTGTGTGTGTTAAACTGGTTAATCGGGGTGTTAAGACAATATGGTTTTCCATAGGAGGTTTTCAAGAAACTGTAGCGTAACGTTTGGTGATATTCTACGTGCAAGGTAAGAAGTTTATTATTCAATGGTGATGGATCGAAGAACTTGTATGACTAAAACTGGTAAATACTGTATACATTACCTATATCACGTTATTAAATTTGCTCTAGTATCAGAATCAGACTTGTAAATTTGTTTCTTAATTGTGGAGTGTTGAATATATATTAAGAAAAGTTTTTCTTTAAATTTAAATAATCTATTGATTGCAACTATGTTTAATCGAGTAAAACATTTTAGGATAACAATCAAAGAGGTTGATTGTTTTTTGCGACATCACTAACCTAAGAAGACGATTAAAAAAGACATTTTATTAGTAAGCCCTTAAGTGTGAGTCTAAACTTCGAGATGTTGTTCAAAAAAGTGTACAACATTGTAGGTATTACTGGTATTACTTTAAGTAACAATCTTACAAAAAGTGGAGGTGCAAACCTCCCCTGGACTTTCCCATGCCGACCGACACATACGATCCGTTTCTGTCAAGAGTCCAGCCTAAATATTCAAAATTCACGAATCCATTTGAATACCTTATACTATGTGATAGACAATTAAATTTTGCATTCAATTATATAATAATATATAGGTAGGGTGTTTCATTTAAAATAACAAAGTTGCGTACTGTACTACTGTGGAAAGCAAAGCCCTGTATACGTGATATACATTTAGGAAAGTGCAGAATTATATACTGAATGACTTTTATGTTTAAACTTCTTTCATCTGACTATATGACTTGACTAATAAAGTATCTCAGAATCAGAATATATTACATTCTATTAGCTAATATAACAGTACAGTAATCTGGCGTAAGATGTTATTGGAAAGGGTTCTCAACGGGGTCCTTCCATTTTTAATTTGTCAAATCCTTTGGCCATTTTGTTTGAAGTCGTTTAGTGTATGGATCTGCGTTGAATGATTCCAAGATTTTGTTTGGGTGACTGTCCAGGGTATTACGGTGCTTATAGTTATTAAGGTATCTAGGGTATTATAAGGATAATAACGACCCGAGGTCGATGGTCGTCGACCGAGGGCATGATCATTCTTATAATACTCGTGCACGCCTTCAACGTTTAATGTCCTACTAGTCTGTTATTGAATTCGATTTCGATTTTTATTTTTAAGCTTGTCAATTTGACATTTAATTTGTATTGACACTAAATCAAGACTACCTTTATATTTTAGAATAATTCTGTATTTCCATGGTAATATTCAAAAAAAGTGGAGGTGCAAACCTCCCCTGGACTTTCCCATACTAAAAATAAACATTCGTTTTTGGTATTCATTATTGTTCGCCACAACCGATAAACGTAACTTGAAAATTAGTATATGGAAAATTAACACAAGTGCCGATTGTGTTCATCTGCGCATGTGTGATTATTTATATTCATAGGCTGCTAGGATTAGCCGGCGACAAGGAATTCCCGTCCCGCGCATGGTCACTTGAACATATCGGCACTTACAAATTTCTCCCTACACTGTTTTAAAGCTCAAAATTCACGAATTTCTCATTAACCGTACATTTTAGCCATATGAACACCTTATACTATGTGATAGACAATATAATTTTGCATTCAATTATATAATAATATATAGGGTGTTTCATTTAAAATAACAAAGTTGCTTATTGTACTGTGAAAACAAAACACCCTGTATACGTGATATAAATTTAGAAAAATGTAAATTTATATACTGAACAGCTTTTATAATTAAACTTTTTTCATATTTTGACTAATAAAGGCGCTATAGGAACATCAATTTTCGATTTTCAAAACCTCGTAGAGGGCGCCACAGTGGAATTATGGCGTTCATCAAAAAACAAAAATGTAGCTAATACCAAGCTGCATACGTATAGAAAATTTAAACAAATTCCTTAGATCAGTTTTTTTGTAATAATTTTTCAAAAATTTCAAAATTTTTGGAAGAGCGCCGTTGCGACCGTTTTTGGATTTAGTAAATAATTTTCTTGGTGTAGTACAGCCAAAGGGCTTTCAAACAAGTTGTTGCGGAACCTGATCAGATAACTGGTTTTTGAGTTACGGGACGTTAAAGTCGAAATTTTGAAAAATTCATAGCGACCGCCATTTTGAAGTTAGAGAGTCCGGTAAAAAACTGTTTCCCTTGAATTATGCCCTTCTTTCATATCCCCTACTCAGATTTTCAAAATTCCGCTTCTAAAAAAAATGATACCAAAAAAACATGTCTAACTTCCGCTTCCGGTTTCGGATTTTTTTGAAAAGCTTATTTTGTCGATGAATTTTCGATATACCCCTTCATTTAAAATTTCATCAAAATCGGTTCACTAGTTTTTGCGTTACAGGCGTTACATACACACACACACACACACAGGTCGATGGTGTACAACACGAGGGCTTTAGCCCGAGGGTTGTACGTCGACCGAGGGCAACCTTAATGTAGGTACTATTTGATGACATCTTTCACATAGGGGATATTTAGGTTGATATAGTATAGGGTGCGATTTGAGATGTTTCGAAGGGTTTTCGACCGAAAACGTTGTATGACATTACTATGAATTACTGGCATATCCTCACAGTTTGTTGCCATCCATATTCTTAAACTTTAACGATTACTTTCGGTAGATGCTTTAGGTAGGTACCTACATCCAAGTTCAAGAGTGAAGATCGTGCAGCAAAACTTTTGATATAGACGAGATAAATGCTTTCGAAATATCGACCAATTTGTCTCTTAAAACACAAATGAACCATAAACTTTTTACTGTTCAGTTGCTACTACATCCTTCACTGTTTGTAAACATGTTTATTAAGACTACTAGTTCCCCTTTAAAGAATATATAGGGCAGGAATGGGTTTTATTGATTACTTTTTTTTATACACAAACAGAATTCAGAGAACGCGCTATTTTTGGCTTTTGGTAGGTGAATGAATGTCAGGTTTAGAACATTTAGTAGTAGCTAGAAAATAAAAATAATGCATTGAACCCAGCATAGGTATACGCATACATAGTTTTCTTCATATTTACTTACATTAAATTTATTAAACTTCAACAAGAAAGTGGATACTTTTATTAGACAAATCGTTAATATTGTTATTACTAGATTTCAAAGTAAATCACCCTACTATCTTAGCAGGATAAATATTTATTCTAGATCTCATTTTTGAACTTTGTATATTGCGTTTCTTCACAATGTGTCAGGTTGTTGGGAATAAAGGCTTAACGGGACAAGGTCGCTTTTAGCTAAAAACTTGCACAAAGGTGTTAATTTTCAAAGTAAAGTTTAACCTTGAACCCCTTAAATGTTTTACTTTTTGTGGTATATTTTTGAAGTTTCGAAGTTATTATTAATTGTTTCAAGAATTTTCAATATTCAATAGATAACCTTTTCATGCTATTGTATCCGAACAATAACATTGATTAATTTTGCACGAAATTGAGAACCTATAGACCCTATTTTCGCTCTTTGTAAGATATTCTGGATATTAGTGAATCCATTAAAGTTGTTTGTATTCGCTGGCGCCTAGCAGGCCAAATCGATACAAGGGAAGGGTTTTTACTGCAAAACGCACCTAATATAGAATTCCTAGGACGTCTTGGCCTTTTTTATAAAGGTGCTAATTATACTTAACAATTGGCACGTAAATGCGTTATAAAATTTGACCTTCCTTTTAATATGTTTACGATCGCAGCAAATTGCAACAGGAAACGTTAATTTTTTATTTTATAATATCGTAAAGTCCAACTGTAAAAAAAATTCATAATATCATCACCAGTAAATACCGAGTAATTCTTTAGATTTTCCAAGAACCGTACTGTTTACATCATTGGAACTGAAGGTAAACATTCCGCCAGACGAACTGTGTTGCATGGTATAGTACAAACCCGCATCGAATCCGTTGAAGCGAGATAAATCTTTGGTGAAACAACATTATGCTTTCGATATATGGTTCTAGTAATACCGCTTACTCGAAATTGATTAAATTTTATACTTTGACATAGTTCAAACCTGACATCATTTCTCCACAGAATAATTAATTTTTATTACATCAGGCATTCTTAAATGCACTTATTCTCACGTTTCGCCTACAGACATATGTAATAACGATTTGAAAAACATACAAGTTCGATCAGTAAAAATTACAATTATGTACATAGTAAAACTTGTTGCAAAAAACTGACCTTGTAGGTGCTTCAATTTTCCTCACACTACTGGAGGGATAGGGAAAATCCGGACACACGTACAGGTAGACACCACGATTACAGCAACTTCCGTACACACCGCAAGTTTACAACTGAAGTAAACCTACGAAACGGCGTTGAAAGTATCCTTGGGAGTCGCCTTTAAAATACTGTCGTTCGTAAATTAGGTTATCGCGCGAATATTGGAACGTAAATAAACAACTTCGAAGATAAAAGTCAGTTGTCAATTGAGTCAGCTGTTTTCTGAATAATGTTAAATCCGCAATATGACGTATAAATGAGGCCAGTGACGCCGAGACCGAGTACGTGGCTTCGTCGATATATTCGGGCAAGAACTGACTGTGGTGGAGATGTAGTGTTACGTAATTTCGACGGCGTCGGCGGCGTAGCCTTGTACTCGCTTGTACTATTTGCAGTGCCGCGAAGGCCATATTCAAACTTTAAAATTAATCGCAGTATTTAATAATTAACAGGCGATGATGAATGTTCATGATTCTTCAATAAAGTCGCTTTCATCGTTTCGATATTTATTATTAATTTGTGTAGTCTCTTTAGATTGCATAATTCATATGCATAGGAAGAAAGCTAGTCTCCGTGAACTTTGATGTTGATGTCATCACATAGAAGCAACAGACAGAGTGGAATGCGTCGGGCTAAGAATACGATGATTACATTAGATATATCAGAATTACGTCATGGGTCAATGTCGAGGTTTTGTAAAAACGTTCTGTTTGTTAAAGCAGCAGTAAATCCACTCCCTTATAGGCAAAAGCATAATTTGGGCCACAATTTTATTTATAAATAATTATTAAAATGTTCAGATTTATTTAAAATATCAGTAAGAAACAAGGATTTTCAAGACCTTGTGATTGCCTTTTTTAGTAATTCAGTTCGGGCCCCCACGCTATGGTGGAATCCAGCCGGGGTTATTGCTCTTTCTGCCTCCACTTTCTTGACACACAGCGTATGTTACGCAATTATTTAGCTACGATTTAGCTATATTTTGTTTTATTCAGCAGCTACACTGCATTATAATAAATATTCCTTTTATTCAATTCAACATCATAATCTATCTAGATGCTGATCCAAGTATATTTAGTGATGATTATTTAGTTCTCCTATATTTATTCTATAGTATAGGTAGTAAGTACCCTTATTTGGTTTCTAAAAACGAACTGTGTAGGATGGAATAAAATCCGAGTTATTTTATCAGGGCGAGGTAATTTCAAATATCATGGTAGGCTACCATAACGAAATCATAAATTAAAATATTCACCGACTTGAAGACCTTCCAACACCCCCGTCTAATGTAGACAGAAGGCAGCCGCGTAGGCTTCTCAAATTACGTAGTGTCTACATAAACATATTGCTTTTCTATATGTCCAGCATTAAACATTCAGTATGGATGGCATGAAACAAGTAAATAAGTGTTTTACTTAGAAGTTTGGCCAATAATTAATAATTATCTCCAATAAACAAACTCCACTGTTCTACTTTGACCCTTTATAACTTCCTGTCCCATTACTAGGTATATGGGATGATTTATTAGCTCTATTACAATTTTTTACAGATAAACGAAATTGCAAGAAAAAATGGTGTGTGGTACACACTGCAGGTGAGATCGAGAAATTTTTCGGCTCGTCTGGTCTCGCTTGCAAGAATCGAGACGAGACTCTCTCTATCTCGCGTTTTCGAGAGTGTTTAATGCTATCCCCAATAGATATTAAAATCCATAGTTGGGAAGTTCCTTTTATTTATAAACTTTTAAAACGTTAAAAAAGAAGTTCTTGGAAAAGTTCTTACAGTTATAAAATTCAATTTGTTTTTTAACTTGTTAATATCTCTAATTATTAAATAAAACACTCCTTTTATATAGTTTATAAATTATTTATTTAATCTTAATAGGAATAATATAAAAATTAAATGTTTAAATAGAAAACAGTATTAAATAAAACTTTTCTAGCCAAAAGGGTTTAAATGTTAGATCTGATCGTTAGATGATTAGACTCCGGAATGCCTAAAATGCCTGTAAGTGCCTATTTTGGCAATATATTTTTAAATATTATTCACTATTTTGCATTATTTTCGTCACAATTTCAAATTATTTGTATACTTATTTAAAGCAACGGAGGCACAAATAAATTTTTTTCATATGCAATATAATAAAACTTTGGATTTTTATCGGAAAATTTCAGTAGTAGTTCCCGAAACATTGTTGCTAGGTATAGCACGAGAGTACAATACATTTAAAAAAACACGAGTGTTTTTTCGGTTTTGTATTGTGCTTGAGTGCTTTACCAACAAGTAAACAACTCCCTACCAACAGGTAAACAACACCATAGCAACGGGTGTTGCTTAGTAACTAGGTACTGTATGAGTGATTTTGATTGTGACAAAGCTTATTTGATCTTTGAATATTTATTACTTGCCAAGTTTCCTTAATTTTGTTCGAAGCTTTGGAAATTTTTGAGGAAAAGTAATAATGTTTTGCTAATTTTATTAAATCACGAAGAATGTTATTATAATTGTAGATGTAATTTAAAATGTTTTGATTTGTTGTGATTTTTTCTTTAAATAATGTAAGCATCTTTTGTTTACACAAGACGTACGAATCCCTTTGGATATCCACTTTTTTTGATCTGTTTTTCACAATTTTGAGGGGGAATGATTTTTGGAAATTTTCTTTTACTTTATCCAGGAATCTATAAAATTTATTAATAACATTTAAACGAGTATTGCGGAACCACCAATGTGACATTGAGCATTTATTATAAAAAAATTTGAAGTTGACTTTGTTGTAAATTCGTTTTCTTATACAGTTTAATATTAGGTATTGTCAACAACTTTACCTTTTAAATCAAATTTCGAAACTATCATTTCATGATCGAGAGTCTTGTAGTTACTTCAGTGTGTTGTTTTTCAAAATTGGAACATACGTAGTCAATAAATTGAAGATTATGTTGAATACCTAATATCTTGTGATTAATTTTATGTGCATTTGTAGATTATGCAGTCTCAAGGCATTATGCAGTTTAAGGCAGAGTAATAAGTTTGGCGTGTCATCATTATAGTCGTCGATGTTTAATAAATCTCCTACTAAAATAATATTAGATTTAAATGGTATTTTTTGCAGTAATGTAGGTACCTATCTAAAGGTTTCAAAAATAATGAAACATCACCCGCTTGTGATCTGTAAATACAGATAATAAACGTATGTGCTAAAAACACGAAGAAAATTCAAAAGAAATTTCACTAAGCAAATAATTGAAATCTAATATCAGAGAAAATTCGAATTTATTGTTACAGTGAATGGCTGTACCGCCATGAGCATGCTTCTCTCTGCTGCAGTAATTGCATATTAAAAAATTATAATTTGGTAAGTGGGGCATTATTTGATTTAACTTAATCCAATGCTCAGTAATACAAATCACGATATACCTATCGACAATTCAAATATCGCTCGTCGTGTGATAGCATCTCCGGTTCATTGAGGTGTGACTTGTATTATAGATACATGCCGATGGTTTGACACTTTGAACATTTCAAGTTAACTTTGAAACTTAAATGTATGTTAAATTTTCAAACACATAACTTTCTTCATTACCCTATCGGACTTATAGTCATATACCCATATTTTTTATAGAATTCCATGAGCTTTTTATTTGCCAAAGTTTGTTATAAAACTAATAGATTACTAGAATTGTATATACCTATACCTACCATTCATATTAGAGGAAAACAGCAAGAATGATAGTTTCTTAAAAATTTAATCTGTCAATTTCTTGAACCATAAGATACGGAAGATATTCAGTTTACCGTTAGATTATTTTGAGGGATTGTATAAATAATTTAATAATAATATAATATGATACCTAAAACGTTATTTTCCATATAATAATAACACAATTTTCATTTTCTTGGGTGTCTGCTGTAAGAAAACAGGTAGAAGTGATAGCCCAGACCAACCAGAATTAATTAAGTAAGGGAATCAATAGAGCATGACTTGCTAATTACAAGTCCAACCCTAACGGTCCGTTTACTAGCTTGTTCTTGCTAATCAAGTTTACAGTGCAATCGTTTTTTTGCGGAATACTCCAATGATGAGACGATGGTTACATCGTGAACTCGCTATTTGCAAGAACTACAAAATGGACGGGATGGGATGGTCTGATATCGCATCTTATCGAGGACGGTTGTTAATAATGCTAATTATTATATTATAATGTTTAAAGTAATAAGATTTCTTTTAATGAATATAGCTAAAGCTATTATTGAAGACCTTTCTACAAAAAGAAAGACAGAAGGAAGATAATTATTTACTTTGAAAGTTTATCTATTTTTATATTGTGCTGTCCTAAGAAGTTATCGTGGTGCCAGATAAAGATGTGGGCTAGGTTACTAGAATCAATAATGTTGCGTGTTTCCAGGTTAAATAGGTGTTAAAGCCAGCAGTGACGGAATAATCAATAGCGTAAAATTTCCTGTAACGTTCTATTTATGGTATGTTTTTCAAGAACACGCACGTTCTATTCACATGCAAATGTATGTACTTTCTTCACAAAACAATACATAAATATTGTTCGATAAGGTCCTACGTACATATTTTTAAATGCTGCTTGCTCATTTCACAGTTCATATCATTAAAGAACTGCGACAGCTAAAGACGGGCCCTCCCGTAACGCTAGATTAATTACTCTTTCATACTTTCAGTGTAGGGCAGTGCAATTTTAAATTTTTTAAAGAAGTATTAGGTATATTTTGTGTTGCCTTACCAATTCTGATCGTATTATTAAGAACATTTAACATTATAATTTAAAATTCTAAACGATTGAATAGTCCATTCTTCTGGAGCAGTGGTGACTATGATGTTCCACTTTCCACAACCTTGTAGTTGATTGTATTCGTTTAGGGACCGTTATTTTGGAAAATGATTAGGAAAGGATTATTTTTCAAGAAATAATATTTTATTTTACTCCAATAAAGAGATTAATATAATTAAAAATATTGAATTAATATAAAAGAGAATTCAGTGACTATACGTCTGGGTACTTTCAAAACCGAACATAGGGGAATTGCATTGTAACTAACCTTTATATAGATTCCTGCTCGCCATTTAAACCCACAAGGATGGTAATGGTATGAATAGAACGACAAAAATACAGCGCATCTGATGGTACCAATAAATGTTAGTACTTAGTTATCTTTTTCTGTAAAAAAAATTATAAAATAATGCTATTTTGAAATAATATAGGTTGCTATGATTGTCAACTTTTTTTTATCTGTCAATTAAATTATTTGAAATCAGTCGATGTTTCTGTTATTAATATCAAATAATATGAATAATAACGAGTATTCAGTAGGGCAGAGGGTTTTTATAATAAAGACATTACCATCCTTGTGGGTTTAAGTGGCGAGCAGGAATCTATATAAAGATCAGTTACATGCAATTCCCCTATGTTCGGCTTTGAAAGTACCCACTCGGTATACTACTGATCTTGTTTTTCCTTGACAAAATCACTCATACAGTAGTTACTAAGCAACACCCGAAACGTCAACCAATAGGATTCCATTTTTCGCGATAAACGCGGACCATAATTTTTTGTCATATTATTTTTTGATTATATATTCAGGATTTTGTCTTGTTAAATATACTACCTCTACTTTATATTTTTCTCATGGCAAATTTCAGCAATAGTGCCCGTAACATTCTTGCTATAAGTTAAAGCACTCCAGTACAATACAAAACCGATAAAACACTCGTGTATAGCAACAATGTTTCGGGAACTACTACTGACATTTTCCGATAAAAATCCAAGGTCTTGTTATATTGTATATGAAAAACCTATTAAGATCCGAAGAAATCTACGGATAATTTGAATTGATTGAATAACTTCAGCAAATAGTGTCACGCACGCATACATGACAGTCATGCTTTTACATCTGCACCTTGATTTTTTTAAATATTAAAGCACATTAAAGCACAATTGTCAAATAAATTAATGATTAGCAAAAAAGGAACAGATTTGATTTATTTAACAGTACACGTAGTAACCAATAACAGGAAAATAAGTTTTTGCACGATTGAGATATTTTGTTTATTTACTCTGCTTGTAACACGTCGGTCGCTTCGCTTCTTCTCCTAACGATTGTCTTAGATCGGTAAAATGTCTTCATTCTATGCTATGTTCATCTTACTGTTCCTTTATTAACTAAATCATTATGTTATTTGAAAATAAATGCTTTAATATCAAAACGAAATCATGGTGCATTGTGTAAAAGCATGACTGTTGTACAAAACCAAGATCTATGTTACTTTTATTTTAATACCATTTAAACAAAAAACTGACAACCACAAGCTCACTTTTGATTACAGCTTCAAACTCTGAAATTTCATTGATGTTTATTAAACAACAGACTATTCATAAATGCAAGATTTATATGGGCTCTGCCAGAATTCAGTTACACCCGGTATATGTAAAAGTCAGACCCATACAAAAAAACTCACTGAATGAAAATATATTCCATTAGGTACTACCTACCTACTACCACTACTACTCTATATTAAAAAATAAATTCTACTTTTTGGTATTATAGTATTTTTAACTCGCAAATACGGCATTGAACCGAAATGATAATCGATAACATTATGAATTAGGATTATAACTCTCACATTTTTATTAATTTTTTGAAACTCAATTATTGGTGCAGTAATTAAGTTTTAGATTAATTACAACATGGAACTGTACTTAGGTATAGTTTTTATAATTTACACAAACTCTAAAAATATACCTTGACAAATAACTATAATTAATAATAAATCGATGGAATCGCATTGTTCAACACATTATGTCACCATCAACATATAGGTATCATTAAACATTACAACAATCATAAAAATACTTTAAATAAGATACTTCTAATCCTTAAACTATTTTTCTGACAAACTTTGTATTTTGGGCAAAATGACGATTACCTTACAACCAATAAAACTCTATTTTGTTTGTCAATTAAGGATGTTTTGCTATTTTCCAATAAATTCTATTTTTTGGTTTTGAAATTTATTGTGACACGATTCACATTTTTAACAAAGTGCATTGAGAATTGGATTACAAAAGTTAACTGTGTACTTAAAATACTGTTTTATGTCAGCCATTGCACTCAATTAAATTTTCGTTTGAATGTAGCCAATCAGTGGGATCCACTTGTAATTCAAAATTTCTTCTGCAACTAGTATGTATTATTTACACCACAAAATTCTACGTATATTTATAGATGAGGAGTTATTTGGCAGACATTCGGATCTTCCGATCCAATATTTCTAACAATTAACTATTTTCAGATGTAGTTTATCAACATCAAAATGAATAATCAATATCAAAGAGAATAATTTTAGAAAAACTGATGCTGTTTGCGGATTTCAGAAAAATTTCCTCGAAGTACGGTGGTACTATTTAGCTTAAGTTTTCTAAATGCCATAGGGAAGGCGATATCGTGTAAACACAACAAATTCTTAACAAACTACGCATGGGCCTAAACCAGATATTCAATTTTTGACTCTTTTGACTTCATAGAACACGTACTACCACTATTTCCTGTAGTACAGAATTTTGAGTACTAGTAATAAACAACTAAAATGCAGGACAAGGCTATCCAGTAATTTTGTTATTAAGCGTAAAAACGATTTGTTAAATTACTTATTATTGATATGTAAATGCATGTTTACATTATAAACTATGTAGTTTCCAGGCATTATAGTTTTTATTTCATAATAAATGTCATTGATAGTGCTGAGTTTATTGGATGCATTCGCTAGCTAACCTGTATTAATGACTTCTGTCATCGTGATTGCTGCTAATTTGAGAAATAAATAACTCCCAGGAATTTCCTTGATGCAGTGTAGCAGCTCGTAAACACTGACGACCGTTGTAAATTTACGGTAACTAACATTTGTGGATGTTTCTATCACATTAGGGCAGCTCTTGGACGACTTTACGTTTTTCTGCGAAAAAGTCGCACCTAAATACCATCTATTAATTATTACAATAATAAAAAACTCAAAAGCCTCGTTCTCTCGTCCATTTCAAAAAGCACACAGTTTCCATCCGATAGCTGACATTCTGACAATTAGATAAATAGCTGACAGGTAATTATTTTTTTAGTTAAATGAAGGTTTTTAAGTATTAAATGTATTCACAAAAATTTGAGATGAAAGTCACTAAGTAAGTTTTGTATAATTTGACTATAGTCAGTAAGTACTGCAAATGCACCTATACAACAAAGATGGTCCTGATCCTCTTCAACGTGCACAAGTCATAAAGCAATACAGTGGGTTTAGGAGGAATCAAATTTTCAGATTTTTTAACTGAGAATTTTGCTAATTTATATACACACCCTGCATTTATATCGAAAGTATAAGTACCTATAAGGGGTCTCGGTATACAGAAAAAACGTGAATTATTATTGTAATGTGTAAAACTTATTTATGGTTTTTGTTCTAAAATAACGTGGCTTGACTGCAAAATCACGTCACAGAAACAAGTTTATCTGATCTAATGTAGTAATTACTTAAAAGGAAAACATAACATTTTATATTTTATAAAAGTTTGTTGTAGGCGGTCTTTGCCAAAATAGAAACCAACAATTCGAGTTTCTTGACTTCTACTACGGCTGTTGAACGAAATGAAAAGTAAATAGTTTCGTTCGAAGGCGAATGATTTCCAGGATTTCTGCAGTTTATTCCAGGTATCCAAGTGTTTTTTCCTGGAAAAAACTCTGTGTGTTTCTTAGAACATGCAAACTACTCTCGAGAACGAGCAAGTGGTACCTATATATAAGGAGCTGGAGGCGTTGCTGTGATGTGGGTTGTATTCATAATCACATTAAACCGTTACAAATAAAACGCTTCGTTTAATGCCAGACCCAGTTCCTAGAAATTCGTCTGAAAATCTTTGTACTCGTTAGGTGGTACACAAAAAACCGTAATCATGTAGAACACCGTTTCAAAGTTAATTTCTAATTAAATGATAAGCAATGCATTTAAGTACCTAAACTGCGGGTCGCCGGCACAAGGAAATGGCATAGTTGTATTACTTATTCTTTTTAAGAGAAACGTCGAACGCTACTAATTTATGGTGCGTTCTTTTTAATACAAAAATTCTGCAAGGTGGCCTAAGGTTGATTTTTTGATATAAGATTCTCCATAATAGCCACAGGAAAAAATTAATTAAATATTCACTTGCCAAATTTTTAAGTCAAGTTAAAAATTGACTGCTTCGTGCACAGAATATTAAAAAAATACCAGCTACTTTGGTACTGGAATAGTACTAGGTATATTATAATATAAAAGCGACGAAATAAAAGCGCATTGATGAAATGTTAAATGGACGGTGCCGGTACGCCACTATTACTCGATATAATATGCGGATTTACTATAACGGTGGTTTTCAAATATTGTGACTTCTGATTTTTCTGATTATTAATTTTTATAAAAAAAAGTTGAAGGGCTTCCCTCGTTATACAAACAGCTGGGTTAGTGAAAATGGAACACTGGTGGTGGTCACGGGTGGTAACCTGCGTTTCCTCCGAGAAAATTATGAAAATTTTGCACAATTTGCAAACATTTATTTAAATACACGCAAAGAAAAAAGTCCATTACAGTTTTACAATAATGAATCAGCGGTGGATTCTTTTTCTTGAATATCACTTTCATTTTTGGGTAAAATAGTACTAAAGATTTTAACCAAAAGAGTTATACACGCCATTGATTTAAAAATTATTAACAGTGGAATTTCTTTCGAATCTGTCAATAGGTATAGTTATCGTCAAAGGTAGAAATTCTTATTCAATGATGGCGTCGAAAACTGGCGGAAAACTGATTTAAATAAACATTCAGTGTAGTCTATCTTTATCGTCCTAGGTCCTCTTTGTTGAATCTAATTTTGATTGATACGGCGGAGATGAAAAAATTACTCGATAAACTATACTATTCTTTTGTGATAACACCTATCTCCCTTGGTGGACGTAATGCTTAGTCGTTACTCATTAGGATATTTTCAATTCATATTACGCGAAATATTTTGCATTGTATTCTTATCATGTTAGATAACCTGTCCTCGTTTTTACTGCTTTAGGAACCAAATGTGAAACAAGATAAAAATTTAGTTTAGTGCGATCTCTAGTACATAGTGCGTGGTGTTTGTTAAAAGTGACTTTTCTATAATTTTAATTCGGTTGTGCTGTGGTGTGTGATTAAAAACGTTGCCCATTGTTTCAAATATCTAAATTTATTGTGATTTATTAACAATTATAAACAGGTTGTCATTACCAAAGTGTTAAGGTGTTTCTCACATTTACACAAATGGAGGTAAGTGTTTTGGCTGTTGAAGTGTTTGGTTACTTGAACCGTTGATAATCAATGCTTCAACTGAGTTATTAAGTATAACGCACTAACAATTGCTTAGAGTGTAGGTGTTTAAAATGGCCCAAAGAAAATACAATCCATTATCTACACTCATCTAATATTTATATATTACCCAGTATTAGGGTGGTATATTATATTTTTCTTTATCTTTCTCCTGTTGTTACGACTTACACTACCTAACTATACCCTTGTCTTTATGGTTAAATTAGATTGGTTTAGGGGCCTGTAGCGGAGTCCTAGGAAATAACAAAAATTGTGGGTCCTTTCAAATTAGAGACGATAATTAAAATTATTTCTTTTAGTTTGCATTTGCACAACATGCGTTTGTACTATCATACATGTTTTTGTTTGCAATACATTTGCTGGCAAGAAAAAAATAACTTAACGATTCAATTCACATTTTTTTTAATAAGTAAGCAATAATTATGAAATTTATTCTGTGGTTAACAAATTTTCTGGAAATTACATAATTGCTGCTATAGGATCTTTTACAATGTACATTATTTTTGGTTATTATCCCAATTTTATTTAGTACTGAATAATAAATTTTACGTACTAATTTTTTGCATAACTGACTATAGGGTTACCTAAGTTTAAGTTTACTAAGGTATATTTGATTCTGGGAAACTATGAAATGAATACTATTTTCAGTAATTTTCTTATGTGAATGAAATGCCCCGCTCACAAGTGGAAAATCAGCCAGATGAGATTTATGGTTTAATTTTAAGAATTCTAGTAATCATGTGATACGAATTTCAAATAACTGCATTAAGAGGAAGTTTAATTGACAAGTAACTCAGTCTAAAGGCTAGAATAGTAACATTGTGTTAATATACTGGAATACTGGTGTCATTAATTAACTACGATCTGATGTAAGTTCAAAATTCAATAACTCTGAAAACGTTTGGTTGGGTAAAAGCGGACATTACCTGGATTTAACCATCCACCATCTTAAAGAAGTTTAGACTAATCTACATACAATTAGTACATTAGGGAATTACTTTGAAATTCTGAGGTAAGAGAATGATGGCTAAAGTGTTTATTTACATACTACCAAATACTCTCGTAAAACGTGGCGGAGCTTTGTGCTATTTCCAGTTTTCCACTGTAGGTTCATGCTTGCGTCTTGCTTTTGCAGAACATAGAAAAATTGGGTACTTAGTATTCTGTTTACGCGATTAAATTTAGTATTCATTTCATCCCACTTTTACACGAATTTATTTAAAGTTTGAATCCTGTATCTACCTAATATGCTAAGTGCTAAAATGAAAACGGATAAAATATTAATGATAAAATTCTATACAGGGTGTAACACAACTTATGAGAAATCGATTTGTTAAAAAAAATGTTAATAAAAGTCCAACAGAAAACGAGATAAAAATTGTTAAAGTTAGAAATTAATGGAAAAAAGACACAACTTATCCGAAAAAATTTAACCATATATGCACTTTTAAATAAGAAATCGATTTGTTAAAAAAAATTTAACAAAAGTCCAACAGAAAACGAGATAAAAATTGTTAAAGTTACAAATTACTGAAAATGTTAAAATAACATTTTCTACAATATTGTTATCTCGTTTTGTGTTGGACTTTTATTAAATTTTTTTTTAACAAATCGATTTCTTATTTAAAAGTGCATGTATGGTTAAATTTTTTCGGATAAGTTGTGTTTTTTTTCCCATTCATTTCTAACTTTAACAATTTTTATCTCGTTTTCTGTTGGACTTCTAGTAAATTTTTTTTAACAAATCGATTTCTTATTTAAAAGTGCATATATGGTTAAATTTTTTCGGATAAGTTGTGTTACACCTTGTATAAATAAAATTGACGACTTCATAACAAATATGAAGGGCATTGTATTTTCGGATATATTTTCGGGAATTGGTATATCTACATGATAATGTTGATTCCATAAATAATTATTTATACAATGAAGTCGTCAATTTTATTTATATAGAATTTTATCATTAATATTTTATCTTTTTTCATTTTAGCACTTAGCATATTAAGTAGGTACTTCATTAACGCGCCCCTAAGCTATGGTCCTGCAGACATGGAACACCCAACTGATATTAATTAACAGCATTTAAAAAGTAATAACAATTAAATTTAGATTTATTCTTAAGTTTAAGAGTAATAATTCAACGTATTTTACACTGCAGGTGTTGAAACCTTGAAAAACGGTTTAAATCTATAATTATAAAATTATTTTGTAGTAGTGTTCTCCAATAAAGTAAGAAAGTTGGTAGTGGACGCTCATAATACAGTATGTATAAATAAAAACTGTAGGTACAGGTAGTTCTGCAATAATAACATTTGTAAAACAAATTGACAAAATGGGACGTTAAATTGTTTGGTATGACCATCATTAACTATCCATGTCAAACTATATGCATTATATTTTGCGTAATTATTGTAGTACGCTTTAAAATGCCCAGTTATTGGTTATTTAATCCGAAGGAAATTTCGCCATACTTTAGTCAGCAGACAGTTTACTGGCATGCTTCTAAAACCCAACTAATAAACCATAGACCATATAGTAGTTATCAACGAGACAGATTTAAAATAATGAACATAGAAGTCAAAATCGTCGTCGTGCTTGTACTTTATATTCTGAACACATCCGACAATAAAGGGGTTTATTGCCACTAAAATTAAAATAGAGGAAATAGTTTTTGGCTCTTGTTTTAAATCATAAATATTGATATCTTAGGTAGCTACCTACTTCGTTTCCTGGAGTGTTTCGATTGATTTCAATATTTTCTAGTACATAGTAAGTTTGCCAAGGTGTTGATTGCAATATTATTTTAAGGGCTGTTATGTAATACAGTTACCTCATTGTTAAACCTTGTGGTCTTAAGTCAGCAGTGGCATTGTCGAAAAGATTGGGAAGTCTTGAATGGCAATGATAATTTTATAATTATTTTTCATAATCGAGGTTATGGGAAACGGCATAAGCGACGTCCGATGGCGGTCCGTAAAAACGAACCATACGGTTGTGTAATATCCGGAGAATGTGAACAATGTCCTAGAGGGCCGCCGGTCACGAAGAGGAGTCGCCGCACACGTAGAGACAGAGCTTCACGTCTTCACCGACATACCTGGCCGCCATCGGAGCTTATGCCTTGCACTCGCAAAAACATGATTCATTATGTCGCATCAGATTTGATTCCAGATTCATCATGATGTAATCGACGGAAACACTACTACTATAATTATCCTCGGTAAGTATCGCAATTACTCAGGCGGTTGCTTACAGGTGGCTATCTAATTCATCAACGTGAACTGGTTTGTTGCTGTTAGCACTGAAATTTTATGATGCTTCTAACAATGTTATAATTCGAGGTAACGGTTTGCTAATAGTAATAGACAAGAAATTGTAATAAATAACCTGATTCGTTCATTATATTGCCGCCACTTTTTGTTGACCGCTACTTGACAAAGAAAATACGTTGACATTTAGATAATTAAAACTACGGTAGTCCTAATCTTGTTCTTCGTTAAAAAAAATACGCCGTCAGAAGTAAATGAAATCATTATAGTTTCGTTAAACATATAATTTTCACCAATAATAACCTTGTGATCTTCATTAGTTACCTGAAGGTGAAGAAAATTCATCAGAGCTAGTTCTTGTTGTACGCTTTGTCTACCGAAAATTAGGTAATGTATGGTCAGTGCTTTTTGAATTTTAGACCATGCTACATAGAAGATTTTTGTTTTTCCCGTACTACGTTCTTTAGTTAGAATATCTCGCTCCTACGTGTATTTGTATGCCCCTTAATTTTGCCGCGAAAAAGATATTTGATATGGGTTTGACCGATGGATAACTACAAAAAATGTACGTTTGGACTTTTATATCGTACACATACCTATAGGTTAGATTAGTTTTTTGAAATCTCAATACGTATTAAAATAGGAAGTAGGATAAACTCGATATCCATCTCAGAATCGTTATAATAAATATTGATGGGATGGGTAAATAGAACGACTTTATAGGGTGCGTCGCGTCGGAAGAATAACTGAATAAAAATTAGCGAAAGAATCGTATCTATTTGATATTACTAGTAACTTCTTTTCTATATACAAAAATGTTTTAAATATTCACTATTTATAGATGTCGATGAGTTTTGAAACCCACAATGTTTTTTTTTTATCTACGCTTAGGCTGTGAATTTAAGTTAAAATACAAACATTAATAAACAAATATATGCCGCCATGAAGATAAACATATAATAGCAAAATTTCACGAAGAGTTGTTTATTTGAAGATATCTAAAGGAGAAATCTAATCGAAAGATTATATAGGTAGATATATGCCCCAACCGCAGCACGCAATGACGACGAATTAGACTTTTTTATGAAGAAATTATAATAGTAATAGATGTGGATCTATTCTTTTAATTGACGACTTTAATATTCCAAGATTGGAATAAAAAAAGAACGGATAGAAAATAATGATAATGCATTTGGACAAGAAGCAATGCAAAAATAATACGTAGTGAACGCTTCCTTATTCCAGAAACCTTTCCTTAGATGGACATGGATTCCATGCTCTCAATGGTGTAATGGAACAACAAAAGATGAGATACACACTACATAATATCTTTAGATAGAGGAATCAAAAATACAAAAATTGATAAAGATAAAAATAAATAGAAATAATAAAGGAATGTTTCTTTAATTATTTTTTTAAAACCTACGGTGCGGCGGCTTAAATTTTGAAAGTTTTCATATTGAATTTATTTATTTAACTTATTATGCTTTTCCCACTGCCAGTTAAAATTATGAGCACCTTTATGAGAAATGCGAGGAGAAATGTTACCTAAACATTTTCCATTTTTGTAGTTTTCGAATTTTTGAAACAACGGTCGTAATACGTATCTGCTTACGCCTGGATTTCTGAAGATTACGATCTCACCCATTAACAGTGGACGTTTATTGAGCAACTGCACTTTATTGGATATTTATATCTATGTTAATTTTGGAAAATATAAAATTAGACATTTATTTTCAAATATTTCCGCAATATTCCCACAATTTCTGTGCTGCTGTATATAAATTAGTATCTACTAGTAGCCAGCAAAATTGAAAATGATGAATTGCTGTACATTTATTTTTTGTTCAAGGCTCTAGTAATCTATAACACTTTAATATGGGGCGCCGTCTCGGCCAAAACTATATATCACAATATAAATGACAATTTGTAGGTTACTATACCTTATTCGTTACGTTACGTATCGAAACACAAAGTTTGGTTTAAAAAAAAACATAAGTGGGCGGTTACATGTATAAGGAACGAGTATTGAAATAGCCATCGCTTTACGCGCATGCGTGACGTATGTACAGATTGGTCAAGGTTTCAGATTGGTGGCCGTTATTGAGAGAGACAAATGCTTAGCGGTTTGCATGTATCGACACCTTGATTATGCATTATTTTTAAAATTTTCGAATGCTACATTGAACATATCTCGAATTGTACGTATTGACATGCCCCCATAAAACCATTTTACGATTTGTTCTTTTTCAGTTACCTTGTATTTATCCATCTAACCAAAATTTTTTCTTTCAATTGCAAATATTATACAGCAATGACAGCAACTGACAGAACACAATTTTAAAAATAATGCATAATCAAGGTGTCGATACATGCAAAGCGCGTAAGCATTTGTCTCTCTATGTTCACAATAACGGCCACCAATCTGTATATACACAAGTCCACTGGGTTTTTGTAAAAATTAATTCTCAAACTGCAACTAACCTAAAGCAAAGGCGTTGCAAAGACACTGGTGGGGCGCCCCTCGAGCTTTAGGTTAGTTGCAGTTTGAGAATTAATTTTTACAAAAACCCAGTGGACTTGTGTATATACATGCGTCACGCATGCGCGTAAAGCGGTGGCTATTTCTTATACAGGTAACCGCCCACTTATGTTTTTTTTAAAACCAAACTTTGTGTTTCGATACGTAACGTAACGAATAAGGTATAAGTAACCTACAAATTGTCACTTTTGTTGTTTATTTGCGGGACTTTTATTTTATATTGTGATATATAGTTTTGGCCGAGACGGCGCCCCATACTTTAACTAAAACTTGCAGACTTAGTTTATTTTTAAAGTACCTAAGCTCTTTCAACCTCGGAGAAAATAAATACTTAATTTAAAAGCCTTCACGATATTTCACAGGATTTCGTTATCAACATACTTTCAACTGCTGTAATATTTTTATTAACGTTTATGTTAACCAGCTAAAATAAAAGTTTGGAAACACATCTGCTGGAGTACATGTTTTTTTGTTTTAGTTGTTTGTTTGCGGTGTTACGTGTTATTTAACTACGCTGTATTAGTAGATAATTAAATTTGGATAACAATAAATTATTTTATTCCAAATTAAGATTGATCATAACTCTTTCGTTTATGTGTTCTTTGTTGATATGTAGTTTATGCACGTTTGCACTTAGTAATATCTTTGATTATGCAAATTTTGAAGATTAAAGAATAAAGAATCAGTTTTTATGTTGTAAACCGCACATTACTAATACTCATACCTACTGCGGTTATTGAAATCGGTAAATTGTGATGTTTTTCTGTGTGATGTTAGCTATACATACAATACCATTATCTCATTTTGTTCATGTCTCCTTTTGTTTTGTTTTTACTTATTCGAGATTTCGTATGACTCAACTATTAAATATGTTAAATTTTTGAAAGCGGGTCTTAAATATTGTATTGTAGCTCCTGCAGACAACAAAACAACTAATTTCATTACCTGTGAGGGTCGATGATGAAGAGACCGGCTCTGATGAATAAGTTGTTAAATAGATATCGGCTTTTTAGTGTTTTCGAAATAAATACTTTCTTAACTGCCAGTTTCCTTTTGATGATCTAAACTCGATTTTTAATCATAAACCTGCCGGCCACACACAGCCCTATGTCCCAACCATAAAATCCTTTCGGCATATATTAACTCCATTTTAATTTATATTTTAACAGATTATATATTATATGTTTTTGACTTTGAGCGTTTGGCGGTGTTTTTCGAATGTAAAAAAGGTATTAGCAATAGCCTGTTTATTGGAAATAGTCACGGCTACCACTATAAAAATGACATTCTGTAAAATCATTCTTTCAAGTGACCAGTATCCACCCACAATTTAATTAACCATATAATGCCATTTAAAATATTTTCGTGATTTATTTTACGCCTAGGCTACGAACTATGCTCCCGTAAAGCTATAATATATTAAAAAAAAATAATTTACATGTTTATGACCAATAATGCCTAACGGGGTATTCTCATTTTATTCCCGCACCAATCGACTCGTTCAGTTATAACACCTCCATATTATTCTTAATAATTTAACGTCTACGTGTTTATTTCCGGTACGGAGGCAGAATTGGAACGATATGAATCACGGTTTACCCTTCTGTCAGCGCCGATAAAGGGGTCTATAATTTAACGCTAGACTCCGACTATCATCTGATTGTGAACGAGAAGACAGGCACGAGCAGTTAACTAACAATTTTACCTGACCAGAGTACGGCAGCGGCGGCTTATAAATTAAGGTTTATATTTGCACACGAAGAAAAAATATACGAGAAGGGGTTTGCCCGGGGCTGAAGAGGATATATATTGTGTATAATTACATATGTGTTAATAGCTAGAATAAGGGTACGTGCACCGCCGACTGGGATCAAAGAACCTGGACAGACATTCCTCGGCAGGCTCGGTGGTCCGTCAGCCCTGTGGCGTATGTGCACGTGATTATGTGGAACAAATAGCCGTTCGAGAGATGATTTTTTGTCATTGTACAATTAACTAAAGTCTTATTTACTAAACCCACTTTAACATCCTCTCTGTTTAAATTGATTATGTTGTTTACTTCTCTTTTTAACAGCTTATTAAATATTATTATAATAAATACGTTATACTCGTATAGTGGGATTAATATCTGTCTATAGACAAAACTTCGCTTGTATTGTCATCATCATAGCAGTAGATCTTTTTCTTAATAGCCACTTCTCTTTATACCTGCATAACCAATCACCCCAATTATTTATTAATTTAGTTAGTTTCCTATAGTACAAAATCAAAATAAATAAGAACATTCTATAATATCAGATTACAATGAATTTGCTACAAGGTTCACTTTTTCCGCCAACTAATAGAATTTATAGGTTTGCTTCTGCCAAAATTAGAAACGATATACTATAGGTACAACTACTCGTAACCTCCTTTTCTAATAGATACAACGATCTGCACAATCAAACTATCGTTAGTAAAAGGTAAATAAAATACTAAGTGTTGAACCAATTCTCTGTAACCAATCTTTTATGTTGTATGAGTGCCTTTATGATAATTGTCCAAATGTATTACAAACATAATTAATAATAAAGTTGTATTACAACGTTGGCGTAGTGTAGATGAATCAGTTGAAAGAAACCAATAAAAACAATGAAATATTCAAATACAATAAAAATAAACACAAATAAATTAGTGCGTATGCAATTCTAGTTAAACACAGAAATTATAAGAATTAGAATATCTACATTCACTATATTTTCAAAAAGAAAACCTAAATATTCTGTAGGAATGGCACATGTTTTATACGAGAAAACCAAAAGAAGAGTAGCTGATTGATACTTTTGCACAACAGTTGAAAAATGTAACTAAATCCTGTGCTTTTAAAGAAATAATCAGGGTTAGAGTTGTAATGTTATTGAAAACCAAAATTAAAGACAAAAATGTTCAGCCAGGATATAACTAAAATTGAGTAAAATTTGGCTCAAGTAAAATACTAATGTAAGTGGGAGTCGAAAAACTAGTAAAAATAAAGAAGTATATGACAACAAGAAATTCGGTTCGAAACAAATAGCGCCACCTAGGATGCCGATTACTAAGAAACTTTCATGAACGAAGAAAAAAATCTTATGGCATATATAGGGTGTATATAAACGACACCGACAAACATCGGGAGCCGATTCCTTAGATCATCTTAAGAAATAAAGTTCCCATGAACAGGTGTCCTAAAATGCTTCTAAGGCTACTTACTGCCCCTTGAGGGGGTGAATAAAATGTCAGTTTTTTGTTAGCAATTCAGAGCATCATTTCTATGCACTTTTATCGTAGAATCAGATTAATGACTCAAATTGGCAATAAAATTTAACATTCCAGAAATAATAAGTAAAAATAACCCAGCCTCTTCAGTTTGGAACGCTCCTGGTTTAAATAACTTTATTTGGATACTGTCAGACAGTAGACAGTAACACATGCTAGTACTCAACCGTGTACCAAATTTTGGTACTTTATATTCAAGGGTGTTTGGGATATTAATTAAAATTGAAATTTTATTCGGCGGTAGCTTCCCTCAGAAGCATTTTAGGACACTTGTTCATGAAAACTTTTTTTCTTAAGATGACAAAAGGAATCACCTGTCGAAGTTTGTCGGTGTCATTTATATAGTACTGTAGCAGGTAATGCGCATAAACACTTATAGTTTCCACTCGGTATTAAGAGTGCCTTCATGTAGATTACAGAAAAAAAGAGAAACTAAAAATAGTAAACCAATAACCAAACTATAGATCACGGGCATAAACTTTTTGAATAAAAATTACTTTTTGTTCGTATATTTCAGATTTGGGTTGTAATGTCTTAATTATTCAATAAAACATTGATAAGTATTTCTTTATAAGAACAAACTCTTATATACTTGTAGTTACCGTGTCTGGCCATATTAAATTAGTAATAAACACTCAGTAAAATTTTTTGAAATACTACAATGGTGAGATTTTATGTTGTTTAATGAATATTAATAACTAAAGGGATAATTATTTGTCTGCTGCTTAACTCATATACCTATGTCTTATTCTAGGATTTTACTATATACAGGGTGTCTCTAAACCTAGTACCATAAATTTACCAGTCGCTTCTTGACGCAAAAATAAGTCGAAAATGTCTATAAAAATTTTGTCCTAAACCGCAGCATAAGGAAGCTACACGTCTTTGAAAATGGTGTTGAAAAAACGGAAAACAATGCATTTTAAAAACGGTTTGAGATAAAAAAAATCGAAATTTTGTATGCAGCCTAACCTATTGAAGGTATAAACAGTACGAACACGTACTGTAACTACTTTTATTTTAATTTATTTTTCAATAAATTAATTTACATACAAATCCAGCATTCTAAATTGATTTTGGCTAAACAGAAAACCTGCATTTTATAGGAAACGGTTAGTCCAAGCGAGTTGAAACAAGAGTACCTTTTTTGTTAATTAGGCAACAGGGAATACAAATCTCTAAACTAAAATGGGAAAAAACAAAAGGTTAAGAAAAACGGGTTACAAGAAAAAGGTGATAACCCCCATTCGCGCCGCCCCTGGTTAATTTACAAAAAAAAATAGTAGAAAGTTTATACCTTTAATAGGTTAGGCTGCCTGCAAAATTTCGATTTTTTATCTCAAACCGTTTTTAAAATGAAATTGTTTTCCGTTTTTTCAACGCCATTTTCAAAGACGTGTAGCTTCCTTACGCTGCTGCGGTTTAGGACACATTTTTTATAGACATTTTCGACTTATTTTTGCATCAGGAAGCGGCTGGTAAATTTATGGTACTAGGTTTAGAGACACCCTGTATATTCCTTTTTAATTAATTTGTGTAACATTTTCTGTTTGTAGCAGTGGCTTAAAGAATTTACGACTACTTACTCAGGGGCTCTTAAATTCGGTAGAACGGAATTCAAATCGAATCGTAAAGTTATATAAACATAGACCAACCAATTTTGTTGGTAAACTAATTTGTATAAACTGTAAAATGACTATAAAAACTTGACTGATAGTTGAAAAGGACTCTTAATTATTTAATTTACATTTTCAGTTTTATTACCTAAGACTTTATAACTTTTTGTTAACATTTGGCAACGCTAAACAGCATTGCTAACTCATTAAATTAGCTTTAGTGGTTATTAAATCTTAGGTATCAATTATCTCAATAATGTCAAATTTCGAAAATTGGATAATGGAGAACTTATAACTTGCCGTGAAATAGGTGACCTTTTTTCTCACACAATTAACGAACTTTTATTACCGTAGATAAATATCAATATCCTTAATATAATTATTCATTAATTACAATTAATTATGTCAACTTTATCAAGAGTGGGTTTATTTATTAGTTACGCTTCAATAAAATGCGTTGTTAATTGAGAAATTTAGTAAGGAAAATGGACATTTCAACAAATGTATTAGCAAATCTGTACACCAATACATAATGATTAACGTGTGTTTCATACGGCCATTATATTATTTACTATTGTTAATTGAATATTTTCTATGCAGGCAATGGCGTAGCTAGAGTTTATCCTTGGGGGGCAGATATATCAAGGGCACAGTCAGGAATTAGCGCATGCATAAATAATAGAAGTAAAGCGAACAAAAAATCCGCCGCAGGCGATTTGTTATCACAAATGGGCGTAGCCAATTTTTATCACGTACGGGCATCTGCGAATTTTGATGTTAAATAAAAAAATCTGAAAATATTAAACTTATTAGAAAATAAATTGAAAATTTGCGGTTGAAAAATAATAAACGTGAAAATAATTAATTAATTACATTTCATTATTTCCAAAATGTTGTTTAAATTGAAATATAGAGAGAAGAAAGAGAAGAAAAAAAGTTCATATGAATATAAGTTGGGAAACGCTTTGTTAGGGTGGTACAGCCCCCCCGAAGGGGGTGCATGAAATTTATGTTTTAGTTAATATCTCTGACGCCCTTTAATATAAATTAATAAAATTTCACATATAATTTAGTACTAGTAAGTGCTATTATCTGACAGTATTCAAGTAAAATTATTTAAATCAGGAGCGTCCCAAACTGCAGGGGCTGGGTACTTATTCTTCATTATTTTTCTGATCTTCAATTGTTTTTAGAAATTCGGGTACATTGTACGATTGTACGTTCAAAATCACATAAAAAGTGTACTCTTATTAAAAGTCGATAAACCGAACCGTTTTCGAGATAACTCAATTTTTACGAAAAATCCAGTTGCCATGAAAATTCGGAAACTTCGCACTTTATGGATTACATTCGCAGCATAGATGCAGGACATCAAGGTAATAAAACAAGTTCATATGAACTTTGCTTTGATGTCCTGAATCCATGCTGCGTATTTAATCCATAAAGTACCAGTTTAAATTTCATGTAGGTACTCCCTTCGGGGGGCCGTAGCACCCTAGCTAAGCGTTACCCAACCCATGTTCATATGAACTTTTTTCTTCTGTTGCTGCGGAGAACACGCTCTTAAAGTTTGGTGAAGTATTTTAGACCCTGTATTCTTCTTATTTAAAAGATAAGTTTGGGGGTATGGAGATATGAGCCGTGTCTACGCCACTGTACCCAGGAGTAAGGAATTTTATTCACCGATCTAGTCTAAAAAATTGGATAGGTAGTACAAACGTAAATTTAGCATGTCCTGTTTACCTAAATTTTCTATAAATATACATTCATAATAAAATTATAATACCCCATATATACTTTTATTGTGATTTCTGTAATATCGGATCCAGAATTGAACAACACAGCTGGGCAGGGGCAAGGGCAAGGGACCACCCCTTGCAACGTTTATTGTTGTTATAGTATTGGTAATGGATTAACAGTTTACCTGAAAATTGAGAAATAAAATAGTAAATTACCTATTATAATATGTAAATGTTTATTTCCTTTTGAACATAATTTTGACATATTTGCAGGATGATGGAGATGATCCTGTTGACAAGATAATTTTTCGAGAGTGCTTCTTGTGTTCAAAAATAACTTGGTCGATTGCCAGTGTCACCAGTATGCTCGAAATTTGTTAGTGTTACGCTAGTTTGATAACGACAACGTGTGTGTTCATTTTTCGAGTAAATTATTTATTTTCCGGCATACTCTTTAATTTTTAAGCTCGTGTAATGGTGAATGATAACTAATACGACAAAATTTGTAAATCTGTGTTTGTGATTATGTTTCCTGCTTTAGTGTCCTGTGGAATGTTACCGGTATGACACAGTTTACTATTTATAATTATGCATTTACAAAATTTTACATTTTTGCGACGCTGTAGATAAATTTAGATTAGATAAATAAGGAAAATGTCGGTTACGTACACTTTTTGTCAACTTACATATAGGGATGTTAATTACAACCATAAATTATGCATAATAATAAATACCTATAAAGTAATTTTCATGATGATCATCACATAAATATATTCTTATGAAATATTTTATATCATTAGAAATTTATTTGCAATAATTATTTTATTTCAATTGAAATGTTTTAATTTTTTGCAGATGATTTATGGTATAGGTCGCAATCTAGAAACGGCGGAACCAACATCCATTGAACTGCGAGATATGCAGGATTATGGAACTCAAAATGATATGGAGGAACCTGAACCTTCAACCGGGTGTTTAGGAATACTTAAGCGTTTTTGGAATTCGATAACGGAAGAAAGAGATTTGTTATGTGATTTGAACATAGAAGCACTCACGTATTACTGTGAGTACCTAGATTTTAAATTGATCTTTTAAACTTTATTTTATGAGGCTAGCGCCCTCTATGTATAGATAACGCAGTATTAATTCTGTGAACGCATTGCGGATGCAGAATGTTGTATCTACGCTGTATGTTGGGGCTATTCGTTTCTATTCCACTGAAGATGGCAGTGTATTTCTTATTTCGGTGTACGTTGCAGAAATAGGTATTTTTACAATATGGTAATTTTTTATTATTCCATCCCCAATCTCCATCTATCTCCCAAAACAATTTTTCTAAGCAGGTATCGATCATTGATATTTTTTTTATACAAATTGCATATTTGGTTGAAAAGTTAATCATTACCAACCATTATGCCTACCATCGCTATTTTTTCTAATTTCATTCACTTCAGCAAACTTTTCTATAAAACATTTAATTTATAATTCCATTTGCTAAGTTTAATTTTATTTAAAGGAAGTATTTCAGTTTAATATAACGACTACACTTACATTAATACTTATACTTAATTAAAGGAAGATCAAGCCATCAGAATGGCTTAATTACATATTTATCTACGAAGTGATGAAGAAGAAAAATAATTAACATGTTATTAAAAATCCCATTCGAAACTAGGAACATCTTAATTGTGATTCTTCCATGCTCGTGAAAAATTAATCCACTCGCTGCACTGCGGCCCTGGTGGATTCACATTTCTTGTAGTTTCCTATAAAGCTGTGTAATAATGTTGTTACATTAGGTTTAGAAATCTCAATCGGGCAATATTTCATATTTATTAACATAGATATTCGGATTCTTCGACATGACCAGTATCGAGTATCGTTCTGGAGTCTGTAGTCAAGCTTTTATCGACTGGAAGCGACTTCAATTGAATTTCAAGTAGACAGTGTACTAAGTCAGAAATGCAGTTTTTATATCCCGACATTTTTAAGAAGTTTTTATGTGATAAACAGGAACTGCTGCAACTGCAGCTACAGTAATAAGGAGTAAGATAAATGTAGAAATAATTTTAACTGGACAATAAAAATAATGGAAGTGGCTGGTTATCATGTTACTATTATTTATACGTATACAATATTTGCTACTATTTTACAATAGGTTTCGTGGTAGACTTACACTGCAGTATAATTGTTTAAATATTACAGAATTGGGGTGTTTAGATTTTAATTCTCATTGAAATGAAATTGTGCATTGAAAACACTAGAAATGGTAAATAAACAAGACAGTTTAACAAGTAAAACACTAACTTTTGCCTATGCACTTTTTGTTTAAAAGACGGGTTAAACTTATTACATTATCTAAAGTTAAGAAAGTTTATTGTAGACCCAAAGGATGTCTGTATCGTCATACCAGCTCGCGTACATACGAAGCTATCTAGCGAAACTTGTCAAATCTTATTTGTTTTGTGATCTCAGACAACTAACTCCCTAGCGACTTGAAACGAAGGTGAATTAGAATTCCAATTTGATCTGTAATCAGAATTTCAGGTTTATATTGGCTTGTGTATAGGTATCTACCTATACGGAATGAAAGTATGAAACAAACTTCTTATCTCTATATACACTTAGGTTTTTTTAGTTATACTTTTATATATTTTTCTAATTTAGTTAGGCGTTAGAGTTAATGCAATATTGAGTATGCATTCTTGTGGTTAATGGTGACCTGCTGCTCAAAAGAGACCCATTTCTTAAGATTACGATTTAACGAAAATGGTCGTCAAAGTAGGTACTTTATTTGGTGCCAAAAAATAACAATATAAGAAATTTGTCATTTGAGAATAGCATAAACGAATTTGCTACACAAAGATCAAAAAATTGTTTAATAAATAAAGTTGGTTATATATAATCATTCTAACCAAATACGCTATTAAGGTTTTGTAAATGTAAGTTTGTATTGAGAAGTACGGTCACATATTTAGTTCCAGCTTAGGAGCTTATAAAATGTAAATTCGGCACCGAAATGAACGAATATCCTTTTCCTTTTCATTACGGCTTTCTGGAAAATCCGGTTTACAGTAATTTTAATCACTAATACATCAAAGAAATTAAGACTGCCTTTTCCATTTTAAATTCTAATTTGATTTTGTAGGAAAGACATTGTAGGTCTCATGATTGCTGCTAGAAATTAGTATAGAAGTTTCAGTTTTTAGAGCTTTCTTTAATTGACACTACATAAGTAAGTACCTACTATAGAGCATACACAGCATTTTATTCTGTTTCGAAATATGTAATAATGAGAAGGAGTTGGCTTATGCTCGATAGGCGATAATAGTAATTATTACTAGACAAAGAACTAAGCAAGTACCAAATTAGGATTACTACCATTATTTAACTGCAAGATATGCAGGAAATAAAGGAAATTAAGATTTTGAATTAAAAATAAAAATTATCTTTTAGTAGTTACACGTGAAATTAAATATTACATCTATGCGCATTTCTTACTTTAATTAGTTCATTTTTGCAAATTTTATTTGAATTACGCAAGTTCAAAAGTAATTTTATTGAGCTGACGAACTTTCTTGATCGCAATTGGAAAACTCTGTAGTAAATCGAAAGTCTCCGTAATGTAACAGCACGTTAGGGAAGGGTAAATGGGGAAACCATTACGTTGAATAAAATTTGCACCTCCATTACCATCTCTGACCAGGCTTCAACAACACAGAAGTTATTATATTCTACGCAAAATTAACTTGCAAATAACTATTTAAATTTACTTATAACACTCTATACCTACTTTTATTATTATTATATTAAAATTCTAAAAACAATCTTTTCATATTTGAAAATTAACCAAAATCTGTCTATACATATTTTTATTATTACTTAGCCTCTATATTTTTTATTATTCAGTAATTTTAGAAAAACGACGCCTAAACGGCCTGGCGCCGAACTGGCGGCGACAAAACGTCCCATACCGGAAATCATTTATGAAGACAACTGTTTTTAGTACTTGTAGTTCGGTAAATTAAAGAGCACCGTTTATTGTAATTAATAAATAATTATTTTAACGTCTTTTAAACTAAACTAAAGTGAAGTGGGTAATGAGTAATTACCACTAAATTTTTGTAAATATGAAAGTAGAAGCTTGAAAATTCAAAATCAGAGACACCATTGTATATGATATATTGTAAAATAGGTAAATAGACATGAATATACTTATTACCAATTGTGAAATAAGTTAGATTGTGGTTACTATCTATCTTTAAGTTAATTAAACTGGTGTTCTTAGGAATAACCAATTACATTTGTATATAAATCAAAGCTAGGAATGTAAGGCTGTTGTCTTATTTTAATAAACTACTGGTGCATAATATACCCACATTCCATATGTATTGCACAAATGAAATTTTGCCTAGTACACGAAATGTTTGCCTTGGCGGGAGAAAGCGAAATTAATTCAGAAACTTATTACACTTGGCACAGCAAGCCATAGTTTGCATAAATTAACACATCACAAACGGCATAAAGAGCTTTGTGTATACAGCTTTAATTGCACACGAGAGACGTGCGAATTGCGAGTTGTACGGTTTATACCGAATGACGTGCGGTTTTACTATCGGAAGAATTTGTACTTTTAATTACGATTGGCAGAGTGTTTTTCAGATACAAAGCCGTAGTGGTATGCTCGATCCTCGAAACCCTTTTCGTTCAACATTAATACCACTTGTGGTTTATAAAGTTGTTAAAAAAATAATATAGGTATACAGAAATATATTTAAGCTCCACGTATTTTTTTTTATCAAAACCATTGCGTTCGCATATGCGGTTAATTTCGAAACTAAATTATGACCGAGTCAAGCTAAACGACTTTTTTTTTAGTTTTTATTATTGGGAATATATTAACAATTTTTGGTGTACATACGTTTCGAATAAGTACTGCTCTAAAATCTGGCGCAGTCAGATTTTTGATTGGACATCAAATGTCAAAATAGCTATTTTTAAATAGAACAGTGCAATTTTCTTTGGCTTACATGATGTTTATTATATGATCCTTATTTGATTTTTCCACCATATTAACGATTCAGCCGTAAAATATGCATTCATTATGTTAGTCTACAATATTCAAAATAAAAACAATTTAGTAATACTGTAACAGACTTGCGCAAACAACGAAATTTTTTAGAGCAGTTTACAAAATCTATACTAATTAGTGAAAACTGGATTGATATGCAGGGTGATAATAAAATCTACCCACATTGTATGAGTAACTTTTTAAGTAACTTATTTTAAGACTTACAGAGTTGGTAAATTAGCAAAGTTGGACAGAATTACAAGGCAAATCTAACACCGTTTTCAATTTTTATCACTGCTGGCAACTTTCTGAAATCATTTGAAAAAACTGAAAAACGCTTAAATTTTCATATACACTGAAGTCCATATTTTATTGTGCAACATAACCACTATATGGCAAGTTACACGGCCCCTTTATCGTTGGAATATAGGCAACCCATTATACATTGCTATCACTCTTGTCCCTGCTTACTGATTTTGATTATTGTTTGTTAAAATGGTAAAAATAATAATGAATTTATACACGACGACTATATTTGTATTTGCGAAATAACAAATAAGTAAATTATAATATGATGATATTATAAAGTATTTATTTTGATGTATTACCTTTAGTTGGTGACTGATACAGAAGACTAATCTAATAATTAGATTATTGGAAGAATTGAGAACCCAAGTCGTATTCAGAATCCTCCCACGCTACTGAAAATACCCTAAAACAACGTTTTAACATTTTGTAAAGTAATGTAATTAAATTCAATTAAATAGTTTGTGAGACAGCTGGAGATTTCCTGTGTCGAATACTACTGCCACCTTTTCCGTTTCATTGAGTTTCCACAAGTGACTAGCATTCTTAATTTATATTCTCAGGTTCGTTGATTTTTACGGAGAGCTTACCAAAACTAAAAACTCGTATACTATTAGAAACCTTTTGGAACTTTTACTTAATATAGAAAATAAAAACATACAGATACTTCGAAATAAACGATTTTTTTTAAATAAAACTGTAATAATGATAATTTAGGATACAACTTGATTATCAAGTAGGACATTCAATACTATTTATTGGAAAGATTATTTTCCGCAATATCGCAATGGTTACTTACATACTATCTACGATGTGCGAAATGGGTGATAGTCAAGGCTTCTTATCTGTTTAAAAGTCTATCCGTTCAGCTTAGTTGGGAAGTTGCCTTTAATGATGACATTTAATTACAGCAAAATATCATCATCTTTCCGTTATCACGTTAGCGCTTCGTCTAGGTGCGACCTATTGCTTCGAGGTGGTTTCCTAATGATGTTAAACTGTGTATATCTCTTTATTACGGCGCAAATCCTGCAGGCGTCATAACGGTGTAGTCATGGCAACAGGTGGGCCTCAAGGGCTGTTGTACTTGTAAGAGACATCACATGCAGGGTTTTCGGGTGTTGAAAATCGAAGGTTGAATTGGAAATGGTAAAGCCTCGGATGGGCGATGCCAGTTTTGTGGTCGAATAATTTTGGTATTTCAACGCGAAATCTGATTTACAGATAGTTTAATATTTTGTACAAGCATCTCTCGGTCCTGGTTTGCTATTCTCGAACACGCGCAATAAAATTCGCTTGTGGAAACGTTATTTCTCGCATATTATTGGTATTGGTCAATGGATCAATTGTCATACGGAAAATGAGTTTATCGCATGCGAATTATATCGTGCGAGTTCGAGGATAGGTATCCAGTGAGCTTCAGGCATTTAGTTCCAAAATAAGATAAGTATTCACAAAGATTTCTTTGCTTACCAATGAGCACTTTGCTGATATACAATTCCTCGCTAAATTTTAGGACGCTATTTGTAATTGAATTGAATTGTTGTTTATTGTTATAAAAAAATCTGTATCTCTCATCATAAGCGAGACCCTATGTTGAGAACGAGTCTGTGGACACACTGTATTTTGCATAAAATCGTATTATTGGAGAAAGTATGAGTTACAATGATTTATCGTACCTGTTGTAGCATTTAAACGGCCTGTTGCATTTTTTTTTTGTTAAAAACTCGATCGGTTGCTTGAGAAGGGAAGACCGACATTCGTTGCGTTTCTTGCATGAACTGCCTATTGTTTACTTTAGACAAACTTTCTCAAATAAGTGGGTAATTCTGCCATAGTCGAAAATTATCGTTGTGAACGATTAATTTTGATATGATAACTAACAGCTTTGGTTCATAGTCCAGATTTATTTTTATAATAATAAACTTGAAATGTCAGATGGAAAACTTTTCACATGTAGAAAACGACTGTTGGAAGTGCTTTTTAGACATAATTTACTGTTCAACGTCTCTCCATGTCTCAAGTTTTTTTAACTAATGTATCTTATTTTCTACAAAGCCCTTACTCCATACAATGCCACGTAGTTTATTGTAGTTTACACCTTTCAGCCTTTTTATAAACTATTCTGGAACGCATTAGGAAATTGGTTTGATTGGTATTGTCCTCAAACAAATAACAAAAGAAAGTTCTTAAACTGTGATATTATATGAATACTTATATCACGAGAACATGATCTTACTATTCTGTGATGTTAGATATAGTACATCTCTTACAATATTACATTACACAAAAATGCTTTGTATAAGGGTGTTTCCTAAATGGCGGACACGGAGAGCACTACGCGATCCTCATCTTAAAACTGAGTTGAAAAAGTATAGGCGATTTTGTCCTAATGTATTTAGTTTCAGAGTTATTCGCATTTTAAAAATTTTAAATTTGACAACATTGCGCATGCTTGCACGGACTTTGTTTTAAACGTTTGGTGTTTTAATAAGGCAGTATGAACAAGTTTCCTAGGTAATAACCTCATAGCTACAATGCACTGTTGCAACATATTGAAAAAAATTTTAACAACAGATATTTATCAGAAAGAATGTCTTCGGAGGAAGGAATACAACGTATAAAAAATTCCAAATTTATTAAGATTTAGTATTTGATTGCTGAACAATGCGGAACGGTTAAAATTTACCCGTTTTTCCAAAGCATAAAGGAATTGAATCTCAATCTTTGACGGAGAATAACTCTGAAACTAGCGAAGAACGGACATTATTGTATTATATTTTTCCGTTCAGTATCTGGAGGGGAATGGCGTACTGTGCTCCGTGTCCGCGATTTAAGAAACACCCTGTATTACGTTTCCCAAATACAGTAATGTCAAGATGTAACTCCCAAACTACTTGTATGTCTCTTGTTATGTTTCAATTTCACTACTGGTTGAAAATTTCATAAAAGCTGATAACTAGGTACTTGTTGAGCATGAGCTTGAACTATAATTGTTTGCCGATATTTTATGGCCTGCTCGTGATAGTTTGCTCAACCTAAGCGAGCTTGGCATTGCCCAATGCCCCAATAGAAATAAACACACGTTATGTTTCAGACAAAACAAATAACAGTCATATTATTATTCATATTATTTGTAAAAAAATTGTTGGATAGTCTAGAGTAAAAATTGGACCTCATCCAACATGCTAGTAAGCATAGGTGCTAATTGAATATTTTATTCTGTTATGAATTCCTTATAAAGGAGCGTTAAAGTTTCAAAGATGTTAAATAGTGGGTTTCAAAATATATATTATTTGTGACGACATCCTTGAATTTGTAAGGTGCGTATTGTGATAATGTTTGTGAAGACAGATGCGTATTATAACTAATGACAAAATGCGACAGCAAATGATAAAGTAATCGATGTTGTAATAAACTTACAGTAAAAAAATGATGAAGAGTTTGTTAAAGAATTCTCTATGCTGAAGTAATCACGAGTACTAAAAGCTGATGACAGAGAAGAGGCGAAAGTTATGAAATTCCGTTTTATTCTACAAGCATGGATAGTTTTTCATACCCTTACTATAGTTTTAAACTTTTAACTTTTAAACCGTTAAGGACAATTAAAATTCTTAAATTTCCACAAAATATGACGTAGAGCTTTCTTAATTGAAAATTAATGGGGAAAGGGGTAATAGATTTAAATTTCTGGAACAAAATTACGTTTGATTGAACGAATAAGACCATTTTGTAATTTTCAATTTGTATGTCCTAGAACATTGTATTAAGTGACTTATTTTTCAGATTTTAGATGGTGGCATAATTTTTTGAACATATCAATTATCTATCAAATGTTTAAACAGTTTTTAACTGTTCCAGTATGTTAGATGGATAGTGCGTGAATATGAGTTATTTGAGTGCATCGTTACTTATATTTTTGTAACGTATCATCCTTTGCAAATGTTTACGACAAGGAAATACAATAAACTCCGTTTGTATATGATATACGCATAGAGAATGAGGCACTTTCCCCTTGAGGACGCCCCAGTTTTCCAAGGAAAAGAGTGCCGCAATGTCCACAGGGAATGTCGCGTGACCGGGTTGTCTTTTAGATGTTTTAGTTGTTAGCCTTGCGGATATCGGCCTATAGCGTGAAGGTTTCAAAAACATTCCGCTTATCTATTCTCATTATTTACACAACTTCAATGGCGTAATCGCAACCTTTATTTTTCGTCCTGGACAACCACTCAAAAAGAGTTTGTTCTGCAAAATAGACATTTTCCTTTGTTGTCGAATTAGCAGTTGATTGAAGCATGTAATGAAGTTGAGGGTTTCGATTTAGCCAAAAGCGTTATCGGCTGCAGATACCATTAAAGTCCGCTCGGGAACTTCTTCGGGTTAAATTACATTAGTACAATCGATTTTCAATTACTAGCTTTTTTGTTGGAGAATATGATGAAGAACCTACCTAATTCAAATAGCGTTGTTCAATTAATATTTGTCGCCTGCCTGGTAAAAGAAAATCGAAATATTTTTAGTGTATATAGAAGTTTCAGTAAATTTATAGCAACTCCATATTTGTTTTAATTGTAAGATGTTAAACTGAACATTAGGCATTTATAAGCAGTGTTAGTTACATAATGTTTTAGTTTTTAATGAGCGTTACAGAAATTTATTAAATTGAAATAAGTGTACCGCTGTTTATAAATAAAATAGGGACATTAGAACTTGTACATATTTCTATTTTTTCTTGGTCTGTTTGTGTGGATGTTTTCAATAAATCGGTAGTTTTCAATCTTGTTCTGTATTAAATATTTAGAAAAAACGAATTTAACAGGTGACAAACAATAATTAAAATCAGTAAGCAGGTGCAAAATCCGATAGCAATGTATAATGGGTTGCCTATAGTCCAATGATAAAGTGGTCGGACTATTTAACTTGTATTATGCCTATATTGCACAATAAATGAACTTCACTGTATGCAATTTCGCTAGTCGAAAATTCTCGTATTTTTCCTTAATTTTTGTGAAAACTATGCATTTAAAACAAAACTGGCTTAGACTTTTCGATATTTTATGTGGCAAATCGCCTGCATAGGCGAGACAGATTGAAAGCCATGTATATGAGGTGTCACCCAAAATATTCAAACTATAGCTATGATGACTAAAGTGAAAGTCCTAATTGTATCCGTTTCCTTTGGGGATAGTATAGTCATGCCAACGTGTGGGTAACGATTTAGAGTAGTCTTGGAAATCCAAAATCTTTTTGTATGCCTATTAATTGATACACTCTCTGATCTGAATATTCTGGTATCTTTGGAAACCTATCACGACATAACAGCGCGGACAAAAACGGCGCCGACATAACGACGCGGACAAAAAGGCGCTAACAATAAGGGCGCTGCGATGAAACGGCGCTACGATGAAACAGCGCGGAGAAAACGGCGCAGGCAGAAAAGGGCGCAGCGACAAAATGGCGCGACGTCAAAACGGCGCCTAAATATTGTCATGGTGCGGAATTTGGGGTGCTAGAGATACAACGAGGGTCACGCTCCAAACGGTACTATCATTATTCCTTACATTATTTTCAAAATCTGGTAAACTTCTTGTATTAATTTGGGGCGCCCCACTGACTTTAGGTTAGTTGCAGTTTGAGAATTATTTTTCACCAGCCCAGTGGACTTGTGAATACATACGCTCAGCTTTTTTCGTCGCAGCGCCTTTTTTGTTGGCGCCGTTTTTGTCTGCGCTGTTCTGTCATAGCGCCATTTTTGTCTGCGCCTATTTGTCAGCGCCGTTATGTCGGCGCCGTGTTTGTCAACGCCGTTTTGTCATGGAATCCTTTGGAAAGGAATAAGTCTGGAGGGGCTAACATTTACGAGTAAGCATGGTAGAGACGCCTACCATCCTACCTGTAGGTATACATAGTACCCTACACTGTATGTTTTTATTCCACACTACTTATAGTGTCGCGCTATTTTGGTCGGGTAGCAATAGATTTCCACTGATGCTTAGAAAATTCCTTGGTAAAGTTTTGAACCACTGGAGGTATAGGTTATTCGTAGGCTGTGCTAAAGCGTTCTTTCGTCCAATTATAACAAGAAATCTGGACTTGTTACAGAAAGAAAATAGGTACTTAGAAGCGCATGTTATTCAAAACAAAATTGAATATTATCACGTCTATTCAACACAAATGTCGTCTGCACAAAAGATAAGCAAGAAATGCGATGGAAGTTAATAAAATAAATAAACAATAGTACCCTTCTTCAAGACCAATAAATAATTTGTTCCTGAAAACTACTTTTCGTGTTTCATCCAACTAATTACATTAAATAATTCAAGCAATGCAACAAGTGTGATTATTTCTGAAAGACAAATCCTCAATTTCTCACAATAAACTTTACATTGCAAACTTGTTAATTCAAAGTTTGTAGTTCTTGGCAGATTACTTGGTTTCCTCGAGCGGCTTTTAATGGAAATCTAAACCAATATTGAAATGAGTTACAGTTGATCTGAATGTAGCTGCTCTAAATGTTCGTCACTATTTAATAAGAGTTTTATTGAGGGTCTACTTTTATTAAATTAAAGGCTAACTAAATAAAATCGGAGAAGATTATTTCTTCTTTCTAGAAATCTTAACGTTTTTTTAAGAATGTTACTATAAAAGAAGTAGATGTTTCTTTATTTACCATCTGTTATTGGTAATCTGCCTAATAGTAGAATAATCAATCATACTGTTATGTTAGGCTCGTATTGTTCAAAGAATTGGTTTGGAAAGTACTTGAAGTAGTTTCACACTCAAGGTAGACTTTCGATGTCAGCGACAGCGACCGGAGACCGCGACCGCCGACAGCTACCGGCGACCGGTAGCTCAAAATCCCGGATTGTACGATTTGAAACTACCAATGTATAAGGGTGGCGTAAAAAAAGAAAAGATATGGTTTATCGGCGCTCTTCCACATTTTTTATACAAATTATATAAAATTACGTTTTCATCTTCCTTTTCCTCTAATAATACACGCAGCAAAACACTTTTTTTAATTTGAAATATAAGTACTCGTCTGTCTACTGCAAAGGGTGTCTCTGCATTGATGTGTCGTACGTTGCGAACGAGCTCTCTGGCATCTGTCGCCGGTCGCGGTCGCCGGTAGCTGTCGGCGGTCGCGGTCTCCTGTCGCTGTCGCTGACATCGAAAGTCTACCTTTAGCACAGCTGCTGTTAGCTTGGAAAACTTTGTTACTTGTAAAATTCATTAGAAATTTATTTAGACGCCTCTAAATTATTCAAAATGCGTTGCTGAACAAAACGATGTGGGGTGTGCTGTGTTTCGGTATGATTTAATAACAGTTTAGTTTCTAACATACAGTGTAGACCAAGATGCGTAAAGCTGATATGTATAATTTCCACAACCATTACAATAACTTGGAACCTAAGATAGCAATAATTTACGATTCCATGGAGTATTACCAAGGGTTCCTTAATAGCAATCGAATTACTTATTGATATCGTGCTTAAACATTTATGTTGGCGAACGTCGTTAATTGCCTTAACTGCTTGCAGACATTGTTCTTAGAGCAACGAATATTTCCGGAAGCTTCACTGAACTTCAGATTTATTTATCCGACTGTGGATAAAATTTAAAGTAACAAAGTCGCGCAATTGGTACTAAATTTTGTGGAAAATGATTATAATTTAGACTCGATGATTTATTGTTGTATATTGATTGCACGCTTTAACGATTATATTTTTCTTCAAACCGCATTTTATATTTAATCCTCTGATTGCTTTTCCAAAATTGGCCGAACGATAATTCAAATTTCAATGAATTTCTAATTAAACTTACGGCAGCTTTGGTGACAGAGTAAGGATAATTGAAATTCAGCTCGATTTAAATCACAATGCAGTCCAAAACTGTAAACGAGTTAAATTTTCATTCCGACGACGTACACAAATGGTTATTTACTCTTTATATACTTGCATATACGGGAAGTTTTTGAAGTAAATACTAAATTACAAATCTTTAAAGAGTTGGAATTAATTCTCTTGAAAGCTGAGCGTTTCTTCCATTACACGCATTGATAATAATTTACCCCTAAAATCCGAATTCGAATGCTCACAGCTTTCGACCATTGCATTCATGCAGAAATAACTATTTCTACGGAACATTGATTTTCTTACATTCAGGAACTCATCGGTCATCCTGTGGGTTTTAAGGCGAAAAAGGGTACATCCGCCGAACAATATTAAATTTGATGGGTCCGTTATAAACCCAGCGGAATTGGGGTTGATCTACTGAACCGAGCAAAGCAATATTTAGAAGTTTTTCCATATTTGTGATTATAGAACCACCACTTGTGTAGTAAAACGTACATAAAATTGACATTGTAAAAACCGCGAATGTGGAATGGAGGTTTCCACAACTTTGTAATTCAAATTGTTGCACGCCGCCGCTTTGGGAAACATAAACCGGTAACGAGGACTCTAAACTTGGATGGATATTGGTTGCTTCTACAAAAATGACTTCTTTAAAAGTTTTAATCATTAGAGCGCAATCCTTATTGCCTATTTTGCGAAGGGGTAGAATTTAATTCCAGTTTTAAGATCTTTTAAATGTTTAGGTATTAACTTATACATTAAAATAAATAAATTTACGCAATGTGTATGTAACCAGTATTAGCAAGATATTGTCTAATTACATAAGAACCTGAAAAAGCAGTTTCTAAAAAAGTAAATAATCTATGCTTCTGGAAAGCGTGGGGGTAACAATAAGAGGGTTTAAACGCCTTTTATTCTCAAACAAAATTGCAAGTATTTATCTTCTTTAGCTGTAGGATGATGTCTTATACGCTGGTCTGGGTTTAGCTACTTAATGATAGTAAACCATCAATGTTCTATTTAACTACCTTTGCAATTAATTTTATGTCACCATTAAAACACCAACTTTAGTTTAAACTTCAGCTGACATTGTTAAAAATCGTAAACCATTTAATATACGATTTCTTTGCTTTAATTAAACTGCTATCAGTTTTTCAACATTTCCGCATATCTTCGGTGTCATGAAATAATTAAAACAATAATTAGAGTGTAGTTATCTCTTAACTTCCACAACTGGCGTTGAATAAACCCTTTGTAGTATTAATACTAGAAATACTGCAAGGCAAAATTAAGGGTTGAAAGTTGTAACAATATTCGCTTAAAGCATAAGTAGTGGATGTGATATTTGTTCCCTGTTAATAGTTATCGTTACAAACTTTCAGAAAATAGATTGTAATACAGAAAAAGTTATTTTTATCCCGTGGATTTTATTTATTAATTTGTTTATAACCCTAGTTTGTAGTGCAGTTCTGCATATTAATAAATTCGATTTTATGATAAGGCAAAAACCATAAACTCTTCTGAAATCCTTCTGCCCGGAAAATTGAAGATCATCAGGAAATAGCATATAAAAAGTACCATTAATCAAAATGTCATCAAACCCAATTCATTTAGTGATAAATGGGTTATTTCACAGTACTTCTGTTTATTTACTGTACAACAGGGTGTCATATTTCTATTGGTAATTAACCCTTCGATGTGTGGGGAATATTTTTAACGTTCTGATATTGGAGAAACTGTACTTGTAGTTTTAATTTGAAATTACAACATACTAGACATTTTTTACGAAATATAATTATTAATTAAGTGATATCTAAATAAATTTAATTTTCCTTGATTTTATATCGGATGATTGAAAGCTGTATTGAAAATCAAACTCATATAGGCATTTGTTTAAAATAAAAATTGACGTTAATTTTTATGATGGAACGAACATTTATTGGAATTAGAATAATTCGAGCGGAGCATTCCTAAATTTATTTTCACGTTCCCTCTTTTCCTCGCCGCCCTGTTATTGTTCACTTGTCACGAACACCGGTCGGAGGATGTGTAACCCTACTCACACGTGAATTACCGGCAATTTTCACATTTCCCTTTCAAAATCAACTTTTTTGTCGGTGGCCGCAGAGTAATTACATAATTTGCGCTTTCGTCCTTTATTAACCGTTTTTTACTTTCATTTGCAACTAATAACCGACTAGCACGGAATGTTTCACCTTAATTACTTGGGTAGGTAGGTACATAGATTGGGTTTATCAATAATTAATACTGCTTTTCATAATCACATATTGGAAATTATGAATTATAAACTTCAAAATAGCAGTTCTTAAATTTTAGTAGTCTGAGGACCCCTTACTTAATGAAAAGTGTCTTAGACATTAGGCATTCGTGGAAACTATAGATATGTGTTCAGGTTACATCAAGTTAAGGATACCCACGATGATTTGCCGTTTGAGAACCGCTGCTCTAATATAGAACAAACTATGCTTTAAGGTAACTTTCAACTCTAGTGCTATTCTAACAATTTTTACAAATTGTGAAAACGGAATGAGAATTTGTAATAGTACTTTTAAAAATAGTTTTATTAAATTTTCTTTCATGTTTAGTGGTTTAACACAAGAAATTTAGGTCTGTAATTTGCTATAACCCCAAACCATTACTAGGTACTTATTACTGTGACACGTTTTATGAATGTTTGAAAAATCTAATGAGAGTTTCTAATACTTCCAGAAGTAGGATTTAAAAAAAATGTTTATGGCTATAATAATGCTTAAAATAAAAGTTTCGTTGCATATGGCTATTTCGTAAGTGAAGCTAAGTATAGTAAGTAGGGTAATTTGTTGTAGGCTTCTGTAATTTTTAAATTTTTCGGTTGAGATATATAGGTACTTTAAAAATATAGTCTCTCTTAATAAAATTAGTATAATTAAACTCATTTTCGATAATGGAGAATAAGGCCGCTAAATTTTATATCACGTAAGATAACGCCCAAAGGCCGCAAGTGAGAAACAATACAGCTACAACAGACTTCGATGTTTCGGAGTTATTGCTCCTCATCAGTATAGCGTAGCTGGGAGGAGAAGATGGAAAATGGAACAGACACGCGGGTATGTCAAAGACAACGTAACCCCATTTGTACCTACATGATCCAGGACCTACATTTTGCAGGATATTTCGGACTAATCGGCGCGGAAGGGTATTATCCGTGCCAAAGACCACCACTGATAAAAGAGCAAGAGGAATTATGATAATAGAAAATAATCTTCTCCTCCCAGCTACGGTAGACTCATGAGGAACTGATTTTCCTCACACTTGGTTGGGTTTAAGTGAAACGTTTTTGGTGAAACCTGTATACAGGGTGTCTCTAAAATATGGTGCCATAGCTTAACCACAGATTCCGGGGATCAAAATAAGACGATTTAACGCAACTTACCTCTATCCCAAATTGCTTCGTTAAAGCGCTATTCAACGCCAAAGATCTTCAAAAAATTTCTATTTTTTTAAATAACAATAGATTGTTTTTGGCGATTAGGATGAAATTTGGGATGTGATTCTTTACTGGAAAAAGGTGTTTTTTGACATCATTTTTTTGTTTAGGAGGGTCACGTAAGTGGTCAAAGGTTGATCATCCACAGTCAAAGAAGCTCATATCTTTTTAACAGTTCGGCCAATAGTTTTCAAAATTTTTTTGCAGAGAGACATTCTTATTTCAAATATTTTTTGTCTCTTGTTTGATTTCGGTATCTGCCATAGTTTAGGCTGAAACAATTATTTTGATTGGCCGCAGTGCATTTCTTAAAACAGATCTAGTAATCTAGTTGTCCCGTATGTTGAGAAATAAATCACGAAGAGACAATTTGATATAAAGTTTATTACTAGCAAGTATGTAAAGGGTGGCGCAAAATAATCTGAACCATTTCTGAATCAATGGTTCAGCTTATTTTGTACCACCGCACCGGTAAATTAATAGATTTACAGCAAATGCTCAATGTGACCACCATTTTCCCGGATGCAAAAGTTGATTAAACGCAAAAAATTGTCTCTTCGTCGTTTATTTCTCAGCATACGGGACAACCAGATTACTACATCGTTTAAAGAAATGCACTGCAGCCAATCAAAATATTTTTTTAGCGTAAACTATGGCAGATACCGAAATCGAACAAGAGACAAAAAATATTTGAAATAAGAATGTCTCTATGTAAAAAAAGTTTGAAAACTATTGGCCGAACTGTTAAAAAGATATGAGCTTCTTTGACTGTGGATGATCAACCTTTGACCACTTACGCGACCCTCCTGAACAAAAAAATGATGTCAAAAAACACCTTTTTTCAGTAAAGAATCACATCCCAAATGTCATCCTAATCGCCAAAAACAATCTTTTGTTATTTAAAAAAATAGAAATTTTTTGAAGATCTTTGGCGTTGAATAGCGCTCTAACGAAGAAATTTCGGATAGAGGTAAGTTGCGTTAAATCGTCTTATTTTGATCCCCGGAATCTGTGGTTAAGCTATGGCACCATATTTTAGAGACACCCTGTATACAAGCCAAAAGCTCTCATAGTACTACTGCATCTCTAAATTTTAATCAGATTCCAAATATTTTCAATAAGTATAATATTATATTTATTTTAAAAAATAATTTTACTACACTATAATTTCGAGTCGTAGAGTAGAAGCTTTACGACTACAGTTGTTATACTCTACTATGTATAGTTTGTGAAATTCATTTGTTCTTATTATAAAGCAAATAATTTATTAAGGGTGACCAGTGTGGGTAATGTTTATCTTACGGTTCAGAAATTCTAACAATTTGCATTACAGAGAAATTTCTAACCTTTGCCAATATTCAAGCATGAACAGTTTCATTCGTGTGAAAATTAATTAAATTAATTTGTTTGAAGAGTTTAAAACGTATGGATTTCCACAGATTCGTTAATTTTAAGCGGTATAATCTGTATATTTAGAATGTGCAAAAACATCAAATATGGAGTAATGTTTGATTCTAAATTTAGACTACATTTAAAAAACTTAATTATTCTATTCTATTTTATGATCATTTCGGTATACGCTTATTATGGTAAATTAGTTTATACCAGCAGAATAAAAAAGAAAGAAACTACATTCACAGTGCACTTACTTTTCCCAAGCGATAAAGAGAGAAACGCCTTTTTATTTTCTTGAAAATGAATTGCAATAATATCCCTTTGGACGATTCTCTTCTAGTTTTATGGGTAGTGAAGTAGTGAAATAAAAAAGTTTGTTAACTGTTTCTTCTTTAAGCAGATCAAAGCTTTAAAACAAGCATTCTAAGTTGGAAGATCAATCAGGCAGAATAGCAAATCTTGAAACTCGGCAAGAATCCCTTTGTGCGCTACAGAATCGAGAAAAGTATTTCAAGTTTAGTGTTCCGTTTACCAAAGCTTATAATTCTTAACCTTTCCCCAGAATGTGAGTATTCGTACCCACAAGAAACATTATTATTCCGAGTGTGTGAAAATAAAAGTGAATTATTGCACGGTGAGTAAGAAACCTTAGACATATTTTATTGTTCCTAGAAACGAATGTGCAAAAGTTTTGTTCCGAAAAATCGAGTTTGAAATTCCGGATGAACTAGCAGGAAGTGTGAAGTGGGAATAAACTTTAATTGAGCTTTGAAGCGTTCGGGGAAGTGGTCTGAAAAATTAGTCTATAGAAGCAGTTTGGTCAATTGAATTTTAAAAGTTGGTCTACTAAAGTAAATCAAATGTCAACGTGTACAAATGATTCGATTTAACTGAAAAGTAGAGGAACTATTGAAAAGTTCAAATACTATGTGACATAAATTTAAAACCAGACATATCAATTGACCATTGTAGCAGGAATATGTTCTTCCTTTCTATAAAAAAGTACATCGTAAGAAATTATGTACAGTTAATTATTTTATTATTTTATGTTTGTTTACTATTATTTATTTATTTCAGCCTTGTACTGAATTAATTCATTCTGCATTAGCATTTTCTCTGAATGTACAATCTAATAAGGAATAGTAATAAACAATTTGTTACAACTTTATCTAAAGTAGAGGCATGTAGACGTTCAACAAATATTAATAGGGTTAATGAATTCTAAAATAAGGTAAACATATATTTTATTTTTCGCAAGCCGAGAAAATGTTTCCCTTCTTTGTACAAAGTTCGGTTGTTCAAGGTTATACTCATTTTGTGAAATTGAGCTTGGTTGAAAATGATTGCTACCGTGTGCTACTTCTTTCCAAGGATAAACAATGGGAATAATAGCAACGTGTTTAGCTTGGAGAACGACCTGCTCAAGCTGGATAGATTGTGGAATGCAAAACTGATGTGGATTTCCTCTGTTTTGTTGATTGGCATGTGGTAATCCATTTTATCAAAACCTGATAATATATTGCACTTTGGAATACCTAATCAAGTGCATATAATTGCGTTAAAAGACGAAGGACGGTCATGTAATTCAATTAATTCCTCCTCTGCCACGCTTGATGAAATTGTGTTTAAATAAAAATCGGAGTCCTAATAATTCTAAGTATTCGCTAGAATACTATTTAAAATTTCTAAATCTTGACTACAATAAAATTTACCGTTAGTTAGAACGTTTTTTCCAGTTTAATCTTTGACGTTTTGTAGACAGACCACTCATTCTTACTCTCTTCTTTAATCAAAACTAAAGATTCTGTGGAAAACGTAATTTATCTTGTTTAGTTTAAATTTCGCTTTTGGTTTCAAACACTTGATGAGTTTTCTTAAATTGTACTTATGTAAACCGTACACCACACTACGTCGGATATATAATACCTTCAACGTGCGCAATTTATCACAATACAGTAGCAAGTCAGTTTGCTAGGCATTATGTGTTTGCAATCACAAAGTATAGCAGAATAGTTTGCTATGAATAGATTCAGTTGTCATTTTAGATACTAAATGCAGCAGGAACACATATCAACGCAGACGACGCTAAATGCCAACGAATAGTTTTTTTAAGCGATACGAAAGAAGTTATTTTGTGCTGTAAGTTTTCATACTCAATTTATTGATGTATTTTATGATATTTTCTTTACGAAAAACATAAATATTGTAGATGTAAATTTTTCTGTTAATTTCTGTTAAGAAATCATGATAGTGTCTTAATGATACTAGAATGCCTAAAGTACTTGACCGATACGAGACTTCGTACTTCAATTAATCACCTCGTCCCGTAAAGTAACACTTTCGTGACTTCGAATTTCAACACTGCCCAATGTCAGTTTGTACAGTAGTTACAAGTAAAGTGAATCCCAAATACTTAAATCCTCTTCCTGTAACAAACAACCTAGCTGTGTATGTAGGCGACTTAATAGCAGGCACAACAGCTTGGGAAACACAGTAATAACTGCTGAAAACGGAGATATCGTAACTGCGCCGGTTCAGCAACTAGAATTAACGCTTGTTTAATAATGCCGTCAACTCAGCGAGTTGAAGAAATACAAATAAGAATATCTAGAACGTATAGTAACACCAAACTACTTTATAGTACGTTTACTCAATGTAAAAAAAATGTTCGATCATTTTCCTCACAGTTGTTACTATCGACCGATGCAAATCGATATTGGAACAGAGATACAAATGAATACCCCAGTAAAAAAGTAAAAATTACGATAGGTTCATGGGTATGCTCAAAGAAACTGCGAAGTGTAATATCCCTGGAGGATTCAGAGTATATACCTATCTGGAATCAATAAACCGAAAACCGATACAAAGTGTACGGACAAACTGACAAGATATACGCAGGAGAGCAAATCCGAGAGTGATTAAACAAGATAATAAAAAAAATTGTCAACCGCACCACTGAAGACCTGCATGTAGTGATAAAAGCATATACACACCTTGGGTCATCAAACAACCTAACACCTACCTAAAAGATCGATGAGCGACATAGCTCCATTATTAGTCAAAATATGAAAAAAGTTTAAATGTAAAAGTTGTCCAGTATATAGATTTGCATTCTCCTAAATTTAGATTACGTATACAAGGTGTTTGCTTTCCACAGTACAATAAGCAACTTTGTTATTTTAAATGAAACACCCTATATATTATTATATAATTAAATGCAAAATTTAATTGTCTATCGCATAGTATAAAGTGTTCATATAGCTAAAATGTACGGTTGATGAGGATTTCGTGAATATTAACCGCGTTTTGTAAATTTTGACGATTTAGGCTAGACTCTGCTAGGAACGGATCGTGCGCGTCGGTCCGGCTTCGTGAGCTCTGGATGTTGATTTCTGTCAGAGTCCCGGTTTATTTATTATTATTTATTACTACAGGATGCGTGTCTTTCTTCTGTACATATCGAACCCGTATATGGTCTCGTTTTTCTCGCTACGCATTCAAATGATTTCCGGGTCTGCCTCGCGAACTACTGTTGACTACCAAAAACGAAATGTTTATTTTTATGTGAAAGTCCAAGGGAGGTGGGACACCTCCACTTTTTTCAGTTAATCTATGGTCAGTGTTCGTATTGGATTGTAATCTCGTCTTATTATTTAATTTTTTAACTCACTAACTATTGCCTATGCATTTGAAAACATTTACTGTAAAGTTGGCATTGATCCGGAATTTCCTAGGACAACATTTGTATCTAGGTTTCTACTCGAAATGAACGAACACAATATCTAACTTTTTAAAAGAGTTAACGGGATAGAAGAGGGAAGACCAACAAGGTTATGATTACTTCAAATATCTTAGGAAAAACTTTTGTAGTTTGGTAACAAAATATAGGGTAGAAAGTCCGGGCGAGCGCCGCGGTGGTGTAATGTGATTATATCACAGAATTCCCACGGATTAATGGGAGGGTAAGCGATTTTGCGCAGCTGACAAACTTCGTCAAATTTATAGACGATCGCGGTGAACCTAAGCGAAGCATCTCTCGTTGCGCTAATATTTCAACACTTTGCCTCTTAATCTGACCCTTTTTGCATCCTATCGAGGCATTATATTCAATTTGGTTTTGCGCCCCCTTTATTTAAAGAGTGTTCAGAGAAATTTTAGTACGGTATGGGGTGCTTGCTGCTGCCGAATTAAGATTGGCAGACGAAGGTGCTTGTTAGTGCAAACGAAGCATAAACCCGAAAGCTTCTGCAGCAGCACGTGAGTTAACTGAAGATGCAGCTTTGAAGATGGGCCCTGGATATCTCCGGCAGAGGGCGTGTCGGATGTTGCTAGGCAGCGAGGGTTCGGTTGAGCTTTCAGAGCTTTTCTGTCAGTATCGCGTTGGTTTTCCTGTAGGAAGCAGTCCTCTGTAGTTTATATTCGCACGAAGCACTAGCGGCCTATTAAGCACGCTTCAGCTTAGTAAGTTTTCTGGTTTAAATTGTGTTTTCAATGTTCCTAAAGTATTCTCATAAGATCATTACAACGAGCACAACCCAAAAACAAATTTCACTTTCTCTAAAACTTCCTCAAAATTGAAATCGTGACTTATCAGCTTAAAATCGATCACGTTTTATCAATTTTATCCAAAACGTTATTCAGTTGTATTTTTGAAAGGTGTTGTACTATTCTCGTCAATGTTTCAAAAGAAAATTCTGCATTTTATCGAAACGTAAAAAGTAGAAAATTGTAACATTTACATTGTTTTTAAAAATGAGAAATTTTATTTATATCTAATGTAAACAAGTGAGATTTAAAATGCACAAACATCTAGTTTCCTATTTTTGATACAAACACAAATATTGGATTAGCATGATGCATCTTTTTCTATTACTGTTCATATCTATGTAAAGTACTTGCAGAGATAATTATTTGTATTTTTCTTTTTTTATTGCATTCCATTACTCTGTACTTATGAATGTTTAGTTTTCTTATTTAACCAGGAGTGGTAATACAAAAGGGGATAAGTTGTTAGAGTTATTATCAGCTCAAGCAGTCTTAATTATTTAGCAGTAGTTTTTATCCTAGAAATTTCGTGAAGTGGAAATATCTCCCTTGGGTGGTTGAAAACTTTTGTACAGCAGACATAAAGAAAGTTTAAATGCTGCGCGTGGTTCAGCTTTACTGACAAAGTTCTGTTGTTTTTATCAAATTTCTGTCATGTCTATAATTTAGCGCGGTATTTTCCAGTGGCACATCTATTTATATTTCCCATGCTTGGCCTAAATAATAATGTTATAGTATAGGTCACATATATTGGGAAAAACATAATTTTTTTTGTGATTTTACATAAGATTTATTTTATTGAACAATCGTGAGGGTACTTTGAACGAAATGATTGTGTTTTAAGGAATATTTTTGAAAGTATGTATAAAAAATTCAGTTTACTAATCGTTTAATAGAAACTTTAACTCTTAAGATTCCTAAATTACTTATTAATGTGATAATCCAGGTCATTCGTAAAACTTGGACATCTCCAATGCGCAATCACCAAATCATGCAGTTATCTATCACACTTTATGCGTCATTCATAACATTAAATTTATTAAACGCGAATCAATAGGGAATAAAACTCGGTTTAACTTAACTAATAATACTTTTATTAATTTAAAAGCTCAGAAATTGCTTTTGAATTCTACCTATCTTACCTTACCTATCTTCTTATATAACTCTTACTTATATAACTTTAGTCACAGCATACTTTATTACCAAACATTAATTATTTCAAAATATTCTCTTGGGGTTTAAATATTAATACTAAATTTTAGATCACCAGTCCATTTTCCTCTTTTATATATTTTTAATTTATTCCCACAGCTTATTTATTTACATTCTGGGTCAAATACTTTTCCACATCAAAGAATCAACAATCTTAAAATAACAATAAAATTATTACAGTTAATACCAACTGTTTGTATTAAAAACAATAAAGCACTAAGGGCGATGAAGTTTTTGTGTTTGAAATCGTATATTTTAAATATAAAATCTATTTTTAGACGTAAAAGTTGTTTTGGGGGTGTTATTGATTTTCTGTATCCTCTTTCCTTTTAATTATGCGTTTCTCTCTCTTCTGTATCAAAATCTCGGTATTTCGGAGTAAAATTCAAATCAAGTAATTTAATTAGAGACAATTTCAAAGTCTTTTAAGAAAATCCTGTTATTGATTTGTGACTGGTTAGAGCGGATATCGTAACCATATTTTAAAAAGCTGCATTTCTCCCTGCATCGTTCCAATTAACTTTGAATAGCAACACTGTTCAATGTTCTAGGGCTCTCAATTAGGAATGACTAGCTACTTTTTTAAATGCATGCCTTTATTATTTACGATTCAGAAGTTCCCATTTGCTAATTAGTTAATGGCAGAGTTGCGTTGGGGAAAAACTATATTTCCTTGAAAGTAAAAAGCTTCAGAGGTTTTGGGAATTAGAACTAGTTGCCCGTGAATAATGTCCAGGATTATCCCTACCTCTGTGGCGAGTTTAACAACGGATTGGGGAACCAACGTACTAAATGAGGCTGGAAAAAAGAACATAAATCTGATGTGATAATTGTGTTGAAAAGGAAAAGTATTTACTGAAAATGCTTTGAATGTCTGTGTTTTGAAATGTATTTGTTGTTGTTAACTAAATTACCGTACTGAACGGGTTAATTTGGAATATAATGAAAGGAACATCGTATTTGTTTTTGGAACAAAGGATTTAACAAAACATCATTATGTATTTATTATATTTTACGTGTTTCGAATTGTAACTCTGAAAATATTAATAACAATGTTACGTTAATTTACAGTAAATCATAAATCGCTATAAATTTTTTCAATGACGCACACGTAACATATTTCTCAAACGTCCTCTTTAAGGTCCCTATTCATATTCCTAAATTTGATTTTGTTATCCAAGATATATTTTTGCAACTTTAAATTCAATTCGTATTCTGGGCTATTTATTTCCATTTTTTACTGTAATTTCGAAATTTCACAAGGAATTAATCATGGAGAATTGTTTCATTCCGGAAGCAGTAGTATTATTTTGAACTTAAAAACTTCTAAGAAATTAATATTTATCTACATTAATTTATGTTTTGGAAAATAAAATGTCTATTAATTGGATTCAGTTTATTATTTCTACAATTCTACGCTTTTAGGAGAGGACTTTATTTATGATAATTGTATCTTATTTTTAGCATTAGCAAAACAATTACAAATACATTAATTACAATCAAAATAAAAGAAATTATTAAATTAGGTACTATTTTTTCCACAATCATTCCGTGACGGTGTTCAGATCAACTAAACACGAATGAGTTGTTTACGTTATTGTTAATAGTGTTTAGTTTATTTAAGAATGCTAAAATGAAAATATAATCCACGCCTCAAAAAGCTCCCCTGGCTTACGCCATGCCGGTGCGTAAAAGGCCTGGCGCGGCGCCTAAATGTCCTACTCCCGTATCTCTGATGCTGTTGGTATATAAGGATATTCTCTAAAAATGTATAGTATTTTAAATTTCACTAGTTGACAGACTTGAAGATTGCTAGATTAAATTGAATAAGACGCAGTAGGATAAAAAAGAGCAAACATTTTTGTCATAAATTTTACGTGCTTAATATTAGTGTTGAAAGGTTCAGACTATCTAGGTAATACCTATGTGTCTGCTATCTATTTTTGTACGATCTTAAATTATGTAAAAGCATCATAGTGCGGGCAAGGGTGCAAACTTCTACTTTGGCGTAGCAGAATAGACTTAATTTGACATTTAATCAATACCCTTCCTTTGCTTTTGCGTAATGGCCTTAGTTGTATGTATACATAAAAGTTTCCTTTTCGATAAATTAGAACCATTATATAAAAACTTTTTGTTCTAGCTTCTAATTTAATATCAGTTCAATAAAAATCGACGGCGAAGCCTCTTGCGTACCCGATGTCTTTAATGGGTTCCAAGCTTTAATTATAAATTTGAAACTTTCAAAATTACGTAGGAGATTGGAGCTGAATATACCTATCAGTATAGACCCTTGTTGATCCTCCGTGTTATTAGTTTCGCATTGTAATACTCTAATACTAATAACGTGGTTTTAAAAATTGTACCCGAACTTCCACTTTTGCTAAGTCTCGTGAGGATGTGATCTAATAAATATGCGAAGAGCATTGTGCGAAAGTTTAACTTCGTGGTACACCTTGACACGTGTGACAAGAGTATGAAATATGAGTTTAAATTTGTCTTACACGTGATTTGACAAGAACATTCTTGTGATACGGTTTCAATGCTATGATTGCTATGAAGTGATGATTAAATGATTACACAATTTTCTAATTGAAAATATTTGCTTCCTTATTTCCATATTTATGTGTTTACTCAAATACATTTTCTTAAAATATGGACGATGTGAATTTTTATGAAAGAATTTTTTAAACTTGTTTTTATCTGTGCTGGCGTACTAGGTTTTATGATAATGATAAAAATTTTGAAATGCGGCGTTCAGTGAATTTCTGCGCACACAAATAATTGAAAATACCTCTGCTGGCGTTAGAGCATATAATTCTCATTGAATTTTTTCTGAAAAGTTCGAATTCAATGAAAACCAGATAATATGATTGATTATCATATATAACCAATATTATATTGTGAACGTTAGAGAAATTCTACTATATTTTTGATATTAATGTTTTAATTCAAATGTATTTTACCCAATGTCATATAAATAACCGAGGATACATATTTGATTTTGGTTCATTATACGAACGAATAAATAGACTAAAAGTGCCACTTCAAATCTAATATGCTACTTTTAATGTCTTACTCTTCAACGTAAATAGCAAGTGTTTATTTGGTATTTAATGGGTTACTACAGCACTCTTATATTGAATTAAATTGAAAATGACGGTGAGTGGAATAGGTATAGTAAGAAAAAATATTAAAAAAAAAACAACAACTAGATATTGTTAAAGTATCAAGGGGAATGTGCTGAAGACGAGCAGGGGGAAGAGAAGAATGGGTGCTGTGTTCAGCAGTGCATGAACATGTAATAAGTTGCATCTAAAAAATTGGGATGCTCCAGATTACATGAGAGAAATAAAAAAGACTTGCATATTATGTTTAACACAAAAACGATGTGCAGATAATAAACCCATTTAGGGGTTACATCATTTCAAATACCTAGGATGTCTAACAGATACCTTGCGGATTAAGGATTTATACAGGGTGTCCGGAAACAACGTTCCGTAACTTCGGGAGATGATTCTACATCCAAAAATATGAAGAAAAGTTCTCATGAACAGGGGTCCGGAAAAGCTTTCTAACGGAGCTACGGCTCTTTGAAGAGGGGCCTCAAAATGTGTTGTTTTATTAATAAGTTAATCAATACTGAAACGAGATTGATAAAATTTGGTACCCAGGGTATATTTGGTACGGGAAATAGTTTGGTAATGTTAAAAATAGAAAAAAGCCAGGGGCGTGCGTAACGGGTAGGATGTATTGATTAACCAATTAATAAAACAACACATTTTGAGGCCCCTCTTCAAAGAGCCGTAGCTCCGTTAGAAAGCTTTTCCGGACCCCTGTTCATGAGAACTTTTCTTCATATTTTTGGATGTAGAATCATCTCCCGAAGTTACGGAACGTTGTTTCCGGACACCCTGTATAACTGTGTGATTGAAACAGGCAGACATGTATTCAGAATCCCGTGATGAACAACGCAGTATTATATACCGTCAAAATATTATTTAAAAGTTAGACCCTGAAATTTCAACAACACATCCTAACAAAGCATTTGAAATGTGGCTACATTGGAGGATGTTGAAAATTCTCAGAAAGGCGAGGAAAATCAAATTCGATTAACGCAGAAAAGTAGTAAATGCCATAAGATAATTAAAATCAGGAAGGCCGAATATCTCGAACATATCATGGGCAATTCGAAATATCAACTACTGTAATATTAGAGGGCTAACCATGGATCGAAGGGAAACTGCAGAATTGCGTCAGTAATAGACGAAAACTATTGTCTCTATAGCTTTGGTTTCTATAGTTGTAATAATACCAATTTCTGGCTTTCTGGATTTCTGGCTACAAAAGTTTGCCGACTTTTATGTCCGACAAAATCCTAACAAAATTGAAAGTGACATAAGGCATCTTTGATGAATAAATTCTATGGGATGGGTGCATAGCATTGACGTTTCAAAACTGAAATTGGTTTTCGTTTGTAGTAAGCTTAGACATGATTTTTGTAGTCTTTTGTTTCGAACTAACAATATGTAATAGAGAGAGATAACCGTGTTTTAATGAGGTCTTAATGCGTATTCTTTCCTTCTCGAAATCAAGATGGTTGTGAACTATACTCATTTCTATTATTTCATACTTACTACAATCAAGTGTGGTGTAATTTTGCGACTCGTCCGAACCATCGCGCGCTATTCTAGTTATACCTTTTACTTTTTAGCTTCATCGGTTAGAGTGAGCGCAAAACGTTTGATTTACAGCGGATGCTGAGGAAACGAAAGCGAATGGTATTTTCTAGTCTAGGAATTAAAGAGAGTTGTATTCTATAGTCTACGTACCCAACAGATATAGTTAAACTCCCCCCCCTCGAATTTACGGTACACAATAACCACGTTCACACGCTACAAATTACAAATGTTTAATGGGTTTTTGAAATACGACCAATAGAAACATTTTAATTCGAATATGATATATCATGGTTACAAAACATGAAATGATACACTTAGCTACAGATCTACCAGGCTTACAAAGTTGAAATGGGGCGTGTCCGGCGCTGATAGTGTTTTTCAAAGTACAGTCAAAATAATAACATTTAGGCGGGAAATTTAAAATTATAATTCCTTTCATTTATTACTATTACTAATAAATGATATTTCTGGCTTCAGGATGAATTATTATCTTCCTCGATATAGCATTCATACTTAAAAGATTTTAAACGTCAAAACAATCTGACAAACACTGAAATTATTAAAATTTCAAGCGTCAATTGAATTATTTCAGTGTATGTACTTTTGAGTAGGATTGTTTGCTATTGGTTGACGTATTGTCGCGCTTTGTCTTTTAAAATTTAGTTCACATATATTCCCGGGCATTTGTAAGCTTGGTGGAGCTGTACCTAGGGTTCTGTTAAATTATTTCTCATTCAAACTTCTGCGACTGTTCACGAGACACTAAATTTACTATGGGCGAAATGTCTCGTTTCTCTATATCTTTTAACATATTTTTACCAAAAATCTAAATCTCTTCCTGAAAAATACTAATATAGAATTTTGTGTGTAACTTGTTTATCTTGCTTGATATTAGTAGTTGCTTTCAGATGTCGTAATTGTAGCTTGTACTTTATTGGATCATCAATCTTGAGTTCTCTTGGTAATGTCGTATCAAATGAAATGGCATATAACAAAATTGGTGTGACTCGTGGTCCGTAAGGTCAGTGGAAACATTCCGGCGTTGAAGATTATTGTGTACCGTTTTATTCGATTCCACCCTTAACATTAGCTATAGCGTGTGTACACGAGGGATTTCTATACTATAGGTAACTTAAAAGGAACAGAGACTTAAATAACAGTTGTAGCAAGAGATCAAAGGCGGCGTTTATACTTTATTCATGTATTAGCAGGGTGCTTTTAAGGATTCTTGGGCTTGTGTTGCTCAACTTACCGTACTAAATACAAGGCAACTGTAAACTGTTTTGTCATTAACCGTCATAACAGTTTGCTCTGTTGGGCAATTATAATACGTGATGTTGCATTGTGAAATCAGTTGGACAAACAACAAAATCTTTGGTTTTATATTATTTAGTATTATATAGTAATGTAAGTATAGAACGGAATCAAAGTGAACGTTCTGTTAAAGTGCTGAAAGATTTATTTTTCAAAAGGTAGATGCTGAAATTGTAATGCGTCGACTTGACTGTATCGATTTGCGCCCTATACCCTGCTGATAAACCCATTAAACATGAAATAGTAGCTACTGCAATTAATTGAAGTGGTTTCACATCAAGTTAACCCACTTGCATCTTGTATTAGATGGAGATGTGCGTTATCATTTCAAAATAATGCGATGCGGATAATGTAACATTATCTTCGTTAGACGGAATGAGATTTACTGTTTCTATATACTTACTGGTACTATCGCAAGCAGTGTTGGAATACAGAATTTATTTTTACTGACCTGCGAACAAAAGCAATTAGTTTCACCCCAATAGTTCTGTTCCAGTTTGAGGGGTTAATTACGTTAAACTTGAGCAAAAGTGAAAGCATAAGAGCAGATAAATACTCTATTTTCCTCATAAAACTCATGATAATTTGCAAAACAATGCGTATAATGTCCTGAAATTTGGGAAATACGAGTATAATTTAGTTTGGGGTTCAGATTTACTGGCAACCCTCGTTGAAATAGAATACATGAGACTAAAGTACTCGCCATCTCGCATTTGTGAATCCACAACAGCCGCGTTTAACTGGATGGAAACAAATTTAATGTTGCAGGTGACAAAACTGTAGAGGCCTTTGGATGATGAAAGTTATATCTGGGGTTTGCGGAAATAATTCAATAATAATAGCGGAAATTGTGTTGGCTATATTGAGTTATCAAAACCAACACTTTTGTCACTTTAATTTACTAGTTCGCACTAGTCCGTTGAAATTTAATTACGATTTTCAAACATAACGTTACACATTATTTGTTCAAAATAACTGTTATTTTTAAATTGTAATTATTGTACTTTCATAATTAACTTCTTAAATTTGTTGACCTTGTGTTCAAATTTATAAAGGAGAAGTGGATTTTCAGATTAAATTGTATACGTTTTCGTTATTTTCTTTTATTATTAAGTATGTGGGTTAGTTCAATACAGAATGGTTTTACAACATACTTCCCTATGACGCAAAATTGTTCACCACCCAAAAGTGCAAATTACACCCTAGAGCAGTATTTTTATTTTAATTAAGGTTCTCTTAATTTTAATAGGATTTCAACATACAGGGTGATCATTTGAAAACGATCCACCCCCAATATCTCGGTGCACAAAGCTTTCTAAAGAAATCGCCGAGACACGTCAACAATATTAATGAGGGGGACATATTTTTACATAAAAGTTACATAACACGTTTTATGCCCCCAGCCTCCAGAGCCTCCTCCTCAAAAATTTTAAATTGCAAGGGGGGTTATGTGATACCTCATTTGAAAGGCCTTTGGATTACCTACATTTTGACGTATTGCTTTTTAAAATCGGTTGATTCGTTTTTGAGATATTAAGGGAAAAGTGTTTAAGTTTATTAAAACAAAAGGGAGCTTTTAAAACGCATAGCAGGCTGTTGTCATAATGCATTACTGGATGGTTTTATTGTCACTACTTGTCAAAGTGTTTGGCAATAATAATTGTTGATGTTCGTTTAAATTAAAATCGATAGATTTGTTTTTCAGAAATTTAAAGAAATATAAAAATTAAACAAAATAACAGGCTGTGCAGAAACAATTAAATGATGTTTTCCCTTAATATCTCAAAAACGAATCAAGCGATTTTAAAAAGCAAAACGTCAAAATGTAGGTAATCCAAAGGCCTTTCAAATGAGGTATCGCATAACCCCCCTTGCCATTTAAAATTTTTGAGGAGGAGGCTCTGCAGGCTGGGGGCATAAAACGTGTTATGTAACTTTTATGTAAAAATATGTCCCCCTCATTAATATTGTTGACGTGTCTCGGCGATTTCTTTAGAAAGCTTTGTGCACCGAGATATTGGGGGTGGATCGTTTTCAAATGATCACCCTGTATATTCAACATAAACAGATTAAAAAAATTTAGTGCATTCTTTTCCAATGGATTTGCATTGAGACCGTACTATTATCAACGAACTGAATTAAATATAATTTTTTAGATAGGTAATATTTCTTTGGATATTCGGGTTGATTTTTAATTTCAAATAGATGAACCTCTTACAGGGTAGGGTGTATATGAATTTCTTGCGTAAACTTTACCAACGTGATGTGCTTATGAAATAAAGCTGTAAAACAGTTCTTATAAACATGTGTTCAAAAATGCTTCCTTAAAAAGTTATGCGCGATTTTCGAATTTGCAAATAATTCGTACAATCGATTGCAGTTTGGAGAGCGTGGTGGCTAGACAACTGGCCCACGCCTCACACCGTCATGCATGAAGTTTTTATGGAAGCCTACAATTGCACACATGTTTACAGGAACTTTTTTTTACAGTTTTGTTCCATATATCACGTTAAAGTTTAAGTTTGGCCAAGCAATTCAGATACATCCTGTATATGCATTAATCAATTACATAATGTAGGTACACAACAAGAACGATTCTTTTAGAAACAGAAAGAAATACAAAACATTGATGACTTTTGATTATAAATTAATGAATCCTACATTGAGGGCTTAAGTTTGATTTCTGTTTAGTATTTCAGGTAACTCATGCCGAAAATTATAGTAGTTCAGTTTACTTTAGTAGAAATAGGATTTAGAGCTTTGGTCTCTAGAAATATTTTAGAAATTCCAAACAAGCATTGTGTTTCAATGCGTGAGCACAATAAATTATTAAATCTGTTCCATATGTAGGACCCGCTTCTGTCAGATACCCTCGCCGCTTATGGAGCGACACTTCGATCTCATCTGCGATGGGATTTGTACCCAAACAAGCTCTCAGCTCCAGAAGTAGTATAGCTTTATTTGTGTCACTTTTTCAATTTTCGTAGTTAAAATTCCAAGCCTGTACTAAATCCCCCAAGTCTCTCCCGATACCAGTTTGATTTGAATATTTTGTTTGGATTCCTAAGTCCTAACAATTTCCACAGCAACTAAGCACTTTTACTCATTTGTCGTTTGAAATTGGAGCAAACAAGTGCATGGCTGATGATAGGCTTTTTATAACCGACAGTAAAGCTTCTTTATTACATTTTGTACGTGACTATAGCTTGTTTATTAATCCACAAATAAAAATCAGATATGACACATAGGTTGTATGATAATGTTAAAATGACAAAAAGAGTTTAACTCCATGATTTATGATGTTCGTAATATAAGTCAACTCGGGCCACCGAAGCTGAAAATTGCTGTTCTATCTATTACCATCACAATTTACATTTAAAAATTAACTAAAGTTAGTAGTCGCTAGATTCTTTATAGTAATTCGTGTAGAAATATAAATGCTTGAATTTTGTAATTCATAAAAGGTACCTAAAAAATAATAATTCATTATTGATCTATTTGTTTTTATTCAACACTTCCTGTTAAAATTATTCTTTATTTACTCTAATGTGGATGCTAAAGACCAAAGGGCCATTTTATTACCCATATAGAAAAATAAACAAACTTACTGAAACGAATTCATAACAACTAACTAAATAATAAATAAAATAGCTATATATCTAGCACCTTTTCCTTCTTGATTTCCGAGACTTGAATAAGAGCGCCAAGTCGTGATATCTATAATAGGTGTCCACAGCATGCTATTGGTTTTGTATAGAAATTATGGTATCACGGTTTTGATCGGTATACCTCGAACTAATAAACTAATTTAATGTATCTTGCCCATCAGTTTAGTCTATTTCAATAAACAACATTTTTTTAAATAAAATTATTTAAAAATGTCTCGGAATGTCAGCTACATGTTTCGTCTTCTTTTCTTCGTTGACCTTTCGGAATACGACGGGTGGAATATGGTAATAGGAGTGATCAACCCTCTGGTAGAAAAGTTTAGAAGTTTCTAAAATTAAGTTTTAGTAGGTCGAATCTTTTTATGAGCGAAATATATGCATAAAACTACATAAAATTTGCAATTCCATTTCAGACCTTATATTTTCTGCTTCGTTGCTAAAATGAATTAAAACTCAAGATAAAAGCAGATGGAGCTAATAACTTTTTTAATTATCGCATTTTTTGAATACTGATCTTTTATTTTAATAACCTGACCCCATAGAATATTTTGAATAAATTACAAGCCTGCCTCATTTGGTAGATATCGACCACGATGTGAACGCAGAATATATAAACTTTCGTTATAAGAAAAAATGGCCATCTAAATGTGTTTGTTTTTTTCACTGAATAAAAGTAATCCGAAAAGCTGAAACCTTTACACGCTTGTAATAGAATCTCGGACAAGTTTTTAAAGTATAACGGCGAGTAAACAGCGCTTTTCGGTTTTTGCTATCAAGGCACGTTTTCTTTTAATTACGTAATAATATCTTCGACAAAAAACTAGTGCTGGGTGTTATTAAGTGATAAAGGAGAGCCTTTGCGCGCCTTTAGACCTTAATAAAATATGTTCTCGGAAAAAGCAGGAGCGTGCAGCTTTTAATAGATCCTCCACCTGTTGCCATGACTACTGGCATGTTGACTGACGACGCCCTCGACGCCGAGCTGCCACTGCGTCTCGGCGCCACTATAAACAGTTTACTACTTTTGTAAATAACAACCCTCTGGTGACGGGCAACCACGTGTCCACCGAATGCAGTTAGTAAAAATTGTATTTTGAATTAAGATCTTAATTGTATTTACGGCTGCACATATGCCGAAGTCTTTTATCTAGAAAGATATTATTAACAATTTTCCTTTTGTAGAATGGAAAGCTTTTGAAGGGTATAATGAAATGTATTCTCAGTATCCTGTTGAATTTCTCTCAGGAAAGTAATCTCATTTTGCGCCAAGTATACGAGTTTTATTCTCTGCATCGCAAAGTGCCTTTTTACAAGAATTTATAATTCATTCTCGTATAAACTAGCCGACCATAAATGTTGTATAAATGGCTTATACAACACTTTGAAAAATTTAAATTTCTAGTCTTTCGTACCATACTGCTATAACTTGCTCAATTTTTAGAATAAAAACAAAGTCTATATTGTTAAGTAAAAAAGGTAATTTTCTCCAAAAATAAAACCATTGTTATGGCTACTTAATGTAGCTCACTTATAAGAAGATTAATAAAATAAGTGTGTGGTTTAGTAACCTCACGTTGTTAATGGTAGGAGACAACTCAAATTAATTAAAAATTTCGGTTTAATGGTCTTAAGGACGGATTAAAACTACAAACACGCGATCGGCGGAAAAATAGTATGTACAGGTCGTAGGAAAACTACATTACCTGACTTCTCTGTAATTCCTGGTCTCCGCAATCGCCTCGGACTAGCAATCTTCACAGTCGTCCGGGAATGTTACGCTTTCCCTACTAGATACACAATATACTATTATCTGATAAAGTATTGGTATAGAAATCGATGATCACGGGGTCTACCTCGGTGGGTCAGTCCTTATGTCAGCTGTCATGTGAAGATTTACTCAATTTGGAGATTACTTTCGGTAAATTCTACTGCGCTTTTCGATCATTGGAAGCGGTAGACATAAAATGTATTGTATTTGAGAGTGTAGCTGTTTACTCAACGAGGTAGACCACGTGATTACCCGTACAATGTGCGAATGTGGATCGAAATACTTCTGCAAATCTAGTTAATACCTTAGGACTTAGGTAGTTGCGAATTGGCCGCCTGCTCCTTTCCCTGATCATTATGTATGCGCACTTTTCCGAAGCGAAGCCCCATCTGGTGAATACATTGACATGGAAGGATTTTCATTGATCGGGTTAAGATTTGGTTAAACGATATTCCACAGGGTACGCTTTTTATTTTTATTTCACGACTTTTTATGCAAATCAAGTTAAGTATAACGGAAACGGAACGAAGACCGAAATATTAGTAACATCCCTCGCATAAAATTGCATGTTAATAAGAGGGTAACGTTACAGCTTTTCTAAAAGCTAATCTATTTACAAAATTAGCTTGGTTGTTTGTTACAATATAAAATATATCGATTTAGATCGTGGGATACTTCGGTTATTATCTAAAATACAGAAGATTAAAAAAAATTGTTGCGTTATTTGTTTCGGCAAAACGTACAGTAGGTTCGTGTTTTATAAGACGTTAATAAGAAACTAGGGACAGCTGTTTTGGAGATATTTAGTGCTGTCCAAATTGTAGTATTAGTTCCAGTTCCTTCAATAATAATTAGTACAATTAATCTTTTGCAACTAATACCTAAACCAAACTCCAACTTGAATGTAGATGAACGGGTTTAAAGGACATAAATTTGTGGATTATTTGCTAAATCACGTTCTTCTAGTTTGTGAGTTAACGAGACGTATAATACCAGGCTTCATCTATTAAAAGAGGTACGTGATGCAGCTTATCATTTACGTGTTCTGCAGATCATTAGAATACCAGTCTTTGTGAATGATCAATCCAACAAACCGAAATGGAAACTAATGCAAATACATCTTCAATATTCTTTGATTATTAATTTCCTAAAAGAGCTTTATGTAGTTAGCTGTGAAATGCCTATTAAAAAAATACAAAATTTCATTCAAACTGTTTGAAATTGCAAAAACTAGATGTAGCTGATTTCCATTTGCAAACGGGCGCAGTACCTACTAGACGCTGGAATCAAAAGATAAAAAACAGAGAATACTGAGAATAATATTTGATACAAAAAAACATTAGCATTTGATTTGCGTTTGTAGTAACATATCATTTTCTTACTTGCTACAAAAACAACATATTGTTTCATATTTTATTCTCTATATTGGTTTTGTATCACGTCATGTCTAGCCATCAACTAGATTTTTTTATTTCTCATGACTATTACATGTTACGTTGGCATTTTTAAATTTAACCGCTCTTTATACCCTCTAGAAACCATTAATAATTGCTTCTACACAAAGTTTTGTAGAATTTTCATTAAGTATTTACGCTAGGATGAAGAATCACAATCGCTTGTTGGATGCGGAAAATTCTTGCATTATTACTTAAACTTAAGAATTTCGAAAAGCAGCGAATTGCAATTTTGTGTAGGCCCAAATAATATTATAATATTATAATAATATTTCTTTAATATTTTTTAGTTAGAAGTAATTTATTGTTCAATAGCCGATTATGTATCAACTCCATACGATAAAAATTCATTTATTGTGTGATATACACAGTATTAAAGAGTAGCTAAAATACTTTTTAAATCCTCTATGGAAAATTACATTGTAACGACCAGATACTCTTTAAGTTGATTTAGACAGATAGAAAGGACAGAGCTAGCATTCCGATATTTGGTGAAACTTTAATTTGTTTGTTTATATTCAACTATGGTTGACAGATAATTCTGGAAAGTTCTTAGGTAGTTAGCTTGGATAGAAGTATTAAAGGATTTTGGTGTCAACACTAGCATTGCTCTAGGTGGCTTAATTTTAACCAACAAATTGCCCCTTGAAGATGTTGACTTCGTAATAAGCTGTGCAACGTTAAGCTTTATACTTTGCAGAAGTTCCTGAAAGTACACTCAGATCTTAATTACATCCATATAATTTGTAAATAACAGATGTTCCCCAAAATATTATGACAGTAATCTTGATAATAATCAGTTAAATGTAAAAATAAAGACTAAAAATTAGGATAAACGCTATCGTCTGCTTTTTCTGTATTGAAGCATTTGTTATGGTAACAGTTCAGTGGCCGTAGAGTACAATTCATATCAAAAACGAAAAGATTACTGAAATTTATATTCATGAGACCACTAAAATGTTGTTTATTGGCTACATATTGAGCTTTTATGTCTTGTAACCTTTTATATGGTCACATACAAAGATGAATTTTGCAAATGTCACATCGAAACTGCTCTATAAGGGTATTGCCAATTCATTTTAAAAAATTTATGTTTCGAATGTTGGGCGTGTATAGAGTTATTACAAAATGTGTGTTTTATTTCTTTATACGTTTCCGTTTTTATGATTGAAATTTCCTGGCTTCCTAGTTTATAACTGTTCATAAAGCTGTAAATAAATCTCATTTGAAGCAAATTAAGTCCCTCGGTTTCTCCTACACCTTAGGTACTATTTTTTTTATTAAGCACTTAAGTGTTTCTAAGAATCCAGTTTTCTCAGCAAGAAAATCTATAATACAAACCGCGCTATGGTTTAATACATTCCGAATTCGTATTTTACTCCTTAGTGTATTTAGAACCTTAAAGACGTTCTTTCTGGTGATATGGCTGAACCATCTTAGTTCCTCTTGATCTAATGATTCTGTATTTTATAAGTTGGAAGTGAGTAGTGTATGTTCCAAGTTGGAAGTTTCTTTGGATTTTTAAGTTTCTTATTTTTTCTAATCTGATTTTTGGACTCTTTAAACATATCACCTCCATTAGTTATTAAACCTTAAATAATAATATCAGTAACTGTAACGAAACTGTCCGAATGGTAGGCAACCACAACAAAATAGTACCTAACCTACTCGTAAATGTTTTTCAGCAATTAATAGTCCACAGGTTTAGCCGATTTGAAAATAAATGTTTTAATTGTCACAGCATAGGCAATGGTAAATAGTCTGGCTATAAACGAATAAACCTAGGTAATATTTTCAAGGTCCAACTGTCATGGGCTGTTTAACTAAATTGGGGAATTTTTCGCACTCACGGTTACTTAGCTTTTCGGAAGTACATACACGGGGTAAAATGTGGGTTGAAAATATGAAAATTAGTTCATTGCTAGTATTATGGGCTGAAAAATTAGCTACTGTAAATATAATATTCATTAGCATCTGTTAAATGAAGCTAGTTGGTTTATTTTCTTTTCTTTCTTTTTTTTTGTAGTATTCGCTGTTACTAAACACTTCGCTAAACCGCTACTGTTTAACATTTTACGTAGAATTCTAAACGTTGTTTGAACGCGCGGAGAAATCGACACCGAGACGACCCTTATTCATATTTTCTCACACCTTCAAAAAAAAAGTTAGATGAAGTTATATGAAGGGATGATCGTCATGGGATACATGCGAATCACTTTAACGTCTCAGCAGTAGGCTACTTCAAAACCCACTTCGCCGCTGCTATATCAAACTGGATCCCAAACCCCAGTTCGAGTTGTTATATTTTTATTACAACGGCAATCTCCAAAACCTTTCAGCAAACTTTAACAAACCTCGCTCGGAGCCGCACTACAATAACTTTTCAACTCTCCAGTCGACCTCTATCCTTATAAATTTCTAACCCGGCCTCTTATTAACATTATATATTTTTTCTTGATGTTATAAAGTTTAATTTTGCGTTACTGTTATCTCTGTAGGGAATAAGGTACAGTACTTTCCGGTGTAACTGGAACATAATGTGTGTGTTCCAATTTCCAACACCGTACGAGAAACTAATAAAAGGAAAGTGGTGGTTTTGAAGAAGGGTTTTGGTACATACAGGGTGTCCAAGATAAGAAGCCCATCCATGCGAATCTCGGAAACGGTAAGAGATAGAGATTCTGTCAAATTCTAGAAATTGTGCGCTGTTTTCAGTACAGGCTGAAAAAGTCGCCTCTGACGCATATTTGAAAAATCAAAGTTAATGTCAATATTTTGAAAAGTTGGTGACTTACAAAAAATCCAATTAACCTTTTCAAGTTTAATTTAGCTTTTCTAAATATACGATATGCAAAAGAGCTTTGTTCATAAAAGTATTCACAAGTTTTAAGCTTTTAAATTATCGATAACGTTCATTAGCAGGTGTGCTGTGGGAAGAGTTAGCATTGCTGCCATAAGCAGCTTATCATCATTATGTGAAAAGGTTTAATAAATAATTCATTTCGATTTCGAAATGTCGTTAGAGAAATGATTAATGATTGTTATTCTGGATAATCACAACAAAGAGATATCATGGTCAAACACGAAGCGCGGCGCTATCCTAAACACAAATAAATACGCCTTAAACATGAAGAAATTCTTCAGTAGGTACTTTAAATTCTCCTTTACAGTAATATATTACACTTCCTTAAAATAGTGTCGAATAGCTGTATGAAGGGAAAGCTTTTGAAACCAGAGCGAGCGGTCACAAATGCTTTGGATCAAAGAAAAATAAAAAGGGTTTGAATCGACACTGATCTTCCAAATCTCTTGGGGTAAGATTGACTTACCACCCGGATAAAGTTGGACTGCTTCTTTAGAGGCTTCTTTCAGCATGTATTGAAAATATAAAATGCCAAGTAAACCGAGACATTTGCAAGTAGGAAGATCTCATAAGCATAACCAATCATAAATTACAATGAATAGTTTTAATACTCGGACAAGCTTATGGTATGTTTATGCAGATTTAAATTTAGATTTAGATAAGGCTTAACTTCGATGTTTAGACTTTAATTTTTCACAGATAGTAGCAACATCAGCGGATCATCCTATTAGCGTAAGTGCTTTTAATGCTCTTTACAACATCAACATTAAACTAGATTTCCGCATTAATTAATTGAAACTACATTTCACATTATCGGTTCTCGCTCTACTGACTTTTCAGTAATTCTGGAAGACGCGGTTTGTGGTTTGCGGTTGCGGATTGACGGATTTTACTTTACCACATCAATAATTTGGGGTTCAACTGCACTGTCTGTTTAAATCCGCTTTTGTCATTGTTAAATGTCTGGTTTTTGAAGAAACTTCCTCAAGCAATTTATTATTATCACTATATGTTCAAATTTTCGTTTATTTAAACGACACCACGAGGTTAATTTTAATTTACAGTATTTAATTATATTGCAGTTAGATAAACACGAGGATAAACCAATTAAAACAGAATAATATTTTAAAAACGGTTTATTACATTATCAAAATTAAAATAGCCCCTACATTTAATTTTGAAATGAATTCTAATGAAGAAATCCTTGTAAAACTTTGGCACTGAAAGTGTTGCTTATAATGCGGCTACTTGGAATAAAAACAATTACAGTGCTGTTTGTACGCTATTGAGTTTTAACTTTTCGTGTTGTTTTCTGACAATCTAAAAACGCCAGTGGTTGCGAAAATACTACACAAAGGAAAAACGAAATTTGTCATTTATACAAACTTTCTAGAACTGATATTGAAGTTGTGTTTCCCGCGAATGAAAAAGAAAATACATTGGTTTAAAATCTATAAGAAAACTTTTGGCAACTATGAGATATGTTTTATAGAAGTGACTGATAACATGTTCTGAAATATATATTTTTACAGGCCTGTGGGTTTAAATAATTGTTTTAATTTTTAATAAATTTGTCAGATAGTATATTACTGTAACAAGTTTGGAATAGCGATTCCAAACGTGTTGCAAACTATATTTTTTCTGCTACTACAAGTGTAAATCACAAACACAAAACGTAAAATTAATTTAATTATAAAATTATGTTTAAACAATTGTATACAGTCAGTGACAAATGTTTTGAATTTCGATATTTCAAATTAAATTATAAAATCTAGATCCGATATAGTACCAAATTGGTGAAATCGTTTTAATCATTGTCATGCGTAAGGTGTCATTAATGTAGTTGGCCATGGTAGTAACAAAGAATATACAGAGTGATGATAAAGTATCGCACAAAAATCATATTCTGGTTATTTAATGGTTTAGCGGAAAATCCTGAGACCCGTCGATTTTTGTTTTTAAATTGCCATTCAGACATATAATTTTCAACCCCCCACGCCTCAACCCCTAAGTGCTAGCAACCCCAACTTTAAAAATTTAAATAGAAAGATACCCTTTGTGATTCCTCTTTGTATAGGTCTTTTTATTCTTAATATAACTAAAAAAAGTTTTTCAAAATCGATTGATAAATAACGGAGATATTTAACAAAATGTAATCAATGTAAAAAATGGGGTTGACATTCAACAAAAAATTATGACGTCACAGCGTAGAAATAATGGCACAAATCCTGAGACCCGTCAATTTTTGTTTTTAAATTGGCATTTAGGCAGGTAATTTTAATCCCCCCACCCCTCATCCCTAAGTGATAGCAACCCCAACTTTAAAAATTTTAATGGAAAGATACCCTTTGTGATACCTCTTTTGATAGGTCTTTTTATTCTTAATATAACAAAAAAAAGTTTTTCAAAATCGGTTGAAAAATAACAGAGATATTTAACAAAATGTAATCAATGTAAATAATGGGGTTGACATTTAAAAAAAAATTATGACGTCACAGCGTAGAAATAATGGGCGATCAAAACCACACTTTTAGGTCAGGAAGTGCCCTTTTTAATGTTACTATTTACGGCGTGTTTGAGCCGTTTCTTGTCGAATATTGACATTTCCATTTGATTACATTTTGTTAAATATCTACGTTATTTATCAACCGATTTTGAAAAACTTTTTTTGCTTATATTAAGAATAAAAAGACCTATCAAAAGAGGTATCACAAAGGGTATCTTTCTATTCAAAATTTTAAAGTTGGGGTTGCTAGCACTTAGGGGTTGAGGGGTGGGGGGTTGAAAATTATATGTCTAAATGGAGATTTAAAAACAAAAATCGACGGGTCTCAGGATTTTCCGCAAAAACATTAAATAACCAAAATATGATTTTTGTGCGATACTTTATCATCACTCTGTATAACATAGTGGTAGTAGTACTCCGTAAAGTTTGCTTAATAGCTATAAGATGTCGCCACTGGCGATCATTCTTATACAGGTGTAAGAATAATTATTCTCGTAAAACATATGATTATCGTTGATATTTTTCTATGACAGCACATAAATCTATTCTTCAATCTTCTACTTAAAAGTTGATTCATACGGTGTTTATTAGGTACTTAAATTACTTAAATGGGATATCTTTCTGCAACAATACCGAGTGCAGAAAGGTGCAAGAAATTTGTCTTCCCATATGCCTAATTGCAGTACAGAAATCTTAGTATAGAGGTAGTTCCGACGGTATTTCCCATCGTTGTAACTCCAAAAAGATTGTAGGTAGCATAAGTATGTATAATAATTCTTTAAGTGCACTCGTAATATATTGATGCGGTACTTTCCGTAAACAGCATCCAGATTCATACTCCTTTTGAATGTTACTTTACCTTTAAGAACGCTTGAAATGTTTTCTATACACCGTTTGCCTCTATAAGGAATAGGATAAGGTTTGATACAAACTATTTGGCGTTACTGTACACTACTAAAGTACTTTCTAGCAAATACATTAAATTTCAATTTCCCTATTTGATCTCCACATTTCAGTAAAATTTTATGAGATATCTTATACGTATGAGTTTCCCGTTGTTCATCTATAGTTTGTTCTTTTTCTTACTTATACTTTAGGTATTTCGTTTGATTGCATGGGTAAAACTTTCAGGACTTATACTTATTCCGAAGTAAGAAGATTTCAAAGTACATCTTCAAACTATTTTAATAAAAGTTCGTAGTTTGAGTTTTTCCTTCCGGCTATAGCAATAAGTGGGGTAGTCATTTAAAATAATCGGATTTTATTGTCTTAAATTTATACAAAGTTTTATATTATCGTACCTTAAACGTAATATAGTAGTAAACAGAGATGTAATGAAAATTTAATAAAGTTATTGCCTCGAAGAACCAAGTCAGTGCCTTCGTTAAAATTCCAATTCTCCTTTTATTTGAGTTCGTTTTATTTAGTAAATGAGATGCTGCTGGCTGCTGACGTCGAGCGAATTGCACAATGCCTTTAAATTAATCATGATATTTCGTTTTTTGCTTTAGAATGGCGAATTACAAAGCTGTAATTTGTTTCCTGATTAACGATTATCAGTTGTCAGTTCGGCCCCGCATTTCCATCATTGAACAGTTTGGCTAGGGTGATTTACGCCTGAAAGCAGTGTGCTATTGCGGCACAGTGGAGGTGTGATTAAACATCGTAGCTGGACAACCCTCGAGTATGGAGGGACCCACTATTCCAATCTGAATATGTAAATCGGACTCCACCTGACACCATCAACCGTTCGATTCACTATTATATCGCTGATTGCGGTCCACGCTTTCGTGAATAATACCCATTTTCTATATGTCCACCCTCTTACAACAACCCAGTCACTGGAAGCCACAGGAAAATGATAAATAACTATTGGACGAATTTTGTCATTAGTTGGTGAACTAAAAGCAATGTTTTTCTATTTATTTAAACACTATTATTTTATGAAAATATATATTATATCCTACAATCTATATTTTAAAATATTGTTGAGTCGTTAGCAAACCAAAAGATGTGATATGAAAATACTGTTTGGAGATAAGTGAATCCAAAAAATCGTTCTACCAAACGTTGGAGAAGATGGTATTAATAAACTGTAGGCTTCTTTTGTCATTGAAGTTTTGATATATGTACCCCCATATTTCAAGTTTTATTGTAGTCGGACTATTCGTTCGGGCACCTTATGAGGGCCACGAATGAATGAGCAAACTACGTTTTATGTTTATTGTGCTTCATAACATTTTTCCGTTAAGGTTCGTTTACGATGGCTGCTTATTTCTATATCAATCGCCATCAGTTTCTGACCCTTAAGTACGTTTTTTTAAAATTCAAGTACTGAATTATGAACACGTAAACGAATTTCTATGGATTATAGTTTATTTGAAGCAATTTCCTTCCGTATTAAGCTGAGCATGAAATGAATGTGCACAATCGATTTTCTTGTAATAAGTTCACTATATCTAAGACGAACAGATTCGAGAACGTAAGTTTCCTCCAACGTAAATCGGCTGTCGCAGTAACTTCTCGTAATCTGGTTTTATTCCCAGATTAGGAGGTTAAAACCAGTTACAGTTCTTGGCATGGCAATATGTGATGCTAATTTATCTAATCTTTTTATGCAGGCGGTCCAATCTAACATTCATAGAGTAACGAATTAAATTAATTATCCCCATATTATCCTAAATTATATTTTCGGGTTTGCATTAGCTTTTCGTAGCGGAATTAACCGCTGTTTAAACACTATGCAGTTTAACAGGGATTATAATTAATTTCAAGAATGGTGCAATTTGTGATTGCAAAAGGTTTACCAGACGGTTATGTTAGTGTTTTGCGGTGTAATTAACGTATAGTCGGGATTCAAAGCAATATTCTTTGACGACCACATGTCGTCTTCAGTGCAATCAGACATTATTATTATTATTCTTACATGTAGAATCACCCCTTTAAGTATTTGCACATCATTTGCGGAGACCCTGTATAAAGTTTAATACGTCTCAAAAATTTTAAAACTGCAAGCTCCAATTCATTTATCTCTTCGTCTGCCCAATTCAGTATAATCATCAGCTGAACTAAAAAAAATCTCTGAATTCTGTGTCTTCTTAACTAATTAAGAAAGGATGTTCTAAATTTAATAATTCTTAGTTTCCTGATTTAATGAGTTTATAAAACGCTTACAATATTACCCTACACTAAATTAATAAAAACAATGATGCAGTTACGGTTGTAAAAGGAGCAATAAATAATGTTTTCAAACAACTCAAGAAGTTTATGGCTGGGTATTTTAGTTACAAAGTTTAATGTAAGTTAGTGAATTAAAATCTGATTAGAAAATATAGCAGACTTTAAACACTTTAAAATGTTCACGATATGCTTGAAGTATTACGTCTTTAACTTTAGCATTTTGTTTTTGCCATATAACAGCTTCAAGGGAGCTTTTGCCGGTACAAAGCCACTTCACATTTTAATATTATTCTTTAGTAGCACATAACTATACCTAACTAAAGAGATTCAATAAATTAATTAAATTATAGAAAGGTGACACTGAAAATTTCGAGTAAGTATCATTTAACAACAATATTTGAATTGTTACAGTTTTGTGATGTGCTCTACGGTAACCTAAGTGTGGTTTTGTCTTCTTAGGGATCAGTTTTTGAGGTATTTGATTATTTGTTTCAATCCTCTTCAGAGAATTTAATAACCAGGTTCTTGCAAATTTCAACTTTATCCTTTTGTCTTTTATTTTTGGAAATTAATGAAAACTGTAAGAGGTGCGCTTGGAAATTTAGTTGGAAAGTTACATTTTTATCTGATTAAAAGCCTCCAAACCTACAATTTGTCGGGGGCACCAATTATTATTTTGACCAGAGTATCATTCCTTTGTGTTGCTTTCCTTAAACATTGTGAAAAGCTGTCGGTAAGCTCTAAGCTACTAAGCGACTGTTAAGACGCAGATCTATAGTGATCTGTATAGTTACGACATAGTTTTCCTACACCCAAATGATAACATAAGAACATACCCTGCCAATTTATTATACCAATTATAAATTCTTACCAAACATTTTCACGCAGTATTCGATAGATAACTATGCTATATAACTCCTGCTCTCTGTCTCTACTGAAATCTTTATACACACACTACACCTTGAAAAATGCTACTACTATTATAGTAAAGTACCAATCCAAATGTTAAACCATTTCATATTTAATAATAAAGGTAAGGTTTTCGTAAATTACTAATCACAAGCTCGATAGCGCAAGTGAAGTTGGTAGAGCGCTAGGCTCTCATATGAGAGGTCTCGAGTTCGAATCCGGTTGGCGTTAGAATATTTCAAAAGCAAATTTCGGCGTCACTTGACCCAGTCAAGCCATTAGTCGTTGTGTTACAATTAACGGATGTATTCGTAAGGTTGTGATAGAATAGTAACAAGACACAGACTTTATATAGCGTACACTCCACTTAACAAAGCCCCTTCTGCGAAAAGCAGGAGAAACTATTACAGTGAACACATTTCTCTAGCACATCTAACACCCATACTTCACTTTGAAGACTGGTAACCAGATATTTGTTAAATGAGAAAGGATGGGCTATACAATAATTAATGTACAATATTAAAAAATATATAGGGTGTTTCTAAAATGTCGAATACCGAGCCCAAGTACAAGATTAGAAAAATATAATACAATAGTGTAATTTTTTATATAGTTTCAAGTTTATTTTCAGTCAAAAATTCGGTTTTACTTTTTTATCCTTTTAACTTTTTGTATTTGTTGATCAATCAATTAAGTATCTATCATTTCTTAATAAATAGTATTGAAGTTTTGGTAGATTGTACTTCTTGTGATAAATATCTGCGTATGGTAATAAATTGCAATGTTGAATTTTAGCTATGGGGTTATTAGAAAGGAAACTTGCAATCACTGAAAAATATTTAAAATATAAATCGGTGCATATCTAAGTATTTACGACAATGTGGTCGTGTTTAATTGCTACTACTAACTTCTACGTTTAGGAACGAAGAGTCTCAAAGGTTCACTTATCATTCACTTCTTGTACATTGCTATGACCATAATTTATTATTTTTTACGAAGTCTGTAATATAGAATAAATGTTAAATTATTTTTAAAATGTTAAATGCCTAAAGTAAATTTTTGCACTTAAGATTTATATACGACATTCTAAAATAGCTTTGTGTAATACACGTCTAAAATATTAAGAGTAGAAAGACAGAAATGTTGTATTCAGATAATTTATGTGAGTATGTCCTTAAGAGTATAAATTAAAAGCAGTTTGTTATTTTACTAGGGTTACAGCTAAATCATCAGCCTTCCGCCTTATTCCGGAAAATACATGTTAATTATACGTGGCGGTTAGGTATTGTAGCCTCAAATCCTTAACTTGTTAAATGTGTTGTCACTTATTAACTTACCAGATACTGGAAATTGAAACATAAATAAGAAACCTGTTCCTGCTAATCCTTTTACTGTTATAACATTCATTAACCCCCACTGACTATCTTCCAACAGTCTGTTTAATGAGTGTTATATTCTAACATTATACCTACCGTCTTGTTACGTCTAAGCGTGTGTAAATTTATGGAAAAGTTTTCTTTTTAAAAGAAAATGCTCAGTTACACAAAAATAATAACACTGTATCTTGCTTGTTTTTCAGTTTGCTGGCATTGATATTAACTAACCAAGCTTTTATTGCTATTACTTTGGAAATACAATTTGGGTTCCAAGCATCAAGGAAATAATGTAAGTAGAATGTTTTTTATTTACTTTTCTCAAGGATATTTTATTCATAAATAACGTAAATGATGATTTAGACTTTAGAGAATATCTAATAATAATGTACAATATACGGAACGTTAAATGCTATCGTAGAGCCGCAAAGCCCTCTGTAGTGGCTACAATTTTCCTTGTTCAATTTCCCTGTTTAATGCTGTTTAACAAGCCTGGCTAACAATAGTTAACTCCAAATAATTAGTTTCCTAATACATTCATTAACAGTTATTTGAGGATTATTTGGATCAACATATGGGTGGGATTGTTTTAAACAGCTCAAGCATTGCTTCAGTTTACCGCAAATAGAACCATGTCTTTGTTGCTGCAAAAACCTAAATTTGCATTTGATAGTTAATAATAGTTAGGTATATATTCTATACCTCAATATTATAGCGGGTTTGTTTTAGTTTATAAAATTTCTTAAAACATTTTCGGGTTTCGAGAGAAACAAAACAAAAGATAAACACCAAATTTACTTTCGTCTTGTAAAACCCAGTCGAGGATTATTTGATTTGTTAGAGTCGCAGTCTGTTTGGTGTCGAACGAGTTGTTCACAATGTAATACCGCTTGTGATTGGTGACGTCCTTTGGGATCTAGAACGGTTCCGGTGAATCCGGTATTCCGGACGCCCGAGATATATATCACGTTTTGCATAGTAACTGCCCTTATATATGTGACCGCATTACGAATTACACAGGGACAATTTTATTACAGTTTGTGTATTAAACTAAAACAGAAAAATCAGAAAATGAAAAATAACTTTTTTTGAAAACCGACAACACAACTAAAAGTAGGTAAATGATAAAGTTAGTTGATATAAAATAATGTGGTATTTTATCACAAGTACCTTTAGAAACCAAACCCAAACTCTGATTTTAGCTTGAACTTTAAGGAACGCCTTGAATATGAAGTTCTTACTTATAGGTTTCACATCATTTAATAAAAAATATTCTTATATGATATAGGAACTAACTACTGAGATAATTTTAAAGAATTTTCTAGCTTGTCAGAAAAAACGCGTCTGGGAGAACCTTCGACTTTCTCAACACCATTCTAGGAATGCAAAGAATTGAGCTTTTAACAGCTTTCCTGAATCCTTCAATATCGTGCGGTTTGTTCCTGTGGGCTTCATCTTTAATATATCCCTCGTGTGGACTTAGGTCTACACTCTTTTCTCTTTGGATACACCTTCGTAAATGCTCCTGTTTACTGACTTTCTCTCAAAATTCAACCGACAGGATTTACTTTGAAATAGCAATTTTACTTATATTTTAAGAATTTTTGTTGTAATTCCAAATTTTTTTTTTTTAATTTTCCTGTTCGGTGATGACAGGACGGTATACTTCATATGATTGATTGGTCTCTCGCTTTTAATTCTCTAATAAATTATAATATATCCGTCATTGCAAATAATCGAATCTCTCAGTGCAGTGCAGATATTATCGTCTTCTTATGCAAGTTGTCTTTTTATAACTTTTCAAATGCATTACGATTTACGATTCCTTCAAAATGCATTTCTCGGCATTTATTCATTTGAGAATAAAACTTCTAGGTTTGTTTTGGAACAAAATATGTTTTACTTAAGATGTTCATATCATAACTAGCTCAATTATTTGCTAATTTGACGTTGTATTTATTTCAATAATATTCTTGCGGAAATGTGCCTTTTATATTTTTCAAATCATTAAAATAATTCCTACGATTACCACAAAAAGAGAAAATAAGAATTTTATTATTGTTGGAATAGCTAAAGGTATATAATAGTAGGAACTTTTATTTGCAGTATAAAAGAATTATATTTTGTTGAGCTCTTTCCCAGATGGCTAACGCCGTTTACGCCTTTACCAAATCGAATCTAACAAGAAAGGAATTTGAACACCTGCTACAGTTTCTTAATTAGCGGCATTTCATTGCTTGGGATTTCCTTTTGTAGAATTAATGTAATTATGTAAATCCATTACTGTATTCGTGCGTATATCATAAATCACACATTTTCGTTTAAAACAACAATAAAAAATATTTTGTTTTTGTTTCTAATGATTTACATTTTCATAAATTTCAACTGAAATTGATATACCTAGGCACAGCAGAAAAAAAAATATGTAGTATCCATATACAATGTTTCAGTGTGTAGGTATATGAATGAATTTATTTACAAAAGGAAATATAAATAAACATTATCTCCTAAATTATACCTTATAAATCTGGATTAAAGGTTCTTATTTAAGATAAGTTAGAGTGCGTGTTTTTTTATTTGAAAAATCAGATTCATTAAGGCGGATAAGAGGTTGACACAAATTATGAATCTTCTTTCTTTCTGAATTCATTATTTTGAAGTTAACCTCGTCGCCATCACGATCTGGTTTTTGCACGTGAATCCAGAGGAAGTTTTAGAGAATATTTTTCTGGATTTTCCCATTGGCTGTCTAAACGAGACGGGTAGATAATGTAGAAAAATTGAAGATTTAAACTTGGTAATAATTTAGTGCTGTGCGTGCGAATTCTCACTGATTTGAAGATTTCGTTTTAATTCGGCTGCGTGAGAGATATCAGGAACCAAGAATGTTAGTAGATACTGAAGTTGAAATTTCACTGACTTTTTCGGTTATAAAATATCTCATCACATTTTTTGGGTTAACGTTTTACTATCTACTGTGAATTTATACGTTTATTTAGGTGCCTTATATTATGATTTGAAAATACAAACTGCTGTGTTAAGTAATGAACAACACAAGTCTGCAATTAAATTTTGTTTAATTTCTAATTTCCATTAATTTAATAGGATTATCCAGTAATAGCGGTTAATCTTATATTAATAAGCTGTCCGAACCTGGTTATCGATTAAATTAAGTGCTAAGCAACACATGTAATGCAATTACATTACAGTTCTGCATAGCGTGTTTGAATAATTTGAAGTAATTTCCATATTAAGCCGTTCTAATATAATTGTAACTAATATTTGTGTAAGTGAAAGTTTAATTTATTATTATGTTTTGAAAATAATATTACACGGGGCATAATATTTTTGCAAAAGGAGCAACAAATACACCTTACAGGAATTTGTTAGATGTTGTGTTAATAAACGCGTTCCAATAATAATTCATTTGTTGATTATTTATTCATGTTCTTTTAGATCTCATATAATCTATTTAAGAAATTAACTAAAAGAACTTTATTATAAAAAGTATATACGGATTCATTTATAAGAACCTTTGACGTGTTTCCGACGCACAAGTTGAGTGTTTTTAAAGCTGTCGAAAGCTTTTATCTAAAAGAGACGTAGACATGGGCTTTTAAAGACAGTGACATTACCCTTTATATATTTGAGTGAAAAAAAGCTTATTTTCCGAGTAATTTAAAAGGAATTTAATGTAAATGCGTCTCAAACTAGATAAATGATAAGATGTACTAACAGGAGATATATCCCAAATCTTTTAGCTTAGGAGCTTATCAAACAAATTACCCAGATTTACGAATAACGAAACAAAAGCTATATCCACCGAATAATAAAAAGCTGGAAAGTTACGGCTTTAATCTTGTTAACTAATGAAAAGTCATCTGTACATGACAACGGTGGTGGCTAAATATATGATACAAACGTGTTATTAGACTTTATTACAATTTACTCTTTTACTGAAACATGACCAAAAAATAAATTATCATTGAAGCTGGCCATTTATTGCTATTGGTTAAGTTCATTTTCGGGTTGGGAAACAATAATTACATTCTATAATAAATTAATTTTGTGGCAAAAGAAACGGATCAAGTGACAGTATAATGTACCTATATCAGAATAGTTCGCATCGTGTGGTTTCTGGACAAAGTCGAGTTATGTTATTTTTTTAATGGAAAAATGTCACATTTCTAACTAAAATATCATCGTAGTTCATATACTAATTTTATAAGCAGATTCATGACAACTCTATTTCCACATAGAGTATAAATTGTTTTGTCATAACTGTATAGATATAATATAGTAGTACAGTGTACAGAAAATACAGAAATTCAATATTAGAACTGAAAGTTCTCAGGGAGAAAGAAAAACGAAAGCTAAAGACAAGTGCCACGAAAAGTATACGACAGTATCTCGAACGCTTCCCAAAAGTGAAATCTCACTAGACGACAAAGGATTATGGATTATGTTTGACAATATTTCCAAGTAGATATTCAGTTTTTACTCCTTACAAAGGTGTCAGTATATTTTGTTAAAAGTTAAAATATGCTACATGCCACTTCAAAGTCTGTGGTATTGGAGTATCAACTGCAATGCGTCACGTTTGGTACGAAATTAATCTTAAACGAGGTACGAACCTTTATCTCTATGTAGTCAACTACAATGTTTCAATTATTGTGCATTGTCCAGTGTCTGCACTTTAATAGAGAATCAGAGAAAAGGAAAAGCTATGCATGATTTTTAGGCGAAGCTGTTAAATCTCAAAACTCGTGGTAAGCTGCCCAAAGCAAAACATTTTGAAAGAATTTAAAATTTTACTGCAGATGAATAAAAATAAATGTGATTATTTAAAATTTTTGTGCAAACCAGATATTCGGCGAGTGTAAGATGAATTCTTTAAAAAATTGCCTTAGGAAAATATTGCGGCTGACGAAAACCTGTAAAACCCTGTATAAAAGTTTTATTAGTATACCTTTACGTGATAAGAAATTTTTTGAAATAATATTTTTACGTTAGTAGGCCTAAATCTATAGAAAGTGATATTTTCTTTATGTTTGTTTGACAATTTAATTCACATTCCGTCATCCAATCAGAGACGTGTATTCTCACGAATTCAACCAATCAAAACAAAATTACACTGCTGGAAATTATCACTCGTGATAATTGCCGGCAATTATCACTAGTGAAATTTCCGCTTGCAAATATGTTTCTTTTTTCGTACACTTTATTTACTACAACTACAATTATTATAAATATTACAATTTTTGTAAACAATTTATATTGTAAACCTTCAGGAGTATCTTCGTTCCATAATTGTATCATTTTCAAATACTCTGTATCTGTAAATGCCACTGAACTAACCTTCCTTTTGGTTATATCCGCTTGCAAAACTTTTCTTTTTGCGTCTCTCGCGTTTCTTGCTTCTTTAAAGGCAACGTCTTTAAACAGATCAATTTTAATTTTGAATTTTTCATAATACATCTCTTGGAATAACTTTGCGGTTGTGTTCCATAACACTTTGACTACGCTTTCTTTGTAATCTTGGCCTGAATTCTTCTTCATATTGAAAGCATAGTCCTTTAAAATATCATTAATTGTTTCAACAGGCAAAGGTCTTAAATTGAAGCCAGCATGAATTATGGCTTCTTTGGGTATTTACCGGCACTGAATTTTTTACAACCTCTTCTATTTCTTTCATATTCATTTTACCAAATCTTTGATTCATTGCACAGAAAAGAAAAACACAAAACACATTGAAATTAGGTACGTTTGAGAATTTTTTCACTTTTTGTTTAGACGAAACCATAACAACGCGATTTCTGTCTTTTCAAAATTTCTTTCTCAGTTCTTTAAATTGTCATGACGAATATAACTCGAGAGTTAAGAAATTGCTGGTAATTTTTCCTCGAGTTACTCGTATTTATTCCTTCTGCCAATTGTCACTCGTTCGCTACCGCTCACTCGTGCCAATTGATGGTCGGAATAAATACTCGTATAACTGTCGTAAAAATTGCCAGCAATTTCTTGCTCTCTTGTTATATTACTTATGAAAATTACAATAATTTGAAAAATTAGAAACGTCAAAACTGACAGAACTAAATGGAACAGTATCTAAAATAAACAAAATAACTTTTCTCTACGACCATTAAAGAATACCCTGATTCTTGTTGTGTATTACATTGTACAATAGCATAAATTCTTCACACCGTGCAGATTTCTTACAAAGAAATCACGCTAGATTAGCCAATCACATCCGATTCGATTTTTAAAAATTCCCGCTAATATGAAAAAATAACATTCCTTTGAAAATAAATAACCGAGCGTATCTTAGCAACCTCCTAAAAAGTCGCCATGTGAAACGTCAAATACACCAATTTATTGATAACGTCAAATACACCAATTAAAAAATTGTTGAAAACTATGATTTAGGTATAAAACTTCTTGTAGTCGTAGAGAAAGTATAAGTGTAGTCTTCTACTTGCGTAGAATGGCTATTATTCAATTAAATCCACGTGAATAATAGCCATCATAGCTCGGTGAAGAATGTACTATTACTGCCACCGTAAGCCACATAATAATTTTTTATAGTACAAGTGAGTAAAGTGAAACTGGAACTAAATCAAAAAAACACTTTAGTCATATATACATCACAATACTTTGGAAACAAGTGAAGATTAATGTTAACTAGATAGTAAATTTTCACTTTACTCACTGTTATGTTACCGTCGGTATTAAAGCGGCAGAAATGGGATAGTAAAATAGTACCTATATGGTAATCAATGAAAATTATTTGTTTATCGAACAAATAATAGTAACCGATATAGAATTTAATTCTACATATCCAATAAAATAAACATATTAGTAACTACTAGATATTGGAACTGAATTGTATTTCCTGCATTATCAAAATTACACTAAATTCATAGCAATAATTTACTAGTTCTATAATTTGGTGATAAGGATATAAAATGAAGCATATCAAGAGTTCTAATAATAGTAGGTATTAATTTTATTTACACACAGATTTATGATTATTGATGGTTACATAAATTTAGTGCAGTCACAAAATTACCCCGGCTGAAGCAAATATTTCTAGTTTGTTGGCAGACTAGTTTCACGCATAAATTCAAATTAGCGCTTTCAATAGTGAAAACGTGGAAACGATTTGGTTAGCCCGTTATCAAAATACTCTACTATTCATGAACATGTACTATGTAGTTAGTACATTTAAAATTAATATACGCTCTAAAATCTGCATCTGCAAGCATTTTTGGATTTGTTCTCTTTGATGCACTGAAACATTCTAATTACTTTTGAGTTGAATGTAATAATTTCTACAGTTAGTGGGATTATACAATTAATTAGAAATTCATTTATAATAGGTAACATTTTTAAACTTTCTTGATAACTCGTTATATTTCTGTTTAAAACCTGTGTTCTTCATATTTTTTTAAATGTCGTCCCAGCTTATTTACAATCTATCCATACTACTGAAAGAAAGTAAGTGGTCAGTGATAACCATATTGCTAATGACTTTTACGCTAGTTTCAGACCTCTTTTAATGACTTGAATGATTATATTCCAATTAATTAATTGTACTTAGTTGCTAAGTTTGATGGTTCAAACCTTTTGCGTTTTTTTAGTAAAATAAGAAAATTACTTGGTAGGTACTCTTTCTATTTTGATGCACTTGCTTTAAATGCGGGTTATACATAGTTGTGGTCTAGGAAGTTGAGCAAAGCAAGCTATGTATCACGAGAATGCACTTGTCGCATGAGTTTCCCGTACAAAAACTTTGTAACCAATCAGTTGAACTGAAAAACTGAAAAGATGTTAACACTTTGAGTTTTGAAAATATACATAACATCAACATAAAATTTACCTTTGTGTCATATATGCTGATATTATTTTACAAAGAGTACAACAAAGTGTTTCATCCTCTTCTTCTTTCACATTATCTCTACCACATTAAGCATTTGTTACTCTTCGTGCTTGGCTGCTTAACGTATATCTTTTAGATTCAATGGAGCTTGTATAAACCAACGAGTGAGAACAGTGTTGTTCTATTTTAGGTAATATAATAAAGAGAGGCTGCTGTATTATTGCACTGAGGAGAATTCAGAAATTGCGATCTGAAACAGAAATTAAGCTTCCTGTCAGGTTTATTAGTGCAGATAAAGTACCATGTTAATGCAATTTCACAAAATAACATATCGTGTCCGTTCACTAAATTTAGTTAAACTTGCATTCGGTTGAATTCGTTTGAAGATGGAGAGCCCTTAGGCAGTATGCAAAGTTACTTGCAGTAATGTTGATATAAGTATAAAATATTTAATTGACTACTATTCTAAATTAGAGCATATTATGCATTTGCATAAATTTTCATCCAGATTAAAGTTTTTTTAAAATGTTATTTATTTTTCTGTTCGACACTTTTTTCTCAGTGAGATGTGAAAATTCGAATGCAATGTTATGTCCAACTCTACATACAGCATAAAGTATGCTGATCTAACTAATAAAATATTTAAAAAACATAAACAGAAAAAAAGCTGGAAAATGCTCTTATTACAAATTTGTCGGAAGTAAGTTTGGTACCGTATATTATGCTAATATCATTCATGCAACTCATGAGTTGGACGAAAACGTCTGAACCGCTTTTTTACCGATGTGTAAAAGCACTGAAACTTCAGCGACCTAAAAACCAGATTATGTGTGTCCACGCTGTAATGAAAATTTAAAGCTGATGACTGAAATAAAATATGTAGAAGTGGATGGTTATACAGAAAATTAAATTTTAACGTTCATGTGCAATATTTAGTTATACTGGTGGCGAGAAAATTGGTTTTCGCTTAAGAATTAGTTGAGAATTACTGTTATGGGTTCTTAAAGTGTTACACGAGTAAGTACTTACTATAACACGGTATTTTATAAAATTTTCTTGCGGGGGTGTAAATTTTGATTGCATAATTAATATTAGATTTGTCTGGAGAAATTTTTTTTGAAATTTGTTTCATTGACTCATTGATTTCATTGACTGAAAATTATTGTTTCCTAGATCATATTTGTAATTTTATAAATAATGCTATCCTGCATGTAGATATAAAAATATATTGATAAAACGAGTTCAATTTTGTGGCACAATGTTTTCATTAGTAAAATTTTCCTCTCTATGAAATTACGATATAAGGCTAACTTAAGGAGCTTTTCATATTACATACCATTAATGTATATTAGGCAGAAATTTTGACATTGTATTATTTTAAGGTCTTCAAGCAAACACAGATTTAAAACTGATTTATCTGTAACTATCAATTCAGCGTTCTTTATTACATATGAATTTGCTTGAAATATTCCGTTATATGTGTGGTTTAATCTAAATACCTTCAGGGAATTCAGCTGTTTGTATTCGGTTACGTTATGTGAATAATTCCTTCACACTGCGGTTTATGTGATAATGTAGTCGTAGTGCAAGAAATCGTATGCGTCTGCGGATAGTGTATACGATACTAATAGTAGTTTAAGTTACTGACGTAGTTGTTAGATTATATTGTATTAATCATATAACACCAGAGAGTAGTTAGAGAGTGGAGAATTACTCAGACATGCTTAAAGTGAAGATCGTAAAGACGCAGTACGGAGAAACAAATAATGCAACTGCTATTTGCTCTAGTGTTGCTATGCTTGTATGGGTCTTATCTTTCCTGCTTTATTTGTAGTAATATATTTGCAGTGGGACCTATAAAACTGTAACTGTAAAATTTGTTGGATGATGGAAATTAAATTGTACCTACTAGTTATAAATTTTATTATTCATTTGATTAATACCACCGAATGGTTCCATATCGTTGGCTGAATGAATGTTATTTTCAATTTCCAAGTGACAGATCACGAGATTGCACTTAGAATTGAATAGCAATTGCTATTTGAAATGCAGTGTGCTTTAGAAAATTTTTAGGATTTTACTTGCATGAATTTGAATTCTGCCATATTTTAGAAGAGATATGAAATGCAATTCGGTACACTGCGAATTCTCGCTTGCTTTTATAAAATGGAAACATTAATTTATAAGTTCAGCTCAGTGGGAATAACATGGTCGGTGAAATTGTACAAATGTAACTGCAATGGTATTTATCTCAGATCTCGTAGATATTCAGTTAAATAGTTTTTATTTGCATTCTGAAAAAATCTTGTTCTGCCAACAAATAATTTGTTGAGCTTATACCAATAAATACGAATTTGTTGGGTTAACTCAAAAAAATTGTATTTTTTGGTATAGCCTCAAATTATATGTTGGGAGAACAAGATTTTTTTCAGAATGTGGAAATATTCTTACGAGAAAAAATGGAGGGGAGTTAAATACCGGCTCAATTATAATACACGACATATTGTCCTTATGCAGGAAACGTCCAACCTACAATTAGAACAATATGGCGTGATGTCCTATTGTGTTAATCAATGATTTTGTGTAACATAGTTCTTAAAAAGGAGGAACAAAGAAATGTTATTATTCGAATAAGAAATATCTGAAACTTTGTTTGTGTCAGTGTTTCTGTATTTTCTTTAAGACACCCTTGGGAAAGAGTATAATTGAACCAACACAATGATGTAAATTGTCCAAATTTTATGGAAGAGTTATTTACGTGCCATGCATTGAAGGAACTTAATAAAATAATGCAGCTAAGCTTATAATATTCAAAATTTTAACACCGTTCGATTATGATCTGATCCAATCAGGCATCCATAGGAAATTCCCAGAATGTAATATGAAAGCTAAGCACTTGGAAAATATGTGCTAAACAACCCTTATCTCCTTCCATCTTGTCAAAAAATATTTTAGAAAAAAGGCAGGGCTATTATAGTCCTTCTTTGGGCTATTTTTCTCACTTCTTCCGATTTCCTTTGGAAATTCTTAGAATATAATATAAAAACTTGGTTAAATACTTGGAAAATATGTGCCAAAGATCCCTCATACTCTTCCATCTGGTCAAAACAAACTTAGAAAGTTTTCAGGAAAAAAAAGTAAGGCTATTATAATATTAGTCTTCCTTCTTTTTTTGGATAGTTTTCCCAGCCAGCTTTTCTGTGTTAAATAAGAGTTTCCATAAAATCAAAATAGGTCTAAATATGAAAATTTAATTTAATTTAAATTTCTTATTTAGAGGTAACTATATTTTTCTTCAGATGTTAGTACTACACTGAAGTAGTTTATATATGCGCAATATCCTGTTGTGTTTAACTTGGGATGATGGGAAATTTCCATTAAAAGCTGAAAGCAAGCCGTTCAGAATTACTGTGTGTAGTGGTTATACGGAGGCATACAAAGGAAGACTTTGGAATTTGTTGCATTTTCACTTCCTATGTTGTATACTTTACGGAACTAAGATGTTCATTTGGATTACCAAGCCTCTTTTCTTGTTAGCGAGTAGGGAAACTCTGACGTCAATGACGTACAGTTTAAAACTGCTACGAAAAGTTTCGTCTTGTTACTGTAGGTAACTCCATCAAAATCAACAAAAGTTTGTGCGCCATTTTCAACTATGCATGTTTCACGTTTTGCTTTGATGGCTGTTATACTTTCCAAGTTTTATTCAGAAGTTTGGGAAATGACTGCCTTCTAACATAAAATGAACGGAATGAATAGAGTAATAAGGGAAAACGCTTGTAAATTTTGTAACATAATGAATAGGCTCTGCACTTTATTCAGCGTATCAGTGAACGCTATCGTGTATTTCATCTTTGATGTATAAATCACCACTTACATTCTCATAAATTCGTTTTATCGAAGTTGGTACAAGGGAATAACAGTACCAACACATTATACAAGTTCGTCTCTTAAGAAAAGAGGGCTTTTTAATATTTATGAATTCTTTAGACTACAACACAAAGGAAAACCCTTATTGTGAAACTGGTTAACTTATTTCATAACATGCATATAAATTTATACAAATGTTTTAACCAAAGTAAAAATAATTTAAATAAGTTCCCTTTGGTGTTGTAGGTACTTACGGATAATTCTTTGAATACTAATGATGGGCCCGGTATGTACGTTTTGGAGACGTATTCATCCATTTTATTATTTTATTCTATTATTTTAAGTGACAGAGAATGTATCTTGACCTTACCCTCCAAAAAGCCTTTGAAGTTGCGAACTCGGTATGTAGTTATTAGACAAGAGCATCAGTTAGGGAGTGGAGTGACCTTTTGCGAGCGTCCCCTTTGAACTTATGTTGCGTATGTGGGTCGCAACAAAATTTATCTCAGCCTCCGGTTTCCGCCACCATTTATTCTATAATTTCATTAGATATTTTTAAATAATAACTCGGTATATATTTTATTAAATATAGTATTTTAATATCAATTATCTAAGTAGGTACGTGCAGAACCATAAACTCAATTTAATTAATTACCTTTCTACTTAGTTATAGTTATTATCATTTACTAGGCTTGATGACAGCCACGTAGCTTTGACGATATTAGTATAGACTACGTAATTAAATAATTAACACAATTGTTCCTTGTAAACTGTGAATTTATTGAAATTATGTGCTTGGTATCGAATTGATTTACGTTGATAGGTAATTCGATTTTAAAAAAGGAAATTAATTTTTGTCTTTGAATTACAACCGATAATAAATTAATCTTAATCTCTCGAATTTAATTTGGGAGTTTATTGTCAGTTAAATAATTAACTCATGTAAATTGTAAGCTCATTTTTATTCCTATTCACCGATTCTCTAATTTGTTCGGAATAATTGCTAAATTAAGTATCCAAAGCACGATTCTAGATGTCGATATGTTAGTCCGAGTTTCCACTAACATCGGTACGGGTACGGAAAGCGAAATAAATTTTTATGTACGTGCTTATAATGGAAGCTGATATAGAAAGAGGAGACCACCAATTCCAAAGATTTATTTCCAAAGTTAATGTACTACGCTGTTATACTTTGTAATTGTTTCAGAATAAAATTAAAAATTCGCAGACGATTTGCTGTACATTCAGAGAACAATGGCTCCGGAATGAAAACAGAGGTTGTCTGTTTATTCCGTTTATTTATCATTAAAATTAAATGGTTATCATCAAAAATTAAAAACTTATAGGCTTATTCAATTTCATTTCTTTTTTACTTTATAATAAAATATTTGATTTTCCTTAGGGCGCGGGCGTTGATAAAATCCTTACAGCCTACATTTTATTGTCCTCTACAATGTATAATTTTTGTGAATTGCTTAAGAAATCTTTGAATTTTTATTCAATTAGGATAAGAGAATTGGAAACTTCCATTGGTGAAAGCTAAAGTTTTTTTTTCAAATTTACATAAACGAAAACGTTTTTGTTCCGCTCATTTATTGAGTCTACAAAATCCTTTTTAAATCCCCACTTTTACAGCTTTTTTAAATAATGTTTGTACACTGAAAACTAATTGGTGTTGTATATTTGTTAATTACAATTCATTGTATCCATCCAATTGTAGTTTAAAACTTTAAGCTGTAATTAAATCTCGTTTGAAAACAAGAAAATTGTAAAAGTTTTATAAACTAAGCTTAACTGTAAATTCAATAGTTTCCTCTGTTTTTATATTTCCTAGTGAGGAATCTTAGTAATTCAGATTAAACATGCAAATTTTGTTGTTGAAGTTAGGTTTTGACCCATAGATTTAACGTTTGCCTAAGGAATGTTATACTAAGATTAAGATAGTTTGAGTTGCAGTTTACTGCCTCAAGCTTTAATGCATCTAGACTAAATTTGTTAAACTTGGAAGCAGAATTTAGCAAATTTCGTTGGAAAATGTAAATCTTCTCAGTTAATACTTTACATCAATTTCTCTAGTGAAATTAATTATTTCAGGAAATATATTTTTAAGGTACTTACCTTAAATAATAAAATATGTGTCCTGGTTTAGAGGCTTCTTTGTAAATTTCCTAATTTAAATATTGACTGATTTGAGGTAGTACGTTATGTAATATTTTAGGGGGTTGAAGATCAGTTGAATTGGAATGCGACGAGTTATATATGAAACTTCGTGAGTCCTTATATCCTTTTTTCAGTTTCACCAGCATACGGTGTTTGATTAATACTGGTGCGAAAATGTTTCGCTTTCAATCGATTCGCTGTAATATTACAGAAAGATAAAACGATTTTGAACGCTATATCAAAATTTTAATAAGAATATGACGGTATAAATTTCGTCAGTTATTGCATAATCTAAAAAAAATAGATCTCTACTGTTGGAATCTCACAAGCCTGTTTATAATATCAACCAGTCAATTAACTTACATGCATTTGCATGTACACTAACTACAATTCCCTTTAATTCTGCGAGCACAAAATGCAGTCTATTTTCGTTTCCTAGGCAACCGCTTTGAATTTTATAAACGTCAGACCTTTTGTGCTTCCTCTAACCTATTAAGCTAGAAAGAAAGAAGTATACAGCTCTACCAAGCTTACAAAGTTGAAAGGGGTCGTGCCCGGCGCTGATATAGTTTTTTAAAGTACTACAGTCAAAACAAAAACATTCAGGCGGCAAATTTAAATACAGTGCCTTCATTAATGATTGATACCCACGTGACCACAAAATATAGGCAACCCAACTTACATAGTTGGTAAACCTTCATCCAATAATTCCCTAACTGATTGTATGTATGTAAATTAGGACAGACATTGACATTTTAGTTACTTAGTTTAGTTACGAGTACCAATCCTACCTGACTTCAACATTTAAATCTGAAACTCCCAAGGACACCACGGATCAAAGGTCACGTGGGTATCAATCTTTAATGAAGGCACGGTACATTCGTTCGAAGAATTCGATGATCTTCCGAATGATATTTCTGGCTTCAGATTTAACATTCCTACTTAACAGATTTTAAACGTCAGAACAATCTGACAAACACTGAAATTATTAAAATTTCAAAAGTCAGTTGGATTTTTACAGTGAATGTACTTTTGAGTAGGATTGTTTGCTATTGGTTGACGTATTGTCGCGTTTGGTTTTTAAAATTTAGTTGACATTATTTTCCGGAGAATTTGTAAGCTTGGTGGAGCTGTAACTAGAAATGCGCCAAAGCCAGTTGATTGTAAATGCGCGCAGTGGTTCGGACGAGCCGCAGTACTACACCCCACTAATTCACTGAAATGCCTGTGCCATCCCTCAACACAAATATTAGTTCCCAATTTGTTTCCTTGCAGCGCATTTAGTAACCACTCCTTTATCAACGGCGGCCATGCTTTTTTGACAGCAGGTTGTAGTTTGTTTCGTACGCTTCATATGCAACAATAAAACGTATTAGTAGCTAGTTGAATCAATTAATATAGACAAACTTTTCATTTTGCACAGCCACCCTTGATTAATGTTTATATTAAACACCCTGTATTAGTACTTCGTTTTTTATAAAACCTAAGCATTTATTCTAAGACTATTCCAAGACAGTTCGACTTCTATCTAAAGGCAATCTTGGTATGTCCTACATTCTCCTGGGTGAGTTTCCATTACTCTTTTTAAGACGCTGGCCGTTCCTTCGGTATAGGAACACGAGTCACAACCGCATCTCCATTGCAGCTATTGGGGTTGTTCGCATTGCGCCCGTGATACCCATCGAGATATGCTCTTAACTCCACTAGAGCAACTAAAAGCTGCTGTACTGGTAACCGGTGCTGCGTAGGTTAATACTACATACCAATAATTTAATCACCTTCTATAATAGTTCCGTTCATTGGTTACAACAATATAATCAAGTAGTTATTTAAGTAACGAGGAATGTAAAGGTTTATTAACATTCGAAGTCAAGTATTACGAACCGAGGCGTAGCCGAGGCTTATAACAATGTAAATAGTCACTACATTCTGTGTTTGTTTTTATATTTTTTCAGCCACTACGGTGATAACTAGCTTAACACAACATATTATATTTATTTGTCAAACTGATGAGGAAAATATTTCTTTTCTCCACCCGAACTCGAAATTTGCTTCATTAAATAGAGAATATTAAACATTCGCTCACTATTTGGCGATAAGAAAGTATTGCAAGTATTGTATGCGTATTACAAAGATTTCCTGCTAGAGAATAAGAAACTGTACATACTCGTACAATAACGGGTGTTTTTAAACTGTCAACACCCCAGTGAGTTATCGTCTTAGAAGCTTATTTTGTTACTATATTCAGCAAAACATACACAGTTAAGGGCGATAACAAAAAATTTCTTCATTTCTTCATCAATTTCTTTTATACAACTTATATTTAATAGGATTGTTTCGATTTGTTTACTTCCCAATAAAAGGGAATTGTAAAAAAGGAGTTTATTGTTTTACCCTTACGATTAATCCTTAGCTATAAGTAGCTGAGTCGTTGCTTAAACTTGATAGACTCTACGAAGTCGATAGTTTTTGCGGTGTCTGTATTTCAAGTTTCGGACTTAGGATAGTTTGTATTTTATTAAGTAAGCAAACACACTAATTACTGTACCATCGTTAACGAGTAAGTTACAGCTGTAGGCTATTTCAAATTAAATAAATTTAACATAATTGCTCGTAAAGCAAACAATAAAGTTGATTAAAGTTATTATTCTTACGGGGGTTGCCACTTCTTTATTCATAGTGTATTTTCCTTTGTAGGGTTCGTAGTAAAACGCCTAGCAGGTAACCATAAAACAAAGTAAACCTTGAGTTTAATCAACATTTAAGTGAATAGAGCGAGGTTTATTTTTACCAGCTAACCAATACGTGTAGTTGACCAATGCGACCTTAACAGTAAACATTTTTATACGATTTAAGTGTAGTACTACCTTTATTGAAGGATCTCGTTTCAAGTTAATGTTTTTTGGGTTGATAGTTACAGCAACCTCCTGAAATTTTAAAACCAATTAATCTAGTAATGGAAGAAATGGTATTAGATTTTTTTTAGGTTATTGAAGATTTTATTTTGCAAACTATCATTAATAGGATATTCTAATCCCTTTTTACGTACACAAAGCATGTTATTAGGTCATCATAAATATTAATAAAAATCAAAAATTACAGAAAGATTAAATTGTAGTTTTCTGTAACATTAGAACATTAACTTGCATTTGAATTTTTCGAATATCTTTTAATTTAATTGTCAACATATAAAGTTTTTAATAAACATTTTCTAACTACACATTCTTCACGCAAATTGTTACTTTCTAGAAAATAATTGCCCGAACGTTGGAAATATATTATCTTGGATACTCCTAGCGTTGCTCTCTGTGCTTCAGCAATTAATATTCTTGCACGCACATAACCATATATCTTTCGGGACGCAACCTCTAATGTAAGATTCACTATCTCATCTGAATGCGAATACCTTCAAGCTCATTTAAATACCATATTTTTTCTGTTCTCTGAAGGATATTACTTTGCATTTAAATACTTTTTCCGTCAGCAAATTTTAGGGGAAGAGTAAAACACAATTAGGAAGCCAGAAAAACTTTGATCATTTTTTTTACTTTAATATTTCATTGAATATTGCATAGAAATATATTAAATATAGTATATCACTGAAAGATAATTATTATCCAAAGAAACAAAAAAAATTACATCAACTTCAAACTGGAATTACTTATACTTACACATTTATTACTAATCAAATTTAAGTAATTAATAATGTAATGTAAATTAATTTTTAAATAATCGTCCTAGTTTTATTTATAAAGCTCTGCGACCAATCTCTAGCAGGTAGTGGAGTTTGTGGTTTTGGTTGATTCTGGGCTTCTTCTTCCTGTTCCAGAAGCATGCGTTGTTTTTCCCGAAAAGTAGCTAAACCGTTATCGAATTTGTTATAGTAATTTAAAACATCACGAACATCTTCAACTTCCGAATTTGCTACTGTAAGTAAAAATGCAGCTAGATCAATCAGTGTAGTGTCATCATCATTGCCGTTCCATCGAGGAATATGAAACATATTTTCAGGATGGAATTTAACAGAATCTTGATTCCAGTCGACGACTATAACTTTTTTTAAATCTCTATTTAACTTATCCAAGTTCTTTATATGGTGCCCATCCACGAAATGTGTTGCGTCTCGAACCAATTTGTATGTAATTAGATTTTTTGGATCCAATGCTTCGATTATAGGAAATACAGTCATTCCCTGTTCAGCTGTGTATACTACGATTTCATATGATCCACTCAAGGTTTCTAAAAAGTATTCTATGCCAGGACGTTTCTTGAAACGCCATCCTGTTTGATATGTCCAATCTGGATGAACCAAGACGTCTGTTAATTCCAATACCAACGTATATTTTGGTTGAAAATATGGAAACATTAACTCATCTGGTAATAATTTTTCCCTTGAAGGTTCTTTTATGAGACGTTTGTAATAATCCAGTTCTCTTAAAGTTCTGTATACGTATTGTAACCAGGTGGGCATTTTAGAGAACTCATCTCGCAATATACGACCGTCTTCTGCAATCGGGGGTTTTCCAAATTCGTATATTAAATACGTACCCAAGCAGATTGTAGAAACAGCAAAAAATATTATACTATACTTCATGGTTCTCCAAGATGCTTCTCGTGCTTCTTTGGATTTTGCACTTTCTGCCGAACCACCATGTTCTCTATTTTGCAATAATTCTGTAGCGATTAAACCGGTGACAGATGTTTTTACTCCATCTTTCGAACTTTTATCGGAGAAAAATACTCTAGGTACGTAGGGATTTCGTAACGACACTAACACTCTGTAACCCTTCTTGTCCAGCATCATCACACATTTATATTTTAAATAATTGTTCAGACACTTCACTGTTTTAATTAATCCAATAGACATGTTTGTAGAGTTGGTTTTGTCATCTATCAAATTATGTTCGATAAACTTCAAATGCCGGCGGTAAATAAAAACGGCAAATGTTTTTTTCCAAGGTTAGCCTTCTAACTTATGTAAATGGAGTAACGGTTTTGTTCTGATCACAGCCGTCTACGTGTTGTATCAACAACACTAATATGCACAGGTCTACCACGTTTGGGCTGTTTGCAGGTTTGGAATGATTTTAGTTTAGAATTTGATTTGATCGTTTGAAACAAAATACCGCTACGATATTAACGTTTACGGTATATGTATCAGTAACGATCTACCTGCGCCACAAGAAACGTATTTTAATTTAAACTTTAACTTAATTTAATTTTTCGCTTTTTTAATATTGAAAGGGATAGCTATGTTGACAATTACAATTAATAAGTTTATCCTTATTTATCCACGTGACAGTAGCGCCGCCGATGAAGATTATGGCGTCATTGTTGCCTTGTTCATCAAATTGGTTGGAAACTTCGTTTCCTGTCTGTATTTTATTTTGAAACTTAGAAAAATGAGTAGATATGGACTATATTTAGGTGTAGTCTTTCTTTTGGGTGGATTTTGTACAATAGCAACAATAGATCGACGGTAATAATATACGGTATAAAAAAAATAAGAAATATCCACCAAAACACTAATAAGTAAATAATGTTATTAAATGTCTGTATATTTCAACGTTAATATTATTTTAGATTAGAAAAAATAAGTTACCAACATATCGGAGTAAGTGAAAATTAGTTAATTTACAGGCAGCCCTTGCTGGCGTCACCATCAATCTTTTTAAGTCTTTCTATATATAATTATGGACTCATCTGTCATAACTGTCACTTAATATGAGATGAATTTTTTTGCAGTTGTTTTCATATAATAATTTTTTTGGTATAATTATGCCACGACCTTCTTGATTTTCGAGTTTTCAGACTCGAAAATCCCGACGGTCGTGAATTATGCTCTCCAAAACAGTTACTGTGGAATGTGGAAACTGTCTATAGTTGGTAAAATGTTACTTTAGCAGTCACTCCGGTCAAAACCACTGCGGTCATAATCACTTCAACAAAAACCACGCCAGTCGATAATCATTCTCGTAAACAATTCCTCCTGTAAATAACCACTCCAGTAAATAATCACTCCCGTAAATTTATAGATCGCTGCTGTAAATAATCACTTCCTTAAATAATCGATTCTTCGAATAATTTTAGAAGTAGAATGAGTTTTTCAAGGTAAATTCTATGTTTAATAATGTAGACTTTTTCAATTTCACAATTTCTAGTGCGATTTGTCAACTTCGAGTAGCAGGTACTACAATATGTACCAGGGTGAATGAGGTTAGGCGGTTAATACAATTTTGAATACAATGTCCCTAGCTGATGTAAATGTAAATCCACGAATATAAAATAAATTTATCGAGAGAAAACCGGATAGGAAATTTAAATATTCTGGTAATTTTCGGTTTCTACATTTTAGTTTTTAATTTTATTGTCCTAAAATAAAAAATAATGTGAATTCAGAACTTAAAATGACGAGCGTAACTTTATACAGATTTTATATTGTATAGGAATAACTTTTAATATAAAATTGAACATTGTCATTAATTTATAATTTACACTGCCCTTAACACCGTTACGTTTGAAAACTTATTCTCTTTATAAAGTTTTAAAACTATACATAATTATGTATAGTTTTAAAACTTTTCAAGATATTTTGATATTTGAAGGAACTGTTGTTTCTATCGGGACCACAAATAGAGATGCGAACATGGTAAATTAAAAGTGAACCTTTTACTGGCAAAATTTGGCTGAATACTGCAGAGTATGTAATTTGCAAGTAATGAAAAAAAAAAGTTATTTAAATCCACTTTGTTATATTAACAAGAATCCATAAATCTATGTGTACCCAAATGTTTGTATCGATATATGTACCTACTACCGTCAAACACGTTTTGTCTGGTAGAACTCCAGCAGTTGTAAACTTTGTTAGCTAACTTCAACAACAACTGTGAAGCTAACTGTAATGCAGTTTGAGCCCTCAGCGTTGTGGTTAACCAAAAACAAATCTAATATATTAATCTTAGGGTTCATACACTTGGGAGTATGCATTTCAGGCTGTGTATGCAGATGTTACCACTGCGACCCGAAGGTCCATTTCCTATAAAAAGTAAAATCTGACTTGAATTTGTAAATGTAATACCTACAGTCGGAAATATAAACGCGGGGAGAAGCAAGCTGCAATTTACATTTTATACGCAATACAATATTGTTAAGAAGAATAGAGAACTAATGTAAATATATTTTTGTTGCATGGTCATTCTCATCATCGCAGCTTTAAGTTCTGTTTAGTTCGTCTTACTTTCGTAATTATGGAAACAAACTAAATTATAGGTTATACATAGTGGATAATCTAAGATGCTATTAAATGAGGAATCAACATCATAAGCCTATAAACGTCCGGCTACATTACTTCAGGACATCAGCATCCTTTACCCAATATTTGGCGTAGCGATGCTTTGTTACCGGAGTTAGGCAACCCAAATTACATAACACGTCATTCAAATACAAAGGAAGGACTAGAAGGAAAATAATAGGACATACGTCGCTGCGCCGGTCTATACACCCAAAATCATTCAAGCAGTACCTACTCACTTCTGTACAAGATTGCCAACTAGCTTTAATCCACAAAAAGAAATTACCTCGAATACCGATAAATTCAAGTAACCCCAAGTATCAGATTTTCATAAGCATACGGGCATTTCTTCCAACAGCAGCTGTTTTCTTGTGCTAAAAAATATGTAGCTCAATCGAAAAAATATACATAATCAAAAATGACTTCTGTAGAATGAATTTTATTAAATACATAGTAACTTTTCATATAGGATGTGCATGTAGCAGCACTACGTATCATACGTTTTTTCATAAAGCGACGCGACGCCGACGCCATAAGATTATGCAATATTTTTATTACTCATAAACTGTTATTGCTTCAAGTTCCTATGAATGCTTCTCATGAAAAATCCGATTTTATTAAAAAATCACACATTGCACATAGATTTATAGAGCAGCTTGGTTTATAAAAGTTTTGTTAACAAACATTTTTCGTAATACTACTACATACAGGGTGATTCAAAAATGGCGCATAAGCTCTTCAGTACGTTGTAGGGGACGGTTATTTGAACTGTGGAAAAATCATAAAAAAATTTTAGCTGCTACATTTTTGTAGTTAACAACGAAGAAGTAAGTTGTAGATTTGGCAACACGGGTGCAGCTATGTAGTATATGAGTGGCTTTTATTTCCTTTCATTTACATAGTGAGCTTATTAAAAGTTTCAAACATCGTTGCCACATATTTTTTTCAAACAACTTGATACAAAAATATCAATTTTGAAAGCTATTATTTCAGGATAATGAGGTGTTATGAGCATTTTATTTATTACCCACTATGAAAAAATACTTAAATTATTTATATGAAATGATGAGAAGTTTCAAAATCCACATGAATTCAAAGTTGAGTTCTCAACTTAACTTCTTCATTTCTCAGCAAATTAGCGGCTAAGAATTTTTTTACTATTTTTCCTACACTTCAATTACTATTCCCAACAACGTACTGAAGAGCTTATACGCCATTTTTGAATCCACCCTACTTTTCAAACTATATGCTGGAATTATAATGTTGACTCACCCTGTATGTGTAAATCCATGGAATCGAAGCACTTATTCGAACTAAATCTGGTTAATAGTATTATACAAAAGCTACAAACCCTACCTATAGTAGCTAGTAACTTAATTCAAATTTTGTCTCTGAGGATTTCAGAAACCCGAATTCCCGAATTTGGCTCTGGCTTTCACAAGAACTTCCGTGGTTGACCCGCCTTGATTTAACAAATTGTACTAATCTAGTTTGTGATTTTGGATAATTCATTTAGTCCTATCAGAAATACGAATTCACCCTTAGTAAATACTGATAAATGTTTGATACTGCAGATAAATCTTTAAAGAGGGAAATTACTTCGCAGAAACAGAAGCACGACAGTTTTTGAGGACTGTTTATATTGCGATATTAAAACCAACACAAAAAGGAAAAGAGTAGGTACCCGACTGGTTTGACAAATATTTTCATTTTATTTCCTATCTCCTCGAGTACTTTCTGAAAGATTGTAATTTCGGTTACTACAAAGTAAACAAGTACAATTCTGTACAGTAGGATTGTCTTCCCTGTGCAGTTAATTTTAAGTAGCGGTCAAAAACTCATTGCTGTTATTTTAAAAATAAACGTTTTATCGAGTCTTTGTTACGATAACTACCTACTTATTTTGTAGTTGTATAAAAAGGTTTTCTTTTAATTTAGAAAAGTTCCAATAATTCACCAAATAGAAACAAAACACTTTAAATAATAGGAATATCCAGAAGGTTTCGTGTCAATTTAATTTGCATGCACGCTTCTATTTAGTTCTTCAATATCGATACCATCGTTCGTGCGTCTAGAAAAATTGTCTTTGCACGTGCAAGCTGTGACCGACTTAACAACCTCATTTACCTTAGCCATCTGTACAAGGGTCGTAGGGTGAATTATTGACCATAGCATCATTCTGGACAGTCGTAATTTATGAAGAACTGTGTTGCACGCAACTGAATTAACGAAACTTTAACCTTTAATGTAGACAGAACGTTACTCGAAATTCCTGAAAGTGAACTTAATTGTCTTTTTATGAAAATATTTGAAATTCCTCTAACTTGAAATAATTTTGCATACTTGGCACGAAGGTAAATAGTGATGCAAATTTAAAATTTGGTTTAGTGCTAATTTACACAATATTTAAAAAATTATATAAATTTACTGGTCAAGGTTAGATTAAAATTGGGTTAATATATTTTCTGTGAGAGTTTTAAGTTTAATAACAACATCTCAAATACCTTACATTTAAAAATTCCAATCGCCTAGTTTCTGGATCGGATTTAGTCAGTTAAATGAAATTCGTGAACAAAATTAATCCAGAAGCCGTATAAATCCACCCTGCGGTTTAATCTGTTATCGAGTTAAATGCCGCTATCCAAAACAAATCCTTTCACTTGAATTTCGACTAATAATTTGTAATTTAGAAAAACTGTAGCAGCTATAGAATTTGTTTGATGCGCTACTAAGCTTGTCCATGTCCATCATACATAACTAAATATAGACGGGTATGTTAATGTTAGGTTGACCAATAATTTATATGTATAGGTTTCAGGGTTTTACCAAAATTCAATTCAGTTACTTATTTAGAAAGTTTTCAGTAGAACCAAGCGGCATACCAACATATAATAAACTGACAAAAGTATGAGGGTACACAGCAGTCTGAAGGAATCCTAAATGTAGGTGATTGTCCAGAACAGTTAAGAAAGAAAATACTGGCATGCGATAATCCTTCCGTACCGATAATAAAAAGCTAGAAATCGTAATAAGGTAAGAAATTCGCAAGATTATCAAAAGTTCGATAGAGTACAAAGAACAAAAACATAAGATAGCACAAGCACAATACCATCAAAATAAACAATAAAACGAAAACATTGCGGAAAGAATTTGAATACTGAATGGAAACAGCAGAAGTATGTACAAGTATGTACAACAAAAATATAACAGTAGCTATAGAAAAATTTTGAATTTTGAAAAGGACATGAAATGTAAAACATACGTAGCTTTATCGAATATGCTCTGTATCTAACATTTATCGGAACATATAGCTGTATCTCCTCTAAAATAATGCTTGTATAGATTCAAGAAATTTTATCAATAATGTGTAAGAAAGTCACACTTACATTTATTAACAACGACAACCCAAAAATACAATTCGTATGCAAGACGCAACCTACAAACAGTTTCTACTATCATACCTCCCAAACTTTTCACTTTAACTTTGGAGGACATTGTAGCAAATGTTGTATGAATTAAATGAACAATCAATAAAGGTCGGATAATAAACTGTTGTACGTTTCTAAAGGCAATTATTAACCCATAAACCTGAAAGGGAAAGTATTGGATATGTGTACTCCCCGCAGTGATATACAGAGTGGAAATGATGGTTAGTTAGAAGTATATGAACAAACTGAAAACAGATTAGCGTGGTATGGAAAGTAGTTTTGGAGTTAAGACTTCATGATTTTAGAAATGGGCAAATCCATCAAAGAACAAAGGTTATAGATATTGCAAAGGAGAACGCCAAACCTATGACCGTTAAGAGATCGAGTTAATGAAAGGATAGTTAGACGTTGGACATATAGTTCGAAGAAACTGAATACAAACCTCATGGTATAATTTAAGAGAGATTATGTCAAGAAGTGAACGGATGTGGTTGGAAGAAGACGAAGATATGAATATTACATGAAATATGATTTTTATTTTTCATCTCAGTATACAGGGTGATTTCTAACGTACGGAGGAAACTGAAAGGACAATTAGAGGAGACCAAAATATAGTTTTTTTTACAATAAACTTTTGATCAAAATCGAATAACAAGAAAGTTACAGCGATTTAAAGTTCTTATAATTTAACGCCCACGTTTTGAGTACCGCTGAGCTTATTGTATTCGCTTTTACATCAGAAACACTTCTCACACAATCTGATAAATTGCTGCTGTAATTTTGACTTACCTACATGATCAGCTTATGTAAATCAGCGGTTGTCAATAAACGAGCACCTATAACTGTATATTTTAAAGAACACTTTAAATAGCCATAACTTTCGTCTTATAAAAATTTTTACTGAATGTTTTTTAATTAGCTTACAAATATACAAAAGTTGAATTCAAAACGTAAATAATTACCGTATTTCATTAAAAAATCCTCAAGTTTATAAGAACTTTAAACTGTTGTAACTTTCTTGTTATTCCAATTTGATCAAAAGTTTATTGTAAAAAAAACTATGTTTTGGTCCCCTCTACTCGCCCTGTATACATAATGATTTAATAACACCTATGCGAAGTTGGTTGTTGTTCCATTTAAGTAACATGGAATGGTAATGGGAACCAACTTGACCAATATTTTATTTTAGAGCATTACTTGTTGTCGGTTGTGAAATTATACACATTTTTGTTATTATATTATTAATGTTTTTCTTGTTATTACAAAATCGTTTCGTTTGTCGTATTGAGAACATTTTGAAGAATTTAATATTAAAAGAAAACGTTTTTCTAAGGTTATATAAAAGAAATTAATCGTTTCATAAACAGAGCGAAAAATAAAGATCATAATCATCTCCAAAGTTCATAAAAGGAGAATGAAATATATCGCAGGGTTGCGATAGGCGGTATATTAATTTTAATATCGGTGGATGTTTATTGCGAAATAATGGAATCTGTGCTTTGATGATGTGTTGACCGAGCACATCTCGAGGGTCACAAAATGAAGAAGCTGACAAGCTATTACGTGCAATGATAAGTATACTTCTCGCCGCACCACTTAACATAAATTCAATCAATATCAGCTGGCGCTTCGAAAAGGGTTTGTCGGAACCTTGAAAGTCCCACAACTGCAAATTTCGAAGATAATGGGCATCTCCATTATCTGCACACGACGTTTTTGCATACATTATAAGAAAATTTTTGACGTGTCTATTAAACCCGTTTGATTTGTAGCGCCGTTAAGTTTTAAAATTCGTGATTTTGAGCTAATGACCAGCGTAATTTAAGGATATGTAGCCGATAAGCTGGGAGGCGAAAAATAATTACGTTTTATTAAAATTTGTAGGAAATTGGCGATAAGGGAAAAAGATATCGACAGGAACTCTATAAGAATTTATACGGTAATTGCCAATTAATTAAACATGAATCTGCTGAAGATTATTAATGGAAGTAGAGGAATTTAACTTTCAGTTAGGAAATATTAATTTCAAATAAAATCGACTAGCTTCTAACACATTATTTTACTTCCCAAATGGTTTTAAGAGTCCACATTTTCAAATTACATTCTTCCTTGTACGGTACGGTAATAAGGTGAGATAAATAAATAAGATCTTAGTAGTTCAACGAACATTGTAGCGTTATTAAACTGAAATTGTGGATCCGATCCCCATAACCATATCCTTTCAATCGACGTTTTTTGGTACAAAGTTTATTCAGCCTAAACTGAGCGCAGAGAATAATAACCGGCGGTTTGCATTATGGTGTTCTTTGCACACAATACCTAGGTACATATTACACCGCACATAGACGCGGCTAAAAATTTATTACTGTTTATCTAAACCCCGTAGGCATTTAACATGCTATTAAAAGGGGTATTATTATTAATGATCTATAAATTCTAATGTATTGTTTTAAATTAATTCTGAATGGTAGTTGTACTTGATTCATACAAAATATTTAATTTTTGGCATAATTAATTTATTTGTTTAAAAAGAACTACTACGCTTGCTTTTAAGGGGCTTCGGAAATCTTGGAGGCGAACAGGAAACGTTTGTTAATTGCCTTAAAGAATTATTTATAATCTTGCTATTAATCTTTTATTAGTAGAAATTTCACATGACCTGCAAGTTGATATGATTTTAAATTCATAATTCGTTCTGTATAAAATGTGTGTGTTAGAACCTCCGGGAGTGTGTATACTTCAACGCAGTTAACATGAACTTTAAATAAAATGAAGGCTCGTTTGTATAATGAATGCACTTTTAAATTCGTGTTATGCGGTTATGAAACACCTTGTATAAATTAGCTTTAATATAGGAAAAGTAATTAAATCAGTTAATTTCAATATTTTTAATTGACTTATATATACCCTTGAAGAGTCATCAACGGTACTTGATATTTAATGTAAATTAGTAAGAGTCAGTTGAAACTTACGTAAGTTGAAGAATTTTGTGGAATTCAGCGAAACCGGGGTTTGAATATTCGGCATTGGAGGCAAACCCACTTAATTAGATTACATTTTTTGTGTCAAGGGAAATTCGCACAAAAAATTGGTTTGGAAAATATTTTGTACCTATATAAAAATATTTTTAGTAGTATTATTTTTGGTATTCCACATATATTGCAAACCCATACGTTTTAGTGTGAACTATGGTTTTACTGTGAGCGAAATAATATGTAGTACACCATTTATCAAATTACCTGTATAAAATGTCCCAAGAAGCTATGTTTGGTAAAATATTACATTTTTCTTAAAATTGCGGCGGGGTTCACTGTTTTAAAGCAGTGCGGAACATGCCCACTAAATTATCAGTCGCTTTTACCCTTCAAGTAAATATTTTTAAATTAAGTCGAACGGATTGCTAAAAGTTGCAAGACAGGCCAAAGTTGTAGCTTCCTTTTATAATAAAGTTCTAAAGTTCTAACCCGAATTTCCGTTTTTTGAAAGGAAAATTCACGGAACCTTCAAGAAGATAAATTAGGGTTGATTAGGGTTATTTTTTAATCAGCTTCACCAACTAAACTCTTTCTCTGTGGTATGTATTTAACTAACAGTTATAAAAATGAAATAAGGGATACCTAAACTTAGGAGTTTGTTAACTTGTTCAAAATTTTTACGAAAAAAATTAAAACTAGAATGGGGCTGGTTATTCCATATAATAATTCTGTATAACAATACAATATCCATGTTAGCTTTTATATTTCTTAATAACTAATTCTACAATAGGAATTTCTAATAAAAAGCAAGAGAAGAAGCGGTTTTATTAAAATAGATTAAATAGCCGACAGATGAATTGGGACATTGCTGAAAATTGCAGGATTTAATTGAAATTCTTTAAGCAGTTGGTGAGACAATCAACACCTATTTCACGGTTATTACACAGTATTGCAAATTAGCAGGACGCTTTTTCACGGGGTATTAATTTAATTTTTCCAGTCTGTCAAAAATTTGCAATAAATAAATTTGTATTTGTATATTTTCAGTATTAAAACTGAAACGCTGTGTCATTTGAATATTTATTAAGCCTATTAATATAATAAAAGCAAATGTGTTACAGCCACGGTACTAGATAACTTGTTACAGCAAACATGCTGGATAAGAATAAATAATGTCAAAGACTATTACCCATTTAATGTCCGCAATTGCAAATAAACTTCCCAAAATTATTTAACATAATTCATTGTATAACACATTTATTATTAATAATATAATACAATATTTTTATTGTAAAACGTAAAACGTTATGTGATTACTAACAAGTAGGTGTGTACCTACTCTTAATATCAAGATCGGCTTTTTAAAACTGACATGTCAAAACGTTAGCACATTTCTTGAAAGACCTTTAATACCCCCGTATATCCGGAGTTCAACCTAGCAGGAAATTGTGAAACCATATTTCAACGATGAACAGATTCAGTCACATACACACGATCCTGTGGCAAACCCTGCCGTTTGCGGAGCTTTTGGTGCGGATGGAGTCATGAAAAGTCTTTCGAAACTACGCCGCCGTTTAAAGTCTGCTTGAATGAGGACCGCCAATAAGTATTAGTAGCTTCGTATTTTGAGACATCATCTGCCTTTTGAAAGCACTTTTTACCTTCCGGAGCCACAGTTTAAGTGAATGGAGATGCAGTGATGCTAGACGGATCCGGATGGGCGTGGTGATGTTGCTTAGCAGCGCTTGGTGAGGGTAGAATTTTCCGACGTCGCCAGTTTCGTTACTGCTTTGCTAGTGAAAGCTGTCTGAAAGTTCACTGAATGTATTGCGATACGTTAAATTGATTTTAAGGCACGTACAGATGATAAGTGATCAAAATCGAAAGCCGTATTGTGTGCCGATTTATACAGAACTGCTGTAAGTTCGTTTTATCGCTGTCTTAAATTCCATTTCGTGTAAATAGGTGCTATAAATAAGGGTAACAGGTGGCTCCATTTCACATTTTCTTTTATATTCGATTAAGTGTAGACGGCTGACCAAATTTCCGCTACTTCTTATACACCAAAGAGCACATAAAAATTTAATATTTTCTTTAGTGCGTATGTGTTTGCTTAAATGAAATTGAAAGTTTTGTAACCAGTTAATAATTGATGCTTGTATAATGTGGGAATAATATTAATATCTAAATTGATTCACAAATGAAACGTTAAATATTTAATAACTTTATAGCCCAGGTGGCAGACAAGTTTAAGTTTCTAATACAAAAACATTGTTCTCCGTTGTAGTAAATTATTGATAGCAGGAATCGTGTTCAATTATGACATTCAAACCGCTCTTAAAATAAAATGTGTCAAGAGGATAAATCAATATCGTTACAATGGTACGTAAAGCTGTCAGTTTCTATTTTGTTATTTTGATCTTTTTTACCATATCTTACATTAATTGAATATTCGAGTTGAAAAGCATTTTGTAATGCTAACTGTAAAATTATTAGTTAAATCGTAAAATAACAGGTTAATTTATGAAACTAATAAATCAAGAATAGTCAGAATAATCAATTTTATGCATACAAATATTTAATCATGCAATTAATTTAACTAAATGGAAGTTTTTCATTGAGATCGTAAATGTTATAATTCATTCCAGAATAGTGGCTGTAAATTAATTTCTAGTAAATGGACCAAGTGGGTCAAACACATTCTGTTGCATCATTTATTTAGTTAATGTAGCAGCTGCCCTCCAATTATTTTGTATATACCCTTTTAGGACATTATTGTGTTATATCTTCTTGGCAACTGAATATCTGAAAAGCTTTTCTTATTGTTTTTATGAAAACATTAAACTAAATCGTAAACCACATTATTGTTACATTTGTAACAAGTTTTACAATCATTATATGATTTTACAGATCACTGAACTGATCTTTATTGGTGGAGATGAGATCTACACTCTGAGCTTTCAGTTATAAAATAAAACTAAAAATGTTGCATTCAACCTCTAAAGCAACATTTGTTTTATAAAATGGATCTTCCATCACTGTCAAGTCCTACCTGCTTTAGGTTTGTTCCGCAAATGCAGCTATTAAGGACAGTTTAAGAATAAATCTTGGCAAAAATTGCTTTATAAAATAGATGCCTAATGTTTTACTTGAAAAGTGCTGTTTGGGTATTTTGTTTAATAACCTACAGACACTTGTATAGGTATTGATAAAAAATATAACGTTTGGAGTTCCAATAACTTTCATATAACTGTTCTGAGACTGAGAGAGACAACACTTCTTCTAATTGTGGAAACAATTTAATACTGAATTAATTAAGCAACCGTTGGTTTATAATTTGGTAGGATAAAGACCCATATTTTATGTAGTATATTTTATAAATAGTATCGATAATAGCACTGATAAAGTTTTTACTAAAAACCAGTAAAACATTTATACAGGGTGTCTCTAAAATATGGTGCCATAGCTTAACCACAGATTCCAGGGATCAAAATAAGACGATTTAACGCAACTTACCTCTATCCGAAATTGCTTCGGTAAAGCGCTAGCGAACACCAAAGATCTTCAAAAAATTTCTATTTTTTTAAATAACAAAAGATTGTTTTTAGCTATTAAGATGAAATTTGGGATGTAATTCTTTACTGGAAAAAGGTGTTTTTTGACATCTTTTTTTTGTTCAGGAGGGTCGCGGAAGTGGTCAAAGGCTGACCATCCACAGTCAAAGAAGCTCATATCTTTTTAACAGTTCGGCTAATAGTTTTCAAACTTTTTTTACAGAGAGACATTCTTATTTCAAATATTTTTTGTCTCTTATTCGATTTCGGTATCTGCCATAGTTTAGGTTGAAAAAATTATTTTGATTGGCTGCAGTGCGTTTCTTAAAACAGATGTAGTAATCTAGTTGTCCCGTATGTTGAGAAATAAATCACGAAGAGACAATTTGATATAAAGTTTATTACTAACAAGTATGTAAAGGGTGGCGCAAAATAATCTGAACCATTTCTCAACCAATATGGTTCAGCTTATTTTGTACCACCGCTAAATTAATAGATTTACAGTAAATGCTCAATGTGACCACCATTTTCCCGGATGCAAAAGTTGATTCTACGCAAATAATTGTCTCTTCGTCATTTATTTCTCAGCATACGGGACAACTAGATTACTACATCGTTTTAAGAAATGCACTGCAGCCAATCAAAATATTTTTTTTCAGCCTAAACTATGGGAGATACCGAAGTCGAACAAGAAACAAAAAATATTTGAAACAAGAATGTCTCTCCGTAAAAAAATTTTGAAAAGTATTGGCCGAACTATTAAAAAAATATGAGCTTTTTTACCTATGGATGATCAACCTTTGACCACTTACGCAACACTCCTGAACAAAAAAGTGATGTCAAAAAATACCTTTTTCCAGTAAAGAATCACATCCCAAATTTCATCCTAATCGCTAAAAACAATCTTTTGTTATTTAAAAAAATAGAAATTTTTTGAAGATCTTTGGCGTTGAATAGCGCTTTAACAAAGCAATTTCGGATAGAGGTAAGTTGCGTTAAATCGTCTTATTTTTATCCCTGGAATCTGTGGTTGAGCTATGGCACCATATTTTAGCGACACCCTGTAGAAAAGGTTTCTTCAAAGTAGGTATTATTATAAAGTTTTGGTAATCTCGGGGAAACTTTCACCCTGTTTTAGCAGGAATATTAAATTTTTCATGTGAAGATTTATTTAAATTACTTAACGAAAGCGAAATTCGAGTTTAGGAATTCCTTATAAAGTGTTTTAGTTAGTTTTCATTAAACTCCTACAAACGTTAATAGACCATAATTTCCGTTAAATGTACTACATTGCCAGTTACTCATGTAATTAGCGTTCCATTAAGCGGAATGAAATGTAATACCCAAGTAAAAAAATCAAGGTAATTTTGTAACGCAATTACGAATTCGTGATAAGAGGCTGACATTGTATGTTATGTAAATATTAAATTAAAGCGTAAGTAATTCTCATTTAAACAAATATTTCTACTGGAGTTGATGTTTGCATGTAACTTGACTTCCAACAGCAAACATTTTTTGTATAATTACCGAGCTTTTGAAACCCTTGATTAAGGATTTTAAATTTAATAATCGATGTTAAATCATTACAGTTTTAGTTAAACTAAATAATGGAATGTTTCAGGATGGGAACAGTATAAAATTAAAGGAAGTGTTAGTTTAAATAAAAGGCTTTAACTATTGGTAGACTGCAACTATGAGGTATAAGAATACAAATTTCTGTAGTACGTACCTACCTTTAAATGTTTTTAGAGAATATTTGAAAAAAAAATCATTATTCTAAACGATTTTGTAGAACGGTTACAAAAATAGATTATAATTTTGGTCATACAAACGCGTATATACTTTCTTAATCAAGCTTTCTAATTTAATTACTTGAATAATGTATTAGGTTTTCCTCTTCTAAATTTATTCTTAGGTGATGAAGAATTGCGTATAATTTGTTCAGATACTATCTCAGACAAGGGAGCGTTCCAAAGGGAAAGCTTTGCCAGCGTGTAAGCGTAGTTTAGTTTTCAGCAACCTAAGGGCGTCTTAACACTTCCAGGGGATTATCTCGCCATTTAAAATTAATCTCTCATCTTGGAGTTAGCAACCACTACCAATTTTCTTTATTGATTTATAATTTAAAATATTCTTAAAGGGTTACTCCAAATTACAAAAATTCAGGTTCTTATAGTTTTATTTTTCAATATGTAACGATTTTTAATCTCACTGCTTAATAATTCAATTAAATGGGTGTCTGTGGAGGTTTTTTTTTGTATGTACTGGCCGGTTACTTCAATAAAAGTTAAATGCAATCCATGTTACATTACACGCTTTATGGGTAGATATTAAAATGGAATGGGAGACTTTTATGATTGGTATTTTATACAATAGAGGTACCATTCCATGCTCATGTATTATAAGGCACTTAAATCTAATAGCTCTATTACCGTAAAATTTTGTGTTAACATAATTGAATATCAAGTTAATAGTTTGTGTAAGGTCTGTGCTTTAAATAAAATAGAAATTTTTACTTGTCTGGTGCAATTTTTAATTATATTAACACATAAGGCAGATTAATTAATTAGTAAAATGGAACATGTTTTGTGTTCACGCAAGGTTTCTAAATCCAAAGTATATAGAGTTTAATTTGCATATTAGGCGCTTAATTCGGCGGTCGTTTTTAAAGCCCGATAGTAGCAAGTTTAAACAATGAATCCTAAAGTTCATCAACGCATTTCCCCTAGCTTTGTTTCAACTTGATTGTCTCTTTATCAGGAAGTCTAACACACTTTATTGCTAGGGTACACTAATTTAAAAATCTTATATATAACTGCTTCAGAATACTAAATTTTACTGCTTAATAAATCTCCATTTGGAATCAAATTTTCTCGGCACGAATTGCATATTCAGATTGAAGCAATAAGTAAAAACCCTACAGGCGAATAATTCTATAGACTTTGCTTCTGTTTTATTATTAACCCTAACCGTAAATGAAGAATTTTGGTAACTGTAAAAAAAATTTAAAATAATCAATAACCTTTTGGAAGTTTTGTCTAAATCATTTGCGACATCAAAGTAGCAACAAAGAACCCATCATTTAACCGATCGATATATTCGTGATCAAATTATTTCCCGTGGGTTATAGGTTGTTTGTCCTACACAAAGCAGGAAAATGATGTACTGTTTTACTTTTTAGGATATTGCTTCTGGCAATATTGGAAAAGTAGATCACACTCCCATCGACCTCATTTACGCCGTACCTTTAGCATATAGGCGTATGCTGTTGTTATATTTGTATCTCATTTGTAAATAACCTCCAGCGATATTAAAATTTTATGATTCTTCTCCTCTCTCCATACAATTTTTGTTGTTGTTCATATGATGATCATTGGTTCTTATGAAATGATTGATACATGATGCAAAGAAAACAATTCCATAAAATATACTTCAATTTATTCCAATATTATGTTAGTTAATAATAATATCAAGGCACAACGTTTAATTTGTAGTTCGCTGTACTATGTCGGATGTGTCGTACTTAGTTAGTATGCAGAACTTACGAATAATTTGACAGAATATCCTCCTGTAACTTACATTGGTAGTACACTACTTCCTTTAACCGGAAATTGCTTTTACACTATCAAATATTGTGTTTAGTTCTAGCTTCTTGAACCATATCTCATGTTTCTTGCATTTTCCATGAAAGCTTATCTTAGGTGTAGCAACATGCATTAATTATTACCACACTAATAGCAATAACCAATATTAAAGACATAAAGCTTATAATGTTTACTTTAAATGCCCAATATTATTTTGGTGTACCAATGTGTATTTATTCTGTATCTTGTAGATAGCAATCTAGATTTTTTTTGAGCTGGAAATCGCCAAAAGAAAGTGTACAGTGACCAAATTAATAATTTCAAGAAGTTAGAGTAGAGGTTGTTATATCATTTAAAAAATCGAGTTTTCAGTACCAAGGCCGGTCACAGAAATTCAGACACCGGGGAAATATTAGACAATAGCCCCTTAACTCTCCTGTGAAAAAGGTAGAAACATTTTCAAAACAAATTACATTGCCTTGAAGATCCCTTTGCTGTTTCGGACCCCAGGAATTAGTTCCGTCTCTTATTCCCTTCTGTTATCGGAACTGAGACGTACATATAACTATTATGATAGGTAAATCATATTGTACAGAATGTTTGAAATTATGGGGCTAGATATAGGAAAATATGTTTTTGGGGATGCACAAGATCATGGTTTATAGCCGTTTATAGACAATTATAGTTTCTGTCTTTGGATTAAACATTGTATGACATTGAGTAAATGTTTTATTTATTTTAGCGACGTACAAACATTAAAAGTACAAAAAATGTAGGTAGGTATACCTACTATAGAAAATATTGAATTTTGTATATTTTTATAGTTGAGTGAATATCAGCGAATTAATCAAAAAATACCAATCTAAGGTGACGAACCATTATTCCAGTAATTGATTTTGTATTACTAATAGAAGTTGGCTATTTTTAGATAATACAATCCCGAATTCTTGATTCCCAAAGCTTTATTTTGCTGTGTTCTATAGAGTGGTTTCGTGTGTGCTTATACATTACTAATAAAAAATCAATGTCAACATACATTTTTAATATTGCAACTTTTGTATTGTACTCATATATAGATTAGAGATAAAATATTATCAGATTTCGTTTCTTTTATTCCATTACGCTATTTAGCTATTCCACACGCTTTCGCTGTTAGAGGGTTAAACACTAACTTCGAACAAAACTCACGTGCAGTAGTCGATATCTAATAGATAAGGTCTTCAACAAAGTACGCATCACGTAAAAGATTTGTCGTAGCTTTAGGAGCATTTGGGGACTCACGTTTTGGTATATTCTGGAAACGCATTTTTATGGTGCCTATTCTTGTTATCTACCATATCAGATATCTTCAATTTCTGTCTATGGTCAATAAACGCGTTTACCAATATTTTCACTTACGCATTTTATGATACTTAAAGGGAACATTAAAACGATATATGCGTTAGATTATTAAATTTTTTTGGTTTATTGTATACGGTGCACTCCATTTATAGTGCAATATAGACATATTGTATTGTAAGTTAAATGGTCCGCCCACTTTATCATTGGAATATAGGCAACCCATTATACATTGCTATCGGGTTTTGCCATGTTTACTGATTTTAATTATTGTTTTTTTTTTATATTTAATACAGAACAAGGTTGAAAACTACCGATTTATTGAAAACATTATTTATACAGACCAAGAAAAAATAGAAATGTGTACAAATTCATGTGTTACTGTTTTACGTTGATTTTTTTTCTTGTTGTGCCACACAGCCTGCACTTGCAAATTTTCTAGATATTCTTGATATCGTAGACACATTACGGACTGGTCTGTTGATCTGAATATTTAATATGGAAGGATGATTTTGTATCAATTGTACCACTTAACAGTTACATTAAATATCCGTTTGAAAACCTAAAAAGTAGAAGCAATACAAACCACAGGCTTGAAGTGTTTACGTAAGTTTTATCAATAAATCACCGAATGGAGCAAACACCTGCTTTAAATTCGCTATAAATTATTTATCGGAAGCAACTACAACCAACCCGAGAAAGAATTATTGAGGTAGTAATTTTTGCTAAAGCTGAAAAGTTAAAAGCCGTTTTCAGCACTTAGAAAGTAGTAGGGAAAATAATTTCTTCTTAAGATTTATTTATTAGTTTTGGAAACTTCGTATTTACTTACACTGTATTGGTTGAATATTTACTAAATAAAAACAACGTAGTATACGATCGAATGCAGAGTGACTGACTGAAACGAGTTTACCGTCACAAACAGTTTCTTTGTTTACAGAATCCTGATCACCCAAGGCGCTTTTTATCAGCCCTGTTTTCCTTTTGTACTTTTTGTTCGAAAACCTTATAAGCTAAGCTGACCAATGACCGAAGTTGAGATCTATACAACTGCTATATTGATTTCCTGCGGTGGTCTGCCAAAATAACTCAACTGCCCTACAAAGAAATGTAACCCTGACTAGTTAATGTTTCCAATGATACGATTTTACCGTACCGGTCTTCCTAATTTATTCTTTACAGATACAGTATCTTTGAATTGGTTGGAATTTTCCTGAATTCCATTCTCCATTATATTAATTACTATTAGCTGTTTCTTTACAATTGAATTGTTTTAAATTAATATATGATTTGCGTTTGCCTTTGTTCAAGTCCTGTATTTTTTCTTTACTTTTGTATTGAACACATATACCGAGTGGGTACTTTCAAAGCCGAACATAGGGGAATTGCATTGTAACTGATCTTTATATAGATTCCTGCTTGCCATTTAAACCCACAAGGATGGTATAATGTCTTTATTATAAAAAAACCTCTGCTCGACTGAATACTCGTTATTATTCATATTATTTGATATTAATAACAGAAACATCGACTGATTTCAAATAATTTAATTGACAGATAAAAAAAAGTTGACAATCATAGCAACCTATATTATTTCATAATAGCATTATTTTATAATTTTTTTTACAGAAAAAGATAACTAAGTACTAACATTTATTGGTACCATCGTATCCGCTGTATTTTTGTCGTTCTATTCATACCATTACCACTCTTGTGGTTTTAAATGGCGAGCAGGAATCTATTATAAAGGTTAGTTACAATGCAATTCCCCTATGTTCGGTTTTGAAAGTACCCAGACGGTATATGCAGATTTCACAGTATTGGCTAATATAATATTATGGTGTGGTGTTGCATATGATAACAAGGGTTGACATAAACAATATGCTGGAATATTAAAAAACACTTCTATGAATTAATGATGTCTTGCGAAAGAGATTGAGGTTTAGAACATCCTGTGTTTTTTTTGTACTGTTATATATGGAAATTCGATCGGTTTTCAGATACTTTTAATAAAGGTCAAACATTTAAGGAGCGCATCTTTAGGTGCGTGCTTGACGGCGCGGCGCCAACGTGTTAATCGCGGGGACGGCTAGGCACGAGTCCGTTTAGGCGGCGGCGCCAGTTTAGGCGCGTATGACTACCGTCTAGTGTTCCAAAAAATTGACCCATTCTCTCGTAAGGTTTTTGTGTTTAAATATTCCATTTCTTTTAACTGAGAATTTTGTACAATAATTACATTTATAGACAAGGTCCCAGATTACAGATTAGCTAAAAATGGTATATTTATGTAAAGCTCATTTTAAATTCTTATTCACTAAAGTTAAATTTCATTAAAATTTGTCTCAAATATCGTCACACGTATGTTTTTGGTAAAAGATTTCGTCTGGATTGCACTGTATGCTGAATATGATTTTGATAATTATATGGCTGATTTAAAAGGGGTAGATATAAATAATAAATATTAAATAAAATATCAATTTCAACTGTAAATAATATTGAGTTTATTGACTTTATTCGTATTTCTGTATCCTTGTGCCATTGCCAAAAACATGTAATAATTGAGTAGTGATTTATGTAGCATACTTGATGCCATTGAAGTCAATGTCATATTTCAGAAAAATATTAGAAATAAAACAAATAAATGGAAAGTTATCTTCCATGGAATCAAGTAGTTGCTACATAAATGATGGAAATTGATATTTTGAAGAATTTCAAAAAAATAAAGCTTAAATTCATTTGAAACTGATATCAGAATTAGGGCCAGTTTATCGACTTCCTTTTAAGTTAACCAACTGTCAATTATGTTAATTATGGATACGAATTGTTGCAAAATCGTATCCATGACAGTTGCTCAAGTTAGACGGGAACCACACTGCGCCATCGTCCATGATCGATCGTTCAAAATAACTAATAATAATGGATACAATTATTATTATTGTTATTTTGAACGGTGGATCATGGACGATCGCGCAGTCTGATCTCTGCCTTAACTAAGGATTGATAAACTAGTCCTTAAGCAATCAAACATGCTGCTTGTTTTTACACCTATAGACTTAATTACTTTTCTTTTAATTTTACGATTGGTTGACAATTTTTCGGAATGGCGTGGTATAGATTCAAATGAACTCACTGTATTTGATAGTAGATAAGTGCATTAATTCTGCAGTGGTCTAGTAATTAATTCTCTTTCTTATTGCTCTTGCAAGGAATAGCAGATATTTGGTAAAAGATTAATGTTTTGTAGCATACAAATTACTCCTTGCTGCGCCTGTATAACATGCAGTAGATTTCTACATACCCTAACGTTGGACTTATTTTTCAATTGTCAGTACAGAAAACCGCTTAATTTTTCAAGGTTTCTACACTTCTGAATAATATGAACAGATAAACATGAAAATCATCATTTTGAACCAAACCTCTACAGAGCAGGAAACTTCCGGTCACCAACCCAACCCCGACACACGTAATTATTGTGTCCGACTGCATCATAAATTAATCACAATGAAACGGCTGGGCTGGCCAGTATGAAAGTTGGCTTTTATATTGATCAACAAAGTTTCATAGGTTAGCTAGGTTATATCTTTTTTTACGCTTATCAGCTTTACGTAGCTTGAGGTTAGCAATAGGTTACCATATTTACATTACCAGTTACTGATTAAATTAGGTTAGATATAGGTAACTATTTTAATTTGCTTAAATGTTACGACCATGTGCAGGAAAATATTTTACACAATCGCACAATTACAGTATGAAATGCTTAGAATTTTAGTTCTGTTTAAATATTAAGCAAAGGAAAATATTCACCACGCGATTCTGCATTAAAAGCTGATAAGATAGTTAATTATTTACGTAACAAGTCACGAAAGTAATATTTTATAGGTTGAGGATGTTTCTTCCTCCCAGCCCTGTAAATACACTTTCATGAGTTGTTACGTATAGTGTTTTTTTCTGAAAACGTTTTAATTTTCAAATAATTAATTTAAGTCTTCAATATTCATAATTACGACCGATAGTAGGGAAAGCATAAAATAAATGAAATACTAAATTGCATATGAAACATTTCTAATTTACTTAATTAAATATTCACTTGTACCTACCTACGTAGCTACAGGTTTCAAAAAAGAAAAATAGAATCTATTCGAATTCGATTCGCGGTCCATATTAGAAGGACAACCGAAACCATAATGAACTGAGCTAGCGCGTCGCCGTCAATGATTGTGAATAAATATTAAATTTTGAATTATTCTTTAATTTATATCATTTTATTCCATAAAAACATAAACGGCTTGTAATTTAATATAATTATTCCTAATATTAATCATTCTTATAAATAAATATTTTATTATAAGCGGCACGAAAGTGCTGCTTTCGTACTTTCAGAAAAAAATTAATTATGTCTATTTTCGTTAATATACAGGGTGATTCAAAAATGGCGCATAAGCTCTTCAGTACGTTGTAGAGGACGGTTATTTGAACTGTAGAAAAATCATAAAAAAATTTTAGCGGCTACATTTTTGGAGTTAACAACGAAGAAGTAAGTTGTAGATTTGGCAACACGGGTGCAGCTATGTAGTATATGAGTGGCTTTTATTTCCTTTCATTTACATAGTGAGCTTATTAAAAGTTTCAAACATCGTTGCCACATATTTTTTTCAAACAACTTGATACAAAAATATCAATTTTGAAAGCTGATATTTCAGGATAATGAGGTGTTATGAGCATTTTATTTATTACCCACTATGAAAAAATACTTAATTATTTATATGAAATGATGAGAAGTTTCAAAATCCACATGAATTCAAAGTTGAGTTCTCAACTTAACTTCTTCATTTCTCAGCAAATTAGCGGCTAAGAATTTTTTTACTATTTTTCCTACACTTCAATTATTATTCCCTACAACGTACTGAAGAGCTTATGCGCCATTTTTGAATCACCCTGTATTAAGATTAAATTTTTCTAATTATAGTTTAAACATTTTTGCGTGCTTGTGTAAATTGACGTTGTGTAAGTTCCATATAAAAAATTTATTATTCAGTTGGCATTTAAGTTTATTTAAGTATTCCTGTGCTTTAAGTATAGCCAATGGTATAACGATTGCATTTTGTGAATTCTAAATAATCGAACTACCTAATTAATGACTTCTCTAATTTTATTGTTTACTGGCATTCAAAAAGTTTTTCAATATCTGACTTTATTGCTGTGATTTAATCTTTGTTTAGTTCATTTAACTTCTTTATCACTTTATTTACATTTTTCTAATTAACTCTCTATTATGATCCCGTACTTAATGTTCTGTAAACATGAATAAAAGCTAACTTTATGTAAATTTTGAATCATTACATAACGGATAGTGTTTTGTACCTCAAACGATTGTGTATAGGAAAGAAACTGTAATGAAAAATCCTGAAATGGCATTATTATGTTTTCCTTTTAATACCTTATACTACCAGAAACCACAAAATTTTTTAGAATTCAATAACGTTTAGGTATAGTGTATAGTTAGAGGTATTGAAAACTTCAGACAAACTTTCTTCTCAACTTTAATAATTCTCTAATACAAACCGTAGTTGAAATTACTAATACCACTTGCACTTATTATTTTTAATATTAAGTTGAAAGTTTCCAAAGCATACTGTAATTTTCAAGAAACTTAGTAGGTACGTACTTACTTTTATTCTCTTCGGAAAGTTTTATGAAGTCGTTTTTTGAAAAGAATACTACAGATCCCGGATAATTACATTAATTTGAGGAGCGTTTTTGTTTTTAGTACTTAGTGTTATAAATACGAACAGAGTAGAGATTTAAAATAGAATGACGATTGATTTATTCTTGTTTATATTCTTAACATCTACCAGAGTCAGGTTTAAGCAGGAGGGCGCCCATTGCGTCCATTTGAGTTCAGTCCTCGATGGAAAGGCTGCTATGCAAGCTAGTAAATGGCCCTCCGCCCATTGCATCAGTTCATTTCCATCTCCATCCGTTCAGTTCAGTTTATACTGAAGAAGGACGTGCATATCCAACAAAGTTAAAAGTTTTCAGTGTTCGATATGAGTTTGATTACCGAAAAATTATTGATTGAAGACATAAGAAGACATACCTATTTGTATGATCAGTCAGATAACAATTATCATGATCTGACCATGACAAAAAATGCATGGGATGCAATTGCGGACGTGAAGGGAATTCCAGCGACAATACCTTTTTCTTCCTCATCAGATGAACTAGACATAGTTATTATATGGCAAATTGATAAGCATACAATCTTTGGTTTGGTACGTTTTCAACAGAAACTAAAACTGACCTGAACGGAATTGCACTGAACGGAGGCAATGGACGTGCTGCTTTAGTCGAAATAAGTAACGACACACTAATTATATTTCATGGCCAACCCTTATCGAAAATTCTGTTGTACTAAAGATCGGCTGACGATGCGATTCTGTTAACAAATACTTTGAAAGCCATGCAACAATTGTGGTTTAAATATCGAATAGAAAAACAAACGTAGTATACAGGGTGTTTTCTAAGAACGTTTAAAGTATGTACGAGGTGAATCCTGGTCAAAAATTAAGGGTGCTTTTTCATATACACTTGTATCATAATATGCTTCCCTGAAGAGTTACGCCTCTTCACAAATGGTTTTTATATTTTATCTCAAATTTGGACAAAAACAGAAAAATACAAATCATATAATTAAGAGAGATTTCAACGAGACATATGAACAAAAATACAAAATTGAATGAACGAATAAAAAAATAATGAATAAAAAATTAAAGGACTGCTGCAAATGACCTCCTTCCGACATAATACGCCCTTCAATTACATTCAATTTTGTATTATTGTCCATGTATCTCGTTAAAATAACTGTTAATTATATGACTTGTATTTTTCTATCTTTGTCCAAATTTGAGCTGAAAATTAAAAACCAAAATTTTACCCAATTTTTGAAGAGGCATAACTCCTTAGGGAGATACAAGTTTATATGAAAAGGCGTTTGGATTACTGCAACCTGTTGATAAGTTAGGTAATTTGGATGTTATGGTAATGAACAGTGTTGTACGGTGGTGCGAAGATCATAGAAAAACGTTTATAAAACAGGGTCGAAACACGTTCTTGAATATGAAAAATCAACCTATGATAACTGCAACTAAAAGAGTACAAATAATGCCAGTTACAATTTTCAATTTCTTGTACGGTAGTAATGGACATCTTTCACCACCAATAAGCAATAAGTTTGAAGCTTTGGAAATGTCAGTTTATAGACGAATTCTAAAATATATTTTGCGCAGATATAGTATAGAGCAAACAATGTAGATGCGTTAAAATATAAAAAAAAACACACAGAACTTAAGATTACAAAAATATTACCTACTTTGCTTATACAGTGTGTCCCACGATGATGAGTACAATAAATAACTAACTTATTTTTTATTTAATTAAGAGACTTCTTATGGGGCTTAGTTATGAATAAACTTTTTTATGGTACGAAATAATTTTTAACGTTTGCGTTGGGCTTAAAATACTGTTAAATGTACTATTTCTTCAGTCAGGTAATGTCAGTGGATTAGCTCTGTTAATGCTTTGTTTTGCAACGTGTGTTGTGTGTAACATGTATTTAAGGATTAGATCTGCTACTGGAGATTTAAAAAGAGTCCTGTTCATATGGATTCGACTATACATCACATAACATTTAGTAATTTTAAAACGAATACCACCATGAGAATGTTTTTAGGTAACAAAATTTAGAAACAATTATTTTTGTGTAAATTGTTTAAATTTTATAACTTGTAATTTCACAAAAGTTTGTTTTAAAAATTCCAGTTACCAACCTACTCTTGAATAACCAGGCTTTAAAAAATGTATGAAATTTTCAAGGCAAAGAATAAAATATTTTTTTTTATTTTATTCAAATTATTTTCCTCTAAAAGATTTTAACGAATTAAAAAATCAAACAAAGTAATTAACTAAATTTGAAAATTCCGACTTTTAAAATTGGCATCTTTAGCTCCTTATAACAACTCTCCGTTTTATTTCAATCGGGTGGTTTTCAGCTTCGGCCTTCAGACTAGTTGCTATAGTAACCTCGATCTTGTACCGTCGGGAATGACGTCACAATCAATCGGGGATTGCACTACAATAAAATCAGGATAATGAAAATGTATGATCAGAAATTGTTTTGCTTTACGGTTATTCTAAAGATACTTTCAGTATTGGTTTTATTAGATCTTTATTCTTATCCGCTAGATTTTATTTTTTATGTATCTATCTGTCTTATCCGCTTCAAGTAATTTTTAATCTTTTTCATGTACAATTTTAGGTATTAACATGTTTTTAATAGTTCTGTTATAAAGTAGATGCGTCCTTGTTGATGTGAAGGATGTAAGAGTATATAAAAATTTATAAAAATGAAATATAAATATCCTTGAAGAAATAAACTGTGGGATGATTTAAAAAAAAAGAAGTAGGTATGTTGAAACACCGCCGCCGCCGCCGTCTGTAAATATTTAAACTGGACCAGCTTATGTATATCCAGCGGATGCTTTGCAAACTTCCCGAAAGATATTCGTTTTTATTGAGATTTAATCACCCCGTTTTCAAGTTTGAAGGATCTAAATCTCTGAAAGCCTGTAGGGAGATAAAAGGGCACATTTTTTCTTATTTTTTCTGCTTTTGCAGGGATTGCTAGGGAGTTAGTATATTAGAAGACAAAACGTGTACAGTATTAAGATTGTGCCTGCGCATGTTAACTTCTTTGGAGTAGCTACAAAGCGAAAACGGAAATTTAATTTCAAGTTGAAGTAAGCAAAAGCAGGAAGGTAATTTAGGACAAGACTGCATTGCATAATTCTTGAAGCACAGGAAATTACAATTAAGGAACAAGGTTGGCAACTTTATGAATTTATTCTTATGTTGACATGAATATGATTTTACGGAACACAAGCTTTCATGAATGAATCCTCATGATTAAAATATGTCTGAATTCTATTTAAAAAAAACTGCTAAAAGTAACACTTCCCTCATTCTTTTATTATATGACATGCACTATGACAACTACTGATGTGATGTGTCCCGCCCCTCCATGTAACATTTAATCTAAGGTGAAAGACTAGCAAACATGACGAGACCAGGATTAGAACCCGGGACCACTTGGTTGTTAAGTGAACTCTCATCCACTTAACCACCGCGAACTCACTTCCTTCGTTAACATTCATCTCTGATTTTCATGAATCGATAGGATAAGTGCTCCCAATTCTTTGTTATCTCTTTCATAAACTCATTGAAAAAACTTTAATATCTAAAATATTCTGCTTTTATAAAGCGACGTCAATTAAAACAGAGAGATGTTTCCTTAATTTCTGCAGTAATGGTGCAAATATTCTTTAATTAGTTGGCTGATGTTTTGAAGTTCTCTTAAAATACCCGTTTTAAGTTTAATTCAGCTCTATCTTCGCCGTCACTTTAATTAGTATACAGACGATTAACTTTTGCACTTACTGTTCGTTTTAAATTGCTGTGTGACAAAGGAAATTTCTTTATCTCATTTTAATACCTTAACATTTAGTAGGATATTTGTGACTTTTACTATTTGGATGTTACACTTTATATTATCAGTGTAGGAACCAAGTGTGCAGTTTTATTGTAGGTTTATGTTTACGGAACGCGAGTGGTTGTTGATATTTCTAGAATGAGAATGAGACTAATAATTATTTAAATGAGTCTTAAACGTTACTATTTTGGTACGCCGTTGTTCTTAATTTACGTTTACTTTCATCTCATCTTGTCAAATTTAATTGCACTTCCAGTTAAAATTAGCTTGTCAGGTTTCTATTTCCTTTTCCTACGTTTATATTAGTTCTGATTCTTTTATAGCATACAAAAATCTGAACTTTAATTTTTCTGTAAATTAAAAGGTCAATTTTTAAAATTGCTCGATAGTTATTAATAACATTATGGCTTTTACTAAAATGAACTGTTAAATATTAGAATTTTTGCAATGAATCCTGACAGTATATTTGATTATTAAAATGCTTATCCTTTAAAGCTAGACCGGATGGCACTGATGGACGGGTACTATATTAAAATCATGCAGATTAACCCTTTTAATAATAGTTTAGGGTGAAAGTGGGGATAATGTTTTCAGTGAACAGATTTCAGGGAAACGAGATTAATCGAATGTTGATAAGTAAACTTAGGCATCCACTGCTTTATATGTAGATATCTGACAAGGGTTTAGTATATCAGGAAACCTTCCCAATGTAGGCCTTTCATGTATAGGATTACGCTATACCAGAGCATGTAATTGCTATTTTCAGTTTGTAGTTAGATTTATAAAATTTTGTTATAATGAATTAAATATTTTACGTAGTTTTTTAAATTAATTACAGCCTCTGTATACGTTACATAAACTTCACCGCGAACGTGTTGAAAGTTCTGTAATAAATTTAACTGTAAGTAACAGTTCTTTTTAATATACAAGTAATTTTTCACTTTCAAATATTAATAACTTTGGCTGCTGTTTTTTACTAAGCCTGATAGCTTATTAATTATAATGCCTATGCAGATAAAATTAGAGGTGTAAATAGAAGGGTTTGTATACGACCGTAATATTCGGAATATACAAACAATTTTCATTACCGATGCTTGAACACAATTTCATAAACACTCTCTGTTATTTAAAGTTTTTTTAAATGTCATGATATAGTTATAATTATATAATTTTTATTCCTAAGCTATTCCTTAGTCAGCACCTGCAAAAACAGTTAATTTCTCCGTGAATATTTCGACAAGGTTACCTGTAACGTAAAGATAAGCATAATCAACACCTGTACGGATTCCATTGCGATAAACTAAAACTTTTTCCAATTCTACGCAACAATTTTCTTTCAGTTGAGCGGTTGCCGTTGGTGAATGATGTCGAATGAAGTGTTATTTTTATCGTAATTGTTCGGTGTGTAAATTTTTGCCTGGAGACTTAAATTTCTAATGTGGTGGATATCAGTTTTTTCTCTTAATTTGCTTAAGAGGACTATATTTATTCAGTAAGTACATTTTTTATCATTAAATATAAAATCTTTTTCCATATACGAGTAGATTGAACATAAAATACCCGTATACGCTTTTCCATAAATACATACGTTTAGAATAAAAATAAGAAATTATAATAAAAAGTAAACTCTTAGCATAGGTTGAATATAATTTTTTAGTAAACTTATGAACTGGAACTAAATGTTTAACCTTCGGTGACATCTACTAAAAGAAAATGTTCACATCTTTAAAGTTAAAAACTTACGCTTTGAAATTTACACTTTGATCCTAATTAATACAGATGACATAGCTGTCACTAACCCATCAGAAAGTTCTAATAATAGACATTTTATGTGGTATAAATCCTTCTTCGTGCTCAATAAACAGGCAAGCGAATGTTAATATACTCGGATGTAGTACTGCGTATTACAGTTGAAAACATGATTTTCCAAAAGTTAATACTGGACTACTATTGAAATAATATTCTAACATATGAAACTATTAATACAGTCCTACGCGAATTTTCACGGTTTACTAGTTCATAAAATTTCAGAAAACTTGGGAAAATGTAATTACATAGGGTTAACAAATTAGCCACTTGATGTTTGCAAAACATAAGCCTTGTAAACGTGATGACGACTTTATAAGAGGGTTCACACACAAGTAATTCCTTTTGTGTTAATTAATTTGAGCGCATCAGACAACTTCATTATGAATTCAGTTTCAGAATTTGTAATAAATATGCAAATATCGCAATAGAATTTGCTTTTGTGTAATATTTCTATAATGCACACTATTATACCAGTTCACATCTCATTTACCTAAATTGCTTTTATGTTTTGAATGAAATTGTGTTAAGTCTATCTGATATCCGTATATCTACCGTTCTCCGATTTATTTTAATTCATTTTACCTGGGGGTTAACAAATCTGAGCAGCAGATTATTTTTTGGCAGATACAGAATTTCAGTTTACATATTTATTAGGGGCCAAATCTACGCCTGTACGTACATAGGGGAGCTATCTATTGCAACATTTTTGAGGATTTTTTACAGCACCTCAAAAAGTTGAAACTTCCAAGTCCTACTTATCCCCAAGTGACACAATCTTTGAACTATACGCGCAATTTCGGGAAACTGGTTAAGTTATGATGATCGACCCAAATAATTTTCCTACGCTGAAACATATACCTACGTTAACGTTATGTTGGAACAAACTCATCGTAAACGAGGGTCACTATAATAAAACAATTCTGTAAAATACAAATAAAAAATAAATAAATAATGGAACAAACTGATATTGTACTTCTGGCATAAGCAACAAATTAAAGGACAATTCGATAATGAGGTACCAGCTTTGTACTTAATTTATTCTACAGGGTGTCTCTAAAATATGGTGCCATAGCTTAACCACAGATTCCGGGGATCAAAATATGACGATTTAACGCAACTTACCTCTATCCGGAATTGCTTCGTTAAAGCGCTACTCAACGCCAAAGATCTTCAAAAAATTTCTATTTTTTTAAATAACAAAAGATTGTTTTTAGCGATTAGGATGAAATTTAGGATGTGATTCTTTACTGGAAAAAGGTGTTTTTTGACATCATTTTTTTGTTCAGGAGGGTCACGTAAGTGGTCAAAGGTTGGTCATCCACAGTCAAAGAAGCTCATATCTTTTCAACAGTTAGGCCATTAGTTTTAAAAAATTTTTTTACATAAAGACATTCTTATTTCAAATATTTTTTGTCTCTTGTTTGATTTCGGTATCTCCCATAGTTTAGGCTGAAAAAATTATTTTGATTGGCTGCAGTGCATTTCTTAAAACGATGTAGTAATCTAGATGTCCCGTATGCTGAGAAATAAGTGACGAAGAGACAATTTATTGCCTAGAATCAACTTTTGCATCCGAGAAAATGGTGGCCACATTGAGCATTTGCTGTAAATCTATTAATTTACCGGTGGTACAAAATAAGCTGAATCATTGATTCAGAAATGGTTCGGATTATTTTGCGCCACCCTTTACATACTTGCTAGTAATAAACTTTATATCAAATTGTCTCTTCGTGATTTATTTCTCAACATACGTCACAACTAGATTACTACATCTGTTTTAAGAAATGCACTGCAGCCAATCAAAATATTTTTTTCAGCCTAAACTATGGCAGATACCGAAATCAAACAAGAGACAAAAAATATTTGAAATAAAAATGTCTCTCTGTAAAAAAATTTTTAAAACTATTGTCCGAACTGTTAAAAAGATATGAGCTTCTTTGACTGTGAATGATCAACCTTTGACGACTTACGCTACCCTCCTGAACAAAAAAATGATGCCAAAAAACACCTTTTTCCAGTAAAGAATCACATCCCAAATTTCATCCTAATCGCTAAAAACAATCTTTTGTTATTTAAAAATATAAACATTTTTTGAAGATCTTTGGCGTTGAATAGCGCTTTAACGAAGCATTTTCGGATAGAGGTAAGTTGCGTTAAATCGTCTTATTTTGATACCCGGAATCTGTGGTTAAGCTATGGCACCATATTTTAGAGACACCCTGTATATTCTGTAAAGCAACTAATATAGTTTAGTTTATTTTATGTATTTTGTTTATAGAAGCTTTAAGCTTTCACGTTGATGTGAATTCAAATTTTGTAAAAGAGAAACATAATAGAACAAGAGAAACTAATACATAATTTATAATGCAGCTTTCATCAGATTTTTCATTTTTATGTCTGCATCATATTTCGATGTTTGTATATCTTTACGATCCTTCCGACAACGTGATGAAAATGCGTCTTTTCGTTATCAGAACTATTCTTTATATAACAACGACACTGAACGTTAAAATAAATAAAAATTTCGTACCATTCCACTTTAGAAACTAATTAGCGCTTCTTGAATAGAGCACTTCTAAAAATTTCGTTAGGGATTGCGATTTGCTAATGCCCCTTATAATTTACTAATTACAACGAAGCATTTACTTAATTAACAAGGCTTTCTTCCAGCAAAAAAAGAAATTAATGCTGCTAATTGTTTGGGTTTACGCATTTAGCAAATCCAAAATTAATTTTTCCCTTCTCTAAGGATGAATTAAAATTTAATGTCGCGATATTTCAAGTTACTCTGTTGTGATTAAAAAATAGGCGCGTAAAAGTATTAAGGGTGTAATCCTCCATTAATCTCAGGATTTATTTTGCTTCTTGTTATTGTTTAAGATTTGTTGTGATTTTCACTGATAATGATAATGGTTTAAAATTGTTAACACTGCAAATTGAGTTAAAACTATGCATTATGATACGACAGTTAAAAATGTAACAGAAATAATTATAATCTAAAATATTTATTTTGATCATAAATTTTTAAGAAAGCATATTTTTGATAGTGCTGAAAATTACAATATTTATCTTCCTGTGATTTGTTAAAAAATGCGTTAGATCTTCAGTCAGATTTATTTATGTTAGAATTTTGTTGTTTTTCAATCTTCAACACTGTTTCTCTTTCACTTTCTTATTGTACACAAACGTCTGATTATGTTTGTACGTACCCATCTTGTTAACATCGTAATAACAGTTATATTATAATATGTAACTTTACTTTTACATCAACCTTCAAATCGAGGGCATTATCCTTTGTATACGTATTGATGATGCAAGTCTTCTCTAAAACTTCTTGAAAAGTTTTATCTGAACTTTAATTATTAGTTAAATATTAACTTATTTTACTAACTAGCAGTCTTTACTGTCGATCGTTATCCTGAAAATTAATTACCAGAACTGAATGAAAAGGATTTTTTAATTTAATTATTTTTTTTTTGTTCTTTATTAAATTACACTTTTAGAATACTAAAACCAACAAGGCAATTTGTAAAGTAATTTTGTCGAGCCAGTAACTCGAGGGAAACTCTGCCTTTGATCCTAACAGAACTTTTACAGTTACGTTTCCGGTTAAGAATATCTATTGAGTTCGTGTACATAAAATGAATTTCCGAACATTTTCTTGTAAACTTTATAGTAACGAGCTTTGGTGAAGAATATTTATTATTATTAAACCAATTCAGAAGAATTTTCATTTGACAATTCAATCTTTTGTTGATGAAATCTAAAGGTTTTAAAATAGCCATCGTATTCGGGTTGCAATGAAAAAGAATATTTGATGAAAATCTGTTTACTGTTCATCAATCTCCATAGCTTCCCCATGCTGTATCCTTATTACAGTTTCAATACGTTTTTTGCACTACTTTCAGCACCAACGTACGCTATCCCTTGCAGACATTCATCATGTTCAGATTGCCTTATTGGATTTATGGCACTTGCGGCTTAACTTCTCTAATCTATGGAAGCAGCTTGAAACGTAACACTTGCCCTCATGAATCAGTATTTGAAGCCTCGCTGTTTTAGTAACGTGATAATCCCCGAGTGCTTTATTAGAACCTACAACCTATGATTAAAACCCGCGTGCATAATATAATATTATTCCTGTTATAATTCGACGCTGTGCAATGTGGTGGGATAGCTTTGACCTACATAAATGTAGTTTACAGTCTGAAAACTGATCTTATGAAAATTTAGCTAGATTTGTAAAAGCACAGCGTAGGAGTTACGGCCCACTGTATCCTTCACAAATATCGATATTCAACTAAATGCCAAATTTTGTACTGCGTGGCTGCAGAAATAGCAAATGAATTTTTAAAGATACCTCTGGCTAACTTAAAGGCGAACTAATTTCCAGTATGTCGAACAAATGTAATAAGGGAACGATCTAATAACCAAAAATTTTCTGTATTCTTTTAGCACTAGTTATCGAAAATTGCAAGGGTGGAGGAAGGTTCTTAATGTTTGTTCAGCAGACTTTTAATTAAGTTTGAAAAAGTTACCACTTTTAAAACCTCAATTTAAATTTCTTTGTAAAACCGGGTTAATTTTGTGAAACGATTAAACCGAACAGACCTTCTCTTATAAAAGATTACCAAGACGGCATTTTTATTAGATTTTCATTTCCACATTATCGAATAATTAGGATAATTATTTTTACCTTAGGCACCTTGAAAACAGTTGTTATTTTTTGAGCTAGTATTCGACAACAAAGCTTAACAGTTTTCTGTTTTAGTAGTCGCTGTAATTTGATTTTTCTGTAATGCCAACACTTTCAGCATTAAGAAAATATAGTTAATGATGTTATCTTAGGGAATCGTGTGTGTCGTGTATCTATTTAACCTAAATATTGTTAAACTAACTTGTATGACTGAAATAATACTTCAGTTTAGGTAAAAGTATGTAGTAGCTTCTTACTAATCAATTAGAATCTACAGAATTCAGGTACAACTGCCTGAAAAATAAATTTCTAGATGAAAAAATTTAAAAGATTAAATCGCATGTTGAAATCATTACAATAGATAAAAATTCTGAATAATTCAATATTCTGTATTTTTATTCAATATGTTCACAAATTTGTTAGAAAATTATTTAGTAATAAGGCGGTTATAACAGATTTGTAAAACGATTAATCATTTTTCGCAAAAACTAAATTAAATCGTAATTCAATCCAAATAAAACCAGCTGTAGGTAATTATTTTCAATATCGGTAATTTTATTTATTTTTTGATTTCTTTCGTACAGCACTTTGATCGCTCAATAAAACGTAGGTAATCTGTATTCACAGGAGCGTACGGTAACTATAGTTAAATTACCAAACCATACATACGAATGTGGCACAGAATATTAGTTAATTATCAGAAATTTTCACGTTTAACGTGAGTTCGGTAGTGAAGCTGCACTGCTGTTGGCAGTTATTGCATGTTCACTGCCTACAATTTATGGATGGCTGAAAAGTGGCTGTTAAAATCAAAACTGATTTTCGGAAATAACAAACGGTAGTTAAATTTTCACAATAGAATGAACTGTATTGTACTCAGTTAGAGAACAGAACTAGATCATTTGAACTGTAATCTGTAAGCTTATTAAATTTAGAAAATAGACTAATTTAATTAAATTTAATAATTAACAGGATTTGTTACCACGGATTTTAACAATAATATAAGAACTAGAAACTAATTTTACCACAATCTAACATTAAACCTATGGAACATACACGGTGATTCAGAGGTCTATTGCCAAACATTATAGACAGACAAAAAAAAGTCATATGATTATATGACCTATCTTAATTATTATATTGAGTTACTTATGAAGAGTTAACGTTTCGTTTTATACCAAAACTTACCTCCAATTATCTTATCACAATCCGCTTGATTAGCAAAACGTATTTCAAACACCAAACATAATAATTTTGTCAAATAGTTAAAAACTTGTTTTGTTTGAACCAATATGAAATGGATAGGTTTTGGTGTATTTGATTTTAAAGACGATTGTTTATAACTAAACAGGTGGTGAGTCCACCTATTTTGCAAATGTAAACTTTTCAAACGCAAGTGATTTAGTAGGTCTTGTAAAGATGCGAGTAAAAATTAATTTCTTCTAATTCTGAGACGTAACTAAAGTGCTCCACATCCTACACTTATCCTACAATCATACTACGCTCTCATTTTCCAAATTTTCTAATTGCTAAATTTGGAAGCGTCGTTATAGCAAACACAAATAGCTTTGCAAATGCTTAGAAACCACACAAATTTTTTTATTAAAAATGTAGTGACACTTAAAAGGGCGGCCACTGGGCTTTTTGTCGATAGAGGGCAGCAGCCACAAAATCTTTGTTAATTTTAAGAATGCAGAAGTCGAACAAAAACGAAAAATTTGGATTTTAATTAAGATTTTCTACAAAGCATTATTGCAACTTAGGTAGCCACTAAAAATTTTATGTAAAATGCAGTTTTGATTCTTAATTTAAATTCAATTTGAAAATTAGCAAAAAAGATTTTTTTATGATATTAAATTACGTCAAATTCTGTGAATACGTTAAGTATGGTCATACAGAATGTAAACTTCAACTCATTAACGTTGGATAATAATGTTTTTTTGCATTCTCAAAGTTTCTGTTTGACCTTTTGTCAAACAAAAACTAAAATAATACGTACTATTAAGGCCCCTACACATTACACCGGCCGTCGATCCGGCGGCCTACACAGTCCAGGCCTGCACATGCCAAACTGCGAGTGTGTATGCGAATCCGGCTGCCTGTGCAGACCAAATAATTGGCCGGACGGATTTCTGTCTTTGCTTGAAATTTGTCTGCACAGACCTGCATAAATTGAGCGTGTGGATGCAAAAGAGGCCAAATGCTTCAGTTCGGGTGTGAAGTACATGGAAGAAACATGTGTTCCGAAAATAAAAAAGACACTTTTAAACAGAATTCATCGAACTGTATAGAGCACATCCTTGCCTATGGAAAGTGACGTCCAAAGAATACATGGATAAACATAAAAAGGCTGTTCCGTATGAAGTTTAAGTAGCAGAAATGCGCGAAGTTGATGATGCCGCTACTAAAGACACGGTGGTAAAAAAAATTAATAATTTGCGTAGCGCATTAGAAAGGAACTAAAAAAAGCAAATAGTTCGAAACATTTAGGTATGGCCCCGTATGGGCGAAGAAGATACTTATGTTCCTCATTTGTGGTACTACGACCTGCTCACATCTTTGACCGATCAGGAAACGGCTAGACCTTTGTCAAAGCCAGTCTTTACACCATTTTCTTTTTCTGTTCTTAGCAATGGATTTTTTATGTTTTAATTTCACTATGCAAGCCACTGCTGCTATACTGAGCAGTATCAATTCTTCAGATTTCAATCTAACTAGGACAACCTCCACTTGTTATAAATGAACATGAACTGACAAAACCATAGTTTTCATTCGATCGTGTGTAGGCTTCTCCGGCGGCCTGTACAGTTGACATCTGTGCAGGCCGCCGGAAGGGCCGCCTGCGTGTGTGTAGCGGCCTTTATAAATGTTGAATACGATATTTGATCTTAGGTCAGTATATTATTTTAAATTATTCAAAGCGGTAACTGGGTACGTTTGTGGCCATACCAAACCGATAGCATTCACCAAACACATTTCTATAAACTAAATCTTTCTTCTGAGAGGTCTTGTGCTCGCTAGAAGCAACAATACAGAAGGAGCTATGCTTGCAAAAATACCTGCCATTGAAAGGTGTACGCATGTTAAATAGCGACACTCCAGTCCCTAATTAATTAACCACACAAGGCTAAATTTGTGAGATCACAGTGGAGCACATCAGAAATTTCATAATATAGGTAGTGTACGATGCCAATATTCCTAACAGATATATTAGACAAGAACCAATTACATAACAAGTACTAATGATTAAACCGTGTGGTAAGCTACAAGGAGCACCCTTAACCAAAGTCATACCTGAAATTTATGAACAGCATATACTCTATAACAAGAAATGCGATATATTTGCACACTACCTTAAAGCAACCTTCCAGACGCCCGCCATGACAATAACGGTTTTTTTAAAGAGGTGGAACTCCTACATATCTGCAGGTTTCAAAGCTACATTTTCAAGGGAGCAACAAAAACTCTTCAAGCCATGAGATAAAACCCAATGTTGTCCTAAAAAATCTGACCTTAGAAAAACTGTTTGAAAGAATGATACTTGTCAAGTGTATAACAAGCAAGCAAACAAACAATTTTTTTCATGGTATGCACCAAAGGCTTTATTTATAAACTACTGCATTTTCGATTACCTGTATTACTCTAGAAAGTTCTGTACAACGCACACCTTCTATACAATACTTTTTATACGATTTAGTTGACGTTTAGGTTTCCTCTAAAAACTGTGTACATCAATTTTTGCTGATGATAAATCCTTATACTATCTCTATCAAACTCTTGAACCAAACTCAAACATATTAAGCGAGATATTAAGTGCAGTTTGAATGTTAGAGCATTTAAGTTGTCATTTAAACTGGATTTATCCTATGTTTTTGTATTTATTGCTTTTGTAAGAAACGTCATTTATATCAGATTGATTCTGGCTAGCTTTGAAGGCAACAGTAAAGAACAGTGAATCATAGACCGCATTCAATTTAATGGCTTTAAGGAAGCGATGGACGTAGGGTGTAACTTTCATTAATCGAAAATGGATAGTTGAAATACTTCAACGTAGTGAAAAGATGGGTAACAGATAACCAGAAGAAAGGATATCATTCTTATTTCAGGACATTGAAAGACGTAGGCTTGAGAAACTATCTCGGGCAAGTTAATATATTTTCTAAAAGGACTAGAAAACCGCGATGAAGCGGCGTTACCGCATTAAAAGCTGATGATGCCAATATATCGTTTTCATAACAATTTTTCAGTATTTTCAGAATATTAGGTTGTACATATTTGAAAGTATAGATTAACAAATTTTCTAAAATCTACAATGAAGCTATTAATTTTTTAAGGGGCTTGAAATAATAATGTTTGGTAGAATGATAATTTTCGAGAATCAATAATTATTATGTTATCACATTGTAACTGAACATGAAACAAATACATTCAAAAATAATTCTCATAGATATCTGTCATCACATAAAGATGTATTTGGTTCTTTATATTCACTGATAAAATAATTATAATGAAGAAAATTACACTTGATTTACTACTCAGCAAGCGCCCAAACCGCGAACAACGAAAATGGTGTTAGTTTCTGGCATTTATCTTTCTCCCGCCTAACCATTAACAAAATTACATCTATAAAACATAAAAATTGTTTTTAGGATTCACTGGGAAATTTAATTTTAGTGAAACCGTTTTACCCAATTTCAGAAGAGTATAAAAATAAATTTATTTTCAAATGAATTTTCGTGAAACTGAAAAAGTAAAATAATGTGTGTATGTGCGTGCGCTTATGTAAAATATGTCTTTTACCGTTTATAGTGCATCATCGGTTAAATTCTAAAGCTGTCATTCAAGCCCCATCACCACAATAGAAGTTAATACTCAATGTCGCTTATCCTCTAATACCCAAAACGAACGAAAGCGAGAGCTCTTTACGTCAAATCCAGTAACTCATTTGGAAATTTGTGCAAGTACCCCTGGTTGGTTTTGAAGCTCGCTTGATTTCCTCTGTTCTAAATTTGCTCCAACTTCCTGTTCATTGTGCTAATGCCCCAGTTCTTTCCCTTCTACTGATGACATCATAAGGAATATTAATTTTCAGCAAAGAACGTTAGAAATGCGTTTCTGAATAATTATGTTAGGATAGAAGATAGAAAACAGCAAACAATAATATTGTGTTTTGTTTTTTATTTTTTAATAATTATTATCTCCAGAAAGTATTTGCTTAGAAAGTTTATAAAATATAACGTGACGTATAATGTAGCTAATGGAAAATGATGATTGATTAATGTTACACCTAAGGAAGGCGCACCTGTTGTGCACTTGTATGTAATCAGAGATTAAGGTGAGGTGTGCCTCTTGCAGTACTGATCGAAACCTTGGCTTTATACGTACCTACGGGGCCGGTGCAACAGGTGCTTGGCCCACATTAAATATCATAAGCTTACCTACTGCACTATATTTTAAGCTATTATTTAAGGGATTCACACCCACATGTGATAATCGCAAGATCATAATTATTTTAAAATTCTGTTCAAATTTTCTGAAAGCTGCATTGACAATAAAAATGAACTATAGCTGGTTCTTTCAATTTGACAGGAAATATAATTTTCGATAAAGGTTTACACTCGCGTTCAGAAGTAAAACTGTAAAAGTAATATATTCATACATAAGATGTCGAAAACTCCAGTTTTTTCGTGCTTCATTGAAATACATATATGTATGCTGAAAAGTGTCATAAAGTAGTAGCAAAAGTTTGTTCCGTTTTATACTTTGAAAATGTATCCTTATATAAATAGAAATTTAAGATCCTTGAAACTTTGATATCAACGTTTTGTTGTAAACTTTGATTTTATATTGAAAATCAAAGTCTCTAAATAACACAGCAAAATTATGTTGGTGCAATTTACCGAAAAACAAACTGAAAAACTTTGCCCCCAACTTAAGAATACAATTCGTCCTCATAAAAATTTGTTAAGCGTTGCGTGATCATTGTCACAGTTTTTATTCACAATTCAAGCTTATCTCTCACAGAATTTACGATCTATGTGGTAGTGGTATTTTTGAAGTTGAATGTAGGGGTATCGGGGTTTTATGCTGTATTTGCTCATCTTGTTTGCAAACTGTGTTATGTAACCTAGCCGGCAACGAAACTTTCACTATACTTTTACACGGAAAACAAAACCAGATCGAGAACAAAGTCGATTAAATTTAGAAATTTAGAAATTACCTGTAGTGGGGTAACCATTACTTTTACCAAGTAAGGTGCAATATTTGAATCTACGAAAAATGGTGGTGATGCTAGATTTTGTAATAGTAGTAATACAAAAGAAGATTACGAAAGACAACGAAATATTGAATTAATGTTAAAGTCGTTAACAAATAAAACAGAAAAAGGTAATGGAACGAATACAGGAAATGAAAGGAGTATTGAAGGATACCCTGGGTACATATCAGCATTTTAAGACAAGTGGAACAAAAGCACAATCGAAACTCTAATACACTGAACTAAAATTTTAGTCGGATATAGTAGTACACATTACCTAAATATAAGGAAAAATACTATTGCAGAAAAAAGATAGAAAGCCAACATTCAAAATTGGAGTAATTTTGAGTGCTTTTCACAGGTTTATGATTGGATTTAATTTTGTGTAATGTTAAAACGGAAAAATGTTTGAGTGTCATTATCCTGCTGTAACAACCTGAATAATGAAATGAGTATCGTTCCAGCTTTAGGACGTAGAACATTTCCATTAGCATCAATACGGTTATGATTTTTGCATTAGTTTCCGTTATTCTTTAAAAAACACTTTAAACGAACCTTTTTGAAAACGTCAAGTGCGGATCCCAGAAAAAAATTGTATTTGCTAATAAGGCGCAACTTACAGAATAGAATTTGCAAACGACGAACAACAACATTTATTCGTGAATTATTCAAGAGGGCTGAATTGCTAATTACGAGAATCTGCAAGTAAGATCTAGCATCAATGGTAACATTAACGAATCTACATTATGGCTTATAGCTATTTTTGTGTAAACACTTTTTTTTAATATCAGCAATGAATAACTGGACATACGTCATAATCATTACGCACACAAATCCAATATTTTATTATATTTACGTGTGGCCGAGTAATTCTTCAATTTATTGTTTTTCACCACTTTTCAGGTCGCAAACGCCCGCTGGAAGCATATTACATAATTTCTGAATCTCCTTTTTATATTTTACGGTGTATAAGTTTCTATTTTATCTATCTATACTATTCGTAAACTTTTATCTAACGGTCTGGACGAATTATTAGAGAACCAGCAATTCGAATAAACTTCCTTTTAAAACTGTTTTAATAATAGAACGGAAGCAAAGTACAACATTTCCATTCCTTTATCTCGGTATTACATACAAATGCGACCATTACAGATATTACATCGCATCGGCATTGTTTTGAAAAGGCGAAGTTTAACGCTACCAGTTTTTATACTTAAATAAGAAACTTTGTTTTCATGAAAGCAAAAGAACATTTTTATTTTACGTAGCAAACTATGTCATACATACATAATTCTTTTCCGCATTTTATTTATTCACACACGACAGACCAAATATTGCCTCAACTATCCGTTCCTACACAGCCACCTTAACGTTCCTAACATCCATACATAGTCGTTTGTAATGAAAGTAGAAAAACTATCAACATTTTTCTAACATAAGAGATGGTTTTAATTTTAAAAATTGTAATTAATTCAAATATTTATCTGGAATATCCGTATGTTTTTCAAATATCAAAAGTGGAAATTTGTTTTATTTTCTCTGCATGACTCTTTTGTTCCAACTCCTCATGTCTAATCCCAAGAACTTATAATAAGGACATTATCACATAAAAGCAACCTTCAAATTTCGCATACAACAAAACAGGATGAATTTGTTTTAAAGTAGAAAGTTAACACAGAAATTAATAATAATTGGTTGTATTAGTAATATTCTCATTCAGTTAAAGAAAATTTAGGTACTCAACCCCTACCTTCTAAAGTCTAAAGGCCTACGGTCTTTAACGTGCAATTGTATCGTATATTACAACATCAAACTTACAGTTTTATATCTTTTCCAAAATATGGCAAATCCATATCCTTAGCATCTGGCGCGATCCCATAAGTTAGACCCTTGCGTCACCAGGGACAACTTGAATAATAATTATTAATATATTATAATTCCACAATTACAACTTCTAGATTATTTACATACAATAAAAAAGTATATAGCTTTAGAAATATCAGGGAATGATGCCATTTGTTTTCACAGGTCACAGCGCTTCTAAACAATCAGCAGTTTTAAACTTATCTTTGGTAATTAATCAAATTCTTTAGGGAGACCTTTAGGATTCTTACTCCATAATATTTATATAATCTTTGCAGTATAAAAGGCACTCTTTTAGCGTAGAGTTCCTCGATAAATGAAGTGATATCGAGTAATCCGAGTAGAGAACAAAGGAGCTTGTAATCCTTCCTTCAGTTTAACTGCTATCTCTTATTTCTCAAGTGTCTGACACCATCGATCAGAATTCTCTAAGTAATTCATACAGCCTTAATGGAACTATTTTACACTATTTATTGCTCCATTTTTGCAGTACTCTGATAAGACCGAAGTATAAATAAAAAACCATTTCACATTAGGGACTAATGAGATTCTGAACATCCTGATCATTGCATTTTTTAAATCTCGTCTCTTTGTGCAGAATTGTTTTAGATGAGTGATGAAGTTTAAAAATACTGATTTTTATTACCTCAATTGATTTTATCTGAAAACGGAATACTTAGAGATACTATACAGGGTGTTCATAACGTGTGGAAAGTGTATGGGGGGGTATGAAAATTAAGAAAACAGTTTATATAGACATGTGTATATCCTGAAACGCCTCGTTATCAAGTCACAGATCACTTTGCATTTCAGAAAAACTAAAACGCAAATTTAGTTACAATATAATATCAAATGAAAATTACTTAACAATATAGTTACCATGGTTATTGCCATCGATATTAAAATGATTCGCCAACGGATGAATCTAGCCTACCAAGAAATTAGAACGACGCGACGCGACGCGACGCCACGTCCTGAATATTTACACGTGTGTGGAATTCTACAATGAGGGAGTTACAGTCCTGCATTCAAGCACAACGAGGACATTTTGAACATTTTCTTGAACTCATGTTTAATAAAGTTTTGTCTTAATTTTTATTACATCCTGCACACAGCCCCAAGTGCTTTCCCCATGTCATGAAACACCCTATATTGTTATTTCGATTTTAAATTTAAATATAAAGTTCCATTCTGTATAAGTTACAAAAGGTAATAAGCAAATAATTTATCATTTTAAATTTATTTTCCAGCAGGAAACGCAGAAATGTTAATAGAACCTTATTTGCTTCTTAAGAGTGCAGCATACTCGTCACTAAAAAGCTAGTAAATCGGTGAAAGCAGTAATTGCATTCTCTAGACGCAGTTGTGGTTTTTCTTTTACATAACAACAAACTTTAAAGATACATATTATGCAAGAAAATTGCAGAAATATTTTGATCCAACAATAAATTCCAAAATCATTTTTCATAAAGGCGCAATAAAGTCGGAATTTTCATTTTCCCTCTTATATCAATTATGTATTTCTGTCATGTTTTTCAAGTATTCGTCTACTTTGCATTATAGTTTTAGATATGGTCACGTTAATATATAAATTTTAATCAGAAAACAGTGCGGAAATCACTAAAATGTAGTTAATGAGAAGGAAGCAGTACCTCATTTGTAATATAAACCATCCACGGTGGTTTGTTTTAAATATCCTATCCCTGACCTAAATCCTTGACTCTGGATAATTAATTAGTTTCAACGTCTATTCAAAGTGTATCTAATAAACAAACATTTATTTTGTGTAACTTACGCTTTTCAACCGTCTGGTCTGCCACAAATTATATTTATGATATATATTCCTACTGCGATCATGATTCTGTAATTATTATTCGAGTTAGATGAATTATATTTTTTGGTATCATCGTCGTTCGATGCCATCTAATGTTACTTGGGCTACTGACTATAACGGAGAATTTTGCATTAATTCGAGTGGTAGGGATGCTTTTTGGTGGAGAATTAAATGAATTCAGTTAATGAGATTATTATATGTATGTGCATAGGTTACATAGGTAGTAGGATGTTACTTTTTGAACTTGAAAACTACTGCTAATAACAGTCAACGGTGAAACTTTCTCAACTAATTAAAGTATTTAGGAATCTATACAGGAATTATAACATAAAAAATGTCAATGCCGCAAAACACCATTAATTCACAGAAACTACCATAGACGTACATATAGCCACAGAGGCACGAGTTATGAAAATTATTGTGTTATATCATCCTGTCGAAATTAATATTGCAAACCTTTGAATGTATTAAACGGAAGTACTACTTCAGTTTAATTATAAGATCATTTTCATGAAAAAGTAACGTAGAACCTTCCAGTATTTTTAATTGAATCAATGCAACCATTACTGCATGGCATATAATTTTAGAAGAAGATGTAAAATGCGCATTCTCTTTAAATTCAGACTACCGTTCTTCTTAAAAACCAAACTTAACTTAAAGTTTGGAATTATTATACTTACAAACTCAAGCGTGATAGCTCTTTTCACAGCGGTTGCCTTGGAAACGCATTTTGTCCACGGAGAATTAAAGGAAATTGTAGTTTATGTTCTTTGTTGATTTTAATTAGGAGGCTTTACGATGGCTTAAATGCCGATTGAAAAACTAACTGAAAACTGTTTTTTGATGAAAAAGGAATAAGATAGGTACATAAATATTAAAAACTGTTTCTTTTGTGGGCCAGATAAAAACTTTATTTAATGCATAAAAAGTATATGTTTTAGAAAAGAAATATGTTTTGTTAAAACAATTGGATCGTTTAATCTTTATTTAACGTCAACGTATTTCTGTTGCTAAGGCTTAATACCAATCCTGGAGAATAAACCCAGCAGACCTGGAAATTCCGTCGATAGTTCCTCCCGACGTCAAAAGGGCAGGAATTTGTAACGGACTTTGACGTCGTACATTACAGTGGCTCCTACTGTTACAACTCTCTTCGAAGGATGATTTGTCTATTGTACGCCGCTTATTCACCTCCATACCACACCAGCATCCCAAGGAAAAAATCTAAGCGTAGTCTAAAAAAATAAGGTATTTTCAAACTATATCTACTAAGTGTATACCTAAGGTAGCGCACACAACAAGAATATTATTTTATTGAAATGTCATTTATTATTCTGTTCAACATTATCCATTACTTCCTAACTCTTTAATCAATACAACCTGCTAATCGTTGTTCCTCCTACTCGTTTACTTGTTTTCTTAGCAATTCACAGTTTAAGATAGTACCTACGTAACCTATACGCATATAATATTTTTAAATTGAAGCGCAAATCAGAATTTGAGAGATGGTTTAAAAGATATAGTGTGGGTAAATACTTACGCACTTTTTGAATTATAAATGGACATTAAATATTTAAACTGTATATAAGATTACAGGAGTTATATAGCAATTCACAGCAGAAATGTGCCAAATAGCGTGCCTCGAGTACTTCTTTTGTACCTCTCGGGATGATGATGTTCGTTTACAGACAACAGTTGGAATTATCTAGCTACATCAATTTAAGGTTAAAAGCTTTCCCGAACTCCCTAAATTACCTGAATTTTAAAGTTAGCACTACTTATAGAAAAGAAGGGCCCTTCTCTGGATGGGATCCAAATAATAGCACCCCCTGTACCCGTGAATTGTTTAAACATGTTATTAAGAATATATTACAGTACCCTGTACCCACCAACATATAATAAAAACCAGCAAGAATGATGAAAATATTTTATTAAAAAATAAAAATGGTATCTGGTACACGCTTTATTCTCCCTCTATATACTCTTATAGTCCTTGCATGAAATTAGACATAACGTCGCATGCGAATTGCACGAACTTCATGTAGAATATTTCTTTTTATTACCAATACTTCGCGGTTTCTCATATTATACGACTTCTAAGACAGTTTCACAAAAGCAAACAAAAGCGGCCAGAATCTGAGATCTAGTTGGCTACGAGAAATGGTATTAAGTTGTAAAATACAAGGGTCTTTCGAAACCTTTAGAAGGATTTATTTTCATACATTAAACTAATCTGTTCGACCATAATCGTGAATTTCAACCACAATTCGAAGCCTACTTGTTAACAGGAAATAGATTTATTCGATCCTTATCTATGTAAACATAAAAAATTCTTGAATAGAAAATTAGTCCAGGTAGATAATAAAAACAGTTTTCAAATTATTTTTTCGTGAATAGAATTAATATTCTCCCTTTGAAAATGAATCAGATATAAAATCCTTTTTATTGTTCCTTTTTTGGAAATGCACAAAATGTTTCCCTCGAATACGTAATTTGTACTTAATGATGGTACGTATTACATAAAAAAAATTACATTAACTTATTTTCAAAAACTTCAAAGAATTTTGTGGATCACGTAAATACGTTGGACATAACACGTTGCTTTGTGAATATGAATATTAGATTTTTAGCATTAATTCTTTTATAAACGTATTATCAATTTACGAATCCCTATATACAGACAGTCATCAAAAAGGATATTGCAATATATGATCATAGTGAAACAGCTAAAAGTCTGCTAAATGGATCTCGTAAAGTAGCTTTGGGTTATAAATATTCATAGAATTAATACAAACTATTCTGTTAAAATGCAAATTCACGTCTATGAGTGACGACTTACCCACAATGTAGTTTCAGCACGTATTTGAAACCGCTATTGAAAATTGTGGGCAATGCAGATAAAAACAAATGTCTATTTTGTCATAATTTGCAGCTAGCCCGCATGATGGATTAATTTTGCATATGTCGCTATGGTTGGTGACATTAATTTATTGTAACGTTGCTTGTTAATTGCTTGTCTATGACGAACACATTTACTGATTGATAGCCTGATTTTGTCTGTGCAGAATAAAATATAGTCAAGCTAGATTTATAGGACGTTGTTTTTAGAGCGATCCTTTATGAATACTAACAATGACCTATGGCTAAAACAAAAGGGTATTTATTTATCATCTCTCGGTCAATACGATAACCGTGTTCTTGTGTTGTCTATGTTTTGTTGAATGTTTATGTATAGTTTGTAACCACATTTTATAGTGTCTTTGGACCTTGTATATACACAAACAGTTTTATTCTGTATTATTATTAAACGACAAAGTACATAACAGACTGTTTCGCTCTTCGTTTGAATACACGCAACTGGACCACGATAGCATTGCATTTAAATTAGAAATAAATTGTGTTTGCAAAATAAGGAAACATTTTCCTCAGCCCCGAGGTGTTGCAGATCGGATGTAGGTATTGCATAAACTGTTATTTCTAGACCGTGCTCGACGAAGGCACAAAAACTTCTAAGAACCCTTGAAATATCGTCATCATTTAAGTATCTAATTATTTAACTATTTTTACAAGATTTTTTCATAGTTGTTAATTTCACAAACGTTTCTTATAGTCTTTGACAATTTTTTTATATAAGATAACTCCCGATCAAAATTAACGCACCACTATAATAAATGCAATTCTTTCAATTAGTAGGTATTCAGTATTGGTTTATGCTGAGATAGAGGGAGATGAGTAGACGAATTTGAATGATTGGATTAATTTTTAGTTGAGGTTTAAAACAGAAATAACGGAAAGTAAAGCTTTCAATGTACCTACAGTTTTGGCAAAACATTTTATTTCACCCTGTACACAATATAGGCACAAATGGATTTAACAAAAATCTAATAACGTGTAACACCACCTCTCGCTCTGATAACTGTCTCCCATTTTTGTTTTGGTCAACTTCTGATCAATTTTGGATAGCTTATTGTGGAATGTGTTCCCATTCCAAAAGAACAGCGCGATCCAAGATTCCTGGGAACAGATAAACGACGCTTTACTGACTTTTAGAGTATCCCATCGATTTTCGATGGAATTCAAGTCAGGGATTTGGGGTGGCCAATCCAATCTATTACGTGAATATTTACTTCATTTAAGTAACCCAAACCCACTCCTGCAACATGCGACCGAGCACTGTTTTGTATTAAAATGAAAGTATTTTATATAAATGGTGCAAAGGGCATATGGCATAGTTGAGCATTCATTGACCCTTGAAGAATGGGGACCAACTCTATATGGGGTTCGAAGTAACTTCCTCCCCAAATTCCTTGCATATAAACAGCTTAAACTTTTGAATTGTGTCTAGCTGTTGTGGGTACGATTTTCCCAGGCAAAGACAATCGTTCTGCATGTGTTCCTGCAGCTGTTCGTGGTTGCTTCGTGTTGGTACTGTGTTAAATATTCCTAGCAGTGCATGGCCCCTTTTTGAGTGTAAAAAGTTCATTTATACATTATCGTCCTACCAGAATAAGAGAAGTTTGTTAATATTGTAATTATGTTGTAAGATTTTTCAGAAATTTGGATATTGGTAAAGATTATTCAAAATCTAGTATGCAAAATTTAACTTGCCATTTTTATTCTAATTGAGATAATTTAATAAAAGCAACAAAATAATCCCCTCATCACTCGCGCTGGTTCAATGGCCACGTCCAACACCATAAAGCTATAGAGTGCTAGCGTAAAGAATTTTTTTTCGCTGAAAATTTGTACAGCTGTTTGTCTTCGCTAGATGACGTCCAACGCATTCAGCGATAAAGCGCTTGAAGCGCTTTCAGTGTGGTGCGTTGGACAGGGCCAATGGTTGCAGCAACTCATGAATATCCCCGTGTGATCCCCGTATGCAACCTGTAACGTAACCTTATTATTTGGTCAAATTTTAGGAATGTATTATTCTACTGTTTAAATTTTGATAAAAATTCTCATAAGCATTGTTCGGAAATGATTTTTAATTTTTTTTATTGATTCTACTCTTTACTTCTGCAACATCCTGTAGTAGCAAAATTAAAACCCTAGAACCACAAAAAGTTTCAGTCTACTAAAGATGGGAACGTAGTTCTCGAAACGCGTTTAAGCTTCCTAAACTTTTTGTGAATCTAGGGATTTAATTTTGTTATTTTCCAAACCACAGCCTCCAAGGATTTTACAACACGCTGTAGGTATATTTTAACAATGAAATTTGAATTTCTTTCAAAGATTAAACCAGTTATATTATAAGTTTACAAAAACATTATATTATTATTATTATTATTTACCTATTACGCTTTCTTGTGAAACATTTCCTTCAAACAAAGGACATTAACTCTGTCCTTGGGACTTTTTCACAAACCTGTTTTTCTTGTTATCCGTTTCAATTTGTAGAAAGCCAAATCGACACTCGTTTCTTTTTTCTTTATTCTCCTGTTTTCGAACTTGAAGTAAATAAGCTCAATTTATAAAGACTCTAGACTTGTAGGTAGTAGTTGAGTAAGCTCAGTAAGACAACACTAACTCGAATCAATGCACGTACACTTCAGTTATGAAAGATATCTCGATATTGTGGATTGCAGAAAATTGTCACGTAGAAGAATTATTGTATTTCAGCGCGGAATCGTGCAGTTACTTTTCTAAATTTAGGTATTCTGCGTTTGGTTACATCATAAAGATGCAATTTAAGAGTAATATTCAGTGTTATGTCAGGTGCGATATAGGTCAGACATGATTTTTGCCACAAAGGTCTGAAAACCATGAATACGAAATGTGAGGTCCACTGAGCGAGTAAGAAAGCATGAGGGTGATCAGCGAGGGATAATGGAAATGCTGTGTCCGTCTATACGGTCAGAGGGTAAGTGGCCCCTCACCTACAAGCTTTCTCGAACAATCATCGCTAAGGAGAACTCCTTGGAAGACTTAACGGGGGGCTATTTCAAGAATGTGATAACTATTAGTGAACCTCTTGAACCTCTATTACTTTTGTAAGTAATAATCCTTAATCTTCCGTCCTTTGTGTATAAAAATTTGTAGAAATTTCCTCAACAATTCTCAGTTACTATTCTTACTAATATTGGTCTTTTGAATGCTAGTCTTGTTTTGTTATTATTATTAATAATTTAAAAAGTAAAACATTTCATTTCTGATCTTTCAATCCCGTTGTAATAAATAGTTATGGCGCTGGATACTTAACCCTGGAATGTCATTGTTATAAAATGTAAAGCTGAAAGTTTATACCAAACGCTGTGATAACTGATAAGTGGCAAACGTACGGACACAATTACATAAAAGAGGATTTGCCTGTACTAGTAATGTTTGATGTACTACCAGTACTAGGTACCTAACTAAAATCCAATCCCCGCAAGTACTTTAACTAGCATCGGTCCAGCCAGCAGCCGATTGTTTTATTTTTTTCCGTTGTAAACATTTTAAAGTGTATTATTGATTTTATGAAATCTAATAGGTTTTAATACACCACTCACGTACCATATTTAGATTAATATACTCAAAGCTTATATCTAGAGGTCCTACAAATATGAAATTGAAACTTGAAAAGGGTTTCCTCACGATTCTCATTGCCATTTTATTGCTACCAATACGTGCCTATTTTTGTTCAATCCTGCATCAGTCAATAATAAAAATTACTTCTGTCCTGAATCGTACGTGCAATTGAAAGAGATATTCGATATTGCATTTTCAAGTGTAGGTTGAAATTGAATTCGGAGAAATTGTCGTTTGGTGTCCTGTTACCTAAGAATCTTGGAGGATGCTTGAAATCATGGATGCTTGAAATCATCCCTGGATAACACTCATGGTGTGATGTAAATAGAACTTTTATATCACTGTGTGTTTATATAACTCATCTTATGTTCTTACCACTCACTACAGTTGTTTTTCAGTCCCAATCCCTTATGAACTTATTAGACTTAATATTTTCAAAATTAAATTTTTCATTTTCCTTATAAGTATAATAATAAAAAGGGGATTGAAAGCAAACCGTAGTACGATAGTATTAATGATGATTTTTGAATAGTAAACTGTGATACTCAGGTGCTCTTAAAAGTCTATAAAAAGTTTTACAGTTTTAGTGAAGCTAACTTCTTAAACTTAAAAGACTTTATGGACGGAAATTGCTGCAAGTTTTTAGCTCTGCTTTTTGTGGCTACAAATAAGAGACTTGTAAGCTACATTTATTTTTTAAAGTCGGTTTAAAACTTTTCACGGTATATGTTATGCAGCGTCGTAATTTACTTACCAATTTAAGATATTACCAGATAAGTAGAATATTACAATAAAGATCTATAATTTCCAACAACCATCCATAGGATTCAGGAGTAGCCTACGCTTCCAGATTTTTAGTTTCTGTAAATTAGGTAAGGCCTTAGCAGTTCAGCAAAAAATAATTCCAAAGTATGAAATTGAAATTCAAAAATGTTTAGTTAATTGTAGTAGGTATATCTCTTGTAACATTAATCCTGCGACACACTATACGTGAGCTAATTTCATTTAGGTAATAGGTGGCATGTTTCAAGGATCTTCATTAGGTGACCAAGTTTAATATTTATTTTATTCCCATTTCTTGGCATATTTTCTTCTAATACTTTAATCCATTCAACCGAGCAACTGAAGTAAATTTTATGATAATCCGAAACATGATAGACAATTGCGGGGATCTATTTTGGTGCCATGTGTGCTGCCCTTTCACACTGAACAGTAGTAACGTTGCAGTGGAATAAACTAGAGCTAATCCTGTTAGACATACTGTAGGCACATTAGCTCACCGTTTTAACAAGTTGCATCTTGAAATCACTCAAAATTATAACTATATGCTTATATAAACTTTTTTTCTGGTGTTGTGCCATACTATCGTCTCCCAAATTATTGCCACTTCGTTTTGACTTACCTTCTACAGTGGGTAGGGCCGGTGTACTAAGAAAAAATATTTATAGTTTACGGGAATACGTGTTTATAATGGGTAGGGGCAGGTTAAATTACTAGGATTTAAAACATTTCTTTCGAGCTAAACAAAATATAGTTTTTAATTTTTGTATGTGTCAAGTTGAAGAGAATATAAAAATAAATAGTAGAATGCATTCTTTATGAAATTACCTTTCCAACGATGTGCCACACATGGTATGGTGCCATTTGAAATTTTAGAGGGGGTGGCTGTGACGACTAAAGGGGTTGATGACAAACGTCCGGATTTTACATAAAAAGACGTCCCCCTTTCTGTCTTTGTTGACATGTCTCTGCGATGTTCAAGCAAACAATATTATTTATAGATACCGAAGTTGGCTGCTTTTCGTTGAAAAACCCTGTAACGAAATATAAAAGGGTATAAACTATACGTGAATTTGAAAATGTTAACCTATGGATAAATTATTTTTATAGTATTGAGTATTAATTACTTTCTTTTGATTTCTGCAGTAAAATTGTGTATTGAACATATTGGACAGCGTATAACATAAACCTTCTGTTCCATTAACGTTGTAATTCAGAGCACAAGTACGTAATTCCCTTGTTTTCTCCTGGGAGTGACCCTGCGTAAACCACGGCCCAATTCATTAAATTGCATTTAACCGTGAACCGAAAGGCTAAGTATAAAGGATGCCACAATTTGTAGGTAGGCTGAAACCAAGTAATTAATTTGTTAAATTTTTTAACAATGTTGTGATTCACAGCAGTTACATATAGTGCTACAACACTTTCCATTTTCGTTTCACAGTTTGTTCCCTGATTTTGAATGTTTTAGCCATAAAATTCAAACCACACCATTTAACACTGTGTGACGTAATTATACTCCTGAATTTGGCACCCATCCAATAGATTATAACCATTACTAGAAATTGATTTGAGTTCCGTACATACAGAGTGTTTCACTTTGCTTGAAAACACCTAAATAACGTATTTCTTTTGAAAGCAATTAATAATTTTTTTTACCAGTTACGCAGGCATGTCATTAAGATGTCTCTTTTTGCAGGTACAGAATTTTATTAAAGCCCAAATCTAGTCAACTACGATTAAAATAAAAAGTGGAGTTTCAAGTAAAGTCAAAAAGACCCCAAATACGAAGTTTCGTTGAAACATTTTCACTTTTTAATCTTTATCACTCTGAAAAAATATTTGTTGGTATAGCCTCAACAGATACGAATTTGTTGAGTTAACACAAAGAATAGGTTGATATGATATTATTTGTTGAGAGAACAAAATTTTTTCATAAAGGTACAATATAACACAACCTTGGATTTTTTATCGGAAAATTTCAATTTAAACGGGAAGGGGCATTTTCTATCGGACCAATATTTTTTTTATTTTTGTCAGAAAAGTGCAATGAAACAACAAATCCATTAAAAATTGTTAGAAGTTTCTGCGTTTCTAACAATTGTCAATCATAGAGGGCCCAGGGAGAGAAAGATAGACATACACTGCATTGTTTGATCTTGCATGTTGCAATAGCACGTAGTTCAAATGTTCCAGTTTAAACAAAGACGTACTTAAACTTTTGTCAGTTTTGAATCACTCGATCTATTACGTACGTCTAATTTGGATAGAATTAATTGAAATGTAGAAAGTGAGATGTTAGATTATTGAATATCGAGCATGCCCCGGAGCTCAACTTCCACTCAATATCAATTCATCATTTTGAATCATAAAGTTTAATGAGCATATCCGATTCGGCTTCATATCAGACTTGTCACCATATAGTGTGAACGGCATCGGTAATATTGTATTTTTGCCTGTGTGTTATTGATAGGGACGGTGCAATGAATCCGTAAAAAATAGTAAGGTGATGGGAAATCACAAAAAACCACAAACTGAACTTTGAAGATCAACTTAAGAAGCACTCGTCAAGAATAAAGTATTAAAACGATGTTTTTTATACCTCCTTATAAAAAAGGATGTGGTAGTTAAAAAGATATTAATAGAATACCGAAATGATGACCCTTGATACTAGTACTTAGATATCGAATATATTTCCAAATATTTGTTGTTACATTTTCAGAAAGCGTAGCACCAAAATGGTCTTACAGAGAATAATAGATAGCCATATTCTTGGTATAATTGTAAGATAACTGTCGTAAACAGTCGAAATCTTAGTCAATAAAACGTAATGTGTGCTGCGTGTTCCTAACTGTATGCACACAAACTTATCATTTTGATGTGTAGTACTTCGAAACAGTTACTAGATTATCATTATAATATCTGGTTGTTTTTAACGATAGATCTCAAGTAACAGGAAAGCGAGAGATTCTTGAGCTGCAAGTATACTAACGTTGGTATATAGTTCAAACTTCGTCCATGAGTTTTTGTACTTGTCTTTCGTACTTTCATATTATTAGATGGGGAGATATACGACGGTAATAGTTGGGGCATGTGTAAGAAAAAAAAATAACATTATCAATAAACTTTCAACTTTCGTTTGAATTCTTTGAAGTATTCCAGAATACGACGAAGTAGCCAAGAGTAGCTTAATCGAATACTCTAACACTTAGTTTTCGGATATTTCTAACAAACAAATTCAATAGCTAGGTATTTACTTAGATTATAGTACGTAGTCAAATCAAAGTTTTGTATGTTAATTAAGCGAACGCAAAGGCCACGGGGAAATGTTCAATAGTGAGATTCTCTAACTAAATTCGGATACACGGCAGGTGCTGTATTGATGAACCACCTTCTGTTCGGAGAGGTGCGTTTGTGTGCGAAAGGTTGATGTATGCCCCGGGAGAGCGTCAGGACGCTGCTGCTGCGTGGCAATACGTCATTCCATCACAAACCGATGTGTTAGTTGTCATGGAGACAGGACAGGAGACAAAATAGACCCTTCTCAAAGCTATCTTTGCAGTCAATTGCTTTTCCAATTTTGCATTTATTTAATTCAAGAAAATCGAAAAGAAGGTTTTGATAGCCTAGATACGTTAGAATAAAGTAATATTTCGAGTGGATACAGGTAAATAACTGCAAACAAATAAAGTTATCTGGAGTATATCCTTTTATATGAATATGTGGGATATAACAATGTATACGTTTTTCTGAATACTGGATTTGTTTCAAGTATGCCAAACAAAATGCTTAAGTAAGTTTTCGATCTATGGGTTTATATCAAATTCATCAAATTCGGTAGTTATACAAACAAATAATCAACCCTATTGTGCATAGATTCAACGTCGAAACTTAAGTTACCACTGGTCGTATCTTTGTACGTCAGTACGATAAAAAAATTTAATAATAATATGAACATACATTTTTGACGACTGTCATTAAATAAAGGAAAGGATTGATACAATAAATTATGTTCCAATGGAATTGTTTGATTAAGGAATGCACGGAAATATTTCCAATGTAACTATTTATGTATGGCACTATTGTGGAGAAGTACTACAGGATTTTCTGGAAAATGTTGTTAACATTCTATCTTCTACCCGTGTCAAGCTTTTCACATGGAACGTGAGTGATTTGTTCGGTACAGTTAAGGCTCTTTTAATCTGAGAATGTGTTTGTTGCGTGACACTGCAGAACGTTTTAGCAAGTGTTGCACTTTGATGATTGATGATATGAATCTAAGTATTGACTCTAGTTGATAAATAGCCATTGAAGTGTGGAATATAAAAACGAGAAAAGGCCACTTCCTTAACAGACTGAAAAGTAACCAGTTTTAATGAAAAATGTTAAATGGGCGTCTTGATTTTGTTTCCCCTACATGATGTAAGACCTGAACAAATGTTTTGTAACAATAACAACTGCTAGGTATCTAACGACTTTAAGATATTAAATGTAATTTGGCTGGATTCGCTAATCACATTTTAAATATTGTTTATATTGATCATACTCCATTTTGTAGCAAAATTTAATCTTTAATTCAAAAAATGATCTCTGTCTTATGTTAGATATCTAGCAATATTATTTTAAATGTGGCTATGTCAGAATTTAAATCTTTTTTCTTTTAATAATATAATACTCAACAAATAGTTGGATTTTAAGTCGTGCCGGTGATATTAATGACACATTATTGGAAATTTAAACAGCAGGCTTCCAAATCTTGGTATTTTCTTCCTTCAGCTCCTATTCTCTTCAAGGAGCAAGATAATATATGTGTGCCTTTACAGGATTGCCTTAATGTTACCATATTACGTTTGAGTGATGTGGAGTGTGACAGTGTTTATACTACTACTCCTCCTATATTAACCAAATTTCTGTGATTCCGGTAAAATATTATTTGGTGTAATTCTCAGGCTATGTATTCTAGGACTTATTAAACCAAATTACATTGCTTATAACGCTTAAATAGTATGTACATATCATAATTATATTTTACCATCTCGTTCTAGAGATCACATTGTAATACCACTGTCTTCCGCCAGGAATCGCACAATTTTTTATTATAAATAATTCGTAATGCTTAATGCATAATTATGCTTCTCTGTTAAGAATTATTATCTGTATTTCTTGTCTTCCATTTCATAGTGTTACAGATGCAAATAATGTTAGTAAACAAAATTAGGGCGTTCTAAATAACAACAGTTTTAAAGTTTGCCCAGTTTGTTCTCGCTTTGAATTTAAGCATATGGCGCTACAACCCTCTTGCTTTATTTTGCTAAGCCCGTGCGGCTGTCACATGCAATGATTTTACACATTTACGCTTTGTAGTTTTGTTAAACTGTTTGAAGACTGCAAGGTTTGTTGAAATATTTTATTTTGCGCGAAGGCAAATTAACTTTTTCACAATTCTATTGTAAAAGTACGAGCGCATAGTTTAACTTGGACAATTGCCATATACAGGCTGTTGAATATTATAGAGAAATAAATTCATATTAGGACTGGTAGAGAGTAAAATTAGGAATTTCCTTTTGTGATGTTCATATTTTATTCAAATGACGTAGTAGGTAATTTATTTCCACCCTATGTAGGAATTCTATAGAATAAACGTAATTTCTTGGGGTCTGGAAGTAATAATCATCAATTTGATTTTTGTGGTGCATATCAGTATTACATCATATTGTATCAAATTATATAATATATGTAGAATATTAATGCAAATTATATTGTAGGATATATGTGACGCTTAATAGACAAATACATACTATTTATTGGGGCATCATAAAAATATATTTGTTTCTCTTTCATCTGCATATACAACTTAAAACATAAATCCTCATTATATATTCAAAAATAATGTTGTACATTATCAGTCTAGTACTGCAGTGGGTAATGTACTTATTTCTCCTATACAAACGCAGCAAAACGATGTACGGGATAGGATGGCTTAAAAAAGTAATATTTATAGTTCGATAAAAATTCGTTGGATACTTAGTTACACAGTGAATGTACGGTGATCTTGTCTAAATGCCTGAAGCTGTTTTAACAACTTCATTAAGATATGTGTCTTAACAAGAAATATGAGTGTATCTCAGTAAAACATTGTGAAGACTAAACCAGACAACTATTGATTATAGTAGCAATTGTTATCATTTTTCTTATGTAAGCTGCTTCTCTTATGATTGTAACATTAAATATTCAATATTCACTACATCTACAAGAAAATGTATATGTTCATTATTCCTTCCAGTCAAATACGCAAGCTACGAGATAGACATACATGTGTGGCATTAATATCACTTAACGCGAAAAGAGATTATTTTTTTCTAACATAAATAAAGGAGTGTAAACAATAATATGGAATGTAGAAGTATAAATAACGTTGTTCAAAGAAATATATAAGATACACGATTGATATTTATTTATTGAATAGAAATGACGTTTATAAATCTATTGAAAGAACCAACAAATAACTAGTTGAAAACGATTAGCAACGCGAAAGGAAATAGGTTGTCAGCTGTATTAGCGACTTCCGAATTGTTTTAATAGAAAACCAATACTGGTACAAGGTATAACATGATCAGGAAATCGATGTTACAAGTTGCTCTTAGTAAGTTTACATTAGAAATCCAGTAATTTTAAACTTCTTATCCGCAGTTAATTGTATGTATATTTTGTGTTACATGCAGTAGTCAAATAATTTATTTTTGTTTTAAAATTTATTAGGTGTGAGGGTGTAAAACGTGGAATCACGCAACATAGGGATTTCAACGGTAAATTTTCAACAGTTTAATATTATCGTACCTAATAATTGTAGAAAAAACCTACCTTCATTAGGGTTTCTTGTAGACAAAATCACTCTTATAGTTCATGCATAGTTAATTGGCGCAATTGGCGCAATTGGCGCAAATAAATTATTTAATCTTTAATAAACACATTCTTAACAAATGTTAAACATGGTTTAATGGTATTAGTATTGATAAAAGAGAATCAAAGGTACCAAGAAACAAATGCCCGTAATCTAAACAAATGCCCAATTGTCAAATATTCAGAAATGTTATTTGTCGTTTACTTGTAATATTTAACATCAGCTTCATAAATCTGATATGGCTCATTTAACAATTACAAGTAAACGACAATGAACATTTCTGAATATTTGACAACTTGTAGGCACTTGTTTAGATTACGGGCATTTGTTTCTTGGTACCTTTGATTCTCTTTTATCAATACTAATACCATTAAACCATGTTTAACATTTGTTAAGAATGTGTTTATTAAACATTAAATAATTTATTTCTCGAAAATTTTCTTATGTAAGGTATCAACATTTTTATACCGCCATTTAAGCAATTGAAAGATGTATCAAAAACGCGAAAAAAAAATGGGGGTTGACATTTAAAAAAGATACTGATGACGTCATCACTTACAAACAAATGAAGGTCGGAAAATTATTTTGACATTCCAATGTGTATTTTTAAAAAAGAAAATTGACGTGTTTCGGGATTTTTAGAAAAAAACATTCATTTCGGTTTTATTTGGTATGTTCCATACTTTTGGTGCTCACTGTATATTAAAGCAACACCCGAAACATGAGCCAATAAGATTCCGTTTTTCGCGATGTACCAGTTGGTCTGATAAAAATACCATTTCCTGTTTAAAAAGACGGCTTTCTGTGATAAAAGAAACCATTATCAAGCCCGTTGCTATGGTGTTGTTTACTTGTTGGTAGGGTATTGTTTACTAACAGTTTCATCGTGCTTTACCTAGCAATAATATTTTGGGAACTACTATTGAAATTTTCTGATAAAAATGCAAAAGGTCTTGTTATATTGTATATGAAGAAAAGTCTGCGTCTACGCATGTATTAATTTCCAATGTTTAGTTTCTCAAAGGCTGAGAAAAGAGAACATAGAAGAAGCTGCTTGACGACAATGTATAGTGCCTTGGAGTTGAGTAATTCCTTATTTCTGTTTGTAGGTACTGTTTCCAGAATCATGCCATTTTATCATTTCTAGTTTTTTTTTCAATGAAAATATAAATTCCTATAAAATAAACGTTTGGTAAGATGTTAATCTATTATGGCATTACGATGACCAGTTGTCATCTCATAATTCCAAGGCAGCACAGAATTTTTCCCAAACAGCTTGTATTATTTTTTCTCGGTTTGGGAACAATCAGAACAAACAATAATATCTGTAGCATTTATGCTGGATACAGATTTCTTACTCTATAGAAACCTATATTAAAGTTTTCTGTAAAATTATTCAAATGCCTATGTTGTCTGATTCAATTGTATATCCTGTATAAATGTCGTAGCCAGAATGTAAAATCCGTGATTTTCTAAAACGCTCATATTCGGGTCTATCTTGTATCATAATCGTTTATTTAATGACATGTGCAAAAGGTCTTGTTAATAAATGCATTTTACACATTTTTGGGGCTGTTGTACCTGAGTTTATTAGAATTTTTTCTAGTTTTGATCTCTACTAACGCCAGTCAAAGGTATAAAACGTGTTTATTAACACCCTGTATAAGCTGACGGGTTTTTGTAAAATGACGCGTTTTATTATTTGACGAATAGACATTTAAAAAAAGACTAATTTTACATTCTGATTGCGACAGATACTGAGTGTCCGGAAACTATGTTCATATATTTTTTTTGGGAGGTGATTCTACACAAAATATTGCTAAAAGTCATATAACACTTTTTAGGGGTTCTAATCTGCCCTTCAGATAATGCAGATATCCAGTTGATTGTTCTAAGCAGACTCATTCTGTATTCACCCATTTTAAATAAATATGGCAATAAACGTTGCATAATATTTATATTCGTACTCTAATTAACTTCTAATTGAGATATGTAATGAGGTACTACTCCTAATGAAATTCTTTTAAAGTACATTCACGTTAAAACCCGTAAATACATTAGCGGCGGTGAAAGCAAACCTGACAGTTGATTTCGGTATTTTCTCATTTATGAACTAATGTGCAATTATGGTGCTTATTGGAGTGTCTCAAGTTTTCGCAGCGATAACATCTAAATGGTTATTAAGACCACAGTAGTTAAACGAAAAGCTTCACTTATGGTGTCGCAATGTCTAGGTGTAATCTAGACGTCTCCCTTTCCGCACGATCTAACTTTCATGTATTTTTGTTCTAGACTCTCGCCATTCCCAAAAAGTACAAATAGTTACTTGCTGTAAGAAATCCTCGAACTTTTCAAGTCTGTAATTTTTTGTACAAACCACGTTGTATCATTCCCCTTGCAAAGTTTTTAGCTGCATGCTTTAATATTCTTGAACACTAATACTCTAGATCTAGGCCATTATTTACTTTAAAATGTAATTTGTTCTATAACATAACTAAAATAACGAGGAATATTCTTCAAGAATAATTCTTGTTTGTTTGTACTAATCCAGAGCTTTTATTTATCCAAAGGACAAATCTTTGAAAATGCCAAACAAATCTTTAAATTTGTTCGCCGAACTAAATCGGGGTTTTAAGAAAACCTATAATCGTATTCCGGGTGAAACACATGGTTTTAGCTTCCTGGAGGTTGACTGTGTTTCCGTGATAAGAAAAGCATTTCTCCTTTTAAATCTACAAAAAGGGAATGGCTCTTCTAAAAACATCGTTACATCCCCCTACATTTGAGTTTGTTTTAACGGGTAACTTTAAAACGACATGATTGAAAAAGTTTACCCTTGAGAGAATTTTGATTCATTTAAACCCGTGTCCTTTTCACTTTGTATTCAAACTAAATAAGGAAAATTGTATTGCTTATAGGTTTCCGTACGTAAAATAATTTTGCATTTCGCATCCCTCTGCGAATAATTAAAAGGGTATAGTTACATTAATTAAACTTTATATAATGTGAGAGTTTACGTTGGAACAGTAAAACAACATATGTGAAACTAACTAATTTCGGCTTAGATATCAGTGGACAGTTTGTTCCTAGTGTTAATTTGCAGTTAGGGACGCCAATTTCTGGGGTTTTCCTTACATTCGGTGTTCGCATAGTTTCAACGCCATGAATAGTGTCGCATTCTTCGCTGAAGTAATTTCAGAATTTTAGCTTAGCCTGGACTGACATATATAACCCAACCTCAAATTTATTATATTAACGGAATACGACGTTAGCACAACAGAATATTTACGATTTTTTTCAATTTATAATGAAATTTGCTGAAAGAGATCATCGTTCAAAGATAATTTACTAAATATTCGTATGAACAACATTAAATACTTTTCAACATGATACTATATTGTTAGTTTGCACTACTTTTGGTTTGTTTAATTATCGTCGATCTATATTTGCTTCTAACGTTTATCGCTGAACCTAGAGCTTATACCTGCTTGTATTTAATACACATTTTGAGAGCCCCATCATTAACTTGTCACCATTTAGAACTATATTTCTAGAATTTACCGTTTTTCTTTTGGTGTTAAGGCGAGTCAATAGAAATTGATATCCAATTGTCTTTACAGTTTTTCAGTGGTCTGCCAAGGTTTGTTTTCCTTTCCGACTTCGATCTCTCGTTATTTTAATTATACCTACTGTATTACTTTTCGTTTGGGTGACGTGTTGCTCCAATTTTCTCTTTTCCTTTCTCGCAAATTTGACTGTGACTCGGATTCCACAATACTGTCTTACGTCTCTGTTTCTTATTCTATAATTATGACGTCTTGTTTACTTATAACTGTTCTCAAGGAATACATTTCTGCTGTTTGATATAACTGTTTTGTTAATTATACATGGTGTAATTTATGCATATCGCCAAAATGCCAACGGGCAATTGTAAAATTGCATATCAACTTATTATGTACAGTTCACCAGAAATTGGATGACCTCTGGCTTGTGGTAAAGAAGAGAGAGAACGCAACTACCGTCTATGTCGCTGACTATTTAAACCTTTGAACATACACTGCTGCTTTATGGAAAGAGTATTATACCGTTTTGAAATTAGATCAAAAAAGATTAACAAGGACAGACATATAATAGGAACTAGTATTTTTTGGTCCGCAAAGTTAATACACTTCTATAGGTTGCTTCCCGCAAATGAGTGTTTTTTTAGTGATGTCACTGGGGAAACTAAAGCAAGCGGACCAATCAGCGATTAGCAAGGAAACAGAGACAACCTAAGAACTTTATTAACGTTAAATGTGCATAGAACCACACCCACAGCTGTTTCTTTCATTATACGCGCGCTATGCATTATTAGTTCCTGTTATCTGTGTATCCTTGTTGCACTTTCTTACAATAATTGTATTATCGTTTCTGTAAATCTTCTTTGAACCATTGATTGCGATATGCTCTTTCCACTTAAGAAACACTGTATGATCGAAGGGTTAAAAAACATTTGAGTTTTCTCTTGCTCGTTGACGCAATTTGCCAGCCATCCAATTTCTGTTGCACTGTAAATACTGATTTTGATAAACATTAATGAACTGTTGACTTTTCAATTCTCACCTCCCGACCTCCACCTTATTTGCAGACATTAAATTATAATTTAATATCTTAATTATGTAAACATTTTTTTTTTCAAGAGTCTATATCTCAGTAAACAACCTATTTCGGAAAAACATTTAAATTCTTTAATTATTTTGAAACGTAAAAACTCCAGTTATCGTTTGATTTAAAAACACACCCTGTACAAACAAGATATTGCTTATAAATCTTCTGATACTCTTCAAAATTTCTCTGTGTAAACATTTAATTTGATGATATAATATCTTTCTTTTGTACATATAAAATCCTTTTAACTTAAATTTTGATGTTCAGTCTATTATTTTGTCATATATTATACCTACAAAGCAGCTAAATAGGTACGCCGGCGCTGATTTTAATGAAAATGGACTGCTTTGACGAACTCCGGATTTGATTAAGGACTCTTAACTCCCTTTTCCAGCAAGTTGGTTCTAAAAATAACTAAATATCATACTTCCCTAAAAGCAAAAATTTGTTCAAATAAACTGGTGGTGGTAAAAAGATTATTTTTAAGGCTATATAAGCTAGAATATTTTCATTTCCGTTGCGTTTGCGAAAATAACGTAGTCGCCAACATCATTAGTGTGAATTCGTTGAAACATGACGCGGAAATACTGGAATTGTTTGACATTTTCCTCCTTTGCTGATAATTAATGGAAGAAATATTGAAATGTGCCGCAATATATTCCACCCGTTTTTAGAAACTCGACTCTTGAAATTTCACAGCGTTAAAGAATATCGGGGTTGATGGTCCATAAAATTACAAACTGAGATTAAATTAGGTACACGCATCAAGTTTCGCCAGTTTAGATGAAGCTGATATTTCGGTTCAATTTTGAATAAATTATATATTCATTCACTGAGCAAGAAATATCGTAGATAATCAATACCTCACTTTTTTTCACAGCCATTTCAGGCTAATTCTAATGTTTTGTATTACAGTATATTTTATACCTTACATTTTTTGTTTTCTACTATAGATTTAATTTTACGTGCTGTACGTTGGTTATCGGATTTTCATGAATGAATAATATTTTCTGTTAAGTACTCAAAAATTTGAAAAATAATATTTTAATTATATTCATCGTAAAACCTGAAAATTAGAATTAAATATGAACAAGAAAAATAGATTTTATTGTTATTGTATTATTCCTGTAGAGAAAGTTTCAACAGATAATAGCTACCGACAAAAAATTGTATATAGGATGGAAGTTTCGGGGGCAAACCTCAGATTCTATTAAAGTTAAGCCCAAAAATGGATTGTGAAAAATTAGCGGTAAAGAACGATAAAACCCAGCACGAGAAACCATAATAGAGAATATCTGCGAAGCTGAACATTTCTGACCGTTCAGTTAATCGAATAACGAAAAATGAGTTACATTTATTACGATATATAAAAGGAATTTCTGACAATACTATACCACACAGAGGAAAATAATATAACAAGCAATCGGTTTGAATATAGCGTTTTCTTTTAATTCCTCTAATTCCTAGAACCCAATACTTATTTATTTAACCATGACACTCATGCTAGCTCGGCTTGAACAATTTCCTTAACTTTATGAAATAATTCATGTTTAAAGTTTATTTTTTGTAGCTTTATCATATATTCAAGGCTGAAACTTAACGCTTTACAATTTCCATTTTAATTTTGTATAATTTGCATATAAAAGGGGCTTTTTGGCGGTTGTTTCACCGAAAAATCTGATACCATTATGGTATTCTCTTTAAACAAAACAATTAAGCTGAATACATTCAATTTTCAAAAGCTGCGCGGCTGTACTCCTACCTTTTCTGCACCATACGACCTTTAACCTTCAAAATAATTTTTATAATTTACCTGCTGTGTGTAGGAAGTTGATTTGATTCATTTCATTTTCACTGAAATTCAGAGAAATCTGAAACTTGAGCTATTTTTAGAAATGTATTAGTATTTATTCTTATTTGTGTGTGTGTTTGCAATGAATGTTTCGCCATCTAAAAATTATGAAAAGTTTAGTTTACTCAAATTTTCATTACCATTAGTCTTAAAATAAAATCAAATTAAATTTACTGCAGCGCCGTGGCGCAAAAGTGAAGAATTAAAAATAAAAAAAAAAGACAAAAATGTTACGTACCGTTTACGTGATCCCCATAAATGCGCTCCTTATATCTTGGACATCCTGTATACATTTTTGCTGCAACAATAATTTTGATACATTTCCTAGTAACTAATCAAAATGAAACCAGTAAAAAATGTGGTTTGAGTTTTCGTATTATGCAAAAAACAAAAAAACAGGCGACAAATACTACTTTAGAATGCATTATAAACAGACGTTTGTGACAACCTCAATTTTTTATGTGTGATATAAAGCTCCTGTGTCTTGAGAATTGTGTACTATAGTAGCAAATGCTGTCAAAAAATAAAATCGTTTTATACCTTCTTTGTAACTAACAAAGAAGACCCACGTTGGTTTATATCCTTGAATATATCAAGTTGACTTAAATATAAATTCCAATTCGAGTTCTTAATAGAATCACAATCTGAAAGAAAATAAATCTAAATTAGATTTGATTCAAAGAAATACGAGTTGCTTTTATACGATAGTTTATAGCTGCCTCTTTGCCTTCAGGTACATTATTCATGTCTAGTTGCTAAATATGATACAAATCTGAAAGTAAATCAAAAGTGGCATTTATTTCTGCGTCTTTTTTTCCAGAATTGGGTTTACATTTTCAAGAACTATCGAAAAGGATTAACTTGTACAGCTTATCCATTTTTCCGATAATATTTAACTTCGCGATCGTATTTTAAAAAACGCCTTTACACTCTACTGCCCTTTAAAGTGGTACTTATAAAAATAAATGAACAGTGTTTTTGTTACAAAGCAAAACAAAATTCAGATCGTTTGAGCCTCATAAATATGCATCCCTTTTTCTGTTTAACTAAAGTTTTAATCGTTTATCTTGTCCGAAATTAATATATGACGAATGCTGAATTTGCTTTGTGCGGTATGGTAGTATACGAGTATTGCTTTTCAATTGTAGTTATTTAGACTAACGTTCTGAAATCAGCAACAGATGTATATCTTTCCCGGTACACGGTAAATAAAAAATGGTATATTACAGATCCGCTATACAATTTAGGTTTAGTAACACTGATCTGAAACCAGCGGATAAGTACAGCGTTGGAAAAGCACATTTGAAATTTAAATTAAAATTCCGATACAATCCAATTTGCCTTTCATGTATGTTTATTTATTCAGCAGTAGTATTAATTTGAAATTCTCTTTGCTTGCAGATGATGAGGACGTAGACTAACACTACTAATAATTGAAGCTTCCGCAAATAACAATGAGTTCTAAAAGTATATCAGAAACGTCATTATCACATCGGAGCGCACTGAGATTGCGAAGTGAGAGGCGGCACTCGACGGCGGAGATGTAAGTGTATGGCAACGAGGAAGCGCTGAGTGCGCGGTGCGGCGTCGCGATGCCGTGCTCATGATGTATCCCATGGTTCAGCAACAACAGCAACAGCAGTCTCAACAGAGGCAGCAGCAGTCTCAACAGAGGCAGCAGCAGCAGATCGACAATAACGACGTCGATCAAGAGGAGTCCACACCTACTGGACATCACCGTTCTCACAAACCTCTCTACCGACGCTTCTTTAATTACGTGCGTGAAGCATGGACAGGAGTTAAATTCGCGCTAGGTAAACGCTTACAAGGATTTATAAATTTTAAATAGGGGATTCATAATTTTAAGGCGATCAACAATTACAAGTAGGAACAAATTATACAGGGTGTTAACAGTTCGTGTACTATCTAAGTGGTCATTCTAGGTTTTGGCCTCTTTGGTACAGTTTAACGTGGCAATTGAGAGTGTTATGCTATTTAGCATTATAATCATAAAAATGTGCATTTTGAAGAAACTTTTAAATTTTGCAACAGTTCTGTGTGTCAATACACCTGGTGCGCAACAATTTATTGTGCAAAGCTACTGATTAAATACAGTAATTAATCTGCAATACGCTTATGTAAATCCGCGGTTTTCAACGACCTGTTAATCTACCAATTATAATAATTGAAGAGAAATATATGTTATGTAAATTATACGGTGGCCAAAAGTAATCTAACATAAACTTAAAGATGAATTTAAAGATTCCTGTGTGTCTGTAACATATCGATGGATAATACATTCGGCCAAAATCACACTTTGATAATATGGGATTTCTTTTAAACAGCCATATTTCAAGGTGGTTCAGAAATTTCTAGGGCCACAAAAGTATCGTTATGGCTGGGTTATGTGGTTCTAACAAAATCGCACCACGGCGGCGTACACATCCGGTGTCGTTTTACAGCGTTTAAGGCAAAAAGTTTTTCAAAATTTCTAAGTGCCGATTACACGACTGCCAACTTGTTCATTTGAAATTACCAAAAAAAAATGGAATATGTAAACAACCTGCAACACTGCCGTCTTAATTCAAAAGAACGTATCTGCAGAAAACGCATGTTTTTATAATTGCTCCCAACCTTTGAATTATTAGCTGCTTCCTCTCTTTTATTATATCCTTGCATTTTACCCAAAAATAAGGGTATGCAAATACCTTGTTTCTGGGGTTTTGCATTTAAGAAATTTAGATCATCTTATTTTGCAGATAAGCTTTTACTATTTTCCTATTTTACGATCGTCTGTTAGTTGCAATTAGGACTTGAGTGAGTAACGAAAAGAGTTTTTACTGCAAACATTCGGATACACGCCTTATCGCAACATTGCCAAATGCAGATACGCCATTTACAATTAACATGGCACAACAGATCCTGTAAGATTTTCGGAACAACTTTCTGACGGAAACAAATAGATATTCCCAGAAGTTGTCATACAATGTTTATTTAAAAAAAAAGCTGAAGTTCGCAGTCGTACGAGTAGCGTCCATTTGGCCGATTGCGAATGGTCATTGCGACGTCATCATTTACGGAACCCACTCGCACTAATCTTATATGAAACTCATCCTTAAACTCGATATTCGTAAACATGAGTCGCTACTACGTACTACTTTTTGAGTAACACTTGAGTAAAACTTAAAGAAGATTAGGAGGTCCCTTAAACGTCATAACAATGTGGTTGCTAAGGCCTTCTTACTTGTGGTTGATATGACGACGTATCTAAATGTTTGCTCAAAAGAGTCGCTCATTAGATACCTACCTTCTTGAATACGGAAAATGAGTGAACAATTCGTGTAGGAGAAGTGTAGGATAAGGACTACTTAGGTTGTGTCTGAATTCGGTTCTAAATGTTACAACAGAGTGTATTACTGATCTGGACCGGTTGTGGAATGATAAGTCACGTTATTGCTCGTTTTCGGAAATGTTGGTAATGTCAGATAACAATTTTAGTTATAATTGTTTTTTACAAATTCAGGAAATTTTTAGTAACAGAATTTCACATTCGGTAGCCCACCAAGGAGCAATATTTTGGATTTCTCTATTTCTTTCAATAAACTTTCAGCTCCCCTAAGAGGACAGTATATGCAAATATTCGTTATGGAGCTGCGCTTTCCTATTTATAGAGGATATTAAAAAATAATATTCGACGTATATCTATACAAGATCATGCTTAAGTAGAATACGTACCCAAATAAAATTAACCAAACCAGAAACTACACGACCTAGCACTTTTTAAAGCACCTGCCACCTAGTGAGTAAAAATAAGAAATTTAAAAGACTAACCAACAATTTTAAGAAGCGTTTGTCTTTATAAACGATATTTGTATTCTATAATGAACCCAGAACTGACATACTAAACAAAATTAATTTTTATATAAAAAAAGGATCGAGGTATAGAGTTTCTGGTGAAATCTTGATGCTGTTAAGAAATGTGGGAAATTTTGCATTTACAGGATCTTGATCGGGGTTGCATGGTAGTTATAAAATAATATTAACCATTTAATGATTTTAATCTTTTTCTTCTAACAAAATAAAATCCTTGAATCACAAAAAGTTTAGGAAGATTAAACGCGTTTCGGCAAACGTTCCCATCTTCAGTAGACTGAAATTTGGCTTTTACTTATGGTAATATGCCCATCATACCGCTTTTCTCATACACAGTTAGTAGGTATTGTATACCTATCTGATGTTACAGAGGAAAGCATGCTGTAGCTATTTTTTAAAAGACAGGACAAGACTAAAACATAGGGTTACGTTAATTTGAGAAATTTGAACTTATACGATAACTACTGTTATCTTAATGGATATATATTATTTTTATCCCTTGTGCTAATCATTTAAAGGAATCATTTCGAACCATGTAGTTTCCATTTATTTTTTATACCTGAAAGTGGAACTATATGTGAATCATGTTAAAGTCATATTTGTTTCATGCTGTTTTATTATATGGATATAATAATGAACGCTGCTTTCTCATCATTATAACTTTATAAATCGACCGAAAGTTTTCAAGAAATAAAAGATCTCCTCTGACAGCAATGCATATTAAAATTTAAAGTTATTCCAGGCGGTCGGTGCCTTCGTTAATATTACATGGACGCAGTCATATAATAGCGAAATTTTAAACAGATATTTCCAATTAGATTCATCTATTTTATAAATATGCAATATTTCCCAATTGTAATAATAGTTATTCCGGCAAATAATGGCAATTTATTTAAAACAACAAATTGTGTTGCTTTCTTGCCCTGCAATTTCCATTTTTAGAACATTTCTACCAACATTACTACACACTTGTTTATTTTATGTAGCGGAATGAACCTACCTCATACATATTGAAGGCTGTTGTCTGATAAGTTACTTAATTTAGAAACGTTACTCTGAAGCATTAACTCCCTCTTCACCAAGAAACTGTATCTTCCACGTGTGGATGAGCTACACTCTTTACGTTTATTCCTTGACTCACTTGACTGCCGACGTCCAATTTTAGGTTCTCCCGCCGCCCTCCTATATAATGCAAGCGGTTGTGGCCGAATCTCTGCCAGTTTCATTCTTTATTCAACTCACCGAGCGCCTCTTTAGTGTGATGAGACGTTTGCGTCGTCCATGGGGTACTTTGCACTTAATTTAAAATTGTCCCCATTTTGAGCATTCCCTCATAATTATACATATGTAATTTAACTTCCTGGCTTTACATTTCATTTCACGTATATGTATTTATAGCAATAATTAAAAGTGAAGATGAATATGAATGCCTTGTTTCAGATTCAGAACTAGAAGACCTAGAAACACCTCCACGTTATCGCCCAGACAGCTTGGAGGCTCTCTGTCGGAGCACTCGTTTCTCCGAAGCAGAAATCAAGCGAATATATAGGGGATTCAAAGCTGAGTGTCCGACAGGTGTTGTAAAAGAAGAAACTTTCAAAATGATTTATGCTCAGTTTTTTCCTCAAGGTGGTAAGTACGTTTTGAAATAAGGTTCAATGGAATTAATTTAATTCGTTAATAATTTGTATTAAGGGTTTAATTGTATTTTGGTGATAATTATTGAGACTTATTTCCGAAATATAAACTGAAAATGTCATGTAGGAGGGGGTAGACAGGAAAAGATATGACTCCAAAGTTCGGGCAAAGCGACGTGTGGGTGAGAAGAATAAGGAGGGGGCTAGAAGATAGCAATGGCAAGGTGGGAGGAAAGCTTTTGGCTGAAATACGTAATGCATTTAAGGAATATCAATTTAAATCAGTCTTGGAAACTGAAAGACTTTGGAAATTGAAAGAAAGCCGTTTGTTAATTCAGGCAATTATTACAACATTCTAGAACTTTATCACTGAATGAGTCAAACTTAAATCAATTTTCTTATGTGCTCGTATTAAGACTGATTCAAAGGAACAGTTTTGGTTAGTTTCAGAAACATATTAAATCCCGTTTATTTATTTTGGGCATCTTCATAGTACATTTATTGTGTATTGAGGGTTAAAAGGGCTAAGGATTAGCTAGATTATAGACAAATTTAAATTTTATAGATTAATTAATAACGAAGTTATTTTGAGTGACCCATTTAACACAAGCATCCTGTATAAGTTATTTAACTACGTCCGTTTGATTCGGCTCGAACTTTCGAACTTTTTTTATTTTGCGCCGCACCGGTGCCAATCAGATTTGAACCACCGACATTTAGACATGGTCTTATTTGTTACAGACTCCTTCCGAGTATAATAAACTGATTTCTATTTGATTTCACAGGAAACAATATATTTAATGCCGGTTCATTCCTTACATATACTGCTGCCAAAAACATTTCTTCGGAGGTTATATACGTTTTAATTTTACAAAGAAATGTGAAAATAAACAGGAAATATGGTCTAAAACAGAAACTGTGAAACTGAAACAGTTTTAAAAAACATATATGAGTAACTTTGCTTATTTCCTCTGCTGTAGATATACCTCTAGTACTAAAGTGTGTCTCAGATGGTACCTCTTAGCTTATACATGCTTATACAAGGTAGAGATTGATTGTGCAATACCATTGCACATTACACGGCTCCAACAGCTTGTTATTCTCATCCAATGGATCGCTCTAGGTCTATTTTTGCTTAATTTTTTCTCTGATGGTGAAGTTCTCAAATATGATATTTAATCATAGTCCCATTCGCAACACCAACTATTTATATGGCACCGATAACAATAAATATTATGATTTACTACGAACAACAAAGAATTTTATCTCTCTCGCCCATTTTGCTCTCTTACTTTTTCAGTCTTCATTTCGTTTGTTTCATTGTAATCAATCTGTAATCTTCTGTTTTAGTAACAACATTACTCCATTTCATGAATCAGTACTTTAATAATAATTCTCATTTACTTCCATAATTCAAAATTAAAAGGAAATAGGAAGGTACCATTTATCAGATTATTCTAAAACAGCAGTGAGTTTGTTTATAAGAAAATGCCTTAATAAAGAAATGGGAAGTCGTAACTGTTACGGAGCTACTGTTTCTTATTAATTAAATGAGAAGACAACTCGACGAAGCAATGGTGAAACTTTTAACTGAATTAAGAGTTTGCATGTCGTCATTAATATCACCACGGCTACTGTGTTTCAAGATTATTAAATGAAAAGAATACATTTTTGCTTTAATACATTTAAGTAATTACTCTTAAACTGAATATAATAGCCTGATTTCTTAAATTAGTTGCTTTTCTTTGGAAGACCAGAATTTTAATGAAATTTAATAATCACCTGGAGAAATAATTTTATATTTAATTAGGTCTTTGTATTATAAGCATTTTATTTTGTAATTTCGTGTTACATTGCAACACACATCTACTAATTTTTTTCCATGCATTGTGTTCCATGAACGTTTTTTGCTGGATTTTTTCCCTGTTTCTTTCATGAATTTTTTTCAATTACCCATGTCCCGACTTTTATTTACGAAGAATTTTTCATTAATTTCTATCAGTGCTATACCCGCTTACCTATTTAATCGTAATTTTTAACACCTTGTATAAAGTAAATTTATTTAATTTGATTTTTGTTGTATATTTTTTCTTAATTTTTTTCTTCAAAATTTCAAATAATTTTAGTAAAAGTATTTCCTTATTATAATAGGTATAGTAGTATACATATTTGGGTATATAGGTATAGTAGGTACATATTTGTCCAAGTGCTATTAATTAGTGGCTAGCAATTGCATTATCTACAAAAGCTTTTAGTTACGTTCCTCGATAAAACTGTCTTTCACTGTTAGACAAACGGTTTAGTAACGATCAATTTCATTAGCTAACTTTATTTTATTCCATTCACTGCACTCAATCATAATGTAATACGATGTCAATAGGACGCAAAACTCTGAACTTATTATTCGTTCCGTACTTTTGAAAAGAAATTACTGAGTCAATAGGCCATGTTTTATTCATAGTCTTGTTAAATTAACTCTTCTTTTCAATACCTACAAAGGAAAGATGAGATTGTACTCTTGTTTGAGCTTGTTAGGTCGACTCGCGTTTTGTTGATTTTACCATGTTTCCCCAAGAATATTCAGGGTGTCCAAATAATACAAGGAGCACATGTATATTAGGGATTTCGCAAACTGGAAGAGATGGAGATTCGGTTAAATGAGAAAAAATGATCAGCTTATTAATTGAACGTACCTTTCTATAAATTTTGCGCAGTTTTTAGTACAGGCTGAAAAATATTAAATTACGCTGAACATTTCTTCTCATTTAATAACGGAATTTTTGTCTCTTGCCCTCTTGCCATGCCCTCCGTATTTTGACACCCTATATTCGTTCCACATGATATTAATAGCATAGTATAAAAAATACAATAGATTATAAATTTACAAGCATCCTTGATTTTATAATATATTATCAATCGCTGACCAATTTTCAGCAATATCGTTTACATGAGAAGAAATTCGGAAACATTTATGACATCTATTCAAGTCTGTAATTTCCCTTAATAAAGTGATCAAATGCACGACGAAAAGTGTTAGTATTCCCCTTAAAATAAAAAAGACCAAAGTAATAGAGTTAATCTTTCATTCGTCGTGAATAACAAATGTTATAACGTTATGGTTTCAATTGGCACTAGTTTTAGACTTATAAGATGGGAGAATCTCCACATTTTCGTCCGTTTCCGCTCTGCAAACGTGCGTATATAAATGGGATACCATATATTTAGGTTAGATGTTATCTTAACTTCCATGTGAACTGTGAACCGGATAAATATTTGACCCTGTGTTCGATCACCACCCTAACGTGTGAACATCAATGCGTAGAAAAACTATCATCCATTTTCCGATTAATTTTCACGCATGCTGACGACACCTACTCATTTTTGAAAATTACCAGTTAAAAATTAATATGCGATAGGATGATGTAGAATTTACAATCGACCTACAAATGAGAACAAGCTCAACTTCACGGCAAGCTTACCTTTAACCAACTTTAACTTACTGTCTTGCGTTGCTCAGCCGGTTTCTTACCCCTGGTAGTTCTTAAAATTACTACAAATGTTGTAGCTGGTAAGATTGTTTATCTAGAATTACTTCTAAATTTTTATATGTAGTATTCGGTCCAAGTTGAAACAACTGCCATACGCTTTAAGCTAAGGAGTATGAGAAATGTAATAATTATTGTTCCTCACATTTGTTTTAATTTTTATTTGGAAACAGTTTGTAAATAACTTTAGTTTTAAAACAGGCTCTTTTTAACGATAAAGGAATATAAATATTGTGATAGAATAACTCTACTAGCAGTCTACACGTTTTGCAGTTCAAATACCTGCTTTACTTCTTTTAGAATATCCAAATATAAATTTATTATACACAACAGCCGCATGCACCAGCAGTATATATCAAAAATTATACGAAATTACTTTAATCTCGTAGACGACGTGCAAATTTTTGCATAAATATTTTGTATCTCATGTTTATTTTACTATCCCGTTGCGATGCGAACAAACTTCGCATATATTTTTTTTCCTAGGTTATCCGACTTTATTAGAACGTGAGTTGCTATAAAGCCACCCATTGCTATGCTAAAATTACGTTAAAATAAAACAATATGCATACATTACTGTTTCCGGTAGAAAATGAACTAACTAGTAGCTTAGAAACAATGCTATTTTTAGTCGTCTGGGTTGATCTGTCGTTGCAAATCAACGCAGACGACCAATAAAATAAGGTAATTTCAGCGAATACAGGATATACGATTGAAAAGTCTTTATGACAAATTTTTAAGTGAGAGTATTATATTATTATAAACATTTAGTAGTTGTAACAAATAAAATATTTAGAACTCGCTCTTAAGAGACACAAAGAAAACAATATTTTATATTTTAGTTTATTCAGATCTTTTTAAAAGTGTCACCTAAATTTAATTATCAGTGGTGTGGAAAGTGAAAGGATATTTTTGATCTGTATTTATGTGAAAAGTTTCAGATGCTTTGAAACAGTAAGAAACCGTTTCCATATAGCTGTGTGGCCATTTTTAATAGCATTCTTATATCCGATTATATTAACTCAGGGCGAATAAGAATATCACTGTTAACGAAGAAGTTGACATACTGTTTATTAATTGGCACCCCACCTAAATAGTGTTGTTGGTATACTCCTATGTCATGAATAACTTTTTAATAAGACAATGCACCCTTCAGCACAAGAATACGTTTATTATTATGTTTGAAATAAAATTTGAATTACAATAGAAGTATCTGTAAAGTATCTTACCACTGAAGATGATATCAATGGAATATTGCTTTTATATCATGCTACAATTTCTTGAAACGCTTGTCACAATATTTTTCTTTAATTTTGGTGTTTTAGTACAAGTACGAACAGTACTAAAAATATCCAAATATCCAAAAACCTGAATCCGTTTAGTTTGAGTAGGTTTTATAAGGCATTGGATAATCTCATACTAGAGATACCAGGTAACAGACACAGCAAATACTTGATATAGGATAACAACATTTAGAACTCTTTATTTACGAACTTGTCGCTTTTATACCTAAACCTAAAGCCCTAATTAATACTGTGTGGAGTGTGGTGACTATACCCATTTTGAAAGTTTCCGATAGTTTTCAGTAGGAGCGAGCGTTAGAAAACTTTCGGAACTCTTCTTGACTAATAAAAAAATAATTATGATGTTATACAATAATTTGTAGTTTGGATTGAATTGCGATTTGCATTTGAGAATGTAAAATTGTAAACTTTAAAATGTTTACTACAACTTACTTGTTTTGAACTTTTGCTTTCATTGTTTACATTGATTGTAGCATGAATTGTTTTTAATATTGAAATATTGAAATTTTTAAAACCGTGGTATTTTTTTATGAATTAGGAATACCAAATTCTAAACACAGAGAGCACTTTTCGAACCAAATTTAATTATCCGCGTGTTGTTATGAAGTGAAGCCACACTTTATGGATGAAACTGAAAATATCGATTAGTCTGTTGGTTTTACTTGTTTATGAAAGCATATTGAAGCCATTGCAATTTTTAATTTTTTTGTTGGTATCCCAGCTTATTAAGGATATAAATATTTAATAAATTTAAATACAGGGGATAAAATGTATTTATTATTAATTGATTTTTATAAACAGATGATGCAAACCTACTTATTAATACGAACCTCTTCCCATTTCAGTTGGCCCACGTATTGAAATATTAATTTTTTGGGTACCATCAAAGAATAATAAATATTACTACATGCTTTTTTTAGTTTCCAAATTTGGAATCGGTTTCTAGTACCTAAGGCCTGATTTGTCTCGAATTGAGACTTAGCACGAGATGAAAAGGTACTACAGAAGAATCCTTCTACAACAATCACTGATCTGAAGGAAAGGCTTCAGAAAATATGCGATTCCTTTACACTGAAATTTTGACAAGGCTTCGCTAAACCATGTCCCAAAGAATTTCGGATGTTATAAAAAATAGAGGTCATATTACCTAGTGGCAAACTTTTTTTTTTGTTAATTTTACGTATTTGTTCATATTATATTTCCTATTCGTTCTCATTTGGTGCTAGTTATCGACTTTACCTATTTCTTGAGATTTAAGAAAAGCTAAAAATGTTGTCAGAGGAATAAAACAATTGGAAGATCTTGTATTTATATTCCGTAGAGATGAATTTCTGAAAAAATCTAAGGTAGGCCAACTGAAAAGGGAGGGGGTTCGTATATTGGACTCACTTGGTTTCACTGAAGTCTAATATTTCACATTAAAATTTCAATAAACCTATTGGCACTAGAATTTTAGAATATTCTATCCTCACTTTCATCAATTTTTTTGTGAGTAACCTTATTTGCGTCCTATTAAATCCAAATTATTATGTGTGTAGGTTAGGATGCAGGACATGCAGGTGTAGGCTGTTATTAAAGTGTACGACGCGACGCGCGACGTGGACGTGGAGGCAACTACAGATGCAGAAAAAAGCACTGGGTTATCTTAATCTTAAAAAATGTTAAAAATATAAAATTATAACGTGAGAACTGCTGATTTTCTTCAAGATAGTCTAGTGGTAGGAATCCATTTAATGCCCCTCGCCTTAAAGTCTCTTTACACTTCTGCTGTATTTGATATTCTAGGAATTTTTTGGAAATTCTCGGATCTGGGATTCTTTCTATACTATGTCCTCTACTCCTCTCCACAGACGTAGCTTGTTATCATAATAATTAACGGTCGCTTCCTATAATTCTTCTCTTATTTGATCATTTCTCTGTACATCTTGTCGCGTTTATCCAGCTAGTAAGTGATCTTCCTTTAGGTTGTCCCCGATCATCCCCTCGAATTTCCCAAAGCTAACTCCTATGTAAAAGTGCGGGAGAGTGGTGGCTTTATGCAATTTCAGTTGTGTGTTTCCTTCCTTATCTCTGAAGGATCTATGAATATAGTTCTGTATATTCTCGGGAAAACTTCAATAGAATATCGTATTTCTCGGTATATGTTATTGCACAGCCCAGATAAATAAACGTCGGGCCGTTTCCGGTTATGGTTTGGCATTTAGGTCTACGTTGTTGTATCTAACGTAGTGTACTTCGTAAAAAAACCATAATATTTTTGAGGGAAATATTTTTTATCCAAAATTTTTATAATTCCGTATAACTTGAAAAATACATTTTAAATTGCGTTTTATGTTAGTCCCATTACAACCAAGTCGTCCTTAACCATCATTTGCGATTTGCTTTCGATTATTTTTGATCCCTGTCCATATTTTTGTGGACGCCTATATTCTCCTCATAACTCAGATGGAATAAAACATTATTCATCTTTTCCTTATGATTTATAGTACACATCTGTTACTTTAGTAAAAGCCTTTTCGATGTTAGTAATTAGCAAATGAGTTTCTTCGTTAAATTCAGATCACTTTTGAGGTATTATTTATGAATTCATTCTTAAACGCGGTTGTTCTATATTAATTGGACATTTTATGCCAACTTTTTGTTGCTAATTTAACATTTTATAAATAGCGTTTAAACCGTAAAAATTACCTTTAATTATCACTTCAACTATGGAAATCATCCACCCTTGATACATAAGTATTTTCTAGGCAGCTGTAGGAATATTATTATGTTGGCGATTTAGTCTGGAACAAAAAAACTGGGCTTTATCTATTACTGTGAATAAAGATAAAAACGAATTTTAAATCTAAAGCTATCATTTCTGTACCAACCAGTAGAGTTAATTTTGCGTTCTGCAGCCGCATTGATCAACGAAGGATAATGGACAATAATGACACGTTAGGCCTTCCTTAATAGTCTCTTTATTGTATGGTCATATACATTTAAGAAAATGGTTACACCAAATAGAGTCCAACTGACATTAAGCTTGGGTAATGCTCAAAACGTACATTATCTCTTAAGAAACAGCTGAATATCTCGTCACGTTTGGGAAAACGCGGTTGTAAACAGCGGGGGACCTGATAATGTGTATAATGCTAATCCTTAAGCACAAAAATGATACCAACATCTTCTTTTACAGCGTCAAAAAGTAGTAAACACCAAAGAAAATACAATGTGGGGATTTACCCTCGTTTATGAGGTCTCCTTAATTCCACTGAACTGAAAGCTGCAACATGAAGCATAGCGTACATAATATGTAATGAGCTTTTATTATCTGCATTGTAAAAGTTACTTTTACAATTCCCCATAAATTTCCTGTTGGTACGTGTATGTATGTGTATAACATTATTTTATCTTATAGTTGCTAGAGGCGAATTACACTTTATGTTGAATTCAGAATACGTGCAGGTCTATAATGTTGCATTTTCACTTGGAACGGTCTCTGTATTTTATTTCCTTTTTCTTCTTTAATAAGAATAAGATTCATCTGACTTCATATTATGTGTCAAATATTACAGATCGATATCATAAATGAGTTTCTAGAAGAGTATTGCCATTTAAAAGTGTGTTACTTGTAGAGTACACTCAAGTGCGGTGTAACTTTGCGGCTCGTCCGAACCACTGCGCGCATTTCTAGTTATATTCCTTTCTTTCTAGCCCCATAGGTTAGAACGAGCGCAAAACTCTGACGTTTATGAAATTTACAGCGGTTGCCTAGGAAATGAAAACAGATGGCATTTTGTACCCGCAGAATTAAAAGGAATTGTAGTATAGTATACAATTCCTTGTAGAGTTTATTAACAGATTATGTAAGTGGATATTTTCTTTTCTCAAAAATTAATTAAATAAAAACTTTTTAGATGATGTAATAAAGAAAGAAAGCTCTACCCTAATTAATTTTTAACACGTTTCCATCAAGTTAATTCTAATTGTTTTTTCTAATTTTCAAGCCTACTGCAACGTGTTAAAAGCAAATTAGTGTACCTAACGTTAATTTTATATTTGGGTAAGAGATAATTTACAGCTTACGGTTGAAATTATTAAAGACTCTTTTTCACAAACTGGTTTATATAATATTCGAGGGAAACAATTTAATTTCTAAATATTATTTTGATTCAAAATTATCGTTAAAACAAAATTCAATGCATCTCTGGCAGATATCAAGGACGGAGATAACTCAAGCAAAAACGGCTTGAATTTATAGAGAACAAAACAAATACACTTTTTGAAGTTTAAAGAAGCTACATATTATCGAAAGATCGATTGAATATTGATAATGCGATTGAAGGACTAACTTACAAATCTGTTCATAAGCGAATTTTAAAATTGTAGATCCTTATTAGAGATCGCTAACGTAGAACGATAGTACGTCAAAGATTAAAGCAAAAGATTATTATGGGAATATTAAAATTTTTAACGGAGCTACTGAAAAATATTAATTGACAGTGTCAGATATTCAGAAGACTTTTTATTAAATTTTCGGCCCAAGGCAATACTTCAAAATGCAATTATCGGTGAAAATCGAACTAAAAGTAAAACGTTTTAAATTTCTTGGAAGTCTATGATTAAATCGGAAGATATTACAAGTAACTTATCTGTAATTTTTAAATTGAAAACTTAGAGAAACTAAAAAGTATCTTAACTTTAATGAATCGTTATAAAGCATAAAATTAAGTGATCTACATACCGTCCGGTATTTTTATTCCAAAAGATTTCACCTCAGGGTAGATATTCATCATCTTCTATTCTCCTTTTACTTTTAACTACTTCTTTTGAGTTTATTTAGTAACTTTGCAAGATAAAATGAATTCTTTAATTGAAGTAGTTGGTTTCACGGTCGTACATCGCAGTCATAAAGTGGCTTTTATCTGTTACTTCTCGCGACTTTACTCTGAAGTTGGCTTTCTAATTAACGATAAATCATCTACAGTATGACAAATGGATAAAACTTGAAATTGTATTATGCTGTGTTACGAGTAACTGCTATGAAGGTATTCGTTGGAATAATGATAAAATCTTAATTTGTAGAGAACATATTATAATTATGAATATTTCGCTTAATCGCAATGATACTAACTATAACCTTCCCACGAGGTGGGTAGTTGTTAATATAAAATGTAATGGGAGTTTCTATTTCAAGTGTTTGAAAAACGTGCCCATGTTTTATCATTTATTATTATTCCTGCAGTTGATTTTTTATTAAATTCTAAATAACCGTTAGTACCGTAATTTGACTATGTAGCTTCCAAAAGAGATAACAAACTGCTTCTATGGATAGCTTGATTCACACTATAGTCCAAGGCACGCGCCCGGCAAATTATTTTTCACGAAATTTATGTGGGGCATGGTCACCGTATCGATAAAATATGGTTCGAAAGAATCCCCACGTGCAATCATCTTCGCTTGAAGAGCAGGTGGCTATGCCCCCTCCCAGCACAGTTTTCGTGAAAAATGATTTCCCGATTCCGTGCCTTGCCTGTGCCGTGCCCTTGCGTCTAGGTCTGTCTTGCATTATGGTATGAATCCAGCTTTAGGGTTGAAATGGAACAAATTTCTGTTCGCTATCAACATTTTTATGCTTTCATTGGCTAAAGTAGGGGAGAGTAATTTAATAGTATACTATGCAATGAGTATTTAATGATAGATAGTAAGACACGGGCATTGGTGAGTGTCGTAATGAATATAAGCGTGTTTTAATGGTAATGCAATATGACTTGCATCTACTAATCTTTTTATTTTCGTAACTTATTAAATTTTATATCTGTTAGATGGTCATGATAATATGTGATATTGAACGAAGCGCACTAGAACATGGTCACGTGATTCGGGACCGGTGCATTGGTCGCACCACGACATACACCCCGCCATATAGGCATGGCAATATTTGATATTGACAGATTATTGGCTATAAACTTGTTACTCAATGAGAAATTTGCATCATAATGAAAGTCATTAAAGTACAGGTTGTAAATATCTAACGATTCAATTAAAACTTTTAAAGTACCTAGGTATTAAAATATTAACACGACCTCGCCCATTACAAATAAAGCAAACAAAAGATATTTCTAAATTTCTTTATCATTTATTATAAATTTTATCAATTGACCGTGTTTCTCAACTTACTAAGTTACTAACCCAATTAGTTGTACGAATTATTTTAGAGACATAATCTTCTTAGTGAATGGTATAATTCCCTTCAAGATATCTTTTTCATCAGTGGTGGTTTTAGGAATTTTATACGGGGGGTACGTAATTCCATTGGAATAAAAGTTTCTAAAGCCGGTATGAACAGGGGGTACCTTTGTACCATCATACCCCCCGTGGAACCGCCAATGGTTTTCATGCGTTTCCGTTTCTTTGAGGGACTTGCGACATGCGAATTTCTTCTTTTATCTTCTCTGCTTTCACTGAAGGGCCTGATATTAAATCCTGAGATTTACATATTATCTACAGATTCAATAACCAACTCGGTTGGCTGCAATATTTTAAAGTTTAAAAGGGCTCAGAGAATTTATTTTTTCGATTGCAAGCAACAGCTGCAAAAAACAAGCTAAAACGCATTTATTTCACAAAAATTTAATTTAGCTTAGGAATAACTAATTAAATTCGCGAGAGAATCGCGTAGCTTGAGCAATAAAAGTATTCAGATCACATCTTCATGCACGATGTAGCACCTAATTTATGGCGCCAAACAATTTTTCTTCAGTCTCTTTCATGAAAATTTAATTTCATTCTACGATGTCAGCTTTAAAGCTATTATTAAAATTTTCTCTGATGGATTTTAGATGCTCAATCATAAACGAGGAGTGAATTGATAGTAATGTGTAAGACGGCGGGCGCCGCCCACCGTGCTGAAACTGCGTCATCTTTTTAATGAGAGGTCATGTCAATAAACATCAAATGATCTGGTTTTTTAAAATCGGAACTTCATTTTCAAAATGTAAATATACTCTCTTCGAATATCTACAAATATTGCACGTCATTTGTAAGTTCCGCTCTACTAGACATTTATCCTTTGAAGTGCTTTCTTGTTCAAAAATTATTTGACTACATTCACATTCAAAGTCTTGCTTTAGTATAAAGATATGATGTTCATAAACAAATAGTCTGTTATTTCTAAATTCATGTAATTATGTGATTCGACGTTTCTTTCAAAGTTATTTCGTATGTAATATAAATCAAAATGTGGCTTGTGTTTGGTTTAGGCGTTGGACATCTCCACCGCCATTAGACGGGGGGCTAAACGATGTAGGTAACACTACAGAGTACAAATTTGGAATTATAAATGATGAAACATACAGATACCATACGATTAGCGTTTTTATATAAATACTAGGTACTGGGCGTACCTAGTGTTTAACCCAACAAAAAGTTGAGTTAGGGCTAAAAGGAGAACGTTTAAGAAGTTCCCGCCTTTACTATTCTTCTAGCATTATCAAAATAAAACAAAGTTCAAGTGCATTCAAATTATATTTTCATCTCACTTCTGGAAATAGGATAATAGGGCCTCTTTGATGAATCTAATTTTGAATCAGTCGATATAAATAGTGCATTGGTTTGTGATTGTTTCAGGAGCTACATATTTCCAGTAACAAAAAACAGTTATTTATGTTTCCGGTAATAATTTATTAAAATTCCCTATAACCAAATGCTCTTAACTGGAACCTTACAATTGAATGATTATCCAGCAATTACTGGTATTTAACTAACATCTGTATTTATACATAAAATTAATAAATTCTCTATTAGCCCAGACAAATTTAAAAAATCGAGGGGAAGAAATCCAAGAATTTTTAAAACTGTTGGTGTTCGTCGGTACCTACCGTACTAAAAGTTGTGGAAGGGCATTGTACCCCACAACCAGATATACATTTGCAAAATATGGTTTTCATGATTCAATTAGGAGCTGTAGGGTCACTAGTCACGATAAGTTCGAGGGTTCCATCCCCAGACCTCAGGTGTGTCAACTGGTTGCCCAACCATGTTTGCACTTGCAGTAAGAGCCTGTATGCATGTTACTCGGCAGAGCCTCTTGTTGGTGACAAAAACGCAGCAAGGTCTGGCTTCAGCATGTTAGCAGATCTTAAGAAAGCGGAGTACCTGTGGTTGTTCAAGTCTGTTTGAGGAGCATTGTACATTTTTAAAAACATGTGCTCACCCGCTCATGAAACCGCCTCAGGTATTCATGAATGCGGTTATAAAAAACATCTCCAATTGCTGTTAGGTTTTCATCTTTCTCAAACAATTTAATAATCATGGCTTTACCTTTTCTGTAGATGGATGAGGTGGTGTCGTACCCACTGAACTTATGAATGAAGAAAATGCTTTTTGCAAATCCCAGCTTCTGTAACTTAAAGAAGGAATATGTTTTAGTCTCCACTTTCTCTCTTCCTGGTTTAAGGAAGAGTATATTACTTTGTGGTGGAGCTGAGATGGTGCTTTGTCAACAATGCACAATGGTAGTATCAGCATCCCTCTCAGCTGGTGTTGTTTCAACATCCTCCCTATTCAATTTCAGAGACAACATATTAGTGAACTTAGACTCAACTACATCAGTGCACTTAAATAGTAAGTGTTGCTTAAAAGATGAATTCCCATGGATACAACTGAATAGAATCTTTCTTGTACGAAATTCTGAAAATTTTGTCTAGGTACTTTAATTTTGTATATGGATAAAATTTCCGTAGGGTTGATAGTTACCATAGCTCTCCTACCCTCCGCTCGCCCTCCACCATCCAGGACTTTTAGTATGTCATACTGTAGGTACCAACGAACAACCATACCAATTTTCAAAACTCTTGAATTTTTCCCCCGATTGCTATCTTTTTGTCTAATTTGACTTGGCTGTATTTAATCTATACCTATAATAAAAGATCTGCTAGAATTATAAACAACAGTTTTTTGTAGCCGAGTGTACAACATAAGCTTAAAATTGTGTATATTGTAATAGCCAACCTAAATATAAACAACTTAAGAGAGGTGATGTGAGAAGTAATGCAACTGAAGCAGCTGCAACGAGAATAGTTAATGAAAAGACAAAAACTAGTCTGCAGTACCTAAATTAACAATGCTTTAAGAAACACTTGTAAATTAGAATGTACAAGGTAGTACAAAGGCATATTCTTCAGGCAATACTGTAAAGAATAAAAATGTTAATTTAAATAATTGCATTTATCTTTCAGCGAACAGAACCAATTCTTTAGGGAGCTTCAATTAAGTTTTATTAAATTTTACCTTTGAATTTGGCTACAAAAACTAATATTTTAGCAACTATATGTGAGTTAATTACTAATAAAACAGCACCAAATATCAAATTTGTTAGGTAGGTTCATGTTATTAAAGTTCAATTAACATTTTATGACGTATCATACTATCCTTGAGGGAAAATGTCAGTAATTGTAATAAAGCAATAAAATATATTTAATTGCGTGTCTTGGTGGTTAAATCGACATTACCAAATGACCTACCTGGGTGGAATATATAAAATATTTTTAATGGTGTCACCCTGAAATTTAAATTGCTATCTTGTAAATTCCTTGAACTTTTTGGTGGTAAGATCTCGAAGTTTGATAATTCATTAAACTCCGACCTTGCATGAATTGTAATTTTTAAACTTCCAACACATTCAACACACGAAAATATGCCACTTAATATAAATTGGATACGTGCTTCATTTTTATCTATCTATCTTGCGTACATTACGTAAAACCGGTATCCATCATTACTAAACTTTTTTGGAAACTGTACATTTGTTCAAAATTAGTTGAAATATTCTTAAACTCTGCTAAGTTGCAGCTGCAGGTAAATTTTTGTATTCTGTAATATTTTTAAACCCTACTTTAATGTTACAAAACTCGTACTGTATTTGCTCAAGACTCAAAAAATTGTTTTATTGCAAATGTTCGTCGCCAACGCTCGTTTCGAGCACGGTAATTCAAGAAGAAGAAAATCCTACCAATTACCCGAGCTGTTGTGGTATTTGCAAGATACAAATTTGCAGCAATCTCAGTAAATTATAGAGCAAACAAATTTTAAGAGTTGAGATAGTCCTACTTTACATTTAAAGCCGTTCAGTACAATTGCAATATTTAAGATAAAGCCCAACATAAGATTTTGAAGCTTGTGAAAGAACATTTTCTTAGTCGCTAACGTCACGATAACCCCGTGTGGCTACTACGGATGACCTCTACTATCATGATCAGATTCGTTTTTTCAATTGATACCATTCCGTGAAAACGCCCTCTATTAATATTTGGTGATAAGAAGTATTTACCAATTGAAACTAAAATGTTCCTTTTCACAAAGATTTTCTCTTTGGTTTACAATTTCTTTAATCTACCAGTATTATGTATCTGCAACGGTGCCGATAGTAGTAACAAAATGTTTGTCTAGTATTGTATAATCTCACCATCCTAGCCATTTATCATCCCACTTTGGGGCACAGACCTCATTTTTCAAAATATCGCGTATAGCGTATTTGGACTTATTCTATCGCAGGGATCAATCCTCGCGGAAAAGAGGCGCCTTTTAAACACAGTTGTAACTTGTAAGGTTCACCCATCCAAATTCTGATCAGAGACACTAGATTTACGTCTCGTGATCGCATTCGAATGGGTAACTGAACTACACTACACTACACGGTAAAATGGTATAATATAACAGATTTAATCCTAAATAGTCCAGGAGCTAGCGGTATATTTTAAGACTAATTTCTATCAAGCTGAAATTTTTTTTATGAGCTGGTATGGATATGTTTTTAATTATTTTTTGATGAAATTTACAAACTTCAATCAAGCTAATTCCTATTTTGCTCGTTATTTAAGACATTCCGACAACAAAAAATTAACTGTCCGACATAAGAGTCGGAACTGAATCAGTGTCTGCCGTTTGGGGTTCGTATTGTTTTTAAGACATTTCACTTATTACCATCAACCTGTTTTGTTTTTAATAACTGTATACTAATTTAAGAAACACAAAAATCACCTTGTCCGACAATTTGAGCGGGACAGAAGCACTCTCTGACGTCCTGGGTTGGTTAGTTGGCCAATTTTTTTTCTTAGCGCCCTATGTCCCGCGGTCCTATTTTGCCGACCACCTACAGTTGGCAGACATAACCATACCAGCTCATAAAAAAAAATTCAGCTTGATAGAAATTAGTCTTAAAATATACCGCTAGCTCCTGGACTAAAAGGACTATGTATATTTAATAAAAGAGAATCAAGGATAATTTGCTTCGTTATTAAATTTCAAAAAGTAGTTGCTTTGAATATCTCCATCACCAAAGAAATATTTTTCCGATTTGTATACAGGGTGTCTCTAAAGTATGGTGCCATAGCGTAACCACAGATTCCGGGAATCAAAATAAGACGATTTAACGCAACTTACCTCTATCCGAAATTGCTTCGTTAAAGCGCTATATATCCAACGCCAAAGATCTTCAAAACATTTCTATTTTTTTAAATAACAAAAGATTGTTTTTAACGATTAGGATGAAATTTGGGATGTGATTATTTACTGGAAAAAGGTGTTTTTGACATCATTTTTTTGTTCAGGATTGTTGCGTAAATGGTCAAAGGTTTATCGTCCATAGGCAAAGAAGCTCATATTTTTTAACAGTTCGCCCAATAGTTTTTAAAATTTTTCTACAGAGAGACATTCTTTTTTTAAATATTTTTTGGTTCTTATTCGATTTCGGTATCTCCCATAGTTTAGGCTGAAAAAAATTATTTTGATTGGCTGCAGTGTATTTTTTAAAACAGATATAGTGGGCCAAACTTTTAAAAGTGGTGTTTAATGTTGCAGGACTACCTTGTGAACGAATTGTGATAAACTTAATTTTTTGGTTTATTAATTGGTACTTTCTTTAGAAAATCATGTATCTCATACGTTTAAACATACGAATATGTATTGCAGTTAGTAGTTATAAGCGTATACGTACGCAGTTAATAATTTAATTGTACTCCTGTAATATATTCATAGCAATCTATTACTAATGTCTTCCTTTTGTTCCTATATCAAAATAATTGTCTTGTTCCGACTACGTTATTCAAAGTGGAGAGAAACAATCCTTATGGTAAGAAGGCTATTCCGTTTTATCATGAATCTTTACTACCCCTGTATTCATACGCTTGTGTTTAAGAGGTTTTAGCTTTGGTTTAGTTTTCTTTAAGGTTTACATTAAGTAACATACACGTATTTTTCTTAAGCAAGAACGACTACATTTCATAATCGAGAAATTATTATCCTTGAAATTGTGTTCGATATGACTACTCATAACATCTTTTTATTTTTGTCTCAGTCCCCCATGTCATGTTTGAAGAGGGTTATTTTGTTGTCAAATAAACTTTATTACGACTGAACTGTTACGGTCTTTATACATTCTGACGTTTCGAGCACCATTATAGAGAGCAGTTGCTTAACCGTAATGAAATTATATCTTTTGCAGATTAAATGCGTTTAAATGTTTGACGTTAACAGTTCGCTCTGCTTTATTTTGCGTGAATACAAAATATGTGCTTTCTGTTCCAAAACCTGAGCTGATATTTACTTTTTGTGATCTCCCTCGTTAAGTAAAATAACGTGTTCAGGTACATTTTTTTCCATAGAATAATAAATACAGCTGTCTGAGAATATAAAATATGTGAACAACTGTATTTTTGTTTCAGCCAACACGGCTCAGTACGCGCACTACGTGTTCAACACCTTGGATCAGGATCACAGTGGATTAATCAGTTTTGAGGTAAGATTATAAAAATTTTACGAAATAAATTCTTGATAAACCAACTGTCAAGATAGGAAATTTAAGAGGGCTTTTTTAAGTTTTTACTTTAGAAGCATGTATGACTTATATTGAACGTACAAAATTCGAAAACGTCGAGCAAGTCTATCTCATAAACTATACTCGAAATTGAAATGCCAACTTCAGATTCGGTGAGGTTACACTTAATGATTTTCTGAGCGGTTTTCCTGAAATAGAGTTTTTACTCTTCTAGAGCCAGTAAATTCTTAAACGTGAAATACACACACACATGCGTTGGAGTATAAAATAAACTTTAGAATTTAGAAAACGTTTCATAAGAGTGAGTTAGGTACTTTATTGTTCATAAATCATTAGATATATATTTAGGTTTAGTAAGTTATTCCTTAACACATACAAAAGTATATTTTCAAACAGCTTTAAAGAGTGTTGACCGAAATTAAAATCTGAAATCTGTTTCTTCCAAGTTACTGCTACTTTATATTTTAATTTCCATTTTAAATTGAATTTGAAATCACCTTATTCCAGATTCAGCTTATATAAGTATAGAAAATCAGATATAAAACGAAGTTTTAATATTCCAATTAAGCCCAGAATCATAAAAGCCATATTTTACGTTCTAAATGTGTTAATTACTTAATATAGCACTACTTAACTTGCCCTGGAAAAATTAAGTTTCAGATACCCGTATAAAGTTTTATGTGGCATCAAATTCTATGGTACGACTATAATAAAAAAATTAATAAATTTGTGTCATAAAATATGTTAGTGGAGACGCACTTTTAACCTTTTATAGATATTTAAATTTTGTACCAAAGACCTTACGACCTTAAAAGTTTGGGTATATCTGTACTGTGACTTTAATTAAATCTATGTCCACACTAACTTTTAATTAAATACAATCAGCTAGAAAAATTGGACAAAAACTAATTATTATGACAGTGAGTTAGACTTAAAATTAATGATTACTTAACCTGAAACCAGAATCAGGTTTTACATGACATAGTACTCATATAGCACTGCTGAAAGTGCTTACAATTTATGTTCCTTTTCAAGTCAAATTAAGCAAAACAAGACTTATCCGAGGAGCGAGTCATTAATCAAAATTTAAGTTCCCTCTTGTTCCAGTCCCAAAATAATCAAAATTATTTCGAAAGGAAATGCTAATTATTAATGGTCCTGCTATCTCCTCATCCCTTTAGCAAACTTACTCGCGTAAAAACGATGCGTTTCATCTTTGCTGCTTGCACTTTTTCCTAGCCCATCCTATTATTCGCCTTCTGCGTTGACAGCAACGTCATAAATTCACACCTCTTGAATTAAATTTGACAAAAAATTAGGTCCTTATGTGGCTTATAAAATGATTGATGATTAAGAAATATGTAGTATGTAATGAATTAAATACAACTTGGAGAATTAGAAAGAAAACTATTGAACTATTTCACTTTGGAGACTCTGGTAACCAGGTATTACCAGGTATATACGAACGCCTTCTTATTGGCGCATGTTCATCGCAAACGCTTCGAGTAAGGTACTTCAAGAAGAAGAAGAATCTTTTGATGATAGCATTAAAGAAAACTTGCTCCTTCTGTAATTCAAATCTAAAAGAGCTTCGTTATCTTAATTAAATTGAATTATGAATATTTAATAGATAATACAGAGAATAATCTAGCATGGTTGAAGTAGAAATTAATGCAATTCGTATAGCATTCAAATTGTGAGAGCTACTCCTATCTATGGAGTCAATTACAACCTGTATAGAATTATTTTATGGACGATATGGAAATGCAATGTAATAAACAAGTGTATGCCAATACTTTCTGCTGTAGTAATTTATAACAAAATATAAATATTCTAATTAAACCAGAATTTCCAGATAGTTCAGAATTTATTGTGAAAACTATCATTTTATCAAAAACTGCGAAGGAAATATTTCAGAAAAATTCCGAGATTCCACTGAAATTTTACATGTTACGCCATAGTAGCAGAAATAGACCGATGTTAATAAAAAAAATAAAGATAGTCAAATATTTCTTTAATCGTGTTCGTTTTTAGGAAGACGGATATCAATTTGAACATCTACAATAACAATTTATTCATCATTTTTTTGTGTGTCATTTAAAACTATCAACATTTTTTTTTCAATTTCTTGTTAATTTAATTTATTTAATTTATCTTTTTTTATAATCTTATGTACTTTTATCACGATTCTGTTCACTTTAAAGTAATAAGCTTAAATAAACAATTGCTATGAGTTGGAGCTGCACCCGCTGTTCCAGATCGGCCTACTGAGCCGTAAAACTATTTTAGCAATTTTCTCAAAAATTTTCTTATGTAAGGGTATAAAAATATTAGAAGCTTAAAAAGAGAAAAACAATGTCTATCCAATGTGATAATCAAATATACATCTTTCCATTTAAAAAAAAGTCAACGTCGTCACTACAAAAAAATGACGCAAAAAATTTTTGAAGCATCATAAAATATGCGCCGTAATTTAAATCGCTATACCTGTCCGAGCGTTTTCCAGAAAAAATAATATTTTGGGAGATATTGAATTTGTTCCAAACTTTATCCACACACTGTATATCCACCTTCATTAATGAAAATGACTGTTTATTTCATTTAATGAAACTATAGTCCCTAAATATTTGAATGGGTAGGTAACATTACAAAAAAACCAACAGGTCACAAAATATTTATGCGGCCAGATCCAACCAGAAACAGAAAGAAAATCATCCTCCACTGATCCGCTGATTGATTATGATTTTTAGCATTTTATCCTGCTAACTATTTCAACAACAAATCACCTAAGAAAAGTTGCCAAAGTACCTACTAATAATTGCTCACGACTGTTATGATAGAATAATACCTATAGTACAAACGTATATTTGAGGATATTCATCTAACTAAAACGACTCTTGTATGACCTTTCTACGTAATATTATTGTCGACCACACTTTTTTTGCTATTTAGTACGACATGAAATAGTTCTGCTATACTCTCTTCGTCCATGTAGGTACGTGGAAGTACTACATATCGGTTTGCGTAAGTGTGAAGGTTAAATTCTTTTAAATCTTGCCAACAAATTGCCGAAGAAGTAGGTACTATTAAAGACACCCGGTCTAGGATGTTTCGGCACCAGGACGTTTCTGCGCCTTTTTTCTAAAATTTATAAACCCTTAAGCACTAACGTGCCATTTCTAGCGTATTAGTACCAACACAATACTACGTCTGAGAGATGGGCGCAATTATTAAATAACATTTAATGAAAAATAATTAATTTTACCCTAAGTCTTTATTTTTTTAATTATTAGACTTAATTTAAAAGCAAAACGCTATTAGTGATACACGCTTGTAAAGAGGCATTGATTTAGAATCTTATTCTTCAAAAATACATTATAGTGTTTCATTTAAAAAACCAAAGTTACATATTTTCCCGGAAAATAATTAGGCTGTGCCAAAAACTTGTTTGGGCTATTTTATACACCAGGTTCTCTTACCTAAGTGTTTCCTTTAGTTTTTTCTTGTATCTTTAATATTTCAGCAGATATAAGCTGGACAATGAAAAACCAGCCACCCTGTACCTATATACAAATTTAATTCAACTTTGCACACCGACCAATGAGAAACTCAAAATAAATATTAAATCGTTGTAGTTCATAAAGTTTTATTTCAAACATTGATTCTACGCGAATGTTTGGAAATGTTTTTACAGTCGTACTAAACACGACTAGTCAAACACAATCTGTGTTATAGTTACACGAGCTACGATTTTAATTCGGAACCAGGCTGTAATTTATTGCAGTAGGTAAATATTTTGAAAGCTTTTATGTTGGAGGTAGATATATTCCTTTTTGAAAATATTCAATTTTTTCCAAACCTTAGGCAAATTAGACTTAATACATCAACGTTTCAAAGTACTTTTATCCAAATGTAGTATACTGCAATGCTGATTATTGCAACAGTGTATCCTCGTGCTGTTGAAATGAATTGAATAGTCCCATTTATAGTCATCACGTTGGAGTATTTAATCAATATTCATTTTAACAAGTGTAATTTAATGCATGCACGACTTCAGGACTGCAATAATCGTTCTACGAACGACAGGTTTCAGGCAAAGCGAGCTGACAATTACATGTTGAGTACTGATGAATACGCTACACGTAACATGCAAATTGTAATTAAACCTTAGTTTAACCTTAATAAACTTTTGCTAACTTCAAACTAATGCATATCTAAATTAGTAACATTGATTTTATTATTAAAGAACCATTTTAAGATTAAGAGTTAACTGTTGCAGTGAACTTTATTTGTACATTACAGTACAGGGTGTCCTGTTAATACTAAGTGGAAAAAGTCTGAGTAATTTTGTCCTAAAGTGTGTATAGTTTCCGAATGTTCTAATCAGTATCTCGAGGGGAATGTCGTACCATGTTTGGTATTCGCCGTTTTAGAAACCGCGTACATACTACGTCATTCAATGTTTATAATAAAAGTCATACTTAAAATTCAAATTAATAAATTGATATTCCCAGTTGTGATTATAAAATACTCTACCAGTTACAATGTAAATCTGATTGTCTTCCAATTTGTTATTTATGCAAGTTATTTAAGTGTGATGTACTTAGTAACAAATATTAAATCAATGCAATAATTAAAACGCAAGCATTGCTGAAAAAACCTTTTTTTTTATAACACATGAATTCGTATTATTATGTTACAGTTGGTTAAATTTCGTCCTGATATCCAATAGCTGTGACAAGCTGCTCCCAAAATGTAATATAATAAGATGCATTCTAGCGAATACATGGGTAATGCAGTTGAATGCATTCTAGTAAAGAAACGAGAGGGCTTTACGATAGGATGCTAATGCATTAGAAAATCGTATTTGAATCCACTATTATACAATAATATCCTCTTTAAAATCAGCGTGCAGCATTTTTAAAATAGATATGAATGTTTAACATAACAACCACCGAAAATGATCAAATTTATGAAAAATCTAGTCCTACAATTTTTTGTTTATTCTAAAGAAAAACCCTTTCTAACTGAACCTGTAGTTTCTTATTCGTTTTGAATTAGGCCCTACGGTCTGATCTATTCCGGTTCAACACCCCAGCGATTCCTCGATTTGCAATACTGCTTTCGTGATAGTTTGCATTGCCACACTTTAGAGAATTGTAGATATTCATGTGTTCCATACTATACTTCCATAGATATTTGTGTTGGTAGATTTTGTCTTTACCTACGTATCTGTTGCATCCTTTTAATTAATTACTTCCACTGGGATTGGACGTTTTGTCCACTATTGCAAAAGGCAGATAGAGGAAGTGAAACACAACTTGACCAGATCACTGGGTTGCAGAAATGGTTTTTATTTTTCAAATATTTACAAAATTGGCGATTATAGTAAGGTTATGGTAAAAATGCGTACAAAATTAAGCTTCAAAAATATAGTTATACACAGGATTAAAATTTCGTTTTGCAATAAACATCTGATCTTACTTTATACCATATAAACAAGTGTTTCAAAAACATAATTAAAACTAATAGAACCAAAGTAATGGAAATAGCGGGAAATAGTTTTGGCGAGGGTAACAATCTGAATAAAAAAGTATCCAATTCATGCTTGGATATGCATCCTACTTTCAGCTACAGCTTTTTAATGATGCTGTAAAAGATCTCATAAATCATGTTTACAGTTTTAAATCTGAAAAAAATATAAATTTATTGTTATTAGTAAATATTTATATTTATTGCAATATAAATCATTTTCCGATACGTAAATACAAATTCACTTTGTTCTATGTGCAATGAAAAACATCGTGCTTTCATTTATTATTTTTTCGCACGACTTGTTTTGTGTATTTACCAGCTTTGTTGATACTTCTAACAAGTTGTATTTACAAACCTCAGACTGGTTGTCATGGAAATAAAAAAAACACCTGCAATGTATGACTATTTTTGGAAAAATTTCCTTTTACAGTGCAATGTATACTAAACCAATCATTTATGTTGAGATATTTCGACAGGCAATTTTTATCCATTTATGTATAAATTAATATCTTTAGTATGAACCGTAAAAACATCGAGATAATATACTGAGAGCAGTTGTTGCATTTGTATTAAATTGCCGACATCGAAATACTCAAACTGCAAAATTATGTTGAAGAGCAGTTCGGTCGCCTGATGGGTTATTTGGAGACCCTGTGACAATGCTTTTCTCACTAATAATATAAATTTCACGATTTTCGAACGTACAAACAAATGCCATAAAAATGCTAAAATTCGCCAAACGTAGATTAGCGGGCATGGGCAGCAATAATTAGAATTTTCCAAGGCTACTATATTTTTCGAGCTTTCAACTTTTTTATTTCTTATGGGCACTATACTAATTTTTTTCATTATTAAATTAAACCGAAATGTCCATGTCTTAGATACTCTATTTATGTCAAGAGAAACAAAATGGTATATCCAGGGACATTTTCACACAAATGCAAAATTCCTTTATTTTGTATTATCGGTGTACCCTACATAATACATCCTGAAGGATCGCTGGTCTTCAACATTTAAAACATGTAAATGTGACTGTATCCAAAAATCTGGTTAATGAAACAAAAATTAAATTGCTCTATTGAACTGAACACTGATTTTTTGAATATGAAAGAAAAGCATAGAGTTACAAATCCATTCTTATAAAACAGTTGTAAAGGTTTTTGTTTCAGACTCATTTTTCTATCCCTATGGAAAATTACGAACTCCCACTACTTTTGCAAGATAAAGATCGCGTCTAGAGTGGTTTTGTTTTGCTTGAATACATTATTTTACTTATTCGTATTCAAAGAAATAAAATCATTTGATTATCTTCTTCTTAATGTTGATTACTTATGAAATGATATTTATTAAATATTTAAACATAGGTACATAAGTTTTAATAACATTCAGGTTATACGCATCACTGCAGCATTTCTACATGGAAATTTTATACCGTCAACATTATTGCAGTGAAATTATGGCGCATTGTTCTAAGAATCGGCACAAAATTCTCGTCTAAAAGCTCCACTTACTACGAGAGCGGTGGAGTGTTTATGCAGGTCATTGTTTAAATAATCCGTAGCTCGCTTTAACGTTCAAAATTGAGCTTTTAGCGTTCCTCAACTTTATATTCGAGGCCGCGTCTGTAATATACGCATGAATATTATAGTAGAAGCATGTGCATTAATACGCTAAACTATGAAATATCACATAAGTTTATTAACGTAATAACAGTCGAATTTACACAACCAGGACAGACATTCATTTATCAATCTGACTGAATAGTCACTCAACCGTTCGTTCGTACAGAAGCGTGTATTACATTACTGCGGGGCACACCCTTTGATCAATTATATACAAGATCGTCCTGAATTCCAACTAAATGCTTTTAATTTACCTTTAAAGCCACATTAAACAGGACATAAGCGTTTTTCTTAGATCCTTAAAAATTAAAGAAAAGAACTTGCGGCGCTGTATAAAAGGGAAGTCAATTCTAAAAATTTCTCCACATCGACCTGAAAAGTAGAGGTTGTCGAACGGACAATGGGAATTGTTCAAGCGAGGACAAATACTTACGACAGTAAGAAAGATGTTTGTTATATATTTACCGAATGTCTGTTTGTGATTTTATTGAATCCAGAACGCTTCTAAAAATGATAAGCTTTAAAAATAGAAGCGTGTTACTGTATTGGTATTTTCGTAGATAGGATTATAGAAAATATATCTTCTCGTATTTGTAATAAATAGAGCATACACAATTCTATGCCACTGTAATATTTTTCTTTTTGGTTGAAGTTGCAGTAGATATTTGATCATTTCATGGATATAAAAAAGTATCATTTACGAACTATTTGAATGTTCAGAAATGGATTTTCTCTGAATCCTTTCTGATTTTTTTTGACCAGATGGGAGGGGATGAGGGATGTTGGCACATATTTTCCAAGTCTTTAGCCTTCATATTACATTCTAGGAATTTTATAAGGAAATCGGAGGGGGTGAGAAAAATGACCAAAAAAGAAGAAAGATATCTTTCCTCTTTTTTTGGGAATTTTTTTCACCCCTCTAGATCTCGTCAGGATTTTCGCAGATTGTTATTTGGAGGGTGTACGCTTGGAAATTATGGGGCAAACAATGCAAACTTCCCTCACCCCTTCCCACTGCTTACTACCTGGTTAGGAAATGTTCAGAAATGGATTTTTTTGTGAAACCTTTCTGAATTTTTTTTGACCAGATGGGAGGGGATGAGGGATGTTTGGCACATATTTTCCAAGTCTTTAGCCTTCATATTACATTCTGGGAATTTTATAAGGAAATCGGAGGGGGTGAGAAAATCATCCAAAAGAAAAAGAGAAACTAGTCTTTCCTCATCTTTTGGAAATTTTTTTCACCCCTTCAGATCCCGTGAGTATTTTCTCAGAATGTTATTTGGAGGGTGTACGCTTGAAAATTCTGGGGCAAACTTCCCTCACTATTCCTTGAACGTGGTATAACTTAAAACATATACGTCAGGGAATGCATCTTTCTCACCTTCTTCCTTGCTCAAGTGTTTTTAGAAAAACAAATTACCAATTTAAAATTGGTTATTAAAGATGGCTGTGTAACTTTCTCTAACGCAACTCTTTCTAAAACTCCGATGTATAATTCTCCTTATGATATCTGAATTCCAGTGAAATTTCCAGTTCGGTTCAACTTTTGAACTAACTTCATAATAATAACATGGTCAAACCACAAAATAGGAATATTCCTCTCTACATACCTACATATTTCCAATGCATCAATCCCTGTTTTCTCTAAGGGTCCACGTTTCTGTCTGTATAGCAAGCCTGCGAAGATGTTACATCTTAAAACGCGAAACTTATGCTCTATACATATTATTTCTTATTGAAATAAGAAAATATATATTATTTCCTTGAAGTAGTTTAGAAGTTACCATGAAATACGAAATAGCAACCACGAATCATCTATAGTGGACATCGTTTTCGTTGAGCAGAAAGTATAGAACCTAAAGCTATAAACGGACAGTGTGAAATTTTAAATTACTCGGAAAATTGCTCACTTACCAGGTTGTTGATAGAGTGCTCTTTGGAAAGAAGGGTAAAACTTATTATAGGGAGTAATCTTTTAGTAAATTATTAACAACTTCCTACTAGCTTCAATTGTGAAATTCAATGTAACGAGATGCTTTTTTGTATTAGTAGCTACATTGAAAATAATAAATGAAAGTTAAAATAAAGTTTTGAACTAAATTATTAACATTTTCCGATATCCCCCATTCGAGTGTCAATTTGATATAATAGTACGACTGTACGAACCTTTAAAATATAAGAGATTTATAGCCCCCACGGTTCCCGAATATCTAAGTACAATGAAATAGAGACTTTCCAAATATGCTGTGTGCTATAGAGAGAACGAAGTAATAAAATATATAAAGACCTAGCTCGAGTTTACCAAGTCAAATCTAATTCTTTCCAGTGGCTGGGTTTTACTTTGCTTTATTCTATTGATTCATCCATCCAAAAATAAATTAAACCCTGCAATTTAAGAGAATAAATTTTATGACCGTAACTTTAGATTACCTACTACAATGTAAAGTTTGCAACTTTTTATTTATGTTTCCGAATAAGTATACTTTAATATTTTAAAGAAAAATTGTTTTCGCCCACTTAATTGAATGTCTTGTTACAGAACTTTGTGCAGAGTCTTTCGATACTCTCAAGAGGCTCTCTGGATGACAAGATTCGTTGGGCTTTTAATTTGTATGATATTAATGGAGATGGGTGTATCACCCGCGATGAGATGACAGATATTGTTACCGCCGTTTATGATCTTATGGGAAAACTTGCTGAACCCTGCATAGACGAAGATACGGTTAAGGAAAAAGTAGACATGTTATTTAGTGTAAGTATATTTTATTTGGTTAATATATGCATAATAAGTTAGACGTAGATCGTATTTTATTATAGTGTCTTTGCAATGTGGCCCAAATTAAATGGAGAACATTGTTCAGAATTTAATAAGTTTTTGTTTTTTAGCCAAGTTAGATGTAGTTACGTTTGTAATCAGTCTCTTGACAAAATAAATTCACACCTACAGGGTGGAGTAAAAAGTACCTATACCTAAAGAGTACCTATATTTTTTCGTTACAAAACCATATTTTGGAAATATTTTGACAAGAATAGAATGAAAGCTCTTCAGCAACTGATTACCTATATCTTTCTAAACGCTTTCTCGCGGCGTTAAAGTTCACTTCTTGACAATTTGAAAATTTGCACTTCTTTGTGTGGTCGTTAAGCCCGCTGCACCCGGCCAGAATTGACCTATTGTGCCCCATGCCTATCCTGTATCTTTCATGAAGTTTAGGATGTCCTTGGGGGAGATGACCTAAAGTTTGTGTGTTTCCAAAAATAGAACTCCAAATCTCTCCAGTGTTTTTGCTCCCAATGCTTTACTTACACAAAATATATGAAATGGAGTTTCATCTTCCATGTCACACGCTCTGCACGTTAAGTCGTTTAGTATGCCCATTTCATTGTGCTGATATGCTTTCTCATCTTGCAGTGTCCATGTCCTATAAGAAGGCTAGTTAGTAGTTTTATGTTCCTCCTGTCAAGTTTTGGAATTTTCTTTGTTTATTCGCTGGATGGATCTCGAACAAACAGCTTTGACTGTCTCAATTATCCAGGTACTGCTCTCCAGTAGTTGCAGTGTGCCTACGTCGATCCTTGATAAAGCCCTTTGCGCTGCTGTAAGCGATGCCGCAGGAGGCGGGTTCTGGACCTATCTTTGTCAGTTCGGCTCCTCTTTTACCCAGTGAGTCTCCTTTTTTTTCTACTTCTTCTGACAGTAGACTCTTTCGGACAGCCTGACTGTCTGTCTTGATAATGATCTGCCCATTTCCATAGTGTCTCCCCACTATATCGTAGGTGGTGATTGCAGCCAGTTCAGACGGGAAGACGATGGCATAGCGGTCCAGGTTTATGCTTATTTCATACCCTGTGCCCTCTTCAAATGTCCGCGAACCAGTTCTGTCCATCTTCGACCCGTCTGTGTACTAAACGGTGCGACAACGGTGTGTCTTTTCTACTTTGTAGCCACTTCTGCCCTCCTTAGAGATGATGTTTTATCTGATTGCATTTGCAGCATGCAGGGGTTAAATGGAAAATTTCTGTCTGAAAGCCCCTTCTTCGGTTCTGTTTGAGTGAGTTTGTAGGCCGCTGTCATCTTCATAGTTACAGTGGGGGTGGTTGTCATGGCGCCCGTTATTCTTTTAAGCATGCTAACCGTTACAGTTCGCCTAGTTTAGTTTTTATGACTGACATTGATTTTCTGCCACCAGATTAGTGATGCATACTGGTAGTATAACCAGTGAACCAATTTTGTCTAAATAGTCGCCTGTCGACCCATAGGGCTATTGTGGCTCTATTTGTTACGTTTTCCATATGAACATTGTACTTCACAAGCTTGCTATAAAATTCTTAGTAACAGATCTAGCGAAAAGAATATTACGAACAAACTATTTAATATTCACGAAAATAAAAAAATTATATTAGTGTTTTTCCGAAAGTGTACGAAGAGTGTGTTTTAATTTCCTCTAGATCCCTAAACTTACCTGTGGAACGATCTTAAATACACTGCTTTGTAAAAAATAAAAATAATTTCGTCCGCCCTGTAGGGTTAACTTTCTTTTGCTAAGGTATTGATTGCAAGTGTTGTAACTACGCTACATCCAAAACTCTACAAAACTGGTTGAAAAACAAAAAAACCATTACCGCAGTGTATTTCGTTCTCATCCGACATCATGGTGCCTTTGTTTACCATATTTCGGAAACGCATTAATTTTCTAAATTTTTTATTTGTTATGTGCTTTTCCTTGCTTGATATGGTTTCCTCCGGAAAACTATAATATGCTTTTTTAAACCTAATCCAATCTTTCTTTTCCGATTTCCATTAATTTCCTTTTAAGTTCTTCCAAAAATTTTGGTTTTAACATCGATGAAAGTGAATAATATTCTGCCAAATAGTCAAATTATATTTAATTTGAATTGCACTTTTATTTGATTTGAATATTACAATCGCTTTCAAAATCATAAGAACGAATTAAAAAGAAAAATGGATTATTTAGTACACACAACCCTCTATAAATTTTAGAATCATAATAAATTACAATACAAGCATTAATTTATTTAATATGGCTTAAAAAATATTTCTATTTTTAACTACTACTGCATAAAATACAGCGAAAATTGATTGCTGTATATTTGTCCTACAACCCGGTTCCATTACGTAAAACAGAAAACTGAATATTAGGGTTATTTATTAAACGAAATTGGGGATAAGAAAAACGCGTTGCAGATACGTTTTTATGAAATTCTGGGAAACGTGCGTGTGTTTGGCAAAGATAGATTGGTCGTAACGTCCCTGGTCATAATCCTGAATGTTCTTTATATGGCAGCAATTATGATGTATTTCATGATCGTCCTTTTTGTAGAAAATGGACAAAAACAGAGATGGCGTAGTAACATTAGATGAATTTCTGGAGTGCTGTAGAAAGGACGAGGATATATCTTCTTCTATGAATGTATTTGATTCATCTATTTGACGATCGCCCGTCGGCGTTCGTCCACCAGCTTCCTGGACTTGAGCGATCGTCGACGCTAAAGTAAACCACCATTGACCAATGACTTCTTATATAAGAGTATCGAGTTCTCAAAATGCAGTGATATATTTGTAAAACATATATAAAGAGGTGAAACTGCGGTGTGGAACGAATTCACTATTTCATTAGCGGTGATTGCGTCGCTAATGTAGGTACATTAGAGACACTTTTCGAAATTCGCATACGAACAAAGTTAGATTTACATCATAGCTAAGATGAACAATTTTAGCGATTAACGAGCATGTCGTAAATGCTAATCAATACAGTAAATCACCATAATACCGCCCTGTATGTAATTATAGACTCTAGCCCTATTTGTTCTACACCGATTGTTTTATATTTGTACCAAGATTTTTATAAAAATGTTGTTAATCAAATAGATAATTGTATTTTAAATAACGTTAGTGATATTAAATTAAATTAAATATTAATACGTACAGCTAGGGGCAGTTCTTTGTAATGTAGTCACAAATCATGCGTAATATCATTATTTATGTATTGTAGATGCACATTCAATGGAAATAATACAGAGATGTACTAGATTTAACACATTTCATGATAACGATGACTGAAGCTTTTAGCAAACATGTTCTCTTTTACTTAGATATCTCTGAAAACCATTATCAGATCCACCTGTGAATATCATTAATAGTTTCCCAGCAGAGTTTGCTGGGGAGAAGGTTCTATTATTATTTTAGGTTACTACTTAGTAATGAAATTTCGTAATGAGTTGTACAATAGAATAACATACACATGCTACTATTATAATGGATGCTCAAGTAGATGTTTCAATCATTATAATAATATGAAGTAATTCCAACTCGATAAGTAGTACGAATCCTTTTTCTGATTATAACTTTGAATTGGCAATGTCTGGTATCATAACAGCTTGTTTCAGTTCTGTATGAATAAAAAGTAGGTACCTATTTGATCGTAATTGATGTAGGTGCAGCAAACGATTTAACTAACTGACACATTAATGGACCAAACCTTATCTTACTGAATATTTAAATTCTAGGACGAGAATACAGTGACAAGGGAGGATCGTGGGTTTAATGGTTTCAGAATTTAACTTTAGCTGTAATTCTCCTTTGTCTGGTTTGCTTACAATGTTATATTTAGACCACCACCACTTACAGTTGACCAAGGATAAAATTGCTGGTCTGGTAGTCAGATATGCGTATTAGTTAAAGTGGTAGCGTGAGCCTGGAGCTCACTTCTTTCGTGCATTGACAACAAATAACAACCTATCCAAAAGTACGTTCAATCGAAAGTTAAACAGGGAAAGAGTGTACCTATCAGTATCAGGGAACCGGCTGTAGGTACAGAGCCGAGATACATACCGTATCTCTGTTTCCCGTCGCCCTAACTTGTTTTCGCTTAAAGGAGGCTTCATACAGGCGCGATTTTTTTTAATTTCTTTTGTTTTGTTTTCATTGGTTAAACTTGGAGGAAAATTCAAATTTAACCAATGAGAACAAAAAGAGAAAATCTCAAGAAAAAAAAACGTGCTTGTATGAATGAGGCTTACCGCACTCCCACCAGCAGTCTTATCCTTGGCGTACCCACTGTATACAGGGTAGCTATTAAAGATTGGACCAAAGTCGTAGCGATCAAACGCTTTGAGATATTAATTTGAAATTTGGAACACTTCAATACGACATTACTTCGCATATTTTACAGTACTGAAAAATTTTCTTTGACTCATACTTTCGGAGCCCGGTCGCCATCTTGAATTTTCTTAAATGGTAATAGGGGTAACGCAATACATCATTAGAAAGCTTAATGTTTTCTCTTTCTAATTGTGGTAAATTATTATGGGGTTACATAAGAAAATAATGGAGAAAAATTAGAAAACAGTTTGCCGTACGCTCAGGTGGCTATTTATTGTATGCTTTAATTCTAGGTGGCTTTGCTTTAACAGAGCTTCAAAATTAAATAAAAAAACAATCAATAACTGTTTAGCAGATGACAGTAGGTATACATTGTCATACTTTTCGTAGAAATTTGACAATCTGAATTTTGTTAAACATGGATTGGTTGACAGAAACTGATTAGGTATGGTGACAGAAAACAGTTTTAACATCTTCGTGAATTTAAGCAGTTTTTTGATACCATACTTTTATCAATCACAATATGGTATTTGTTTTTCAACTTTTAGAATTGTTTGTTTAATTTTAGTAGGTACCTTGTTTCTTCATTGTTTGTTTATTTTGTTTTTTGTTTAATTTTGACGTTGTGTTAAAGTAGAGCTACCTAGATTTAAAGCATACAATGAATAGCCGTCGGAGCATACGGCAAATTCTTTCTAATTTTTTTGCATTATTTTATTATGTAACCCCATATTAATTTACCATGGTTAGAAAGAAAAATAATCAAGCTTTGTAATGATGTATTGCATTACCCCTATTACCATTTAAGAAAATTCAAGATGGCGGCCGGGCTCCGAAAGTATGAGTCAAAGAAAAAACTTTTATACTGTAAAATATGCGAAGTGATGTCGTATTGAAGTGCTCCAAATTTCAAATTAAAATCTCAAAGCGTTTGAGCGCCACGGCTTTGGTCCAATCTTTAATAGCTACCCTGTATACTAATTATACCGACATGCTATTGGATGTCATATATTGTAATAATCTAGTTATCTTGGAATGAATATGCAAACCAGCTTAACCAAAATTAACAATGTTGGAGCTTACTAATCTGAAACTATAGCCTCTTTTCCTTCCTAGAAAATTCCCTTGTATTTTTGTAATTTTAGCAATATCTTAAACCAATCAAGCCTTTCAGGTTTTTTGTTTAATAATCCTTCCAAAATATTTATAAAAGTAATTTTTACATAAATTACACTATACTATGATTTTTCGTGAACCGAGTGTAGGCATATGAAATTTATTTTAGCATCAAAGACAATTATTATAGGTAAGACAACTGTTTGGTCTAGTTGAAGAACCATTAAACAACTGTAACTTTAAATAAAGTAGGTATTTACTGTGGATAACACCAGGAATCAAAATTACTTAAATATTATTGTAACGATTAAATGTTTAACAAAAACTAAAGAATGCTCAGACTTCCACTCAAAGGAATAATTAATAAGAGCCAGACTAATCATAAAATGTTAACAATTGTTTTACCCCTTTATACTTGTAATTTACATACTCTAACAATAAAATTTAGATCTACATCAAGTAATTGTCATGTTTAACAAATTTTAATTTACGTAGAGTAGTAGCGATGAAAGTGTACCTACATAACATTTCGATGTATATAACAAATTAAATAACGCAACTTATAGTTTTTGAATGTTGTAAGTGTAGATGATATCAAACAGATAGTAAGTAGTTTTGATAAAAGGGGTTACTGTCTTAGATCGCTGACTTCCGTTAATAAGAAGTTTAATTTTAGACATATCTGTATAATTAATCATTGTAAGACTGTGCTGTTTGATGTAGTAACCTGATAACATGAGATTGTGCATTTATGTTAAGAGACAATATTAATGTGTATTTATACATAACTAGCAGGGGCGCAACTAGGAGGGGACCACACAGGAAGTGCACTTTCATAGTTTTGACTTTAATACCATTTACTTGAGTAAGGAAGATCAAAACTTTTGCTAGATGCAAATACAGGATACCCCATCACCAAATTAGTTACGCCACTGATAGCTAGCTTAGCCAATTCCAATCATTGAATGAAACTTTGCTCTAAAACTAGTCTTGTGATTGTCTGGTTGAATCTCTGAATTCGTTTCCAGTCAATTTTAAAAAAATGTTTTTGGCGAGTCCATCTGTAAAATTAAAATATTCGCACGAACATAATATAACCCACATCATGTGCAGTAGTAATCAAAAGAACAGCAGACTGGTAGTACCTACATTAATTAAAAGTGTGAACTACTACATCAAAAGATGGAATACACAGTAGATTATTATTCATATAAGTATAATTGAATCGGTATGAACCCGACTCTTTTTAAATATCCAGTACCAGATATAATCCTTAAATATATTTTAATCACGCAAAACAAAACAAAGTTGTTTTACAGCGTGTTTAACATGTGTTTGAGGATTAGATCTGCTACTGGAGATTTAAAAAGGGTCGGGTTCATACCGATTCGACTATACCGACTAATTTTCACATGTTCTGGTTAATATTCACAAAAAAAATATGCGCTGTAAATTGCTAAAGTTCACAAATAGAGAGTGACTTTGTAGCACTCCATTTTAAGACAATTAGCCACTTTTATTTACTTTTGAGCGATACCTATTATGGTGCTATAATGTACTTGAGCAAAATAAGAAAACATCATAATCTGTAGAGGGAAAAACTTTAAATAAAAATAAATACGTGCCAAATATGATTTCTTATTAACTTAGAGTAGAAGTTACATAACAACATGTTGTGTTGCAGGGTATTAAATTCGCATATCTTAAAACCAACATTTAAAGTTTGAACTTTACAGATTATCACAGTTTCAAATTAGCACAATCAATATGCCATTAGTTTAGTTTTGTTGCCTACAATGGCAGTTTTTAGAATGTAGTCCGATCAAAAAATAAACAAATCAGTAGATTGTAGGGTGAGAATGTAAGGGAAAATAATATTTACCACCCAAATGCTTTGCATTATCTACCTGGGCTATTGCTTGTAATGAAGAAAAATACCAAGTTTTTCTTTTTTCAATACAAATGAGAAATCTGCTATTAGAAGTGCATAATGCCTTGTTTTGGACGTATTTTAGTAAATGACAGGTTTGTATGAGATTATGATTGTGATCATTGAAAACATTCAGATTTTGACGTTTTCTGCAGTCCTATAGATTTAAAATATTCATAATTTAGATCGAAATAGCTATCTACATTATAATAGCCGTGTTTAAATATATGTACATATTAATTGTTGATACTAAATGTATAACGACTATGACTATTATTTATGTTTAGAATCTAATAAATTGTTATTAAGAGATGAGATAATGGCATCCTTCATTATTCATTTAAAACATATATTACAAATTTCCCTCACCCCTTTCTATCCGGTTGGAAAATTTTCAGAAAAATGTTGCATAAAATATCTGGTTTTTTCAGGCTTTCAACTTGCGTGTTGAAATACAAGTGTTGTGTATGTCGACTTAATGTGGAACGATTGTGAAGTTGTACAAGAAGGAGGAACTCCAGTCTGCGATGCCGTGTTAGAGTCCCACCCAAACAAACTACCATCCTGTCTGTACTAAGTTACTTATTTTATTATACTCAGTCTTGTAAAAACTGTTTTATTCCTTGATTACATTAATGAGGTATGTTTGTTACGTATTTTTTTTTAATTGGAGATGGAGAAACTTTTCGGAATTGACAAAAGTTTAGTTTAACAAGTAATGTAAAGGGTATATCTAAAGAGTCCATATGTATTTCAGATATAAGGTAGAAGACAGCAAATATGTATCCGTTTCTTGTCTTATAGGAATAAACAATTTCCTGACCGTTCTGAAGATTACAGAGCAAATCTACTGAACTACGGAATACTGAAGGATTTATTTCTTCCCATTAACAAGGAATGTATTTCTTTTCAGTGTCCTTAGAAGTAGATTTTGATTAATTTACAAAATAAATGTTTTTGTATGCAAAATTTTACTTCCTCTTTGCTGAATAAACATTTTAAACTAAGTTTATGTTTCGTTTGTTGTTTACATGTAACTGGAGGGGGCCTTTATGATTAATTTCTATTTTTTAAATTTTTTTAAGCAAAATTTGTCGCGCCTGATGGACAGGCAACCAAACGTACACTCAAAAGTTAAAGCGAACGCAGTGCCTCCCGACGCGAACGCGCTATCACTCAACTAAAGGGTTCAACTATATTCCGTAAAGATGGCAGCACTAAATTTTATGAAAATGTTCCTAAACGCTTGGAGTTCTGTAATTTAGAAAAAATTAAAAACGTTCCCAAATGCAAACTTTGTTTGAATTTTCAAACTGTTACGCAAGCCGGTGAAAACGCTCCTAAACGCTTGGAGTCAAGTAATTTGGGAAAAATTGAAAACGATCCCAAACGCAAACTTTGTCTGGAATTTTCAAACTGTTACGCAAGCCGGTGAAAACGCTCCTAAACGCTTGGAGTCAAGTAATTTAGGAAAAATTGAAAGCGATCCCAAACGCAAATTTTGTCTGAATTTTCAAACTGTTACGCAAGCCGGTGAAAACGCTCCTAAACGCTTGGAGTCAAGTAATTTAGGAAAAATTGGAAACGATCCCAAACGCAAACTTTGTCTGAATTTTTGAATTGTTAGACAAGCCGGCGAAAACTCTCCTAAACCCTTGTATTTCGTAATTTACAAAAGCACCCTTAGGTAGAATAATTTCACTTTGAACGTACACTTAACTAAAAAAATTGGCAGTGTAGGTAGGGAAAAAGTATTTAGAATGGGTTTTTGACCCGGCGGTTAGCGCTTGCTTCTCTTTGGAAAATCTTTTTTCTAACATTTGTTAGTCCTGTAAAGGACTGTTTTTGTATTCGCAACCCGCAAAAGGGCTCTTCTTTGTCACACGACGCACGGCGGCGGTAGGTGGCCGAAGGCCGATCACTCGTCTCCAGGCGGAATTCATCCAAGAAACCTCATCAAATGGACCTAAATTATTTGAAATATAATTTTATCCCCGAGCATCTTTTGTTCTAAATTTTTCAACCAGGTAGGAGGCAATGGGAAGGGGTGAGGGATGTTTAGCACATATTTTGCAAGTGTACACCCTCCAAATAACATTTTAGGAAAATCCGAACCAGATCTGAAGGGGTGAAAAAATGTCCAAAAAAAGAAATTTTTTGGAAAAATTTTTGACCCCTTCCGATTTCCTTACGAAATTCCCAGAATGTTATGTGAAGTCTAAACACTTGAAAAATATGTGCCAAACATCCCTCATCCCCTCCCGTCTAGTCAAAAAAAACTCAGGAAGTTTTCAGAAAATATCCGTTTCTCAAACTTTACTCGCCACGTGGTGAACAGTGGGAAGGGATGAGGGATGTTTGGCACGTATTTTGCAAGTGTACACACTCCAAATACCATTCTGGGAAAATCTGAACCAGATCTGAAGGGGTGAAACAAATGTCCAAAAAAAGAGCAAACACTATAGTCTTTCCTCATTTTTTGGAAAAATTTTTGACCACTTCCGATTTCCTTACGAAATTCCCAGAATGTTATATGAAGTCTAAATACTTGAAGAATATGTGCCAAACATCCCTCATCCCCTCCCGTCTAGTCAAAAAAAATTCAGGAAGTTTTCAGAAAAAATCCGTTTCTCAAACTTTACTCGCCACGTGGTGAACAGTGGGAAGGGATCAGGGGTGTTTGGCACATATTTTGCAAGTGTACACACTCCAAATAACATTCTGGGAAAATCTGAACCAGATCTGAAGGGGTGAAAAAAATGTCCAAAAAAAGAGCAGACTATAATAGTCTTTCCTCATTTTTTGGAAAAATTTTTGACCCCTTCCGATTTCCTTACGAAATTCCCAGAATGTTATATGAAGTCTAAACACTTGAAAAATATATTATTAATTAAGAGTTAAAGTAAAAACTCTTAATGAAAATACGGCTGTTAATTATTAATTAATTAATTAATGGTAAAATGCAGCCAATTAAAAAGGAATGCGAAATTAGTTGTTAAAAGATTGTTTTTAATTAAAGAAAAAAGATTCTATGTGTTAAGTTGATTTTAATCGTAGAAATATCACAAGTTTACGTTTCGCTTTTTTTAAAAAGCTTCTTCAGAACGGTACAATGAAATATATTTTCGAAAAAAAATATAGGAAGGGATGAGAGATGTTTGAGACATAATTTCCAAGTTTTTAGCCTTGACATTATATTCTGAGAATTTTCTATGGAACTCTCGCTATTAAGCGTCTTGCCCTCTACACAATTTTTAAAAGTTAAAATCGCTTTGAAAAGAATTTATATTTATTTTGTATCCAAAGAATTTATTTCCATGCCCAAGGTAACAAACATTCTTGCAAGTTTTTATACTTGCAACTTTCTAAATTTTGTTATCAGCTTGTAATGTATTGGGAATATCACACATAAGCAAGCGGACAATGACAAATAATAGAATTGTATAAACTTTTCCATATGTTTCTTATTGCCGCTTTGTTCTGATCGTGGCAGGGATTTTTACTGAAAATCAAATATCTACTATTGTATTTGCTGAAAATCCTGTCCTTAGTTATCGATAACAATACTTCGTTACTCACTTCTGATTGCTCAGTTTTGGACGAGTTTGTGTGTAGTGGGAGAATTTTAGTACGTGTTGCACTTCGAATTTACTTTGTGCAGTGATCTCGTACAATTACTAGTTGTAGTGTTTCTTTAAGACGTGTTACTTCTGATCCAGAAATTAGTTTTTATTGATCAGGTATGTTTTATTTGTTTCAATTTATGAGAATATTTGATTAAATTGAGATCATCATTGAGGGATCAGAATCAGCCCCCTTACATCCAAAGAATAACAAATTCGGCAAAGAAAACTTCTTTAAGGGTAAATTTTAATTTTTTGTATTTTCAAACTGCTTAACACTTAAAACAATTTTTAATTTTCTTCTTTTTACTAGTCGACATCAATGATAAGAATTTTACCAACCCTTATTTAATTTATTATATTTTCAAAAATATTAAAAATTACGTCTGATTTAATTACGACATATATTTTTTGTAAAATGTGTAATCATTATAAAACAATTTTCTACGTAATGTACTTCGTAGTGCATAAAGAAAATTTGAGTCATATAAACCAAAGAGGCGTTATGTAAGACGTGACTTGCCTCGTCGTGTCTTTGCAGACACAGGTGACGGCATACGTGTTCCTATCTTTCTTTCAATCATCAATCCTTTTGGATTGTTATCGATAAATTTTATTTTGTGAATATGGACTTAAGTTTTGATATTTAAAAAGAAGTTTTGATTTTACTTTTAACTAAATGTTCCCATTTTTTTCAAACCTAATTTGGTAATTTAAAGCAAAACCTTTTGTGATCTGATGGTATTTTTGAATATTGAATGAATTTTTTTGCAGAAGTTCTGATGTCTTTGGATGACTGAGGAAGGGCCAATGTGGTGCAGTGTAGTGATTACGGGAAATGGGATTCCTTCGTGTGCTTCAGAAGAGGACAACGCAGTTTTCTAAGGTCTACGTCGATGGAAGCGGATACAAGGACGAAGTCAACAAAATTTAAGGTACGAAAACCAATTTCCTCCACAGCAGTACAGCCAGCAATCAAAACTCACAACGACAATTCATATAATAAGAACTGTTACCAGAAGCGAGAAGAAATCCAGCCCCCCTTGAAATATCTCTATTAGGGACTAAATTTAAATTAAAGTCAAAGTTTACAGTAATATTTTTTAAGCACCCCCACTTGTTTCTGGATATTCTCGAACTTTTTACACACATCGCCTACTCTTCATGGTTTTAGAACCATAAACTTTTGGAAATTCTGGTAAAAATGATTTTTTTCAGTCAAAATTAGTATACATCGTAACGGTTTTTATTTTATGAATTGATATGCTTTCTAGTATTGCTCGTTTCCGGGAGTGTTTGTGCATCAAATAGTGACAGCACTATTTTGCTGAGCCGCTATTCCGTTTCGAGATTATAAAATGTAGGATTTTTCAGGAGCGCTTTCGACATAAATTTTGCAATACAAGTAGTCAACAGTTATTATGCAACAAGCATGTAATGATGCTTTTTATTCACTATTTACGAAACTAGCCTTTTAGTGCGCCTACTTTATTCACTAGTGAATAATGATTATTCACGGTATTATCGTTGTTATGGATAGCATTAGATTTTTGCGATAATCGGTAATATTTTGCACGGATAACTAGTTCCAACGAGCATATTGCAGGATTCTAGTAAAATCATTGTCTGATTAAATTTAAAACGATTATATTCTTATTTCATGTTAAAATAATAAAATCAAAATATAAACTGCAAACGAGTTTTAATTAAAAATAGTTTTCAAGGAACTTTTTGGTTTTATCCTCAAAATTTAAAAATACGAACGAGGACGAAAATTCAGAATACGTTTCGGAGTTTCTCGTTCTTTTTTGTGTTTTAGCAATCCTTGGAATCCTTAAACTATAAAACACTGGCTTTACTGTTGTGCTACATTTTTTTAAAGGACCGTTTTATTAAATGCAATATGCTGTGGTTTTTCCGTACCTCAAAGTACTAAAGGGTTTTAAAATTCCAAAACCCAAGTACGAACTAGTCTAAATTTATATTCTGCTTCAATGTTACTCCAAATACAGCGTACGTAGAAAATTATTACTACTGTATGACTTTTTTTACCCCATACTTATTGGAAATTAAGATTCCCTTAAGCCCTAATTTTATTTTATTGTGTAACCACACACACCATATTTTTTGTGTTTACATAATTCTCTACGGTATTGTTACATGTTTGTGAGGCCCAATATCTCTTTCCCTTTCGAGAGCATTTAGTGAGTGAGGGGGTTTTCAATCACATCACCTCTTTGGTGGCTGATCTTGGTCAGGGAGGCTGCGGTCTAGACTGGCGTTTGGCCGGTGGGTTGGATAATCCCACTCTGTAGCTAGCCCACCCAGGGGCATAGGGCACCATACACTGTCGGTAGCCTTTGATCGATTGCCATGTCGATGATGAGACAAAAAGGCGGTGTATACTACGAAGGTGGCCCACCTTTGGTCACGTCGGGGGCTGGGGGATGTCTTAGCGTATCCTAATTGATCAACCTCGAAATCAATGTAGCTGTTGTGGTTGCAATATTCTCCCTCGCTCTATATAATGCTCTCTTTCGTAATCGCTCTACGTACGCAATACCAGAGGGGCTAGATTAATTTTTTTTCATGAATTAAACGAACAGCCCTGGTAACGCGAACCCCTAATTTTCAACTCTGTTACTCCATATTTATGTTAATATTATTAATTCAGGTTGTATAATAATAAATAGTTTAATTGTTGCTATTTATTTTCCCTGGGGTACGTTAAAACCAACGCATACTGTATTTTAGTTTTTCGAAATTAAAAATGTTTTCTTCTATTCTGGCTAGTAAAGTTAATTGACTTAGAAAATGGTCCTTCCTTTGTATTTTTGTGTATTTACTGAACTTGATAAGCTTTAAAAATGTTCATTCGTTTTTGGGTTTCCATTATTTTTTACTTGTGAGATAAATAAACCCCCCTCGCCCCTGTTTACTAATTGTATGGAAACCCAAAAACAATGTACATTTCTGCTGATCGAGTTCTGCGGGATTCGAGGATTAATTTGTTTTAACATTTTTTCGCCCAATCAGTTTCTTGACAAAGAAAACAAATTAAGTATTGTAATTAATCCTTAAAATCCTGGAAATGTTTGTTTACTAAACCATATTTCTTGTGCACTAAACGTTTCCACTGGGGAGACTTTAGGAAGCTTTCTGAATTGATTCTGTTACCGTAGAGGAAACACTTTCGGTGTGCTAATAATATTTTCCTTTAATGGAAAATTCATTCGTTGCTTTTAATTGAATTTTAAAAATTTGTGTTTCTTCTAAGATGGCAAAGAGGGGGTTCGATTATGTTTGATAGTTACCTATGTGTTATTCTATCTGAAAATATTTCTTATCAGAAATAGTTTTCCTGCGTACATTTCTAGAATATTTTTAAGAGAGCGGTTAGAATACAGCGGAATACAGTAACTACTTTTTTCGCCACGTCCTGTATTTTCGCGATCGTGTTGTTGCTAGTTTTTGTGCTGGTGCGTTTTTCATAAAAAAATTATTTACGTACGTATTCCTAATATTACTAGATTAGTTTTAATCATTTTCTTTAGACAACAATTGGATACATCCAATCATCAAAAACATATACAGGGCGTTACGAAAAAACAAAAAGACAAAGTGTCAAACGGCTGTAACTCCGCGGCCAGACGATTTTTCAAATTTCTGTCTCGCTCATTAATTCGGAAATAAAAAATACTACAAGTTTGCTTCTATAATCATATTCGTATCTGTAAAAACAAAAAAGATACAGGCTGTTAATGTTCAATGCGCATTAAGGGGCAAACTTCCCGCACCCCTTCCCAGTGCTCCGCACCTGCATAGAAAATGTTCAGAATTGGATTTTTTCTGAAAACTTCCTGAATTTTTTCTGACTAGACGGGAGGGGATGAGGGAGGTTGAGGGAGTGTTCAGACTTCATATAACATTCTGCGAATTTCGTAAGGAAATCGGAAGGGGTCAAAAAATTTTCCGCCAACTTGCAGTGTGAACTCACCTTTAGCCAATAAATCTTGCAGTGTGACGCACCTTTAGCTAATAAATTTTGCAGTGTGAACACACCTTTAAGTAATAAAATTTTGCATTGTGAACGCACATTTAGCTAATACATCTTGCAGTGAGAACGCACCTTTAGCTACTAAATCTAGCAGTGTGAACGCACCTTTAGCTAATAAATTTTGCAGTGTGAATCCACCTTTATGTAATAAAATTTTGGAGTGTGAACGCACCTTTAGCTAATAAATGTTGCAGTGCGAACCCACCTTTAGCTAATAAATCTTGCAGTGTGAACGCACCTTTACCTAACAAATGTTGCAGTGTGAACACACCTGTATGTAATAAAATTTTGAAGTGTGAACGCACCTTTAGCTAATAAATCTTGCAGTGTGAACGCACCTTTACCTAATAAATTATGCAGTGTGAACACACCTTTATATAATAATATTTTGCAGTGCGAACGCAGCTTTAGCTAATGAATCTTGCAGTATGAACGCACCTTTAGCTAATAAATCTTGCAATGTGAACGCACCTTTAGCTAATATAAGTTGCTGTGTGAACGCACCATGAGTTGGGTTAGGTTAGGTAATGGGTTAGGTTAGGTTAGCAAAATGAGTTGGGTTAGGTTAGGAAATGGGTTAGGTTAAGTTAGCAAAATTAGTTAGGTTAGGTTAGCAAAATGAGTTGGGTTAGGTTAGGTTAGCAAAATGAGTTGGGTTAGGTTAGGTATTGGGTTAGGTTAGGTTAGCTAAATGAGTTGGGTTAGGTTAGCAAAATGAGTTGGGTTAGGTTAGCTAAATTATATATAAATTTTTTTATTATATATATTTATCTAACCTAACCCAACTCATTTAGCTAACCTAACCCAACTCATTTAGCTAACCTAACCCAACTCATTTAGCTAACCTAACCCAACTCATTTAGCTAACCTAACCCAACTCATTTAGCTAACCTAACCCATCTCATTTTGCTAACCTAACCTAACCCATTACCTAACCTAACCAAACTCATTAGCTAACCTAACCTAAACTAAAATAACCTAACCTAACCAAACTAACCTAACCTTTAGCTAATAAATGTAGCAGTGTAAACGCACCTTTAGCTAATAAAAGTTGCAGTGTGAACGCACCTTTAGCTAATAAATGTAGCAGTGTGAACGCACCTTTAGCTATTAAAATTTAGCAGGGTAAACTCACCTTAAGGTAATAAATTTTTCAATGTAAACGCACCATGTCCCTTTATCTAATAAAAATTGCTGTGTGTCCTGTCCCTTTATCTGATAAAAATTGCTTTGTGTCCTGTCCCTTAAAATAAATATTAAATTAAGAAAATAAATATAAAATTAAGAAAATAAATATTAAATTAAGAAAATAAATATTAAATTAAGAAAATAAATATTAAATTAAGAAAATAAATATTAAATTTAGAAAATAAATATTAAATTAAGAAAATAAATATTAAATTAAGAAAATAAATATTAAATTAAGAAAATAAATATTAAATTAAGAAAATAAATATAAAATTAAGAAAATAAATATTAAATTAAGAAAATAAATATTAAATTAAGAAAATAAATATTAAATTAAGAAAATAAATATTAAATTAAGAAAATAAATATTAAATTAAGAAAATAAATATTAAATTAAGAAAATAAATATTAAATTAAGAAAATAAATATTAAATTAAGAAAATAAATATTAAATTAAGAAAATAAATATTAAATTAAGATAATAAATATTAAATTAAGAAAATAAATATTAAATTGACAAAATAAATATTAAATTAAGAAAATAAATATTAAATTAAGAAAATAAATATTAAATTAAGAAAATAAATATTAAATTAAGAAAATAAATATTAAATTAAGAAAATAAATATTAAATTAAGAAAATAAATATTAAATTTAGAAAATAAATATTAAATTAAGAAAATAAATATTAAATTAAGAAAATAAATATTAAATTAAGAAAATAAATATTAAATTAAGAAAATAAATATAAAATTAAGAAAATAAATATTAAATTAAGAAAATAAATATTAAATTAAGAAAATAAATATTAAATTAAGAAAATAAATATTAAATTAAGAAAATAAATATTAAATTAAGAAAATAAATATTAAATTAAGAAAATAAATATTAAATTAAGAAAATAAATATTAAATTAAGAAAATAAATATTAAATTAAGAAAATAAATATTAAATTAAGATAATAAATATTAAATTAAGAAAATAAATATTAAATTGACAAAATAAATATTAAATTAAGAAAATAAATATTAAATTAAGAAAATAAATATTAAATTAAGAAAATAAATATTAAATTGACAAAATAAATATTAAATTAAGAAAATAAATATTAAATTAAGAAAATAAATATTAAATTAAGAAAATAAATATTAAATTAAGAAAATAAATATTAAATTAAGAAAATAAATATTAAATTAAGAAAATAAATATTAAATTAAGAAAATAAATATTAAATTAAGAAAATAAATATTAAATTAAGATAATAAATATTAAATTAAGAAAATAAATATTAAATTGACAAAATAAATATTAAATTAAGAAAATAAATATTAAATTAAGAAAATAAATATTAAGAAAATAAATATTAAATTAAGAAAATAAATATTAAAATAAGAAAATAAATATTAAATTAAGAAAAAAAATATTAAATTAAGAAAATAAATATTAAATTAAGAAAATAAATATTAAATTAAGAAAGTAAATATTAAATTAAGGAAATAAATATTAAATTAAGAAAATAAATATTAAATTAAGAAAATAAATATTAAATTAAGAAAATAAATATTAAATTAAGAAAATAAATATTAAATTAAGAAAATAAATATTAAATTAAGAAAATAAATATTAAATTAAGAAAATAAATATTAAATTAAGAAAATAAATATTTAATTAAGAAAATAAATATTAAATTAAGAAAATAAATATTAAATTAAGAAAATAAATATTAAATTAATAAAATAAATATTAAATTAAGAAAATAAATATTAAATTAAGAAAATAAATATTAAATTAAGAAAATAAATATGAAATTAAGAAAATAAATATTAAATTAAGAAACCTTTACGTAATAAAATTTTGGAGTGTGAACGCACCTTTAGCTAATAAAAATTGCAGTGTGAACGCACCTTTAGCAAATAAATTTTGGAGTGTGAACGCACCTTCAGCAAATAAATTTTGCAGTGTGAACGCACCTTTAGCAAATAAATATAGCAGTGTGCACGCACCTTTAGCTAATAAATCTTGAAGTGTGAACGCACCTTTAGCTAATAAATCTTGCAGTGTGAACGCACCTTTAGCTAATAAATCTTGCAGTTTGAACGCACCTTAAGCTAATGAATATTGTAGTGTGAACGCACCTTTAACAAATAAATTTTGGAGTGTGAACGCACCTTCAGCAAATACATTTTGCAGTGTGAACGCACCTTTAGCTAATAAATCTTGCAGTGTGAACGCACCTTAAGCTAATGAATATTGTAGTGTGAACGCACCTTTAGCAAATAAATCTTGCAGTGTGAACGCACCTTAAGCTAATGAATATTGTAGTGTGAACGCACCTTTAGCTAATAAATTTTGCAGTGTGAACGTTACTTATAGAATGTTATTTGGAGGGTGTACACTTGAAAATTATGGGGTAAACTTCCCTCACTCCTTCCCACTGCCACACACCTGGCTAGGAAACGTTCAGAATTGGGTTGTTCCAGAAAACTTTCGGAATTTTTTTGGACCAGATTGGAGGGGTTGGGGGATGTTTGATACATATTTTTCAAGTCTTTACCCTTCATATTACATTCTGAAATTTTCCTAAGGAAGTCGGAGAGGGTCAAAAAATCTTCGAAAAAAAAAGGAAAGACTTATAAGTCTTTGCTCATTTTTGGGAAAAAAATTTCACCCCTTCAGATCTCGCCCCGATTTTCCCAGAATGTTATTTGGAGTGTGTACACTTGGAAATTATGGGGCAAACTTCCCTCACCCCTTCCCACTGCCCCACACCTGGCTAGGAATGGTTCTGAATTGGGTTGTTCCAGAAAACTTTCGGAATTTTTTTGGACCAGATGCGAGGGAATGGGGGATGTTTGGCACATATTTTTCAAGTCTTTACCCTTCATATTACATTCTGAAATTTTCCTAAGGAAATCAGAGAGGGTCAAAAAATCTTCGAAAAAAAAAGGAAAGACTATATATAGTCTTTGCTCATTTTTGGGAAAAAAATTTCACCCCTTCAGATCTCGCCCCGATTTTCCCAGAATGTTATTTGGAGGGTATACACTTGGAAATTATGGGGCAAACTTCCCTCACCCCTTCCCACTCCTCCACACCTGGCTAGGAATGGTTCAGAATTGGGTTGTTCCAGAAAACTTTCGGAATTTTTTTGGACCAGATGCGAGGGGTTGGGGGATGTTTGGTACATATTTTTCAAGTCTTTACCCTTCATATTACATTCTGAAATTTTCCTAAGGAAATCGGAGAGGGTCAAAAAATCTTCGAAAAAAAAAGGAAAGACTATAGTCTTTGCTCATTTTTGGGAAAAAAATTTCACCCCTTCAGATCTCGCCCCGATTTTCCCAGAATGTTATTTGGAGGGTATACACTTGGAAATTATGGGGCAAACTTCCCTCACCCCTTCCCTCTCCTCCACACCTGGCTAGGAATGGTTCAGAATTGGGTTGTTCCAGAAAACTTTCGGAATTTTTTTGGACCAGATGCGAGGGGATGGGGGATGTTTGACACATATTTTTCAAGTCTTTACCCTTCATATTACATTCTGAAATTTTCCTAAGGAAATCGGAGAGGGTCAAAAAATCTTCGAAAAAAAAAGGAAAGACTATAGTCTTTGCTCATTTTTGGGAAAAAAATTTCACCCCTTCAGATCTCGCCCCGATTTTCCCAGAATGTTATTTGGAGGGTATACACTTGGAAATTATGGGGCAAACTTCCCTCACCCCTTCCCTCTCCTCCACACCTGGCTAGGAATGGTTCAGAATTGGGTTGTTCCAGAAAACTTTCGGAATTTTTTTGGACCAGATGCGAGGGGTTGGGGGATGTTTGGTACATATTTTTCAAGTCTTTACCCTTCATATTACATTCTGAAATTTTCCTAAGGAAATCGGAGAGGGTCAAAAAATATTCGAAAAAAAAAGGAAAGACTATAGTCTTTGCTCATTTTTTGGAAAAAAATTTGACCCCTTCAGATCTCGTCCGGTTTTTCCCAGAATGTTATTTGGAGGGTATACACTTGGAAATTATGGGGCAAACTTCCCTCACCCCTTCCCACTCCTCCACACCTGGCTAGAAATGGTTCAGAATTGGGTTGTTCCAGAAAACTTTCGGAATTTTTTTGGACCAGATGCGAGGGGATGGGGGATGTTTGACACATATTTTTCAAGTCTTTACCCTTCATATTACATTCTGAAATTTTCCTAAGGAAATCGGAGAGGGTCAAAAAATCTTCGAAAAAAAAAGGAAAGACTATAGTCTTTGCTCATTTTTGGGAAAAAAATTTCACCCCTTCAGATCTCGCCCCGATTTTCCCAGAATGTTATTTGGAGGGTATACACTTGGAAATTATGGGGCAAACTTCCCTCACCCCTTCCCTCTCCTCCACACCTGGCTAGGAATGGTTCAGAATTGGGTTGTTCCAGAAAACTTTCGGAATTTTTTTGGACCAGATGCGAGGGGTTGGGGGATGTTTGGTACATATTTTTCAAGTCTTTACCCTTCATATTACATTCTGAAATTTTCCTAAGGAAATCAGAGAGGGTCAAAAAATCTTCGAAAAAAAAAGGAAAGACTATAGTCTTTGCTCATTTTAAGGAAAAAAATTTCACCCCTTCAGATCTCGCCCCGATTTTCCCAGAATGTTATTTGGAGGGTATACACTTGGAAATTATGGGGCAAACTTCCCTCACCCCTTCCCTCTCCTCCACACCTGGCTAGGAATGGTTCAGAATTGGGTTGTTCCAGAAAACTTTCGGAATTTTTTTGGACCAGATGCGAGGGGTTGGGGGATGTTTGGTACATATTTTTCAAGTCTTTACCCTTCATATTACATTCTGAAATTTTCCTAAGGAAATCGGAGAGGGTCAAAAAATCTTCGAAAAAAAAAGGAAAGACTATAGTCTTTGCTCATTTTTGGGAAAAAAATTTCACCCCTTCAGATCTCGCCCCGATTTTCCCAGAATGTTATTTGGAGGGTATACACTTGGAAATTATGGGGCAAACTTCCCTCACCCCTTCCCACTCCTCCACACCTGGCTAGGAATGGTTCAGAATTGGGTTGTTCCAGAAAACTTTCGGAATTTTTTTGGACCAGATGCGAGGGGATGGGGGATGTTTGACACATATTTTTCAAGTCTTTACCCTTCATATTACATTCTGAAATTTTCCTAAGGAAATCGGAGAGGGTCAAAAAATCTTCGAAAAAAAAAGGAAAGACTATAGTCTTTGCTCATTTTTGGGAAAAAAATTTCACCCCTTCAGATCTCGCCCCGATTTTCCCAGAATGTTATTTGGAGGGTATACACTTGGAAATTATGGGGCAAACTTCCCTCACCCCTTCCCTCTCCTCCACACCTGGCTAGGAATGGTTCAGAATTGGGTTGTTCCAGAAAACTTTCGAAATTTTTTTGGACCAGATGCGAGGGGTTGGGGGATGTTTGGTACATATTTTTCAAGTCTTTACCCTTCATATTACATTCTGAAATTTTCCTAAGGAAATCGGAGAGGGTCAAAAAATATTCGAAAAAAAAAGGAAAGACTATAGTCTTTGCTCATTTTTTGGAAAAAAATTTGACCCCTTCAGATCTCGTCCGGTTTTTCCCAGAATGTTATTTGGAGGGTATACACTTGGAAATTATGGGGCAAACTTCCCTCACCCCTTCCCACTCCTCCACACCTGGCTAGGAATGGTTCAGAATTGGGTTGTTCCAGAAAACTTTCGGAATTTTTTTGGACCAGATGCGAGGGGATGGGGGATGTTTGACACATATTTTTCAAGTCTTTACCCTTCATATTACATTCTGAAATTTTCCTAAGGAAATCGGAGAGGGTCAAAAAATCTTCGAAAAAAAAAGGAAAGACTATAGTCTTTGCTCATTTTTGGGAAAAAAATTTCACCCCTTCAGATCTCGCCCCGATTTTCCCAGAATGTTATTTGGAGGGTATACACTTGGAAATTATGGGGCAAACTTCCCTCACCCCTTCCCACTGCTCCACACCTGGCTAGGAATGGTTCAGAATTGGGTTGTTCCAGAAAACTTTCGAAATTTTTTTGGACCAGATGCGAGGGGATGGGGGATGTTTGGCACATATTTTTCAAGTCTTTACCCTTCATATTACATTCTGAAATTTTCCTAAGGAAATCGGAGAGGGTCAAAAAATCTTCGAAAAAAAAAGGAAAGACTATAGTCTTTGCTCATTTTTGGGAAAAAAATTTCACCCCTTCAGATCTCGCCCCGATTTTCCCAGAATGTTATTTGGAGGGTATACACTTGGAAATTATGGGGCAAACTTCCCTCACCCCTTCCCTCTCCTCCACACCTGGCTAGGAATGGTTCAGAATTGGGTTGTTCCAGAAAACTTTCGGAATTTTTTTGGACCAGATGCGAGGGGTTGGGGGATGTTTGGTACATATTTTTCAAGTCTTTACCCTTCATATTACATTCTGAAATTTTCCTAAGGAAATCAGAGAGGGTCAAAAAATCTTCGAAAAAAAAAGGAAAGACTATAGTCTTTGCTCATTTTAAGGAAAAAAATTTCACCCCTTCAGATCTCGCCCCGATTTTCCCAGAATGTTATTTGGAGGGTATACACTTGGAAATTATGGGGCAAACTTCCCTCACCCCTTCCCTCTCCTCCACACCTGGCTAGGAATGGTTCAGAATTGGGTTGTTCCAGAAAACTTTCGGAATTTTTTTGGACCAGATGCGAGGGGTTGGAGGATGTTTGGTACATATTTTTCAAGTCTTTACCCTTCATATTACATTCTGAAATTTTCCTAAGGAAATCGGAGAGGGTCAAAAAATCTTCGAAAAAAAAAGGAAAGACTATAGTCTTTGCTCATTTTTGGGAAAAAAATTTCACCCCTTCAGATCTCGCCCCGATTTTCCCAGAATGTTATTTGGAGGGTATACACTTGGAAATTATGGGGCAAACTTCCCTCACCCCTTCCCACTGCTCCTCACCTGGCTAAGAAACGTTCAGAATAGAGTTGTTCCAGAAAACTTTCGGAATTTTTTTGGACCAGATTGGAGGGGTTGGGGGATGTTTGCTACATATTTTTCAAGTCTTTACCCTTCATATTACATTCTGAAATTTTCCTAAGGAAATCGGAGAGGGTCAAAAAATCTTCGAAAAAAAAAGGAAAGACTATAGTCTTTGCTCATTTTTGGGAAAAAAATTTCACCCCTTCAGATCTCGCCCCGATTTTCCCAGAATGTTATTTGGAGGGTATACACTTGGAAATTATGGGGCAAACTTCCCTCACCCCTTCCCACTGCTCCTCACCTGGCTAAGAAACGTTCAGAATAGAGTTGTTCCAGAAAACTTTCGGAATTTTTTTGGACCAGATTGGAGGGGTTGGGGGATGTTTGCTACATATTTTTCAAGTCTTTACCCTTCATATTACATTCTGAAATTTTCCTAAGGAAATCGGAGAGGGTCAAAAAATCTTAGAAAAAAAAAGGAAAGACTATAGTCTTTGCTCATTTTTGGGAAAAAAACTTCACCCCTTCAGATCTCGCCCCGATTTTCCCAGAATGTTATTTGGAGGGTATACACTTGGAAATTATGGGGCAAACTTCCCTCACCCCTTCCCTCTCCTCCACACCTGGCTAGGAATGGTTCAGAATTGGGTTGTTCCAGAAAACTTTCGGAATTTTTTTGGACCAGATGCGAGGGGTTGGGGGATGTTTGGTACATATTTTTCAAATCTTTACCCTTCATATTACATTCTGAAATTTTCCTAAGGAAATCAGAGAGGGTCAAAAAATCTTCGAAAAAAAAAGGAAAGACTATAGTCTTTGCTCATTTTTTGGAAAAAAATTTGACCCCTTCAGATCTCGTCCGGTTTTTCCCAGAATGTTATTTGGAGGGTATACACTTGGAAATTATGGGGCAAACTTCCCTCACCCCTTCCCACTGCTCCTCACCTGGCTAGGAAACGTTCAGAATAGAGTTGTTCCAGAAAACTTTCGGAATTTTTTTGGACCAGATTGGAGGGGTTGGGGGATGTTTGCTACATATTTTTCAAGTCTTTACCCTTCATATTACATTCTGAAATTTTCCTAAGGAAATCGGAGAGGGTCAAAAAATCTTCGAAAAAAAAAGGAAAGACTATAGTCTTTGCTCATTTTTGGGAAAAAAATTTCACCCCTTCAGATCTCGCCCCGTTTTTCCCAGAATGTTATTTGGAGGGTATACACTTGGAAATTATGGGGCAAACTTCCCTCACCCCTTCCCACTGCTCCTCACCTGGCTAGGAAACGTTCAGAATAGAGTTGTTCCAGAAAACTTTCGGAATTTTTTTGGACCAGATTGGAGGGGTTGGGGGATGTTTGCTACATATTTTTCAAGTCTTTACCTTTCATATTACATTCTGAAATTTTCCTAAGGAAATCGGAGAGGGTCAAAAAATCTTCGAAAAAAAAAGGAAAGACTATAGTCTTTGCTCATTTTTGGGAAAAAAATTTCACCCCTTCAGATCTCGCCCCGATTTTCCCAGAATGTTATTTGGAGGGTATACACTTGGAAATTATGGGGCAAACTTCCCTCACCCCTTCCCTCTCCTCCACACCTGGCTAGGAATGGTTCAGAATTGGGTTGTTCCAGAAAACTTTCGGAATTTTTTTGGACCAGATGCGAGGGGTTGGGGGATGTTTGGTACATATTTTTCAAGTCTTTACCCTTCATATTACATTCTGAAATTTTCCTAAGGAAATCAGAGAGGGTCAAAAAATCTTCGAAAAAAAAAGGAAAGACTATAGTCTTTGCTCATTTTAAGGAAAAAAATTTCACCCCTTCAGATCTCGCCCCGATTTTCCCAGAATGTTATTTGGAGGGTATACACTTGGAAATTATGGGGCAAACTTCCCTCACCCCTTCCCTCTCCTCCACACCTGGCTAGGAATGGTTCAGAATTGGGTTGTTCCAGAAAACTTTCGGAATTTTTTTGGACCAGATGCGAGGGGTTGGGGGATGTTTGGTACATATTTTTCAAGTCTTTACCCTTCATATTACATTCTGAAATTTTCCTAAGGAAATCGGAGAGGGTCAAAAAATCTTCGAAAAAAAAAGGAAAGACTATAGTCTTTGCTCATTTTTGGGAAAAAAATTTCACCCCTTCAGATCTCGCCCCGATTTTCCCAGAATGTTATTTGGAGGGTATACACTTGGAAATTATGGGGCAAACTTCCCTCACCCCTTCCCACTCCTCCACACCTGGCTAGGAATGGTTCAGAATTGGGTTGTTCCAGAAAACTTTCGGAATTTTTTTGGACCAGATGCGAGGGGATGGGGGATGTTTGACACATATTTTTCAAGTCTTTACCCTTCATATTACATTCTGAAATTTTCCTAAGGAAATCGGAGAGGGTCAAAAAATCTTCGAAAAAAAAAGGAAAGACTATAGTCTTTGCTCATTTTTGGGAAAAAAATTTCACCCCTTCAGATCTCGCCCCGATTTTCCCAGAATGTTATTTGGAGGGTATACACTTGGAAATTATGGGGCAAACTTCCCTCACCCCTTCCCTCTCCTCCACACCTGGCTAGGAATGGTTCAGAATTGGGTTGTTCCAGAAAACTTTCGGAATTTTTTTGGACCAGATGCGAGGGGTTGGGGGATGTTTGGTACATATTTTTCAAGTCTTTACCCTTCATATTACATTCTGAAATTTTCCTAAGGAAATCGGAGAGGGTCAAAAAATATTCGAAAAAAAAAGGAAAGACTATAGTCTTTGCTCATTTTTTGGAAAAAAATTTGACCCCTTCAGATCTCGTCCGGTTTTTCCCAGAATGTTATTTGGAGGGTATACACTTGGAAATTATGGGGCAAACTTCCCTCACCCCTTCCCACTCCTCCACACCTGGCTAGGAATGGTTCAGAATTGGGTTGTTCCAGAAAACTTTCGGAATTTTTTTGGACCAGATGCGAGGGGATGGGGGATGTTTGACACATATTTTTCAAGTCTTTACCCTTCATATTACATTCTGAAATTTTCCTAAGGAAATCGGAGAGGGTCAAAAAATCTTCGAAAAAAAAAGGAAAGACTATAGTCTTTGCTCATTTTTGGGAAAAAAATTTCACCCCTTCAGATCTCGCCCCGATTTTCCCAGAATGTTATTTGGAGGGTATACACTTGGAAATTATGGGGCAAACTTCCCTCACCCCTTCCCACTGCTCCACACCTGGCTAGGAATGGTTCAGAATTGGGTTGTTCCAGAAAACTTTCGAAATTTTTTTGGACCAGATGCGAGGGGATGGGGGATGTTTGGCACATATTTTTCAAGTCTTTACCCTTCATATTACATTCTGAAATTTTCCTAAGGAAATCGGAGAGGGTCAAAAAATCTTCGAAAAAAAAAGGAAAGACTATAGTCTTTGCTCATTTTTGGGAAAAAAATTTCACCCCTTCAGATCTCGCCCCGATTTTCCCAGAATGTTATTTGGAGGGTATACACTTGGAAATTATGGGGCAAACTTCCCTCACCCCTTCCCTCTCCTCCACACCTGGCTAGGAATGGTTCAGAATTGGGTTGTTCCAGAAAACTTTCGGAATTTTTTTGGACCAGATGCGAGGGGTTGGGGGATGTTTGGTACATATTTTTCAAGTCTTTACCCTTCATATTACATTCTGAAATTTTCCTAAGGAAATCAGAGAGGGTCAAAAAATCTTCGAAAAAAAAAGGAAAGACTATAGTCTTTGCTCATTTTAAGGAAAAAAATTTCACCCCTTCAGATCTCGCCCCGATTTTCCCAGAATGTTATTTGGAGGGTATACACTTGGAAATTATGGGGCAAACTTCCCTCACCCCTTCCCACTGCTCCTCACCTGGCTAAGAAACGTTCAGAATAGAGTTGTTCCAGAAAACTTTCGGAATTTTTTTGGACCAGATTGGAGGGGTTGGGGGATGTTTGCTACATATTTTTCAAGTCTTTACCCTTCATATTACATTCTGAAATTTTCCTAAGGAAATCGGAGAGGGTCAAAAAATCTTCGAAAAAAAAAGGAAAGACTATAGTCTTTGCTCATTTTTGGGAAAAAAATTTCACCCCTTCAGATCTCGCCCCGATTTTCCCAGAATGTTATTTGGAGGGTATACACTTGGAAATTATGGGGCAAACTTCCCTCACCCCTTCCCACTGCTCCTCACCTGGCTAAGAAACGTTCAGAATAGAGTTGTTCCAGAAAACTTTCGGAATTTTTTTGGACCAGATTGGAGGGGTTGGGGGATGTTTGCTACATATTTTTCAAGTCTTTACCCTTCATATTACATTCTGAAATTTTCCTAAGGAAATCGGAGAGGGTCAAAAAATCTTAGAAAAAAAAAGGAAAGACTATAGTCTTTGCTCATTTTTGGGAAAAAAACTTCACCCCTTCAGATCTCGCCCCGATTTTCCCAGAATGTTATTTGGAGGGTATACACTTGGAAATTATGGGGCAAACTTCCCTCACCCCTTCCCTCTCCTCCACACCTGGCTAGGAATGGTTCAGAATTGGGTTGTTCCAGAAAACTTTCGGAATTTTTTTGGACCAGATGCGAGGGGTTGGGGGATGTTTGGTACATATTTTTCAAATCTTTACCCTTCATATTACATTCTGAAATTTTCCTAAGGAAATCAGAGAGGGTCAAAAAATCTTCGAAAAAAAAAGGAAAGACTATAGTCTTTGCTCATTTTTTGGAAAAAAATTTGACCCCTTCAGATCTCGTCCGGTTTTTCCCAGAATGTTATTTGGAGGGTATACACTTGGAAATTATGGGGCAAACTTCCCTCACCCCTTCCCACTGCTCCTCACCTGGCTAGGAAACGTTCAGAATAGAGTTGTTCCAGAAAACTTTCGGAATTTTTTTGGACCAGATTGGAGGGGTTGGGGGATGTTTGCTACATATTTTTCAAGTCTTTACCCTTCATATTACATTCTGAAATTTTCCTAAGGAAATCGGAGAGGGTCAAAAAATCTTCGAAAAAAAAAGGAAAGACTATAGTCTTTGCTCATTTTTGGGAAAAAAATTTCACCCCTTCAGATCTCGCCCCGTTTTTCCCAGAATGTTATTTGGAGGGTATACACTTGGAAATTATGGGGCAAACTTCCCTCACCCCTTCCCACTGCTCCTCACCTGGCTAGGAAACGTTCAGAATAGAGTTGTTCCAGAAAACTTTCGGAATTTTTTTGGACCAGATTGGAGGGGTTGGGGGATGTTTGCTACATATTTTTCAAGTCTTTACCCTTCATATTACATTCTGAAATTTTCCTAAGGAAATCGGAGAGGGTCAAAAAATCTTCGAAAAAAAAAGGAAAGACTATAGTCTTTGCTCATTTTTGGGAAAAAAATTTCACCCCTTCAGATCTCGCCCCGATTTTCCCAGAATGTTATTTGGAGGGTATACACTTGGAAATTATGGGGCAAACTTCCCTCACCCCTTCCCTCTCCTCCACACCTGGCTAGGAATGGTTCAGAATTGGGTTGTTCCAGAAAACTTTCGGAATTTTTTTGGACCAGATGCGAGGGGTTGGGGGATGTTTGGTACATATTTTTCAAGTCTTTACCCTTCATATTACATTCTGAAATTTTCCTAAGGAAATCAGAGAGGGTCAAAAAATCTTCGAAAAAAAAAGGAAAGACTATAGTCTTTGCTCATTTTAAGGAAAAAAATTTCACCCCTTCAGATCTCGCCCCGATTTTCCCAGAATGTTATTTGGAGGGTATACACTTGGAAATTATGGGGCAAACTTCCCTCACCCCTTCCCTCTCCTCCACACCTGGCTAGGAATGGTTCAGAATTGGGTTGTTCCAGAAAACTTTCGGAATTTTTTTGGACCAGATGCGAGGGGTTGGGGGATGTTTGGTACATATTTTTCAAGTCTTTACCCTTCATATTACATTCTGAAATTTTCCTAAGGAAATCGGAGAGGGTCAAAAAATCTTCGAAAAAAAAAGGAAAGACTATAGTCTTTGCTCATTTTTGGGAAAAAAATTTCACCCCTTCAGATCTCGCCCCGATTTTCCCAGAATGTTATTTGGAGGGTATACACTTGGAAATTATGGGGCAAACTTCCCTCACCCCTTCCCACTCCTCCACACCTGGCTAGGAATGGTTCAGAATTGGGTTGTTCCAGAAAACTTTCGGAATTTTTTTGGACCAGATGCGAGGGGATGGGGGATGTTTGACACATATTTTTCAAGTCTTTACCCTTCATATTACATTCTGAAATTTTCCTAAGGAAATCGGAGAGGGTCAAAAAATCTTCGAAAAAAAAAGGAAAGACTATAGTCTTTGCTCATTTTTTGGAAAAAAATTTGACCCCTTCAGATCTCGTCCGGTTTTTCCCAGAATGTTATTTGGAGGGTATACACTTGGAAATTATGGGGCAAACTTCCCTCACCCCTTCCCACTCCTCCACACCTGGCTAGGAATGGTTCAGAATTGGGTTGTTCCAGAAAACTTTCGGAATTTTTTTGGACCAGATGCGAGGGGATGGGGGATGTTTGACACATATTTTTCAAGTCTTTACCCTTCATATTACATTCTGAAATTTTCCTAAGGAAATCGGAGAGGGTCAAAAAATCTTCGAAAAAAAAAGGAAAGACTATAGTCTTTGCTCATTTTTGGGAAAAAAATTTCACCCCTTCAGATCTCGCCCCGATTTTCCCAGAATGTTATTTGGAGGGTATACACTTGGAAATTATGGGGCAAACTTCCCTCACCCCTTCCCACTGCTCCACACCTGGCTAGGAATGGTTCAGAATTGGGTTGTTCCAGAAAACTTTCGAAATTTTTTTGGACCAGATGCGAGGGGATGGGGGATGTTTGGCACATATTTTTCAAGTCTTTACCCTTCATATTACATTCTGAAATTTTCCTAAGGAAATCGGAGAGGGTCAAAAAATCTTCGAAAAAAAAAGGAAAGACTATAGTCTTTGCTCATTTTTGGGAAAAAAATTTCACCCCTTCAGATCTCGCCCCGATTTTCCCAGAATGTTATTTGGAGGGTATACACTTGGAAATTATGGGGCAAACTTCCCTCACCCCTTCCCTCTCCTCCACACCTGGCTAGGAATGGTTCAGAATTGGGTTGTTCCAGAAAACTTTCGGAATTTTTTTGGACCAGATGCGAGGGGTTGGGGGATGTTTGGTACATATTTTTCAAGTCTTTACCCTTCATATTACATTCTGAAATTTTCCTAAGGAAATCAGAGAGGGTCAAAAAATCTTCGAAAAAAAAAGGAAAGACTATAGTCTTTGCTCATTTTAAGGAAAAAAATTTCACCCCTTCAGATCTCGCCCCGATTTTCCCAGAATGTTATTTGGAGGGTATACACTTGGAAATTATGGGGCAAACTTCCCTCACCCCTTCCCTCTCCTCCACACCTGGCTAGGAATGGTTCAGAATTGGGTTGTTCCAGAAAACTTTCGGAATTTTTTTGGACCAGATGCGAGGGGTTGGAGGATGTTTGGTACATATTTTTCAAGTCTTTACCCTTCATATTACATTCTGAAATTTTCCTAAGGAAATCGGAGAGGGTCAAAAAATCTTCGAAAAAAAAAGGAAAGACTATAGTCTTTGCTCATTTTTGGGAAAAAAATTTCACCCCTTCAGATCTCGCCCCGATTTTCCCAGAATGTTATTTGGAGGGTATACACTTGGAAATTATGGGGCAAACTTCCCTCACCCCTTCCCACTGCTCCTCACCTGGCTAAGAAACGTTCAGAATAGAGTTGTTCCAGAAAACTTTCGGAATTTTTTTGGACCAGATTGGAGGGGTTGGGGGATGTTTGCTACATATTTTTCAAGTCTTTACCCTTCATATTACATTCTGAAATTTTCCTAAGGAAATCGGAGAGGGTCAAAAAATCTTCGAAAAAAAAAGGAAAGACTATAGTCTTTGCTCATTTTTGGGAAAAAAACTTCACCCCTTCAGATCTCGCCCCGATTTTCCCAGAATGTTATTTGGAGGGTATACACTTGGAAATTATGGGGCAAACTTCCCTCACCCCTTCCCTCTCCTCCACACCTGGCTAGGAATGGTTCAGAATTGGGTTGTTCCAGAAAACTTTCGGAATTTTTTTGGACCAGATGCGAGGGGTTGGGGGATGTTTGGTACATATTTTTCAAGTCTTTACCCTTCATATTACATTCTGAAATTTTCCTAAGGAAATCAGAGAGGGTCAAAAAATCTTCGAAAAAAAAAGGAAAGACTATAGTCTTTGCTCATTTTTTGGAAAAAAATTTGACCCCTTCAGATCTCGTCCGGTTTTTCCCAGAATGTTATTTGGAGGGTATACACTTGGAAATTATGGGGCAAACTTCCCTCACCCCTTCCCACTGCTCCTCACCTGGCTAGGAAACGTTCAGAATAGAGTTGTTCCAGAAAACTTTCGGAATTTTTTTGGACCAGATTGGAGGGGTTGGGGGATGTTTGCTACATATTTTTCAAGTCTTTACCCTTCATATTACATTCTGAAATTTTCCTAAGGAAATCGGAGAGGGTCAAAAAATCTTCGAAAAAAAAAGGAAAGACTATAGTCTTTGCTCATTTTTGGGAAAAAAATTTCACCCCTTCAGATCTCGCCCCGTTTTTCCCAGAATGTTATTTGGAGGGTATACACTTGGAAATTATGGGGCAAACTTCCCTCACCCCTTCCCACTGCTCCTCACCTGGCTAGGAAACGTTCAGAATAGAGTTGTTCCAGAAAACTTTCGGAATTTTTTTGGACCAGATTGGAGGGGTTGGGGGATGTTTGCTACATATTTTTCAAGTCTTTACCCTTCATATTACATTCTGAAATTTTCCTAAGGAAATCGGAGAGGGTCAAAAAATCTTCGAAAAAAAAAGGAAAGACTATAGTCTTTGCTCATTTTTGGGAAAAAAATTTCACCCCTTCAGATCTCGCCCCGTTTTTCCCAGAATGTTATTTGGAGGGTATACACTTGGAAATTATGGGGCAAACTTCCCTCACCCCTTCCCACTGCTCCACACCTGGCTAGAAATGGTTCAGAATTGGGTTGTTCCAGAAAACTTTCGGAATTTTTTTGGACCAGATGCGAGGGGTTGGGGGATGTTTGGTACATATTTTTCAAGTCTTTACCCTTCATATTACATTCTGAAATTTTCCTAAGGAAATCGGAGAGGGTCAAAAAATCTTCGAAAAAAAAAGGAAAGACTATAATAGTCTTTGCTCATTTTTGGGAAAAAAATTTCACCCCTTCAGATCTCGCCCCGATTTTCCCAGAATGTTATTTAGAGTGTGTACACTTGGAAATTATGGGACAAACTTCCCTCACCCCTTCCCACTGCTCCACACCTGGCTAGGAAACGTTCAGAATAGAGTTGTTCCAGAAAACTTTCGGAATTTTTTTGGACCAGATTGGAGGGGTTGGGGGATGTTTGCTACATATTTTTCAAGTCTTTACCCTTCATATTACATTCTGAAATTTTCCTAAGGAAATCGGAGAGGGTCAAAAAATCTTCAAAAAAAAAGGAAAGACTATAGTCTTTGCTCATTTTTGGGAAAAAAATTTCACCCCTTCAGATCTCGCCCCGATTTTCCCAGAATGTTATTTGGAGGGTATACACTTGGAAATTATGGGGCAAACTTCCCTCACCCCTTCCCACTGCTCCACACCTGGCTAGGAATGGTTCAGAATTGGGTTGTTCCAGAAAACTTTCGGAATTTTTTTGGACCAGATGCGAGGGGATGGGGGATGTTTGACACATATTTTTCAAGTCTTTACCCTTCATATTACATTCTGAAATTTTCCTAAGGAAATCGGAGAGGGTCAAAAAATCTTCGAAAAAAAAAAGGAAAGACTATAGTCTTTGCTCATTTTTGGGAAAAAAATTTCACCCCTTCAGATCTCGCCCCGATTTTCCAAGAATGTTATTTAGAGTGTGTACACTTGGAAATTATGGGGCAAACTTCCCTCACCCCTTCCCACTGCTCCACACCTGGCTAGGAATGGTTCTGAATTGGGTTGTTCCAGAAAACTTTCGGAATTTTTTTGGACCAGATGCGAGGGAATGGGGGATGTTTGGCACATATTTTTCAAGTCTTTACGCATCATATTACATTCTGAAATTTTCCTAAGGAAATCGGAGAGGGTCAAAAAATCTTCGAAAAAAAAAGGAAAGACTATAGTCTTTGCTCATTTTTGGGAAAAAAATTTCACCCCTTCAGATCTCGCCCCGATTTTCCCAGAATGTTATTTGGAGGGTATACACTTGGAAATTATGGGGCAAACTTCCCTCACCCCTTCCCACTGCTCCACACCTGGCTAGGAAACGTTCAGAATAGGGTTGTTCCAGAAAACTTTCGGAATTTTTTTGGACCAGATTGGAGGGGTTGGGGGATGTTTGACACATATTTTTCAAGTCTTTACCCTTCATATTACATTCTGAAATTTTCCTAAGGAAATCGGAGAGGGTCAAAAAATCTTCGAAAAAAAAGGAAAGACTATAGCCTTTGCTCATTTTTGGGAAAAAAATTTCACCCCTTCAGATCGCGTCCTAATTTTCCCAGAATGTTATTAGGAGGGTGTATGCTTGGAAATTATGGGGCAAACTTCCCTCACCCTTTCCCACCTGCTTCGAAAATGTTCAGAAATGATTTTTTTCTGAAAGCTTTCTGAATTTTTTTTGAACAGATGTAAGGGGATGAGGGATGTTTGGCACATATTTTCCAAGTGGGTCGTCTATAAACCGATGAAAATTAACGGGAAAACCCCACTCCCAGGGGTGCCACTTGGATTTTAAAGTGGAATTGAAATTAAAAAGGCCACTTGCAGATTTACACATTCATTTAAAAACAGCGTGCGCTTATCTTTGGAAAATCTTTCTCTAATACTTTTATTAGTCCTGTAAAGGACTGATTTGTTTGCAGCCCTAAAAAGGACTCTTTTTTTCCTCAGGACGGACGATCTTCAAGCAGCTACAGGCAGGCTGGAGGACTTCTCTAGTGTTGCACCAAGGAGGAAACTGCAAGAAACATTCTTCTCTACACCCTGTAAACTAAATATAATTGTAAAATGTAATAAATAAAGTTTTTTTTGATTCAGTGTTTCTATTAAGTGACTGCAAACTATGTATGGACTACATTTTTTGGGACTGCAAACTAAGTATGGACTACATTTTTTGGGACTGCAAACTAAGTATGGACTACATTTTTTGGGACTGCAAACTAAGTATGGACTACATTTTTTGGGGCTGCAAACTATGTATGGACTACATTTTTTGGGACTGCAAACTACATATGGACTACATTTTTGTGACTGCAAACTACATATGGACTACATTTTTTGACTGCAAACTACATATGGACTACATTTTTTGACTGCAAACTACATATGGACTACATTTTTTGACTGCAAACTACATATGGACTACATTTTTTGACTGCAAACTACATATGGACAACATTTTTGTAACTGAAAACTACATATGGACTACATTTTCGGTTTGAAAGGGACTGCGACCAACTGGCGGGCCAAGGATAATGTGGTGATGGATTATGGTTCTGAAATACAGGGTGTCGAAGTTTCCTTTTATAGGAGGGTGTTACAAGCATGAAGAAATATTGTACAAGTTTTGTCAGGATAGAATAACTGGCGGCATAGTTACGGGGGTAGGTGGTTCCCTTTTTTAAAAACGTAAGTTACGCCAACGACAAATTTAATTTTGTCAGTGGCGTAACGTATAGGGACCTACCCTTCCGACAACTACGCCGATGGTTAACCTATTGGACAAAACTTGGCACAATTCAACACCCTGTATTTCAGAAACGGGGAGGTCGTGGAATAGTACGTAGAGGAAGTATTCCTCTGGTTGGGAGGCACGGTCTTGTTACTGTGTATTCATAATTTTAAAATTATCCGGAAGCTTTGTTTTTTAAAATGCATATTTTTTGCTTTTTTCGCTTGTGGTAACTTCAATGGTGGATTTGAGACCACCATGCTAGGTAAAAGAAAAAGGTACCTATTTTCGTCTTACCCAGCATGGAGGGTTTCATATCCACTATGGAATTTACCATAAGTGCAAGGACGAAACACTTTAAACTTAAAAAATCAAAACAGACCTAAGGTTTATCATCCTCCGGATAATTTTAAATACAAATAAAAACGGTCTCCGAAGCAGAGGAATGCTTTCCCTAAAAATTTTCAGAATTTCAAGCGTAACTTTGTTAAAATCCATAATTATAGAAATATAAATATCAAATAAAATAATAAAATTCCAGTTAAAATCGATATTTTATTTGATATTTATATTTCTAAAATTCTTTCTATTTTTTGACTACTGATGGTATCTTAGTTTTTTCCTTTTATTTGCGAGGGGAATCGCCCTCTACGAGTTGTAGGTGCATTCTCAGTAAGTATACATGGTATTAATAAAAAAAAGTGTTTGAAACTTTGCGGACATGATGTACTAGTACTAACAAAAACATACGTCAAAAAAACCTTCCTAAAAAGAGCTACAGGTCCCCCTAAATGTTATCCGATGGGTTGTCGGATTTAAAATTAAAAATTAGCCTTCGATATAAAAAAGGTACTTTTGCTAAATATCAAAAAATCTATTGACATTCTCAAGCGTTACTTTCTTAAAATCCATGATTATATAAATAATAAATATTAAATAAAATATCGATTTTAACGTTAAAATCGATATTTTATTTAATATTTATTATTTATATAATCAAAAAATGTATCCGTTTTAGATTGTAATGCATTTTAATTGAAAAATTCTGTAATAATTTTTTAAATGCTTTATCGAAAACGGTTACGTTTATAGACAGTTAACACGAGTGAGTGTCTTTGTCTGTAGGAAATTGTGGTAATTAGTAACGGTTTCAAATTACAATTTAAAAAATGCCGCATAAAAAAGTTAGGGAGACAATTAACCACACTTCCCGCCCTTAGCGTCCTTAGGAACGATATTTTGATATATTTTTGTAGAAACGTGTTGACATAGGTAGTACTACGTGTCCTTAAAGGATAGTTTTTTGCCAACACCCTGTATACTTAGGGAACATCGCACCCGTTTACCTTTTACGCTCTTGAATGGGTAGAACGATTATAGGAGGGGTATTTAAAATTACGACCTTTAAGTTAGGAGTAAGCTACCAAACTGATTCTTTGGTGGCAACCACAACTCCAACAATAATAGTAGCACTAATAAAGTAATTAGGAAAACTATAAAGAAAAGTTGAACATTCCATTTTTAATATCCGCACTAAGCAAAACTTTGCAAGTTGGTTAGATTATTATTTATGTAAAGCCGTTTAACTAAGAGAGAACTATAGTTGAAAGAATGCCTATTGAGCCACCGGTATCTTCTATTGCCTGCTGTTAGTTTCAAACGAAAACTCCTGGTTAAACTTTACTTCAAATAATCAAAGTCAAGTTTGAAACGTGAATGCTATACACCCGTTAGGTATTTATCAAAGATGCTTTTGTCACTTTTAATTGTATCAGACATAATGAACAAACAACAAACTTTTGTAACCAGAAGTCTCGTTACATGGAGCATCTCAATGGATTACTTCAACTACTTATTCCAGTTAGGAGGATTTGTTTAAAAGATGCATTAAAAAAATCTAAAATTCCATTCTCTCAAACAGTAGTTACCGATTTGCTTAGGGTTTCCCTAATTTATTTAAACAATTTTGTTTTTCCGTTTACGGTAGCCGATTCATAACTTAATGGTCGTAATCATTAGGTGGGTCACACAAAATGCAAGAAAACAAACAAAATTCCAATAAAAATATCTTATAATTAATAGTACAATTATAAAGTGTTTTTTTATTTCATTCCTAGAAACCTCCTGGAAGAGTTGTAACCCCATCCTCTTCAAACAGCTGGACGTGTGCCTCCAAGAAAACCCTCCAGTTTTCGGGGAAAGGAAGTCTGCCGAATATTTTGCTCTCATCATATGGAAATGGACTGATAATTTCTTCAGTTTTCGAGGGGCCGGGACTTTCTCCAACTGTGACTTTTCCTAATAGAGCTTATCCTGTACTATAGCAGGCTCTGTAACAAAAATTAACACCGGAACAAAACCATTTACCAACAAATGTGCAAATAAAATGTAACATTATTGTTGAATATAAAAATGCAAATTGTTTGAAATACAGAAGTACATACACAGTGTTTTATTTAAATTATATATTCTGAAAGCTTTCTGATTTCTTTCTGAACAAATGGGAGGGGTTGAGGGATGTTTGGCACATATTTTCCAACTCTCTAGACTCCGTATTACATTCTGGGAATTTTAGAGGGAAATCGGAGGGGGTGAAAAAAATGACCGTAAAAAAAAGGTATAGTCTTTGCTCATTTTTTGGAAAAAAATTTGACCCCTTCAGATCTCGCCCGGATTTTCCCAGAATGTTATTTGGGGGTTGTACACTTGGAAATTATGGGATAAACTTCCCCCATCTCTTCCCACTGGTCCCTGCCTGGTCAGGAAATGTTCAGGAATGGACTCATTCTGAAAGCTTTCTGAATTTTTTCTGAACAAATGGGAGGGGTTGAGGGATGTTTGGCACATATTTTCCAAGTCTCTAGACTCCATATTACATTCTGGGAATTTTAGTAGGAAATCGGAGGGGGTGAAAAAAATGACCGAAAAAAAAGGAAAGACTATAGTCTTTGCTCATTTTTTGGAAAAAAATTTGACCCCTTCAGATCTCGCCCGGATTTTCCCAGAATGTTATTTGGGGGTTGTACACTTGGAAATTATGGGAGAAACTTCCCCCATCTCTTCCCACTGGTCCCTGCCTGGTCAGGAAATGTTCAGGAATGGACTCATTCTGAAAGCTTTCTGAATTTTTTCTGAACAAATGGGAGGGGTTGAGGGATGTTTGGCACATATTTTCCAAGTCTCTAGACTCCATATTACATTCTGGGAATTTTAGAAGGAAATCGGACGGGGTGAAAAAAATTACCGAAAAAAAAGGAAAGACTATATACAGTCTTTGCTCATTTTTTGGAAAAAAATTTGACCCCTTCAGATCTCGCCCGGATTTTCCCAGAATGTTATTTGGAGGTTGTACACTTGGAAATTATGGGATAAACTTCCCCCAGCCCTTCCCACTGCTACCTGCCTGGTCAGGAAACATTCAGGAATGGACTCATTCTGAAAGCTTTCAGATTTTTTTCTGAACAAATGGGAGGGGTTGAGGGATGTTTGGCACATATTTTCCAAGTCTCTAGACTCCATATTACATTCTGGTAATTTTAGAAGGAAATCGGAGGGGGTGAAAAAAATGACCGAAAAAAAAGGAAAGACTATAGTCTGCTCATTTTTTGGAAAAAAATTTGACCCCATCAGATCTCGCCCGGATTTTCCCAGAATGTTATTTGGGGGTTGCACACTTGGAAATTATGGGAGAAACTTCCCCCAGCTCTTCCCACTGGTCCCTGCCTGGTCAGGAAATGTTCAGGAATGGACTCATTCTGAAAGCTTTCTGAATTTTTTCTGAACAAATGGGAGGGGTTGAGGGATGTTTGGCACATATTTTCCAAGTCTCTAGACTCCATATTACATTCTGGGAATTTTAGTAGGAAATCGGAGGGGGTGAAAAAAATGACCGAAAAAAAAGGAAAGACTATAGTCTTTGCTCATTTTTTGGAAAAAAATTTGACCCCTTCAGATCTCGCCCGGATTTTCCCAGAATGTTATTTGGGGGTTGTACACTTGGAAATTATGGGAGAAACTTCCCCCATCTCTTCCCACAGGTCCCTGCCTGGTCAGGAAATCTTCAGGAATGGACTCATTCTGAAAGCTTTCTGAATTTTTTCTGAACAAATGGGAGGGGTTGAGGGATGTTTGGCACATATTTTCCAAGTCTCTAGACTCCATATTACATTCTGGGAATTTTAGAAGGAAATCGGAGGGGGTGAAAAAAATGACCGAAAAAAAAGGAAAGACTATAGTCTTTGCTCATTTTTTGGAAAAAAATTTGGCCCTTTCAGATCTCGCCCGGATTTTCCCAGAATGTTATTTGGGGGTTGTACACTTGGAAATTATGGGAGAAACTTCCCCCATCTCTTCCCACTGGTCCCTGCCTGGTCAGGAAATGTTCAGGAATGGACTCATTCTGAAAGCTTTCTGAATTTTTTCTGAACAAATGGGAGGGGTTGAGGGATGTTTGGCACATATTTTCCAAGTCTCTAGACTCCATATTACATTCTGGGAATGTTAGTAGGAAATCGGAGGGGGTGAAAAAAATGACCGAAAAAAAAGGAAAGACTATAGTCTTTGCTCATTTTTTGGAAAAAAATTTGGCCCTTTCAGATCTCGCCCGGATTTTCCCAGAATGTTATTTGGGGGTTGTACACTTGGAAATTATGGGATAAACTTCCCCCAGCCCTTCCCACTGCTACCTGCCTGGTCAGGAAACATTCAGGAATTGACTCATTCTGAAAGCTTTCTGATTTTTTTCTGAACAAATGGGAGGGGTTGTGGGATGTTTGGCACATATTTTCCAAGTCTCTAGACTCCATATTACATTCTGGTAATTTTAGAAGGAAATCGGAGGGGGTGAAAAAAATGACCGAAAAAAAAGGAAAGACTATAGTCTTTGCTCATTTTTTGGAAAAAAATTTGACCCCTTCAGATCTCGCCCGGATTTTCCCAGAATGTTATTTGGGGGTTGTACACTTGGAAATTATGGGATAAACTTTCCCCAGCCCTTCCCACTGCTACCTGCCTGGTCAGGAAATGTTCAGGAATGGACTCATTCTGAAAGCTTTCTGAGTTTTTTCTGAACAAATGGGAGGGGTTGAGGGATGTTTGGCACATATTTTCCAAATCTCTAGACTCCATATTACATTCTGGGAATTTTAGAAGGAAATCGGAGGGGGTGAAAAAAATGACCGAAAAAAAAGGAAAGACTATAGTCTTTGCTCATTTTTTGGAAAAAAATTTGACCCCATCAGATCTCGCCCGGATTTTCCCAGAATGTTATTTGGGGGTTGTACACTTGGAAATTATGGGAGAAACTTCCCCCATCTCTTCCCACTGGTCCCTGCCTGGTCAGGAAATGTTCAGGAATGGACTCATTCTGAAAGCTTTCTGAATTTTTTCTGAACAAATGGGAGGGGTTGAGGGATGTTTGGCACATATTTTCCAAGTCTCTAGACTCCATATTACATTCTGGGAATGTTAGTAGGAAATCGGAGGGGGTGAAAAAAATGACCGAAAAAAAAGGAAAGACTATAGTCTTTGCTCATTTTTTGGAAAAAAATTTGACCCCTTCAGATCTCGCCCGGATTTTCCCAGAATGTTATTTGGGGGTTGTACACTTGGAAATTATGGGAGAAACTTCCCCCATCTCTTCCCACTGGTCCCTGCCTAGTCAGGAAATGTTCAGGAATGGACTCATTCTGAAAGCTTTCTGAATTTTTTCTGAACAAATGGGAGGGGTTGAGGGATGTTTGGCACATATTTTCCAAGTCTCTAGACTCCATATTACATTCTGGTAATTTTAGAAGGAAATCGGAGGGGGTGAAAAAAATGACCGAAAAAAAAGGAAAGACTATAGTCTTTGCTCATTTTTTGGAAAAAAATTTGGCCCTTTCAGATCTCGCCCGGATTTTCCCAGAATGTTATTTGGGGGTTGTACACTTGGAAATTATGGGATAAACTTCCCCCAGCCCTTCCCACTGCTACCTGCCTGGTCAGGAAACATTCAGGAATTGACTCATTCTGAAAGCTTTCTGATTTTTTTCTGAACAAATGGGAGGGGTTGTGGGATGTTTGGCACATATTTTCCAAGTCTCTAGACTCCATATTACATTCTGGTAATTTTAGAAGGAAATCGGAGGGGGTGAAAAAAATGACCGAAAAAAAAGGAAAGACTATAGTCTTTGCTCATTTTTTGGAAAAAAATTTGACCCCTTCAGATCTCGCCCGGATTTTCCCAGAATGTTATTTGGGGGTTGTACACTTGGAAATTATGGGATAAACTTTCCCCAGCCCTTCCCACTGCTACCTGCCTGGTCAGGAAATGTTCAGGAATGGACTCATTCTGAAAGCTTTCTGAGTTTTTTCTGAACAAATGGGAGGGGTTGAGGGATGTTTGGCACATATTTTCCAAGTCTCTAGACTCCATATTACATTCTGGGAATTTTAGAAGGAAATCGGAGGGGGTGAAAAAAATGACCGAAAAAAAAGGAAAGACTATAGTCTTTGCTCATTTTTTGGAAAAAAATTTGACCCCATCAGATCTCGCCCGGATTTTCCCAGAATGTTATTTGGGGGTTGTACACTTGGAAATTATGGGAGAAACTTCCCCCATCTCTTCCCACTGGTCCCTGCCTGGTCAGGAAATGTTCAGGAATGGACTCATTCTGAAAGCTTTCTGAATTTTTTCTGAACAAATGGGAGGGGTTGAGGGATGTTTGGCACATATTTTCCAAGTCTCTAGACTCCATATTACATTCTGGGAATGTTAGTAGGAAATCGGAGGGGGTGAAAAAAATGACCGAAAAAAAAGGAAAGACTATAGTCTTTGCTCATTTTTTGGAAAAAAATTTGACCCCTTCAGATCTCGCCCGGATTTTCCCAGAATGTTATTTGGGGGTTGTACACTTGGAAATTATGGGAGAAACTTCCCCCATCTCTTCCCACTGGTCCCTGCCTAGTCAGGAAATGTTCAGGAATGGACTCATTCTGAAAGCTTTCTGAATTTTTTCTGAACAAATGGGAGGGGTTGAGGGATGTTTGGCACATATTTTCCAAGTCTCTAGACTCCATATTACATTCTGGGAATTTTAGAAGGAAATCGGAGGGGGTGAAAAAATGACCGAAAAAAAAGGAAAGACTATAGTCTTTGCTCATTTTTTGGAAAAAAATTTGGCCCTTTCAGATCTCGCCCGGATTTTCCCAGAATGTTATTTGGGGGTTGTACACTTGGAAATTATGGGATAAACTTCCCCCAGCCCTTCCCACTGCTACCTGCCTGGTCAGGAAACATTCAGGAATTGACTCATTCTGAAAGCTTTCTGATTTTTTTCTGAACAAATGGGAGGGGTTGTGGGATGTTTGGCACATATTTTCCAAGTCTCTAGACTCCATATTACATTCTGGTAATTTTAGAAGGAAATCGGAGGGGGTGAAAAAAATGACCGAAAAAAAAGGAAAGACTATAGTCTTTGCTCATTTTTTGGAAAAAAATTTGACCCCTTCAGATCTCGCCCGGATTTTCCCAGAATGTTATTTGGGGGTTGTACACTTGGAAATTATGGGAGAAACTTCCCCCATCTCTTCCCACTGGTCCCTGCCTGGTCAGGAAATGTTCAGGAATGGACTCATTCTGAAAGCTTTCTGAATTTTTTCTGAACAAATGGGAGGGGTTGAGGGATGTTTGGCACATATTTTCCAAGTCTCTAGACTCCATATTACATTCTGGGAATTTTAGAAGGACATCGGACGGGGTGAAAAAAATTACCGAAAAAAAAGGAAAGACTATATATAGTCTTTGCTCATTTTTTGGAAAAAAATTTGACCCCTTCAGATCTCGCCCGGATTTTCCCAGAATGTTATTTGGAGGTTGTACACTTGGAAATTATGGGATAAACTTCCCCCAGCCCTTCCCACTGCTACCTGCCTGGTCAGGAAACATTCAGGAATGGACTCATTCTGAAAGCTTTCAGATTTTTTTCTGAACAAATGGGAGGGGTTGAGGGATGTTTGGCACATATTTTCCAAGTCTCTAGACTCCATATTACATTCTGGTAATTTTAGAAGGAAATCGGAGGGGGTGAAAAAAATGACCGAAAAAAAAGGAAAGACTATAGTCTGCTCATTTTTTGTAAAAAAATTTGACCCCATCAGATCTCGCCCGGATTTTCCCAGAATGTTATTTGGGGGTTGTACACTTGGAAATTATGGGAGAAACTTCCCCCATCTCTTCCCACTGGTCCCTGCCTGGTCAGGAAATGTTCAGGAATGGACTCATTCTGAAAGCTTTCTGAATTTTTTCTGAACAAATGGGAGGGGTTGAGGGATGTTTGGCACATATTTTCCAAGTCTCTAGACTCCATATTACATTCTGGGAATTTTAGTAGGAAATCGGAGGGGGTGAAAAAAATGACCGAAAAAAAAGGAAAGACTATAGTCTTTGCTCATTTTTTGGAAAAAAATTTGACCCCTTCAGATCTCGCCCGGATTTTCCCAGAATGTTATTTGGGGGTTGTACACTTGGAAATTATGGGAGAAACTTCCCCCATCTCTTCCCACTGGTCCCTGCCTGGTCAGGAAATCTTCAGGAATGGACTCATTCTGAAAGCTTTCTGAATTTTTTCTGAACAAATGGGAGGGGTTGAGGGATGTTTGGCACATATTTTCCAAGTCTCTAGACTCCATATTACATTCTGGGAATTTTAGTAGGAAATCGGAGGGGGTGAAAAAAATGACCGAAAAAAAAGGAAAGACTATAGTCTTTGCTCATTTTTTGGAAAAAAATTTGACCCCTTCAGATCTCGCCCGGATTTTCCCAGAATGTTATTTGGGGGTTGTACACTTGGAAATTATGGGATAAACTTCCCCCAGCCCTTCCCACTGCTACCTGCCTGGTCAGGAAACATTCAGGAATTGACTCATTCTGAAAGCTTTCTGATTTTTTTCTGAACAAATGGGAGGGGTTGTGGGATGTTTGGCACATATTTTCCAAGTCTCTAGACTCCATATTACATTCTGGTAATTTTAGAAGGAAATCGGAGGGGGTGAAAAAAATGACCGAAAAAAAAGGAAAGACTATAGTCTTTGCTCATTTTTTGGAAAAAAATTTAACCCCTTCAGATCTCGCCCGGATTTTCCCAGAATGTTATTTGGGGGTTGTACACTTGGAAATTATGGGATAAACTTTCCCCAGCCCTTCCCACTGCTACCTGCCTGGTCAGGAAATGTTCAGGAATGGACTCATTCTGAAAGCTTTCTGAGTTTTTTCTGAACAAATGGGAGGGGTTGAGGGATGTTTGGCACATATTTTCCAAGTCTCTAGACTCCATATTACATTCTGGGAATTTTAGAAGGAAATCGGAGGGGGTGAAAAAAATGACCGAAAAAAAAGGAAAGACTATAGTCTTTGCTCATTTTTTGGAAAAAAATTTGACCCCATCAGATCTCGCCCGGATTTTCCCAGAATGTTATTTGGGGGTTGTACACTTGGAAATTATGGGAGAAACTTCCCCCATCTCTTCCCACTGGTCCCTGCCTGGTCAGGAAATGTTCAGGAATGGACTCATTCTGAAAGCTTTCTGAATTTTTTCTGAACAAATGGGAGGGGTTGAGGGATGTTTGGCACATATTTTCCAAGTCTCTAGACTCCATATTACATTCTGGGAATTTTAGAAGGACATCGGACGGGGTGAAAAAAATTACCGAAAAAAAAGGAAAGACTATATATAGTCTTTGCTCATTTTTTGGAAAAAAATTTGACCCCTTCAGATCTCGCCCGGATTTTCCCAGAATGTTATTTGGAGGTTGTACACTTGGAAATTATGGGATAAACTTCCCCCAGCCCTTCCCACTGCTACCTGCCTGGTCAGGAAACATTCAGGAATGGACTCATTCTGAAAGCTTTCAGATTTTTTTCTGAACAAATGGGAGGGGTTGTGGGATGTTTGGCACATATTTTCCAAGTCTCTAGACTCCATATTACATTCTGGTAATTTTAGAAGGAAATCGGAGGGGGTGAAAAAAATGACCGAAAAAAAAGGAAAGACTATAGTCTTTGCTCATTTTTTGGAAAAAAATTTAACCCCTTCAGATCTCGCCCGGATTTTCCCAGAATGTTATTTGGGGGTTGTACACTTGGAAATTATGGGATAAACTTTCCCCAGCCCTTCCCACTGCTACCTGCCTGGTCAGGAAATGTTCAGGAATGGACTCATTCTGAAAGCTTTCTGAGTTTTTTCTGAACAAATGGGAGGGGTTGAGGGATGTTTGGCACATATTTTCCAAGTCTCTAGACTCCATATTACATTCTGGGAATTTTAGAAGGAAATCGGAGGGGGTGAAAAAAATGACCGAAAAAAAAGGAAAGACTATAGTCTTTGCTCATTTTTTGGAAAAAAATTTGACCCCATCAGATCTCGCCCGGATTTTCCCAGAATGTTATTTGGGGGTTGTACACTTGGAAATTATGGGAGAAACTTCCCCCATCTCTTCCCACTGGTCCCTGCCTGGTCAGGAAATGTTCAGGAATGGACTCATTCTGAAAGCTTTCTGAATTTTTTCTGAACAAATGGGAGGGGTTGAGGGATGTTTGGCACATATTTTCCAAGTCTCTAGACTCCATATTACATTCTGGGAATTTTAGAAGGACATCGGACGGGGTGAAAAAAATTACCGAAAAAAAAGGAAAGACTATATATAGTCTTTGCTCATTTTTTGGAAAAAAATTTGACCCCTTCAGATCTCGCCCGGATTTTCCCAGAATGTTATTTGGAGGTTGTACACTTGGAAATTATGGGATAAACTTCCCCCAGCCCTTCCCACTGCTACCTGCCTGGTCAGGAAACATTCAGGAATGGACTCATTCTGAAAGCTTTCAGATTTTTTTCTGAACAAATGGGAGGGGTTGAGGGATGTTTGGCACATATTTTCCAAGTCTCTAGACTCCATATTACATTCTGGTAATTTTAGAAGGAAATCGGAGGGGGTGAAAAAAATGACCGAAAAAAAAGGAAAGACTATAGTCTGCTCATTTTTTGGAAAAAAATTTGACCCCTTCAGATCTCGCCCGGATTTTCCCAGAATGTTATTTGGGGGTTGTACACTTGGAAATTATGGGAGAAACTTCCCCCATCTCTTCCCACTGGTCCCTGCCTGGTCAGGAAATGTTCAGGAATGGACTCATTCTGAAAGCTTTCTGAATTTTTTCTGAACAAATGGGAGGGGTTGAGGGATGTTTGGCACATATTTTCCAAGTCTCTAGACTCCATATTACATTCTGGGAATTTTAGTAGGAAATCGGAGGGGGTGAAAAAAATGACCGAAAAAAAAGGAAAGACTATAGTCTTTGCTCATTTTTTGGAAAAAAATTTGACCCCTTCAGATCTCGCCCGGATTTTCCCAGAATGTTATTTGGGGGTTGTACACTTGGAAATTATGGGAGAAACTTCCCCCATCTCTTCCCACTGGTCCCTGCCTGGTCAGGAAATCTTCAGGAATGGACTCATTCTGAAAGCTTTCTGAATTTTTTCTGAACAAATGGGAGGGGTTGAGGGATGTTTGGCACATATTTTCCAAGTCTCTAGACTCCATATTACATTCTGGGAATTTTAGAAGGAAATCGGAGGGGGTGAAAAAAATGACCGAAAAAAAAGGAAAGACTATAGTCTTTGCTCATTTTTTGGAAAAAAATTTGGCCCCTTCAGATCTCGCCCGGATTTTCCCAGAATGTTATTTGGGGGTTGTACACTTGGAAATTATGGGATAAACTTCCCCCAGCCCTTCCCACTGCTACCTGCCTGGTCAGGAAACATTCAGGAATTGACTCATTCTGAAAGCTTTCTGATTTTTTTCTGAACAAATGGGAGGGGTTGTGGGATGTTTGGCACATATTTTCCAAGTCTCTAGACTCCATATTACATTCTGGTAATTTTAGAAGGAAATCGGAGGGGGTGAAAAAAATGACCGAAAAAAAAGGAAAGACTATAGTCTTTGCTCATTTTTTGGAAAAAAATTTGACCCCTTCAGATCTCGCCCGGATTTTCCCAGAATGTTATTTGGGGGTTGTACACTTGGAAATTATGGGATAAACTTCCCCCATCTCTTCCCACAGGTCCCTGCCTGGTCAGGAAATCTTCAGGAATGGACTCATTCTGAAAGCTTTCTGAATTTTTTCTGAACAAATGGGAGGGGTTGAGGGATGTTTGGCACATATTTTCCAAGTCTCTAGACTCCATATTACATTCTGGGAATTTTAGAAGGAAATCGGAGGGGGTGAAAAAAATGACCGACAAAAAAGGAAAGACTATAGTCTTTGCTCATTTTTTGGAAAAAAATTTGGCCCTTTCAGATCTCGCCCGGATTTTCCCAGAATGTTATTTGGGTGTTGTACACTTGGAAATTATGGGAGAAACTTCCCCCATCTCTTCCCACTGGTCCCTGCCTGGTCAGGAAATGTTCAGGAATGGACTCATTCTGAAAGCTTTCTGAATTTTTTCTGAACAAATGGGAGGGGTTGACCCCTTCAGATCTCGCCCGGATTTTCCCAGAATGTTATTTGGGGGTTGTACACTTGGAAATTATGGGAGAAACTTCCCCCATCTCTTCCCACTGGTCCCTGCCTGGTCAGGAAATGTTCAGGAATGGACTCATTCTGAAAGCTTTCTGAATTTTTTCTGAACAAATGGGAGGGGTTGAGGGATGTTTGGCACATATTTTCCAAGTCTCTAGACTCCATATTACATTCTGGGAATTTTAGTAGGAAATCGGAGGGGATGAAAAAAATGACCGAAAAAAAAGGAAAGACTATAGTCTTTGCTCATTTTTTGGAAAAAAATTTGACCCCTTCAGATCTCGCCCGGATTTTCCCAGAATGTTATTTGGGGGTTGTACACTTGGAAATTATGGGAGAAACTTCCCCCATCTCTTCCCACTGGTCCCTGCCTAGTCAGGAAATGTTCAGGAATGGACTCATTCTGAAAGCTTTCTGAATTTTTTCTGAACAAATGGGAGGGGTTGTGGGATGTTTGGCACATATTTTCCAAGTCTCTAGACTCCATATTACATTCTGGTAATTTTAGAAGGAAATCGGAGGGGGTGAAAAAAATGACCGAAAAAAAAGGAAAGACTATAGTCTTTGCTCATTTTTTGGAAAAAAATTTGACCCCTTCAGATCTCGCCCGGATTTTCCCAGAATGTTATTTGGGGGTTGTACACTTGGAAATTATGGGATAAACTTTCCCCAGCCCTTCCCACTGCTACCTGCCTGGTCAGGAAATGTTCAGGAATGGACTCATTCTGAAAGCTTTCTGAGTTTTTTCTGAACAAATGGGAGGGGTTGAGGGATGTTTGGCACATATTTTCCAAGTCTCTAGACTCCATATTACATTCTGGGAATTTTAGAAGGAAATCGGAGGGGGTGAAAAAAATGACCGAAAAAAAAGGAAAGACTATAGTCTTTGCTCATTTTTTGGAAAAAAATTTGACCCCATCAGATCTCGCCCGGATTTTCCCAGAATGTTATTTGGGGGTTGTACACTTGGAAATTATGGGAGAAACTTCCCCCATCTCTTCCCACTGGTCCCTGCCTGGTCAGGAAATGTTCAGGAATGGACTCATTCTGAAAGCTTTCTGAATTTTTTCTGAACAAATGGGAGGGGTTGAGGGATGTTTGGCACATATTTTCCAAGTCTCTAGACTCCATATTACATTCTGGGAATTTTAGAAGGACATCGGACGGGGTGAAAAAAATTACCGAAAAAAAAGGAAAGACTATATATAGTCTTTGCTCATTTTTTGGAAAAAAATTTGACCCCTTCAGATCTCGTCCGGATTTTCCCAGAATGTTATTTGGAGGTTGTACACTTGGAAATTATGGGATAAACTTCCCCCAGCCCTTCCCACTGCTACCTGCCTGGTCAGGAAACATTCAGGAATGGACTCATTCTGAAAGCTTTCAGATTTTTTTCTGAACAAATGGGAGGGGTTGAGGGATGTTTGGCACATATTTTCCAAGTCTCTAGACTCCATATTACATTCTGGTAATTTTAGAAGGAAATCGGAGGGGGTGAAAAAAATGACCGAAAAAAAAGGAAAGACTATAGTCTGCTCATTTTTTGGAAAAAAATTTGACCCCATCAGATCTCGCCCGGATTTTCCCAGAATGTTATTTGGGGGTTGTACACTTGGAAATTATGGGAGAAACTTCCCCCATCTCTTCCCACTGGTCCCTGCCTGGTCAGGAAATGTTCAGGAATGGACTCATTCTGAAAGCTTTCTGAATTTTTTCTGAACAAATGGGAGGGGTTGAGGGATGTTTGGCACATATTTTCCAAGTCTCTAGACTCCATATTAAATTCTGGGAATTTTAGTAGGAAATCGGAGGGGGTGAAAAAAATGACCGAAAAAAAAGGAAAGACTATAGTCTTTGCTCATTTTTTGGAAAAAAATTTGACCCCTTCAGATCTCGCCCGGATTTTCCCAGAATGTTATTTGGGGGTTGTACACTTGGAAATTATGGGAGAAACTTCCCCCATCTCTTCCCACTGGTCCCTGCCTGGTCAGGAAATCTTCAGGAATGGACTCATTCTGAAAGCTTTCTGAATTTTTTCTGAACAAATGGGAGGGGTTGAGGGATGTTTGGCACATATTTTCCAAGTCTCTAGACTCCATATTACATTCTGGGAATTTTAGAAGGAAATCGGAGGGGGTGAAAAAAATGACCGAAAAAAAAGGAAAGACTATAGTCTTTGCTCATTTTTTGGAAAAAAATTTGGCCCCTTCAGATCTCGCCCGGATTTTCCCAGAATGTTATTTGGGGGTTGTACACTTGGAAATTATGGGATAAACTTCCCCCAGCCCTTCCCACTGCTACCTGCCTGGTCAGGAAACATTCAGGAATTGACTCATTCTGAAAGCTTTCTGATTTTTTTCTGAACAAATGGGAGGGGTTGTGGGATGTTTGGCACATATTTTCCAAGTCTCTAGACTCCATATTACATTCTGGTAATTTTAGAAGGAAATCGGAGGGGGTGAAAAAAATGACCGAAAAAAAAGGAAAGACTATAGTCTTTGCTCATTTTTTGGAAAAAAATTTGACCCCTTCAGATCTCGCCCGGATTTTCCCAGAATGTTATTTGGGGGTTGTACACTTGGAAATTATGGGATAAACTTCCCCCAGCCCTTCCCACTGCTACCTGCCTGGTCAGGAAACATTCAGGAATGGACTCATTCTGAAAGCTTTCTGAGTTTTTTCTGAACAAATGGGAGGGGTTGAGGGATGTTTGGCACATATTTTCCAAGTCTCTAGACTCCATATTACATTCTGGGAATTTTAGAAGGAAATCGGAGGGGGTGAAAAAAATTACCGAAAAAAAAGGAAAGACTATAGTCTTTGCTCATTTTTTGGAAAAAAATTTGACCCCTTCAGATCTCGCCCGGATTTTCCCAGAATGTTATTTGGGGGTTGTACACTTGGAAATTATGGGATAAACTTTCCCCAGCCCTTCCCACTGCTACCTGCCTGGTCAGGAAATGTTCAGGAATGGACTCATTCTGAAAGCTTTCTGAGTTTTTTCTGAACAAATGGGAGGGGTTGAGGGATGTTTGGCACATATTTTCCAAGTCTCTAGACTCCATATTACATTCTGATTACATTTTGTTAAATATCTCCGTTATTTATCAACCGATTTTGAAACCCTTTCTTTGGTTATATTAAGAATAAAAAGGCCTATCAAAAGAGGTATCACAAAGGGTATCTTTCTATTTAAATTTTTAAAGTTGGGGTTGCTAGCACTTAGGGGTTGAGGGGTGGGGGGTTGAAAAATATATGTCTAAATGACGATTTAAAAACAGAAATCGACGGGTCTCAGGATTTTCCGCAAAAACATTAAATAACCAGAATATGATTTTTGTGCGATACTTTATCATCACTCTGTATATAAAAGAACCCTGGAATAAATCGATGGGTAATTTCACTCTGGCAATGGCAATTCTTAAATATTTTTTTGATCAAAATAGATGGATGATTATTATGATATAAACAATCCTTGGATACGTATGGAATACGTTGGTAATGTCATCTTTGTCTAACATATTACACCGTATTGATGAAAGAGAGATAGGTCCATGAAACTGTTACAGAAAAAACATGGCCGTTTTCAGCTAATTTTGCGATTGGTCGAAACCTTCAATGAATTTTATATGCGCTCATTATTTTAATAAGTTTCTCATTTCATCTTTGTCTAATGCAGTAGTATTTAAATGGGTAAGAGAGTGTGAGACATATAAAAGTTGTGAAGGAAAAGTGTGGCAAATTGTACTTACTTATGATTGGTCGATTTATCAATAAATTGTTTCCGTCTCTTTCTTACAATATTATAGTAAGTATAAAAATAGTAAATTTAAAGTCTCCATTGCAGGTTTAATTTAAAAGCGCGAAACGTTAGAAATAAATAAATGCAGGGTAAATGAGAACGATCCAGGGTGTTTTATTTAAATTGCCTTTGCCATTTTGAAATAATTATTTATAGATAAAAGAAACTATAGGTAGTACCTTGCAGTCTTGATCAAAATTTAAGCGACCAGAACATCACGTTGTAACCATCCCCGGCAATAGAAGAGTACGCAGCGACCGATGCTCCAAAGACACATGAAACAAAATAAAAAAAGACTTTACTGATCTGCCTCTAAACACAGGCTGTATATTTACTTACAGGGGGTTTTGTAACCCCTCGCTTCAGTGTGATTCTCACTGGATTCAGAACAGTCGACTATTATTTTTTCCCAAACAGCCAGAAAAGCCTTCCATCATCAACATATCGGCATAGAAATCTTAATTCTTCTGATGCACCAAAACTCTTCTTTTGATGAAATATAAAAATTTTTATTTTGCACAAAGTTTAACAATTCTTAAGACAACCTAAAAGATTAATTTTAAAAAGAAAAGGGTGTCTTATGATACTACTTTCCCTATTTGGGAAATACTGCAACATATATACTTACGATAAATAAGGAGTAAGTACACTAAGACGTTCACTACCGCGAATTAGGCGCTGCCACCACAAAATACAACAAATTTGTATTATTTTGTTGCAAAAAAATCCGTATTGTACACGCATTGATACGAGCCGAAAAGGCGCAAAGTACTTCGTACTTAAAATTCATTTCGAACAGAGCGTTATCAGAAAAATATAAATATACATCCCCTCTTGCTACCATTAAGGAAACACAAACAACGAATAGGTTTCGTATTTAAAAAAATATAAAAAACTGACTTGTTTCCTCAACAGTAACAGACAATTCAGAAAGCTTGCACTAATGTCTCGCTAGCGGAAACATAGCGCCACAAAAAATGGATAAGTAAACAATAACACATTATTTTTATTATGTACTGAATTTAAAAGATTAACTCCATTTACTCGACTTTATTTTACTTTTGGCAAGCGTGCAACAATTTATCATACCTACAGTTACTGTTGAATTAATATTTTTGCAAGCAATTCATTCAAATCTTTTAAATTCGATAATCGGAAATGTCAATTCTTCCAAGTTTTCAAACCTACAGTTAGTAAAAAATAAGAGTGAGGGGAGGGCGCATCAAATTCGTATAAAAAAAATCCCAAAATGAAACCCAAGAAGAAGAACATTTTCCGATTGCAAAAATCATCCCCTGTATAGGTAATATTTTTGCAGCTTATCTGTACATAATACACAAATACAATAAATACGAAAAAAGGACCTTTTTTTATTTACTAAATGAAGTTTAAAATTTGTATTCATCTCGCCAAAGTTGTACACGGTATAGTTTGAGTGCCCACGAGCCCCCACGGTGATGAATATAAAAAATTGTACTGCAATAGCGATGGGGACACAATAGCAAATAGCACGCAAGAACGACGAAACAGTTCAGTAGTTTTGAAATGTAGGTAAATTACGCGGCCCTCCTCGATCCCCCATGCCCCCGTCCTTTCGCCGAAGGTCACCCCACCAGAATCTGTCACCTACACAAAGTTATGCATTCTATTTTAAGTTTTTAAACTGACCGGAGCAAAAAGCCAAATAGGCTTAACTTGAGTCGAACTAACTTAAAATCAAATGGAGCTAAGGAGGGTCCTCCAGAAACAGACTATCCGCATCGGAGAAATAGGAAGCCGAGGCTCCTATGGTCTCCTGATGATAGGGAGGAAGTCCGTACGATACTAAGCCTGCAGACAACTAAAAAACGCTGTCAACCGGTAGTACGTACCTGGGATCGATACTGCAAAGGGACGCATCCCATCAACAGCTTCCGACTCGTCCACACGATAACCAACTGAAGCATCTCAGAGTAACCTTAGTACACCCCAGATCTACTCCTACGCATTGAAAAGTGGTTCTTGCCTCGGAACTTATTACCAACTACGTTATAATTGAGGCAAGAGGCATTAATCAAGCCATACCGTATTTCAAAAAAATTACTAAAAATGGTCCCCAAAAACCAAAATAAACAACAACAGTAAAGCCAGTTTGAAGTTCAATAATGAAGGGGGAAAACAAATCAAGACGAGAAACTCAAAAACGTATTCCTGAATTTTCATCCTGTTTTGTATGGTGTACGGGGGGCGTTCAGTTAAAACTCATCTGCAGTTACTTTTACAAAAAAAAATGTTGTGTTGTTGTGTGTGGCCGCAAGCATCAATTTATTTCTAAATTAATGCAAAATGCTTATAAGCATTTTATTTAATGTGTAAGTATTTGTTTAAACTTAAAACTGCTCTTATGGGTTATGCCCTTTTATACTCGTAATACACGCCAAACGAAGAACGCGGTCGGCCCAAATAGTCGCCTCATACGACAGGCAGGGGATACCCTGGGCCTATTCTTTCTCCGGAACCCAGACGGATAAATAAAATGAGTTAAAATGGCTAAACATGGCCAAACGAAGAACGCGGTCGGCCCAAATAGTCGTCTCATACGACAGGTAGGGGATACCGACACACAAAAGTTAAGCGGATATCGCGAAAAGTCTAAAGAAAAGCCGCATTAAATTAAAAAAAAATTCAAAAAGGAAACGTTTACAAACTCTTATTTTATAGGTCCGTACCTGGAAAATATTAAATTTAGGCTAAGACCGCTCCTGAAAAATCCTACAACCCTATAATCTTCGATACGGTAATGGTTGGTTCAGCAATAGCGCTGCCACCATTTGATGCACAAACACTCCCGGACGAGCGTAATATTACGAGCAATAAAAGTAGACATTTTAATTTTTTATAAAATAAAAAACTGTTACAGTTTAGTCTGTAATGTAATTTTGATTGAAAAAAAATCATTTACAAGCATTTCCAAAAATCTTATGGTTCATTCATCTAGAACCTGCTGATGTGAAGTGTAGGTGATGTGTAGAATAGAGAATTTGGTAACAGTTCTTATATTTTATAAAATATTGTTGTGAGTTTTAACTACTGGCCGTACTGCTGTGTGTAAAATTGGTTTCCTACCTTAAAAAACTGCATTGTCCTCTTCTGAAGCACACGAAACCAAATCCCCATTTCCGCGATCGAATTCCATTTCCCGCACTATCACTTTAGTTCACTTCAATTCACTACACTTAAAAGTACAAAGTTCACTTAAAACACTTCCGGACTGCGGTGATCCCTCCTCAGACATCCAAATACTAGCAGCAATTCTTCAATACTGAACTGCAATAAAAATATAATCTTAGAAATTTATTAAAAAAAAAACCATTACACAAAACTAATAATACATGTCTGTCATAACAATAAATTCAATCTTTTTTTTATTATGTAATGGAAAAATATTTCTGGTTATGACAAGAATATTATAAACGCAAAATGAATTGTTCAAGCAGATAAATAAAAAAAATACAGGGGAAGGGACACCCTTAATAAGTTATAAATAAATAATTTTCCCTCATGCAGAAATAACAAATTTTTTTGCTATTGTTGAATAGAAATTGTTATTACAAGATAGACGGTTTGAAATTTCAAAGTGGGGTTTCCTGGGACATAAAATTACTTCAAAATTCCCCCCTGAATATCAATTTTGAAGTGATTTTTCTGAAACTGAAAATTGCGAAGACTTTAGAGTTGTATAGTGTCCCATATAGTACAGGAAAGTTAGACCAAAAACCATCAAAACCCAAAACTAATTAGGGGAAAGCTGAAATTTTCAGGAGGTGTACCCAGGTACTAGTTGTATAACATGTAAAAAGTCCGAGCAAATCCGAGTGGGGGAACATGCCCATCCCCCCCCTAAATCTGCACAATTTTAGTTTTCCTCAATTATTTCATCAGGTACGTTTTGTATCAAAAAATGTAAGGATACATTAAATATAGAGTATAAAATTCTAAAGACCTTGGAAAAAACCGCATGTTGATACATTATTGCGTTCGTGATTTATAGCGCCCTAAACATGACTACAAACCACCCGCGCTAGGGGTTGCGCCCATTGAATATGAAATATCTGTGAACTGAGTACAGACGGCATACAGACTAATAGGGCATCCCCCAATTGGAATTTTATTACCTTTCTAGTGTTTATTAAATTTTATGATTGTAAACATGCTGCATGGCACCTCCACTGTGGTTGTGATTCACACCATTGGCAAAGGAAGTACCAAATTTATGATTCATGGTTCATACTGTTCAAACAGAACTAAGAGCTAAGAAAGTGCTGTATAGTGTGGTTTGATAATAATGGATACCGTCGATACAGATACAATAGCCTAAATAACGGAGATGTAAACGTGTTAAAGGGTATAAAAACAATAATTATTGATAGTAGTCTAAAACGAAGGGATGGAAAGCATGAATATCCTCGAGGCAAAAGTAATGTTGTTGTCCACAAAGACTGTCGTAAAAATTACATCCGTTCAAGTGATATTGAAGCTGCAATAAAAACATAAATAAAATTTCTATACAGATTCAAATTGTTTAAAAACTCGCTTAAACGTAAACACTTTAGAATTTAAAATGGACTATTTCATTTGTTGTGATGGTTTTATTTCAGCGAAAATTTTTATTTAAAAAAAGGTTCCAGTAATGAAGGTGCGGATCCTATAACGGTACTTCATGTACAAATTCGGCCATGAAGACAACGAAGTAGACGACTAAGGTACTTATACTCCACTTAACATTACCAATTTCATTAATTTAATTTAGTTTTGTCTTTCCTTATGTGATAAAAAGCGGCTGCTCCTTAAATCCTGTTAACTTGCTGATTATTAATAGGTACCTTAAAAAGTGTTTTTGTTTATTTAACACAGTGTTTTTAACTACAATTCACGGTTACTATATTTATTAAGTTATTTATAAAATTTAAAAAACATTAGAAAGGTAATAAAATTCCAATTGGGGGATGCCCTATTAGTCTGTATGCCGTCTGTACTCAGTTCACAGATATTTCATATTCAATGCGTGCAACCCCTAGCGCGGGCGGTTTGTAGTCATGTTTAGAGCGCTATAAATCACGAACGCTATAATGTATCAACATGCGGTTTTCTCCAAGGTCTTTAGAATTTTATACTCTATATTTAATCTATCCTTAGATTTTTTGATACAAAGCGTACCTGATGAAATAATTGAGGAAAACTAAAATTGTGCAGATTTAGGGGGGGGAATGGGCATGTTCCCCCACTCGGATTTGCTCGGACTTTTTGCATGTTATATAACTAGTACCTGGGTACACATCCTGAAATTTTTAGCTTTCCCCTAATTTGTTTTGGGTTAAAACCTAATTTGCCTGTACTAATATAGCAGTTCTACAGAAAACATAAAAGATGTGAAAAAAAATTCTTCCTTCCCTTTGTTTATTCTTTGTATTTTATAAAAATAATTTCAAGGGTAAAATCAAAACTTACGTTCAAAAAATTCCACAGACTTTGTTTCTTGCAAAAGAAAAGTAAGACGCGATAGGACATGTTAGGAAACGATGCTTTTAGTTTGTATGATTCAAATTTATTTTTGTAGACTGCGAAGGTTAGATTAGGTAAACATTTATGCATAAGGATGACACATATACTCCACATAACACCCTTATATAACAATTAGTAAACCATAGGGATTATATAAATTTTTTTCGGTTGGAATGACAAATTTTACAAAATGGGTGTAATATACCCTTATCCAACAATTAAATCGCTTGTTTAAACATTTTCTTCACATTTACAGGAATGATATAAAAATAAGGATTGTTAGAGTTAACACCAACATTCAAATTGTTATAAAAAAAAAGTTAAAATTAAATATTGAAACTTACATTCATATTAAAAGCACAAGGAAGATGTAAAATTTAACATCATTCCAAAAAGACTATAGTCTTTGCTCATTTTTTGGAAAAAAATTTGACCCCTTCAGATCTCGCCCGGATTTTCCCAGAATGTTATTTGGGGGTTGTACACTTGGAAATTATGGGATAAACTTCCCCCAGCCCTTCCCACTGCTACCTGCCTGGTCAGGAAACATTCAGGAATGGACTCATTCTGAAAGCTTTCTGAGTTTTTTCTGAACAAATGGGAGGGGTTGAGGGATGTTTGGCACATATTTTCCAAGTCTCTAGACTCCATATTACATTCTGGGAATTTTAGAAGGAAATCGGAGGGGGTGAAAAAAATTACCGAAAAAAAAGGAAAGACTATAGTCTTTGCTCATTTTTTGGAAAAAAATTTGACCCCTTCAGATCTCGCCCGGATTTTCCCAGAATGTTATTTGGGGGTTGTACACTTGGAAATTATGGGATAAACTTTCCCCAGCCCTTCCCACTGCTACCTGCCTGGTCAGGAAATGTTCAGGAATGGACTCATTCTGAAAGCTTTCTGAGTTTTTTCTGAACAAATGGGAGGGGTTGAGGGATGTTTGGCACATATTTTCCAAGTCTCTAGACTCCATATTACATTCTGATTACATTTTGTTAAATATCTCCGTTATTTATCAACCGATTTTGAAACCCTTTCTTTGGTTATATTAAGAATAAAAAGGCCTATCAAAAGAGGTATCACAAAGGGTATCTTTCTATTTAAATTTTTAAAGTTGGGGTTGCTAGCACTTAGAGGTTGAGGGGTGGGGGGTTGAAAAATATATGTCTAAATGACGATTTAAAAACAGAAATCGACGGGTCTCAGGATTTTCCGCAAAAACATTAAATAACCAGAATATGATTTTTGTGCGATACTTTATCATCACTCTGTATATAAAAGAACCCTGGAATAAATCGATGGGTAATTTCACTCTGGCAATGGCAATTCTTAAATATTTTTTTGATCAAAATAGATGGATGATTATTATGATATAAACAATCCTTGGATACGTATGGAATACGTTGGTAATGTCATCTTTGTCTAACATATTACACCGTATTGATGAAAGAGAGATAGGTCCATGAAACTGTTACAGAAAAAACATGGCCGTTTTCAGCTAATTTTGCGATTGGTCGAAACCTTCAATGAATTTTATATGCGCTCATTATTTTAATAAGTTTCTCATTTCATCTTTGTCTAATGCAGTAGTATTTAAATGGGTAAGAGAGTGTGAGACATATAAAAGTTGTGAAGGAAAAGTGTGGCAAATTGTACTTACTTATGATTGGTCGATTTATCAATAAATTGTTTCCGTCTCTTTCTTACAATATTATAGTAAGTATAAAAATAGTAAATTTAAAGTCTCCATTGCAGGTTTAATTTAAAAGCGCGAAACGTTAGAAATAAATAAATGCAGGGTAAATGAGAACGATCCAGGGTGTTTTATTTAAATTGCCTTTGCCATTTTGAAATAATTATTTATAGATAAAAGAAACTATAGGTAGTACCTTGCAGTCTTGATCAAAATTTAAGCGACCAGAACATCACGTTGTAACCATCCCCGGCAATAGAAGAGTACGCAGCGACCGATGCTCCAAAGACACATGAAACAAAATAAAAAAAGACTTTACTGATCTGCCTCTAAACACAGGCTGTATATTTACTTACAGGGGGTTTTGTAACCCCTCGCTTCAGTGTGATTCTCACTGGATTCAGAACAGTCGACTATTATTTTTTCCCAAACAGCCAGAAAAGCCTTCCATCATCAACATATCGGCATAGAAATCTTAATTCTTCTGATGCACCAAAACTCTTCTTTTGATGAAATATAAAAATTTTTATTTTGCACAAAGTTTAACAATTCTTAAGACAACCTAAAAGATTAATTTTAAAAAGAAAAGGGTGTCTTATGATACTACTTTCCCTATTTGGGAAATACTGCAACATATATACTTACGATAAATAAGGAGTAAGTACACTAAGACGTTCACTACCGCGAATTAGGCGCTGCCACCACAAAATACAACAAATTTGTATTATTTTGTTGCAAAAAAATCCGTATTGTACACGCATTGATACGAGCCGAAAAGGCGCAAAGTACTTCGTACTTAAAATTCATTTCGAACAGAGCGTTATCAGAAAAATATAAATATACATCCCCTCTTGCTACCATTAAGGAAACACAAACAACGAATAGGTTTCGTATTTAAAAAAATATAAAAAACTGACTTGTTTCCTCAACAGTAACAGACAATTCAGAAAGCTTGCACTAATGTCTCGCTAGCGGAAACATAGCGCCACAAAAAATGGATAAGTAAACAATAACACATTATTTTTATTATGTACTGAATTTAAAAGATTAACTCCATTTACTCGACTTTATTTTACTTTTGGCAAGCGTGCAACAATTTATCATACCTACAGTTACTGTTGAATTAATATTTTTGCAAGCAATTCATTCAAATCTTTTAAATTCGATAATCGGAAATGTCAATTCTTCCAAGTTTTCAAACCTACAGTTAGTAAAAAATAAGAGTGAGGGGAGGGCGCATCAAATTCGTATAAAAAAAATCCCAAAATGAAACCCAAGAAGAAGAACATTTTCCGATTGCAAAAATCATCCCCTGTATAGGTAATATTTTTGCAGCTTATCTGTACATAATACACAAATACAATAAATACGAAAAAAGGACCTTTTTTTATTTACTAAATGAAGTTTAAAATTTGTATTCATCTCGCCAAAGTTGTACACGGTATAGTTTGAGTGCCCACGAGCCCCCACGGTGATGAATATAAAAAATTGTACTGCAATAGCGATGGGGACACAATAGCAAATAGCACGCAAGAACGACGAAACAGTTCAGTAGTTTTGAAATGTAGGTAAATTACGCGGCCCTCCTCGATCCCCCATGCCCCCGTCCTTTCGCCGAAGGTCACCCCACCAGAATCTGTCACCTACACAAAGTTATGCATTCTATTTTAAGTTTTTAAACTGACCGGAGCAAAAAGCCAAATAGGCTTAACTTGAGTCGAACTAACTTAAAATCAAATGGAGCTAAGGAGGGTCCTCCAGAAACAGACTATCCGCATCGGAGAAATAGGAAGCCGAGGCTCCTATGGTCTCCTGATGATAGGGAGGAAGTCCGTACGATACTAAGCCTGCAGACAACTAAAAAACGCTGTCAACCGGTAGTACGTACCTGGGATCGATACTGCAAAGGGACGCATCCCATCAACAGCTTCCGACTCGTCCACACGATAACCAACTGAAGCATCTCAGAGTAACCTTAGTACACCCCAGATCTACTCCTACGCATTGAAAAGTGGTTCTTGCCTCGGAACTTATTACCAACTACGTTATAATTGAGGCAAGAGGCATTAATCAAGCCATACCGTATTTCAAAAAAATTACTAAAAATGGTCCCCAAAAACCAAAATAAACAACAACAGTAAAGCCAGTTTGAAGTTCAATAATGAAGGGGGAAAACAAATCAAGACGAGAAACTCAAAAACGTATTCCTGAATTTTCATCCTGTTTTGTATGGTGTACGGGGGGCGTTCAGTTAAAACTCATCTGCAGTTACTTTTACAAAAAAAAATGTTGTGTTGTTGTGTGTGGCCGCAAGCATCAATTTATTTCTAAATTAATGCAAAATGCTTATAAGCATTTTATTTAATGTGTAAGTATTTGTTTAAACTTAAAACTGCTCTTATGGGTTATGCCCTTTTATACTCGTAATACACGCCAAACGAAGAACGCGGTCGGCCCAAATAGTCGCCTCATACGACAGGCAGGGGATACCCTGGGCCTATTCTTTCTCCGGAACCCAGACGGATAAATAAAATGAGTTAAAATGGCTAAACATGGCCAAACGAAGAACGCGGTCGGCCCAAATAGTCGTCTCATACGACAGGTAGGGGATACCGACACACAAAAGTTAAGCGGATATCGCGAAAAGTCTAAAGAAAAGCCGCATTAAATTAAAAAAAAATTCAAAAAGGAAACGTTTACAAACTCTTATTTTATAGGTCCGTACCTGGAAAATATTAAATTTAGGCTAAGACCGCTCCTGAAAAATCCTACAACCCTATAATCTTCGATACGGTAATGGTTGGTTCAGCAATAGCGCTGCCACCATTTGATGCACAAACACTCCCGGACGAGCGTAATATTACGAGCAATAAAAGTAGACATTTTAATTTTTTATAAAATAAAAAACTGTTACAGTTTAGTCTGTAATGTAATTTTGATTGAAAAAAAATCATTTACAAGCATTTCCAAAAATCTTATGGTTCATTCATCTAGAACCTGCTGATGTGAAGTGTAGGTGATGTGTAGAATAGAGAATTTGGTAACAGTTCTTATATTTTATAAAATATTGTTGTGAGTTTTAACTACTGGCCGTACTGCTGTGTGTAAAATTGGTTTCCTACCTTAAAAAACTGCATTGTCCTCTTCTGAAGCACACGAAACCAAATCCCCATTTCCGCGATCGAATTCCATTTCCCGCACTATCACTTTAGTTCACTTCAATTCACTACACTTAAAAGTACAAAGTTCACTTAAAACACTTCCGGACTGCGGTGATCCCTCCTCAGACATCCAAATACTAGCAGCAATTCTTCAATACTGAACTGCAATAAAAATATAATCTTAGAAATTTATTAAAAAAAAAACCATTACACAAAACTAATAATACATGTCTGTCATAACAATAAATTCAATCTTTTTTTTATTATGTAATGGAAAAATATTTCTGGTTATGACAAGAATATTATAAACGCAAAATGAATTGTTCAAGCAGATAAATAAAAAAAATACAGGGGAAGGGACACCCTTAATAAGTTATAAATAAATAATTTTCCCTCATGCAGAAATAACAAATTTTTTTGCTATTGTTGAATAGAAATTGTTATTACAAGATAGACGGTTTGAAATTTCAAAGTGGGGTTTCCTGGGACATAAAATTACTTCAAAATTCCCCCCTGAATATCAATTTTGAAGTGATTTTTCTGAAACTGAAAATTGCGAAGACTTTAGAGTTGTATAGTGTCCCATATAGTACAGGAAAGTTAGACCAAAAACCATCAAAACCCAAAACTAATTAGGGGAAAGCTGAAATTTTCAGGAGGTGTACCCAGGTACTAGTTGTATAACATGTAAAAAGTCCGAGCAAATCCGAGTGGGGGAACATGCCCATCCCCCCCCTAAATCTGCACAATTTTAGTTTTCCTCAATTATTTCATCAGGTACGTTTTGTATCAAAAAATGTAAGGATACATTAAATATAGAGTATAAAATTCTAAAGACCTTGGAAAAAACCGCATGTTGATACATTATTGCGTTCGTGATTTATAGCGCCCTAAACATGACTACAAACCACCCGCGCTAGGGGTTGCGCCCATTGAATATGAAATATCTGTGAACTGAGTACAGACGGCATACAGACTAATAGGGCATCCCCCAATTGGAATTTTATTACCTTTCTAGTGTTTATTAAATTTTATGATTGTAAACATGCTGCATGGCACCTCCACTGTGGTTGTGATTCACACCATTGGCAAAGGAAGTACCAAATTTATGATTCATGGTTCATACTGTTCAAACAGAACTAAGAGCTAAGAAAGTGCTGTATAGTGTGGTTTGATAATAATGGATACCGTCGATACAGATACAATAGCCTAAATAACGGAGATGTAAACGTGTTAAAGGGTATAAAAACAATAATTATTGATAGTAGTCTAAAACGAAGGGATGGAAAGCATGAATATCCTCGAGGCAAAAGTAATGTTGTTGTCCACAAAGACTGTCGTAAAAATTACATCCGTTCAAGTGATATTGAAGCTGCAATAAAAACATAAATAAAATTTCTATACAGATTCAAATTGTTTAAAAACTCGCTTAAACGTAAACACTTTAGAATTTAAAATGGACTATTTCATTTGTTGTGATGGTTTTATTTCAGCGAAAATTTTTATTTAAAAAAAGGTTCCAGTAATGAAGGTGCGGATCCTATAACGGTACTTCATGTACAAATTCGGCCATGAAGACAACGAAGTAGACGACTAAGGTACTTATACTCCACTTAACATTACCAATTTCATTAATTTAATTTAGTTTTGTCTTTCCTTATGTGATAAAAAGCGGCTGCTCCTTAAATCCTGTTAACTTGCTGATTATTAATAGGTACCTTAAAAAGTGTTTTTGTTTATTTAACACAGTGTTTTTAACTACAATTCACGGTTACTATATTTATTAAGTTATTTATAAAATTTAAAAAACATTAGAAAGGTAATAAAATTCCAATTGGGGGATGCCCTATTAGTCTGTATGCCGTCTGTACTCAGTTCACAGATATTTCATATTCAATGCGTGCAACCCCTAGCGCGGGCGGTTTGTAGTCATGTTTAGAGCGCTATAAATCACGAACGCTATAATGTATCAACATGCGGTTTTCTCCAAGGTCTTTAGAATTTTATACTCTATATTTAATCTATCCTTAGATTTTTTGATACAAAGCGTACCTGATGAAATAATTGAGGAAAACTAAAATTGTGCAGATTTAGGGGGGGGAATGGGCATGTTCCCCCACTCGGATTTGCTCGGACTTTTTGCATGTTATATAACTAGTACCTGGGTACACATCCTGAAATTTTTAGCTTTCCCCTAATTTGTTTTGGGTTAAAACCTAATTTGCCTGTACTAATATAGCAGTTCTACAGAAAACATAAAAGATGTGAAAAAAAATTCTTCCTTCCCTTTGTTTATTCTTTGTATTTTATAAAAATAATTTCAAGGGTAAAATCAAAACTTACGTTCAAAAAATTCCACAGACTTTGTTTCTTGCAAAAGAAAAGTAAGACGCGATAGGACATGTTAGGAAACGATGCTTTTAGTTTGTATGATTCAAATTTATTTTTGTAGACTGCGAAGGTTAGATTAGGTAAACATTTATGCATAAGGATGACACATATACTCCACATAACACCCTTATATAACAATTAGTAAACCATAGGGATTATATAAATTTTTTTCGGTTGGAATGACAAATTTTACAAAATGGGTGTAATATACCCTTATCCAACAATTAAATCGCTTGTTTAAACATTTTCTTCACATTTACAGGAATGATATAAAAATAAGGATTGTTAGAGTTAACACCAACATTCAAATTGTTATAAAAAAAAAGTTAAAATTAAATATTGAAACTTACATTCATATTAAAAGCACAAGGAAGATGTAAAATTTAACATCATTCCAAAAATTTATTTCTTTATCAAATGGTTATTATTTCCGAATAAATAGAAACACTTAATGGGAAGGTCGTTGCAAACGTGTGATAAGATATCTCTTTGCCTTTGTATGATTCAAATTTTCTTTGTTCACCTCGAAACGTAAGTTACGTAAAAATTCCTTTACAATGACGTACGTATCTATAAATTTGATCCAAAACCGTATGATTTAATAATTATTAGTAAAGCATATAGGGATGATAAAACTAAGGGCTCGTAGTGTTATCGAAATTTTCTACTACTAAGGCTTAACACCAACACTTTATTAGTAATAGAAAGAAAGTTAAAATTATGTAGTAAAAGGGGTGGAGGGTTTAAATTTGAAAATATAAAAAATAAACTTACCCTTAAAGAACTTGGTTTTCTTTGTAAGACAATTTGTCTTATTTTTTCGATTCAGTGGATGTGTAGGGGCGGCGAGGATGATTCTCCAACCTTGGCACTATTGAAAACTGGAAAATAAAAGATAATGGTTAATAAGGAATTAAATAAATTTCTTTTTATCCTAATAAAATAAATGACTAAACCAAAAATTTTTCTAATAATTAAAACAAAAATACATTTCTGCTTACCTAATCAGTAAAAATGATTTACAAGAAAATCATTAAGAATAAATTTAAAGGTGTGGTTTAACATTTGAATCTTTAATAAAACGCTTATTGTTGCTTGCACAAAATCTTTGCACTAGTGATCTGCATTATAGAATTCGAAGCGCAAAGACCTTCCAAAAATTTCCATATGCCTAGAGAGGGGTTTAAAATTGCACGAATCAAGACAAGGTATAGCGCTGTTATCATAAGACTACAAATTTACGGCAATACACACCTTGATTTTAAGAAATATTTTTAATGGAATTTATTTTCTGAAAGTTTATGGTACAAGTATCAAAATATCCAAAAAAAAGAAAGGATGACTAAGTCTAATTTTGTAATTTAAATGGTCAAAAAAAATTCAGGAAGTGTCCAGAAAAAATCCATTTCTCAAACTTTACTCGCCACGTGGTGAACAGTGGGAAGGGATGAGGGATGTTTGGCACATATTTTGCAAGTGTACACACTCCAAGTAACATTCTGGGAAAATCTGAACCAGATCTGAAGGGGTGAAAAAATGTCCAAAAAAAGAGCAAAGTCTTTCCTAATTTTTTGGAAAAATTTTTGACCCCTTCCGATTTCCTTACGAAATTCCCAGAATGTTATATGAAGTCTAAACACTTGAAAAATATGTGCCAAACATCCCTCATCCCCTCCCGTCTAGTAAAAAAAATTCAGAAAGTTTTCAGAAAAAAACCATTTCTCAAACTTTACTCGCCACAAGGTGAACAGTGGGAAGGGATGAGGGATGTTTAGCACATATTTTGCAAGTGTACACACTCCAAATAACATTCTGGGAAAATCTGAACCAGATCTGAAGGGGTGAAAAAAAAGTACAAAAAAAGAGCAAAGACTATAGTCTTTCCTCATTTTTTGGAAACATTTTTGACCCCTTCCGATTTCCTTACGAAATTCCCAGAATGTTATATGAAGTCTAAACACTCGAAAAATATGTGCCAAACATCCGGAAACAAAGATCAACAAATTATAATTTAATAAACCTAAAATCGGAGATACTGGAAGCATTTGCTAACAATCAGAAACTCCTAGTTGTCTTCGTCGACATTGAAAACGTCTATGAAATTACTTGGCAACATAACATCATTAGGAATTTACAGTGGAGCATACAGGATAACATACTTTCCTTTATTTGAAATTTTTTGAAGAAGAAAATGTTCAGCGTATGTGTGAAAAGAGTACTATCCGAAACAAAAGCCCCAGCAGAATTGTACACCTCAAGGATCTACCTAATACTGAGGGTATTAGGTTGTTTTTAATAGCTATCAACGATATTCTGCTTGATATTCAAATTCCAGTAAAGGCAAGTATATATGCAAACGACTTAGTAGTATGATATGTTAAAGGTAAAAAGGATATAATACAAAAATCGTTGCTATCATGTTTTGCGGACTATAAAAATAGGCAAAACATTCAGGCTACCAATGTTCAATATAGAAAAGATCAAGCGTGATACTTTCTCGAAACAGGCAGAAGGCACTAAGCCAACTCTACATATAGGTATATGGTGCTGATTTACTATATGTACAAAAAATCAAGTTCCTGGGAATGTTTTTTGACCAACTACTAAACTGGAAAGATCATTTCAACTATGGTGAAGTCCATTTATTGTGCAATATGGCCATATTGCAAGGTAAATGGTCCGTCCACGTTATTATTGGAATATAGGTAACCCATTATACACTGATATCACTCTTGCCCCTACTTACCGATTTTAATTATTATTTGTTAAATTACACAGTGTTTTCTTAATCCCACCAACAGTGAAACATATAATAACAGAATGTACAAAGTATAACGCAATCCGTCAGTTACATAGTGTAAACAAACCTATCGGTAGCCATTGAATATGAAGCAGAAGACTGAAGAAATGCATCGTACTGTATTAGAAATACTAATTTATTTAATATGAGATAAGCCGAGATTTGTATATTATGACTGTATCACATAGCTACTAATAACCTTCGACGTCGGAGAGACTATTTAAAATTAAAAAAAAACGTAATAAACGTAATAAAATAGAAAATCAGAAATGTAATAAATAGTACTTATTATTGTTTATTCGCTTTTATTTTGTTTATGAAAAAATTTGTGACTACAACAGGAAAATATAAACACAAACAACGTTAATTGTAATAAAACTAACTACTATCTCTATGTACACGTTAACAAACTATTTTATAAACTACAAATCTTTGCATTTTATTCCTCTTATAGACAAATTACTGGTTTGGAGTATTCACAATAAATTGTAAGATATGGTAATGGTACTACTACTTTTGTGAACATAATAATTTTTCTCATTCTGGATTAGGGATTGGTTTAATATTTGAAAAAAATATTTCATATAATTACTCTGACCTGAGAAAAATAATAAGAAGGTAATTATTTAATTTACCGTTGCACTGCAAAAATGCTTTATTTTCCTACTTATAAGAACAAACCGGTCTCAAGAAAACGAATGTGCCTGCGAAGGAGGAAGAAAATCAACGCTCTTCTTGGAAAATGTTTCAAACTTTACGCAGATTTCAAAATACTCATTACTCTTCATAATAAATTACAATAACTAACATAATCGCAGCAGTACCCAATAGCATGCTTATGTTGGTTTAAACCTATTTACATGCTGTACAGAGGGGCACCAACCAACCAACCAACCAACCATCCAACCAGTGAACCAACTCACATTATAGCCTCCTATCCAAGAGTAATTAAAACAAAAAACACACAAATGACGAAACAGTTGTACCCGTTCTTCGACACAGATTAAATATCTCTCCTCTCGACCCCTGCACTATAGGCCCATTCCTATTTTGAGATCTCTTCTATAATGCGTTTCACCCTGAAAGTACAGTAGTACGGGGAACGCAGGAAAACATGATTACCTACCATATTTCCCCAGAAAGTTGCTTGAAAGCAAACATGAAGCCATAAATTAAAATAAATCCTTCGTAAATTTGAAAAGATCACAATATAATGCAAAATAATATAGGGTTGACACATTTAAAATAAAACTACATTTTATTTAAATTCTAAATAAAATTTTAAAAATATAGACCCACCTGAATCAATCAGTGATATAGGCCAAAATATGGAAATATTTGTTAAGAACTGCTGATTGTATTTATTAGTGATCCTTGCGTCTCACTGAAGTATAACACTAGCAACGTCGGAGACCGAAGGTCCATAAGAAATACATGGACCTATTTTTCCTGTACTGTACTCTCAGGGTGAAACATACTATAGTATTTTCTACATTGTATTATTCAAGAATGTTCAAGGAAGGGTGTTAAACATAATAAATACAGTTAAAAACTACGTGTCCAGAAAGTTAGAGAAAATATCAGGGAATGGTCACGATAAATTAAACAATTACCCGGTTATTCCAACCATATTTACCGTAAAAAAATTATTAAACAACAACAATATTTCAAAATTCGGACACCTTTTTCTCCATCAGTAGTTGTCTCAAAGTCGAAGCTTCATCACGAAGTGTCAGTACTTGAGCTCGTAAAATTGCATTTTCATGTTCAAGTATTGCTGCTTTCAGTGCAATCTGTAATCACAGTAACAATCAAATAAATATTTAAAAAAAAGTAACAATCAAATGTAACCTGATCCTCTCGAATTTTTCTTGCATCTCTTGATTTTTTTGCTGCTTGGTTATTTCTTTTTCTCCTTTCGAAGTATTTATCATCCTTTTGTTCTTCGGGAATTGGCTTCTTTTCTCCTCGCTGTCTTTTGAAATTGCTTGCAAATAGTGCTGCAGAAGGTGATAACAAATTGGTCCTTGACCCTGTTTAAATGTAAAATTCACTAACCCTTTCTTCATTAAAGTAAAGAAATTTTACCTACCTATAATATCACTTTGTAGTACAGGTGTTTGTTGCCAATAGCTAAATGGCTTTTGCTGAATAGTAACAAATGGTCCCTCAGAATCTGTCCGTACTGGCATAACTTTTTCAGAGGTTGGAGAATGAAGTGGGCCTTCAGAAAATAATCGACTTGCGGAAAGCAAATGTTTAGAAGAAATTTCTGAAACACAAATTTGAAATATTTATCTAACAAATACTATAGGTTTACATATTCTAATATTAGTCTAAGGCTACGGAATGCTACCCAAAACTTTCCGAACTTGGACTATAACCCATTTGTCTGATTTAAAAGTCTGAGTGCAAAAAGGCATTTCCACTAGCCCGACTACTGTTTTGTTTCGGGCCCACAGTTTTTCCCAGAAAATCAATTCCCATGCAAATGGTTAAAATTAAAAAAACTATATAGGACAGATGAAGTAGCAGGTAGTGCCAAAGACACATAAACAAAAAGCCTTCCTGTTTCAAGTCATGGTAAGCTGAAAGAACTCTGAATAAATCTATTGTGTCTTGATTCAGAAATTTTTAGGAGGCACCTCGTATACATTTGAAAGCTTTTTACTTTTCTCGATATTAATTCTTTTTTGTACGTTATTCTCATTATTAGAAATATATTTTCTTATATTAAATTTCAACTACGAAACTAGTTCGTGGTACCTATGTACGTTTAAAATGGTTTTCTTAATTCGCGTGCATATAAAAGCTGTAATTCGTGTTTGCGGATTCTAGTTAGCGACTCTTAATGAATATGCGTTTACCATTTCCACAGCAAATCTGTGGTCAAATTAAGCATGACAGAAACAATTTCTCGAGATCTAGATAAATTTAAATAGAGCAGCATGCAATGCCGCGTGAAGAAGAGAATTGAAACAACTTAGCGCTAGTGGTTTTTTTATTGCTTCTGTTTGTGCAAGTTCGGGGGTTTTATATCCCAATTAGTAATCCTTCTTTTGGCAAAAAAATAAACTAGCAGGTCTCCTAGTTGCATACAAGGTTATTCAAATTCGAGGTTCACCATTGAAATCTCGGAAACCGTAAGAGATAGGAAGACATGCATGTAAAATGTTTCTTCTTAATAGCTTCCTATTGTTAATCCTGTTTTTAGAAATTTAATTTTTGAGATTTCCCTTCAAAAATAAATCTAAAGGGAACAAATCATGTGATCGAGCCGGCCATTCCACTACTCCACGGTTGCGTATCCATCGATTATGGAAATGTTTATTGAAAAAAATCCGTACAGGAATAGTGTTATGGGGATGTACTTGTTGTATTCATAGCTGTCCTAACCGTAATAAAGAGATGTCTTCTAAATAGTCCATAAATTTCCACTTGTTATTGTGTTGTTTCTGTTTGTTTTTACATGGTATAGTCTATTTAAATTTAATATTTCTGTAAATAACAGCAGTTTTCGGCAATGTCTCATGTCATGAACCCAAACTTTCATGCACGTGCCTTTAAGCTTATTTATACTGAAAATAAGTTTAAAAAATTAAGGATCGTTTGACGCAAAACGAATAAGGTACTGAGACGAAGCGCTGCACACATTCTACTGCTGTGCACCACAATAATCTATTAACATTATTATCGACTCCAAAAACTCTATGGGATCGATATTATCACGTATACTGCGATAAGTATATAATATGAGAACACGAGAGTAAAAAAAATATTACATCAATTTAGTGATAAATCAAGAACAACATCAAGACTTGTATGAGCTAGTTAGTTAAGAGCAATGAAAACAAAATTGACGAAACCGCAACCAAATACTCGGAGAAGGTATTTGTGAAAATAATAAATGTATTGCCAAATGTTGACTGATCATCTGTGTTGTTGAGGAGACCCAGAATTTAAAAAAAAATACATATATCGTCCCGGTCTAACACTTTAAAGGACAACCACAAACATTTAAGACGAAATCAGGATTCAAACCCGGGGTTACTTAAGTAAATTTATTTACTTAGCTGCGGCTGCGGTAGCCTTTCAAAGAAAATAATTTCACTACCTACTATGTCAGAAACTACATAACGTACTTCACCTTGAGAGTAATATTCATTAATACATTAATATGTTACATTTCTCACTCATATTCCTTATTCAAGAAGTAAATGTGACTTTTTAACATTTGTCCTAGTCATTTCAATCACAAATAACATAAGAGCAACGCTAAACTTATAGTAAATTTGAAGTGATATTTAAGGGACCTCATAATCTTCCTTAAGTTTTACTCAACAGTTGCTCAAAAAGTACTTAATTTTAAGGCACAAATGAGTTACTCATGTTTATGAATACCGAATTTAAGGAAAAGTTTAAATTAAGGGTAAGTTTAGTGGGAGTGTTGACGTCTCTAAATTCGGCCGCAAAAGTTAATATTTTAGTCGAAAATTTTATTCAGTAAAAAAGCATTTTAATTTAAGTTAGCAGTTTTTACAATTATATTTCACCCCTCACGAAATTTGTATACGATAAAAAAAATTGATCCAACGGAACGTTGCTTTCATGACAGTTGACTAATTCTCAAGCGAGAAATGATGTTTATTGCATGCATCGTGCAAGTTCAAAAATAGGTATACTAGAGACAATCCTGGAGAGGTATTCTCGAATCTACTCGACGCGACGCCGACGTTGTATCGTGCACGATAAAAGAAATTGAACCAATCAAACCATTTTTTTGGCATAACATACGATCAGTTGTTCGAAAAATAGCCTTCTGAATGGTTCAATCTTTTGTTTGCTTTATGTAAAATAAAATCAAAATTCTATAATTTAAGGATTCCAAAATATTCATAATATTTCATGCCGCAGATAAATCTTTAAATCATTTGTAAGTTCTCAACTGTTTTACAAGCAAAGAGCGACAAATTTCAGTATTCAGTTTCAGTTACTTTGTAGGTATACAGTTAGATTATAAAGAAATAAATAGAAAATTAATTGTAATTAAATATTCTTTACGCTATGTATGACTTTATAAAACAATAAAATACGTTTCTTCCCAACCGGGAATAAAATGCCACTTTATTCCCCTCGTTTTTGATTAATAATCTGGTACTTTATTCCCTTAGGAATAAAATAAAACGAATTTTTTTTGCACATAAACAAACTCATTTCCTTGATAACCATCAGCCAACTTCAATTAGATATCTGTACCGCGCCGCGTCATATATATTTGAAAAAAATTATCATTATCTTCAGTACCTAATTATTAATCTAGGCAGTTGGGAAGAAAGTTTTGTATCCATCTCTGGAATAAACAATCGTTAATTAAAGTAATTGTTTATTCCCTGGATGTATAATATCTATTCCGAATTCCAGAAAAAATTGCTAAAATTATAAATAAAACCAATACTACTCATAATAATAAAATAACATTATCCTTGACGAAAAATATAAATAATTGTAAAATTATTTACTAGTTATGTACAAAATTCTCTGCAGTTCTTTTAAAGATAGGTAAAGTAATTAGGTTTTTGCATGCAACTAACTATATACATTCACTAAAGAACAGCAGCAAATTTCTAACAATTTCAGAGTTTAGGTACCTTTATATACCCTAACAAATTTAAAATCCATAGCAAAAAGTAGGTACGGATAAAAGTGAAAAAACCCAGTCTCCACTAGAGACTTTGGAATTTTTTTTCACCTTTATAGGTGTAACCTATTATAACTTTCTAATTTTTAACTATTTACCTGTAGCATCCGGCGGAAGTAAATAATTGTAGCTTCGTAAAAAATGAAAAGCAGAAAAAGGAGAAGCTTGAAAGGCACTACTTCCACTTCCACAGTGAAAATGCGAATCATGAGGATTCATACTTTCACACATAAAAATTTAAACATCACACTTTTTTCACAGTGACTAATATATTATTAAACAATTATGTAAACAAGCCTTTTTCCCTAAATATGTGTCATAATCATCAGATATAACGTAGATGCAATACTAAAATCGTAACATCGAGAACCCTGAACATTCTCAACAAGTTTTGAAATACTAACATTCGTTACACATGGCTATGTAATGATACTTAAATTTGTTGCGACAACATGGTAATGTTGCTATGTAAGCGCCGCGACGCTATAGGTGCTAAAAGCGCCGGTGTGATTACACCCCGCCTTCAACGACATGCGCTACAGGCATTGAAATCTATTGGTCAACAATGGTTATACACAATACTTTGTATAGGCTATTTATCGGATTAAAATAGCAGAGCTTTGAGTTTTGGAAAACTCCACCCTATTGGGTGACAAAGTGGTGGATAGATTTTTAAATAATTTACTCGGGTCAATGATAATATGACCGAACATGTTACAGGTAACTAGTAACCTCTATTGATGGTGGTGAACATGCATACACGCATTTAGGACATTATTTATTCAGTTTATTCCGTTATGAACTCGATTATATTGTATTTTGCTTGCATGTAAATTATATAGTTACTAAAAATATGGAAATACAAACTTTCTTATTTGTAGTGGAGAATAAAAAATAATTAATAGTTTGAAACCACAAAATACGTGCCAAAGATACTAATTAATTTAACATTAATCCTTAAAGCTGTATAAAATTTAAGAAAGCAGATAGGTATCGCTATGGGAAATGGATTTATGAAGAAAACAAATTATATTAATTTTATTTTCTTACTTAAACATAATCTGCGCTTAGCATGTGCCTAGCTTTTTTTTTTCGATAGTTCAGGAGCTTGGGGTTGCACAAACAAACAGCGAATGTGATTACTATTAAACATTTACTGTAGATGATACACACAGGCAACCAAAGGAGACTGAGGACGATGTTTGTTTTTTCCGTTTACAACCACTTCATAATCGTATATTCGTGACTAAGGGATCAATTTGAGATTTAGAACGTACATAGACAAATTCGGCACTGAAGTCCAGCGAAAAGAAATGAAAGATAACTCGTCTTTTCTCAACAATATTTTCCTTTACGAGTAAGAATCGTATGGGCAACTCTCAGACATAAGTTATATTTTGAATAGCAAATCAGTACCACCATATTTGAGATGTGTGTATTATCGATTTTAAAAAACTGCACAAAAAAAAATAAAAATAAGAACAAACCAATATTCACTGGAACGACCAGCGCTGGCGATACCTACAAAAGGTCGGAAGAAGAATAAATACGATAGAAAAAAAAAACGAGAGACTATAATATACCAGATCAGATCAATGATGAACAAGGTTCCTGATGTAGCAATGTTTTTCAGCTAGTAACATAAAACGGTTCATTATTGAACTGCTTGTTGAAGAAGGTAAGAATGAAATCTACGAAACTTTAGAAAATAATAGTTCGAACATTTATAAAGCGTTTTAAAGACTTAGCTTTCCCCACAAACTGTAATAGCCAAAAGATACTCGCATGGAAAATGTCGCTGGATGACTCAAGAACTTATCAATGAAGGTAATTTCTTGGGTGATCTATGGGGACTCACAGCAGTGAATCAATAACTACTTCAGCAGTATAGAATCCAAAAAATTACATACAGGATGTAACAAAAATTGTGGACTGTGGACTATACACACATGCAGGTTGTACGACTAAAAATAAGGAAGAAAGTTTATACAGTGCAGTGCGTTCATGGTGAAAGGAATAAATTCGATAAAATCGTAGCTATTGTTTTTTCGCAAAAACGCTCCGACACGTCGATTTTAGTTTTTAAATTGGCATTTTTTGATCTATGGGCCGACCCTATATCACTTCCGGTAAAACCGGAAATGACAGCAACTTTGTTATTTTAAATGAAACACCTTGTATATTTTTACAGATTTGGATAGAGAAGGAAAAGTCGTGTTCAGTAGACCCAATATCAACATTAATTTCATTTAAACAAAATATTTATGCAAAATAACGTCAAAATATATGACGTATAAGAGTAGATATCGAAATTTTTCTGAATAAAAAAAAGTTGATATTGGGTCTACTGAACGCGTTTTTTCCTTCTCTATCCAAATCTGTAAAAATATACAGGGTATTTTAGGATCGGCCCATAGATCAAAAAATGCCAATTTAAAAAGTAAAAACTAAAATCGACGTGTCAGAGCGTTTTTGATAAAAAAACAATAGCTACGATTTTATCGAATTTATTACTTTCATCATGAACACACTGTATAAATATATCTCCTAAAATGGTTCGTTACTGAGTTAGTACAGCTAGTTGGCGTTTTTTAGTTTTTTAATCAAAAAGATACAGGAAACGAAGTTATTTAATTGAAATCGTAACAAATGTTTAAAAAATGAGAATGACATCCTCGGGCAGCAACTATCTAATTTACAGTCTGAAAACAAATCACAAACATTACAAGCGACAAAAAAAGAACTTCCTAAGAAACTTATTTCAAAAGACAACGAAATAGTTGGTGATATGAACATCGCAAATGAGTTTGCTGTTTTGTTTTGTGAATTCTAGGTACCTATATCAAAAATTAAATTATATATTTGATAAAGAGATGCTGTACTTGAAACAATAGTTAAAGCCTAATAGTAGATATCATGTGAGCCACAAAATATTTTTCTTTCTTTAGTTGACGGGAACAAGAAAGAAAGCACTTATGTCTCAGTAATTTTGATAATTCGTAATCTAGACCTCATCATCTCATAACATAAATCCTAGGGGAAAATATTATGTCCTTATAGTTAATATGACATCAAAATTTCATAAAGAGTATTATGAAATTTCTTTATGCAATGCAGGCAGCTGCAATGCCTTTTAGTAACTGCATAGTAAAATTACAGAGTAGTACCCTAGAAGCTATAATTATTTATTACGTTTAATTAGCCAATCGAATTTTTGCCTTCTTGAAAGGGAATGCAGAACAAAGAGAATACATCACTTTGGAAATTTGCCGTTTCGTGACCAACCAGATATCATTATTACAAAGCATTTGAAATTCAGAAAGTAATAAAATATTATAATACAGATAATGCATGATTTCTCGATATTGTGTGACCAGTCAGCAGTCACCGTCCTTCAATATTATATATTAGTAGGTAATTACTTCTAATATAACCCCCATTGGCCGTGAGATTTCCACATGTGTTGCATCGTTTTAATTATTCCATAAACAGTATCACAAAATTGTATTCAAATAAAAAAAATTTAAAAGAATTTTATTATACATGATGTACGAAAGTACATTACTTGATATTCGGTAATTATTAGAAACCAAATTTAATAAATTAGTTTGGAGCGATTATCTATAACATTTTATTATTAGTAAGTAGCTTTCGTACACCGTACCAATTGTAAAAACGAAACTTCCACAAAATTAATTCACTGGCAAAATGAAATTAAATTATGATAAAACAAAAATATAAATACCGACAAAAATTTAAATAAATTTCATGCACAGTATTCCAAAACTGTGGGGAGTAAACTTTAAGTTGAAAAAAGAAATCCTGTGAGTATTATATTATTACTGTCAATTTTTCTTTTTTTAACGGAGGATCCAACATTCCCAATATTATCCTGTTCAGGCCATCATATTAAAATTCTTATTTTCCTTACAAAGTTAGTATTCGTGTAAATAAAATATTCCAATCAGATTCATGAAAAAACAAGTTGTGAACTAATGAGGGCTTGCCATAACGCATAACTGCCTGAAATATTTCTTGAACCAAACTAAGGTGTTTCTCGTAATTTTGTTTCACTGGGCCCAATTTAGAAATTTGTGAAGTTAAATACATCGGGGTCGTCACAACCAAGCTATCATGATGCATACAGAGTGATGATAAAGTATCGCACAAAAATCATATTCTGGTTATTTAATGTTTTTGCGGAAAATCCTGAGACCCGTCGATTTTTGTTTTTAAATCTCCATTTAGACATAATTATAATTTTCAACCCCCCACCCCTCAACCCCTAAGTGCTAGCAACCCCAACTTTAAAATTTTAAATAGAAAGATACCCTTTGTGATACCTCTTTTGATAGGTCTTTTTATTCTTAATATAAGCAAAAAAAGTTTTTCAAAATCGGTTGATAAATAACGGAGATATTTAACAAAATGTAATCAAATGAAAATTTCAATATTCGACAAGAAACGGCTCAAACACGCCGTAAATGGTAACATTAAAATAGGCACTTCCTGACCTAAAAGTGTGGTTTTGATCGCCCATTATTTCTACGCTGTGACGTCATAATTTTTTTTTAAATGTCAACCCCATTATTTACATTGATTACATTTTGTTAAATATCTCTGTTATTTTTCAACCGATTTTGAAAAACTTTTTTAGTTATATTAAGAATAAAAAGACCTATCAAAAGAGGTATCACAAAGGGTATCTTTCCATTAAAATTTTTAAAGTTGGGGTTGCTATCACTTAGGGGCTGAGGGGTGGGGGGATTAAAATTACCTGCCTAAATGCCAATTTAAAAACAAAAATTGACGGGTCTCAGGATTTGTGCCATTATTTCTACGCTGTGACGTCATAATTTTTTGTTGAATGTCAACCCCATTTTTTACATTGATTACATTTTGTTAAATATCTCCGTTATTTATCAATCGATTTTGAAAAACTTTTTTTAGTTATATTAAGAATAAAAAGACCTATAAAAAGAGGTATCACAAAGGGTATCTTTCTATTTAAATTTTTAAAGTTGGGGTTGCTAGCACTTAGGGGTTGAGGGGTGGGGGGTTGAAAATTATATGTCTGAATGGATATTTAAAAACAAAAATCGACGGGTCTCAGGATTTTCCGTAAAACCATTATATAACCAGAATATGATTTTTGTGCGATACTTTATCATCACTCTGTATAATTGCTAAGCGTATTACCAAATAGGCAAACACCACAAAGTAAGGTAAAACCACTGTTAGTTCGAATCTAATATAGGGCGGTATTTTTCAGACTAAATTAAAGCCGCCCCAACCACAAGTTTGTGTGAGTACGTGTGCATGTTAGATGGCGCATATATGACCCCGGAAGTGCAGGGGAAAAATATATCTTATAAAATGCAGGTTCGTCTGGTTCATTCATCATCAATCATAAATTAAACGGAAACGATGTCAATACAATAATTTAATTTTAGAAACATTTAACAAATAAGTACAAAAATTAAATCCGAATTGCATTTTCTTCTTCAATTTAACACATGACACATGGTATTTTCATCGTGGTTTTAAAGTAAATATTTTATTCACAACCAGGCGCTAAAGGGGTTGTATGGGACGTTCCGTCCGCGTTAGCGGGCGCAAAGTGCATCATTCTAGCCCTCGGGCGATAAAGCTCCATTAAATAAAACACTGACTGTATTTACAAGTTTGTCATAGAAATAAACTAATTTATGGATAGGTATCATTCTATATTTTGATGATTTAATAAAAATTAAATTTATCTTTAGTATGTTTACCTACTGATAAATATTTCTGGTTGTGGAAAACATTTTGTTAATCTCTGGCGCAAACGTTTCAGCCCTCGTATAGTTATCAGCCCTCGTATAGTTATCAGCCCTCGTATAAATCTCAGCCCTCGCTACGCTCGGGAAAGTGTCCATCCATAAGCTAAATCAACTTTATTTGCACCCTTGATATATAAATAACTATTTTACACCGTTACAACTACTTTTTTTATCATTTACGTCAGAAATATGGAGGGGCGGCATGGTGCAACAGTTAAAGGGTCTGGATTTTAAGAAAAGTCCCGAAAAGTATTCTGGACACTGTTCTTCTGCGACTGTTCGTGCAAACACATGTGTTGATTTGACGGTTTTAAAAGAGGCACGGGGTGGAAAAGTTCTTCAGTAGCGAAGAAATATGTAGAAGAGTCCATACAAGGAGAGCAGAAGGGGTATTACCTACAACTACCCATAGCAATATTAACATTAGCGTCTAATTATTGATGTACTCTTATATTGTGTCTATATTTAATTATGTTCGTTGAAGTATAAACTATCTCTCACTGGCCTTTCACTAGCATTCATCATAAAATGTTTTACTTTTTTAATTATTTTTGAAATAGAAGCAGGTTACATTTTATAATAATGATACTGCACTGTAATTACAATATTATATTCTAAGTAAGAGAAACATAATTTATTACAAATGTTCATTTCATGAAAGAAAAATATATTACGTAAGCTATCCCAAACTATCTGTCAATAATAGCCGCAATCGTATATCATTATTACAGAGAATCCATGACATCTTGTTTACATTTCCGTTATATAGTATTTGTGAATAAAAGCGATAAAATCTGGTAAACGTAATATTATACCTGAAGAGTTATTGGTTTCAATGTAATGACTATTTGCACAGAGATTATTATAAAACACTTCCCCTTGATGAGCAAACAATAACAAACAAAACACACCAAGAATATATGACAACATAATAATTATACTCACAGGTTTGAATTAAGCCGAAAGATCAACAAACGGCATTTTTCAATTTGTTTTGAAAACTAACTTCTACAGGACAACCTTTATTTGACTAAATCCTGCCAATTTGCTGATGGGAAGTGCACTTAGATTATCCTTTCCTTTACAGGGTGTTTCATAAATATAACGACAAACTTTCTGTGGTGGCAGGGGACATCAAAACAAACATTTCTTGCTTGATAAATATATGTCCGAAAACACTATCGTTTTCAAAATTTGAACTATAGAATATCAGGAAAAAAAATTATATATAATTATGTACCGCATAAGATTTGAGTGCTATTTCTTCAGATAATTTTCATTTATTTGTTCGGGAACGTGGCCAAAAGCTTTAGAGATACTTTTAGAAATCGATTTTTACAGAAATATTACAAATTATTTGTAATAATCAAAAGTAATTAGTGAACAAAATAGCAAAATGAATGATTGTCTTATTAATGGATACATTTCTTTTAAACCAAGTAATTTCCTTGCTAAAATTGTTTTGAATACCATTACCCATTCCTAATTCATAATATCAAATTAGTTCCAGCTAAAACTGACATAAATTAAGGTAAAATGAGAGATTCGTGATAGTCACTAATATAGGATGGAATTTAACACCGCCGATTATAGCGTTTGAAGTTAGAAAGTTGTGTAAAGATGGCCAGGTTAAAAGTTTGTTATCGTTGGGGTAATTTTCAAGCTGTACTTGGTGAATGGTGAGAACACTCAGGTGTGTGGGCTCTAACTTTGTTATGGAAACAGAATTACCACTAAAATAGTCATTATTATTAGGGTCATTAGGTATGACCTGGCTATCTTTACACAGGGGAGTATTTTCAGAATTTTTTATGTTAGTGGATAAATATAAATCATATTTTTTGTTCTTTTGAATAGATTACTTCGATACTTACAAACACAGTTCCAAAAATTTTAATTTATTGCAAGAAACTACTAATGTTTTTTTTTATTGTAGGGTAATTAGATACTGAAAAGCATTAATTTTATTTACAGGGATTGTAATCGATTGTTAAATCTCTATGTGATATTTAAAAATTTTCCTTCTCTATTTCTTTTACTCTTTCAGGCCTCGGATGTGGGCTCCAGGACCTGTACCCTCAATTTTTCCTTTTCCTTGCTAGTGGATTAATTTCCTCCACTGCTTCCCTTTTTCCAAACCTACCTGCCAAGCTTGCTCCAACCATTTTCTTCTCGATCTTCCCCTTCTAATTCCCATTATTAAAAATTTACAACACTTGCGAAAACAACTCCCGCTGAGGTAAGCGAAATAGAAGAAGAGAACTTATCTAAGAAATATTGTTTTAAAGTTTTAAAATTTATTTATTACCAAGGACCCTATCAACTTTAAATAACTGCAAAGAAGTATGAAATTTTCAAATCATTATCGATATCATATTCAAACTTTTAATCTGATACTCTTAAAATATAAAAGAATTGTAATATTTCAAAGACGTGAAAAGTGCAATAAATAAAGAATACGAAGAATTCACTAATTTTGTATTACCTGGAATTTCTTTCTACCTTTGCGGTTTATTTCAATTTCTCGTGGGAAGCTTTGAATAATTTTATACGTTTGAATCTAACAAATCGAATAATTGTATTCTTTCAAATAGACTTTTATAAACCAAGAAATTTTGTATCCGTTACCGAGAACTAACAAAAATGCTTTAGATATTAGATTTCCCTTCAGATTAGGAGAGCAACAGATGTAGTGTATTGGTGATGGCCTGATAGCTTATTATTATTAGTAATACCTACCAGAAAACAGTCGATGAGAGTTATTTAGAGGTAAAAAATAATTAATTAACTAGAATTAAGTTTAGAAAATTATTTTGTTAGAAACATTTTAAAGGAAAAATGATTTTATATCTTAAAAGTCAATCTCCCAAGGTAATCTGAATCAATGGATTTGTTTATGACTGCCCTAATGAACCGTTGAAAAAAAGTGAAATAAACATAAGTCCTGGACTGAGGACGCTTATTTCATGGAGAAATAAATGATTTTTATGAACACTAGTCTACTAGACATGAAGTCATAAGCCGTGAGAGAATATCGAGCCATTGCAGGTGTTACGGCGACACGTAAGGCTATTGCGTTGCGCTTACTTATTATAAAATCACTCACCCCTAACAAAACCCGACAACGATCAAACGATTCCATGTCATCTCCACCTTGTGGCGGCTTTATTTCCAAAATTGATTATTTTCCTAATAGAAACTTACAGGTGAAACGCATTGTCTTCTCCGAGTTTATATAATCACCTTTGTTTTCTATTATACTTCTATTATAATGCTTGTAAATTTAATAAAAATGGGGTCAAAAAGAATTAATATTTAAAAATTAAATATGTGTTTCTAAGTTACACGATATTTTAGTTACTATGGTAGAATTTATAGGGTATTAAGTTAAATGTAGGACTATCGTGCGTAAATCAGTTCTGGATTCAGATTGCTACTTTATTAAAACTACTTTTAAAAATTGGACACCCAACTCCATACCAGTCATTAAAATGGATTAGATCAAATATCTTTTAGAATAGCTAGTAGGTATGGAATTGAATCCCGAGATTAGTTGAGTTGAGTCCCTATTGTGTACCACTGTGCCCGTGCCGTGCAAGGGCACTACTTGAAGCCTGGATGCTAGTGGCTGAAAAGGCTCCAGTATGTTATGGCTAATTGCTCCTAGCTTGTTGTGTGTTTAATAAACAACGGATTAAATATCTGGCAGAATTAAGAAAAAAAAAATTATGCAACATTTTGGCTTCGTTTTTTTGAAAAAACAGTTCCGAGTTAGACAATTTAGGAAATGATGCTCTTGTAGAACACAAATTTTCCTAAGTGCCTATAGAAGCCAAATAATTGATTTCAATTAAATAAATGAGGAAACGAAAGAATAATAAAGTACTGCAAAAATCACATTTTGAAAATAAATTATCTAATAATAATTTTTATAAAACCTATAGGCACCCTCAGTATACGTTTCTGAGCATTTTGGTGTTTGTGATCATACTTATAGGTAGGTACTACAATAAAAACAACGTACATGTATAAAGATATACAACATCTATTCAGACTTTAACAACAACAATTTTTATTTAAATACATGCACAACTATTAATGTTTAATTTGTTTATCTTCATTATCAGAAAGAGCTATCACCGCATCTTCAGGAGACAAATACTTAGCTTGTTTAGTAATTGTAGGATCATCGTGATGTTGAAGTACAGTTTTGTATAAAATTAAATGGACAATTCCACACAATAAACTAATCGCGCTGAATACCTGGAGAGCACCTTTACCTCCTACATATTTATACAGTAATCCTCCAATAACACTTCCAACTGCATATCCTACAAAAATTTAAAATAAATTTCCGAATCTTACATTGCCGACTTCAAATAACAGAAGGCCAAATATTATTTAACTTTATATTTGTTACACAAAAATTTAATATTGATGCTGTATGAATTTTTTTTGTAATTACCAAATCCATCATCCATTCCAGCAGCTATTCCCTGCATTGTTGCAGACATTCCAGGTGGAGAAATAGCGTTTGCATAAGCAACAATGGTGGTATATGTTAATGCGTACGTAGGACCTTGCATTGCAAATTCAATAGGCACTATCCACCAGGGCGATGGTATCACAGATATTAATCCAAATCTTAATCCATAATTAATAAAACACATACTAAACGAATAGCCATGTCCAAACCGCTCCAAGATTTTACCTGTCATAAATTTAAATATATATTTTCAGACAAAAAAATTATAGAGTGATAATCAATGATTCGAAATAGCCGAAGAATTCCAAGCTGCTGAAACCTTATATTACCTGATAAATAAAAGAATATCACTTCAGCTCCAAGTGTTTCTGCAGCTACAGTAAGCCCTTCCAACAATTTAATATTTGTTGTATTCGTCATAATAGCTAAATCTTCTAAGTACCAAAATAAAAAATATATTATGAAACTATCCACAACACCAGCCATTGTAGCAAACACTATAAAAATAATAGTATGTCTGTTATTTAAAAGTTTCTTCAAGTCCTTAAAAATATTAGCAGGCGCCTCCATTATAGGTAACTGGAAGTTTAAAAAGAGGGTGTAGGTTTTGTTGTTTAATAAAAAATGTCTTCATTTTTCTGCTTGGATATTACCTTAAGTTTAATACAGGCAACGAAATCTATTGCCGTACATATTAACATTACTATAAAAGCAGGAGCGTACGTTATTTGACCACCAGAAAAGTAATCGACTACATATCCAGAGATGAGTGCTGTTATTCCAAATCCTATTGTTCCCCATACTCTTTGCTTGCCATAGTCATAATCTTCTCCTAAAATATTAAAGATGAATGTAGGAGTAATCCAAAGAATAGTACTATAAGTTATTTCAAAAAAATATTTTTAAACTGAAAACTACCGTATCTCCATAAATATTATTCGAAATATTTATGTTCGTCAAGTTATTCTCAGTCACTTACCTATGATGTCAAAGCATATAGCGTCACTAATGGAATTTAAAACGTTAAACCCAATTGTTCCCAAAGACATCAAAATAATGAAACTCCAAAATGTAAATGACTGGTACAAACAACCAGTGTTCGTTTCAATATCCTCATCACATTTTATATCACAGGTTGAGTTACAAGCCAATGTTGCATTGGACAGGCATATCCTATTATCAATGTACTGCTCATTTGCAAAATCGTTTGTATGTACCAAACCGTATAAGGAGGTATTGCTTGTAATATTATCACAAGACCAATTGCATATTACACCTCTTGTAGTGTTGCATTTTTGTACTTCCGCGTAATCCTAAAACATACAAACATTCGTTTAAATCAAAATAAGTGTTTTCGTAGTGATTACGCCAAACATGCTTGTGCAAGTACACAAAACATTTTTTCTACAACCCAAATTATTTGAACATTAAAAAAACATAAATATTATGAATTTCCTGGAAAAAATCCTAAATTTAATTTTAAAACAATAATGGTCGTATTAAAAGTTTTAGGCCATACGTGCGGCAAAAGTTTTACTGCACGCTGCTATGGGCAACAACAATGGAAACGATGTGGCAAAACTTTTACCGCACACTGCTATGGGCAATCTAAAATTAGTACGTCAAGGGCTACTTTCCCTGTGGGTTGTAGGAAAAAGTATTTACTAATATAGCTATCATTTTCTATAGAAGGGAGTGTGTATAGAAATTAAACCGTTCATATACAGTAATCCACACAAACTTCAATAGGTAGTAAAAGTTATTTATCATTTTAATCGTACCTGAAACAGATTTGTTTCATCTAAAACAAAATTTCTGAATTGAACAATAAATTAATAAACCAGCCAATCAATACTGTTGATCGTACTGGTAACGCTATACAGAAAACGTAGATATTTTTTATAGTAAACAGTAAGCTACTAGAGTTTTAATTAAAATTTAGAAACCTTAGATTGCATGTTCTTAATCAGAAAAATCAGTTTCCTACTCTCTATTTAGACAAACTTTGTTATACATTATCATTGGAAAATGGAATAGCACAGGTGTGCATGTAATAATTGCTAATAATAGCAGCATCTTGTGATGTTATATTTCATTTGATTATATCTACTTTATCATTTTTATGACTTGCCCTGCAATGAGTTGTAGGTATTATTAAATTATACTTTGCAAAGCCATAAAATATTAAATTAAAATCTCTTTAAATATATACGTATTATACCAAGTTAAAATAGCACGTGTAATTTAAAAATTTATTATTTTAATACTACTGACTGCGACATTACATGTATCCAGTTGAAGACAGGAGATATTCTTGAAATTATACGTTGTGATGAATCTTGCAGGAATGAAGTACAGAAAAGCGTAAGACAAACTGGTACCAACTATCAGACCCATGAAAATAGCCTTTCTGTAATTTCTACAAACATCTACAAGAAGTCCGAAAGCTGGTTTTGCAAGAAGAAAGAGGATTGGTAACACTCCAGTAACACTTCCCATTACAACTGAAGAAATGCCCAATTCTTTTCCATATACTGACAGTTGGGGTAAAATTGGACCCATTGCTACAATATTAAAGTACTTATGATAATATTCTTAATATACTTAAAAAATTACAAATGTTAAATTGCTTAATATGAATATACAAGGTGACAATAATTTACCGCTTGAATAAATAACTTAGTTATTGGAAGACTTCTAGAATCGGTTAGGCAGAACTACAAGGCACATCTACCACCGTTCTTGTTTTTGATCAATATTGGCAACTTTCTGAGATAATCTGAAGAAACTGAAAAACGCTTTAGTTTTCAGATTATTTCATAAAATTGGCAACATTGGGTAAAAACAAGAACGGTGTTAAATATTGCCTTGAAATTTAAAGTCTTACAATATCAAAGCTACCCATATAACGCTGTACTGTAGATTATTGTCACCCTGTATATTATCCTTAAGAATAATCATAGAAAATAAATTTGTTCAAGTTTAGGTGTTTCTCCAAACAAAGTTCTACACCTTGTGACATAGCCCTGCCATGTTAATTATAACTACCTGTAAAATATTAAAGAACTGCAAGAACGTGATGTTAAGTTTTTAAAAGAAATAAATTCATTGATGAGTTGAGAAATTCTAGAACACTTCATAATGTCCTAAAGAAAATATAAATACTAAGTATCCCTGTTAAAATATTTATAAACCTATCCACAAACTGATATAATTTTACGTTTGTTAACATTTTTTGTATCTATTCCAAATTTTTAAAGTATACGAAGATTATTCGCAATTGCAATTAAAAATCTTTTATTGGTGTTTTAACTATTTGCTTCATTTTTACCAAAGGCGTATACCTATGAGAGACACTTTATCGAATAAATGTATTAATATCATGTCATTTTTGAATCACCATGATTGATAAATGATAAGATAAGATTGGACCCGGGCTACATTAAAGATTGTTTGTTTTGCAAGTAGCAAACAATTTACGAACGCAATGATATCTTGAAACAATTTCTATGCAAGTTTATAATTTTTATATTGATTAACAGTAAATACTTAATGCACAATTTTAACAGAAGTTGATTAATAAGTTATAAAAACATTTTTTAGTAAAAAAGAGCGTAAAAGTTTTTCAAAGTTTTCAACTGCTTCTATTTTCAGTGAATAACATATAATATTAATTAGAAATTGATTTTAGAATTTTGACAAAAATATATACGTATACAGGATGTTTAAAAATGGGGCATAAATTCTGAAGGATATTGTAGAGCAGGTCAGAGTAGTATGTAAAAATAATTTAATTCGGTCGTGCCATTATTGTTACTGCCCGAACCCCGAATTTATATAAAGTGTAAGTTGGAGGTTCGCGTGTCCTTTGTATAAGTAATATACACCCTACTCCACTGAAAATGAACAAGGCCAGATTTTCTTTTAGTTGATATGGAAATACCAAATAAGAAAAACCCTATACCACAAGTTTAAGAAGGTTTCTGTAGGTAGGCTTCTTAAACATTTGATGGTATAGGATTTCTCTTATTTGGTATTTTCATATCAACCAATAGGCCCTGTTCATTTTCAATGGAGTTGGGTGTACATATCGTAGATCGAATGGCAATTAGCTTAGTTATGTATTATTATAGCGTGATAGTCTTGCTAGTCTAGAAATCTGCCAGTGATGTTTAGTGTTTCGCTAAACTCAATATTTTCCGATATATTTAAGGAAAAGTTAAAAATGGGACTTTAGGCCCCCCTCCTGCCTCGCGCTCACCTCCCACTCTCGGGGACTTTTAGTATGTTAAGCAGAACACTCGAATGAACAACTGTGTCAAACTTCGGGATTTTTTTTTTATTTGGCTTTGTTAATAGCGTTACCAACATACCTATCTAATACTATAAAAACGGCGTTATGTTACCTCTTATATTTCTCAAAAAGGCGGGTCCAGTGGTACAATACTGGTGAAAACATTTGTCACTCACTGTACCTTTAAATGTCAATGACATTCAAGAAAAATAGATTAACATCTTTAAGTGAAACATGTCCCCAATGTGTATTTTATCTAACCTTCGTTATGCTAACTAAACATTTCAACACTAGATAGATACGAGCACTTTATTACTATATAATCCAAAACTAAACATTTACTATAAATTCATTTAACATGTGTTCCTACGTATTAAGTTCTACTCATGCAACATTTGGAAATGTTATTATCCATGATACAATTATAAACAATTTTGAAATAGTACCTAATAGAAATGCTAATTTAAAAAATTTCAACCAAGACTATCAAAGGACTATAATATTCAAAGACAAAGATTAAACGGACTTTTTTATATTTTCCTAATGGAAACTTTTTATGGCGTATAAGAAGTGGCTGAAAAGGTAATGACCGATAACTGTGGTTATTTTAGTTCAATGTGTTATCATCGACAAATTATTGCAAATGACTATGCATATACAAGCTGTTACCTAAAAAACTGATCAAACCATAACCTCGATATTTTAAATTTTGGACCCCATAAACTATATATAATTATAAATGGTAAGAAATAAGCTGTCTTTTGACATCACTCTGTCGTAAATATATATATCAACTGATTTAAACTACTATGTCCAACTTTTTTATTTTAAATGGAACGCCCTGTATATTTTTACATATTTGAATTCAGGGTAAAATTCTGCATACAGTAATGTATTTCATTTGTTTTTTTGGTGCGCAGCTATTTTTTAAATAATTGTTTTATGTTTATGTTGCATCTAGACAGCCGTAAGCTACCATAAAACTAAACGATATCAATTTATTGACATTTTTAAGCGTTACTTTGGTAAAATCCATAATTATAGAAATAATAAAATAACGCTTGAGGCGTTTTTTAGGTAACAGCCTGTATATTTAAAAAATATAAAATATTTGACATACATATAATTAAAAAAGACATCTTACCTGCCATAAAAAAGAAAAAGTGAGCCTTTATTGGCAACAAATCTTTATTTATCTTCCCCATCGCTATTTGGTGTTTTGCAGCCACTGAAATTTTCTCACTGTATTATTCTGTAAGTAAAAATATAAAACCACTATTAATCTTCAATTTTTTTTGCATACTTATACTAATATCGAAACATGTTTTATTAAAAGCGATTATAGCAGCGTGCAAAATATAATAATTATCTTGACAGAATGTTATCTACAGACATACATATGCTACTTTACTTTCGAATAAGTACCTACCTACCAGATAGTGATTGAGCTTGCTAAAATTTCACTTACTTTGGATGACACAAAAATTATTTACTTGATAACAAAATAATACCTAAAAGTGCATTCTGAAATACCAGAAAGCGACTCTTTTTCTCATTTCAAAGATTCTCCATCTCAGAAGTGAAAACATGTGTTTTATTTAATTATTAATTTCTTGGTGGAATCGTAATCTCTGGTCACCAAAAAATATATCTTTCCTTATTGTTGTGTACTTACTGCTAAATTTGAAATTTTAATAACATAGCAAGTACAAATTAGAATGACAAGTAAAAGAATTAGTTTATCGTGAACTTTCAATTAATGGGCAGTGAGTGTATCTAGGTAACATTACGATACGACCTATGTTCACAAAAAGTACTTAATTCCTACCTATCCAACCCCTGTACCTAAATGGTTTTGGTTAAACAATTAATCACTATTTACGGTTCTAAACTGAAACTAAATTTAATTAAAGAGAATAGACAAGTAAAGGAACAATGACATCGGAAATTCAAGTATCTCTGAAAACTACAAAACATATAATATCCACGTTTCGATAAGTAACGGAGATATGCGACAAAACGTACCCCCCCCCCCGTATACACAATTCTGAATTCTTCTTCCCTATTCTTCAGAAAACCCTACAAATAATGGTCTAATGAGATTAAAATAGAGGATGTTGGGATTTTGGAAACATTTCAGTCAAACATTTTCTCTTCTAACATCTGCAGCATAATGTGCAGTAATGTCTTGATACAACCAAATAGGTTCCTCCAATTGGAGTGTACAAAACAGTTAAAGACGACAATAAATCAAATTTTAAAAAAAATTAAATAAAGCCTTCCAATAAAATTTTCAGTCTACTGAAGATGAGAACGTAGTTCCCGAAACGCGTTTAAGCTTCCTAAACTTTTTGTGGTACTTTTTAACTTTGTTATTAAAGTTTTCCTCTAAAAACTATAATGGTCCTAAAACTCCAGCGCCTATTATCCACAGAACTCGTCTGGAAATGTGTGCAAGGTTTTCATTTTTTTTAAACAGGATTAAATAGACGAATGAATTTTATTCCAAACTTTATTGGTATAAAATAAAATGTAGGTACTTATATCACATTATATGTATCTACAACGTTCGTATTGTGAGACTGTCTTCCTTTAGATTATAATATATATCTGTCATTTCATTTTTATTACAGTAGTATGTAATCTTCTGGAGTCAATGCACTTTAAATTATGTTCTCGAAATGCGCCGACTAGTAAGTAAGAATCCATTGAGTAAAAGGTTCCAAATTCGAACCCCGTTCTAATGCTAATATTAATTTAAATGTTAAATTGATTCTAAAATAATTAGGGGAAACAATAAAAGAACATTTGTTTGGATAATTACGAAACATTTTACTTTTAGAGAAAAAAAAAAGATTATGAATTACCGCAATGAAAATATGAAAGACACTACAAATATTAGTCATTATTATGCGCAACCATGTGTTTTTGTTGTTTAGTCTAAAGAAAAAGTTTCCCACATTCCATTTTATTTTAGATATAAGTATTTGTATTAAAAATAGACACAAGTGATATTTTCCTTTGAAAAACCAAATATTCATTTGAAAAAAATTGGAATAATTTGAAAACAAACCAAAATAAACATACAGGTGTTTCGAACATTTTATTATTTACCTGACCCAAACCTTTCTATTTATTAATGATTCTAATCCCGTAATTTTAAATTTTAGGCTCTAAAGACTACATTTTCTCTGTATCTAAAAATAAACCTGGCGGCCAGTTTTAATATTCGTTTTAAATTTTATTATTACGCAAAATTAGCATGAAACTGGATATTAAATATGCGCTATTTTTATAAAGGGACGTAAATTAAAAAATCTTAAAACCTTAGAGTCACACTGACCGCACATAGTAGACACAGTAGTATATATAAATAATAATTATTTGTAGATATTGTAATTACAAAGGGATGTGAATATTAGGTACTTAGACAAAACCCCGAAACAAAAAAAAATTAGAAATGTTAAAGGATTTAAGATAAGCACCTCCTTAAATTGTTTGTTCCAGCATGATTATAATAAACTTCGTTCTTATAAAAAACATGAAAATAATAATCTTGCAATAAGATCTGTAAAAACAATTACTTTTAACTCATTGATTGCAAACATTGACTTGTGAAAGTTCGTTTTATATATTATGCGGCGGGCGCCTCACATTTATTTTTAAACATAGTAACAAGGAAATTAAATTATCTTCCTTCGAGATAAACACTATGCACATAATTACTTTAATTATTTAAATTTTAATCAAAAAGTTTTTGTTGACATTTATTAATAAACAAATATGAAATTTAAATAATAGCTATAGAAATTTGCAGTTTGAATTTTTAAACTTACATACCTGATTTGTAAAGTAGTTGCACATAATAACATAAAGATGGTATGATTTGTTTACAAACTAACATTTTAAAACATATAATATTTATTTTATTTCCGTAATAATTTTTGTTTACCTATACTCAGTATGGTTCACTCTACACTGTTATCATTCTACTGATTATTTATGTTACAACAATCGCTTATTTACTAACTGGTTTCCCTCCCACTTAACTCGTTAAAATAATATAGTTGAATGATCACATTAAGACAATAACTGAATTTTGTGACCCCACTTGTTAACAAACTGTTAATTTATTTCACTCGTTTCACAACGCAAATTAATTAGATTATGGGGACACTAAAACTATTTTAAATTGTTATGCAAACAGCCTGATGTATATGCAACCATCCCTACAATACTGTATAAAATAATAGAAATATCCAGGCGCTAACTTTTCTTCATAATTTAATATTTTAATAAAAAAACATTTAATTCAACTTAATACAAAAATTCGAAGAAACATATTTTTGTCCATTAAATTTAATCCAAGTGTCAAAATGGCAAACGGCTATACTAGATCCTCCAAGCAAAATTGCAAAATAGGCAATCCAAATAACAAATTAAATAACTGCCTGGATTATAATTTGATTAATAATTAAGAGATTCAAAAATAACTGTAAATAATTTTGACACTAACCAACAATTAAATCATACTCTCAAGCTCACTTTATTATTTAGACAATGTTTTGTAAAACAATCTCGATAAGTTAATAATTATTATCACTTTAGAAATGTCCTATATATTTTTAATGATTAATTGTAAACAACTTATTATTTGGGTTTCCTATTCTACTATTTTTCTTAGATTATTATAGAGGATGTCCAAAATAAGGAGCGCATGCATAGGGTTCTCTAAATGGTAACAGATGGAGATTCGGTTAAATGAGAAGAATGTTCTGCATATTGGGAACTACTGCTACTACTAAATCTATATTAAAAATCAAAACCATTTTGGACTACTGCCTATAATAATCAAATTAGACAGGGAAATAGAACACTGAAAATTTAGATTTACTTACTGAAAACTGCGCAAAATTTATGAATTTGATTAGTGATCCTAATCATAGTAGTCCACCATCCGCTGCCAATTACAGTTTACGAGATCCTCATGCATGCGCTCCTTATCTTGGACACCCAGTATACCTACTCTCTGTTATTACTAGATATTAAAACGAACGACTGACATATTACGTATGGTGGCGAATATTATACAAATGATAAATTATTCAAAACGTTTAAAGAAACAAGTACCTATTTGTCATACGGGATTTACCAATAAAAATAATTGGAAATAGCTACTAGGTAGATAAAAATAACTTACACAACCGCAGATCAGATAATTACCATTGATGTAACAGTCACATAAGACAAAAATCTATCAAGTATTTATTGCAACTGTCGTACCGGAGAGATGTTGGGAAATTTGTACAAATCAATTTACGATTACCTTAATAAATCATGTGAAACGTCTTACAAGCGCGTCTCATCTTTAAATGTTACTTTCTTTTCTTTTCATCTCATCTTGATCTCTACACTCTTTTTTTGTAGGTATACGATAATGATATTCTCTTATCCCTTCCATTTGGCACCTAATATTTTAATTATGTAACTTACAAATCTCATTTATTAACATTTTATTGCTTCTTTTCAAAGAGTATATTTAAACAATTTTTAATTCTACCTTGTTTCGCTGAAATGTTTCCCACTATTCCATAAGTTCTGATACATGTTTTATCAGTACCTATACCTGTACTTGATGTTTTAAAAAGTAGGTAGGTATACATTATAGAATAATAAACGGAAAACAAATAGCTACACCATAAGAAGTTATACTATATGGTTATACCTACTGATTGGTCATAGGCTATTTACATTGCTTGTCATTATCCCTGGGTATTCCTGCTCCCAATTTTTACGGAAAAAATGGCAATGGTACCAAAATAAAGAGGATAATATACAGCGTCGAAAAGTTTGTCGAAAATCAGCACATGCTCCCTATACCATGGTGTAAATATTTAGTTAGAAAAAACGAATAGAGGAGATTTTCTTTAATCCATCACAATCGTAGGCCAAAACCAGCAATACTAGAAGTAGATTCAAAAAAGTAAACGCAAAATAATATCAAAAACCATGAGATAAAATAAAAACTCATTGATAATAATTGTGGTCAAACGATACAAACTATGAAATCTTGATCCTCAACCGAGGTGCAAAAATTAAAGGAGGACCCACACCCAGTGTACCATGGAGTTTGCAATGTTTGAGTATATGAGTAACCAATAATAAGACCAAAACACCACAGACAACTTCCATATATGTAATATTATAATTAAATTATTTTCCACGTTCAATTGATCCAGAATCAAGGTCTCTGTAGTATTTTTATGATGAAATGGTATACTTGTCTATAAAACAAGAACATTCTGCATTCTAGAATTTAATTGATCGTATTGTTAATTTACTCGTTAAATAATGCATTCCCTTAAACAGTTATATTGCGAAGCATGTAATACATCTACTCAATACTTCATGCCATGTTGGAAATAAAAATAAAAAATAAAAATAAAATAAATAGGCGTAATCGAAAACATTTAACGAATTCGTCTAATAAGGAAAATTAATGCAAGAGAAAACAATTAAGAATAATGAAATTATTATAAGCTATAAAGCTGACCTTCCAAACAACGAGTTACCTACTGTGAATAAAAATTTAAACGTATAGTTGTCTTTGGTTGTATAGTTAAAGCATTCCTTTTAAGGGATACCTAAATTTTAATCTTGGTGGTATCTATAGCATCTATAGTAAACTCCTTCTTGTTAAACAGTGTGATATATTTGCTTAAATTTCCACTGCTGGGAGTTTGTTCTATAGATTACAATCAGTCTGAATCAGACCATTGCCACCTCTACATTTTTCGGTGTTCTGCAAGTAGGGGTACGTTGTATTTTAAAAAAATGCTTCAACCGTTTATTCACATAATACGCTTCTTTAAGTTTAAGCTTTGAATCTAAAGGCCGGCCCTGGATTTAAACAAAGTTTCTGCTAATACCGGAAAAGGGAAACCCTTGCTACTTTTTCTAAAGCATACATATCACAGATTGAAAAATATCACACACATATAAAAAAAATGTTAGTCGAACTTATGCGCCCTGGAGTTCTACCAAAGGACACTCGACACTAACTGAAAATGATTTAAACCACCATAACCACGGTAAGAACGTAATATTGGCACGCAGGCAAAGGTGCAAAATGAAATGAAAAAGCTTTGAACCACTTGTACTTTAAGTTCATTACTTCTATAGAAATTCTAAAATTGATACAAATTTTATGGATATCCTGGCATGCGATAGTGTCGTAACGAAACAATTTTCGTCTCAGGAATATATGGTACAGACCTTTTAGAGGCACCCTGGAATCAGGAACAACTTGAGGAGCTCTAAGATATCTCGACACAGACTGGTAGATAATATATTCCAATTGTCATGAACTTACGACAAATTATAATACAGCGTAGAAAAAAACCAGACAATATGCCAATACAGAGATTAAATGATTACGAAACCCACACAGAAACTAAATCATTGATTAAAAAGTACCACCACATGTCTATGAGTACTACGGTCGTGTTAAGAGTAAGTAATTATAATAATCAAGATTGGATAGTGCTAGAAATAGGAAGCCGATAGCCAAAAATGAAGAAAACTCAAGAAATTCTAAATCTTATTCCAACCAGGAATGTAAACACCTATTTACAAACTGACACAGAATAATCAAACAAAAGAATAAAATTTCAAAAGTGAATTGGTTAAGCAGTTGTTATATACTTTCACACAAACATTACGTCACTATCTAAAAAAGTAGGACACAAAAGATTCGTTGTTACCTAATTAACCTAATTGAAGAGAATACTAAAAATATAATCACTATATCGGATAAAAATCATTTAAAAAACTCTAATTTTTTAAACTAATATTTATACCGTTTTTTTTCATACTCTGCTCTCCAGTTTCATGTACTTGTACAGTAAACACTAAAATGTATTTCTTCTTCTACAATCAAATATGTATTTTAATCTTTTGCCATAATATCACTACCTACATGAGAAATTTTTAGTTGAGAAAATATGTGTCATATAAACAATCAACAGATTAAGTTTACATACGTCTCACCTAGGAAGTATCTGTCCATCAACAGAAAATTGTTTTTCCTATTAATGAGCACATAGAAAAATCAACTGCATGGACTTGTATACAAGTCCATGCAGTTGATTATATTGTTATAATGTTACGGTGCGAATAAAGACAAGTTAAGTTTCAATGGTTATGAGATATCGCCGTCAACAACCAACGTTTCAATAAAATTTAACATTTGTCGGCGCCGACAAGTGCCCTTTCTGTCCGCATGTAGCAATACAAGGAAGTTTACGACAATAAGCCATCAACCTGCTTTATTTTTGCTCACAGCATAAGATAGCCTGGTATAAGATCTACAGAAGATGTAAAGTCACATTCAAGGATATGAACTTCAAGGACATACGAGGATCAACGGATCCTATCAAGATAAAGGTGTCTTATTCAATAGGCACCTCAAAACACTAGAAGCGAGGTCGGTGGATGAACTTAAATGTAAAAATAATTTACGGACCTTGGCAAGAAACTCCGTGAAAATAGTGCGATTACACAAAATGTAATTTGTAAATGCGCTCTCGAAGAAGGGCAACTTGCAACCCCTTAAAGTTGAATATGAAAAAGAACAGCAAATAGAGATTTCAGTTACGATATTGTGCTTGGTGTGTGTTTGTCATAAACCTACCAATCATTATGTAATTAGAAGGAGAAATGGAGCACTTTCTAAAGATGTCATCTCTTACCGATAGCCGCCATTTAAAAAATCATATAACGCAAGATCTCGATTATAAACCCAAATACAAGTTTGAAATCCTCATAAAAAGTACTAATAATGTGAAAACTCTAATTTTCTTAAGTATGTGCTAAATATCGATCAATATAGGTATCGACAATATCGATATTTTTTTTTCAATATCGTCCACCCCTTATTCTTGCAATCAGCAGCACGTGGGTGGATAAAAGTCTAGGTAATGATGATATTAGCACAAAAAAATATACAAACATCAAAACAAGAATGCAATTATTATGAATAATTAAAATAATGTAAAATTAATATTCAAATTACAACCTTGCTCTGCAATTAACAAAGAACTTGAACATAAAATCGCATTCTTGCAAAACAAACAGGTAACACATATAATTCCCGACGTATTCTTTTACTTTATATTCTAAGAAGTCTATCTAATGAACTGTCAAAATCGCAGCTAGAAAGTTGGAAAACCCACAAGAAAAATTAGTGTAATCCATACAGCGGCCTTGCACAGCTATACATACATACGTACTGCTGCGTAGTTAAATTCAACAGACCGCTCGATTTCGAATGAGAACAAGTTGTTGAATTTTAAATTTTGAAGATAGCCTCAGTGTTGTGAAAACCACAAGCAAGTCAACATCTAGTGCTATGGTCATCACAAGTCGATTAATCGCGTGTGTTATCACAGCACTCGCGTGTTTATCTCTTGTGAAATGTCGAGAAAAATGTGAGTCCTCCCATTTGTATTATTTTTTTTTTCACACATATTGCAATCAGTTTAGGAACATATTTACAATAAATAATAATTAAGTACCTATAAATTAAGTTAAACGCTGCATTTTACCAGTTTATAGTTTTATAAATCAAATTCCAAAAACTGCTAAAAAGCATTTGATAATTTTATATAATATGTGGAATTCTTTGAACTGATAGTATATTTATCCTACTGTAGTAGCACTCGATAATCTGTCAATTAATAAAATTACAAAGTTGTAGTCTGCAATAAATTATGTATGACACACAAACCGCAGATAACTCTTTGAAACTTAAATCCCCGGAAAAAATGCAAATAAAAGCATGAACATATTTTTATTATCCTCACTTTACTTTATCAAACCACAGTGTAAGATAAAATAGTATATAAAGCGTCTATTTTACAAAACTTTAGTAAACTTAGTACCTAAACATTAACGCATTTCACTCAAAATATTTGTTGTTTTAAATTTCGCTCCTGGAAAGATACAAATCTCCTCCCCCCGGCCCAAATTGCATATGAAAATGGAACAAGCATTTTTTATCTTTATCTTTTTTTCCTACGAGTAGATAACAGTTTTCCAGAAAAATACAAACAGCATTAAATTTATATAATTTTTCTCTAGGGGCCACTTGAATCCTTGAAACAGAACAAGACACAGAATGTTTATTTTGAAACATACAGAACTACCTCTTTTTATTTTCATCATTAAAAACACCCTGTATATTGGTTTTACCAACCCAAGTACTATAGAAAAACAATGTATGGAAAAAATCTAGGAAAAAATATTCGTGGAAATCCAAAGTAATAAATTTATTTATCAAAACGCTTTTAGCAGCAATTGGATTGGAATTCCCCTTTCACGACTTAACATAAATAATATTTTCACTATAAAAAGTTTATTTATGTATAACGATTTAACGTTACACAAAGGTTAATTAATACGAATTATTTTCACCTAATTCTTCAAAAGGGCATACATGCATTATCCACTCCACACAAATGCGAGTGTAAAGTAAGAAATAAAATTCGTGAAACTTTTGTAGTTGATTCTATCAAAAATCCTTGGATACTTCAATTTTTATTCCTAAATCTCAATCTTTTTATATAAATTACACTTTTATATCTCAACCAATGGCAACGCAATAAAAGGTAACTCAAAGATTTTGAATAATTACCTATGGTCGAAGTGGGGCTCTTGCTCTTATTCTTGCATTGTTATTGATTCAAATATGTTTCAACCAAAGTATTTTTCACAATTCACAATTATTATCTTTTCCATATAGGACCAATATTTAATGACTTTTAAAATACCACAGATGCCGATAATCGCCACAATGTTATAATTATATTCCTACAATAAAGATAACCAGAATATGGAGCCAATAAAACAGTTATTGTGTTATAAAAATTATTAATTCAAAAATAGCAAAAGATTAAAATCAGAAATTATTGATTTACAATTAATTAGTAATTAGGAGCTGCATACTCGCAAACGAGATAGCTTTCAAGCAAACGTATGCTAAGTAGTTGATTTTTTTCTGTGCACCACTTGACTTTTAATAATATCCAATTACTTTAAGTGGCAAATCGAAATTATCAGCTGCTGATGCTTCACGTTAAGTACCTGTTTTCTTTGTCACATGATGCATTAACAATCGATCAACAACAAAATTATATCCATCCCCTTGTTAGGAAGAATATAAAGAGTACTACCTAACACGAAAATATTAAGAGTAGAAGAACTAAGAACTGATGATTATTAATTATTATTACACAAGGAGTTGTAACACGAGCGAAGGCGAATGCTTAAATCATCCGAGTTAGTTATATCCATTACTGCCAGTAAAATGCTAAAAAAGAATAAAAATTTTATATCACTTAACAAAAATTAATGAAAAAATAAATTCAGCCCCTAATCAAAAACAATAAAAAAAGCAACTCACCCAACTTGAAAGTCTCTTTTCCCGCCTTAATTGTGTGTAATATTTTTCAAATTTCCACACGTTTAAATATGTATTACCAGCGAGCATTCAGGAAGTAAATAGTGACGATTATCTATGCAACACTGTTATTAAATTTGATACACTGGATTGATGAATAATTTATCAATTAATTATGGTTAGTTAAGCTAACGACCTCTAAATAGTAATACTATAACAATACTGGATAATGTTATAAATTGCTGCTCGTGATTTATCAATATCCTGATCTAACGTGTTAGAAAAAAAACTAGAAATAATCGATACTGTTAAAGGTAAAAAACTAAAACAAAGACAATGTAATAATTCCATGTAACAAATCCTTTAAAAATAAAAATATTTTATTCTTTTAAATTTACAACATTCTATTGCCTTTAGTACTACGTACATAACAGTGTACAATTAAGAGGTCGTTAACATTTCTTAACCGACACAGAATATAATTACATATCTAATTTTGGGTTATTATGTTTAATGAACTTGCATCTTCGACTCTTTTAAACCAAGGTTAATAAGAATACCATATAATACAATACCTACGTAAAATCTTTAAATTGTAATAATTATTATTTATAGATGCAGGAATCAGTTACAAATAAGTCTCTCAAAATATATACATCGAATAAATTACATACAGAGTGTAGAATTAAATCAGGCAACATAGGGATTTCAATGGTAAAATATCTTCCCTAATTATTTTACAGAAAAACTGCGATGTAGACTTTTGTAGAAAAAAATCTGTATCCATAAATTGAATTTTATCGAGATATTATTTTAGGTTTGTTCCTAAATTGAGAAATCGAAAAACAACAAACGCTAGTTTGATCAAAATCTGTAGTGCCTTGAAATTACGGTATGACAACTGCTCATCGTAATCCAGTTTATACTGTCATTTTGATGGGAAATTTAATCTTAATTATTGCATTCATATGTTACCAAACTTTTGTTTTATATGAATTATTATGTTTTCATAGCAATAAAAACTAGAATTGTTATCCTTCTGATCTTCTAAAAACAGTAACCGTGAAATAAGGGATTACTGAACGGCAGCAGCTGTCATAACTCATTTCCAAGGCACTAGAGATTTTCATCAAAACAGCGTTTTCTATTTTCTCAGTATGTCTTTCAAAAACTGAAAATTAAAAATGAATACATGGGCAAACACAGAATTTTTTTTCTCTCAAAAAAAAACGATTTGAACATTATTTCTAAAATAATTAAAGAAGAAAATATTAGTAGGTAGATACATTAAAATTTTCTACTGAAATCTCTACGTTGGGTCTTTCCATTCTACACCCTGTATATAAATATCCTTATGTCAAACCTATAGAATAATTTTAAAACGATTCCGACTCTAAAGTAATCAGATATTCTTAATTAACTGAGATAAAACCGTTAACGTACAAATTATCTGTTCAACAATAAAATGTTTAAAGTTAAATATAAAATAAATGTTTTTGTTGCAAATACATTTACATAAAATTGAAAACATACTATAGTTTACAGAAGTAATTAAGATAAACTTTCCGCTATAAAGAAGCGTAATATCCAAACCACACACTTTTATGCAGAAGCTGAAATAAACAGGAATTCTGCTTGCCGACCAATTTAATATTCCAGTTAATAGGTGAAGTCCCTTGGCATGGATTCATTTTAATTTCAATGGGAATTCCTCACAATGTGGTAAATCCAGTTGAGCCATACGGCCTCCTGTACCTTCCACAAATTGGCACTTGGTAGACAACGATCCTCGAGGTAATCAACTTATTCTTCACATGAGATCCACTGGTCAAAGTCCCCCGTGAGTTGTCGCAAACACAGTCAAGGACCAAGGTTGTTCCTTCTGGCTATATTCTGCTACTAAAGTGTATATTTATGCGTATTTAAGCGATTGTTTTCTATAATAAGCGATATACTAATTCGTTAACCTAAAGGACGTTACCAGATATGACGAATAGCTTGTTTTCCTCCAAACAAAGGTGTTAATTGTTGAACTAACAGCTACAGCTGTGACCGTGACTGAATTAATGCTTGGTTGAGTTTGCTCATCTTTCCTGAAAAAGTGATACTTCAATTATCCACAAGTATTATTACTTACCAAGTTATGTACACAATATGTCCATAAAAATATTAACGTCTTTCAATGCTAATTGGAAACCCCAAGCCCCCAATATATTTTATTAAATTTCTCATAGGAAAAAATCCATTCATATTCATTTAATGCCATTAACACACATTCTCGTAAACATATTACTATACCCTATGGCCTATACCTAATTCCGCAATTTTTGTTGTGAAAATAGTAAAACCTATCACAAACGTGTTTCTTACTTGTGTGAGTTGGTTTTTAAGACGATCAAAATGCTGGTTGAGTATTTTTATTCCTATACAAATAATGATTGATTCAAATAAAACGATTATAGTTAAATATTAATTATACAGGGTATTCCACAAGTAACGCCCGTCTTCTTCAGGATAAAATACAGTCGAACTTTCGTATAACGAAGTCGCAAAATCCTGAAAAAAAATTATTATTTAATTATACAGAAACTTCCCTTCGCTAAATGCAAGATATTCTGCATGTAAAAATTATTTTGTGGAAGTTCGACTGTATATGAGATGGGATGCGGACGTTTCGCCCCCGACCGTTTCGCTCCCGCCGTTTAGTCCCCAGCCATTTCGCCCCCTGGCCGTTTCGTCCCCAAACCGTTTATGTAGAGAATGCAAAAGTGTCTTATTCGTCTTCCTTATCGAGGGTTACGTCAAACAATTAATAATGACTATAATACCATTGAATTGAACTAGAGGTGCAATAATTATTATTTATTAGCACTAATAATAAAATTATAAATCTTAGGGAAAAATTAAAGACGTGCTTGGAAATAGATCAGTCTTCTAAATTTATTGAAGTTATACAGCTGTGTAAATACGTGGAATATTTTTGCAGATTTGTTAACTGGTTCTGCATAAACTTGTCCTTCAATGAACCGCCAAAAGGAGAAATTTAACGCGTTGGAGTTGGGTGATGAAGGAGGTCATGCAATTGACCCATCTCTTAAAATCAGCGGTCAGGGAAATTGTTTTTTTTAATACGCTGGCACTCCGTCCTGTTGGTACCATAAATATTGTCTGCTGAATACGGGACTATCACTAGTAGTATAATAATATAGTAATAGCAGTAAACTTTCTGTCAACCATCATCAAATATTAGTTTATTGGGCACATATTAAATACTACATGCTCTTTTAAGGCCATAAATATAGAATCTGTTTCTAGTACCTACTTAGTCCTGATTTGTCTCCAATTGAGACTTTATACCACGAGATAAAAAAAGGTACTGCGGTAGCATCCTTCTAAAACAATCCCTGATCTGAAGTAAAGGCTACAGGAAATATGAAATTAGTTTACACCGAAATTTTGCAGGGCTTTGTTAATACCATGCCACAAAAAAATTCGGGTGTTATAAAAAATCATAAAATCATTTCGGTTTTAGTCATTGAATAAGTAGGTAGTACCTATTTTTTGCAATTACGAGATGTTAACAATGTTGTTATATGAATAAAACAATTTGAATTTCATGTAGTACCTACTTGTATTTACATTCCCTAAAGACGAATGTCTGAAAAATTCTATGATGGACAAACTGAAATGGGAAGAGGCTCGTAAATAGCGTTCTAGTAGCAAACGTACAAGAAAGAAACTATTATGTTGTTCACACGGTCATTTACTCACAAGAAATCTTTCTTTTTATTACAATAACAGCTTTTTAATGACTCTCAATAAAGGCACAATCCGTTTCCTGGACTGATAATGATCTTCCGTGCAACTGTCTTATAATTAAACACCTACCTATCCTATTCCAAAGGGTCGTTTGACCACGAAGGGCAAGTAATGTACACTCTGTGAAACATGAAGATTAATTTTAAATATAAAAAATCATCATTTTGTTATATTATGCTGATGACAGCGCTCTGTTTTGCAAACTAGTTGTTTCTTGCGGAAAATTTTGCCCTGAAATGTTAATTTACAAAAAACAAGGTAAAGCGATTATTTGTCCAACTAGAGTTTTTGTATTAACGCTGTGACGTGTGACATCAAATCTCTATATCACGTATAGCTGGATTTGCAATAATACCAAATGAAGCAGGAAATATTGAAATAATAATTATGTCATAAAAAGCGAGTCGCAAAGACAACTAAGAACCAGAAAATTTTTTGCTGAATGTCTGTATTTGAAACAATAACAGATCTTTTATTTACAATTTACTTTTCAACCATTGTGTACAAAAATCTTCAGGGTTTTTCAACGAAAAGTAGTCATTAACCCCTTAGCCGTCACAGTCACCCCCTTTAAAATTTCAAACCATACCATTTGTGCATATCCTTGGTTAGGCAATTTCATAAGGAATTCATTCTACTGTTTATTTCTTTTATTCAATAATTTTGAAAGATACTGAGGGTGGCTACTTTTCTGTGTAATTATACTGAGTGCATAAAAATCACAACCTATCTGACAGTGGATACATGCTTACAATATTTATCTCGAAATGATCGCCAAAGGACGTCCTTGTTATAGAACACATAAAAGTTTTCAATGGAAAACGGAACTAGTCGTAATCTTGATATTATATTTCTAAAAGTGTTCGCCTTCAGAAAAAAAGGCCAAAATTACATATCATTTATAAGTAAATTTCCCTTAAATCCCCAAATGCATGTTTTATTTATCCAGTATATTATGTGTTACCTACTACATATACTTATACATAATATATTTGTTGCAGATCAAGTATGTGTTGTTGATGGGCGAGGAAGCTTTAAGAAAGCTGCAAGGTACTGCCCTGTTTTGGATAGTCCAGACAGTAAAGTGGAATGTGTTATAGGATTAGACAGGTACATCATTCTTTAATATACATATAATAAAATTGAATCATAATTGTTGATTTGAATGTTGTTTTGAAAAACTGGTTGCTGAAATATTTATAGCGAATATATTGTCACAAATTAAATTTAGTAAAAGCCAAGGCTAGCAAGTAATTTTACCCAATTTTTGTAAAAATGACCATTTTTATAACTTGCAAGGCTAGAAAGTATAAAACGTGCTATAAAAATATATTAAATATTTTATTCTGCAATCCAACTTTTTACTTTTGCCGGTGATGACGTCTGATGTTAATTTACCAGTACCAGACGTTGAATTTTTAAAGATCCTTCTCTTTCGCAAGGGAATGTCTATAGTAAATCTTCTCTTAGGCAAATCTACAGTTTCCATTTGTGTAAAACTGTAGATGCTGTATGTCTGTGAGAACCTGAGAACACAAAAAGAAAACAAAAGCAAAGAAAAGAAAAATCGTTCTCAAATAAATTACTCCAAGAAGACATCTGTCTTGTACACGTTCAGAAATTTTATACGAACAATACAAATATTCAGTTACATAATTTCATACAGCAATTAGTATTTCCTGTAATTTATTTTTAATTAATTAACTCAAAAATATAATAATAAAATTTATATGTCAAGGATTTCCATGAATAATTATTAATTAATCGTGAGTATTATTTAATAGATTAGACTGCCTACGAAGAATATCAAAAGGAAAAGCTGATTTTTCTGTATTTACACCAGAAGATTTAGTAACGGCATCAAATTTACAAGTGGAGGTACTAGTTACCAATGAAATGAGATTCACTAATGGTCAGTAGATCGGGATTAATTGTTTAACAAAAAAACTTTCACTATATCTTTTTAGATGATTATGAATACGAGATTGTTGCTGTAGTTAACGATGCAGCTGGAATAAAAAACAGATATGATCTTAGAGATAAAAGGTTTTGCCATCCTGGATATGGATATGAAGCTGATTGGACAAGAATATTAGCTAACGTAGGAATATATCAATGGGTAGTAGTATCTATTCAGCATTAATCAGTTTCTATTATTTTTTTAGTATTTAGAAGTATCAGTCGTTCCACAAACTTGTAATGAATACTTAACATTAACGGAAAACAGAATTAGGGCTTCTTCAAAATATTTTAAGTCAGCCTGTAAAGCAGGACCTTGGGTTAATGAGCCCTTATTGGATGAACAACTCAGTAAGTAGCAAAAATTTATAAATACTAATTCAGGAATCAAATTCTGAAAAAGTTCAAAATTTAAACCTACCCTCCATCTCTTATAATCGAGATCCCCATAGTTGCGCTCCAATTTGAAATACCCTGTATAGTTTTATATTACTATGACATTAATAACATTATTACTTTATTTAGAGCAAAAGTATCCAAATTTGTGTGAATTATGTAATACACCTCAAGTGTGTTCTATTGAGGATAAATACTGGGGTCGAAGTGGACCTTTGCTTTGTTTAACTGATGGTGCTGGAGATGTAACATGGTCTCGTCTAGATGATGTTCGTAGTCATTTCGGCTTAACTCCTGGAGTTTCTGTGGCAAAACCAGAGGGTTACAGTTACTTGTGCGCCGATGGTAGCATTGTTCCTTTAAACTCAACATCAGCACCTTGTGTATGGGCCGCTAAACCATGGCCTGTTATAGCTACAAAAAGGTAAATAATCGTTCATTCATATATCTATCAAACACAACATTGTAGGTACTTACTATTATTTTTTTAATTATAGAACAAGTGCTCAAGACATTCAAGAATTAATGTCTTCATTATCACATTATGAACCAAATTCATGGAAATCCGCATTACTGAATTTAATTGAAACATACCATCTAAATATAACAAAACTGGACCCTATAGAAGCCATAGAAAGCTACTTAGCAAGAGCCACAGGTTTCTTAAGTGCAAACAGTTTTCCAGGATGTCATCCACCTCGTACAATAAGAATATGCACCACCTCAAACCTGGAAAATGCTAAATGTTCATGGTTGCGTGAGGCAGCAGCTGTGTATGGCGTTGAACCCGATGTGGATTGTCTTAAGGCTAATAATAAAACTCAGTGTATGCAGGGTATCGCTAATAACCTGGTTGATGTTGTTGTAGTTCCTCCAGATATGCTACATTTGGCTAAAACGTAAGAAGAAATTTGTTAAATGTGTATAAACATTCCTAACACTCCATAATTCTTAATTTTTAGGAACTATAGCATGAAGACATTGTTTTATGAAACAGCTACTGATGAAAATAAATATGTCACAGTAGCAGTAGTCAGAGGAACCTCTGGTATAACTTCCTTAAGTGATCTCGAAGGAAAAAAAGCCTGTTTTCCTGTTTATGATGGTGTAGGGTGGAATTCAGCTGTGTATTCTTTACACAATAAAAAATTGTTAAAAAGCTGTCCATTTACAAAAGGCATGGCTGATTTCTTTGGTCCTAGCTGTGTGCCCAATTTACCTAAAGAGCAATCCACAAACTTAAAAAGCATATGTAAAGGTGATCTATATGATGGGGACTACGGTGCCATGAGATGTTTAACCCATGAGAAGGCTGATGTAGCTTTTGTTTCCAAAAGTACCTTCGAAAATTTCTTTAAAGGTAAGTTTAAATATGTTCAGAGTTTAATTCGGATTAAATATTCAAGTCATTAACGTAAAGAATAAACTTTTGTGCTTTCTTAACACACAAATGGTAGACTTTGGCTATTCGTCATTGACATTCCCCTTTTTTATTACATACAGTCATGTACCGCGTAACTATTGGAACTGTCTTCCTTGATTTGTGGCAGGTAGAGAGAAACAATATTTTCCTCAGATCTGGCATCTTGTATAATAACTTTCCAAAAAATATATAATTCATATTTAATCGGCACAAACTAGTTGCATAAAGTAGGTCCTACATACGCTGCATGTAGTACGTGTACTTACCTCAACATTTTATTAATGTTTATAGATTGAAGAGTGTGTTAAATATTTCAGATTTACGACAGAAAGGAAACGTACAAGTGGATTCCAGCGATTATAAAATATTATGTGATGGCAACACTCAACCCTGTCACTTAAGCTGGGCACCTCCAGGACAAGGCATGATAAGAAATAACAGAAGTAATCTTTGGATTAAAGATTCTTTAGATGTTTTTCTACAAATGGATGATTTATTTGGAAAAAACTTTAAATCTTTAACAACACCCTTTACCATGTTTGGGTTATATGACGGAAAAGCAGATGTTCTGTTCGGGGATTCCACTACGAAATTAAGAGATGTTCCTATAACTAAAAATACAGATAAAATGTTAAGACGGTATGATGAAATTTTGAATGGTTTACAAGATTGTATTCCTTCGTCTAGCATATCTCTCTTGCCGTCTTTTAATTTGTTTTTTTGTTGTATTTGTATATTTGTTTTTCAAAATGTAGTCCATTAACTATCTAAACATTGTAAATTGCTTCAAGTGTAAGGTTTAGTAGGGTACATACGAAAATCACAAGTCCACCTGCTTATACACAACACTACTACTGTAAACTTTTATTAGTTACAGCACACTAAAAAGAGACTGTTTGAACATTGTTTAGTATAGTTATAAACTCTGTGATATTAATTGTATTACCTACATTAAAATTCTACATTTTTACGTTCTGTTTATTTCATGAAACCATGCACCTAGTATTGATTTTTTACGACCAACCATGCTGCATAAATTAACTGACATCCGCATTGATTATTTCAGGGCACCTTTTATAAAGAGGCACGTGTTATGTTTAGTCATCAAATAATTGTGTCAAGTTTACACTGATGTCAAAAATATATTTTTGTTGAAAATATACTACTTATTGTAAGTTATTAGATAATTGTGATAGTGTCCTCATAAAGGCTACAGGTAAGTAGTAGATAAATGTTCCAATTAGAATATCGGGTTTTACACGATTTTGTTTACAACGTTAGAATGTCGAAACCGACCACCATAGGAACAATAAAACGGAGCACTACAAAAAATATGGAATCTAAACCACGAGAAGGTAGTAAAGATAGAAATAGTCTCAAAAAAATAATTAAATCGGTTGAAAATGGAAATACCCCACCAATAAATATTAAACCTAAAGTTAAACCATCTGTCAAAGCAACGGAATCCTCATCAAGTACTACAAAAAATGGAATCAAAAAAAGTTCAAAAACTGAATTAAATAAAACGGAAATTAAAACAAAAACTAAACCTAAAGTAGAAGGTCATAAAAGCAGTTTAACCGCTCCCAATAAACCATCATCAAATGTTAACAAAACATCTAACCCAAGAACTTCTTTATCTAACAATCAGGGTACTGTAACAAAAACTAAAAGATCCACTGGACCTGAAACACCACCTAGTACCAGAGTTACTAAAACACAGTATTTTCCAAGTAAAAACATGTATTCCAATGTGGTTAAAGAACAACAAAAATTAAAACCAGCTATACAAGGAACGGATAATACTAATCCTACTACATCAATCGATAATAATACATCATCTACCCTCAAAGAAACAAAATTAAAGAAAAGCAAAAGCGTTACAAAAACAAAAGAAACTCTCAGGTCATCTAAAAATAAAATATCACACGATCTCATTACTCACACAACAGACCGACCCAGAACAGCAACTTTAAAAAGAGGTAGTATTGTTAATTCAAATATTGCTGGTCCTGACATACCAGTAAGCGAAACACCATCTCTTACATCTTTAGATCTGAGTTATGATCAAGAAGCAGAAGATAAACAACAAAAAGAAGATGCAAAAAAAACTAAACTTGAAACAAACGAAGTTAAAGAAAAACAAGAAGAAGCTAACAACGAAGAAGATTATGATTATGAAGATGACTTTGATTCATATGAGTCGGATTTTGAAGAATATAAATCATCTGATTCGATTTCATCCTCAGATGATGGAAATGCATTTTCAGGAGAAGCAACCACCAGTGATGAAGCTTCTTCTTCAAGTAACAATCCCAAAGCGAGTGGTACTTCAGTAGTAGATGAGGAAAGAATGTTAGACTCGGGAAATTTTGATATGTCCGAAAATAAACGTAGACAACTTTTGGGTAATATTAAAGAATCAAATGAACAAGAAAATTTTAAAATAGAACTCACAGAGAACAATCGCAGTAATATGGCTTCATTGTCCGATGAAGGTTTTGAAGATGGAAAGTCTTCCTTACAATCAGGAAATAATATGCAGTTTATAAATTTTGCTGATGCTCAGAAAAAATGGAAACAGAATAAAAATTTAGAAAAACGTCGAAAAAGAGGTGAAGAAATATTAAATATGATAAGGTTAGATCATTATAGTTTTACTTTAATCGATATGCCTCCTGTGTCTTATAACGACTTCATTAAAAGTTATGGACAAACAAATACAGTTCAAGTTCCTACTCAAACAGGTGATGATAATACTTCTGAAGACATTCAAACAGATACCATTGAAACCACTAATAAATGGACCCAATTTCCCGTAACTTTTTCTAAAATCGATAGTACAAATTCGAATTATTTAGAAATATATAAAAAGGAGTTTATAGGAGTAGGTGATGACTGTATTGTTGAAACTGATTCTATTACCAAGCAAGATATTACAAGTAATTCAAAACCATTAAAAAGATTTATTTCATTTGTAAGTCAAATTATTTTAACTCTTTTGGATGAATCAAATAATAACACGTCAGAACGAATTCATCAAAATCAAAGACAAATGCCATTCAGTAGTGGTTACATTAAATTTGATACAAAATCGCATGCATTTCTAAAAGGCAGACCGATTACTTACATTTCGTATTGCTCTACGAGTAACATCAAAATTTTAACCGTCCATGGAAGAAACAATGTCTCCGATGGCACCATAGATGATGATATATCTTTAAGAACCATAGTTTGTATATGGTCTACATTAAATCCAAACGAACCTGAGAAAATATTGAGTGTTACTGGGGATGTAGGCGTTTGCGGTTTCGCATCGGAGATGAAAAACTTAATTTTCGGGGGTTTACATGATGGGTAAGTAAATTTTCCCCTGTAATGAATATAATAATCATCAAGGTTTATTTTTGTAGATCTATTGTAACCTGGGACATTAGTGAAAATAATCAACTGGAACTGTTTAACAATATTATAAATAAAACAAATCACATGCACCAACCAAGTTACACAATGGAAATTAATTATGGACATTCTTCTAGTATAGTTTCAATTCAACCACTAAGAAATACCACAGATAATCTTGTACATAGCAATTTTGAATGGAAATCATCTAACAATCAGGTAGGTACCAACATTCCTATTCAGTAATTCGGGACGACTCGTTAGCCCAACAATTGTCGGTGTTTGAACGATTTTTCGCTCCAAGTCGACAGTCGCCAACGATTATCATTAGCCAACAAGTCATTCATGAACGACTTTAACAAAACGGGGGTATTATATAAGTAATAACTTTCATCGCTTCGTCAAGGCTCAAAATATTTGAATACGTACGCTTACAGAGACGCAAACTGCTAAGGTTACAATATACAGTGTGGTGGATAAAGTTTGGAACAAATTCAATATCTCCCAAAATATTATTTTTTCTGGAAAACGCTCGGACAGGTATAGCGATTTAAATTATGGCGCATATTTTAATATGCTTCAAAATTTGTTTGCGTTAGTCATTTTTTTGTAGTGACGACCTTGACTTTTTTTTTAAATGGAAACATGTATATTTGATTATCACATTGGATAGACATTGTTTTTCTCTTTTTAAGCTTCTAATATTTTTATACCCTTACGTAAGAAAATTTTTGAGAAAATTGCTAAAATAGTTTTACAGCTCAGTAGGCCGATCTGGAACAGCGGGTGCTGCTCCAACTCATAGCAATTGTTTATTGAAGCTTATTGCTTTAAAGTGAACAGAAACGTGAGTATAAAAGTACATAAGATTATAAAAAAGATAAATTTAATAAATTAAATTAATAAGAAATTGAAAAAAAAATGTTGATAGTTTTAAATGACACACAAAAAAATGATGAATAAATTGTTATTGTAGATGTTCAAATTGATATCCGTTTATAGCTCGACACTGTCCAAGACGAAAAATAAACTCTTGTTGAACAATTAAACAATTGCTTTGAGTTGGAGCTGCACCCGCTGTTCCAGATCGGCCTACTGAGACGTAAAACCTTTTAGCAATTTTCTCAAAAATTTTCTTATGTAAGGGTATAAAAATATTAGAAGCTTAAAAAGAGAAAAACAATGTCTATCCAATGCGACAATCAAATATACATGTTTCTATTTAAAAAAAAAGTCGATGACGTCACTACAAAAAAATGACTAACGCAAAAAAAATTTGAAGCATCTTAAAATATGCGCCGTAATGTAAATCGCTATACCTGTCCGAGCGTTTTCCAGAAAAAATAATATTTCGAGAGATATTGAATATGTTCCAAACTTTATCCACACACTGTATATTGCCCCCCCCCTTCTAACTTAGACAAAGATTTACACATATCCATCCCTGGGCTGGATTCAACTTGTTTAGTAAAACACCGTTCCGTATTGGATTTGAACTAAAAGTAGCGCCTAACATCGCTTGGTGATGTTTAGCAAAATACACGTCCGCTGAACTACGGCGACCCCTTCCTGATATTCTCTAATAACTTTCTCCGAATTTAGTCACTAGATTAGATTTGAAGAGGGGGGTGAAAACAGCCCACATGTACTTAGGCCACAATAGGTCGGCCCATTGTACTACCCGCAGGTATCACTCAACCCATCCAATCTTTTGGAAGAACTTGAGGACATCCGCAATTGGGATGTTGCTGATGCTAGCCATATCGGACCAGAACTCCCCTAACATAGATCCTCTTATTCTTGCGAAAGCACGGCAGTGATACAGCACATGCTCTGCTGTCTCGTCATCAACCTCGCATCCGCGCCAGTTGGGCCTGTTCATCCTGTGTATGTGTTTTTTGAGATTGCAGTTTCCCGTCAAGATCCCCACCACTTGTCGCAGGTTCTTCCGTAACAACTGCACAAACTGTCCTAGGCGAAAAATTAATACACACCTTGCCTGATGATATAGCTTCGGATGAAGTTTATTGGGGTTTCTTGGGATAGCATAGAGCTTAACGTGTTTAGCGATACAGGAACGACGGGGGTTTTGGTCCCCAAGATGGTTGCTCAGAGGCCAGTCTCGCAGCTACGTCGACTTTCTTGTTTCCTTAGTTTCCGCCAAACCCTCTGACCCAAAAAAGTGATATGACATTGTATTCTGCGATATCTTGGAGAACTTCATAGTACTACAATTTATTAAGTAGTACTATCCCTGAAGTAATTTTACAAATGCCTAGGACCAAGCAGAGAGGCTCTTTGCTATCACTGAGATACCGATTTGACTGTCGTTTGTCGATCACGAATTGCTAGCGTACCATTATGCCCACTATCTCCTCTCGGTGAATTAATGATTAAGATTTTTTTAACATTTTTCCCAGATTGCATTAACGACCCCCTACAACTACCTCAGAGGAAATGCGCCATTTTGGACTGACCCCTTATTTAGTCATAAAACTAAAATAACATTAAAAAATAATGGAACACGAATACTGCTTTACCCTCATTCTCTTTTTTTGTAGATATGCTCATTAGATGAGAATGGAACCCTAATTGTTTGGGGCGTTATTAGAAGGAACTATTCTTTCTCCAATAATTTTAATAAAAACACTGCCATGCCATGGACTCACGTATCATTAGTACAAAATTCAAAAATATCACTTAAGGACCTCAATCCAGATTTAACAGACTTATTATGTACCGATATGAATATCAACGTAATGGATCCCGATCATTTATTCATATCCACAAATTATGGATATATAATACATTGTTTAGCGACAGAAACCAAAGCATATCCAAGGAAATTTAATCCAGGTAGATACTTGTTGTAATAATGATTTAATTATAGATAATTCGAACATACTACACTACTTCTTGATTGGAATGAGCATATCTCTATGCCGCACTGCACAACCGATTATTCAAAGAAGACTGACAAAAACGACAATACAATTTCTATGAAGTACAAAAAGGATAAACTGATAACTCGAACTGCTGCATAGTGCGCATGCGCAAAATCAAATAGTTGTGGACATGACGCTATGGACATCATTACTTAACAGCAGCGTTGTTTATTTTCCTCTTTTTGTTTTATGAAATGATCAATTACACCACTCCCAACTCAAGTTATTTATATCTGTCCTTGTCAATCTCCTTCGAACCAATTTCGAACCGGGATATGCTCTTTCCAATTAAGGAGAGTGTATGTTTGAAGGTATCACTCAATAATTTGTTTTTAGGAACAAAGTTACAAGCAAATTGTTTGGAGTCATGTCCCTTTTCACCTCTATATTTTTTTGCGGGACATGATGATGGCGCAATTATACTTTATTCACGTTTATTAGAAAAACCACTTATGATAATGTCCAATAAAGATGATACTCTCCAAAGTGGCATTCAAATAATACAGTGGTCTCATCATCGACCTTGTGTATTTTATACAAAAGATAATTGTAATACCATACATGTATGGGACCTGGCAATAAGTGACTTATACCCAATTTATTCAATTCCTTTTAAAGAAAATATAATCTGTATGAAATTATCTCCCACTTTAATGGGGAATAATGATACGGCATATATGGTAAGGGCATTGTTCCTATTTTGTTTTAAAAAATGTAAAATGTATTTAATATTCTGTTTATAGATTCTTGCAACTGAGAAAGGGGCTGTTCATTTGCATATTCTTAACACTGAACATGGTTCATCAACTTTAGATCGTTATCAACAAGACATGAACAAGTTTTTAAACTACGTCAATAGATTGTAAGATAAACTGTTAAAATATTTGTTTTAAAAAATAGCACTGTTGGTTTTTGGTGATTCTATTATACCAATAAAATATTATTTCAAAAAACTACTAGCGGGGTTTCCATTTATGCATAATGTTTGCATGCAACGGTTGCAAACGGTTGCATTCTTATTTTGCGAAGTAAACGAAGATATATTCGTTGCATTTCCATGCCTTTAGTATAAATACCACTCTAACGTCTTTCCCATAGGTCTCTCCAAACTTGGAGTATGTAGGCTACGGGATAGATTGCCCTAAAGATCCTTACAAGCGTAGGTAGCAATAGCAATCCCCGAAAGCGGAGTTGGAAATAAGCCACTTCACCTGGATATCGCCCTGGTGCAAAGATTTTCTATGAAAGGACTTTTTCTTGTTTGAGAAACGATAACCATCCTCGTCCATCCGGTGTCTAACCTCTGCATACTCTAGCGTAGTAAAATCTGGAAAGTGGGTCCGTAAGAGTAGGTACATTTAAGGTTTGCTTTCCATTTTCAGTGTGACCGCCATCCGTTTTGTTCAAGATATCCAATGTGGTGAGTGTGATATTTAGGCAAAACTCTTTGGAAACAGACTGTCGAAGACAATTGTCTATCTCTTCATTAAAGCCTCTTTGTTGTACTCGGAACGGCGACACGGGGAGATGGGTGGGGAATTTTACTAACAATCGATCAATTCTCATGCAAAATATAACGTTTATCGCATGCGAATTTTATTCCGCAAGGTCGAGAATACGTACTACCCATCTAGGGTGTCTTGATACTGTCTCTCACAATTCTCACAAAGCACTCTACCCAGATGCCTCTTAGCCTTAACATGACAAATCATCTAAAACATCAACGCTTGAGCAGAAATACTTGAATACTTTTTCACTATCTACCTAAATAACAAATATCATCATGATCATTCATTATCCATGAGCTAGAGCTGAAATTTAAATGATCACTCGGTATGTTCTGAAAATTGCATTTTTGACATATAACATGTCACCAAAAATTATACGTTTCATTACATAATGGTCTTTGGGACTTTATGTAAAATATTCAAAAAGAAGAAAGTATGGCTAAAACAATCCAACAGTTTCATGTCTGAAGTTTTATTTGGCTTGCGGTCATTACAGGAACTCTCCAATATGACCGATGGTGTTCCAATTAATCAGTTAATATATTTCATCAGAGATAATTATAAAACGGATGGAGATCTCAGAAGCCAAGTGAAAACAGCTCTTCACCATTCTATTTGTTTAGGACATGTACATGAACGAAATGGTAAATACCAGCTTATAGTTAGTGCAGCTGCAGTGTTAAATCAAACCAGTAACAGCACAAACCGAAAAAACGAAATCTTACGTGTTCAAAAAATCTTTAGGGAAAAGTGTCAACGTAGACGTAGAAGTCGATCTAGAAGTCGATGTAATAGACGATGTAAAAGCCGACGTAAAAGTCGAAGTAAAAGTCGATATCGAAGCATAGGTCGACAACATACTCACACCATGAATGAAGTATCATGGTCCAATTCAAATCACAGCTCCCTATGCAATAGATGTTCTATTCGAAACAAGAAAACTCTTAACTCCAAAGTTGATAGAAACTTAAATACAGAAAATTTGAAGAGGCCAAATCAACGATCGTATTCCAAAGATCGTTGTCGAAAACGAAAAAGATCATTAGAAGATTCGGATGAAAATTAACGTTATTAGTGTTATGTAACTGTATTTACTAAGAGTTTGTTTATGTCATGAGCAAAAGCTTCGTGTTTAATTTGTAAAATATTAACAATTTCGTATTTAATTATATGCAATCAAAGTACCTAAGTAATATTAGATATGTAATATGAAGCTCGATGTATAGTATATTATTATATAACAATAAAAAGAAAAATAGCAGTCATATTTGTTATACATTACACATTAGACAGGCTAAACACTAGCAACTATTCAAACTATTTAAGCTATTTCACATAACAGCAGTAGCGTCAACGTCACCCCCACCCGTTAGCTAATTGGTGTTGCTAATCGGTGGGGGATGCTGCTGACGCTACTGCTGTTATGTGAAATAAGCTTCTGGGTTTATCAATCTATAGTTAACTCCTTATTAAACTAACCAACCCTCAACTGTCATGGATTCGATTCTTGTAACAATTCGTATTCATGACAAGTGACCGTTGTTTAACGCCCTAGGGGCGGTTTATCATCTCCCTGTTCAGTTAAGTTAAGATATATGCTATACCAAGAAACCCTAAGAAACCTCAATAGAAGGAGCACCGAAAGCTGTCATCAGGCAACTTCGCCGAGGACAGCTAAATACTGTGTGCAATTGTCACGAAAGAACCTGCGACAAGTGATGAGAATCTTAACGGGACTGTGCACTCTCAAGGTGCGTATGCACAAGATAAACAGCCCCAATTGTCGCGAATGCAGTGGTGATGCCAATACAGCAAAGCATGTGCTGTGCCACTGCCCTCCTCTCGAAAGAGTAAGAAGATCCATGTTGAGGGACTGCTGGCCCTATATGGCAAGCATCAACAATACTCCAATTGTGGATGTCCTCAAGTTCGCCAAAAGAATTGAATGACTTCAGAGTTCATTAGTACCTGTATAAGGGAACTGCTGCCTGGAGGTAGTACAATGGGCACACCTATTGTAGTATCTGTATAAGTAGGTACGCGTGGGATATTTCTCACACCCACTTCTCAAATCCAAAATCCAGGTGTTGGATACCAATGCTTATTCGGTTGAACAGCTGACACAGAAGGACACACCCAGTGAGAGACATACATTTTACTTCAAGGAACCGAGATCACGAATTGGGTGTAAGAATTTATCAGGGTGCAGGTTGCAATTGCAGTGTCTCCGGAAGCGGAAGTATTTTGTAGCAAGCCGTCTAAGACGAAAATGCACAGATGATGAAAAATTGTTGAGCATTCTAGGAAACTTATACATACGCAACAATGGAATCGAATGGCTGAATAATGATGAGCATGACATTGTAGTAGGTAACTTGATTGTTAATGCCAGATTATCTCAATGGCGCATTCAGCCAACTCAACATTGACTCAACAGTTGAGGCAGCGGTGCATTCCATTGGACGCCTTGTCAATTCCAGTACTCTTATTGGCCAATCAATTTCGTGGTATCTCAAAGTTGAGTTGGCTAAATGCGCCCAGTGTTATCCACTCACTCTACTTTTACTTTTACAATATTTTTTGCAAAGTGGGCATCTGCTGATTCTTCTTTATTATAATTTGACATTCGGTTTAAATTAATTTCATGTAAATTTTATGTAGTACTTATCTACCAAAAATGTCACCTCGAAATTTAAACCCGAAAAAAAACGGTGGTATTAATAAAAAAGTGAAATTCTCTGAAACCGATATTTGTGTTTCACCATCAGCAATGTTTGTGCCAGCAACAGCAATCACCGTTAATCCACAACCACCACTGGAAACCCCACCAAGTAAACCTGCAGTTGTGGAAAACAAAATCCTTAGTTATTTCACAAAGTTGGTGAATTATTGTTTGCGCTCTGCTCCTTCAACTTCAACAGACACATCGCAAGAGATAAATCCCTGCAGAGAAAACGCAAAAGACAGTTTTCAAAGATTAAATGCTGATAATAGGAGAGATAGAGTTAATAAAAATGTTATGAAACCAATGATTCCCCGTCCTGACAAATATACTTCAAAACTTTACCCTGTTCTTGATAAACGAACTATCATTACCAATCCAAAAATGCTTTGTAATGAGTCTAACTGTATTTGCTCATGCTCTAGATCTCCTAAGGCATATGACATTGTATGGGCTGCCATAGAGTACGGACTAGAGAATGGTATTGTTTTAAAAAAAGGAGATTACTTTTGGATTTCTAAGAAAAACCTCGAACGAACCAGACATTCGAAGACACCGGACTATGCTTTATCCGAAAACAACTCGAAAGAATCAATTCCAAAGATTCAAAAACGAAATCCGAGAAAGTCCAGATCTTACAAGTCCAGGTCTAGGTCTAGATGCAGAGATCGAACCAGGTCCAGGTCACTCATGACCAGAGCTAGTACCAACAGTGTTTCCTGCTCATCTGTAAATACTTCACGTTTTATTACACCACCACCTTTGCCGCGTAGAAAACAAAGAAAACATAAAAAAAGCAGAAAACGAAATAAATAAATGTCTCAAAATGAAAATGTAACGCAAGTTTTGTTTATTAATGTACCTATATCCGATAGGAAGTTATGTATTTTATTCAATAAACCTAATTAAAGAGACAATATATAGCTTAAAAAATTATTACATATTTCTATGATATGTAACGAAAAAAAAGTGTTGCTCTATTTGATCGTACTTCGAATTTCCATGCAGGCTCAGTATCAGGGAATAATTCCCGGGGCCCGGAAATGTAAAGCTAATGCAATGTTTTATTTTTGTAATGCGAGCCTTTCAATAAATCGTTAGTTTTAAATCTTGTTCTTTATTAAAAATTAAAAAACACTGTGTATTTAACTTTAACAAACAATAATCAAAATCAGTAAGCAGGGGCAAGAGTGCTAGTGGTGAATAATGGGTTGCCTATATTGCAATGATAAAGTGGGCTGTGCATTTAACTTCACTGTGTATTTTTATAGGATGTGACAACTAGGTAGGCAACACACCTTCCATGTCCTTGCAAGCTGCTCGATGCATTCCAAGGACGTTCGTCCCATTCGCACTATCTTATCTATGATTCGCACTGACATTCAATGAAAAGTTAGGTTAGAATTGCATTTAATTCCTATTTAATTTTGCTATTAAACCGTTTCCAATCCCAATGTATTACCAAATAAGTCTTTATTTAAAATATAAATCAATATGACACCATGTATGCAAGATTTATCAACCGAATTACTAATTAAAATTTTTGAATATTGTGGTATTCGGGAGCTGCACCAACTCCAAAAGACTTGTGTTCACTTCTATGAAATAATCAACACTGCAACTAGTTTAGGCAATAGTGTTCCACTACTTGTCACCAACCAACTGCGACAGGAAATACGGAATAGGTAAGTACATAGGTAATGCAAATATACCTACTTATTTGAAAAACGGCATTGCTTTACTTAATTTGGCAGATCAACAAAATTACTAACGTTAAGAGAAAAATGTCACATATCATACAACTGGAAAAATGGTGTGTATCAAGAACAGTATGTGTTAAAATCAAAGAAAAAGTACCTTCCTTGGTTAGTATTAACAAAGGACCGTCTATGGATTAGTAAAGGCAGTCAAATACATGCCTATAAAAAAGATCGTTACAATGTAGATATACAGAAACCATGTCATTCTGTTGGTTCTCCGAATACAGCAGATGTTTGTAAATTTGTTTTTAAACAAAATTGTCTTCTAAGTGGCCAACAGTAAGTCGAGTCGAATAAGTTGTACTGTAAAAATCATTTATATTTAGGTGTTTTAAGGAATGGTGATGTGCATATATGGAAAAGTGAAAATGATAATCTGTGTCTGGAAGATTGTCATCAATCAGATATTCATTCAGTTGATTTAGAAGGTAACATATTTGTGACCGGATCGAAGGACGAAAGCATAAAAATATGGTCACTTAACACTGAACTCCAACAGCCTGCTGTACCCCTCTATAGTTGTAATATGAATGATCGTATTTGGTCCACAGGTTTTTCTAATGGAGGGCAATATTTAGCAGTGGGAACTGCTGGGCTTAATTCTATACCCCCCCTTCATATTTTTGATGTAAACAGGTAACAATAAGTTTTAATTCATTCTTTTATCATTTAACTTTTTAAATATTAATTTAAGGTATAAAGTATTACATGAATTTGGACATAATTTTCGCAAAGGTTCAGGAATACTTCAGATAAAATGGGAAAGTCCATCTGTATTATTAACATGTGGTTATGATAAGAACATTCGAAAATGGGATATCAGAACTGGAGCTTGCGAACAGTCCTGGGAAGACCCATTCTATTCAACTGTTTATTGTTTTGATACTGATAACTACTGCACAATACTAACAGGAACCGAAGGTCACGGAAGAGTTGTATTGTGGGATATGCGTGCAAAGAATTACATACAAGTAAATATTTACTACCAAGATAAAATAGTTTGTTAATTCAAATATTTCAGATATATTTTATGGAATCCTGCAGACGAGCTGTATTTAGTTCGCCTGTTTACGGTTTATCATTCGATAGCTCACATTTATTTGTTGCAACTGATCGTTATCTAAACATATTAAATTTTTCTATTAAAAAAGGTGTGATAAGAAATTATAATAATATGTTTAGTGCTACAACAGGATTTTTTCTTTAGAATAAACAAATACAAAAATATAAAAAGCACTGTGATTTGTAAAACTATCACTATTTTTTTACCTCCATCTCTGAATGATAAAATGACCGCAACAATAAGGAAAATGAAAATGAGAAAGGCATTCTTCTATCACAAAAACAGCTTAGGTTTTATGCAATTTCTATTAATGTGTATGTTCATTTTTATAAATAAATTGACTTAAAAACAACATTTGAAGCACTTATGTAGTACATTTTACTAATTAATAATTATATTAACAGAGCTTCATTAGTACCTAGGTTATATAAGTAAAATTTAAAAAGAAAAATAATTTTATTTACACATTTTTCGACCATTATTCCAGAAGTGGTCATCTCAAACACACCTTAGACCATTCAAAGACACCCCCCACCCCAATAAAAATATTAGGTGACCTTCCCTTATTTAACTCAAGACTTTAGATTTTTACATTAGGTAAGAAAAAAAAATATTTAAAACGTATTTCATTAATTTTGGTCAAACACCCTATTCCAATTTTATGAACATAACGTGCATGTCCTACCATTCAACAATTGGAAAGTTCTAAGTAATAACAAGAACAAATTTTTAACTGAAACTAACCATCGTTGTATAACTACAAACACAAACTACCATACACAGGAATATATGCAACATAAATATTTTCGTGCACGATTTTAATGCCGTTTTTGTCAAATAAATAATACTAACAGAAAATCCCCTAATATGTAATCAAATATGCTGCTGTACTTGAAAATTTTACAGAAAATTTCATATCATTAAAGTGTTATTAGTTTAGTTTATTACAATACTTCCTTTATTGGTAATTGCTGCAAGTTTACAACCATACATTTTAAATCGTTCTATAGAAACAGCACTCACCATATGAATTATTATAATATAAAGAATAAATAATTTTTAATATGCGAATAATATACAACTAGAGGTCAATAGATACGCGACAAATTATTTATACAAAATCATTTTTAGATAAAATTTCGCCTCAAAAACACTATTAGAAGTTTTGTATTATCTCATAGGCCCAGAATTGCACAGAGTTCGTGGAAGGTCAGAATACACCCTGTGCAGCCTAGGTATGATGGCTGGCAACGATTTTGGGTCGGGACAATGAGATACTGTAATACTTCTACCTATCAACGTAAATAATTTAACCATTAATTTAATTGCTTTGTTTTTATACTACATTCTAAAACTCTTTTCTTTGTACATGTGATAATAAAATAATAATGACCACTTATATTTATATGCAATTTAAAAATTACATAACTTTGTTATTTAACTTCCCGCACACACAAATTAGCATCCCTATACATATATATTTTTTCTATGCATCATTCACACTTACAATATAGGTATATAGTAATAACTTCCTACATTCTTATGAAAAACCTTACAAAAATATTTCCTACTAGCTTTTATACATACCTTAACAACTTAACAACTTACAAAAAAAAATTAAAAAATATCACCAAACCAAATTTCCCAAAGTAAGCTGTGTGTTTCATGAAAATAAAATTGTGGAATTAAAATCCTTTCCAAGTTTCTTCATTGTATATTAAATTCCTTCACCTTTTTACTTGGAATGTTTCTTACTACTTAAGGCGCACGTTTATAGTTTACTGAATTACAGTGATCAACTGTGCCCATTGAACTGCAGAAGACAGCCTACTGCCCCAAAGTAGCCTTCATGTTCCAAAAATAGAGCTTTCATGGTTCCATTAGACCAATAATCCATGGCATATGCTAATAATTTCATGGAAATGGGATTTACTCGCAAAAAGTTACCAATGAACACTACCTAAATATTAAGAATAAATATAACATATTTTATATCCATAAACAATATTAATCTCTCCTAATGTAAACAATTTTATAATACTTGCCCTATCTATCTTTTCCTGTAGTGCACACATTCTAGCAATCGATCCAATATTGTTCGTGATTGTGACAAGCGTTGCTTTAGCCAGATCCTCTCGGCTGACCTTAGTGCGTCGTTCTCGTGAGTTCATTTGTCCAAAACTACAGACAGCCGAAAAACTTCAGTACCATCAAACAAGGTACAACATAGAGAGCAAGAACATAAAGCCACAATAAGAACAACATGCAGAAAAAAAAAAATAAAAAAAAATGCAAGCATCAAAAAAACTAACTAAATGATACTACTAGAAGGAAGCTAACCTGGTTACAATTACGTAAAGAATTCATTAGTTAAAAAGACAGGGCAGCTATTAAAGATATATAGAAGTATTGTAGGTATAACCAACTTCTATCATAAAATAAATATTTCAACTAAAAAAATGTCTGATTTTTATTTCCATCGATAAAAATTGATCCACAATCTATTACTCCCGAGGATGCAAGGATATCTGGACACTCTTTTGCCTATGTTATGTAAAACAACCCTTTCTAATATACTGTTATAGGATCGGACCTGCCAATTTAAAACTTTTTCAAAAATCTCAAAAAACCGTAAAAAATTGTTTTTTTAATGTCCTATAATAATTTTTTCAACATCTTAACATCAAAATACAAAAAAGTGGTATTGGGAAATATTGTAGGCATCAGCATCGTCTATCATAAAAAATATTTCAACTCAAAACATTACCTACTAGATCCAAATAATAAGTAGGTTGAGCGAAAAGGAGAGCTCTGTTTAGAATTTTGCTAGTTTATGAGTAAACCATAAGAGATATCACAATTTTACAAAACGCAAAAAAGTTTTTAAATAAAATGGTCTTTGAAGTAATGTTACAAAAAAAAGTCATTGGCGTGTGGACAAAAAAGGTCTGAACAAAAATGGGAGGTGAGAGTCCCGAAAAACAAACACCCTGTATAGGTTTTTTTTTCAAACTCACTGTGTTTATTAATCTCAAAATAAAGACAAAAACGTGCGTAATTGGAAGTTTGTAGGTTAAGCCGTTCTGGGAGTTATTTTGAAAAAACAGGTCGGGGGGTCTCCACCTTCAGACGGCTGTATCGCGGCAGGGATGGATTTTTGTATATTGGAAAGTTCGGCTAAATCGACTTATTTTGACTTCAGGAATCTGTGGTCAAGCGTTGTCCATCCATTTCATTAAGCTTTCCAATAATATATTATAGTATTTAAAAACATTCAAGGTGGTGGTCAGGTTCAGAAAATACATTTTGATTTCAAAGAGTAAACGTTAAAGGGTGGATACTAAATCAACTATGTATTCATTTACAAAGTAAAAATTTTAAAAAGTAAATATTATTTTGTAATTTGTGTGAAGGTTCTCTATAATGCAAAATTAACTGATAAAACTAGAATTACAATATGTAATTATAAACTGACTTATTTGTACTTATAACCTTGTCGACCTTACTAGTCATTTCAAAGTCCTACAAAAAACAAAATAAAAGAATGCTGATAATTATTTCAGGTCAGAACTACACTACTGTCTACTTATGCACCCATAATTCTAGTAATCTTTTAATTACTGTTGGCCTTAAGGCATACATCCATTTCACTGATAATTAAATTTATAATTGAGTCTGATAGTTAAAACCATTACTAACAAAACAAAAAATTTAAAGGTTTGTTATTAACACCTGCTTTACATTCAAAAAAATTAGTTATTAATTTTTATCAACACAATAGTTGCGTTCAATTGACTTAACAATTCAGCACAAAACTACTCAGCCTAAAAGCAGTTGCTGGTGTATGTCGAACGATCCTTCCTTGATCCAATCCAGTCACATAAAGCCACTGCCAGTTCCTTCTAGCGTAAAAAATGTAGCTTACTCACCACAAATCAGCCAATATAAAATTCTGGGTAACTCACCGAATAATTATTGAGTGTTCAATATCAATTGCTAAGCCCATTGAACGCAACTATTAAAACCATGCATTATTTAATGTAAAAAAAACTCAGAAGCAGCAATAATAATAGGTAGGTACTTTAAAAAGCATCAATCAAAATACATCAAAAATTGTTGTAGTAAAATATTTTTCTATACATTTAGGTACGTGTGTTGAAAAAATCATACTAAACTAAATGAAAAAAACAATGTTACAAACCTGCTTGCAACAAGATCTCCAGGTAACCCAAATCTCTCGTAATCTCCACCATAGATGTCTCGAACTAATTTATCAACATGTGTGTTGTCACCACCGGCTGCAAGCTCAATAGCTTCTTCAAACGAATTGCATCCTGTTAATAAACAACAAAGTCCAAGGAATGTGCCACCGCCTATACTAAAATGATAATCAATATTAATTTTAAATTTGGGAAAAACTGACTTAAAAATTTATGTCCTGCCATAACCCTTGCTGACTTACCTTGTACCGGAAACTCTTTTATAGTTATTAGGTCCATAAACAGCTAATACACTAACACCAGATCCAATATTAACAACTAAGAAAGGGTAGGGATTAGAAAAGTCATAATTTACTTTAGCACACTTTGTGTCATCGGTAGGATTTGCCCAGTAATAACATTCAGTTGGATTATGTGCATCGACATATTGCATTCCTTTTATAAGAGAATCAAATTCATCAAATTTTGCCAACTTCATGTTCACTTCCTAATAAAAGAACAATATAGAAATAATTCAAAAAATAAAATCCAAAATGTCGTGGTCTTACACCCACCCTTCTAAAGTTCTCCTCAAACTTGTATGCGCCACCCCCTGTTGCACAGACCGTAGTAACAAGGGTTGCTATTCCCTTAGACCTTGCTAAAAGTAAGAAGTTCCCCATTTCACTAGTGGGGAAACGGATAAAATGCAATGTTCCTCGACGACCCCGTAATGGAACATTATCCATCTGTAAAGAAATATGTGATGTTATAAGTATAAATAAAATTTGGTTCACAGGGTTAGTGATCACTTTACTACTTTTAACCCCTCCCCTTCAAAATATTAACAATAATATTTATGGTGTAAAGGACCTCTTGTCACTCTACTATTTTAGGGGGCTGTTAACATTTTATAATACGAGTCTCCCTATTTGAGGCTTAGTGAACCTAGAGACGAAGAATCCCTTGAAAAACATGTTGTGACGGTTTCATAAATAGAAACTAGAACGTCTTATGATGCAAACACTGATTGTATCCACTAAATATTCTAATTTATTCAATTCCATATCTTGACAAACAGTTCAAGTTTTTCTTTATTAAAATAATTAACAGACGGCCAGGTTAAAACTTACCAGAGTCTAAATGTTAGTTTCTATGCTAATCCTATTGAGCCACTGAAGACAACATACATTATGTTTAAATCTTTACCTGTAAATGCGTATCACGATGTCCAGTTTTACCATAAGCTGAATGTTTAGTAAGATATCGTCGGATTTTCTTTAAAATTTCAATTTCTGAATCCAATTCATCCCTTGTAATATCCTTTGGTTCAAAGTAGACCAATTTACACAAAGTCCCTCCAATATCCATTCCAAACCAAGGCATTGCTACGAAAAATTATTAATTAGTTAGTAACACTGTTTATGAGGGTTATTTTATTACTAAACATCCAAATCTGTGCTTTTAAATCTTTCATAATAGAACTAATATGTTAATTTGTCGGAACTCAAGGTTAGGCAGGACAATATTACGAACGTAGTACAGTTACAAGTTTTTTTATTTTTTTTTTTGCCGGTTTTTTTAATTTAACCATGTAATATTCGTCATAGTAATTTGTGATTACGTCCAAATGATTTCAAAACAAGGTCATTATAATTAATTCGTCTTTTATGACGCAGTCTAATAAGTTTAGAATTATATAAATAATTAATACGTCTAAGGCCCACTTTTTCCAGTCTACTAGCTATTTGGCTAATAACTATAATAGGAACCTTTTTTTTTAATAACTCCAATCTACATACAATCTGCCCCTTTAGGGAGAATAAGTATTTGTTGCGACATACCTATGGGGGAGAAATCTACAGGGATATATCCCAATGGATATCTACCTTTAATTATAATAACTTAAAGTTAACTTATGGATAAGTGAAATGGGTTCAAGGATGTCTTTCCATTCAGAGTTAACAGGTTTAATAGGAGATGGAAAGATTAGGCCAAAAATTTATTCCAAATTTACATTTTAATTTAAAAGTTAAACTCTAAAAACTATAAACAAATAAAGAAATGAAACTTCCAACCAATTTCATCTTACTTTCTACTATTTACCTATTCTGCCTCTAGGGGTATAGTGACTTTGTCTAACATTCCTGATATTGTATTTTAAATACATTCTCAGTACATTCATAAACGCATTAATAACCCAAAACTAGAAGATTTTGAAAATCTGTTGACAGGATATTATTAGAAATGTCAACATTAAATGAAAGCAATATTTATCTAATGTCAGCCTATTCGGCTGCTATGGCCTAACACCAGCAGTAGGTAGTAAGCCTACCACACTTGATTCTAAATATGAAACAAAACATACCATGTGTTCCAATCAATTTTAAACAGACAAAAACTGGAATGGTATAACTAGAAATCTAATTTTATTACATAAAGATAAAAAAGATACTAACAATTATAACGTAATGGTGTTTATCATATCAGTTTATGACACAATCAAGAGATTTATTTATGAAATCCCTTTCTAACAATTTACAAAAATATTTTAATTTTATTCTTTTTTGCCGGTGTACCCCGATCTTAAAAGAACTTTTGAAACAATCGACAAAAATTTACTTCTACACTTTTATTGTAATGGAAAAGAATTCTTTCAATATACACTTATAACTGATTTTATTTGGAATTATTTATTTATTAAAACATCATTCTGATAACATTTGCAAATAGAAATTACTCAAGTAGAATTCGAAAATATTTCCTATATTGGATTAGTAATGGGTGTTCATTATCTGTGTACATAATGTGTCGTTACATACAGACACACCTACATATGACTTTTACCAATTTAATTGTAAATTTAAGAATAGAAATATATCCCATTAACTCAACACAAATAAGTAAAAAAGAAAATATTAAGCTACATATGTTTTCTTCAAACGTCAGAGAAACTAGACATTTTAGAACTTCATAGAAAGAGTTATGAGTTTTCTGCAGTTGTCGCTTGAGCAGCAGCAAAAGTAAATTTTCCACCAATCACAAACCATTATTTTACTTTACATGAGCGACAGCAAAAGTAAATAGAACTTGCTACGCTCGTGAGGCAACTTGCGAATTCGAATGGAAAAAAGGGGCGCTTTCCTCTCTAGTTTGACAAATAACTATTTACTGCCACTCACTCAACAATTGTAGAAAAGTTTTTATAAATTGTTTAATTTGGTTCTGTCACCTTTGACGTTTCTACATTTCTAATATTTTTTGAATTACAAATGCATTTTCTACGTTTGAAAAAAAATAGCATGTTTTATTCGGATGTGAAATGCTTTGGGCTTCATCTGTAATTATCTAGCTAAACCTTACAGACACAACCCAAAAAGTCGCACTTCTGATGCTAATAAAACAATATACCATTTTAATATAAGGACTGATCTTTAAATTTAGATTTTACTCCCAGTTAAGCTAACTGACAGTCAGTTGTCATGGAAACCATTGATAAAAGATTTGTTTCTATAACAATTGACCGTGGGTTATCTTAACAAGAAGTTAAACCCAAATTGAAAGACGGGTTCTAAGTAAAACTTTATGAATTACGATTGAAGTATTCAGTGGTAATACTCAGTAAAAAAATCTTACCTTTGACTATCTAATTTTTTCTGCTAAAGTGAAATTTAAGATTTTCAATCAAGAAAATGTTTTTAAATATTTATTATGTAGCAACAATTACTTTGTTTGCTTAGAATAGTAGCACAAAATAACATACAACTAAAAAAATACTCCCAACATGCTGCAATTAAGCAAGTAGGTATTACTGTTAATTGAATTTTGTTAGCAACTTTATCAAAGGACTGATACCAGTTTTAATAAGCCCACATGTTAGCAATTATGAAAAACATTGCTATGTACTTTTAATCCTTTAAATGAGAATTGCTACAGCAATAAAGGTGATTGATAAAAGTGCGACAAACACATTTATATGCTTTGATACATTTTGTTAATTAATTATTTAACCTCGATGAATTAATCTCCAACAAACTAAAAATTTAATATCATTGCTGGACACCCAACATGTTAATAAAATTATTTATATAAGTTTTAACGAGTGTTAATAAAAAAATCTTATCAGGTTTAAAAGTCCATGTACTTTTGATACAAAGACATGACCACTCACACCACTTTTTGTAACATTTATCAACAATAATAAATTAATTTTATCAGATTATCGTATTTATAACATTAGATAACTACTCGTGACTTTTTTATTGCTATACTTATGCTTTATCTATCTATCTCCATAAATCAATATTTTACCCATTGTAGTTTATCAGAAATTAAGCTTTTCATAAAGAATTTTTAAAATATCTGATGTTACTGCAACGATGATCTATCAGAGATAAATTTTTGTGGGTGAATGCATACTTGTTTTAAACAAATCGATGTCCAAAATGTTAGAATCAACAAAAATACACCAACACCATTTGGAATAAACTTCTAAATATTAGAAACTGTAAAAATTTCAAGTGAAATTTTCAATCCATCTTATTTAGACAAGAAATATCAAATTATACAGGGGTATCTTTAAAAACTATTGTTTGGGGACATCTTTTTACGTAAAATTCGAACGTCTATCATCAACCGCCTACATTTGCGAGAACTTGCAGTGAAACAAAAACCTCTAGGTACTGCTATACAGCAGTTTAACCGAAATAACCAAAATATGGTTTCTTTTTATCTCAATTTGAAACAAATAAAAATAAATAAATATCAAATTAGGTTTCCAACGATGTGCCACACCTGGTATTGTGCCATTTGAAAGAGGTTTAAGAGGTTTCCAGGACCTGACAATGTCTTGTGTAACGTTTTCAATAATTCTTAAAAGTTATGTAATATAACTATTACCTAATAATTACAGGGATTTATAATTCTAATATTGATTTAGCATATTTTCAAATAGGAGTAGTAAGAATTTTGTTTTGAATATGGAAATATAAATTGGAATATATTAAACAAAATAATTCTACTTTGCACTTCCGTTTGATATTCCATAAAGCAAATGTAGGTATTACCTTACAAAGCCAACAGAAAAATACCAACTATTGTGTATTCCTGGGATAATGAAAACTAATATTCTAATCACATAAAGGCAAAAAATTGAATGATTGTATCAATGCGACAATGTTTATTCATACTTCCTCTATTACTTATTCCTTAATATTTTTTATTTATTCTAGAGACAAACTTACGTGTTCCATCTACAGAAATTCCATTTTCTTCAACACCATTTACTGCGACATCTCCCACAATCTCCTTTTTACATTCGGCCATGTTCACTATGTGATTTCGTGAGCAACTTTTACAGGTGTGAGGGGCCATCATACACGTGAAACAAATCTACACAAACACTTGGTTAAATAAGAGGTACCTCTAATATATATGGAGGTATAAGATATAAATCTAGAAAACTGGTATTAACAAAAACAGCACCGACTACATCGAGTGCTTAAATCACAATGACTTTGAGCTTTACTTGAATGTTAACGGAACGAATAAATTGATTATTTAATCAACTGGTTTATCATACATAGGTGATTTTTCCAAATCACATTTTATCCTAAAAGAGTGTAATTGGTTCGACATGATTTTATCTGGCCTTGACCTCATGTTAAATTCTATAAAAATCAGAAACTCATGTCACTCCACTTTGTAAAGGCCTGTTGACTGCATGATCAGTAAATTAACATACTTATAAAATATTAATTATATAACTTAAAAAAAAACATGATACACCTAACCTTACAATAGCAAATAGACCATAAAACAAGTATATACCTGTATTCATTTTTAAGCGGTTTAAGATTATCCATCCACGTATAATTAAGAAATAATTTTAATTTAACATACTAAGTTAGCTCTATAACATGCATAAAAAAAGTCTTATCACAATTATTCACACACAGAATTCATTACATGCGTCGTAACTCACAGACTTCGTCCAGCGCAAATAATGACATCCGATATTTCTCAATGTATCTGTCTCCGTCTACCCTAACCAAATCCATAAGTTTGTCTCAGTCATATTTTAGTCGCGTGATGTTCGGACTTTCACGCTTTCGCTTTTGCCCGTACCCATGTACAGTGTGCGGCACATAATATTGTTCCTATTAAATACATTTTAAGAATAATTAATTTGTTTTGCTTTAGATTTTAAATTTGTTTCAAAATTTATTTATCCATTAAAATTAAGAAAAGTCAAAACTGTTCAAAATAATAGTATAGGGTAATACTCTTTGGGTAGGTAACACCAAACGCTAATACTTCTACAATTATTACAATTCATTTTTTTTTGTTTTAACATGCATAGAAAATTTAAAGTAATAGTCTATCAGAAGTATTTGTGAAGAAGACCTTTATGAATCCTTGGACTAACTGCGTCATTCTAAACCTGTAAATAAACCAAGGATGAGTAATTTTCTCAATATATTTTGGTAACAGAGTAATATAGTGTATCGTTTCTGCAATAAAATTCATGTTAACTTTCTTAATTTGAACATTCGTAATATATATTTATAACAATCGTGACGCAGGTCAAGGAGAATTATCAGATTTAACACATTTTTCGTAGCTCCAAATTTGTTTTTATTCTATCCCTCTGGCCTCTACCTACACCTGGTCAATCTATAGTAATTCAAATTACTGTTAAAAATGCTTTTTTCTACTCCCATACTTCAATAGATGTATTAGATATTTGCTACCTGTACTTTAATGGTTTTCATTATGATACAAATTTTCATTACGATACAACTTTATAGCCAATACTCGGGCAGTATCAAATATTGCCATGCCCCAAATATTGGGGTTTCATATCGAAACACCCTGTCTAAAATTGGCGTGCACAATGGCAAACACCCACGAAAAGGGACTTTTCCACGGACTTTCGCTTAATCAAAAATTGCAGCATAGAGCAGATTTTATTCTTTTAACAATTGTACATTTAATTGTTATTATCAATAATACAGTTTTAATTGTTTTAATTTATTATTTGCGAGTTCTCATTCCAAAATAGTTTTTTAAGCAGCAAGTGCAAAAAGTGACTATTTAGTTTTAGACATCCTGATTAAATAAAAAAACGGTATTTTAACATCCGGTTACACACAACATCAGCCGTTTTTAGAGACCGCACAAAATGTAATAAAAATATTGTACTTGCAATAATAAAGTGTTACTTTTTGCACAAAAAAGTAATAAATAATGACCTATTTTTTATTGCACGATCGTAGTAAAGTCTTAGAAAAGTTATATTTTTATATTTGACCGATCAAACACGTCATGTATCAAAAATTGCGTAATATTATAAAATCGTATAACATTAATTGTCGTCCTTCCTGTACATGGCACATATAACTTCCCCCACTTCTTGAGTTAATGCGCGGTGACAATGCGCGCTGTACAAAAACAAAGACAATAGGTTATGTGAACTGTGTGAAACGTCAAATTTATTTTAGTGATAACAAATAAGAGACTTTAGCTTTTGTAATTTATTTATTTAAGGATAGAAAATGTCTGCTGATTATGTATCCTTACGTTTGCCCGAAGAAAATTTACCAAAATGCTGGAATGACGAAACCAGAATGAATGTATTGTATGCTCCATTTCGCAATAGATCAGTTAATCCACAAGATTGGGATTCGAAGCTTCTATTTTGGAAAAACCTAATCTATCAGTCCTGCATTCATAGCAAAATATATACTTTTAAAACAGAAAATTTACAAAAGTTGTTTATTAGAAATGGGCGACCACCTGCATGCTTAAACGTAGTCATCGATGAAATGTACAAAAGTGGTGATATCAAACCAGTAGAACAGTTTTTAGCAATGCCTGCGCAAACGTGGAGTAAATGGGCTGCTGATGTATTAATTGTAAAACCTATGATGTGGTCCTACAGTAAAATTAAGGATACATTAGTATCTCCAAATACAGATCATAATTACGTACATATACCTGCTGTGGAAACTGCAGCTGAAAAGTTTTTAACATCCATACCATATGATTTAAAAAATAAAGTGATAAGTTTACAAGAATTATTTGATGTTATGGGTATAAACCCAAACGAAAGAGAAAGCATAAAATTGCTACTTCATTTCTTAGTATGTAATGGGAAAGCAGATATGAGAAAAGTAAATTCAGAATCCAAACAAGAAATGCTTTTACAAAATATATTACTAAAATTTGGAGATATCAAGAAAATCAACCCAATTTCTGATGTCGATGTAGGTGTATACATTCTTGAACAAAACGAAAAGGCTTTGACTATAAATTTAGAAACGTTAGAAAAGAATATATTGTTAATCATTGCTGAAGCAAAATCTCACCTATCAAAAGGTCACAGACAAATGGTATGTAAGAAGATAAATGTTTTCTTTGTGTAAATTAATTTTGGTATATTTTAGGCAAAGAACAGCTTAAGAAAAAAACATGAAATGGAAAAATGCATTCTTAAGCGAGCTAATGCATTGCATAATGTTCAAGCACTTCTGCTCAAGGTAAGAGATGCTGATACGGATGCTCAAGTACTAGATTCTTACAAACTTGCCTTATCAACACTAAGAAAAAGTTTCAAAGAAACTGGTTTATCTGAAGAAGCTGTTACTGATACAATGACAGAATTAGGAGACGTGTTAGACATACATGAAGATATACAATCATCATTAGCACAGTCATTTAATGGAAGTGATGCAGAATTAGAAGAAGAATTAGCCGAATTAATTGCTAATGATGTTAAACCTGCACCACCAAAACCTCCATCACCGTTGAAACCACTACCATTAGACCCTAAGGAAGATGCTGACACAGAGGAATTGGAAAAACGTTTACAAAATTTAAGAATGCCGGTAATACCTTCAGCAAGTGGTGTTGCGATAAAAAATAAAGTGTCTTTATAATTGTATATAAATTTTTATTGTTATAGATTTTGTTATTTTATGATATTATATTACTTATTGTACTACAAAACAGAGTTTTTCATTCAAGATATATTGTAGTGTAAAAAACTGTTCTTTATATCTGCAGCTATCATGTATTATAATAATAAAGATAATATATTATATCTGCGACCTTTATTTAATTGATTCATAAAAAAAACGAAAAAAGGAGTTAACATTTGCCATAAAATAGACATATTTTAAAAACCTCTAAGATGATGGCGCTGCTAGTATAGGGTCAGGGTGCCATTTAAAAAACCGAGTGACTGCACAGATTTATAGAGCAGTAATAAACACAAATAAATTGAAGGAATCCTATTGCAGGGGGTGGGGCGTTACGTTGTGAACAACTTTTCTTAATGAAGTTCTACTGTAGTCCGTACAGAAAACCTACTTTACCTGAATAGAAAAAAATTGTCTACCAAGGGCTCCTGGTTATAAAAAAATCGTAAATATACTTTCTGAAATTTTGCATAGGGGGATGATTTTACATTGTGAACAACTTTTCTTAATGAAGTTTTGCGGTAATTAGTGCAGAAAAGCTACTTTACCTGAATTAAAAAAACAAAATTGTCTAGTAAGGGCTCCTGGGTTAAAAAAATCGTAAATATACTTTCTGAAATCTTGCATAGGAGGATGATTTTATATTGTGAACAACTTTTCTTAATAAAGTTTTGCGGTAATTAGTGCAGAAAAGCTACTTTACCTGAATAAAAAACATTTATCGATAAGCACCAAGAGACTTTCTCAATTTGACAAAATCGAAAATATACTTTCTGAAATTTTGCATAGGGGGATGATTTTACATTGTGAACAACTTTTCTTAATGAAGTTTTGCGGTAATTAGTACAGAAAAGCTACTTTACCTGAATAGAAAAAAAAAATTTGTCTACCAAGGGCTCCTGGTTTAAAAAAATCGTAAATATACTTTCTGAAATTTTGTATAGGGGGATGATTTTACATTGTGAACAACTTTTCTTAATGAAGTTTTGCGGTAATTGGTGCAGAAAAGCTACTTTACCTGAATAAAAAACATTTATCGATAACCACCAAGACTTCCTCAATTTGACAAAATCGAAAATATACTTTCTGAAATTTTGCATAGGGGGATGATTTTACATTTTGAACAACTTTTCTTAATGAAGTTTTGCGGTAATTGGTACAGAAAAGCTACTTTACCTGAATAGAAAAAAAAAATTTGTCTGCCAAGGGCTCCTGGTTTAAAAAAATCCTAAATATACTTTCTGAAATTTTGCATAGGTAGATGATTTTACATTGTGAACAACTTTTCTTAATGAAGTTTTGCGGTAATTAGTACAGAAAAGCTACTTTACCTGAATAGAAAAAAAAAATTTGTCTACCAAGGGCTCCTGGTTTAAAAAAATCGTAAATATACTTTCTGAAATTTTGCATAGGAGGATGATCTTATATTGTGAACAACTTTTCTTAATAACGTTTTGCGGTAATTAGTGCAGAAAAGCTACTTTACCTGAATAAAAAACATTTATCGATAACCACTAAGAGACTTCCTCAATTTGACAAAATCGAAAATATACTATCTGAAATTTTGCATAGGGGGATGATTTTACATTGTGAACAACTTTTCTTAATGAAGTTTTGCGGTAATTAGTGCAGAAAAGCTACTTTACCTGAATAGAAAAAAAAAATTTGCCAAGGGCTCCTGGTTTAAAAAAATCGTACATATACTTTCTGAAATTTTGCATAGGGGGATGATTTTACATTGTGAACAACTTTTCTTAATGAAGTTTTGCGGTAATTAGTACAGAAAAGCTACTTTACCTGAATAGAAAAAAAAAATTTGCCAAGGGCTCCTGGTTTAAAAAAATCCTAAATATACTTTCTGAAATTTTGCATAGGTGGATGATTTTACATTGTGAACAACTTTTCTTAATGAAGTTTTGCGGTAATTAGTGCAGAAAAGCTACTTTACCTGAATAGAAAAAAAAATTTGTCTACCAAGGGCTCCTGGTTTAAAAAAATCGTAAATATACTTTCTGAAATTTTGCATAGGGGGATGATTTTACATTGTGAACAACTTTTCTTAATGAAGTTTTGCGTTAATTAGTGCAGAAAAGCTACTTTACCTGAATAAAAAACATTTATCGATAACCACCAAGACTTCCTCAATTTGACAAAATCGAAAATATACTTTCTGAAATTTTGCATAGGGGGATGATTTTACATTGTGAACAACTTTTCTTAATGAAGTTTTTCGGTAATTGCTGCAGAAAAGCTACTTTACCTGAATAGAAAAAAAAAATTTTAAGGGCTTCTGGTTTAAAAAAATCGTAAATATACTTTCTGAAATTTTGCATAGGGGGATGATTTTACATTGTGAACAACTTTTCTTAATGAAGTTTTGCGTTAATTAGTGCAGAAAAGTTACTTTACCTGAATAAAAAACATTTATCAATAACCACCAAGACTTCCTCAATTTGACAAAATCGAAAATATACTTTCTGAAATTTTGCATGAGCGGATGATTTTACATTGTGAACAACTTTTCTTAATGAAGTTTTTCGGTAATTGCTGCAGAAAAGCTACTTTACCTGAATAGAAAAAAAAAATTTTAAGGGCTCCTGGTTTAAAAAAATCGTAAATATACTTTCTGAAATTTTGCATGAGCGGATGATTTTACATTGTGAACAACTTTTCTTAATGAAGTTTTGCGGTAATTAGTGCAGAAAAGCTACTTTACCTGAATTAAAAAAACAAAATTGTCTAGTTAAGGGCTCCTGGGTTAAAAAAATCATAAATATACTTTCTGAAATCTTGCATAGGAGGATGATTTTATATTGTGAACAACTTTTCTTAATAAAGTTTTGCGGTAATTAGTGCAGAAAAGCTACTTTACCTGAATAAAAAACATTTATCGATAACCACCAAGAGACTTCCTCAATTTGACAAAATCGAAAATATACTATCTGAAATTTTGCATAGGGGGATGATTTTACATTGTGAACAACTTTTCTTAATGAAGTTTTGCGGTAATTAGTGCAGAAAAGCTACTTTACCTGAATAGAAAAAAAAAATTTGTCTGCCAAGGGCTCCTGGTTTAAAAAAATCCTAAATATACTTTCTGAAATTTTGCATAGGGGGATGATTTTACATTGTGAACAACTTTTCTTAATGAAGTTTTGCGTTAATTAGTGCAGAAAAGCTACTTTACCTGAATAAAAAACATTTATCGATAACCACCAAGACTTCCTCAATTTGACAAAATCGAAAATATACTTTCTGAAATTTTGCATGAGCGGATGATTTTACATTGTGAACAACTTTTCTTAATGAAGTTTTTCGGTAATTACTGCAGAAAAGCTACTTTACCTGAATAGAAAAAAAAAATTTTAAGGGCTCCTGGTTTAAAAAAATCGTAAATATACTTTCTGAAATTTTGCATAGGGGGATGATTTTACATTGTGAACAACTTTTCTTAATGAAGTTTTGCGGTAATTAGTGCAGAAAAGCTACTTTACCTGAATAAAAAAAAAAATTGTCTAGTAAGGGCTCCTGGGTTAAAAAAAATCGTAAATATACTTTCTGAAATTTTGCATGAGCGGATGATTTTACATTGTGAACAACTTTTCTTAATGAAGTTTTTCGGTAATTACTGCAGAAAAGCTACTTTACCTGAATCGAAAAAAAAATTTTAAGGGCTCCTGGTTTAAAAAAATCGTAAATATACTTTCTGAAATTTTGCATAGGGGGATGATTTTACATTGTGAACAACTTTTCTTAATGAAGTTTTGCGGTAATTAGTGCAGAAAAGCTACTTTACCTGAATAAAAAAAAAAAATTATCTAGTAAGGGCTCCTGGGTTAAAAAAAATCGTAAATATACTTTCTGAAATTTTGCATAGGATGATTTTACATTGTGGCTTCCTTGATTTAAAAAAATTGAAAATATACTTAAAATTAGTTTCAGGACAAGCACGGGTTAATTCCAAATATAATATTCAATTTAACAACGTTTTGTCAATCATAGCACCTTGTAACCCAATCCGTGAACATACTGTATATGATCCTTATCGTTCAGTTCATTATAATAAATTAATAATACACTTTATGGAAGTGAATTTGTAAATCCTAGTAAATTTAATCGAATTCAGTAGATGTACAGTCTGCATACAAAATGGAAATATAATACGCAATATTACATGAATTAACAATACAAATGTATAGATATTTATTAATATCCTGGTTTAATACAACAAATTACTTAACACTGTTTCTTTTATCTATTCAACGAGTCAATGTACACACTATTTATATAAATATGAACAAGCACAGGAAAAAATAAACAATTAGTTGAAACTAACTATTATCAAAAAATATAACTCTTACAGAACAAATTGCATTTTGAATATCCGGATATATATTTTTTGCAAATCTACTAGTGAATATGTTTGGATTGTTTAAGGCATGTTAAATAATATATCGTTGAAAGATTGAGCAGTCGTAGAAGCAGTTGCCTTATGCAGAATTATTTACCCTAAAATTTTTAATATGAAGTTTGGATTTCACTAAAGGAATGTTAAAACTTTGCTTTCAAAAATTAAAAAAAAAAGTTAAACATTAATTCAACAAAAATAAAATTTTCTTTACATAAAAAAAATTGCTAATGGTGGTACATACAATTTCAAACTATTACAATCTATTTATTACTAAATACATCCATTTATAAAATTAAATATGTAATGTGATTGCATTCTGAGCAAAATATGAAAAAATTATAATTTGACAAGTATCAATATTTAAAGCAAGATCACATATAAGATACATCAACTCCATACGGATAACTATAGCACGGATTTTATGTAAAATGCATATTTTATAATTACGACAATATGTAAATACAGTAAGACACATTTCACATCAGGGAATTGTAGGTAGTTAAATGTATACCGTTTGTTTTAAACATAATTAATCGGTTTCTCAAACCTCTTAGTTAAAATTGCATACAAAAAAAATTGTGTCTGGAGTATTTGGTATTTTACTACAACCATTGAACTTGAATATATACATCATACTGATACTCAATTAAAAACATTGTTTTCAAATGTGAAGAAAAATTTTAACAAAGGAACAGGTCGAGTAACTTGCTACTAAAATTGAAAACGACTAAATTATGCTTTTTTTTTATTCAATTTCTACAACCAGCATACAGTATAATTGAAACTAAAATACTACAAAATACCATTGAGTGTAAAATTTATAATTTTAATTAAAAGTTTTCAGGCATAATTTTAACACAGCATAAGTAAAATAAAAATTAACTTTCTATAAAAACTCAATGTAACTTGAGGGTGACCAATTCTAAAAATACTGGAAGTAGAAACACCATTGTGCCATATACTATGTAACAATAATCGGCAATACATGTTGAATTCATGTACAATTTCAGAATAAGTTTCTGTTTCCTTTAAAAGAATTTTCTTTTAAAATTCATGATAAAAACATAACATATGTATAAAAGAATTAAGTTTTAATCAACTTATGCTTTGCATATTACATATCTATTAAGAAATGGTCACCATCTACAACTTACACGGTAATAATTATGGTATTTATACAAAGTAATAAATAAAATCATAAGGCACTCAACCTGTTAACTGGTAAACAGATACCAGCACATAAAAAATTGGGTAGGATAATAAAGTTATATTTGAATACAATACACATTCAGAAATTTCTTAATTAAAAAAAATTAACAAAAAAAAGTTCAAATAATTAAAAGACTATAAACAGCTATCATTAATATACATAAATAACTTTTACTACATAAATTAATGTAGAAATTTCCAATAATTATTTATTGCAATATAACAAAGTAACTTATTTCCTATTTCTCTTGTTAAAAAAAATTTAAATCATGTTTGGGACTTCTAGTAAATTAATACCATAATTGTGCTATCACTTGTTAATTTTTAATGTTTGTCCAAAATGAGCAACAGACACCTGCACAATTGAAGTGCCGGCACTACTCCTACAAATGCTGTAATTATAAAAAGTTTTACCATAGAGTTGAACCTATGATATTAATTAAAGGAATTTAATAGTCATCCAGATCAAATTCTTCTCCATTTTCAAAGTCATCCAATTGCATACTCTGGAAGTCCACCTTGTATCGTAAAAGGCCTATAAGCAAATTACACTTTGTAAATACACAATAATAAAGTCCTAACATGAGATCAATTATTGCATCTCATTCACTGAATGGAAAAATATTTCAGTTTACATAAATTTACAAAAATTATTCACATAATCTTTCCAAGAAAAATTCTATTTTATTATTTTAAAATTAAAAAAAAAAAAATTATTCATATAATAATTCCAATTTTCTGAAGAAAAAATTATAGAAAATTTTCAAAAAGTTATACATCCACAAGAAAGATACAAATGATGAAACAGAGGGTTAGGTCAACACTTGCATCCACCCATATATTTTTAAAATATGAAAACATTTTCAAAACAAAACCTCACTACTTTACAATAATGTATGGTGTATGTTCATTTGTTTTTTTATGACACACTGTACTGGCAGTCTCATTTCAAATTTATATCTTTTGAGAAATTATTTTTAAGAATCATTAAAGAAAACATGGTCATAGAGAATGATTTTTTCATAAAATAAATTTGCAATAAAATGTAGGCGTGACATTTGAAAAATCCAAGTGGTACTGCTCCTATAAATGACTTCACAGAATTATACAGTGTGTCCACAGACTCATTCTCAATATAGGGATCTCACTTATTACGAGAGATACAGATACTCCTTAGGTAAAGTTGTACCAAACCCCATAAATACACTTTTGATATTTAACGTAGTTCTGGAAGTGTAGTAAAACAAGTGAATTTTTAGCTTTTTAATTTTTTTTCTAGGACTCACTTATTTTAAGAGAAAGTCGAATTTAAATATCAAAAATTTATTTATGGCGTTTGGTATAACTTTACCTAAGGAGGATTTCGTTTCACTTAACCAAATCTGTCTCTTATAAGGAAGATCCTCATCTTTAGACTCAGTCTGTGGACACACTACTATAGCATCAAAGTTAGATTAAAAGATTTGTTAAGAAAAAAATTTGTATATATTTTTAAAACTAGATGTTTAGATTACAAGTGTTGACTCACCCTGTATGCACAATACCATAATAATTTTGTTTGTATAAACGGTCATAAGTACACCAGCTTTATTATTCTTTTTAGTATAGAAGCACCACTGTAAATATTTTGAATATAGTCTGTCGGTTGAAACAAGTAATGCACGTCATAGATCACATGATTAACCACCAACACCGCCGGTAACATCGAATAAAAAAATTCAAATTTAATTCTTTAACTTTTTTCCAATTTTTTACTTTTTTAATTTAGTAGATAACGGTACGTGGCTAAAAGGCCTATGCATTTTTGTAGATAAATAACAAATCAGCTTTCAGATATTTATATTGTGTAGCATAACCATCGTCACCTTGGTATTATTTCCACCCAGTTTACATATTTGTTGTGGTTGTCAGTGCAGGTTAGTTTCGTTCGTTTATTCCCTTTGTTGTCAATCTTTCCAAGTTTAATTTGATTTTTACTGCTATAAAAAACAGTTCTTTTCAGAACTAATTCGTATCGTATTTTTGTACACGTATACAAAATGCTGAAACCTTTAAGCAGACAGTCAAAACAACTGTCTATAACATTTTAAACTGTTTAGTTTGTGCATATACACATACAAGGTTGTGATGTCATCAATTTTATTCATGACGTGCATTACTTGTTTCAACCGACAGACTATAGTTAGTTGTAGAAGTCCATGCATATTGTTATTTCTTTCATTTTGTAAAATCAAATGACCCACAATTACACACATATCCTCTTAGAGGAAAACATATTTTAAAAACGGTTGATTAGAAATATTACATTAAGTGAATGCCTTGCGTTGTTGTTAATTTAACCCCAAACACTTATTTAGCAGTTACTGTAAGATAAAACTTTCTATAGTTTATAATCAAGAGTTTTTGAATGTTCGATAGAAACTTATAAGTAAAATCAGATTTAAAATGCATTTGCTTGTATTAAGGTATCATAGTATCAATAAATACCACTTTGCTCCATCTTCATTCTTGAATTTAATAAAAGTCATAAAATACGATAATAGCTCAATAATATAGATTTCGTTTTGTTTTATATATCAACAACGCTCAATACAAATCATTTATTACTGATGTACTAGGAACCCTTTTAACAAATCTTTAAAGCAATAAAAGCAAAAATCTGTCTTAAACTCCAACAACAGAAGCACCATTCTCAAAGGACTACTAGTATACCTGCTGGTAGGTGGAGCACTGGCACATGTAGACCTTTTAATAATCATCAAGGTCAACATCGTCCAGCGGCTCATCAGCTTGTAGTGACTGAAAGTCCACTTTGTAGCGTAGAATGCCTGCATCCAGGCAGCATAACAAACAACCGAATTAGTTTGCAAAGTTAATAAACTATTTGTTAAAGGCAAGATAAAATTGCTAACTACTTTTAAAAACGACATTAAAAATATTAATAAAATTTCGAAACTATTGTTTTAGGGCAAAGCAATAGAAAGCAAACAAATATACATGCAGGCAAATTTATTGAACAAAATGGATTGAATTTTGTGGTGAATATAAAAGTTTATTAACAACAGATGTTATAAAAGTGAATTGAAAAGTATAAAATATACATGTTCCTGTTAGTAATAATAAAGCAATCATGCAAAAATATGCGATAGTTATATAAAACTTTGATATACTGACCTCCAATGCCACCAAACCCTCTTACAAACTGGGAACCTTCTTGCGACTTATCCGTAATGATTTCCAATGTGGCACCAAAGTTTTTGTAATTGTTAGCGAGCCATTCCAAAAGTGGTTGACATTCCACTAATTCTAATTCAACTCCGCTCTAAAATAAAATGTTTCCTTTGAGAGTTGTTTTATGATGACACATCTAACTAGGACAAAGACAATTGTTGTACAACAAGAATGTTATAACAGCAGCAATTACCTCTTTATCTGTAAAGTGTGATTTATCCTTTTCTTGTTCTGGAGTTAGATGTAATACAGTTTCAGTACCTGTTGCATGATTTTTTAAAACGTATCGTTGAATATCAAGATTCTCCCAACAAATTAGTGTTTCCACAGAGCCTAGTTCTAAACCCTTTAAAGTATCTTCTACACCAAAGCAATATTTACCAGTATCTTGACTAATTTCATCAAAGTATCTACCAATTAATTTTTTTTCTTGAATAAATTTAACGTTTTGTAATGACTCAGCTGCTAATTCAATGGCTTGATTGAATCCATTCTCACCACCGTAGGAAACATCTACTAATTTAATAACTTTTGACTGCAATCTCTATAAAAGAAAAACAAAACTTTAGTTCCGTATCCTGAAAACTGATACAATAATTTATTTTTTGCTCATTCAATCATAAAATTAATTAAAAAATGTTTTACACCTTTTCAACTTGAACTTGAGACCAAACAATTCAAATTGGGATTAAACAATTTCAGATTAAAAATAAAAAAAATTCCACGTCCCTCAAACTTAATATTTTTTTTTTTTAATTTTTCGTGTTCCAAAGGAAAAAAATAATATCGATAACATTTATGGATAAGTACAGAATTTTTTCTCTATAAAAAAACCTAGTATATTATTAGTTTTTCTGTAAAATAATCGGAGAGTAGTGGTGTGTGACGTCATATACCATACATCAAGGGTAAAATACCATTCTCGAAACGCTTTAAATTGAAATGCACCAAAAACCATGTCAGATAGAGTAAAATACTATATGACCAATCTTGTAGCAAATAAAATTTTCTACAACAAACTCTGGGAAAGCATATGTCTAACATTAATAATTTGGCCTTAGGACGCATTAATGTATTGACAAGTGTATTCGTTCGTACTCACTTACTCACAGTGCCCCTGTGTGAAAGTTTAACCTCTGTGGATCGAGTCTTACAGTACCACTGTAGATAAAGGAGACAGCTGCATCGTTGTGTACATAAGTGTATTCTTGTTGATTTTGCACGCCCTGACAAGTGACTAATGATGTCACCATATGGATATGGTCACGTGATAGTTTTGAAAATTATTCTGTACCAAACAAAACTTTTTCATGTTTCTATTTGCAATAATAGTCACTATACCACAAACTTTTAAATTATACCATTTTTAAAAATAATTTTTTTTTATACCTACAATTCCCTATTCTACACCCTGTATAAAAAATAGTTGAAATATAGGACAAAGTCTGTACAGTGCAATACATAATAAATTATGGAACTTCAATAACATTCAAACCTATTCAGATTTCTTTAAAATATTGGAAGGAATCTTCAATGCTTACCCTACCTACAGGATCCGTAATATTGTGCAACAAAACATATTTTGAAATATTATCACATTTGTGCTACTACTTATCTTGATTACGAAAGTATTTTTAATACTCCACTCATAATTAATTTTTGCTTAATGTATCATAACTTACAGAATCAAACTTTAATAAATATAAAAATAAACTTACAGGATCAAACATATCGGATTGACTAAGTTCAGTCTTAAAATCTGCACTACCAGCAAGGATAAGACCAGCAATATTTGGTTTATCATTTGTAATAAACAGCTGTGTAGCAACTTCAGCAACTTTCCTAACGTAATTATGTCGCTTTTCCATACGTAGACGTGCAAAACGTAAAGCAGATTGACCACCTCGCCCATGTTTCTTTGGCAGATCCACAGTAAATTTATGTAAAACTTCCCTAGTGTTTCCTTGCAGTGTACCAAACAAAGCACCATTACCATCCATTACAATAAAACCAAATTTGTTATCATCTGCTAGAAGCGCTGTTAAAGCTTCCGTGTGGAACTTATTGTCACATAAGTACAAAGAGGTATTTATTGGTTTAAACGGTTCAAAGTCGATATTCACTTTCTTTTCTTTACCCTCATCTGTAACGATGGTGCCACAATATATTACTAGACCATTCGGCGGCACTTTAGTATATAATTTCAGTCGATGCTGAACCGAGGTAATTGCACCAAGAACTGAGAGTCGATTCACTCGAGACTTTATGTTGGAGGCTGTGCCAAATTCATCCGCCAACATTTTGCTAACTCTAGATATTTGATCTTTCGGAGGAATGATGAGAGATATCATGCTTGTGCCATTACTGAAAAGATGTTACAATAAACCATTACTAAATTATTCAATATTTTAATTGAAACATTCGGGGAAATGAAGTGACGTGAATAACCGTATGGAAGTCAGGCATGTATAAGAGAAATTAACTAACCCCCTGGCCAACTCCAAGCTTTTTATGAGTTTCTTGATTTTCCATATTTCTACGTTGCGATCTGCAGAAGTTTCCTCGTTAGACATCACTACAGCTATTTACACTACTTTTAAATCTAAAACTGGTACTGAGAAACGTGTGTAACGTGTTGCAAAATGGCGCGTACAAATGTCTCGATTTGACTCACTTTTGTTCAGCAGGTAACTAACCTAACCACGGCAACCGGTTATAACCAGAATTTTTTGTCTAAAACTGGAATTTAATTTCTCTAAATATACATTCTCTCGTAATTAATGACATTTAATTCAAGTAAAAATTAATATTCACATTTTCAACTTGATTTAAATCGGTTTTGTTGAAAAATATTGAGAGGAATTTTTGAAAAAAAAAAAAAAGTAATTTTGAGTCATGTACATTCGTCATGTTACTGTCCTTGCGCAAGGAAAGTTTTATTCTTAACTTGAATTTGAATATACATTTTAGATAGTAACTTCAAAGGATATATCTAATTCAGAAAAAGGAAACAAGTTGAAACCAGAATCTCATGGACCAACGTCTCTGCTCTCTGCCTGAAACCGAATAAAAGTAGTTTTACAAAATGTTTCCAAAATACAAATACAGGCGCGGATCTAGGAGGAATTCTCGGGGGGGGTAAAATATTTTACAAAAATTAAATTTAATACAGCTGCCATAGCAACGCAGAAGATTTTTTCACACCAACAACAAAATTAGTGAAAACACATTAAATGGAAAAAACATAAAGGTCACTTTTATTTTAACAATGAATTCACATTTTCTTTGTGATGAATTAGCAAATCTATCAATAATTTTTTGTACATCCAGATTAAAATCTCGATGAATATGCAAAAGAGCTAAACCATTTAACCGCCCTTGTCCCATTCGCGAACGCATAACCATGTTTTTAATCGACGCAAAGCCGAGAAACTTCTCTCTGCGGTGGCGACACTTACGGGAATAGTACATAAAATGTTCAAAATACATTTTATAATTTGATACATTTTAAGGTCACATTTATTATACAACATAATAGCCGTATCAGAATTTTGATTTATTTCAGTTTCTTTAATCTCTAAAAAAGCAGTAAGCACATACTGCACTCTGCAGCTTAGCACAGAACCTGGAACCTGTGGTATTATTTTCTAAATTTAGGGAATGTTCGGGGGGGGTAATTACCCGTTTACCCTCCCCTTGTATCCGCGCCTGTACAAATACCATGCTCATATTAAATCAAACTTATTGATTAAATTTATATTCATTCTAATTAGAAATATTCTTCAAATAGTTAAATTAAAGAATACAGTACTTTACTTTAACATTACTAAAATGGTAAACGGAATTTCATAACCGACACCCTGTATATTACTTTATGATTACACGGCCAACTTCATTAATGACAGCAAAGCGTAAGCTGTCATTAATGAAGTTGGCCGTGATGATTAACTGCAGTTGCGCCATCTAGTAATAACAGTTTTGCATAATTCTTTTAATTTTGAGGTTAGTCGTCAAATTCAAAACAAATAATAAGTTTTTATATCTTTATTTATAAAATAGATAATTAATGGAGTTTTTTCGCAAGCACGGTAAATTCATTAAGATTTCAGGAATAGTAGTATTTACTTCAGGGTAAGTATCGTTACATAATGTAAACAAACATAGCTGCATAATTGCAAATCCTTGATTTTATCTCCAAACCTTGTTATTTTTCCATTTTTTCTACTTAATAGTTGCAGTTTTAGTCTGGGTTTAGCTACACAAATGGGTATTAATCTCAATTTAATAACTATTCGATTATAAAACCCTATACAGGCTGTCCGATATAACATGTGCATGAGTATCTCCACGACCTTTAAAAACTAGACCCAACAACTTATTTGAGTATTAAAATTATGCATAACAATTCAAATGAGAGTTTTCTTGTTTGTTTTAGCGTTAGTTGGATTATTACACAAATTAACAAAACATACCATACGTTAAACAATGTGCTTGATACGTCTGTGGTTCATTTCATGGAGCCTATGAAATATGCGGATAACACAAGTGAAACTGAAGATACAAATTATGTCTTAACAAATTGGATCAAAAATTTTGATGGTACAGAACAGAGTACAAAAAAAGGATGGATTTCATTGAAATTTGCATATGCAAGGCGCCTTCTAAATATGACCAATAGTGAAAACCATTTAGTAAGACGAAGGGCTGTGAAACAATTGGCCAAAGTTAGTTCATTAGATAACTGGCATTATTCTCTACTAGCTCATATAGTTAATGCCAAAACTGCTGTTGGCCTTGCACGAACTGAAAATGTAGATTCTCGATTTTTCTTTACACCTCCATTGAGATATCTTACTTACGATCACGATATGATTGTCAATAGTATGAAGGAGTTATTAATTGCTCTTAATAATAAATCGAAACATTCTTGCTTGACATATTTTATTAATAAAGCTTTTTATGATCAGGTGTGTAGTTATGAACAGTTTAATCAGGTTTTTTTAAATATCCCTTAATTTAAAGTACGGATTCTTTTAGGAAGCTGAAAGGTTGGTTGACCATGATTCTACCTCCACAGAATTAAGAAAGTTAATACAATCTGCTGACGATATCTTACCTTTATGTCTAGAATCATTACTTCATCATTCTACCGTAAAAGATTTTGCAAAAGATATAGTTTTAATGAATGGACTACCATTACTTCTGGAAATTCATAACCGATTTAAAAATAATATGCAAATCAATATGACTTTGTGTAATATAATTTCAAACATTTCCGCGTATCCCGAGTTGTTGGAAGAGATATACAAAACCGGTACCTACTGAATTTAAATTTTATCACCAGCTACGGTACTATCTGTTACTAATTTATTCTAGGATGGATAGGAATATTAGCACAATGGATAAAACAAAATGACATTCGAATTTCTGCATGTGCTGCAAAAACTTTAGCAAACTTAGATAGTGATGATGACTTTAATGCTGTCTATCCACATAGAGTGTACATCTTACATCCAATGTTTCGCTCTAATGAAAATATGAATGTCGATGTTGTATTTGTGCATGGGTTACTTGGTGGTGTCTTTTTTACATGGAGACAAAGGAATAGAAACGAAACCACTATGGGGTTTCTGGGTAAGAAGAAAAGAGGCGGTAAGGATCATTTTTGTATGATTGTTTTTTATTGTACCACCATACATTCCTGACCCTTAATCCTTATTCCACCTTTAAAGTCCTAAATGGCATATTATGAATTATTCAAGGTGTAGAATTGGATTACGCACCATAGTAGAGTTTTGTATAGAGAAAGAAATACTGAATCGGGACGTTTTATTGGTTTTGCATTCTAGTTTTACAAAAGGAAAAAAATGCAAAAATTGAGCGTATGAATTTAAAAATGGCGCACTTTTTTTAATTGCAGAACTAGTAGCTAGTAATCCAATTCTACACCCTATATATAATTTTTTAAATTAAATTTCTTAAACTATTAATATACGTATTTAGATAGCATCACTTCTGAGGCAAATACAAAATTTATGCAAAGTAGTGATCCTGCAGTCCAAGAATACATAGAAGATTTGAAGGCGCATCAAGAATTAGAATGGGAACAACTTGGTCGGGATTTCGAATTTGTTTTAAATGATGTTCCAGTTAATACAAATGAGAATGCAAGAGGACCATATACATGTTGTGGGTATGACAACTGAATATTGAAAAAATATTTTATGTGCTCAGAAATTTTCATACAATTGGCCAGGAATTAATTACCTTGCATGTGGCTCAGAGCTGCGCAATGGTTAAAATGGTATCCTGGGCCGGGAACTTTTTTTGACATTTATTTCAATATTCATATTAATTAATTATTTTGTGGTTCCAGTGATCACCAATGTGTTCGCCACGATACAAAGGATTCTGTATCGTATACACAATGTTGGCCAAAAGATTGGTTACCTGATGATTGTAAAAATTTACGGATAATTGGAGTAAACTATGACACTAGTTTGTCTATGTGGGCCCCCATGTGTCCACCTCAACATACTAAAACAACACTAGAAGAACGAAGTAATGAATTTATGACTAAACTCTTAAAGGCAGGTGTCGGTGAGCGACCTATTGTATGGGTTACACATTCAATGGGTGGTTTACTTGTGAAAAATATGCTGTGTAAAGGTAAGACTTTTTCATGTTATTCACAGTTGATTACCACAATATGTGAAATTACTTATAGCCTTGGAAAGTAATAACGAAGAACTTAAGAAAATGTGTACAAACACCAAAGGGATAGTATTTTATAGTACTCCTCATGTAGGTTCTCGGATAGCAAATTTGAGTCAACCCACTGCTTTAGTGTTATGGCCTTCTATTGAAATGCAAGAATTACGTGAAGGTAAGAATCATAATTAATATTTCTGTATACTTTAAAGGTTGTTTCAGGGTCTCCAGATCTTTTACAAATTCATAATAAATTTTTAAATTTGACAAAGAATGTTCCAATGAAAATTATTAGTTTTGTTGAAACAAAATCTACTATAGTAACAGCAATGAAATTTAATTTGTTGCTTGTTGAACCAAGATCCGCTAATCCCAGTGTTGGAGAATTTTTTGAAATTCCTCAGGATCATTTAGGAATATGTAAACCTGCAAACAGGTAAGCCTACTTTAATCATAAATCAATATTAATAAATAAAAGATCCACCCTGTATTATTCTGTTGAAGAGAACTCTTCAAATGAAACAATAGGCCCCACTAACTCTTTTTTCATTGATTTTTAAAATACTTTACTAATTTTTTTTTCTTCTACAGACAGTCCTTTTTGTACCAAAAAGTTCTAAACTTAATCAAAGAGGTTATAGAAGATGTAATAAGTCATGAAGATAATACCTAGAATGTAATTACCTAACTTATAATAAAAACATGTATTATTTTTTTGCCGTTTAAATTTTAATTTGAAGTCTCAAGCATTCTGAAATTGGTAGGTATTGGTTTAGCGAAAAATTTCGGTCTACATTTTTTATATTCTTTGCTTATTTTCGTCGTCGTCGACGACAGATCAACGCAGACGACGCTTTTAATTCAATTTTGGCGGTGTATAGAGTACCACGCCCATTTAACATTTTCAACCAATCAGATGAGCCCTTTTCACAAGTGCACTGCAGTTAATTCTGACAGGACAACACTGACAAGTTGTCAACCAAAATATAACCCCAAAGTTCTGAACAAATATAATTTGTTAAATTTAAAAATTATAATGGTATGTTATTAGAGTTATACAGTAATACAAACACAATTACTGATTATTGTTTCTATTTTATAGGATATAAGTTCGTTTTCAGAGGACAACTTTGATACTAAAGAATGGATAAACAATATTTTGAAATCCTTAGAGCAACAAGATAAAAAAGAGGTACCTAACATTGTATTTTCTGATTATTTTCAAATGCCTTATCTGTATGTAATAGGTTAATGTCTGAGTATAAAATCCCTGCCACTACATTGCAGGAGGAGCGATCACGCTCGATTCAATTGTACACCCTAACAAAACTTTGCGTCCATGTAATTCCAACCCCAGGGAAAGGCAATCAATCTTCTCCATTATAAGTTATTGTTTACAATCCTATATAAAAAGTTTCTTGCACACATTTACTTCTGTTTGACAAAGTTTACGATAATATTGTAAAGAGTAGTACTGAAAAGCGAGTAATAAATCACCCTGATGTATCATACTTGTAACTAATCTTCTAAAAAATATGCATGTTTTATTATTATCATTACTAATTGCATCAAAATTTATTCTTCAGAACTACACAATGTCTCTAGTTATGAAGCTACAACTTTACGTTCAACAAGTAAATTCTTCATTAGAACAGACAAGTCAGCAGGTTTTAGTTTCCCTACCAAAAATAATGAGGGATACTCAAAATTTACAACAAGAAGCTATGCTACTGAAAAATAAATTGGCTACAGTCAAAGAGGAAATCAATAAAATTGAACGAGATACTGGAAAATCGTTAAAATCTTTGGAAAAATTAGATCAAATCAAAACTCAACTTGGTGATGCAAAACAGGGCTTGCATGAAAGTGATAACTGGACAGTATTAGGTAGGTGCTAGTACCTAATATTATAAGTTTTGACTTAAATGTGTTTGATTAGTTTTTATTAACATTTCAATTTGCAGCAAATGATTTAGAAGAAGTGTTTGATTCAAGAAATATCGACACTATTGCTACGAAATTATTAGGCATGCAACAATCTTTGAAGTTGTTGGTAAATGTGGCTGATTATGAGGACAGAAAATTACAATTAGAAGGTCTTAAAAATCGTTTAGAAGCCATTGCAAGCCCAAATGTTGTCCAGGCTTTCACATCTAATAATACAGGTAACATTTTATTATTCAAATGATACAATGCTGTCCTTAGTAGCATTTAATATATGGGATCCGGTCTAGGACATTAAAGTGCCGCCGTAAGGACAATCGGTCGCGAGCTGTAGACATGGTATAGGGTTCATTATTCTGTACCCCAATAAAAAAGCATGATCTAGGCAGCTGTTTTTTTTTGTAGCCAATTTAAATACGAGCACAGCCAACTGATATTAAAAACAATAATGCGAATTTTTTCTTAACAGTTTATTAATGTTTAATTTTTGCAGAGGAATCAGTTGTGTACGTAGGTATATTTTCATCGATTGGCCGCCTTCCTCAGCTTGTTAAATATTATCACAAGTGTCAGAAAGACGTACTCCTAAAAAAATGGCGTAATCAATTAGAAATCGAACAAGATGAATCGATTGTTCAATGGATACATAACTATTACGACATTCTTTTGTCAAATTGGCATACACAGTGCAAGTGGTTTAATCAGGTGTTCCTTAATCATCCCACTAGCGATATTCTAATTAATATCTATGTGGATGTACTGACAAGTTTAGATCCAAGCCTTCCCGAGTGTACAGATGCAGCCTTAAAACAAGTTAGCGATAAGTTGGGATTATTGTATGAAATCAAACAAATCACTAAACAATTTGCAATGAATTTGGTCACTATTATTGATGGTTCAGGTACGTACTAAGAACAGAACAACCCATATTATACTTTGATATATAAATTGTATTTTAAGTCAGATATCAGTTTCCTTTCATTTCTGACATACGGACTCATCAACGAGTTAAGTCTGTCTAACCACTGTTGCATGGGCCTAACTAGTGGCCGGAATTATTACCGGCCGCAAGTTTCTGACCAATCAGAATCACTTAGTTTCAAGCCAAGCGGGGCTTAATCTCCAAATATCAAAAAAAATTTTTTAACTCGATTCATGGACTTATAGTGCAACTTTTATTTCCCTCACTGTAATTCCAATAATGCAGTTGAGTTAACTAATCCAAATTATTTTAGGGAAAATTAATAAAGAAAAATTCTTACCATTACTTCAAGCTGTTTATAACCCATTAGTAGTGTATATTACAAAATATGCTGCATACGAACAAGCACACCTTATACAGCAGTTATCCACAATAAAGTGTATTAAAGAAGAACTTCCTGACACAATTCAAGCATTAGGGCTCTCAATACCATCAGTGATTGACAAAGCAAGGGAAGCAAAAAAACGGTGCAGAGAAATTACTGAAAATTGCGGATACTGTGGTCTCTTAATAGCTTTAAGAGCATTCTTCCTTGGTTATGCTGATCAATATAAAATTGCATTGAGACAAATTGATAGAAGTCGAGGAAGTGAAGAAGATTGGAATTTATTCCAGCTGTGTTTGTCATTGTTGCAAAATGCCGGTGAAGTATTAGTAAATCTGCAACAACTAGAAAAGGATTTAACTGCTACAGTCTTAGAATTAAATCAGACAGACACTATAATTGAATATAAACACTTATTATTAAATGCCACAGAAAGAAAAGAATATGAATCCCTAGTAAAATGTGTTACAGAAGGAACTCAATTATCTTTGTTAGATCATGTAACAGTAGAGTATAGCAAGTTATGTTCAGATATACATCACACCATGTACCAAGTGGTATTTGCTCCCATATCTGTACAGTTGACTTTTGTTCAAAATCCTAAAATTTGGGCGCAAATTAATGATTCCCTTTTGGGTAATGCAGATTTACCTGATTATAGTTTTTCTCCACAGGAGTATATTACTCAGGTGATTATTTCTTAAAATTTAAAGTACACTTGGGAACCGGAACGGATATGTCCAGTGTCTTAACTCTATACAGGGTGTTTCAAATTCGAGAACAACCATAGTGATGGTGATGTCGTTTATTATAAGAGATAGAGGGTAGGTTTAAATTTAGCGCTTTTTCAGAATTTTGTGAATAACAATATGCCGCAAAGAAAAAAAGTGCCAAATTTAAACCTATCCTCTATCTCTTATAATAAACGAGATACCCATGGTTGTCCTCGAATTTGAAACACCATGTATAAAATAATTTTTGTTGTAGATTGGACAGTATTTGATGACACTTCCTCAACATTTAGAACCATTTTTATTTAGAGAAAACCCATCCTTAACATGTGCATTAAAAGCAGTTGATCAGGAATACAATAATGCCAGCGATGTAGAGGGAGCATTAGCCGATGTTTTACTGGGTATTATTGCTCGAGGAACTTGTCAAGCGTACTGTGATCAAATATTAAGCATATGCGAACTTAGCCATTCTGCTAGCAGACAATTGGCACATGATATAGGTAAATTATTTTTAGTACCAATTTTATTTAACAATAAGAAAACAGTATTAGTTCAACGTTTAGTAGGTAACATATTATTGCTTGGCTTTCTTTAGGATACTTGGGTAACGTATTAGAAGACTTGGGATTATCATTGACTGACAGTGTAGAACAGTTGATGATGCTGTTAAAATTACCTTCAGATCAATATCAGAACCAAAGTTCAGGATATCCTGCTAGATATGTGGCTGCAGTTAGACAAATGCGAAATATCACTTCCTTAGATAGATATCAGCAAAAAGTGCCCATGTAATTTTTTTAATCTTGGAAAAATAGTAATGTGTAAGATAATTATTACACCATGTTTATGTTGTACAAAGCAGGTTAATTTTATAATATTAAGAGTAAAATTTTAATAAACAATATAATAATCTTAAGTATCTGATAATTTTCTAGGAACTGACCATCATCAGAGTTTTTTTAACGCTTTGTTTCCTTTGATACTTGAAATCTGCGAGTATGAATTTCAAATTTTACTTCCTAGTCAGAGATATAGGGAGTCAGATAAAAAAGGTTTTTAGAAATTGGAAGTTTAATTAATAAATCTGCATCTATTAAATTTACAAACAAGCTGAAAGTTTCTATAAACATAATTTTTACTGGAATAAATGGTGCATTTTGAAATCCTTTAGACTCCTCTTTTGTACTGGTCAATTTTTTGTGAAGAGTAATAATTTTTTGTGAAGAGTAATAATTTTTTGTGAAGAGTAATAATTTTTTGTGAAGAGTAATAAATATTAGTATGAGCATATTATTTATTATTTAGCATTCAATATCAAGACTTACAAGCACAATACTTGGCTCACATTTCTTTAAACAATTAAGAAGAAACTTCCTCGAAGTTTCCTTACTTAAAAAAATATTTACAAATTTTTTATTTTAATATATTTTACAATTATCATAAAAAACTTACACTTATTTCATTAGCATCCTTCAGGAGACCATAATTTAAAAGTTCTATCATAAGAAGCAGTAGCAATATATTGATTATCTGGTGATATATCAACACACATCACTTTTCCATCATGTCCTGATAAGGTCTTAAGTGGCTGCCACGTTCGGTTGGTCCATAGTTTAACAGTTGTATCATATGATGCTGTAACTAAATAATCTGAACCATCTCTTTGAAATTTTACATCCGATATTAAATTAGTATGAGCAGGAATAGTATAAACTACAGCACGTTTTCTTAAATCCCATATTTTACAAGTGTTATCTTCACTAGCAGTTGTTATTTGATAACCATTTGGTGAAAAGTCTATTCCAAATATGGATTTCAAGTGTCCTTCCATAAACATGATGCAACGCCCTGTTCGTAAATCCCATACACGACCAAATGCATCTAGGCCACTGTAAATCAAGATTATTATCTCAAAATTATTCTGCACTAATTACAAGTTTAAAAGTATTTCGAGGTACTCACCCTGTGGCGCATACTGAACCATCTACTTGAAAACTGATACAATGCACTGGTTTTCCATGTCCTTCCTGATGTAATACCTCTGTTCCCTGTTGAAGGTCCCATAATCGCCAAGAGCAATCGTAGCAGCATGTGCCTAGAAACCGTCCTGATGGATGAAATCCTATTTTGGATACTCTGTGTGGCATATGACCTTTAATGTCTGCAATTGGCTCTTCACTAAAAAACGGTCATATGAAATGGTTATTTAGAAATGTAGGGTTGCTAAATAATTACCTTTTAAAATCCCATAATTTTACTGAACCATCAAAAGCACAAGTAACCATATTACAAATGTTTTCATCTTGACTGATGGTAGCCTTAGGATGAAATATTATGGCTCCTATGTTACAGTTATGTCCTCTTAATGTTTGTTTCAATTCACAGTCTGGTACCGTCCATATCTTACACAATCCACTCCTTAACCAATGAACAATTTAATTTGTAGGTTTTATAAGTATTTTACCAAACCATGCTTAGTTGCTAATTAATATAAATATATATAAAGATTGTTCTAGTATAATTTATTACTATTTAGACTTCACTTACCATGCTCCGGTTGCCAACAGCTGTGAATTTGGACTAAACTCGCAATATGAAATCGGTCGGGTATCTCCTATTTGACTACTATGAATAGACAGTATTTGTAATTTCTTCTGAAGTTCTTGGGTTTTGGCAGTTCTAGAAGCAGTGGGTAAATCCCGCATTCTTCTAGCTTCTTCCAAGCGATCTTTAGCTCTTGGTAAAGAATACTCAGCTATCCAAAGCCGAGCAATGCGTAATGTGTCTGGACCTTCATGGTACCATGTACTTTCTTGATCTTTTTCAAGTTGTTTCTTTTCATCTTCTACTTCTCTTCTTATAATCACATCTTCTCCAATACTAACAAAAACAAAGTTTTGGTAAAAGTTTATGCTAATACAGAATATTGTTTTGGAAACGAGATAAAATTAAAAGGTAACTGATTATTTAATATTGGCCTGGTGTGAACTTATTCTCTGGAATTAAGTTTCAGTCATAGCACCAGAAATAAGTCAAAATGAAATAAAAAGAAGAATTTAGATGCGACTTTCAACACAATCTACAGAGAAAAAAATTGACAGGAGAACATTGCCATTTTATTATTCACTTCTAAATGGGACAAATGTGAAAAAAAATAATTATTATATACTTAATAGAATAAAATAAATCCAATAGAGAAATTAGGAAAATAATAAGTGGATGTTCTTTAGTTTCTCAACGGTTAATGTAAGATATAGTAGCTGATCAAGTTGACAAAATTTTAAATCACAGAGATGTACGACTATTACTAAAAAATGAAAGTGAAAGCGAAACAAGTTTAACATGTTCAAAAGTGATTGCAGAGGATAGATTACCTAAGATAAGGAATAAAATAAAATAAATTTAATGCAAACAATAAAACATGGTAATGGTAGATACTGTAATGAGGTACGGCTGAATGATACTTGGCAGCCACCATAGTTTCAAGATATTACAGTTTGGAGAACTTCCAAATTTTTAATTTGAAAAATACATTTTATGTCTAGCGTGCCATGCCTTACTGGATGTTGTTCATATCATTGCCGCTTATTTTTCTTAAACTGCTTTAACATAATAAAACGTGACTATTATTTTACGCAGAATTTAATCCCGAGTTGAAACATGCAAAAATATACAGGGTGCTACATTTGAAATAAGAAGTTGGGGGGGGGGTCATTTCCAGCAAAAGTAAAAGTTTAAGTTATGATAATTGGACCGACAAATTCCTACTCGTGAAGCACATCAATAAATGCACATTAAAATACACTTTGGAATACGTTTTGAATGAAATTCCCTTGGGCATCAATATTGGGCGATTTTTTTGAATTGTATAGGAGACTTTTGTGAAGCCATTTATTTCTTATTAATTTATTTCGATTGTTTGTATGCACAATAAAATGAATACCTACCTACAAACACTAAATTTTTAGATCATTGATCATTAAAGTGGAGTTCATTTAAAGTCACTAAGAACAGAACCGGAGCAGAACAGGCTTTACTTGAACAGACACATGATTTGAGAGAGGTTCGATTGGCTGGAGTCAACCTCCAACTGTTCTGTTCCACTGTAATAAACGAACGCAAAACGGAGTTAAAAGTGTCAAAAAGTGCACTTGGGAGGGCAAACACGAACACACATTTAGTTACCTAAATTTATTTTATATTTGTTAAAGTTAAGTTACCAAGAAGATTTTATTATACAACCAATACGTTCCAACAAATTTATAATCAATTGAGGATTAGCAAATAAGCAATAACATGGCATTTAGTTCTGCGTTATATTATAAAACCTACTTACCAAGACAAAATATCTCGTAATCGATTTCTTCGATCTGCTGGCCCTTCACCAAAAAGGCATATAGGTTCCCCTAATTGTCTTAAATTTCTTTTGACTTCAGCATCATCAGTAGAAACGTTTATAGACCTAGCCTTTTTTCTACGTTCAAATTCTTCCAATAACGCTTGCTTTTCCTTGGATATTGAATCCTCAAGTTCCATATACTCTATAAAAATAGGGATTTAAAAGTTATAAGTTGTAAATTTTATAATAATTACCATTAGAAACGTGTATTTGTGGAGCAGTTTGAGGGGTTTCTGTTGGAGATGCATCTTCATTATTTTCTTCGTTTGCTGCTTCAATTCTTGCCTTTTCTCCATCTTCTAACGAACCGTAATGAATCGTTCGTGGTTTCTTAACGTAGGTAATTTCATCGTCATCCGACATTTTTAATTATTTCTCGATTCGTAACAATTTTTACGCTGTTGTGAGTAAACAGAACACACACGCACAAATACACACACGCGTATCAACTTAACCTCAAACTCAATGAAACGAACCAAAACAAATGACAAAAGTCAGAAACGGAAAATGTAATTTTTCTAATTGCAGCCATAATATGGAATTAAAAGTCACTAAGTATTGGTATTTCTTCGGTTGTTTTTCAGAATCAGCGAGTCACGAATGCTTTCACATTTTTGTTTTCAGTAAACGTTCAAATATGTTTCGAACTCACAATCGTAGTACAACTCGTGGGAATATCTTTGCCAAATTGGAATTAAAGTCTAAATCCTTATTCATCGGGCATTTACGTGCACAAGTTTTAAGATTTGTGTGAAATATAAATTAAAAAGAAATGCAAGGTCAAGTAAAAACGTAAGACATTCCTTGAATTCTTGATATGGACTGTACTGAGAAATTCGTTCTTAAATTTTAAATATTTAGGTAAATAAGAGTCAAAAGAATAAATTAAACGGGTCGGTGTAAACGTGTTTGAGAATTGTTTTGAAACGAGAATAGTAAATTTTCTAAATTGGTGAGATCATTGAACTTGACGCGTTTTCTGTTTCTTTTCCCAGGACGTAAAAAATTCCCAAGTTTATAAAAATAAATATGAAAGGCCTTAGTACAGTCAACTCAATTTTTGACCCCCTTTTGATCTGCGTTTCTTGCTCCTCGATTCCGTTAGTTTAGCCTAATAAGTTGGTTGTTTTTAGAATTTCTTCCGCGTTTGCGTTTTGACAAGTGCACGAATAAAAAGTTGAAAAATATAGAATTCCAAGATTTAATATTCGTGAAATTTTAAGACGTAAGGATATTGATTTAGCCTTTAAGGCTTGGCCCGGCGAATTTTACGGACTATACATGGTTTATAGGGGTCTTACGTGGTTTCTATTGGCTCACTGATTCATAAAAAACTAATAGGGACACATTTTTTGTTGGAAATTTCCAAATGACTGAACAGTACGTACGCGTCTCCAAATTTTTAGAAGAGGCAGTGCGAAATATTTAGTGAAAACTGTAAATTACAACTGTGAAAGTGCTCTTACGGTGTGTTTGCGAGTGTTGTGCAAATCAAAACATGGAATTTCGAAAGAATTGAAAAATGTGCAAGTATTGATTATTTCAAGTATTTTGAAGTTGTAAAAAGGTGACTCACATTTTTTTTGTAAACAGATAAGGCGTGTTTCGCCTTAACACAACTTACAGTGGAGTTTTGTGCTGTGTGTTTGTTTTAAGTTTTCATTATAACCAAGAAAACCCAAACACAACAAAATGCTACCTCAACAGTATTGTTTACGTTGGAGATATCATCATTCAAATTTACAAACGATGTTCTCCCAATTATTGGAACGAGAAGCCTTCTGCGATGTTACATTGGCCTGCGAAGGAAAGACTCTCAAGGCACATAAAATAGTCCTCTCTGCCTGCAGTACATATTTTGACACCATATTATCACAATACGAAGAAAAAGATCCCATACTAATTATGAAAGATGTTAAATATGTAGATATTAAATGCTTAGTCGAATTCATGTACAAAGGAGAAATCAACGTAGATCACGTACGTATTCTTTAACCATAAGTATTTATAAATTCTCTTCGTCTGTATGTTTTAAAGATATTAAGTATGGGTTCGGATATTATTCCCAATATGTATTTAGTTCGATAGATTATGCCAGCCACTTGTTTACGATGGTCTTTAAGTTAACCTCACTTTTAAATTTATACACAACTAACAACAGTAATGTAACCTGGATTATTCTGAATATCCTGTTATTTTATTACTATTTCAATTAGAAGTTACTATAGTACAATTCCTAAAAGTTATCAGGGTGTTTTCCAAAACTACGTAATTTTCCTATTCGTTTCGTTGCCACTGTTACATTCATCCTCTTGCAACCTCATTCTTTTCCTGACATACATAATTCTAATGAGTTAACATAATGCTAATTATTACCAATAATATTATTTTAGTTTAAGAGAAATATGGTATTGAAGAAAAACAAGTGATAGTTAAATATGGGGACCCTTTAAATATTTACGAAACAAAAGGGGTTGCAAATTGCAACATGATGTCTTGATATTTTATGTAACTTTTAATTCTCAAAGCATTCTTTGGTTAGTTAAAGTAGCAAATTTCATTTGATTCGTTTTCTTTTTTAAATTTTCTCCAATATTACATTATCTATAAGGAAATTTAAAAATGTTGATCATCTAATGAGATCTTTGACCTTGATTAACAAGACTTGTCAATACTCTCCTTATTACCTATAAATATACTTCACACTATAATATGAAACTTACCTATACCTTATATTGCTTATTTTTTATTAATCCAATGATAACGAGGTAGCAATTAACGTAGTGATCTTTTCAAAAATTATAATCGAAAACTAGAAAATTTTGTTGTTAGGTACCAAATTGTTTTGTAGAAGTTAAAAGTACCTAGGTATCTTGTCTCGATGTTGTTCAAGATAGCTTAAAGAAAAAGTTCTAGTAGGTAGTACCTACCTATTACATTGCAGAAGTGAAATTAGTTTCTTGAACAAATTACTTATCTATTAACAATTAGGTCAACAAATAATGTACTACCATGTACTACCTACTACTGGAATATGTAGTGAAAAAAATTTGTTAAAGCAAACCCTCGAGCAAACCTATTCAGTCAATGATCTTATGATTAAGGGGATATTATTTAAAAAATATTTTCGATTTCCACTGTTTAGAATTATTTCAAGACATGATGTTGTTTGCAAATCTTTTCGGTGAAAGTTCAGTGAAACTACTTTATCACAGCAGGGTTCACAGCAACCTAGAACACCTGAACATTTCAGGAAATTTAGAATGGATTTAGGGAAATCGTAAATTTTACCACGGAATTTATCTCATGTACCTAGAAAAAAGACCTGAAACATATTAAAAAGTTAAATATAATTTAAATAGTTTTAGCATTTCCATTGTGCCTTACTCGTTAAACAAACCTACCCCTAAGCAAATTTAACCTGAAATGTTTTGCGTATACGTAAATATTTCCCTACGAGGCATATTAAACATACCATGTTTTTCCAATTTTTATGTAAAGCAGTTCAAAACATCTTCAAAGGAGTAAACCACAGTAAAAAAAAAATAGCGTACACACTAAACTACCCAATGTAAAAGACTACCCAGACTTCTTTAGATTACCTAGAGTTGCTCGAACTTCCCACCCAGAGAGTACCCAGATTTCTCAGAGACTCCAGATTTCTCAGAGACTACTCAGACGTCCTAGAGACTAGTACTCAGACTTCCCATGGACTACCCAGACTTCCCAGGGACTAACCAAACTTCCCACTCAGAGACTTCACAGAATTATCAGAGACTACCCAGCTTTCCCAGGGACTACCTAAATTTGCTAGGGACTTCCTCAGACTACCCAGACTTTCCAGGGACTACCCAAACGTCCTAGGGATTTCCTCAGACTTCTCAAAGAGAGCTCAATTTGTTCGTCTCTATATCTAATATTTTTCAAGACTAGATTTATTAGCACCTATGTTCCAAATTTCAAAAGAATGTTCTCATTTATTATAACTACTGGATTTTGTAAATCCCCTACGATTTCAAGGAGTTCTGTTTTTCAAATTTCAGGAATTCTATTTAGGTGTATAAAATAAAGTTGGCAACTACTAATTTTTTTTAAACACCCACCTAGTTTATCAACCAAATCTCCGTACTAAAGGGTCACTTTATAAATAGCAAGTTATAATATCAAATTTACAGAAACACATTAAATGGAAATAAGGTAGCTTTCTTGTTCATTCCATTTTCTGTTCCACTTTATTCAACACTACTCGACACTACTGCTCTCAATATTAACCAAAATATGAAAAAATGCCTTAAACAAAAATTGGAAACAGAAAGGGTATTAAATAAGGGACATACAAAAGGGGTAAACCACCTGGGAAGTTTGGTGTACATAGTCTGGGTAGTTTTTGGAAAGTCTGAGTAGTCCCTAGCAAGTCTGGGTTATCCCTGTAAGAATAAAATTATTAGTTTGCAGTATTAGTTTTGTAAATTTTGATACTAATACAGATGTTTGAACTGTCTTCCCTTCCCTTGGTAGCAAGGTCCTGGTTTTCCTCTTTCAAAATAAAATAGTAACTGTGACTATTCTAACATCTTCCCATCCACTTACTATTACACCGATGTTGCACCTGTCCAGTTATATAGGGTAGTCCCTGGGTGTGGATAGTCTCTGTCTGGGGAGTCTGAGGAAGTCCCTGGGAAGTCTGGGTACGGATAGTCTTTCAAATTAGGTGGTTAAGTGTCCCAACACAATTTTTTGCCGTCATGCACCCCTTGATATTGAGTATAGAACTCCAAAATCAAAGCTAACATTTCTTAGGTTTTATATTTTATAGAATTGTCTTAATCGTCATTGAAATATTGTATACCTTTCCTACCTGTTGCACTTCTGAAATTCAGTACCTATACACGTACACGTAGATTGTTTTGGAAAATTTAAGCTTTCTCTGCAGGTAGAAAATCCTAATTCTTAATAAAGAATAAATATCAGGATTAGAAATTTTTTCAATTTATTCAACAGTTTTATTACTGATAGGAGGTTTATGGTATTATAAGTTTGCACATTTGTTTTGCAATTGGCTATGAACTAATTGATTTCACTAAAATATTTGTTTGTGACAATTATTTAAAAAAAAAACATGTGAGAGGAGGCTCAAAAGGAAAATCAACTTATTTTTTAGATACAAGAATATGTAAGGGCAAGGATGTAAGGGTACATTTCTTTTGTTCCTTCCATTTCATTCGAGAATATTATTTTTGGCATCTACATTCTTTTAATTCCATGCTTATACCTTTGTCCACAAAATTCACATCAATTTATATTCTTTTATTAACATTCGAGTTTCAATTTTCAACTGCACATTGCGCGATAAATCACAATTTGATACAACCAGAGATGATAAGAGGTATAATGTGATATCGTGTAGTAGCTATGTGGATTGTAATATTGTATTAAAAGATAATTTTAAAAATATAAATACCTAACATTTTTTTCAAGTATGACAAAGACATGGGAAACTATTTTGTCTCCCGGTTTTCTTTTATTTTTTTTACAGTAGGTACTCCATATTAACAAATTTTGAGTAAGCCCTGGCGGTTAATAGTAGTAGATTATATTACTAGGACTAGAAAGAGTTCATTTTGTGTTGAGCTCATATGTTGCGGTCGAGGCGCTCGCGCCGAAGCTGTGCAAGATGATCGATAAGCGAGCTGTAGCGTAAAAAATTTAATAAGTAACATGGAATGTATCAACTATTAACATCCCTTGCAGGTTACAAGCCTCGGCTACGCTTCGCTTTGTATTCCTACCTCACATGTTAATACGTCCTTACATTCCTTGTTACTTAAATAACTATTAAATATGTATGTAGTTTATTTAAATTTACTGTGTAGTAATAGTAACAGTTAATTATTTCAGTGTCATTTGGCTACATTATTAAAAACTGCAGAGGAGCTTCGCATCAAAGGTCTTGCAGAGGTTTCATGGAGGGACGAAGAAAGTAATAATGACACAGGTATGAATGGTGTACAATCAGCATTACCACATGTATCAACAGTTATGGATAGTCCGAAAAATGAACCACCTAACAAACGAAAAAGAGGACGACCTCCTATAGACGACTATGAACAAGCATTTACAGCTCCAAAAATTGCCAGTGTTACTGGAAATGCTGAGGAGGGTTACTCAAATGATGCAATGTCTAGTAGTGATCAGGATCTATCAATTTGGGAGGAAGAATCTGCAGCAAATGAAAACGAACATGGGGATCTTGATGAACTACCAGTTAAAGTTAAATCTGAAATTGTGAGTAATGATTTATCTTTTAGTTTTATGAAAATTAAAATAATTATAGTCGTATATTTTATTCTGGTCACTATGGGAAATTTTTAATCAAAATCTCATGCTATGAGCAAGAGTATAGCACATAGTAAACGAAGTTCAATGAATTGCATTATATTTCCAAAAAGATGAAAAGTTTATTCCCAAATTTTATAACAAATGCAAAATTTCTGTTTGATGTTATTCAGAATATTTTGTTAATTATATTTACTTACACCCTTTGGGTGTCGAAGTTTCTTATGTATTCATGCTTTACTTCCTCGTTTTGTTTCTATCTTGTGTGTGTTCTTTTGCCTGGATGGAAGTTTTGCCCTTCTTTTTTAGTATTTTTCATGTTTATTTTCGTCTTCCCTTACTTTCTTGGTTTGCTTTCCTCTTGGTCCATTCAGCATTAATTATACTATTTATTTTTTTTAATTCTGTCAAGATCCATGTTAAAATCCAGTTAGGATATTATATATCCTGATATGGAATTTACATACTACTTTTTGTTCGCGTGATTTTATTTAATAACAAAATTTTCTTTGTGGTATAAAATTCAAAATAAGATAAGCTTATCAAATAATAATTTTTTTTAACATTCATGGAAATAAGTAGTTGTTATCTGCTTAAAGGTCAATATTGTTTTTTTATAGCTAGCTAAGAGGAATTGTAATATATTGACCAAAAATTGTTAATTCCCTATTTAGTGTAGCTTATCAAATGAATAATTATTTGCATGTCTGATTCTCAATTTTTTTTATCCACATTTTTGACTTTATTTTAAATTTGAAACTTTAAAGGAGTCTTATAAACAATAATATGTTATTAAAGTTCATTAAAATCGAAATGTTACATAAAATTTAAAGTCTGTATAGCTTTTTCAACCTGTAGGTCCCTAATAACATTTTTCTAATCTATGTTTATTTTATTGAGTATTATTTATACACCTTTAAAATATTTGACTTTAGTTTCTAAACACCTTGTATAGGGATCTATTTTTATATATTATAATTTTTTTATTTGTTTTTGCAGCATGATGACGATCTTATAGTGGATGATGGTATGGATTCAGTATCAGATCATAAATATGATACGCCCTCAGGTAGCCAAGGTAAAGGAAATAATACTCCAAAGCAGTCCAGTAATTCTTCCAATTCGGCTAGCACCTCATCTCTTACTGCAGCTATAGAGAAAGAGTGGCCAGATGTCATCAAAATGAATGATTATTTAAGCACCGGTCGACGTCAACAGTTTTGGGAAGAACCATTTACTAAACGTGTTATGGATGCAATTAAAACAAAGAATCTGGAAATGAAAATTGCTGCAGAACTGCTAGGTGTTTCTTATGGTACTCTTTATGGCCGATACCGAGATGCTTATGGTTGCCTAAAACATCCGTACAGGTATATTATTCTACTGTTTTATTTTTTTGTTGCTGGTTTTGTTCATTTGGTAATGCATGGATATATTAACCTTTTAGTAGATGCACAATAGTTTTAAATAATTTTGAAATTAATCAAATAAATGACACATCATTGTTCCAAGTGAGTAAGTGTAAAGCTTCTCAGAGATAAACAGATGTTCACAAAATTTTAATGCATATCAGTTTTTTCCTTCTTTAGTAAGAGGAGTGCGGAGGTAGTCTGGCATCCTCCTTGGGTGCCCCACTGACCTCAACTATATATTCAAAATTTTGAAAAATGAACTAATTTGTAAATCTCCATAATTTTATATTAAATTATCTCTAAATTCAAAGCACATCCTAAATATTTAAGAAAATATACATTTACTAAATGGTTAATTAAATTTATTTTTTACTGAATGCTGTAGCCTACATTTTTGAGCTTCTTATTTGATTCTTTTGTTAAAAATACTTGTTAGCATGAAATTTTTATTTTAAGTAATTTTCTCAGCTGCAGAACTAAAGATTATTTTGTCTGAGCTATTTTAATCTTCAAGGTGAAAAGATAACTTTAACAAAAAGTTTGTGGTAATATGACTTCTGCATTTTTATCAGTTAGGTGTTGCTTGTTGCTATCTTGGAAGCATGTTTAAATATACCAGATAATGATATCATTCTTGTAAGCTGAGGGGTTAGTCATAAGCATAACCAACCTCTTTATATTGAGCTTCTGAATCATTCTTTGGTTTAATTTCAACATAACGCATATTGTAGTTAGAAGAATGTTGTTTATAAACATGTAGAAAAAATATTTATAAGCAGTTGATAATTGTTTAAAAAATGTATGGCTTTTTATATTGTCTTTTTATGATTGAACAAATATTGCAAAATTTCCATGCAAACTTTTAAATTCAAAATACTTGCATTAGTGATGGTTCTAAACAATTTTTAGTTTAATTATGAATGCACCACGTGTTTTATGTATTTTTCACTACTGGACCCTGGAATATACCACTTACTTTTTATACACCATTGTGTTTGTAATTTTATTAAAAAAATTGGTTTAGTCGTATTTAAATGTTTCTGTCTATTTGAAAGCTTGCTCATGTAGAGAGAGATAACTAGACAAAATTGCTTTAAGTACCCGAAAATGTGAGTGGTGCACTAGATAGATAGATAGATAGATATTTATTCAGCCTTGTTAACAATTGTCCATGTTATGGCATTGTCATATTATACAGAATTAATTATAACAAAACATAATATAGAAAAAAAATACACAAAAAATGATCACACAAAAGTACAAATACGAAACAAACGCAGTCAGTTAAAAAACTTTTGTAAAGAGTAGAAACTCCTATCAACTAAAAACTCCTTTAATTGTTTTTTAAATGCAACGATAGACTTACACTGCTTTACAAAATTCCGTAGTTTGTTGAACACTTGACTGCAAGAACACATAGGACCCTTTTCATGCATTGTTAAATTATGCTTTGATATAAAAGTGCTTTTTCGTCTTTGCCTTTTTCTGGTCTCGGCGTTGCCTCGACCAGAAAACTCAAACGAAAAATATTCACTTTTTGGCCATGATACAAAAATAACTATTTCTTGATTTTTTAATTAAATAAACAAAGTACACAATAATTTCAAAATTCTGCACACAGTAGTGTTTCGTTTGTTTTTTTTCAAGTGTGCCATGGAAATTAACCGGAATGTTAAAATTTTATGGACAAAATGATTCGTACAGTAGTTACTAAGCAAAAACCCGAAACGTCAGCCAATAGGATTTCATTTTTCGCGATAAACGCGGACCATCATTTTTTATCACTATAAAAATGCCCCTTCCTGTTTAAAAAGACTGATTTCTGTGATAAAAAAATCCCGTTGCTACAGTGTTGTTTACTTGTTGGTAGGGTGTTGTTTACTAACAGTTTCTTTGTTTATTATTTTTTGATTACATATTCGGAATTTTGTCTTGTTAAATATAACTCGACCTTGTATTTTTCTTATGGCTAATTTCAGCAGTAGTGCCCTTAACATTCATGCTATAAGGTAAGGCACTCAAGCACAATACAAAACCAAAAAAACAATCGTGCTAACGCACTCGTTTTTTAAAATCTATTGTGCTCTCGTGCTTTTGCTAGCAACAATGTTTCTGAAACTACTACTGAAATTTTCCGATAAAAATCCAAGGTCGTGTTATATTGTAGGTATATGAAAAAATGTTTAAATTCAACTACAAAACATATTTACAAAATATTGCTCAAATTTACCGCCACTGGTTGATAACACAACTGAGCGCACGGCTGTCTATTGTCTGTACCAGACTTCGAATTCAGTGTTAGTCTTATGGAGGCCGGCATTGCCAAACCTACTTCTCAGTTGGGTGGAATTCAGTACCTGCTCAGTTGCTTTAACAAGAGCCCCAGGGTAACCACAAGTGGCAACGCCGTGCAATATTTTCCCATAAGAATTACATTACCCTATGCTGCCAACACTGAATTTGAAGTCTGGTACAGACAATAGATGCAACATAAAACAAGTTAAAAAAATCCGCGTATCAAAAAACAAATGAAACACACTACTATATGGAGAATTTCACCCTGAATCCAAATATCTAAAAATATACAGGGTGTTCCATTTAAAATAAAAAGGTTGAACACCCATAGCTAGAAGTAGTTGATAGATATTTAGGAAAGGGTGATGTGAAAAGGTAGCATTTGCCTTACCATTTAAAGTTATGTATAGTTTGTAGGGTCCAAAATTTTAAATAACGAAGTTATGGCTTGAGGCGATTGTTAGGTAACAGCCTGTATATTATTTATATCATGAAATTTAGGGCATGCTTTCCAAGATCGCGATATTAAAAGAATCTTTCAAAAATCCAGTTTATATGTCTGTGATCGATGCGATCCATAAAATATACTACACTAAATTACATTTATATATCTGTACCCTGGAAAGTACAACGTAATCTACATTTTAAATTAGATGGATTTTTTTGAAGAGATAAATTGCCTTTTTTAAATATTTGAAATAGGCTTTGATTTAACATGAAGTGGTATGATCCCTTGACTAATGTTAACATAAACTAAAATCAGTTTGTTTCACATACTGAATCTGGTCTCTGCTATTCAATGTCTGTCACTGTGGAGTTTCCAAATTGTTAATATTAACCTGCCATTTTTCAGGTTTTTGTTATTCTCATTTTTACCTTTCTTTTCCATAGCCCGAAGACAGGAACTAACCCTGGGAACATGACCATGTAATTATAAATAATTTTGACCAGAAGCTCAGTAACTTCTTTCTCTATTTTTTTACCGATATTACATATTGAGACATGAACAGAAGAGGAGAAAGTAGTAGAATGTAGTAGCATGTAGAGTAGTGCAATTATATCTTCTTGTTTTACTGTAGTGGATTATATATGAATGGTACGGAAAGTATTAATAAATTTTGGTTTTATATAGAGTGAGAGATTTTTGGAGTGAACAAGGTCCCACGGACATCCTATTGAAATTGAAGAGAAAAGAAGTAACGCTGTTTCGAGCAGCTGAACAGTTGAACGTTACACCACAGACATTATCAAACTATTTGATATCCATGTCACAACTCGACAGTGAAGCAATGACACCACACACCAGTGCTGTAGAAAAATATGAAGAAGGTGAATCAGAGGATGAAGGTGACAGCATTTTGCCAGATCTTCCAAACACCAGCGTGTTTAAAAATATTAAAACATCAAATAACACCCCTACAACATCTAGCAGCAACGCAACCACTTCGGTGCTGCCAAATTGTCCCGATGTAACAGTGATAAAAAAGGAAAAATTGGAAGGGCTTTTGGGAAAAGTGAACAACAATTCTGATCATTCCACCTCGCAGTCCAATAATTCCGAACAAACACAGAAATAACCATATTCTTCTAAACATTTCCAACTTTAGTATTTTATACAGACCAAAGTAAATTTTGTACTGTTTTGTTGTATTGTAATCTTTAGTTAAATTTAATAAGTTTCAAAAGGAAGTAGTGATATCGAAAATACCAAATTGTCTGTTATGAAATAACATTGTATATTACATTCGCGCAATATTGGCAGTTGTAGTCTAGTATTAGGAACATATCACAGAGTCCTTGTGGACGATCTGTCGCACTGAATCAACATTGCAATCCTATATTTAGTGCTTTAACAAGTAGGTCATTTGGCAAAGTATCTGCTCTCCTCTCAGTATTTGTATTTTGTGTGCATTATTATTTGTATGGGTAAGTATTATGCCCTTAGACACGTAAGTCTATTTTTAGTATATTATTTATGTACCTATGTATTGTTCGTAGAAATTAGCATTGTCATATATTTATATCAAACATATAAAGTAAGGGTTCATGTTTTCCTATTAAGTCATGCATACACACATAATACAGAAAAGTAAATATTAGAAATTATTTGTTGAGTGCCTAATATTTGTGTTTATATACTATATATTGAACCTATATTTTATTTTATTTCTAACGATCTGGTTTTTTTGCATATCGTTTTGGTTTTAGGATTACATTCTAAAAAGTATAATTACTTACATTTAGAGTTAGTTAGTGCTACATGGTGCATCTAGATATAGCACGGAACAATCAAAAATATATCGACCCTGTGTAATTTCGGGTAGATGACAAAAGTAGAACGATCTGTATTGCGACTGCTATTCATCTCATGACTAATTAAGAGTTTTAATTTTGTATAGTCTTTCTCTTTTGAGTAAGGAAAACATTGGAATGCATGTTTCATACATTAATAATTTTAATTTATAGCATTTTATCTGCTACTGTATCATGTATCACTAAAATGTATTGTATTAAGCTAGTTTTTATGTAGTTTTTTATTTATTAAATTTTTAATAAATATACGAGTATTATTGTACCTTTCGATTAGGTTGTATATAAATGATTTTTTAATATAAAATATCCTCTATATCTTTTTACTTTCTACATCATAATCCGTTGATTTGCTAACATATAGGAAGTAAACGTGTAAAACCTGTGTCGATAAAATGCCTGACTGGAGGTTGGAAGTTCTCAAAAAGTTTTTGGGGTGTAATAACTAATAAGTGACTAGACTGCAATGAAGTGGTAGGTGTCTGTGCTGATTGCTTGGCTATAAGAAACAAATGGAAACCATATGGACACATTCATGTGCAAGTAAGACATTTTTCTTACTAAAATTTATATAAAAGTTAGTTATCACAAGTTCATGTTACAGCATCTTTCACAAAGACATACGCCAGGATATTGCTTATTGCAAAGTCAACAGTTTCTTCAGGAACTGCACTCTGTATATCAAATTGTAACTTCTTTTTTTTTGTTGAAAATTTCAGCAATGTTGCCTAAGACTTTGTAAAAATTTCCCCATCTATATGAGATCTTTAAAAATTGGAAAACCAAATAATTCCTTCTCATGGGATGTGTATAGGCTACTCTTTTATTATTTTTTTGTGGTTAACCCCCAAAAGGTTAACCGAAATAAACAAACTATTGTTTTTAATTTTGTTGTCTCAATTTGAATCAAATAAAAAAAATAAACAGTACAATTTCCAAGGATGTGCCACACTTGGTATGGTTGAATATTTGAAATTTTAGAGGGGGTGGCTGTAACGGCAAAGGGGTTGATTTTACTCATAAAGGTGTCCCCTTTACTGTCTGTTGAATGTTGACATGGATTTACAGGCAAACAATAGTGTTGAGCGATACTGAGGGTGACTACTTTTTATTGAATATCCCTGTATACAGGCTGATTTCTAACTTACAGAGGAAACTGAAAAGACAATTAACTTAGAGGAAACCAAAATATAGTTTTTTTTACAATAAACTTTTGATCAAAATCGAATAACAAGAAAGTTACAATGGTTTAAATTTCTGAGTACCGCTGAGCTGATTTATTCGCGTTTACATGTAATTTTGACTTAACCCTTTATAGGGCAGACGACTTGGGGTCACGCAATTTATTTAAAAGTTAGCATTTTGAGATGTTTTGAACACTAACAGACCACAACCGTGAAATAAATCAAACAGGAACGTAATTTTTCAAAATTTTGGGAGGGAACTTATTATCCCACAGACCTATAATGCTCATAGAAAACTGGCGATGTGCAGTGGGAAAATAATTTCCTACAAGAAAACTGTTTATTGTTTTTCATTTATTGTTAATCAATTACATAAAGAAACATTTGTACATAATAGTTTGTGAATAATAAATTTTATTTATGAAAAATATCAAAACATCCTTTGACCTATAAAGGGCTAATCAGATTATGTAAATCAGCAGTTGTCAATAAACAAACACCTATAACTGAATATTTTAAAGAACACTTTAGATAGCCATAACTTTCATGCTATAAAAATTTTCACTGAATTTTGTTTAATTAGCTTACAAATATACAAAAGTTGAATTCAAAACGTAAGTAATTATCGTATTTTATAAAAGAAATGCTTGTTTATAAGAACTTTAAACTGTAAATTTCTTGTTATTCAATTTTGATTAAAAGTTTATTTAAAAAAAAACTATGTTTTGGTCCCATCTAGTCCTTTCAGTGTCCTCTATACATTAAAAATCACCCTGTATATGCTAAGCAATGATATTCCTCAAAATTATTTAATCGCTTAAAAAAACAAAAAGTACATACATTTTTTATATGATTTAGTTTTAGTTTTCAAAAAATAAAACAAATTAAAGGATTATTCAAAAACATTTAAATTTAGCTTAAAAATGTACATCACTGTATGAGAAGTTGCCTAACTCCCGTATCCAAATATCGCGTTTATGACCTTCGTTTATCATCTCTCAATAGCCGTGATCGTCTAGTGGTTAGGACCCTACGTTGTGGCCGTAGTAACCCAGGTTCGAATCCTGGTCACGGCAATGTACAAAACATTGTCACGGGGAGAGATTTTTTATAGTACTAACAAATGTTCTTTTTTTAATTAAAACATAAAACATCGATCTATGAATAATTTTTTAAAATAGACAAAATAATAAATAATTGTCTTAAATAGTGTGAAAGATCAAAAGTCAAATATTAGTTATCAATATTGTAATCGAAAATTCTCATTTCGTAACATTTTTCAAAAATATTTACTAAGTGATAATTTACGCATTTAGAAAGATTTCTTAGGAATCGAATAGGCTGAATACATAAACATTAAATACATGGTAATTCTGGACTTTCTCTGGTGTCATCCTTGTATTTTCCAACAATCATATCTATGTCAGCTAATGATAAAGTACAAAAGAATCGGGTCTTTTACAATACCATAATTTTCCACTGGGATTTCGATATTCATAAATTTCTTTGTTTAAAATTCTAGTACTAAATAATGTTTAACATGTAAAATTAATTTGTGTATTTCAGATAAATTACCTATGTCCTATCTGATCTTCAGAAGCTAGTTCACGCTTCCTCATGAAGTAACATCCTTTGGACAGTCTTTAGAATGTTTTTGACGAAAACTTTGATAATGATTGCGTTTGAAAAACCAAAGGTCACAATTGTTTAAAATAATTATTATGTTCGTGTTCTTATGAACTTGTTTTAAACCTGAATTATATGAAATTAGTACTTTTTTTAGACTTCAATTTTCTTCTAAAAATATAATAAAATATTGTTAGTAAATTTGAAATTTACACCCCTCTGATATATAATTCAATAATAATTCAATAATTGTTAACATTTTCATAAATTATTGATATAATTGGAAGTTTTGTTTCGTTAAGTGCGGTGTTAATAAAAGAACAACCGAATAAAATTTATGACTTTCTTTTTCATTTTTATTGAGTTTCGCAGTAAAGGAGGCTTCATACAGACGCGATTTTTTCTGCGATTTTTTGTTTTTGATTTCATTGGTTAAATTTGGCGCCAAATTCAAATTTAACCAATGAAAACAAAAAGAAAAAACGCTCCTACATGAATGGGGGTTTACATTTACAAATTTTAAAAACAAAGTTTGATTTATCAATATAAACTTGAACTAGTCAGTATTGTATGAAGGGTAATATATTCTGACCTGATTCAAAAAAAATTTGAAAGTATATGAACAGTTTTATTTTGGAAAAACCTAAGCGATTATAAGAAGTTTGACCTACTTTTCATTGTAAGATATAATCATATTGCAAATTAATCTTGATCTGACGCCATGACGCAATTTATAAAAAAAAATTGCATGGTATACTACCACATACTTTTATTTTAGGGTAAAATTAATTATTATTATAGGTAGGTATATTTTAAGCTCCTGAAAAGTTAATTTCAAATAATATTTGTAACAATAAGAAACGTATTTTTAAACTTTAATTATTCCCCTTAAGTATTTTCCTTTTAAGAAATAAATCTTATCCTATCTATAATGGAGGACCTTTTGGGTCAAACGTTGTAGCTTCGTATATAACCCCACTATGTGTCTGTTAATGTGGCAAATGATTTCTCAAAGTGAATTTGATAACTGCTTTAGTAAGCGCGGAGCTGTTAACGAGTGGTTGTCTATATAAACTTCATCAACTTGTTCCCTGACGTCACGGTCAGCGAGCCACCTTTTATTCAAGGTACTCTAGTGCCAAGCTTACAGTGTCTGGTGTCGCACTTACAATTTCTTGCGCATCCTTATTGAAGCTCCGTTACAAGTAAGTATCTCTAGTAAATCCCCCTTTGTTTCAAAAAAAAATTGTATTCCGGTACTAAAAGGTAAATTTATTGCTTTCAGATTTATTCGAAATGAAGTCAGGGTTGCTATTGTTATTTTCTTTAATAAGTTATGCAGTGGCTCAGAAAGGAGACAACCTCGATAGTCTAATAAGTCAAATTTTTACCAAACCAACGGAAGCAAACACCGAAAGCAGAAATCCTAGCCCAGGAGAATCAGGAATTAACTTACAACCCACCGGAGGTGGTACTCCACCCGGCGGTGAAGGCTGCGAATGCGTTCCTTATTATCTATGTAACAACAACACTATCGTTACAGATGGCTTTGGTGTTATAGACATCAGGTAAATATGAACACACATTTACCTACTTAATTATTCTTTCTGAGAACTCATTTTCATATACAAGTCTTTTTAGTATTCTGCTAAATGACAAATTATGCAACTGGAAATCCCGGCATTAATTAATTTTTTTAACAAACTTTATTTATTCTTCAGAATCGACGATGGACCATGCGATTACTTATCAGTATGCTGTAATCCACCAGACAAACTTCCCGAACCCATCACCCCACCCCCAGATTTAAACAAACCCAAAGGATGTGGAGTACGCAACCCTGACGGTATCGGCTTCCGAATTAAAGGAGACAAGGATAACGAAGCTCAATTTGGCGAATTCCCTTGGATGGTTGCAGTACTTCGCGAAGAAGCTGTTGAAGGAAATACCCAAAAATTACTGATATACCAATGTGGTGCCTCTCTTATCCATCCCCAAGTTGTACTGACGTCTGCCCATTGCGTTAATGGAAAGGATAAACAATTCAAAATTCGAGCTGGCGAATGGGACACCCAGACCAAAAACGAACTATTTGCTCATCAAGATCGTGACGTTAAAACTATTATAATTCACCCTGAATACTATGCAGGTGCATTATTCAATGACGTAGCACTTTTAATACTTAACAGTCCCTTGGAAATAGCAGAAAATGTCGACGCAGTTTGTTTACCAAAGCAAGGTGAACTCGTAGAAAATACAAGATGTTTTGCTAGCGGATGGGGAAAAGATGTTTTTGGTAAAGAGGGGAAATATCAGGTTATTTTGAAAAAAATTGAACTACCCATTGTACCAAGAGATGTTTGCCAAGAAAGTTTAAGAACTACACGTCTTGGAAAACATTTTAAACTCCATGAAAGTTTTATCTGCGCTGGAGGAGAAGTGGGCAAAGACACCTGTAAAGGAGATGGTGGCAGTCCTTTGGTATGTCCTATTCCAGGACATCCAGGCAGATATTTCCAAGCTGGAATTGTTGCTTGGGGCATAGGTTGCGGGGAAAACCAAATCCCCGGAGTTTACGCAAACGTCGCTCAATTTGCTCACTGGATCGACGAACAACTTGCTTCTAATAATCTTGAAAAGTCTCATTACACATATTAGTTTTCCAATAAATAGTACTTGTCTTTAGTTTACAATTTTATATTTTTAAATGTATGACAATAACAAATAAAATAGTTTTATGGTATTAGAATTTTTATTGTGTTTTGCACTTGAAATACATGGTACTTTGTTCAGAATTTTGTTTTCGAGCAAAACGAATATTCTTAATTAGGTTGAGATAAGGTTGTTGCTAAAGGTCAACTTCGAACGATAAATGGGATGTCCAGAATGTTTTGTAAACGGGTTTTCCAGATAAACAAAGTAGTCAATTACGTGGACATAGTGGGGAGAGATCAAGATTAGCAATATGTATGTTTAATAGCTCGTAAGACCAGTATCTTCCTCCGTCTGGACGAGTCTACGAGTTATCCTTGTGAGTCAACTCCATAATTTAGTAACACGCTCAATCTGGTTAAGAATACACGTTACTTCGTTTGCACTCACGTAAGTCAAGGTCAATTAGCTACTAGTTTTTGTATAGTTTCTGTTATTAGTTTCCCTTTCGTTATCAACCTCTGTAATGGTTACTTTTCTTTTTAGAATGCGGAGGTCAGTTTTCTTCTTTATTGTGGGCACCTTAGCGTGCACATTAGCACAAGACGAAGAATATGAAAAAGCCATAGCCGATATATTCACAACCCCTAATACGAATTTCTTTAACGAATACGAAGAAGTTACCAGTGCAAAAAGCACTGGGTTTGGAGCTACAGAAAAATGTGGGGAAGGCAAGGACAAAGGTGTCCATATGTGCGTACGTTACCACAATTGCGATGGAGATACCAAAACGATCATTTCTAGTGCAGATTTTGATGGAACTGGCTCTATAGATATCAGGTATGATTAGTATAATAAGAAATGTTCGAGATTAAAATGTTAACATTGAAAAGTAACAAGAGTTTATTAGAAGAGAATGGGGATGCAGTTTATAAGAAAAGAATCGGTCGCAAATATTTTGCTATTCTATTTTTAATGAAATACATGTCTATATTGTCTATAGTAGGTCAACAAAACAAAAATTATAAAAACTCTGTACCTCAATGTTAATTTCAATGTCTATACTATGATTTTTTGCAACAAGCTACCAAGCATGAAGGTAGCTCTGAGGCAGTGTCCGAATTTAATTGATTCGCTATTTTAATTAAAAATTTCGTAACTGTTCCTATAGATAAGTAAATTACATTTTTCGCAAATCTTTGGATATTACCAAATTTTATTTATTCCGATACGCCCGAAGATGCTTGTATTATAAAGTGGTGTAGGTATTTGCAATTCAGTTTTGTTTTGTAGTTTACCTTCGCTTTTTTGTACCTGTTGGAATTCTGCTGTTCTAGGAATCTCATATTTTATGTAATGAATGTTATAATTTAGTAATTACGTTAATGGAACGAATTCAAATGAAATTCGTACTTCGTAACCACACAGGATGGAGGTTCAGAGATATCGCTTGTTTATTACTTTTATTAGTAACAAGAACAACTCGTCCTTAATTTTTAAACCAAAGAATAATTGCCACGATCACGAATCTATTTACTTGTTATTAAATAAAAAAATTTGATAACATTTAACAAAATAACCTTCTCAGGTCATAAAAAGTGTATTCTTATATTAATAATGATAGTAATATTTTTTTCAATGTCAGCTTATTCCTGCTGCTACCGTATACTTACCAATTTGGTAACTGCCGGCGTAAGTTGCTTTACCCCTTCCCCTTTCCGTTAGTTTAGTAGGAAATAAAAAAATATTTCAAAATTGAAGAGCCCCCTAGCTTCCGTCTATTTCCACATTATTCGGTAAATTAATCAATTATTCAGTATCCATTCTTTTGAGTGATTATTTATTTTTTTAAATAATGGGACAAGTAGCGGAAGTAATTTGAATTTGACAAAAGCATGCTGAAATAATTTATCATTTAGGTTTACTGCAGATTGCGATATGTATTAAAAAAATTAGAGCAATGCTACACACATCAATCTCAAGTCACAAATAAAAATAATACATTATTTGGTTTTCCGAGTATTTTGAAAAGATTACTTCTAAAAATGATAATTTTTCGTTTGAATATCGGTATTTCCTAATTGCAGTGAGAACTGGATGCCCATTGACAATAATTACCATTGACGTCAATTTAATTTCCAATCCTAGCAAATATGGACCGTTCATGGAACTTTCACTGTAACAGTGCTTCGATACATTTTTAATCTGAAAATTAATCAAGTTTATTTTCTTACTTGAAAACAAAGTTTTAAATGTCTAAAAGCAACTGACTCCTCTATTATCCATTTAAAAAAATATTCTTCACGTCGATACTGAAAGGCCTCATATCTTTTATAGCAGTTCATTTAATTTCGATCCGTTTTCGCTGCAAGGTGTCCCACTATACTCCCATCTAATAGAAACTCAATATAAGACAAAATAACGAACACCCATGGACGAGATAGCTGTATCTTTTTCAGAAAAGGTATAATTATATTCCATTCGAAATTCGAAGTTGTGAGGTTTGTTAGGTCAGCTGAAAGCTCGAACCTTCTATCATTGATGTATGTTAGCTCCTAGTATGGTTTAATAAAAATTTCTGTAATGTTATTCCTGCACGGCTGAAAGTCAAAAATTGTATAAGCTGCATTTTTAAACAGAAGCATATTTTTTCAAAGACAGTCAATAGTTAATAATGAAGTCACTTTAGGAGCTTTTATGTTTGAGATAGTGGATCAGGACTTTTACATTTGTACAGTCAGTGACAAATGTTTCCACCAGTATTATATCACTATAATGTACATTGTACATACAGGGATCGAATTTGAAACCGTACAATACGTTATATCTTTTAAAAATTCATAGAAAACGTTTCTATAATACGCAGGAGGAATCATTACGACAATAAACAATAAACTTTTGAATTAAAAAATCGACGAATCGAGTTCTATATTGTCTTAATTGAATAATAATAATAATAAAAAAAAAATAATTAAAAAAATAATAATAATAATTAATAATTTTTAATTTCGAAGCAGAGAAATATGAAATCGATTTTCTTAAGGAAGAAGAAGGGTTAATCTTCCAAAAAAATATGAACTACCATTTTAAGTAGTTTTTAATAGCTATACATATAAGTACACTGACAACTCGTAGGAGGTGATTCCTCTTGTCAAAATAAGGGAAAATGTTTCAATTGCCAATGGTCTGAAAATGTCTAATTGCCGAGATACCCGACAAAGATGGAAGGAAGATCACTAATTTAATAATAAAATAAAATTCAACCTAATAATATATTGTTTTGGTTCTTAGAGGAAGTATTCTTCTGGTTCCACTTATTACTGTGTTTTTAGTTAAAGTTTTAAAATTATCCAGAATATGGTAAACCTGAGGACTATTTGGCTTTTTTAAGTCATAAATTTTTGTCTATATAATACATTCGTTGTACATTGGTTGTATTTTTACGGAGAAAATTTGTAATTCTTTATTCCATCTTTGTCGGCTGTTATACATCTTGGCAACCAGGTATTTTCGGATCATGGATCATTTAAACTTTTTTCCTTATTTTAACGAGAGAAATTCCCTCCTACGAGTTTTCAGTGTGCTTTTAAATCACCCTGTATGTTCATATCTACGTTTGCGAAAAAAATTAATTTTGTCCTTCGTAGTAAAAACGTCAGCGATTCCATGCTCTATTACTACCTACAAAACTGTTTTTTTTTCGAAAATTTACCTGAAAAATGGATAAGGTCAAAATGCGTTACTTATAGATACAAGTAAATAAAAAACACAGGTACTTGGTGTAGCTATTAATTAACACTTTGTTAGATATGCACGTTCAATGTTCCAAACAATGATTTTGTATAAAACGTTATACGGTATTAACATAAACAAGGTTCAATTTTTAGTAATTACTAGAAACCTCGCTAAAAACTGGATTAACGCGAATAATTGTTTTACTGGAATTAATAAGAATCTCGAAAATAAAAACTCCCTTTTTATGTCAAGAACCAAGGTTAAACTATGGTAATTTTTGAAATAATGTTACGGAATAATGTTTTACGTATTTCTTTTCTGGTTATCTGGACATCCATACTGCATTTTTATTTGAAAACAAGAAACCTGCATGCTGTTAACCTTTAAGATTGTTGTATTTTATAGTGCGTTTTTAATTTTAAAATATGTAAATGAATTGGTAATTCCATGTTTCTATTTTTTGTTTTTCCCAAAGACATTACATTCAAATCAAAAGCCTGCCCCATAACGGTGTTTTTTAAACTTTGCCCTCGACCTCTTACGTCGCGGATTAACCGCATCGGCTGTATCGGAATTTCGCGATATTTCTGTTTTTTCCCAAAGGTCTTTGTACTCTTTATAAACTCAAATTTATCAACAACATGAGGACTATCCGATTAGTTTAGTCAGTAATTAAAAAACGGGACACAAACCATTTTTGTCTGATCTGGTAGTTGAATTTAAATATGCCATCGTCTAAGATTTTCAAAAATTTAATATTTGATATTAGAAAATTTTGTTGGTGCGATCTTTAATATCATTATTAAACATGTCTTAATATATTTATGAAATTGTTATCGTGTATTAACGTATCTACTATTGCCACGGAATACATAGTGAATGAACATTATGAACGTAATTATAATAACAAATAATCTTCTAGAAGTTACTTAATATAATATTATTATGCTTATTAATATTTTAGGTCAAAGGTTATTAAGATTTATGTTTTATTATTGTTAATTAACCTAAATATATAGAGGGCCCCCCAACTCGTCATTCCTATACAGGGTGGTGACTTGAGCAACGCAACATAGGGATTTCAATGGTAAATCCTTAATGTTTAATTATTGGCTCCCCTAATTATTTTAGAGCAAAAGAAGTGTGTTTAGGTTTTTTGTAGAGAAATAAATTCTGCATGTTTTCATACTATTATTTACAATTTTCCATTTTCCGGAAGCGTAGAAATAGAAGAAATTAAAAATGGTCTTTTTAAAGAAATCAGTGATGCCTTGGAATTATCTAAACAATCAACATTCGCATTTACATCTGTCATTACGGTTTGAAGTTTATAACCGATTATTAAATTTTTTTTTAAATGTATTCAACGAAAGAAAAAGTAGAAATGATAAAGTGCCTTGTTTAGCGTAAAATATGTTCCTATTACCTACTCTTTATTGCTTTAAAAAGAAAAAAAATGTAATGAGACAGAAATGTCAGTGCGTTTGTTTGATTTTATAATTCCATGGCATCAGCGATTTTTTAAAAAGACCATTTTTAATTTCTTCTATTTCTACGCTTCCGGAAAATGGAAAATTGTAAATAATAGTATGAAAACATGCAGAATTTATTTCTCTACAAAAAACCTAAACACACTTTTGCTCTAAAATAATTAGGGGAGCCAATAATTGAACATTAAGAATTTTCCATTGAAATCCCTATGTTGCGTCGCTCAAGTCACCACCCGGTATATCTCATATTCGAACCCCTAATTATGATAATTAGGATAAATTGAGGTCAACTTAAATTTCAAAAATTTTCTGCATATTTTGCATATTTACTTAAGATTGGGCGTGGGCTAAGTACATCCTTTGATTATTATTTCAGCAATTATTTTTACATTTTTTGATGATTAGGGTTCGTTCATATTTAAAATTTTATAAGTTTGTGGGGTCCAAAATTAAAAATAACGAAGTTATAGCTTGAGTAGTTTTTTAGGTAACAGCCCGTTTTTTGTATTTGTCTTTATATTCTATACTTCTTATTCTAAATATAATATTATCGTTTGTCTGCCTATTTGGTCTAAATATACTGCCCCGTTTAAGAAGTCTGAATTTAAGACTGGTATTCAATTTCTACTAACCAGCGAAATGATAATTCTAAAGGTGCTTCCAAACCAAACGCGCTGCTCTGCGCCGCGCTGCGCCGCGCCGAGAAACACCGCGCGGAACTACGCAACTCAGCGCAGAACAGCGCTAAATATTTAAAGACAAATCTGAATCCTGGCGTTGTTCCAACTGGCGCGCGCGTGTTAAAATATGGAATACGAAAAAGTTAAGATTGCTGCCGCTATCATTGTAATTAATAATCACAAACAAGCGTTTTTCTTTGATGTACCGACATTCAGCGGATCGTGTTCGCTCTTGCGCGGAGTGGCGCAGTTTGGCGCGGTTGTCGTCCAAATTCAAGGCGCCGCGCCGCGCCGCGCGGATTTGCGCCGCGCGGCGCAGAGCAGCGCGTTTGGTCTGGAAGCACCTTTACAATTTTTATAGAAACAAAAAATGAAGAAAAACCCGTATTGATATTAAATAAATCTTAAATAATTTATTAAAACCAGTTTGAACTGTGATTCCCATTTTATAATCCTTGCACTGAAGTAAATTTCATTTAATTATATTAGTTCAAGGATTACTAGCTATATCTGACAAAATATCACATAAATAAAAGTGACTGTTTTGCATACTAAAGCGCAGCCTTGATAACATCTTCATCTCTTAATCAACGTGAACATGTATAGCTGCTGGCTGATTATTTATTACATTAATATAACTTTCATGCATTCTTTTCTGTAATATGCAGAAATGTTATGTACTTTTGCCTTTGCAAAAACATGTTATTTGCTTTTATGCAGTATATTTTTCTGCAATTGTAGATATCATTTGCGAAAAAATACCCTGATGCTATTGGTTGCATGAATTATTTTTGATTTACTGTTATCATTTATCAAGGACGTTAAAGAATTTCCCAGTATTACATGATGAAACAAAAAAACATTGAAATATCCTTACTATAAAAAATACTATCACTACGACTGTATGATAATAAATTAATAACAATAAGAATAAAGTTAAAGGTTGTATTAGAACACTAACGGAATTTCACAGACTTTGGTATCGCAAAAATAAAATTAAGTCGCATAATATTACTTATAAAATAATAATAAATAATAAATAAATAATGTCAAATAAAGAAGTGTATTCTTTGAAGACAATAAATAAAATATTCTAAAATATTCTAAATACTTATCTACTAACAATCCAATTACTGCATCTATAGGTTCTTTTGATACTAATTATACAAAGTTGTAGACAAGTCTTAGTAATTACACTTAAACTATTTTAATTTATTTGTTTTAGTGTTTAAAAACAACAACCATATAAAGAGACAATTGTATTTTAATGACTTAAGTAGGTACTACAGAGGTTTATGTTCTATGTTTAAATACTATGATTAGAAAAGTAAGAATATTGGAATTACAAATTATGCAGTGGTTTTTGACTTTTCTGTCCGTTTGGTTTTTAATTGGGAATATGTTTCCAAACAATCATTTTAAACTAAGTAGATTTCTCTTCGTGGTAATTAGCCATAATATACATTTTTATAGTATAAATTTAAATTAAAGTACTGTATTATATTCTAGACAATTTTATTGCAAATGTTGAAACCAGCCTGAAAATGTTAGAAATGAAGCGCAAATATTAAACATTCAATTCACGTAAAGATTACTAAATACGTAATACGTACTTAGAATTATATAATAAATTTATTCTGGTGTTTTTTCCTCCAACAGTATGAACATAATTAATGTTAAACTATACAGGGTGTAGAATGGAATCATGCAATACATACAGGGTGTCTCTAAAATATGGTGCCATAGCTTAACCACAGATTCCGGGGATCAAAATAAGACGATTTAACGCAACTTACCTCTATCCGAAATTGCTTCGTTAAAGCGCTATCGAACGCCAAAGATCTTCAAAAAATTCTATTTTTTTAAATAACAAAAGATTGTTTTTAGCGAATAGGATGAAATTTGGGATGTGATTCTTTACTGGAAAAAGGTGTTTTTTGACACCATTTTTTTGTTCACGAGTGCCGCGTAAGTGGTCAAAGGTTGATCATCCATAGGCAAAGAAGCTCATATTTTTGTAACAGTTCGACCAATAGTTTTCAAAATTTTTTTACAGAGAGACATTCTTATTTCAAATATTTTTCGTTTCTTGTTCGATTTCGGTATCTCTCATAGTTTACGCTAAAAAAAATTATTTTGATTGGCTGCAGTGCATTTCTTAAAACGATGTAGTAATTTATTTGTCCCGTATGCTGAGGAATAAATGACGAAGAGATCATTTTTTGCGTAGAATCAACTTTTGCATCCGGGAAAATGGTGGTCACATTGAGCATTTGCTGTAAATCTATTAATTTACCGGTGGTACAAAGTACGCTGAATCATTGATTCAGAAATGGTTCAGATTATTTTGCACCACCCTTTACATACTTGCTAGTAATAAACTTTATATCAAATTGTCTCTTCGTGATTTATTTCTCAACATACGGGACAACTAGATTACTACATCTGTTTTAAGAAATGCACTGCAGCCAATCAAAATAATTTCTTCAGCCTAAACTATGGCAGATACCGAAATCAAACAAGAGACAAAAAATATTTGAAATAAGCATGTCTCTCTGTAAAAAAATTCTGAAAACTATTGGCCGAACTGTTAAAAAGATATGAGCTTCTTTGACTGTGGATGATCAACCTTTGACCACTTACGTGATCCCCCTGAACAAAAAAATGATGTCAAAAAACACCTTTTTCCCGTAAGGAATCACATCCCAAATTTCATCCTAATCGCTAAAAACAATCTTTTGTTATTTAAAAATATAGAAATTTTTTGAAGATCTTTGGCGTTGGATAGCGCTTTAACGAAGCAATTTCGGATAGAGGTAAGTTGCGTTAAATCGTCCTATTTTGATCCCCGGAATCTGCGGTTAAGCTATGGCACCATATTTTAGAGACACCCTGTATAGAGATCGGTATGGTAAAATTTTAAAAGTAAAATTATTATCTTCCCTAATTATTGTATGGTTTTTGAACAGAAAAAATTCTGTATCCATAAATGTTATCGATATTATTTTTTTTTTGTTCGTAAATCGAAAAATAATAAACGCTATTTTGGCAAAAATTTGTAGTGTCTTGGAATTACGGTGTTACAACTGCTCATGGATTTGCTTCTCGCACTGTCACTTTAAAATGGGAAATTTAATCTTAATTGCATTAATATCTTACTAAACGTTTATAGGAATTATTATGTTTTCATTAAAAGACGAAAAACTGGCACCATTCTGGAATTAGTAACCGCGAAATAAGGGATCACTGAACGCCAGTCAAAACAGCGTTTGCTCTTTTCTCATTTCTCAGCCTTAGAAAAACTTAAAACTACAAATGAATATAATTATGCATAGACGCAGAATTTTTTTCTCTACAAAAAACATTATTTTACCTTCTTCCTAAAATAATTAGGGAAGATAATATTAGCACTTCAAGATCCTAATCAAATTACTGTCAATTAAACTTGTTTACTTCTGGTCAAAGTTATAGTTTCCAATTAGTAAAAACAATTTATAATAATTATATTTTATTACACGTTAAAATTGTCATCAATTATAATAATTATTATGCTTAGTTTGCTGTTGTCATTCCCACCGAAAGTATTCACGTGTAAGATTTATACAAATGTATAAAAAATAGATAATTATTAATCGCAGGCATTGAAGAACAAAGAAATAAGATGCTAACATGAGACAAGGAAAAACATTAAATTTTACCTTGAGTGTGATCCTAATAACAGTCGAAGGTTACTTATACCTGTTACGTTCTTTTAAAACCACTTGTCACATTGTAAATTATTTTAACAAAAGCATCTGCATATTTTTTAATATGTTTTTTTTATAAACTGGTTTAGCCAAAAGTCTGATCATATTTTCTAGATTACCAGTAGCAAAAATTAGATTTGTATCTTTTTGCAAAAGTATACTTTAAACAAATAAAATGTCCGCTGCTTGTCGGATTTTGGTCCCGATTCACCTGCCTTTAGGTGTCAATCACAGCAGTACCTTATTTAGGACTTTATTGCGTTCCATAGCACCTATCGGGTCAAACACAACAGTAATACACTTTTTAAAAAAATTTTTGATCGATTGAATACAAAAAATAAAAAATTATCTTACAATCTAAACAAAATTCTGTGTATCTGGATTTCAAAATTTGTCGACGACAGGTTTACGGTTGCTGTTTCATCCCTTATGTTGGAATAAGCAAATAATATTTTTCCCTTAAAAAAATTTTGTTTTTAAACAATCCCCAATTATCAGAATTATTTTCCCTAATGCGAAGACACGGCCACGTTCCTTAATTTTTTCTTTCGAATCAGAATGGGAACCTTCCTTTTTCTCAGTACATAAGGGTGTCGAATACCTATAGCTGTTTTCAGTGTTAGAAGGTCCAGCTTCTAAATCTACTTTATTTTCTTCTTCACTTGTACAAGTCACTGGTATAAGTACATCCTCTTCAGATTTTTTGTTGCGATTCGCCCAGTGGCGGCTTTAGAAATTTTATACAGGAGCTACGTAATACAAGGTAGTGGACTCTTCATCAACAACTATTAAAACAAACATTAGAATAAAATTTTCTAAAGGTAAAAGACGTTATGAATAGGGGGTACGTTTATACTATGGTACCCCTCGTAGAACCGCCAGTGAATTCACCCCGTTTCGACTTGATTAAACATTGCAATAAAACATTCATAACTTTGCTGAATAAAAACGAATCTATATGAAAATTAAAAATTAATTTAGAATAATGTTCAGAACACACGCTAATAACAGCCAATGTGCCAAATTTTGGATTCCTAGTGCCTTAGATAAGTAAAGTTTTTTCCGAATTTTAAAATGCAGAAAAAATAAAAATATTTCACATTTTTCCATGGAACACATAAAGTTTAAACAATTTTACATACAACATATGTAATGTTTATAATTTAGACCAACTAGAAAAAAATACCGAGCGTTAAACTTTGTTAGGTAGCATTTGGCAAATTTTTAAAGAATTATCCGGAAACTTTTTGCTAACCTGCCACTTACGATTACTTTGCGTACCTTTTCGATACATATTTGTTAATAGAATGAATATTGAATATTTATTATATCTTGCTTCTGTCTTAACTTAGAATTGAAGGAATTTTTGATCATAAAATCATACTTGTTGCAGATTTGGTAGCAATAGCTGTGATCACTATCTAGATATCTGTTGTAAAATACCCGAAAATGGAGTTATTCCACCTGAAGTAACACCATCACCTGGTGGCGATGACAATGGCGTTACACCAAGAGAACCAGATGTACCCACTCCACCTCCAATTGATGAAAATCTTCCTAGTTATTGTGGTATCAGAAACGAAAATGGGGTTGATTTTAAAATAACTGGAAATAATGACAATGAAGCCGAGTTTGGTGAATTTCCCTGGATGCTTGCTCTCTTACACAAAAATCCTGAAAATGGACCGATATCCATTTGCGGAGGTTCTTTAATTGCACCCAATGTAGTTTTAACAGGAGCCCACTGTGTTTTTAAGTAAGTTCTGAATCTAAACTGATTAGTACCTAGTTTGCAATATTTTATTTATTTATAGACTGAAAACCGATGATATTATTGTACGAGCAGGAGAGTGGGATACACAGACTCAGAGGGAACGGTATGCGTATCAAGAAAGAGATGTTCAACAAATTATTGTTCATGAAAACTTTGCTTCTAACAATTTATTCAATGATGTAGCACTTCTCATTCTTAGTAAACCATTTAAAAGAGCACAGCATATTGGATCGATATGTTTACCCCCACAAGGACACGTGTTTAATTCTCGGGAATGTTTTGCTAGTGGATGGGGTAAAAATGTATTTGGTAAGTTTTTATCAATTTTATAAAATGCATTGAAAAATCCAATATTCGCTTCTCAGTAAGATAACTACTTTTATGACTAATAAAGCCATATTGCCATAAATGACATACAGGGTGGGTGTCCAAGATAAGGAGCGCATGCATGGGGATCTCGTAAACGGTAAGAGATAGAGATTCGGTTAAATGAGAAGAAATTTTCAGCTTGTTGATTATTAGTTATTACTACCACGACCATCATTCAAATTCTATAAATTTTGCGCAGTTTTCAGTACAGGCTGAAAAATCTTAAATTTTCAGTTTTCTATTTCCCCGTGTAATTTGATTATTATAGGCAGTAGCACAAAATGGCTTTGAAATTATTAAGATACCTACTTTTTGATATCCTGTGTATCACATAGGATGGGGACAATCTATCTAGAAATGTACACAAGGGCAAACAAAATTATATCGATACTACTTCAACAGGTTATGACCTGAAATCTGTTTTGTTTAACCTAATCTTTATTTTTTGACCTAAACCCACTTGCAAATACAGTTTTGATCTCATTTCCCGCCACATATTATTTAAATGTTGTCTTGCAATAAACAAAACTTTTAAAATTAATGATAAACATTACTTATAAACTAGGTCAGAAAGGAAGATACCAAGTTATTCTAAAAAAGATTGAACTACCAACTGTTGATCATGATTCATGTCAAAACGATTTACGCCGGACGAGATTAGGTAAAAATTTCAAATTACACGAATCATTTATCTGTGCCGGAGGAGAAAATGGAAAAGATACCTGTACTGTAAGTATTAGAAATGATTATTTACGTTGTTCTTCAAATAAAAATTACTACTATTTTAGGGTGATGGCGGAAGTCCTTTGGTTTGCCCTGATCCAAACAATCCAAAACGTTACATGCAAGCTGGAATTGTAGCTTGGGGAATTGGTTGTGGCGAAAAAGATGTTCCTGGTGTTTATGCTGATGTATCACGATTCCGTAATTGGATAGATCAACATTTAGGAAGACTCAATGTGGATCAATCATCTTACATCCAATAATCCACATTTAAGTTTCTTATTACACAACTTTAGTAAATAAGTGTATTTTGCCATGACTTTTTAATAAATATATTTAGAGAATTATTTTCAACCATAATTATATTCGTCGTGCTATACAGGATTCTCAAAACAAGTGTAGATCAGAAAAAGATCGGCAATAGTGATGAACACCCTAAATGATCTTCGAGTTACGTGGTTTGTACTTCAAAGATTTCGAAGTAGGGTTTTGATTAAACCCCCCCCCCCCCTTATTAGTATTACAGGAAAATAATTTTGCATCCTGGGGCTGTATTCTCGAAATCACTCGACATTTTCTCGCACACGACAAAAAAAATTGAACCAATCCGAAAGCTACTTTCCTGACAATTGATCGTATGTCATGCCACAAAAAATAGTTTGATTGGTTCATTTTTTCTCGCACACACAAAAAAAATGAACCAATCAAACTAGTTTTTGTGGCATGACATATGCTCAATTGTCAGGAAAATAGCCTTCGGATTGGTTCAATTTTTTTTGTCGAGCACGACAAAATGTCGAGTGATTTCGAGAATACAGCCCCAGGTTTATACTTCTCGTTAATAAATAGTCAATTTTCTTTTAATTTATTGTAAAGTAACAAAATTGCACTTACTAAACCCAATAGTCCAAGAAAACACGGTGCTACTTTACCAGTAAAAGTTTTGGCAGAGGTAACAAATTTAAAACGTTCTCCAAAACCTTTTCCCCAACAAGCCACAAGAAAAGTATTCTTTGACGTACTAATTTTTGATTGCAAAGTTGTGTTTATTTTTCCGTTGCTGTTGTCCATAGCAGCGTGCTCAAAAACTTTTACCGCATCGTTGCCAATAGCAGCTTCTGAAAAACTTTTTCCTACAATCTTTTAAGAATTCAACATTGCCGCACGTAAATTGAGTTCGGAAAATGACCAATTCCCGTACCGTGCGAGAATACCCTTCATTTTAACAATGAATGCGTTGCTTAACAACAGAAATTCGCACCAGGTTTACTTGAACCTCTCAGAAAAGTGTAAATTTTGAAAAAAAAATTCCTAGTAATATAAGACAATTTTGTACGATTGTAGGAAAAACGTTGTTCATAATGTTTGCGGGAAGAGCAATTCCGAAACTCAGGCAGGTACCAAAACTCGCTTCGCTTGGTTTCGATAACTCCTACATTTATTTCGTAATCACCGTCTTCTCGTAATTGTTATGAAAATAACTAGGTATTGCCGCACGTATGCTGTAAAATTTTTAATATTTATGTCCATTTCCTTGGTTACCAAACGAACACTTTGTTTTAAAATATAATTTAGAAGTTTTTTAGAGTCCTATAGTCGGATTTTTTTAGATGTCTGCTCTCGATTTACAAATTTTTGTTTGTTTGAAAGATATAGAAACAGACGCTTCCCTAATACGACAAAAAGAGATAGGGAGGCTGAAAGGAAGAAACAGAGCTCCCTATTTTTTTTGTACCATTAGAGAAACGTATGTTTCTATCTTTCAAACAAACAAAAATTTGTAAATCGAGAGCAGACATCTAAAAAAAACCCGACTATAATAACAATTTTCAAGAGAACTTAAAGCTACCCTGTCCAGGGCTTGGAATCAATATTTAGAGAGAGGACAGATAGTTTTTGTAGATCTGATCAGGGTCGAAAGCGCGCTACAACGGCACAGAAAGACATATTTCTGCACAATTTTACGGTTAAACAACGTACATCAACTGTTACAGACATAATGACATCAAAAGAGCCAGTGGTATCCAGGCTTTTACAGAGACCATAGATTTGACCATAGGTCAAAGTGGTCAGTCCGAAATCTACGATTTCCAGAAGAGTCCTACTGGTGTTTGTTCCTTGCCATGCATATTACGGAATGGGTCAACGGTCATTAGTGTTTTTCAGTCATTAGTCAAGATTTAAATTGACACGTTGAGAAGGTCGTCTTCGAGTTGACACGTCTAGGTGAACGCTATCGGGAAAGACTGCCGCGTTAAGGAGTAGGTAATTTTGGAAGGAAATCTGATATGATGTGATATGATTTTTAACGCTTGTACTAGGGTAGCGGGGGCATTTGAAGAGAGCACAGGGCATGAAATAAGCATAAGCTTGGGACGCAATGCCACCACCGTTTTCCAGTCCAAAACTCGTTGCTATAACCACCTGCGCACACAATATCGTGGGGAGACACTACGAAAATAGACAAATCCTCATCAGGACTACCTTATCTATGATCAGGACAGACAGTCAGGTTGTCCTAAAATCCCTACTGTCGATGGAAGTCTACTCCAAGACTGTAAATAGTTGCCTACGGGCTCTGGGTGAACTAGCTACCCATAACAGAGTTACTCTGGAGTGGGTGCCGGGGCACCAGGGCATAGAAGGGAACGAAAAATCGGATTCACTAGCTAGAAGAGCTGAACTGACAATGATCGGTCCAGAGCCCACATGCGGCATCGGTTACAACAGCGCAAAGAGCTTTCTTTTTGAGTACCAAGGTATAATTTGTTACAGTTAAGTACAGAGTTCCTAGTTGCAGAATTAAAAGGGAAAAAACTGAAATAACCTTTTGTTTCCCAAAGATGGTCAGCCTTCACCCCCTGCATTGAAACTCATGAGTCATGACCATAGTAGCTCTTTATAATTTATTTTTATCAATAGAGTAGGGGGTCTACGAATTGTAGTTTCCGTCACTGCAGTAATATTAAGAGTGCGATGAAACAACAAAACAATTGAATAATCATTGTTAGTAGCGCAAACTTTACAATTTTTTTGTTGTTGTGCCTTGTTATAAAAATAACAAATTATTGCCGACTATATGTAACTATTGTTAAAATTGAAATTTTTTAACAAATTTCGTGCTTATATTTTTTTGTGTACTCCATTGTAACTTTTTCTATTACTTCTTCGCGCTTATACTCTTATCGCCAATACGACTTTACGTTACTTTTTATTTTAATCATAGTTAGCTAGATTTTTACTTTTAAAAAATCAATGTCTACAAAAAAAACCTTAATGGTAAAAATTTTATATCGATTGATTTTTAAATAGAAAAATTATTCTTCTGTTCTTCCTGCAAAATTTAGAAATAATTACAAAATTATTCACTTTTTACAGAAAATTTTTCAAATATGTTCTGCATCCATATTTTTAAATTTACCTGAAGAACCCTATAAAAACAGCACTGAAAGGAACCTAAGTATGTATAACCAAAAAAAAAGAATGGGTTGAAATAACGTGGCCTAACTCAAGCACAACTGTGGAAGGTTGCATAATAATAATTCTGGGGTATAATGGGTTTTATTATTAAATTTACATAGATTTAAGAAAAATAAAATGGTACTATTTTAAATTATTTACTAGAGTGTATCATTGGTTGTCGCGAATTATTAACAACTCTAAAATCACCACAGGAAATTAATTTTGGAAGTGACCGCGACGGTCGTAGTAATTTATGCAACCAAACATGCACTACGGAAATTGATAAATCAAAAACTATTTCAAAAATTCAAACAGAAAATTGATGGTTTATTTATTATAATTATGTAGTTACAACTCAGTCTACAACCACAAAACTATATTTTAAAATTCTTATATTCAGTATGATTCACAGATAACTGTACTCCTTAGGGTTGGTGCCAAGTCTTAATAACAGAATAAAGGCATTATTACCATTACATTAAATTAAAAATATTCTACACATCTTCTCAATGATAAAGACAAAGCTAATGATTTATTAAACTCAGGCATTTATAAACTTAATTGTTCACATTGTAATTCAGTCTATATAGGTCAAACAATTAGAAATTTCAATATTGGACATAAAGAACATTATACCTTGTTGTAAATATAAACATATACATAAATCAAATTACTCTAAATTGTTATTAGAACACAGTCATTTATTGACTCTACAATACAACAAAGTTTTACACTTTTGTGATAACAACTAAAAATTAAAGAAACTTTTGAAACTGACAAACACAAAAAATGAATAAACAAATTGAGCTTTTATATTTTATACTTGAAGGAATCAAATAATTGCTACATCATTCGCTGTTTTAATTATTGTATACTTTTGAAAAACACACACTAATGTTGAAATACAATTAATAAACCCAATGATTTGCAATTTAAATTGATATAATAATTGTTAATGGTTAGCCTAATATTTATAGGTCACTGGAAATTATTATATGATATTAGGTATTACTAGTTGCTAAAAACATTAAATCTAGAAATATTTATAAAAATTTTCTGAATTTATTTTTCGTGTCTTTCTGTTTTGCATAAAGTTGAAAAACGATTTCTTAATATAGGCAACCAATCAAGCACTTTCTTGATTTCCATTTTCTAGTATTCATAGAAAATCGGCATCAAAGTACAATTTCTGTAAAAAAAATCAAAAAAATAAACTTGAAATTATTATTGCTATACAACAATAGACGATTAATTCAATCTAGGCGGCTCCCATTGAGCTTAAAATAACCTTCTTAGTTAAAAGTGAAAAATTCGCTTTCATAACAAACCCAATAATACGAGTAACCTTAAAAACGGTTTGCAAGTTGACACATTTTCACACTTGAATGGCATAGAGAAGTACAGTTACAACAATTTCACTTTTCAATGCACAGATAACCATTGTGGATGTCAGCAGTGTTGTTGTAATTTTCTTCCGTTATTTCCCCACTACATTTACAACAAAGCGCCAGTGTATCCGACCATCACCGGAATAATACGGCTTTTTACGAATGTAGCTCTGTATCGTGACGTCATATAATTAGAGTAAATACAAAGTAGACGATGGTGCCAGAGGCGTGCTGTTTGTAATACGGTGTGATAATTGTGATTTTTAAAATGGATAACAGTGCAGTTCAGGTAAAAAAAAATAATACACATATTTACCATGTTATTCTACATTTCCACGTGTTGGATTCTAGAAAAAACATTGAAAATTAATTGGGAAAAGTTTAAATGTTATTGAATATTAATTTTAATGGTAAATTTTTATTCCGCAACTACAACGTGTAAGGCTTATTATCAAAGCGCAAGGTCAGATTAACATTTATCAGCTGCATTCTTCCATAATCAATTGTAAATTTGGAAAAATAATAGTTTTTAATTAAATTAGGAAATTAATTTTATTTTACCATTTTGAATTTTTCGTTTTCGTTGTGAAGAATAATTAATTATTCTATTGATGTACTGATAATTAATTTAATTGAAATTTAATTAAATCTAGGATACGAATAAATAAATTAACGGCAAAAATGTATAATATACACAATCCATCAAGGTATAAAGTGAAAGACAAGTTTAGTTTTTGTTGACGATAAAAGAAATCGTGTGAGATAAACAACCTTATGCGCATTCTTTTCTTACAGGAAAATAAGATGATTGCTAATCTTGTATTTTATTGGACATTTAAAAATAGTACGCATTAAAGAAGAATGCACGGGTATAAAAATAGACGGACCCAACAAAACCAAATTATAACGAAATGAACAAATTTAAAAATATAACAAACGTTCCCAATTTTACCTGAATATTTCAAAATTCTTTTGTTTTTTTTTTCAGTTAATCGGAAGCCCGTGTGGTCAACATGGGCCATATACGTTCTACAAAGCGTTCAAATATGTAAAAAATGGATTAAAACGAATAGTGAGGTTGAGTGAATTTTTCTTCGTTAAATTGTGGAGTGATTCGGATTTAGTGTGCATTGGTGAATTGCAGTTATTATGGGTTGATAAAAATAGTGAGCAAGTGTTGTCGAGTTTACGCCTTTACTTCTTGCCAGAAAACACTCCGGAAGGCCGAATGGACCACGGGGAGGTAAGTTTAAAACTACCATTCTCCTTTAACTCCATTGTGTACCTACATCTGGTATTTATTATTTTTAGTGATTTAGAAAAAATAACAAAAACACGGATAGAAATGCACGAAATCTCAAACGTGGGTTACGAAAACTAATAAATAAATGTATAGGATCAATTTTATAAGGATTTGCAATTACGAGCCTCATTTAATTATAAATAAGTTTTTCTTTTAACTATTTTTAATGTAAATGAAGCCTTGGAACTCGTGGTCCGTACCGCTAGTTTTAGGGAGCGTCTGGTTGCATTTTTGGGAATCTTGGTCATTTCACATAAATTGAAAAATATTCTAGCCGCTCGTTAAAGATAGCGATCTAAAGTCTCTCCATTCGAGCAGTACACTTGAGCCGGTTTACAAAGATTATCCCACTCTAGTTTATGTTTCTCTTTCTACTTTATATTTGACGTTATTATTTCTGTACGTATGAAACTTATTGTTGTAGTTAAAAAGCCAATTTATTGCTTTAATATAAAAGCAATACGGCATTTGAAAAATCCTCTCATTAATTTTGTAAAGCGTATCTACTTTTATTATTTTTTATACGAATTGGATCAATAATAATACAATTTCTGATCACACTTTAATATGTTTACTTATTATAGGTGAAGCGATAATCGATTGGTTTTAAAACCGTGTTAATAATTACTTTTCCGTGTTACACAATGTTCTATTTTGTTATTACTTTGTACTTACGTGCTGTACTAGCACTTTTACTTCCCAGTATAAATAAAAACAAATTTCGCCGGACAAATGCAATAAAGCAGTTAAATTTAATTTGCTTTTATCTCAAACACATCTAACGTATTCCCAAACATTATCAAAACTTACTTCCTACTCTCTCGAATCGTACGTAATTATTAAAGGAATTCAAATATGCACATAATAAAACATTTGTTTCTATTGTTCTCGCTGAATTGTTATGAATCATTTTCTTTATTTTTAAATTTGAGTAGTTTATTCTGTTTATCTAAGACGTTTAAATGGAGGGAGGACTACTAATCTCGTATATAAAATACAAAATCGATGCCCCTTTCTTTAAATATTTTGAAGTATCTAATCCCAATAATAGTAAACAATAATAAAAACGCCAGCAAGCCACCTGTAGAGGTACAATTATAATTTTTTTTATATTGGTCTTCATTATGGTCTAAAAACTAAACCCCCTATTTTTAGGGACCCCTGAAAAATATTAATTTCTTCCTGGAGTATTTGTAGAATAATTGCTTTATATTTATTACATTTACATACTGACTGTACCTACATAGTAATGGTATTTCAGATTTTTTATTTTGTATTCACACTTCTCCAAAGTTCAAAATTCAGGGGTGCAGGGAAAAAAGGCACAAACATGTATTTCAAAATTTTATTTATTAATTCAACCGACAAAATATATAAACAGCTTTTCCAAAATCCTAAATACCTGATAAACAACTGGCGGAAGACCTTGAAGCTCACATTCAATTTTTACTCTGATGAGGTAAAAACTAAAAACCACCCTAGTGCAGCAAACAAGTCTTGAAATGTCTGATAATAACAAAACATCTGACGATCTATATTTTAAGCATGTTACCGGTTTTTTAGGGGGATGGGGTGCAATTGCACCTACTTTCACCCCATTTGGCCGCCCATGATCCTTCTACATGATTTTTTTAATTTAATGAGAATCACAAAAGCCTCGAGCCTACTCCTGCCTGTTTAGCAAGCTACCAACCATTTTTTTTAAGTTATTAAATATAAAAATATCAATAAAAAAACTGTAAGTTGTAAATTTAGAAACAATTTGCTCCGCCTAACAAGCTTTACGTGAAAAAGCACAATATTATTGAACGATTTGAGGTCGAAAGTCTCAACTTCATGCTGTGCTATTTTTAGCTACGAGCAAAATCGTTCCCGAGTACACGGTCGCATAATCTTAGCAATCGTTAATCAGGTATGCAGTTTATTAACCATGCCCACAAACGTTTTAGAGATTAAGGACGAAATTAACAATACATCTGTAGAGGGTGACGGCGAAATAATAATGTTTGATGTATGCTTCCACGTTTTGAAACGCGCACCATTTAGTAGTTACAAATGGTGCTCGCTCCTATTTTTTTATTACTAGAAGCAAATTTTTTTTGTATTCTATTTCTGATTGATTAAAGATAGATCATAGAATTATGTCTGTGGGAATAATAAAAATTGTCACTGGGAAATGCACTTCCGCAATTAACGACAATAATAATATGATCACCATGTGTAATAAAACATCATTAACATTTAAATGGTAGATTATATTAGAAATTCCCCCCACGCTCTGAGAGAGTCGTTTATTAATCGGCGTTAAATTTATGCATAAATAAAATACTAAAACAAAAATATTATTTAAAATTTTTATTTAAATTAGAAATGGGTGCGCACTTCCGACATTGTTAGGATAGTTTATGTACCACGTATATTCTCAGAGTTATTTTCAGCTTTGATGAATGCACTTAGTTATAATAGTTAATTGTGGAAAGTAAGGTAAAATCTGACATCATTATATGGAGCCCAACTAAAAATTCACTTTCATTATACTTTGTAATATAAAGAAGTTTTTTGGTCCTCTCACTTACAGTTACATTGGGTTTTTTTTATTGTCCAGTAGATATAAAAAAATTGACATCATTAGTGAAAATATGGTTGCGTTATTTCACATTGTTGTACTTTTCTTAGGTTAACAAGGTTTTAATTGATGTACTTTGTATGTATTTACAAATACGTAAATCAAATGCTTACAATAAGGTTTAAAAATGTAAATACACATAAACAAACAAGCTTTAGGTTGAAGTAGAGGATAAATTAATACAATATTAAATTGTTTTTGCGATATAGGTAGTTTAGATTTTTTTATGTTTGCATCTGCTGTTTATTTCCATCTTTTATCTGAAGTTCTAGTTTTTTAAACCTTTTCTATTTTTAATTAAAATTTCACAACCATTTTTGTTGTTGTTTTGTCTGATTCAAGAAATGATTACGTTTTTACTCCATAATCAAAATTCAGATATCGTAAAAATAAATTACTAACCAACCGTCTTTCAAATTCCCATTTTTTTGTGTTTTAATATTTAAAACTATTTTCTTTTACGGTGCATCAACTGCCCAGGGTCATAATATGGCTCCCATCTAATTTACACAAACAAAACTATAATTTAAAGAAATAAACGTTGTGTACCGTACGCTTGTGGAACTCCCAAAATTGCAAAGCTTTGTTATATTCAAGGTTCAGTATTTGTTCGCCCTTTAATTAAGACCTGAATCACGATTATGTTGCTTTGTTTTATTTCGCCGAATCCACTGAAATCCTAGATAATTATCAAAAATACGAAACTTAAATTGTTTTTAACTTTTAAAGTAAATTTAGTAAACAATTATATTTTGTTCCTAAAGTCGAATTAAAAATTGTTCAGGAATTTTTTTAGCATGTGTTTGTTATTTTAGAAAATGATTTTCCTATACCTAACGAATATGTTTTTGAAAAGAGGTGAATTGGGGTTTTGGAAAATGACATGGCGTGTTGCATTTAAATATTAATTATCCTTAGGGGTAAAAACTAAACGTTTGTTTGTTTACTATGTGTCCGAATATTTTTTCCAATTCGCCCTCTTTATACGTAAACGAGCGATTAGTGGAAGCTTAAAAGCTCGCCTCGGAAATAACCCTCGTAGATTTGTCAATTATCCGGTACATATAATTAAATAAAGTACCATTTGGGCTATTGATTCCAATAACCACTATCTTTAGTGACAGCCTGGGGCGCATACACGCATAGTAGTGTACCATTAGCCCATATGAATGGCTTTTACTAATTTTGTACAAGTCATAATGACGTAATAGTTGGCCGATTGGAGCGTACAATTTGGACGACCTTAAACCCTACTGAGCCTATAACACAATATCAAAACTAACTTTCCAAGTTACAGGTAGTATATTTTTATCTATGAAATAATTATTACTTGATTTGTCCTTTTATGTTCGGATTATTATTGAATCGTATTTTTAATTTTGTTCCCTGAAATATATTAATTATTTTTAAACAATTAAAATAATTTATTGGTTGGGTTGGGTTGGGTGTATCTTCTGTTAATATAGGTACTATTTTTATTTCATATACTGCGTTAAAGTGACGATCGCTTGTTTATTAATTTGTCTACTGTATTATTAGTGGGCTGATTGTAACCTCCTCTAATCCAGGTCACTGGTGTTTTAATTTAAAAATTAATAAAAGCGATTGTTGGGTGCCAGTTAAGTGGATCTAAATTAATTATTTACCTACAAATCTGAAAAAAGGTAGTAATTTAATAATAAAAAATGCTAGGTCCTTTTTTGGGTTAATACAACATCCTTCATACACACAATTTGCTCCTACATTTTGAGAATGAAATGTTTTGAAAGTTTACGTGATACAAGATGTCCCTAAAATGGTACAAATTAATTGATTAATTAATTAATAAGCTCTCAGTGTACGCCAAGCTATCCTCTAATTTTTTTTATATCCGTACTAATAATCGAGATATACAGTGTGTCCACGGATTGAGTCTTGGATTGAGTGCATATAAGGTGTAAATTATAAATTTTTAGAGTTGGATCTTCATGTTCTGAGGATCGCTCCTGCTTAGTCTCAAACCAAGATATTGAAAAAATGAGTCAAATCAATTAATATACAGGGTGTTTTCTAGACCGAAATCTAAAAATTAGTCAAGAGTAAACTGTCTTTATTTTAGCAGATATAACAGAAATGTATTAGAAAAAGTTGTTTAGAATTAAAAGTTATTGAAGATTTTCAACTTTTATACAAATCAGCCTACTTTGATGTTTTTCATCAAAATCCAATACTTTTGAACCCATGTTTGTAACAAATAAGGTGTAGTATTTTTTTAATAAATAATTATTTATTTTTCAAGTACTTTGTTTAATTACTCTTCATGCATGGGTCATTAAAACCACAAATAAAAAATCTCATGTTGATGAAAAAAATCAAAGTATGCCGATTTGTATAAAAATTTAAAATCTTCAATAACTTTTAATTCTAAACAACTTTTTCTAATACATTTTTGTTATATCTGCTAAAATAAAGACAGTTTACTCTTCACTAATTTTTAGATTTCGGCCAAAAAAATACCCTGTATATTAATTGATTTGGCTCATTTTTTCAATATCTTAGTTTGAGACTAAGCAGGAGCGATCCTCAGAACATGAAGATCCAACTCTAAAAAAATTTGTCATTTACAGTTTACACCTTATATGCACTCAATCCGTGGACACACTGTATGTTGGGATATCGATATGTAAAATCAATCACAATGTATAGTTTAATTTTTATTAAACTAGTGTCTTAATTTTATCAATTTATGATCAAATACCAAGATTTGGGCAGCTTTCTCGTTAGTTTTTAACAAATCGATATTGCAAATCCAACTGAATACAAATTTCTTGTGTTATTGCAGTTTCTGCTGATTAGTACAAAAGTTATCCTAGCCCAAACTAATTTTACTTCATAGCTGATAATTGCTGGCAAAGCTTTTTCCAAAAGAATCTTATCTGACGCTAAGTTTGCGATATACCTCGGGCAGTATGGAAAAAAATAAAAATAATTGCAATACAAAATACATAATTTAATGTGAGTTTCTTTCTCGGTACTTTTATGCCTTTTGGCATTATACAATTTGTTGTCGATTTTTTTAAATTTTTACATGAGTGTAAAATATTGATAAATAATAATGTGATAGGTATATATATTTTTGTATTATCTAGCCTTGAATCATTTTATTAACTAACGAATAATTAAGTAACTCGACTTCAATGAAAACACGCACTAATATTTCAGTATTGATCTAACCTAACGTGTTATCTATAACTCGAGTACCTATAGCTATATACTATTAGGTATTTTTATTTTATTAGAGGTTTGAACAGTAGTTTCAAAAAGTAGCGTCAAAATAAGCCCCAAGTTTGGTAACTGCATCAGATTTTTAAGTTTAATTTTCCTTTGGTCTAAGTAGCTAAGGAATGTAGACTTATCTTCAAGCATAATTTTATTAATGAAAGCTAGAAATAGATAGTTGTAGCAATTTACACTTTCGTTTTCTAATCAGTTATTTAATTGCAAACATTAACGAACTAAAACCGGCGAAACGGAAAAGCGTTATACAAAAATTTGAATAATTGAAGAAAGAGGTCACTTTTTTTTAATCCATTTTAAAAGTGCGTGCTTATTTATGAAAAATTAAACATGGATGGCCTCAATATTTTATTGTCAAGTAAAATATCTTCTAACGTATTTATTTAACGGTGTCTTTCATAAAATCTCGGATGAAAATAGAAAGTGACTGTCTAAATAATTTTATTTCGTGTACAAATAACGGTTTACTGTATGCCTTCACGTGTTTTAACAACCCAAGTATTATTATGTTTGATGTGTTTATCTCTCTTTGATTATCTTATCAATGCTTACACGCATTTCATTATAATGTAAATGTAATATAAAAAACTGATACATGCATTTACAGTTTTAAAAGTTTGTTTTTGTTATTGATCGAAGGCTTTATTATTATTTTACGCTTGTAATTTTTTTGGGAATTTTTAATTTAAAATAATGATGTGACTATAATTTTTGGCAGAATGCGTGGTTGCTAATATACAGAAACCATTTTTAATAATACCAAGTGTAATCGTGTTTATTTTTAAGACATTCTAGTTTACATTCAGCGCGTTCTAAATTTAGTACATTTATTTGTATCCGATGTGTACACAGACAAAGTTCAAAGAAAAACTTTGATAGTATATAATGAAAAAATACTTCAAAATACTGCATTACCATAGCTTTATCAATCATGATTTAAGTAAAAGGTATTTTTATAAATTATGATGCTTTTGAATTTTAATCAGGTTGCGTAAATTATGTACCTACATTTATATTTTATTCGTAATCTGATAGATTTCACTTTTAAATCGCCCATGTAGTGAAATTAACATTTCAAGATTAAGTTTTGCTATGCTTTTTTTATGAACCATTGATATTGATTTTTATCCATGTAGACTAAGATCCTTGGCGTTAGCGCTGTAATTAATATTCATCCTCGGTTATTTTACGACGATATTCCAGTTGTTGGTTTAATGTAATATTTAATTAATCATAAATAATTAAAGCCACGAATTAGTTGTCCAAATAAAAGGATTTCTTTGAAATACACCTAAAATTTCAGCGTTCTTAATATACATTTTTATGCAAACTACTACTAGTATAAACTTGAAATTACCATACGTTCAACTAAAATACTTGCGTGCTAAAGAAAGTTATGTTTCCTGAATATACATTTTTTTTATAGAAAAAAATAGTGAGGCAAGCTGTTTGTGATATTTTGTCGAAATTCCTGGAGGTATTGAATTGTTTTTCAAAGATTATAATTGCACGGTTAATGCTTTACAAACTTGACTCGTACTAGAATGTCCTAAACTTGGTTAAATGTTATCCTAGGTAGAAAAACAAATCATAAATGTCATAATTTTTTTAAAAGTACAAAATAAATTATTTTATAGGTACACCAAAATATTACTTTGTAACCTTGCAAAAATTTTGATTCACTGTTGTCTTAATCTCTAGATCACTAACAATTAATTCCAGTTAATTTTCTTAGAAAATTTAAATCATCTTTGAATATTTCAACGGTGGAAATTTCTAAGAATAATTTTATGTTCCCACATTAAAAATTACGTTTTTTGTCACGTATGTGTCTTTATTAGAAAATTTTGATTTGTTTCTTTTATTTACCTAACCATGTTTAAAAAATTTTCGTGAAGGAGGCAGACAACACCTCTTTGGTGTAGGCAGATTAAACTTCACCGGTTCTTGTTAATTTTTTTTTTTTTTAATAAATTTGCATTCGGTCGTTTTAATAGTGCAAGATATTTCGTTTGACCTTGTTTACTATTTGTGGTCAAAGTTTACAAATTATTAGTCAAAAATATTTCTACTTATGCTACCACATTAAATGACGACATAATTTTTTTAATCAAATTGACTCACTCATACCTGCTCTGTATTAACACTTCGTGACTTCGAATAGTTTTTTTGGCACAAAAGTTGTCTTATGCAAACTAACTGAAAGAAAGAAAAGTATTCTTGATTATCCAATGTTACTGTAACTAGAAAATCAAGTTGGGGAAAAATCAATGCTCTTTTTAAGAGAAAGATGGAATCCTAGTAAAACGAATGTATGAAATATGCATAAAAATTGCTTTAATGAACTTCTGCGAACTTTGTCTCATGGGAAATACTTAAAGTTGTTTATAATTTAAGACTATAGGGGTCTTACCTACATAATATAGTAAACAACATAATTTTCGTAAAAATAAACGAAGCAACTGGAGAGAAAAATTGCAAAGTAATATGTTGTAGCATTGAATATTGTAGGGGTCCCCTACATGGTTGTAGTAACGAAAATCAGATTTTACTCAACACTTGATTGTATAATGACGATGCCAGTTATTGTTTTATTTCCTGTTATAAAAAAATAAGGTTTAGAATAACTTAATAATCATTTATAGACATGCAATAGAAAATTAAATAGCAATTTTTCTTATGAAATCATTTTTATTTTCTGACGTTTAATATTGCAGGAGTCCCAACAGTCATTAAATTATTCTAAATTATCATGAAATTGGAAAAACGGTAATAAAAAGTCATGTTTTTAAACATTTTGGAAAATTAGTTTTTGCAAAACAGCTAACGAAATTCTTTTTAAACGTTTCTATGTTTTAAAGAAAAGCAAGGTTTATAATTTGATGTAGTATACTAATATAATTCTGTGGCTATACTCTGCGATTGTCTACGAGTATTTAAAATTTTGGCTTGATTCTGACAAAAAGTTTTAAACATTTTGGAAAATGAATTTTACTCAAACGGTTGCCCAATAATTTTCAAATTTTCCTGTCCTATAGAGAAAACCAAGGGTGTTTAGTTGATGTACAATTTAACTCTGTAGGTGTACCCTGCGATTTTCTATGAATATTTGAAATTTAAACTTAATTTTGGAAAAAAAAAATTATTAATAAAGTTGGAGTGAATTTTCCGTTACGACCTCTGATACTAGTGATTATTTTTTTCCATTACCTATTTAGACTTAAATTCTGTTTAGTTGACATCGAAATATTTTGGCTGAATAATAAGTTGTTAAATTGATAATTTTTAAAGGATTGATAATGAAAACCAAATAGATAACTTTATGTAAACACGGTAAACCTGATAAACTCTAATACGAATGATTCATTGTAGTCTAAATTATTCCAGGCTGATAAAACAGGGTTTTGAGCGGGGTTTGAGTTCTTTTCTACATATGTAGGTATATGTTATTTTAACAATAACATTAGTGTACATAATGAGAATGAAATTTGAATGCGTATTTTACCAGTAAATAGTTATATTCTTGCATTTTATTGTATTACCATATTTTTTTAAATCATTATCTCGTAAATTACTGGCGGCTAAGTTCTACAGTTAGGATACAGCTTGATATGGACATCAGAATGGGAGTTCAACATGGAAATGTTTATAATATTTTAATATTATTCTTATATAATTTTATTTATATATTTTTTTTAATTTTCTTATAGTTGGTACCCCCAAATTTCTGAGGATACCCAAATTAATTATTTTAAGCACATGCATGAGTCCAGCGAAATAGAATTAAGGGAAAAGTTAAGTAAAGGAGATATTCACGAATTGTGATGCTTTTTGCCTCTAGATACGAACACGTTTGATGTTCATTTAAATTATCTAAAATTAATTACTCTTGCAAATACGCAGATCTTTAAATCTAATAATATTTCTACAGTGTCATTTTACCTATAAGTAATAAACTTATTTAACTTGGCTAGGTCCTTTGTAATGGAAATGTGCTTTATTTATTAATTATTTATTCCTTTATTTATTCAGTGTTATTGCATTTAGAACCTACTACAAACATATATGTACCTACTTTGAATTGCCTACGCGTTGTTTGTAATTAAATCGGAATACTAGGCATATTATTCAAACAAGTACGTATGCTGCTGCTGTTCATTGCTATGGTAGCAGTAAATGTTGGTGATAAGATATTGCAATATAATTAAAAATATCTGTAACATTGAAAGCAATAATAATTGGCTGTTTAGGAAATGCATTTTTGATATTAACAGTCGCTGAAATCTATCTAAGTTATATTCCAAATTTAATGTATAATTTCAGAATATAGTGATTGTATACGTACTTTCTGTGTTAGTTTCAAAATGAATTTTCTCTCCTACAAAAAAACGCATGTTAAACATTAAAAAACTGTTGATATATCAAAAAATCGTATTGGTAAGTTGTTGGTTGAAATTACGTTAATTTTAATATTTGTTGGTAATGGAAAATATTAATGGGATTTTGAATTGTTTATTACCAATCCGTTTCAATAACCTGTGATAACGTATACCGCGGTTCCTTTGTTTGTAAGCACAATAATTGAGAATCATTCATTATTTCGATTTATTAAATCATCAAAATTCTATTTAAGTTGATCACCGATACATATACGACATTAATACCCAATCACAATAATAGTATGTACCAAGCAGTAGAAGTACTAATTCATTTTAAGAAATTAAAATAAAAGTTCGAAAGCCGGTTGTGTACAATAATTGCTTTGCTTGTTTCGTTATACTTGAAATTAGGACAGCAGATAAACCTTTATCGGTCAATTTTGTAGCGAAATTTAATTAATCCATGAAAAGACGTAGTTTATTATTGCTTGTCTTAACAGAACTCCCACTATGCCGAACACCATTTTATCTTGCATAATTGATAGTTTGAGAAAAGTGAATAATATTTGACTGGCACACCATGTTGTTCAATTTAAATGATGCATGTTAATGATTTTGCAATAGATTGGAAACACTTTTGAAATGCAGTCTTGGCCGAATTTATTTACAGCGGTTACAAAACTTTTAGCTCTGGAATATAAATTTCAATAAATTTCAATGTGTACATGGATTAAAACACATATTTCTCATGTCAGGATGTGGTTTTACTGTTTTAACACGAAATATTCGCGTTAATACCATAAAAGGTTAATTAGAATTGCACATTTTTATGAAGTTAATGATATGAATCCAATTAATATTTTTTTTTCAAAGTTTGTAAAGGATTAAGTAACGGAAATAAAAAGGACTCAATAGATCACGAAAGTATTGTTTGAATTAAAACGATAAAGAATGAAGTAGCGCTTGTCCTCGGTTTGTCCCTTAGTAAATACCTTCCAGAACAGTTGTAGCGAGTTATAGGTACCGTAAAACATTTAAGGCTAGAGAGAAATTCTTTTAGATTTCGAAAAATCATAGAACGTAAATAATCCCCAGCTATAGCTTACAAATTGTTTTTTAAAAACCACTAACCAATAAGTTCATAATTTGGTAATCATAAACTCCTTGGTTTCGCCTTAGGTCTAATATTGTTTTTGTTGACATACATAATATAGTATTTGTTTAAAAAAACTGGCATGGCTTTTATTCATTTTCTTCCAAATAAAGTCTTGTGAAAAGCCTGAAAATGAATCTCGTAAAGTCGGAACTCCGGAAATGGAGGCGGGGGAAAGGGAAATCAAGCGCTAGGGAAAGTCAGAAGCAGAGTACAAGTTGAGGAAGCCTCAGGGGCTAGGGAAAGTCAGCATCCGAAGAAACCTCGAGCGCTAGTGAAACTCAGTAACTGAGGAATCCTCAAGCGATAGGAAAAATCAGCAACCGAGGAAATCTCAGGCGCTAGGAAAATTCGAAGAAACCTCGATCGCCAGGGAAAGTCAGTAGCCGAGAAGAATACCTCAAGCACTAGGCCACGCCACGTGATTGAATTCTAGCATGTTATGAATTGATGCTCTAGCTGGAAATTACATTATTTTTATAAAAACAAAAATTTGATCCTGAGCGAGTATAATTTGTTTGTAGAACAAAGAAGTTCTCACCCCACGTCTCAGTTTCGAATCAATAAATTGTAATCCCTTGCAGATGTAGACACAGTACCAATAATAATTAAACTTATTGCCTGGAAAAGTATCCTTCTACCATAAATTTCGGTTCAACAAACGTGTCTGTGCATTTGCCAAAAGTTTTATAAATTTTGCAAATATAAGAAACCCTTAAACGGTACATTAATAGAATAGCCGAACCAACAGTTGTGCCGACAAAACGATTGTATACAATAAGGCGGCTTAAAACGATAGTTATACCCCTATAATAAAATTTTAGTTCGAGCAGCCGTTACAAAACTAGTACAAAGACAACCATCGATGTGTCGCATTAAGAAATTAAAAACTTTAAAATTTTCCAAATAATACCAAGACAAACTAGGGAGGTGCCCAAAGACGCGATGGTATAGTATTGACCGAATATTGGCTATAAACTTGTATCATAATGAAAATTTGGTATGTAATGAATGTCATTAAAGTGCAGGTGGTAAATATCTAATAAATCAATTAAAGTATGAAAGTAGAAAAAAATTAATAATTGTTCACGGTAGAGTACATAGATTGGTAGGGAATAGTTCCAGAAATGGGTAGTAGTCGCATTATTTGATTAGTTGCTCTGTTATAGAGCTTTCTATTTTTGCAGTTTTACTTAAAGAGACTATTAATGTCGTGCATGTACCCGACATAACCTGAGGTTTGCTTTAAACAACTTGTTTAGTTGTCAAGATGTGTGTAATTCTATGTTATTACTGTTATTGCGGAAGCACAAAATGAACGTCGTTCCCATCACGAGTTATACAAGTCGGTTCGTATACTAACCAGATGAACTCGACGTGATCTGGCACCTCAATTAGAATGACTGGGCGCAATTTTTTTTAATTAGTTGGAAGTTTTTATTTAAATTAATTAACTAGGAATTTTAAAGGCATAAATATCCCCGTTCTCTAATGCAACACGTTTATTTGCTTGTCCTCGTTATGTTATTGTGTTAAATAGTGTGACCCTCAATTTTAAACATTAATAACTTTTTTGTATTGTAACTAGGAATCTTTTAATAAGAGCCACATAAATATTCATAAAATCCCGTAATGTTAATTTTTGAGGTATTTTTGTTAATTTGGTAATTTATTGAACTTACATTTTTAAAATATTATAATGTATGGCAAGAGTGTAGAATTAATTTGAGGTTTATGATCACGTCCTTTAAAAATTTTCGTGTGGGAGTAGGTACGTTACCTATCACTTACAAGATACAAAAACCTGTGTATGCAATAATTATAACTATTGTTTTGGTGAAAGTTTTGGCATTGTAGATCAACGCGGTTTTGGCCTCAAAACCCTTAAACAATTAAAAAAAAATGTTTTATTCACATTCGTTACTTTGTTTACCTACAATTCGTTAAGGATTTATGAAGTAAATAATTAGAAGGGTGTAGTGATTTCTGAGCATCACGAGACGTAATTATGAAATATACAAAATTTTGACATTAGACTATACTTTATTTTTCAAATAGAACAATGATTAAATTGAACACGGTTTGATTTTGGTTTTAAATAACTTCCAATATGCTTTTAATAATAATTCAATGAAATATGACAATATATTGTTAGAAATGGCAAATTAATATTTTTTACGAAATCAAAGTGATTAAGGATAACTTCTAGTTTGTTTTCGTTTTCCTTTTGGTTCTCCCTCGACCTTGCCTAGAACTGCTGTAATATTCACTGCTCCGAGGGGAAACATGTATCAGGTTTAATTTTATATGTCTACGAATAAAATGGGGTTGTTCTATTCGTTGATATCGAACAGGGCATAAAGTTGAAAAATTTTTGCTTTAATTTTATGAATTCAAGTAAGAATGGTTTTCTGTTACTTAATGGTGCAGTTTTTTTTCTTGTGTTTCTTCGTTCTAAAATTGCAAAATAAATATAAGATTGATTGTTTAAAATTTACAGAAGTGTAACAATATTATTCATTTTTAGTTACGGTTAAGGAACATGTTTTCATTTTTGTAAAAAAACAAAAGGACTAAAAGTTGGCAAATTTAATTTAAATATTAACTGACATTGTTTTCCGGTGTTATAAATAACTTTGTCGTTTGAGAGTGGGTGCTTTAACCGATTATTAACCCTTCAACAACGTCTACCTGAATATAAATTGATATACGTGATTGATTAACTGATGATTGTGCATATTGAGATAATTATTTAAATAATTTTCAGAGACTTTAAATTGATTTTTATTTTTATCAAAGAAAAAAATAAATTTAAGCACCCAAATTTTTTATTAAATTTTAAATTAAAGGGCTTTGAAAATACTCAGAACCAAGAAGTTAGATAACATTTAATTTTAGTCTCTCCCTCCTTGCTTTCTATGTGTTGTAATATAAGTGCAAATACTAATTAAATAAGTTAATTGAATTAGGTGCCTGAAGTAGACAACAATAATGGCGAAAATGACTATGTTATAATTTAAGGGGTGGGGGTGCAGTAAAATGATAAAACGAATATACAGAAATGTTATTAGAAAATAGAATTGGCTGCAAAAGAATAAAACCAAATTTGATTGCTTTAAATGGTAAATACTGTTTAAATATTTATAACCAAATTATTCAGGGATCCGGTCATCTGTATATAAAGTGCCAAGGCGTTTGTAGGAAGGTCGAATCTTTGTAGTTTGTTTTGAATGCAATCCTAAAATACCCGCGCTAACTTTATGCAAATTATGGGAGCACCTTAATAGTATTTTTGTCTTTTTCATATATTTAGGTTTTAATGGTCTTTGTCCGTGATATTACCGCACATTTTAGTAATTCCACCTCCATTACATGATCTTGCCAAACTTCCTACCTAGTACGAAGAGAAAATCAATACAAAATCTCTCTGCTTTTCAGAATTATTAATTTAACAAAGTGGTTATTTTACTGACAACCTACACGCTTTATTAGCTAAATGGATGATAAAAAATTAAATACTTTTAAGAAATTACAAACACATTTATATGTGCTTGAAAGAACCCAACACAAAATTATTTTTAGCTTAATACGGCAGAAACAAGATGAAACGCCAAGCTTCCTAAATAGAAGAGCACTTAAAGAATGGAGCAGTTATTTTAACTGCCCATTACAAGCAAATTCTTTTGTGCATGGAAAACGAATCAAAATAATTTAAAATTAATTAATCGTTAATTGAATGAATCTTGTAACTTAAATTTATACTGATTATGTGTTCTTTGTTGTTTCAATTCAAAAATGCTTTCCATTATGTTAGTCTTGTTTTTAGGTACGTATTTTATAAACAACTGTCTTGTGTTAAGCAGAGTTGTTTCAAAAATATCTAAATACTACACACGTTGTCCTAGATTCAAGTTAATTTATGAGCTCATTGTGTTATCTGTTAAACTGCTTCTGAAGCGAATAAAATGGTGCTTAATGGCAGTACATGAAAATATTATAAAACTACACAGGTATAACGTCTGTATAGAAATGTTGATATAAATAAAGGTAATGCGTTTTTAATACCTTATAGGTGGTCTTTTAATACAATTTAGATTTTTAATGTTCTTTGATCGAAATTTTCGTCACTAAATAAAAATAAACACCCATCAACTGCGATGTGATGTTAATCCTTTAATGAGGGGTCGCTCAACTTAAGATAAATTGACCATTGGAACTCGACTGTTTTAAGTTACAGTTTTGACTGTCTGAACCGCGATGATTTTTTCTTGAACATTGTTTCGTGATTGACAAACACACAGGAAACGTAGTCTATTTTCCACTACAGGATTTGTTCATAGTTGATTAAGACAATTATGTAAAATATAAAACTCCTAAAAAACAGCAATTTTCGCATATTAGACTTTGTTTTTGTAATGGTCTACGCAAGGACCTTCAAAATACATTAGTCGAGTAAACTACGCAGGTCATGTTTATGCATAAAAAATTATGGGTTACTGAAAACAGTAAAAATCTTGTAGCTGTGCGTATGTTTTTTTTAGTTTATCAACGTTTATCAAAAACGAAAACGGCGTTAGATTTGCCTTGTAATTATACCCAACTTTGTTGATTTAATAGATATAAGTCTTACGATAACAAAGTTTCCCATACAACGTGGGTAAGAAGATTATTTACACCCTGTATAGCTACTGTCTACTTTTCTTTGTCACGTATTTTATTTTAAACTGTTTACTAATTCATTTAATGCAAGCTTGTGCTATAGACAAGACGGAATTGATTTTTAAGATATCGGACAGATTCTTGGCCGACTTCGTTTAATCGAGTTACATTTCTATTTTACTTTTTCCAATTGAATTGGTTATTGCTTAAACACCTTAAGTCATATTTTGTAACTTTTCAGGAAATTTTATAATTGTTATTTTAACATCCTGAGGAGATTCATTTACTCTCATTTGCAGTACCTATACTGGGTTAGGGGCTTTTAGCACCAATCGATGTAAAAAGGTCAAAATAGTGCGAGTTTTCATTGTTTACTCGATTTGCCCTAAAAATTACTTAATGTGTTTTATCAATAACCGATTCAATTGGTTCTCCAACAGCACACATTTTGTGGTAAAAGGTTTTATTTATTCTGTGAAGCAAATTCGTGTTTTATAAAGTGCAGATATACGTAAAATAAACACATTGTACTATATTACTCGAATATATAAAATTAGGAACTAACAAACGTGTAACAGGGTGGAAATGATTAATTTCGAGTTGGAAGTTATTAAGACGAGAGTTGTGTTGCGAATTTCACATTCCCGAGGATTTACAAATTTGTTAAGAGTTGAAATTTAGAGCAAAATTGTTTTATTATTTAAAAATGTTAATTATAGAAGGTTCTCGGGTGGATTTTATTACAGGACGTTTTCTATGTCAACTCTTTTTCTTCGCTAATTAAAGTAAATTAATAAAACATTTATTGCGAGGGCGAATTCTGTGAAGACTGTATCATATTTTGTTAGAAGAATTTCTCTTTAAGAGTTTAATTAAATTTTTATTGCTTAGAGTATTATCTGATGGTTAACGTTTATGCTGTTACTTACATGAAAATTGTTGTATTCTGTTTAGAATAATTCGCAATAGTTGATTTTTTAGTAAGCTGAAATGCTGCAAGCAAGGGTGCGTTACAAAGTTCTAGAATTCCTAATATTATTCACGCATTTATTATGCCACCATTGGTTAAGCATAATTATGCTGCAAATGTATATTATTTATAACCCAAGCAAATTTAAATTTTGGAAATGTGACAATTTAATTTTGTTATTAACAGTAAAGGAAAGTGATAATTGACTAGCCTTAGGTTAAGCTATGCATAATACGCATTTTAAATGTTTTAATTTGAAGTAGTATGCGATTATTTTCTGAATCCTTGAGTGCATGCCAACTTATTGTTAGCAAGTCGATGGTTTAATTATATCCGCTCCAAATCAATAGCAGTAATAAAATTACCGAGTGGTTACCTATACAAGAAAAATATAGGTCGGCTGAAAACATGTTCTCTGCATTGCTAGGTACCTACTACGATACAATAAATCGAACAGAATTTATAGGAATTATTTAATTCATTTTATATTCATATATGTCAGCTATTTTTAGTTTTTCAGTATTCGTGCTTCTAAAAATAGTGCAAGTCGTAGTACAACAACCTAGAGAATTTATTTTGCGGCATTGGTGAGAAAGAAACTTGTTTGTTAGTTAAAAAACGTTTCACCTGGCAGAGAAATACCTAACTACTAATACTTCTTTAATAAGATTTATGATTTTAAGACGTAGGCACGTTAAAATTAAGTATTTGGCAACTTGTAATTACCTTGCAGTGTTGTAGGTAGATATCACCTTAAAACAAATCTCATCTCTAATTTTCAATTTTAAAATCCTGTTATTAAATGCGGATAATATTTTTAAATCGAAATATTTACAGAAGCTATTGATTAATTTGTTTGTAGGTTAAGGTTATCTTGTTCAAAAGTAGAGGGCATAATTATGTTTTTTTTTTTATAAATAATGCCATCAAGTTTAATTAAATCTGATACCGATAATTAAAAATGTTTTGATATTTAACAAAAATAATCATTAGAAATAATATAATATAATAATCTAATTAATGCATTTTACTGTTAAGAGGCTAAAGTGAAAGTAATGTGTCGTTTTTAGTAAAAGCCTTGCATAATTTCGCTGTGTAATGTACATAGCACCGTGGTAGTATTTGTTTAATAAATTATGCCATGCACACAAAACGACTTTAATAATACACAATAGGAACACTTTTTTTGTAAAGGTCGAGAAACTTTCAAACAAACCAATGAATTAGCCTTTAATCATTAGAGGGGGATATTTTACTTGAATTCCTAGCAAGGGTTGTGATATCGAGGCGCACTTGGAATATAGAGGGGTGTGTGGTGAAAATTAAATTGATTCTACCGAGTGCTTTGTTTTCGAATATTCGAATTCATTTGACGAGCTCCCTAAAAATAAATCGTTTCTCATACATTAAAAATATGGACTGATATAATTTTTACGTAGGCGGAAGGTGTGCTCTATACTGATTTCGTATGTCCTTGACTTTACAAGTCTTTGTAATTTGTTCACGCTAAATCAAAATCAATTTGTTTCCATCAAGACTAAATTGGAACGTTTCCGTAATTGTAGTCGATAAGGCCTACCGTATAAAATGATAGAATTCTTTATATTATAAGTCGAGTGAAAAATGGGAACTGTGTACCTTTTGATAATATTTTAACTAACCCCTTTTGATATTATCATTCTATATTTAGTTCAAGTTAATAAATGTTTTAATTCTTTTTAATGTTTGATTGCAATTAATATTTACTTTACTGTAATTAAATCATTAAAAATATATAGGTCATATATGGCACAATTTTTATTAAACAACACATTTTATGAAGCTGGTATCAAAAACTGGTAATATAATTTGTGTAAAAAAATGAAGCAGTATTTTAAATCATTGTTTGCTGTTTCAAAGTAATGGAAAACATTCTATTTGTAAGTCTATGTTTCACTATTTTGTTTTTTATTAAAATCCGAGGACTTTTGTTGGCAATAAAGTCGCTGTTCTCTGCTTATTTTCTGTGTTTCTGCAAGTGGCACATTTATGTCCTCTCACTCACACAAATATTTTAACGAAAGTTTTACCTCGAAATAGAAATATTTTATCTATTTCGTAAAATGCAGTAACCGTGACTTTTATTACAAGAAGTATATTCATTTTTAGAGACTGATTATTTTTAATCCCCTTTTATGAACAAATGTAGATAAATTCAAATTGAACGCTTGAACTGTGACTCTCTTTTAGGTACGTTTTATGAATTACAAATAGTTAGTTTGACGATTTCTTCAAAACCACCTATTAAAAAAGAATTGTTTACAAGGCCCATAACAAATTCTACAGCTTTTGTTGCTCCTGGCCTTATATATACTAGTAGGAATAATTGTAAAACATTTTCAAAGTGCACTGTAATTAATTCAGATTGAAAGATCTGATTTGACTCGTTGCACATTATTTTAATGCATTTAAATATTGTTTGGAATGCGCTTGTTTCCCTATTTGGCAGTAAAAGATACGTTTTCTAGTATCTGAATAGTAAGTAAGTGGGTAGCTGTATGCTTACAACAAAATGTTCTAACTATAAATACTGTACAGTATTAAAAAAAGTTTAATTATTCAAGTTATTTTGGTAATGGTCGTCACAGTTCAAGGATCGTCTTAAAAAGCTAATGGAGGACGTAAAATCGTGGCAATTCATGCCCGTCTATGGAGAGGTGTGTTTGTCATTTTCATACAAAACATTATTTCCTGTGTCCATTAATATGTATTCGTGGTGTTCTAATGGCTGAGGTAAATAAATATCCGTCTTGATCACACGCAACCAGCTCAACGTCATCGTCTTAAATTTTTTTGATTTTGAAGTTGCAGTGTATGTCGGCTGCAGTGTTGATTAGGAATGATCAATAAAATTCTTCGACATTGTTTATTGACACTAGGTTAACCGATTTTCCAGAAGTTAAGAATTGACACCACCGGTGTAATGAAAAGTACATTTTGTCAATTAATTAGTCAACAATATTATTTTAATATTCTACTGTTTACATTAGCATAGCTACAAGAACAATAATTAAAAAGCAATGTAATTTGTCTTGATTTCGTAAATTGCTTTGTGAACAAAATTAATCAGCTTAATTGAGAAAACGTAGTGTAAATGCATCAAAAGGCAACAACGTTAGTTAAATCTAGCAATTTCAAACTAAAATCTAAATTGCTACATATATGGGTTTACGTTTCGAATTTTCATGCCCTTTGAATTGCTCCTTGTCAACCCCAAAGCGCAGATAGAACTGGAGCTAATAGTAGACTTATATAGACGAGATCAAAAGACTTTACCGCTTTGTGTTGTATACTACTATAATGCTTCATGTAATATTGAATTGAATGTTGCTACGCTGCAACTTGTTTAAAAAAGTAAATTGAAAAAATATGAGTTTTATAATAAGAATGCCATTATAATTTAAATTTGTAACAAATGTAGAAATATGAATAAAATGAAACTTTTACTTGTTGCGAATGTTTTTCGCGGTAGTGCAGGAATTTATTTTCATGGTTTTACTAAAATTCAATTCGTTTTAAATCTCATTTAAATTTAAATCATTTGAATTTATGGGTTGAAGTATCGTATACTTTACGATGTCGTTTTGCAGGCGTGTATTTGAAAACGCCAATATCCTTGTAAATTTCCTACAATTCAAAGACATCGGTGCCTTGTAATATTTTATTTCAATTAAAAGTAATTTCTTCTTGTCAAAGACAGAAGACATTTCTTGATTACTAGCGATGTTATTAAACGTAAATTTTTATTTTGCTTTTGTATTGAAAAGCTAATACTACTAGCCAACGAATGGCATCAAAAGAGTCTTATGTGAAAATTTGATGCCTTTTGTTTATTTATATTGAAAGAATGTATCTATAAATGGGGTGCAATAAACCGTAAATACATATTTTGTATTCCTTGCTGAAATCAAGTATAAATATTAATTTGGTAGTAAAAAATAATGGTACATATCACATCTACGGCCAGGGTTGTTTCCTCTTGTAATGGATGTTTGGGTTTACGATTGTTTCTTCTTGTAATGGAGTTTGGGTTTGTCATAACAAAAATCTCAAGATAGGAATTATATCAAAGCAACAGTTGATTCAAAAAATTTGTTCAATATGCGTGCTTATTATTTTAAAAATTCTTTTTTTTAATAATTTAGTTAACGAAGTTTGTTTAACTAAAATTTTAGAAATAGGTACTATGATATAATTTTTCTTGAATATAGAACTAGAGCAGTTGAGCGAGAGTATAATAATATTGTTTTTATACATATTTCGTACAAGGTAAAAATTATTTTTAACGTGTTACTTGTAATGTTTTTAAGAGGTGATGTTAAAATTAATACGTTTCATTAATATCCGTCTGTCTCTGCGTTGGTATGTATTAAATTTGTTCGTGTTTGTTTACAGAGGCATGTGTACAAGTGATAAAGTACACACCTTTCCAAAGCTGTTTTACCAAATTTTGTTACGTAAAAAATTGCCACGAGCTAAAGAAATTTTGGCATTTAATACCATAAACCCGTTAATGGTGAAATGATTCACATAATGTGGGTCTAATAGTATTTACGAATATATGTATGCGTTCTTTTGTACGGTTGAATGGTAACAGCTGTGTGGGAGGTCGTATGGGGAGAAAGGGGAAATGAGAGTGCTTCAGGCTACCGGAGATTTTCAGGGCCGTACTAGGTGTAAATTAATTAAATTCCATTTCAACCATCGCAAGATATTGCTTTATATAACTTGTTTCGGTTGCTAAACAAGTTTTTTTTTATAGTAAACAAGTGCAGGAGATTCCTGCAAACTTAAATTGCAGTTTTTATGAATTCTAGATAATTTAATTTTCTTTAGTTGTTATAAAAAAAAATAACAGAACGTAGGTGTTAAAAGTGTAACGAAAATAAAACTAAATATTCTTGATTATGTATTAATTTTCATTGCCACTAATCAGGAAGTACTATACGGCAATAATTTCCTTTCTATTTTATGGTAAATTAATAATAGTGCGTTATTGTTTTTGTTGTTTATTTATTTGATATTGTTATTATTTAATATTTTGTGAAAACTATTGTGTTTGACAAAACTGCCAAAATACTCGCATAGTGGCTTTGTCACTTTGTGTTGATCTAATTCGAAACCAAACCGACGCTTTAACATTTCCCAGTTGCATTAAATTTTAAATTCCCCTCATTAATTCAGGACTTCAATTCATTCCTGGAAGTGTAGTAATCAAATTGTTTAAATGTTCGTTGCATAACGAAACAAACCTGACAAATGTCTTGGATTGATATATTAGTAGCTAGATGTAAATACAGCAAACTAATAAGTTTGAATGCGTTTTTATTACACATTACCGATTTTGCAAATAATGCCTAGTAGGTATATGCAATATTTCTATCCGATTTTTTGATGCCAAAATATATTTGTGCTCTAAATATAAAGAGAAGCGTCATAGAACTAAATGACCATCTGTCTTTATTTTTAATAATAAATATTGGCAGTTTAAAAAACTTTTTTGGTTGATTAATGAAATCATCGATATTTTAATAGGAAGAATCTCTTTCAAATTTTTGTTTATAAAAAGTAGGTATGTGTCCTGCGGCTACAATATGTAACAGTAATAACCCAAGGTGTAAAATAAAAACACATCAAAAATATTTCTATTAAACTATCTTTGTTTAGATATAAATTGAGAAAATTTCGTTAATGTGTTCGTGTAAAGCAAAATCCTGAACCTTCAGCATTGAGATTATATTACGGTCAGTAATGTCATTGAATTACGGTTTAATACTTCCCAACATCTGGTTAAACCCCCATCTCACCATCTGGAATAATTACAATCAACTTATATGCCGTATTTGAAAAGAAATGTAATAAACTGTAAATTAACATTAGTTACATAAAGGAAATTTCAGGCTGGGAAGATGATTTTTTTCTCCCATTCCTGCCCTTAATATTATTGCCTACTACATTCCTGCAATGTTTATAATGTTGGGGTTAAAAAAGGAAGTGTATTGTTTACAATTGATTTGTATGCTCAGAAATAATACGACTGCCTGAGCTTGTAATGTAGTCATATCTAAGAATAATGTAATTTAATATTATGCAGTAAAGAAAAATCAGCAACAAGCGTCTCCAGTAGTGTACAACACAGAGAGGGTTCGTACCTTTGGTTCGATTCTTGTCTGAAGACAAGATTGATTTTTTTGCTCCGAACATTACTCCCGTATATGTACAAGTTTGTACTTCTCATAGGGGTAGGGGGTGTCTTTGACTTGATGGTTTAGCAAACGCATACTGATGGAGGCCCAAAACCAAATGCATCCCACCGGGGCCTTCATAATTCCACTCAAAGCCGTTTAAAGGCGAAAGCAATTTCTAAATTACCTAATACTGAAATATTTAGGATTGTAATAATATCCCATCAAGCTTTACCGATATTTAAATTTTAATTACAAATATTAATTTGTCACCTTGTTTAGTGTTACCGACGACCAAAAAATTAAAGTATATGGTTTTACCGGACATGCACTGATTACCTTTAGTTTTGTTTTCTTTCAATAGTATTAGAGTAAAAGAGTGTAGTCAGTGAAGTAAAAATTACGATGCTTTGTTTATTTGCTCCATTAAAAGATTGCCGGTTAATTACAGCTGCAGTTGTCATGCTTACAAAAGCTGTCTTGAGTCGCCATGAATGATTAATACACTTTTAAAATTAAGTAGTAATTAGTTCAGCTGTATACAACTCGTTAATTTTAGTAAAGGGTATTATTTATGAATCTGTCTCTCACCTAACGATATCATCAATTATAGGTAGATTATGGATAACAGCTCTGAAAATGCACAAAAATTAAATTTGTTACCGACCCCTCTTGAGGTTAAAAGTTGTAAGGCTCTTCGTGATTTGATCTCGGGCGGATGTCCTAACGAAATGTTTAAATATTTATGCGTGAAATAACGTTGGCGTTTTAAAAGAACTCGTTTTATTCTTTTTGTAGGTCCATCTATGATGTGGCAGTTTGATATTATTACACAGGAAATTGTGTGTCATATTTTTGTTTCGTTTAATTGTAAAGTAGTAGGTACCTTTAGTACACGAATGTTGATTAGTTTAAAGTCAGTTAATTAGTAACAACATTACCGTTTTCTCTTCGAAGTTCCAACAAGCATTCACAATGCAATGAATAGATTGTTTGTGGTTGTAGGATCGTAGAACTCCTAGTTTGTTCACGAGTGGGCGTAAATTTGTTCTTAATTCGCGTTTGAAATAAGGAACATTATGAGTGATGAGTAATCTTCGTGTTTTGTTTGGAAATTACCAATTAAAAGAATTACTTAATTTGAATAAGCGTAACGCAGGAAAATTGTTAGTGAAGAATTTTTATTTAGTCTACTTTGTCTTTACACCACATTCCAAGTTTTTCTAAAATTTTTCCAAGTCTTTCCAAAACCGTTTAGTGTGTCGCTTCTAAATTTAAAAAAGGGTGCAAATGGAATAATTGCAATTGAATGGGTCATTTCAAAAACAGCATAAGTCATTTTCTCAGAAATTACTAAGGGTAGTTTGCGGTCCTGCGGATGTGCCGATTGCAAAATCCTCAAAATTGCCGAAAATGTTTCAGAAGTACTCAACTTTGAACTACACAAACCATTTTCACATAGCTCTAATATCCTACATAAATTATTCAGAGTTTATGCCTTTCTGTAAAATTTAAAAAATGTGACTTATGCTGTTTTTGAAATGACCGATTCAATTGATATTTTCTTTCGGTTTTCAATGGTAAATAGATCAAGTGCTACAAGAGAAAATATTATCAAATATTGTGTAGTTGGCGAAGGTTTCTATAAATATGTGACTTTTGAATAACTTAATTAATTTCTCTAGGATTAAAATAAAATGCGGTGCTGCAAATAATGACTGCAGTTCTACAACCTAATTTTTTGATTGCTATAATATTGAAAAATTAAGTTTCATTAATTTTAATAATAATCATGAGTTGAGTTTGCTATAATTTAATGCCATTTAATTAGTACACTTTGTCGCTAAAAGTGAATGCAGGTAGTCCCAGTTCAAAATTTATTATTATTATAAATTTATACAAGCACGCGGAAATACATACATACCTAGGCTAAAGATCGGAGTTTATTGCTTGCATCCAACGGAATCCAAGCATAGTGAATTAAGTTTAAATTTCTGCAGTTCTTCAGTGTCCGTGTCCGGTTAATAGGGAGTCCGCTTAAGAGGGAAAATTTTATTAGCAAAGCCCTATCTTTTTGCCGGTTCCCAAAAAAGTGTCCGCTTATGAGGAGTGTCCGCTAAGAGAGAGTACACTGTACATGTTTCCAAATAATATTTTTCTGTAGCGTATATTTTAATCGCTTTTCTGAACAGAAGAAAATTATTCCTAGGCAAATATTTAAAGGATAACGCAGATAGATTCCCAGAAAAAAATCCTATTTGAATTTCTAAAAAAATTAAAGTTTAAGCTAAATAATAACATTAAGATGAATAAAAAAGATAGCTGATCTGGTTTCAGTGTTACTCCACAAAAATAATCTGCCGATATGAATATTAATTTTGAATAGTCATTCAAAGCAAGACCATTTCAAGGACTTGGCATTGACGTAACAATTTTCATTTGTTACGTTTTCCTACTTCTTTAAGATTTGTAAATTAACAAAACTGGAAATGATTATATTAGGAATTATAAAATAAAATGAACGGAATTAAATGTACGCCAGCCAGTCGATATATCAACTAATTACGGAAATAACTATTTATATAAATTTATAATTAAATATGAACCGGTGAATGTTATGGACCTGAAATAATTTTAATTGAGTGCATTTTAAGCTCATGTTTTGATAACTTGTACTAGGAATATTATTATCTAATCGTGTATTACTGATAAGAATAGGTACCCACCTTTTGTTTGCACAATATTCTCTTAAATATTTTTTGCTATTTTATTCATTTATTTATCATGAAGAATCTACTGTTATAAATTACTAACTAAAAAATAAATTCATCTTGAGAAGTTGAGACGTTATTTTATCTTCAACAACCGAATAAATAAATATTCTTAATTCGTTGTGTACTTTTTTTACTTTCCTTTTTCTTCAATTTATATTAATTGAATTAATATTTCAAAATATAAAAAAAGGTATAATATTTTATTTCGTGCTTCACTGAATCGTGAACTTTCCCTCATTTGGGAATTGGATCGAACTGTCGGAATTCGTTCGTTTTCCAGTGTTGTTGCTTTGTTTGTTTTTAGGTTTTCCAATCAAAACTTTTTAAATTTTTAATTTTCCCTTTTTATTACATAGTTAGGTAAATGTATTTTAACTGATTACTGTCAATTGAGATTTTAAAAATCCCAGTTTAATTGCATGTAATAAAACCTCTGCTTATTTAATTTTATTTTTATTTGTTTGATCTCTTGTTTTCAATTCAATTTAATAAATTACGGTTGTAGGGTAGGAAATACCTTCGTAATAACAAAATACTTTTGTGCATGATTTATTGGAATAAGAAATTTTAATTGTATATAATAATAAATAATAATTATATATGTGCAATGATTTTAACGATTGCATTTAGGTATATAATGTATCTACTTAACAGAATTACTTTACGATATTTATTGCACATACTACTGCGTGTAATTTATTTCTTTAGTGCATATTTGAAACCTTTCCCAGATTTCCTAAAGTAAATTTTTCAGTATTACGTTCTTAGTCTTAGCGGATATTTGACACGTGGGATTTTGCTACATTAGTAAATATGTTTGTCGCAAGTATGCGGTTCAGAAGTGGTAGTCAACCGAGATACTCGTGGGATTACTTTAATCTGTCTCTTACCCAAGTAAATTACCATTTGAAAGTATCTTTATGAACTTTGCATTTTACATTTCTTATTGACAATAAAGAAAAGCAGTAGTAGCTACTAGTTGGGAAAATGCAGGGTAATTTTTTTATAAGATCAAAATACTACTTAGTCGACAATAGTTATTTGGAGAATTAAAATATTTTTGTTATAATTTTCCGTCTGAAACTTTGTTGGAATGTTGAAAATGTATACTGTTTGAATTATTTGTAACTACTGATGTATTTAGTAGTGAATTTTAATGCGGGTATCTAATATTAATTAGGATTTTAGGATTTGCTGCAGGCTATGAGTTTGTAGAATTTAGATAATTTACAAACGACAAATAGAAGCAAATCTGGCAATATTTAACCCTTTGAGAAGATTAATTTTGTTGATAATTGGAAACTTCAAGTTAATGCTACCCCAAAGTGCTTATTTTAGTTGGTTATTCTGTTTTCATTTTTAATTTACTAATTATTTAGTTTAGCTAAATATTTGACGTATTTTTCTTGAAGAGACTTCTACAAACCTCAATAGGGTATTTGTTATTGAAAAACTACCCATTAAAAGAGTGTTTGAATTGAACTATGACTTGCTATAAAAACAAACTGGAGTAGATAATCTCTAATTTTTATTTAAAATAAGTACATACTTAATTGACTGATGTTGTCTTGGATTTTGTATTTTAGTGTAAGGATCACACAAAGCATTTCCCATTTTTAAACAGACAGGGTATTATTAAACTTTCAAAAGTTTAATATTACTGATTACTAGACTTCTGTATTGTTGGCGTGTTGTATTATTTTCTTTTTTCCCACAATATCTAATTTTACATTGGCAACGACATTGTAACTGAAATATCACTAAGATGAGGTATAATTATTACCCCAGGAGAAAAAGCAATTGTCCATCAATAATTTTAGTTAGTGGCGGTACATAATAATTAAGTTTTGATATTGCGTTGTTCTAGTTTTTTTTTTTTGGTTTCATCCGATTCGTATTGGAGAAACAGGGACAGAGATTTTTCTGGGGTAATAATTGTACTAATATACCTACCATATGATCAACACAATTTTTGATAAAGGTTGGCTCTGGAATACAAACTATATGTCTTTACTTAAGTCACACGATTGATTTATTCTTGCTTTTTGTTGATCATATGGTACTAACACGGTTATGGGTTAGTAAGTTAGTTCACTACTGTTTCAAATATAAAATTTATGGAGATATAAATTACTACGGTACATAACACAACGCCTTAAAAATAAGGATTATATAGCTTTTAAAACAGGATGTAAAATACGTTCCTATTTTAAACTGTTATTGTATTTAAATGGGAATGGTCTACAATTCTACATTGTTTACATATTTATAAAATACATATACTGGCACAAAATTATTCCTACAGGGCTGGTTTTCTAGTGCTATCGACAAATTATAACATGAAATAAAAATGAAAAAAACTTTGATCAAAGGAAAGTAAAATAAGAACATGAATGGATGTCATAAAATTATTTTTTTCTTCAAGCGTAACATAATATCCGTATTGTTGTACAGAACTGGGTATGTAGAAGGAAGTCATTTTGTTAATAGTCAAAAAATGAAAATAATGTTACTAGTACAATAATGTGTTTACGTATCCATGGCAACCCCAGTATTTTACCCATAGCCCCGTACCCAAGGTTGGTAGTGGGGAGAGCGTTGTCCTGTGTAAATGACTTTAGGAAATATTTATTTACAGCAACAATATTTTTACACTTGAAGAAAAAATAGTATATATTATTCGGAGTAGAACGTCTTATTTGTGTTTCGCTCACTTGCAGAGCCTCGGAGCGTGCGCCTCGGCCGCAATATGAGCTCAACACAAAAAGAACTCTTTCTACTCCTAATAATATAATACACTATTATAAAACCTTACAGATATCACAAATACAAATATATACAATACGTATTTGATCACAAGATAAAAAAAAGCTGCAATGTTTTCTTCTTCGGAGATAGCACTGACTTAAAAGTTAAATCATTGAAGATAAAGTAGGATGACACATCAGATTGATTAGTTATTTTAATATGGTTTACGTTTATCATATAAACAAAGTAAATCAACAATACGTTAGTGAAACACTGCCAACAGTACAAGAAAAATCTCAACCATTATCATAAAGTATAGGATTTCTATACATTTGCATGTTTTGTTTTGTCTGCATGTTATATTGTAATACATAACATGTGCAGGATGTGCAGAGTTACATTCATACATATTTTTTTTAAAATTTGAATTTGAAGGTGTACAATAAAATGGATATTTAAAACCTTTTTATAAATACTACACCCAAGTGCGGTGTAATTTTGCGGCTCATCCCAACCACTGCGCTTATTTCTATTATGATTTCCAAAACTTTATGTACTTCAACGTCATACAACTGAAGTGTACAACGACGTACGAGTACCTTCCGTTCTTTCCCACTTTACCTATTTGAGTTTAAACGTATGTCCGTAATACAGCTTCAGCTCCGTCTCTTTCTGGTTCACGGGCTAAAGAGAAACGAAAGTAACCAGTACCTCGACGCTCGCATCTTTTCAAAGTGAGAACTGTCAAATTGACATTTACAGCGGCGTAATATGAATTATGATTTATTTTAATGGTGAGCAAATAAATAAAATTAGCCTAGACATAAAATTATACCTATATCTTAATAAGTGTAGCAACCATTAAAAATTGTAATTGAGCTTCTAATTGAAGGTAAAGTGAAAAACTTAGAACATAACAAGTAACGAAAAAAATATATATCTCCTACACTGATCGGCGATCAGCTACATCGGCGCACGTCATGTCCATAACTTAGTTCGTACAGATCTTCAATTACATAGAACATTGAAAAATACTTCTATCTTTCTAGCATAGGTTGGCATAGGTTAGGGCTGACTTTTATGAAACAGCGGTTGTCTAGGAAACGAAAACAGATGGCGTTTTGTACCCGCAGAATTAAAGGGAATTGTAGTGTAGGTATATATGCATATTTCATTAGTTTTGGATTATTAATACATAATTTATATCTATTTGGCATACAATTTCCCAAGTTATTTAAGGTCTCTTCAGTATAATGCTCTCTAAGTATTTTACAAGTTTTTTTCTTAATATTTTTCAGCATAAGTACTTCACTTCGGTATCCTGGTGTTATCTTAACAGGCCATGAGATTTGTTTAAATACAAATGTATGATAAATGTGAGTTGGATTTTTGGACACCAAAAATTGCACATTTCTTTAAAAAATAGTTAATGATAGGTAAATTGGAAAAATTATAACAAACGATTTGTTTTGGTAGCGCAGTACCACAACCCTCGTCTTATTTAACGACCTGGTTTTGTTTGTGGTTTGATTTTCGTCCCACTGTTTACAGGGGGAGGGGCGGTCGAAATAATCACATTTCTACGCGTGTGGTAATTAAACCGAATCTCGGAATTTCAAATTTCGATGTTGGATCAACACGAGTAATTTTAAAATAACTACTAAACTACTAAATTTGATTTTTCTTTAATATTTACTCGGCAAGTTTAGTAACTAAATTAATCATTAATTATTATTATATGTACGTACATGGCCAGCTTGATTCTCCCTAACTCTTTAGAAGAATGAAGCTGGTCATGGTACGTAGAAAGTAGTTCGGTGGTGCTTTGAAAATGTTTTTTTGTTATTGTTTGGTTTCAATACCTACCTATAAAAATTATTATTAGATACTATAAAATGCTTTTCTTACTACGGCTATGTGTTATCAGCAATTTGCTGATAACAAAACAAATGGGAGCCTTATCATTGAGTGTGTGTAAAAAGTACTTTAGACTGAAATGAGACTAATATAATCGTTTGTTTTACTAAACTTTTAACCTATTCATATTAATGAATAATTTTACCATTTAGTTATCACCAAGGGTTATTTACAGGGTCTTTAAATAACTTATTATGTTCTCAAACTGTTCGGTGTAGAAACTGCGTTTGAGTTTGTTGAAATCCTTGATTTCACATACATGGTTATTAATTTATTGATCAGGAAAAGCATTCATTTAGCTGCTAGTTCAAGTTTATCGAATCCGAAGTTCAAGTGATTAGCATTAATTACACGATTATATCGAGAAAGTAATAAAAATATTTAAACCGGATTGTATCTGCACTTATAACAAATTCTTATTTATCAATTAATTGACAGGAAGTTAAAAGTAAACAGTTCATAATTTTATATTATGTTTGCATGCAAAGTTTTGTGTCGTATGTTTATTAAACCTTTTTGATATCAAACTTTCGCTTGGTTTATTATTAGAATTGTGATAACAGGTTTAATCATTGCACTCTTAAAAATAAAAGAATTATTGCAGTATACCTACACCTACGATAAATCCAGTCAAGGTTTAATAATCCCCATCACCAACAGCAGTTGCAAATTTTACTTTATCAAATGCTGATTAAGCTTGCCCGAAATTATGTTTCGATAATTTTATCTTCGTTTATATTTCTCAGCCACGTTAATTGGCATATCCCATTGTCGAAACAAAATATCATTGTGTTTACTATATCTTAAAATTATCCTAATACGATGTCTGCAAAATGCCTCCAGTGATTAAAATAAAGGTTCAGACGATAATAAAATACGTTTTGCTTAATAGTCATTTACGCAATTCCATTTTCCATCCAGTTGCCAAATAAGTCTTGTGAGTGGAATAAGGACGGGTATAGAACGTGGAAAGAACTTTGGTGTAACCCCAGGACGGTCTGTTTATTGCAGTTGCCAATTATACGAGAGCTACTTGGTAAATTCGTTTGCGTTGTGAAGAATTTGCAATATCCTTGTGCCGCTTCTATAACACTGCGAACCGAACTACTAACTGAACTACCCTGTAAATCGCTATTTGCCGGCTTTCAGAAATCCCCATCCCGTTCCAAAATTACTTTTTGTTGCTGTATGATTAGAATGTCACATAAAATCCTTTATATAACTACCCTTTTAAAATATAACCTTCTGAAGGATTTTCTGCAAATTATAACTAACGTAATTAAATTGAAATATGTACTTCTTAATACCTTAAATTTTATTAGTCCATACTTATGCTAATTTTTAATTAACGTTTCTTCTTGGAATTAGAAGAAAAATGTAGAATGATAATTATTATAATCGGATGCAACCTGAAAATACTTATTACGTTATAGTGTTATATCTAGCTTCCTTCATTCTTAAAAAAGTTATTCATTTTTAGTAAGATGCTTTATTAAAACAGCAAGAAACTATAAAACTTTTTTAAAAATAATAAACAACGCGAAACAATTTTCGCCAATTACCTTCTCAGAAAAGCTAGAGAATCTCATAAAACGAGGGAAAATATTTTTATATCAGAAGTCTGGAATTTTACGGTTTCCATTTAAAATTACTTAAAAGTTACTACTGTGTGGAATATCGAGGGAATATTTTAACTCCAGAAATTTTCAATCAAGCACTAAGCCACCAAAATTTTTGATATTACATACTACATACTATGGAAGTAGTTTAATATTTTAATTTAGATTCGTATGAAAGAGTGGAAGCTTATACCTAGATATCATTTATGAATGTTCTAAACTTCCAACGTACTAGTTTGAATTAAAACAAAAACACCATCAAGATAAAAATAATAACTCAGTAATGGTACTTATATTTACGTAACAAGTTATGAAAGTGTTGCATTACGAGCTTCGACTGGGCGAGGTTTTTACCTAGTTGCATATTATAAAAAATTTTTTATATTATAAAAAATTAAAAAGTTGATAGCAATCTGGATCTGAACCCTGGTCCAAAAAAGGCATGCTGGGCTTAATCCCGTCGTTGTAAAACATTGAGCTAGCGCGTAGCCGTATTCAATTATTTGTAGTTGTTAAAAAGTCTCGTCTCCATGGTAACATCTAAACAACCTTAATTTTGTTACTTTTATGCCGCAAAACAGCGCGCAATGAACGCAGCATGCGGCACGTGGTAAACCGCATGTAACCAATCGTAGATTAGTTTTCTAGTTTGTGATTGGTTAGATGCGGCGGCTTATTGCGTGCCGCGTCAAGTACGTATTCACCTTAAAAAAATAATAAATTGTACTTCTGTACTTCTATTACTCTGTTAACTTAATTATACAATATGGGCAATATGGCTAAACGTGTTCGAAAATTATGTTGATCATTCTGTATGACAATTGTTATCCCCGTGGATTTAAAGTTTAATTATTGAAACAAAACCTAAACTTTAATTTCGATTTTGCAATCCTGTGTCCTCTAATTTTATTACATCGCACTAAATTAATCGGAGTAATTTGGGAAAGTTGGATTTCATAAGTTCCAATCGATAGTTTCCCTAATAGTTGTGTGAAACGGAACAGATTTGCTTATTTGAAGCCCAGTTAAATAGGAAGTTAGTATTACTTCATATTGATTTAATTTTCACCTCATTTTAGGAAAGTTAATCAACCTCGTATACCTACTATTTTGAAATTCTTGTCGCAAGTTCTCACGGTTACAGCATGAAACGAGTCCTCATATATCATGTCAATCAGACAGAACTAAGACTCGTTATCGATGAAAGACTGTTTGTAATACGAAAAAAAATGAGGAAAGGACGCTTCCATATGAACAAGTAAAATCGTTTAAATTGTTCGTGAAAGTAGTTCTCTGATTAAAATAAGCAACATCCATAGATATTATTATAAATAAAACTAAACGAGAAATGCATGTTTAGTTTATGCTAATTTTTATTTTATTACATTATGAACTAAACGTTCAGCTCATAATTTTTTGTATGTATGGGTTGAGTTTGTTTAGATTTATAAATGAATATTTGGTAGTTAAAATTCAAAAGGATGGCTATGTCAACAAGTGAACAGAATATTTATTTTCCATTGTACATTTTTTAAATTTGAATTTTTTATAGTAATATTGTTGTACTTAATTTGATACGTAATTTAATTGAATTATAAAGAATTTTTTGTAGTTTTATGAAAGTAAATAAAATTAATTTAACTGTTTTAACAGTGTTGGGAATATAATTACTTATTGCCAATTTTATGTTTTATAAAGTTGCGTAGACTAGGTACAACAGATATCATAAATCTTTTTCACTGCAATAGTATAAGATTGCAATTTTTTCTACACTCTTGGGAAAAATCAAGAAAAATTGCATAAAAGTATTACCCTAAAAACAATATGAATCTATTTACGCAATTATAACGGTTCAGTTTATTTTATGGCAGTTGTAAGGTGTAATTGGAATATTTATAACACATTTGTTTCCTTTATTTCCTTTTTTACTGTAAGTGTGAAATGCGATTTTAATGTGTTTTATATTTTTACTGTTACTAGACAAGCGTTTCAAATTATGTCCTACTTGTGCTACACAAGTAAGGTAAACCAAACAATTTTTCCCAAGGATTTGTTTTCTACTTCTCTAGTGACCATTTTACTATTTTCCTTGGTCGACCTTGATACTATCATTTTCCAACGCAATGAAATTGTTAGTATGATTTAATTAATAAAATTACGAAATGTTTGTCCTCGAATACTTTTAACATTTTGCTTTACTTCATATAATTTTTACTAATAATTTATAGGCATTAAAACTTGATTATCCACACCTTGCATTTCAAATTCCTCTTGAGAAATTATTTAATATTCCTACCGTTTTTTAAATCTGTATTAGGACAGGGTCATACTTAACGTTAACACTTAACAAACTAAAACAACAACAAACTAAAACAAACTTAAATAAATATCCATGATGAGACAAACCTGGGACCTATTGGTAACTAAGTGAATTTTTATTCACGGCGACCTCATTATTACCACTTTAATTCAAAATTTCTCACTTTAAAGTAGATCTCATTGATGGACAGTTGTCTTCAAATATCGTTAAATATTTAAAATATCTAAGGATTTTATTATTGATGCAAGTTAGAACAGGAAATTTCTGATAAAATGAAAGTTTTCGTCGGTAATCTTTATCAATGTATTCATTTAATAATTCCTGTATCCTTATAGTAATATACATTACCTATATTTTTTCTGTTGTACAATTTTACTACTGCCTGCTTCATTACTTTGAATATTACTTACACATGTTTTTTTTAAATTACAGGTGAGTAAAGTCTGATTTCCATGCATTAAGGAACGAGTGATTATTCCCTGGAATGTAAGGTGAGAAAATAGAAAACCTTTTAATAAGCACAGAACTGTAGGATTTTTCCACGGCCTGTAATACATAATTATTTCGATATTTAGACATTTACATCGTGGTTGAGAATTTTACATTCAAATTTGAGATTTTTTTAAACAATTTTTAATCCTGATTTGTGTTTTAAAAATTATTACTGCGTGTAGGTAGAAATTTTGATGACTGATGGAATTTCATTTTTAGTGAACACTTGAACAGAACAAGTTGTTTTCCTATAATAGCTTACTCTGTGTTTATAACAAATGCGCCAAGAAATCTATAGATAAATAATACTACTCGTTTGAGGAAAACACAGATCATTTATTAATTATTATAAGAAATAAATTGTTGGTACCTATTCGTTAAAATGCAGGTGAATGTAATAAATTAATAAACCTGCATCCTGCAAAGAGGTAATAAGTTAACATAAGTTGTCTTTAGTCGTTGTTGTTCAGAAGGTTCGATAAGGTTAAAGAGCGAACACAAAGAGGAGAAATGGAATAAAACGTCCCTTTCTATAAGCTATTGAGTTTCAGATTCTAATGCAGTTGACCAGAAAGTTACTGAAGTTGAATGAAATATTCAATTACGGAATTAACTTTTTTAACTTGGTGGCGTCGTCGTAAACTGGATGCTGTTTGTTCGCGATTTAGATTATTTAACCGAGCTCCGCGGCGAACGAATACTTGATTTGTTCTATAAACATTTTTGCACTAGCACTTTATATTTTATTAGCTTTTGTGTTATGTCTACGTGTATGCTGAAATATCATTCTCATACAGTTAGTCATACAGGAAAAGATAAAAGGTGTTTAGGTATTGATTTCTGATTTGGCTAGGCGGCTACTCATACATAAGTAGTAGCCTACTCTAAATAAAATTGTAAAACATATTTCATTTAAAGCCCTAAGGCTTAATGGAATTTAGAAAATACTATTACTTCATGTAGGTAGGTACCTACCACCAAGCAACCATTCGGAAATAACATCATCGTATGTCAAATATTTATCTTGATTATTATGGGAAACCAGATCAAGAAAGTTGACCTGAAGATCGATATTTAAACTAGGTATACTATTGTTTAATTATCTGTACTCACTGTAAAAATTCAGGAAACTCATTGTTGGCAACACAATTAGTAATTTGTAAGATCACTTTTTCTTTCTTTAATATCCATTTTTATTTTCCCATACCAGCACTGCTATATAATATGTGTGGCTATGTGCGTATGTATGTAACGCCTCTAACGCAAAAACTAGTGAACCCATTTTGATGAAATTAATTTGAAATAAGCGGTAGGTATATATCGAAAATTCATCGGATTTTGAAAATCAGAAGTTGATGCTCCTATAGCTCCTTTATTAATCAAAATATGAAAGACGTTTAAATATAAAAGTTGTTCAGTATATAGCTCTCCTAAATTTATATCCCGTATACAGGGTGTTTGATTTTCACAATACAATAAGAAACTTTGTTATTTTAAAAGAAACACCCTGTATATTATTATATAATTGAAGGCAAAATCGAATTGTCTATCACATAGTATAAAGACAAGGTAGTCACATAGCTGCTAAAATGTTCGGTTGATGAGAAAATCGCGAACTTCCGCTGCGTTGGTAAATTAGATGCTCGTCTCTCTTCTGTACGTATCGAACCCGTATAGTCTGGTGTTTCTCGCTACGCATTCAAGTGATTTCCAATGCTGCGTGGCGAACTACTGTTGAATACCAAAAACGAAATGTTTATTTTTAGTATGGGATAAAATAGTCCAGTAGACGTACAGCATTGGGAAAAGAAAAGCATGTACCTATCAATCTTCTTAAACACTTACCAATACTGCTTTAGCGATGTTATAAAATTATATACATTGGGGTATCAGTCTATGGCGGATTTGATAAGTAGATTAGCTATAATAAATTACTTCCGGTTTATTCGGAACTGATATCAATTTCCTTACTTGAAGTAGAACACGCTGCACATTTTCCGATACACTATAAGAGCTCTATTTTACGTATCCAGGTGTATTAAGTTTTATCCGTTTTGTTTTTCATAACCACATCGTTACAAGAAAACTGAAGATGATTTGTAATCGCTATTATTTAGTAACTCGTATGAACAAGCACTTGTGAGAAGCATAAACTAGCTACTTCAGCATCAGCTTCAGCTCTTAAAGACAAAAACAATTTACCACTTTGTTCGATGTATTTTGTTTCACTTGTAAGATAATAATTTTCAAAATTGTTAGAATAGTATATTATATTATTAGGAGTAGAAAGAGTTCTTTTTGTGTTGAGCTCATATTGCGGCCGAGGCGCACGCGCCGAGGCTGTGCAAGTGAGCGAAACACAAATAAGAAGTTCTACTCCGAATAATATATACTATTTTTTCTTCAAGTGTAAAAATATTCTGTTGCTGTAAATAAATATTTCCTAAAAAGTCATTTCGACAGGACAACGCTCTCCCTTCTACTAACCTTGGGGGCGGAGCTATGGGCAAAATACTGTCGTTGCCATGGATACGTAAACACATTATTGTACTAGTAACATTATTTTCATTTTTTGACTACTAACAAAATGACTTCCTTCTACATAGCCAGTTCTGTACAACAATACGGATATTATGATACGCTTGAAGAAAAAATTATTTACTTCAGTTGTTCCTATGATTCCATGAGTTTGCAAAAAGGGAATAAAACTGATTTGCTGTAAATGTGAATAAAATTATTATCCTTATGTAATACAAAATTTTTGTATTGTTATAATTCGTAAACAAAAGATTGCAATAATTATCAATAATACCGAAATAATCGACGATTTACGTTGAATGTTTATGTCTATGGTCTTGCCAATATAATTGGTATGTGGGGGGAGTATCTCGTAAAAAAATTAATAATTATTTAGCACACGAGTATCAGTTTTAATTTTCTTTGCGTAATTGTTCTTTGCTTGGTTTGCAATTCATTATAAAAGGATGAAAAAAGAAACTAATGGGCATTGTTATCCTGTTTGTTTTAATTGTTACGTCTAGGTACTACATTGCAAGAAAGAAAACTGCAATCTTGTTGTATCATGTTTCTGATAGCTATCAAGGTTGTTTAATAAAGATTTTGTCACGACTTGATACGTTGTGTTGTTTTCGTTCATTCTAAAGTAACAAATTGTTTTTTTTAATATTTATTTTTGCCATTATGGTTTGATTGTAATTTGTCAATAGCTCTATTACAATTTTATTAAGTGTAGGTACCTACAAATAATTTTGTGGATGATTGTCTGCAAAAGAAAGGAAATTATTGGGTAGTTGCTTTGATGTTTTTGAATTTAAAATTGCATTTGTGTTTTGGTGATCAAGAATGCTTTGAAAGGGGTAAGTGTTACTGATTTGCTATGCCCAGTATTTGGAGCAGGAAACATATTTATTTCTAGAAGCATGATATTTATTTCAATGGAAAAATGTCTAAAGTCGTTCTTATGTCTTCAATTTTTTTTGGAAATACTACATATACACCTCCACCAAACTTACAAATGCCCCGGAAAATATGCAACTAAATTTTAAAAGACAAAGCGCGACAATACGTCAACCAATAGCAAACTTTCCTACTCAAAAGTACATTCACTGGAAAATTCAATTGACGTTTAAAATTTTAATTATTTTAGTGTTTGTCAAGATTGTTTTGACGTTTAAAATCTGTTAAGTGTGAATGTTAAATCGAGGAAGATAATTCATTCTGAAGCCAGAAATATGATTCGGAAGGTCATCGATTTCTTCGAATGAAAAGTATTTACAATTATTTCAATTTGCCGCCTAAATGTTTTTATTTTGAGTGTATTTTGAAAAACTATATCGGCGCTGGACATGCACCCTTTCAATTTTGTAAGCTTGGTAGAGCTGTACCTATATTTTTATTAAAATTTTTGGATAAGTATACGGATTACAGAGATAAGATTGGATGCTGTGTTTTACTTTCTAATGTTTAAAATAGTGTTAATCCTTAAATCAGCTACTACTTCCTATAAATTGTAATTTTTAATTAGATTTCCGTGTATGTTTTAAAATTTTATTCAAATTTCCAAAAGAAATTATTAATTTTTCATTGTGGGACAACAGGAATTTAAAAATAAATTGCGTTTTGTGCAGCTCCACAGTTTGTTATGTACAAGATTTTCTTTTATGCGAATGCGATATTCTCGCTGTACATTTGTAGCGCAGAACAACCTTTCCACCAGTTTTCTCTTTGTGACATTTTAAAATCGAGGCGAAACGTTTGTCGCAGATCGTTAGTTATGCTTTATTTCGTTTTCCAAGGAATGTCACACTGTTATATTGCTTTGTGAAATTTAATTCTGCTTTAACGTGCATGTTATAATTCACGTTAGTGATTACAATATTCAAATAGGACTTGTTTATTTTTGACTGATAAATATGATAAAATGATAACTTTGGGTTTTGTGTTTATACATTTCCTGCTCCTAAAATTATAATTTTCAGTTGCGGTTGGTATTACTATTTCACCTTCATTTGTGATTCAAAACTAAACTAATATTTAAATATATCTCCCTAAATTGTTTTGTTAATAACTTTTTAAAACACAGTTTACTTTTTTTATTTAAATATATATGGTATAGTTTTTTTTTCACCAACTAATAAAAAGATTTTCAGTGGAAAATAAACCGTTTCATTTGCATATAAACAAATTAATTAACCAGTGATGACGTAACTTGATTTATTGTTATTAATAAACAAAATAATAACAATGAAATCATTTATAGCAGGTATTTTTTTGTTGTCGGTAATTCTCGGTATTCTGTTGGATACCCATAACGAACTGAAATAAATTGGGAATTCTTGATGGAAATTTTGTGTTAATAAAAAAAAAACTGATTTTAGAAATTAGAAACAATTTATTAATATGAGTTTTAATATTCAAGCTGTTTTTATCCCTAATACTTTAATGTTAAAAGTATTCTTCTTTGGAGTTGCAAACTTGAAGTGGACTACACTAATATTGTGTGTAGCTTGATAAGAATATATTGAGAGTAATACATGACAACGGGAACGGGTGCGGAAGAAAGTTTAGAGCGTTTGGTTTTGTATTTTAAGAAGTGTATTATTAGTTCTGCGATTTTATCTAGCATTTACAATTTTTTTCCGTAAAAGCCACTCTTTATGTAACATTTGTCACTGGCCTCCAGCTACGGTGTACAAAAATAAATGACTACAATTGAAGGTTGATTTAATTTTCCTACAAAATGTGGCTGTCTCAATTTTTTGTGTTATTATGTTAATCAACAGGATAGGTTTACATTTGAATTATAATATATGCACCATTGAACCAACTGGCCCCAATAATAAAAGCAATGCTAAACAAATGTTACAAAACCAACAAACAGTGTTTTATTTAATTAAGCCACTTCGTAGGTTTTTCCAAAATTCAATTTATAATAATAATCGTATTCCAAATATACAGAGTGATGATAAAGTATCGCACAAAAATCATATTCTGGTTATTTAATGGTTTAGCGGAAAATCCTGAGACCCGTCGATTTTTGTTTTTAAATTGCCATTCAGACATATAATTTTCAACCCCCCACGCCTCAACCCCTAGGTGCTAGCAACCCCAACTTTAAAAATTTAAATAGAAAGATACCCTTTGTGATACCTCTTTGTATAGGTCTTTTTATTCTTATTATAACTAAAAAAAGTTTTTCAAAATCGATTGATAAATAACGGAGATATTTAACAAAATGTAATCAATGTAAAAAATGGGGTTGATATTCAACAAAAAATTATGACGTCACAGCGTAGAAATAATGGCACAAATCCTGAGACCCGTCAATTTTTGTTTTTAAATTGGCATTTAGGCAGGTAATTTTAATCCCCCCACCCCTCAGCCCCTAAGTGACAGCAACCCCAACTTTAAAAATTTTAATGGAAAGATACCCTTTGTGATACCTCTTTTGATAGGTCTTTTTATTCTTAATATAACAAAAAAAAAGTTTTTCAAAATCGGTTGAAAAATAACAGAGATATTTAACAAAATGTAATCAATGTAAATAATGGGGTTGACATTTAAAAAAAAATTATGACGTCACAGCGTAGAAATAATGGGCGATCAAAACCACACTTTTAGGTCAGGAAGTGCCCTTTTTAATGTTACTATTTACGGCGTGTTTGAGCCGTTTCTTGTCGAATATTGACATTTCCATTTGATTACATTTTGTTAAATATCTGCGTTATTTATCAACCGATTTTGAAAAACTTTTTTTGCTTATATTAAGAATAAAAAGACCTATCAAAAGAGGTATCACAAAGGGTATCTTTCTATTTAAAATTTTAAAGTTGGGGTTGCTAGCACTTAGGGGTTGAGGGGTGGGGGGTTGAAAATTATATGTCTAAATGGAGATTTAAAAACAAAAATCGACGGGTCTCAGGATTTTCCGCAAAAACATTAAATAACCAGAATATGATTTTTGTGCGATACTTTATCATCACTCTGTATTATTATTAACATACAGGGTGTCCAAGATGCATGGGAATCTTAAACTGTAAGAAATAGAGATTCGGTTAAATGGGAAGAGAAGAAGAGATGTTTATTTACAAAACATTTCAATTATATAAAAGTATTAAAAAATCCATTATATTTACAACCTAACTAATTTTCTTCTTTTTTTATTGGTTTGTTAATTGTTTTCTATTTTCTAATTGTAGATTACGTAGTAATGCTAGGGAAATTATGTTTTAAACTTTTTGGAAATAATGAAAAAAAGTTTTTTTCATATTAAATGAATTGCATTGAATTCTTTCTACCAACATGATTACCTAAACGTAGATCCGTTAAAGCAGTTTATATGACCTCTGCTGACATCAATGATTTTTTTGTACTTTGTACAATAATTATACATATATTATACAACCGTAGTTATCAAATTGACAACAATATTGAGTAAAGTCACAATATATTATAATTTAATATTGAAGTTTTATTTTTGACCAAGTTCAAACCACGTAAAAAATTTTGGCGCTTGGGAGATACTTCTATTAACGAAACCTGTCAATATAACATTGTTTAAATTGGTTGCTTCCAATGACCTTTCTAGTAGAATTGTGTCCTTTGTATCACTGCCAAGTGTGAATTTCCAATTTCATTTATTTTCGTAAAGTTGTTGATTTATAAGAGTACGAATGTAATGTGGGTAATTTGTAACGCATTTCCTTCTATTAAAGATATAAAAATACTTTTTTTTATTTAAATTTTTTATATAATTAATTCATGTACCTACTCGACGATCCACCAATCGCTTGTCGTAGCAAGTTGAAAATTATATTAGGGAAAATAGGAATATACCTGAAATCACAGTTTGATTTACAAATTGGCGGAAATAATAATAATTTAGCATATCGCTTTACGCCACGCCACGCCATCTGTATAAACGAATCGTAGCTAAACGCAAAGATCATGGAAGTTTTTTTTTTAAGACCATATCCCCAATAAAAAAATTAATTATTATTAAACTAAAATTAATTGCTCCTTAGCATTTTATTTTATTTAAAATTTTATACTTTATAAAAGCTATCTTTTATCGCGCACAGGAAGTGTATAAATTATTTGCACAACGCAGGAAGTACACTCACTTTCTTAAAATACTATCATGAAATTACCGTTACGTTTAATGATCGAATACTGATTATTTTTAACTAGTTTTTAAATAATTTTCATTTACTTATTTAGCTTAGTTGTAGATCTGCTTTTGTTAGCTGGCCTTCAACCTTTTTTCATAAATAGATCTCTATTATAGCAGCACATATCAATTTAAAATTAATTAAGTTATGGATGCAGAAAAGAGTTAACGAAACAATACTAAATTTAGATGAGAAGTTTAATTGATATTTCAAAGAAGTCGAAGACGATATAATTCAGAAGAAGGATATTTTGTTTGAAGATTTCTTAAAACGTATTGGATCAATAAGAAAAGTTTCGTTTGTTATTGCTTTTGGCTTCAATTTTATAATGTTACTTTTATGTTATTGTTGTAATAAACAGATGTAGAATGATGTTTTGGAAATACTCCAAAAGTACAGGAAGTGACGATTTACATCAAATTAACCTTATAAATATTTGCATGTTCATAACCATTGAGTTGTTTTTGCTATAAATTGAATGCGTGTCTTGTTAAACAATTAAGTTGTGTAAAATTTTGTTACTTTTTGGCCTTGGTTTTATGTTCGGCGATTATGATTTAATAACCTTGTAAGACGTTGAGGTTATTCACTTAAAACGTTTTATTTGCCTCATCATACCAAATTAATTCTAGAATTCAATTTTACAAATTTAATTGCATTATGCTCTTGTGCGTAATCGGATTTAAAATTTTTTTTGTTAATATAATTTTTGTTGTAACCTTGTTTTTTACGATGTGAACCAAATTTTCTCTTGGCACTATAAATAAATTGGAGATGCATCTAAACTATATTTTGCAGTAGTGGCCATGTTGAAGTCCGAATATATGATTTATAGTGTTGTACACCCACGGAAGTTTGAACTAATTACAGAGAGCATCAGTTTTAAAATAATTTGTTTACATTAACATTAAATAAATAAATATATCGCGTAAATAAATTTCCTTTCCGTATTTATGATTATTTTTATCGAAACAGTTGCTTAAAAATATATTACAAAAAATAACATTTCAGTTCAGTTTAACTGCTATCTAAGCATTGTTTGCAATTTGTCATACGTACTGTAGATAAAAATTCTGTTTTCTATTTTAAAGTATGCTCAGGTTAGAAATACTAAATATATTTTAAATAAACACTTGGAGGAAACCCCTTCCATGAAAATATTTAAAAGAAATCGCTCTAAATATTTTTACCAACGTTTCCCTTTAATTCAACAAAATTTCAAACAATTGTATTAGTACCTTTATACGGATGTAAAATAAAAATCAACATATTCTGATATTCGAAAGTTCAAATTACGCAAATAAACTTTATTTTGCTTTGATAACAAATCAACTTTTGTTATTTAATTGTGAATTCATTTATGGATTTTTCTACTTTCCATTGTATTGTGTTTATTTATAATTCAGAATTTAACATTGGAGAGCAAATTCAGGTAGCTTTCCCATAGTGCTCTTTAAGTAATTTAAATTTCGTATGACGATCACATTGCGCAACGATTTGAAGGTTCTTACTAACGATTGTGTTCAGGAACTATGTAATTATTTTGTTATTAAGTGTAGCTATTTAGAAAAAGTTTGTAAGCGTAATGTTTTAATTCCCCTTTAAATTTTTAACGTTCTGTAAAAAAATTATTTTGATTGTGCATTTATTTTACTGTAGCACGTAAATGCAAAATATATTTTTTTAAACTTTCATATTATATTTTAGAGAAGACTGGACGTGGTTCAAATCATAATTGTTTGCTTGTTGTACGTGAGCGAAATGATTTATAGTAGCTGAACAGCCTGAAAAATAGGCTACACTATACACAGTTCTCTTCTGTCTAGTTAGTTGCCTATCCTTGCAGCTAATTAATTCCATAAAAGCTATTAATTTTTTTAGTAATTATTGCGCATAGCTGGATTAACAATGAATGTTATTCCTGCATACCAGAAATGTTGGGTATACCGGAATATGCCGAAAAAATAAATTTTTTAGTTACCATTGTTGATAAATATTAAAAAGATTTACAATTTTTCTGACTTTTGAATAAAGAACAAATCTGAATAATTTAAAAATGATAAAACATTTGCAAACCCAATTTTTCATATAATACCCGTGTAGCACAGGATCCCCGGATATTCCTGCTATTTTTTTTAACCAATCTAAAGAAGTTTTTGAATGCGTTACATACACCTAAGAGCTCATAATTTGGACTGACTATTAATAATTTTTACAATTTAAATGTGAAAAGTTGTAATAAATAAAAATAAGGACATCAGGTTGAAAGTTCTATGCAAACATAATATGTTGAGATAAATGCTGAAAAGTTGAGGCAGACTACTTAGTTACTATATACCAAAAATAGCGTAGATTTTTCTTGTTTGACCGTTGTAAATAGGAGAACATGACAGTTAAAGGATGAAAGGGTCAGTAGTTAATTAATGAAATGAGTAAAAGCTGTTTGTGACTACACATGTGGTTGTAATTTTGTTCCACGTAGTACATGTTAATTTAAATCTATTGTAAAACATGATTTTTCTTTAAACAAAGAGATCAAAAGTAGTATATTTTCAATAAATTTTAATGTCTTAATGAAGAATTCTGAAGTTTATCCAGTAAGTAGTTGTAATCATCGGTTCTTGCAGATGTTTTGTTTAAATTTAATAATTATCTTAAAAATGCATATTATCTACCATAAAAATTAATTCTAATATTTATTTTAATTGATATACATATTATTTTGTATTTCAATATTCACTAAGTTTCTCCGAATTGTAAACTACTTATTGTGTAAATTGTTATTGTTCCTGTATTGATTTTGAATTAATTTCCTATTAGGCTGCGACAGACCCGGAATTAATTTATAAGCTAGTTCAGCCATTTCAACCTTTTTATGGGAACTTATTGTGTAAACTAATTTTTTTTATAATAATGCGAAAGCGTCTCAAAGTTACTTCCTATTGTTCGTTTAATTTTTCGTGCCTACAAATTGATATTAGAATTTTTAGAGCGTATAACTACGCTACGATATTTTTATACTTCTCAAGGTAATAATTTGTATTAATGCGTTAAGACGTAAATTATATTGTATAGGTAAATAAAATTTTGAAAAAGAATAAATTTAAGGTAAATCTGCTGCATTATACTTTCCTGTTTGTTTTACTTTAGTAATTTTCAAGAAATAAAATGGACGATAGTTATTTATAATATAATTGCCCCAAGAAATTAATATAAAATAATGTTATTTCTTAGTGTACACATTAAGTACTGAAGCCGGTTTTCATACTTGAAATTTATTATGCAATTTTACAAAAACATTTTGTATAAGATTATGCTGCGCTAACTTCTTACATTAAAGTACAAGTTTATTTAATCTTATTGGACAAAGTTACCCTGGTATATAGCAGACTTTCTATCGGTATTTCACAGTAGCAGCGCTATCTTTAATATAGTAACTCAGCAAACTTCGTTTTACAGTTCAAGATGTTGAAGTTCAACTAATGTTTCACATGTACAAAATTTTACAAAGCCGTTTTACCTCTAAGAACATAGTAAGAACTTGCTTTGTTGTAAATATTAATATTACATGAGAAGTTCGGTGTTGTATTGCGTATTATGTTAGGAACAAGCCAACAAGAAATTTTAATGCTCGACTAAATTTTTTTCTTGATGAGAATTATTATCAAAGTCAACAAACATGTCTTGTAGGATAATGATTAATAATTCTCATTATATTATTAAATGAATCTCTATTTACTAAAGCTTTGTGAACAGCAGGAATGATATTACGTGGAATATTACCGTGTTCTACAAATTGTTCTATTTTGCCTATGCCAGCGTTACTAGGAAACATAAAATGTAATATCAAGCTTTAGAGATTTCCTAGACGGTGCAGCGCTCTGAATTGATTTTAAATGACTGGGAACTTATTTTCACATTTCTATTTTGTTCTCTCTTAAAGTATAATGCAAGAAAACCTTCATACATAGATAGGTATTATTCTTTTATACGGATATAAGGTTTATTTTTACGTTGGTTTGTTTTTAATGTTCTACCTAAATAATTTTATTCGAAATGTGAAATTACTAGATCCTAAATTTATTAATTCTAAAACCTTTGGAATTACAAATATTTTAATTCACCTACTGTTCATAAAATTTTTTTACAGTGTCATTTAAAATTTAATTTAGAAGGGTTCGTTGAAATTGCTTATGCATTACTTTATACATCGGAGACGGAGAAGATTCTAGAGCGGAATGAATGCATATATTATTGATTATTGTAGCAGGTCAAAATTGCATTCGTTTTCTGACAATGATGATGTTATCGTTGGTTTAATTGAGTTTTCAGTATCGAAAAGAGTAAATAAACTAAATTGTTTTTGTAAAAGTAGCATTGAAAATGCAGAATTTTAATTAAAATTAAATCTAATATTTAATTTAAAATTGTCAATGTCAAGAATTTAACAGAACATTAAAATCATAACAATTAGTTAAAGCAATGCGTAGTAATATTTTGTATATGAATTATTGTGACTTCAACAATAAAGAGATAGTACTATATTTTTCTTCAATTCAATTTTTTATTCACACTACGCTAAGAACAATAGTAAGTTTCCATAAATACGGTACCTATGAAAGAGTACCCAGACTTGCCAAAGACTTCCTTAGACTTCCCAAAGACTACCAAGACTTCCCAGGGACTATCCAGGCTTCCCAAACGCTGCCCAAACTTCCCAGGGACTACCCGAACTTACCAGGGACTACCCGAACTTCCTAGGGACACCCGGACTTCCCAAAAACTCCCCTGACTTCCCAGGGACTACCCGGACTTCCCAAAAACTACCCAAACTTCCCAGGGACTACCCGGACTTCCCAAAAACTGCCTAAACTTCCCAGGGACTACCCGGACATTCCAGGGACACCCGGACTTTCCAAAAACTGCCCTGACTTCCCAGGGACTACCCGGACATCCCAAAAATTGCCCAAACTTCCCAGGGACTACCCGTACTTCCCAGGGACAACCCGGACTTCCCAAAAACTGCCCAAACTTCCCAGGAACTACCCGGACTTCCCAGGGACAACCCGGACTTCCCAAAAACTGCCCTGACTTCCCAGGGACTACCCAGGAACCACCCGGAGTTTTCAAAAACTATCCAGACTTTCCAGGTACTACCCAGCAATCACCCCGACTTCCTAAAAATTACTACATCTTCTTGGTTTATTTTTTTTATAAAATATATTAGTTATTATTGCATTTTACATAATTTCCTATAATTTTCCTAAAGTCCTATAAGCTGACTTTCAGAAATGGTAAGTCAGTGTAAAATCTCCCTTTAGCTGAAGCCGTTAACTAGATAAAAATGTCGCCCCCTCAGCTCACCCCTTAGCTATACTGAGTTACATTTACTTTAAAATCTCATATTTGCCAATAAAGGAAGAAAAAAGTAGTGTTTGTTAAGTATAGCATATTTTTATGACAAAATACGAACCTAGGTATAATAAATCGAAATTGATATTTGTTTCGAACAACAAGAACTTTTTAAGTATTTGAACAAAACTGTGGAGAAAGAAAATGTATTTGAAAAATGAAGTCGTGTATCGTGAATATATCACTTCTGAAAACTAAAGCAGTATTTTACCGCAATGGTTTAGAAATATTGACGTCGTATCTTGTCATGCGAACCATTTTTTAAATTACCCCGATATTTTATCACATCGGCGATTTTTGTTCTTAATGCATAAGTTTAGTTTTTTTTCCATTTTTCCTTTTAACGTGCTGTTTATATTTTACAGAGGTTCTAGTTTTAATAAAATATTATGTTCAGCGATGCATAATAATTACAAAGCGACCGTTAGCAATATGTAATTATATTAATTAAGCTTTCGAGAATATTTTATGAAAACATTTTAATTCTATCAAAAGCATTTCATTGTTCAGTAATTTATGTCTGCTGTATTCCTGTTTTACGGGATTTGCTTTCAAATGCAGCGTTATGATCTGATTTGAATAATTATTCACCGAACCTTCAATAATTATCATTTCTCCGTATTACATATGGCATCCAACATTTCTGATATTGACAATTAAATTAACCTAGTCCACCACGAACAATTAACGGAAACTACAATTCGATGATTTGTTTTTAACCGCTTTCATAAATTTAAGAATTGTTTTAGTAAAAGAAATAAGGGAAACACCTGTAGTAACATTTATTTAAGGGTCGAAAATTGATTAGTTTACCGTGAACCCTGTTTAGTGAAGCTAAATCTTCCCCTTTTATCGATTGCACAAGTTTGAGGTTGAACTGCCAGCTTTTGCCTGTTTTATAATATTTGTTGGTAAATAATAGTGTAGCTATCTTAATTTGAAGATTACGTGGTTGGGAAATTTCAAATTGTTGCATTTTTCAGAAAATTGAATTAATTTGTTTGAAATGCCAAAGAGGTAAACAGTGATTGTCGCTGCAAATTAACCCCAGTGGCTGAAATTTTACGTACGTTTCAGTAATCACGGAAATGCACTTTCAGCATCACTGAACAATTTCCTTGACTAAAGCTTCTCAAATCCTGTCATTGAAGAAGCTTTAAACTTGAAAGTCACATAATGAAAATTTTATTTGCAAATGTTACACGAAGTTATTATAGTATAAGGAAGACATCTGCAAGTGTTCTGTGTTGCCTCCCGAAAATTATAAAAATTAGGAAAACTTTTTTACTAGTTACATAGAAAATTGAAAGACTTTTTTAGAGGGTGTAAGGCAAAGTGAAACGTTTAACAAAACGAACTTTAGTTTAACAATCGCAGGAAAGGACTTCCAAACCTATTTTGATGTAGATTGAATATTCGTACAATCATCCAATGTAAGACATTGTTATAGGCTCAAAAAAAATGTATTAATATTACATCTATTCGTTTGATATAGAAGTGTATTTGCAATTTTTATTTTATCTTTGTTTGATAGAGTAGGCCGTTAAAGCCGAACTAGATGTTTTACATTAGAAGAGCAAAACATTTTAACGAGGTACAAAATTTGTACTACATCAGCGGGGCAGTATCAAATAAAAAGTTATACCTTTATAGTGCTTTTTGAACTAAAATGATAACATTCTCTAACGAGCTCATTAACAGCTATAAAACGGAAGAATGTAAAATTTTCAAAATGTCTGAAAATAAAGTAAAACATTTTTAAAGAACGGCAGCAACCAGATAACGTTCAATAGCGATACAAGAAATATGCGACCTCGCCGTACGATAATCGATTTGAGAATTTTAAGCATTTTAGAATTAAAAAAGATGTACCCGAGGATGTACCTTTAATTCAAATTATGGTTAGGTACTTGTTATAAATTAATTTGAATTAAACTTTTTGGTTATTAATTGTTTTCCTTTAAAATGAGACTGTTATATAAGTTGGATGTTGAAAGTAAACATTTGAAACGTTTTTTGTTCACTTCTTCTTTGGAGTGCATTTAATTTTAAACAATTGCAGAGAGGGATTTAAAACTGCATATTTTGAATTCTGCAACTGAAAACCCATTACCGTTTTATTATAGGTAGGTAGTATGTAATCATTGTAACCTTTCAAGTAAAATTGGGTTTACTGCGCTGGGGGAATTACGTGATTGTAATAACAGCAGAATTTGTCGTTTTAATAAGAAAATGCGAGAGCGAATAGAAAATGGTTATTGATCCGATGTATAGCACTACCACCGTCCATCCATCTATATTTACTTCAGCAGCGTTTACTTTTCATATTTTAATATTTGCAGTTTAATCGCTAGGGTAGCAGTTTTCGAGCGTTCCGTTTATTAATTCACTCGCTAGCTTTCTACTAAAAGGAATAAAACACAGTATGAAATTCAAGTTAAACTTTCGTGTGCTTCATGTTCAAGATAACTCGTTTTGATGTTAATTTAAACACATTGAAATGCTCTTGTGTTTGGATTCCTTTCAGTTTTCAGAAACTGTTGTTGGGAAATTCAGCAGTTAACTTAATTGCTCAAGCATTCCTAATAAAGCTTTCCTAGCAGAGCTTCCATCCATACTTTTATTTAATTAAATTTTGTACAGTACTTTTTGTATATTTTTTAGAGCTGTTCTCTCTCCCTTTGCTTGTTAAAATAAGATGCATTTATTATCGAACGTTTCATTTATGCTAACTTCGCACTATATAAGCAAAAAGACATAAATCTATACCTCTCCGTAGTTAGGAGATTGTAGTCTTGCTTCGAGACTTCATTGCAAGAAAGCGGAACATGATTTAAAATTTATATTGAAAACCGATTTTCCCAATTTTTTATTTGGTTTTTTAAACTGGACCGATCGATTTACCCAGAAAACAGTTTAACACTAATAAGTATAACCAATATCTTATAATTAAAATAATTCAAGATTCAGGCTATGATTGAACACCGCCGCCGCTAGGGAATAATCCATATATCTGGAAATTTTATGAAGCCCCGGTAATGACATCGTACATTACACGGAACCAACAGTTTTGCCCATCTTCGGAAAGCTACATACTGTACTGTTACATATAAACATAATTATTTTTTTATAATCAAAACCCGGGTCAAAACCGGTTCATCCTAGGGATTATAAACAAAATTTTCGTTTAGTTGTAGGTTCGCTTCTTCTTTTTTAAACTTTTCTGAACTTTTGTTTCACTCCTCGCCGTACCCCTATATGTTAGGTTGTATCAAAAATAGGTATAAATATTAAAATAAAGGACCAAGGGGTAAACCACGGTAAAAAATTGTGTACACGAAACTATCTAATCTGAAAGACTTCCCAGGGGCAAACCCAGACTTCGCAGGGACTAACCCAGACTTCATAGGGACTACTCAGACTTCTCAAGGATTACGCAGATTTCCGAGGAACTAACTACCTAGACTTCCGAAGGGGAAATCCAGACTTCGCAGGGACTAACCCAGACTTCAGAGACACTAACCCAGATTTCCTAGCGACTATACCTACACTTCCCAGAGACTAACCCAGGCTTCCTAGGGACTACTCAGACTTCTCAAGGATTACGCAGATTTCCGAGGAACTAACTACCTAGACTTCCGTAGGGGAAATCCAGAGTTCGCAGGGACTAACCCAGACTTCAGAGACACTAACCCAGATTTCCTAGCGACTATACCTACACTTCCCAGAGACTAACCCAGGCTTCCTAGGGACTACTCAGACTTCTCAAGGATTACGCAGATTTCCGAGGAACTAACTACCTAGACTTCCGAAGGGGAAATCCAGAGTTCGCAGGAACTAACCCAGACTTCAGAGACACTAACCCAGATTTCCTAGCGACTATACCTACACTTCCCAGAGACTAACCCAGGCTTCCTAGGGACTACTCAGACTTCTCAAGGATTACGCAGATTTCCGAGGAACTAACTACCTAGACTTCCGAAGGGGAAATCCAGACTTCGCAGGGACTAACCCAGACTTCAGAGACACTAACCCAGATTTCCTAGCGACTATACCTACACTTCCCAGAGACTAACCCAGGCTTCCTAGGGACTACTCAGACTTCTCAAGGATTACGCAGATTTCCGAGGAACTAACTACCTAGACTTCCGAAGGGGAAATCCAGACTTCGCAGGGACTAACCCAGACTTCAGAGACACTAACCCAGATTTCCCGGGATCTACATAGGCTTCCCAGGGACTAACCCAGACCTTCTTAGGGCCTACCCAGACTTTCCAGGGACTTCCTCCAGACTACGCGGACTATGTACACCAAATTTCCCACGTGATTTACTTACCCTTTGATTAAAACCTGTCGTGGAGCACTCGGTATACATACCAGAGAAAAACGGCAATGGCGCCGGGCCCTTAATAATAAATAATAGATAATTTAGGTTCTGAGACAATATGTTAAGCAAAGGAGAGTACAGTAGAACCGTGAAAACTATTTTCTATCTAGCATAAACCAATTTCGTAGTTTATCACAAAACAGACAAGTTTTAATGATTTTACCGTATTGGGGTTGGGTACTTAATTTATTTGGAATTAAATTTACAACTTTCATGTAGATATAAATCTTAGTAGTTTTCAAACAAGATTATATTTTATTGTTTAATTGAAAAAATCAATGATTTTTGAAAAACGAATACAGATTTATTTGTATCTATTTTTGATACATCAACACCCCATAGAAGTTGTCGAATTATTGGTTTCAATTTTAGTGTAGAATGCCCAAAACGAAACTGCATCAATTAATAAAAGGTTTCAAATTCTCTGTTTTCGTAACAACAATGTCGTTATGTTAAACTTGAAAAGAGGCCGCCGCGGTGGCTAAATGGGCTAAATGTCCGCTTAGGGAGCAACCGATCAGGGTTCAGATCTTGAAATAATGATTAATTATAGATGTGCTACTTTAACCGTAATAATTGAAGCCCACTTTATAGTGCAAGTCATAACAGAAGAATCAGGACATCATCTCTTTTGTATTAATGGTTAAATGTTATCGAGTTAATCTCCATTTTAATAATTTCTAGTCATCTAGTAGAATGTTTAAGGGACAAAAGTGATTATTTAATCAAGTCCATCCACGTGTTTAAAATTTATCAGTAGTAAGTTAAATTAAATAATTAAATAAGAATAATTGATATGTTGAACTTGTAAATGTGGGCGATATCCGCCCCCTTTTCTCTTTGAAATAAATTTTGACACTGCCACTGTTATTCATTAATAACTGTCATCATTAAATTATATTTATGGCCAAGAAGATATTCTAATTAGTTAGTTAAAGAAATAGTTATTAATTGTTAGGAGGATGTAATTAATATACGTGTTAGATAATTAATAAGTTTTATTTATTTAGTTTTATATAGGAAATGGTTCTTGTAATAACTACCTCCATATTATTAATATTTTATGTCGCCCCGCCCCTGATAAGTTATGTATTTGGTGAAATGTTATTTTTTTCCCAATGTTTATGATTTTAAATTACTGGCTTAAGTGAATTTTGTTTCAAATGTTTGGCTATTCTATAAGAATTGAAATTTTTCTTTTTTATATTGCAATTTATTGTTTATCTTTTGTTTTAAATTCCGGCGCCTCCTCAATATTTATAAATTAATTTCAAAATATTTTAGAAACAACCAAACACAATTTAAAATAGTACTTTACTGTAGTCAAAAATTATGTTGTCAATTAATAATTGGATTATTTGGTTATTTTCAAAATTACTTTTCTTTACTGCTAATTATTGCTATTATAGTGTCCTTATTTCACGAAAACAGATACATTGTAATAGTGATAGGTTGAAGGGTGTTGTTGGCTGTTTGGTTGATTACGGTTTAACAGCTCCGTTTGAATGCTGACATGGCGCTATAAATGTATGGTGTAACTGCATTCATTAGATCCCCGGTTCACTGTAGGAAATAAGGTTTGATTTTCAGGAAACATTTCCCACTTTGTTTAATATTGGATTAAATCTAAACTAAAATCCACTCGTTCTGCATATTTGTGTAACTGGTACTACTTCATTTTAAATTAGAAAGCTACAAAAGGTACTATGTATACATAATAATTTACATTGTATTTTGTAAATATGAATGCAAAGGAAACCGAATTTTAAATAATATTTTTTATTATATCTAATAATACATTTTTCTAATTAGTGAAACATTGTTGTAGAAACCAGACCTTCTATAAACGAATTTGTTAAAATCGATTCGATAAATGAACTTTAAAGATAACAACGGTAAGGCGGAAATTCCTGTTGGGCCATTTATTGATTTTATAGCACCCCTAAATCCAACCCTGTCTTTCAACCTGCCTATAAAATATTCCCGAGTACTTTTGAACTCGGCAAACTAGTTTGAAAAGAAAATGTTTTGTAAGTTCTTTTCTCTCCTCTATTCTGCTAAGAAATATCATTTTAAAAGTTTGCCGGCTTTATGTTTTTAACTTTAATATTTGATTTTAAATCTGTCTATTTTAAGGGTGTTTCGAGGTTTTCATGTTCGCATTTTAATATGGTTTTTTCACAATTAGGACACGCATTTCTCTTTTAATATCAGAGCTTTTAGCAGTTGTTTAGGGTTTCATCGCAAAAGTTACTCGCTGTAATTTTTTTAATCTTGAAATAAACTTTCACCCTTTTAATCATCCACCCTCTTGTGTTATATAACATCCCGACTCTCCCATTATCGCTTTATGGGTTGGGGTTCTACTTGAAAAGAATATGAATAGCCTGCTTAAATGAAGAAGTTAAATAGTTATTTTATCGTTAACGAACTAGTATACACATAACAATAATTTAAACGATTTATAAATAAAAATTATATTAATAGCAAAATTTTTAAATAATCTTGATTCAATACAAAACGGTGATTTGTCTATTTTATTAATTTTATATTGCAAATTAGTTCAGTATCAAATGAAAGAAAATGTCTCAATTAAAATGTTTTGAAAGTTGAAAATTGGTTTAAAATGTTGTGTACACCATTTAATCTTTATTAATAAAGAGTTGGCATAATTAAGCTACTTGGATAAAAAGTACGATTACTTTTACCATTCTGGAATAACTTAAATAATTTCTCTCTACCTCTGTTACTTGTTCGATACACCGGCAAGTTTGCAAAAGTTTTAATTTGCAGACTCCCATGTTTGCTATATTGATCTGACTCTCGGTCTTGTTTTCTTTTGCTTGCTCGCTAACTCCTGTCATAAATATTGTCATGAAGTTCAGGCACAAGCTTTTATACATTATTCACAAATAAACTTGAAATTATTTTACTGCAATGGTTTCAACAGCATAAGATATTTTATTTAAATAATTATTCGAAATAAAATAAAATTCTACGTACCTATAATTGTTGGTTTATGTATAACTATTTAAGTTATTTATATTTTATTTAAAGAAAAAACAGAATCCTGAATTAATGTGTAAATTCGATGGAATGCTTTATCCATCCCCTAGAATCTGTGGAGAATGCCAAGTTAATTGAGCATTCTTTCTGTTACACTGTTGGCATTTATGCAATATCTTTCCAAAAATTGTTTACCTATCCGTAGTCTGAAAAACATATTAGTTTTAGCAGAAAATGAATAATAAACTCTGTTGAATTGACAGATGATGGTGTGTATGCCGTAATAGCAGTTAGAAATCATTTTGATTCTCACGAAGGGTGGATTTACTTTTAGGCAGTATCATCTATCTTACTTCTCTTGATTCTCTTAATCGCTTGGCTGAATCTCGATAATCTATTTGGCCAATTCTTTATTGTTAGAGCAGAAGGGAGACTTCTGTTGTGTTAATAATATTCAACTTTATTGTATAGGTTAGTTCTTTATTATTAAACCGAAAATTAATTTTTCAGTACTAATTAATAAAGTTGCGACAGTAGTTGGTCGTAATCAATAATTACCCACTTTTAGAAAACGAAGGATTTACTGCAAATGCATTGCTCAGGAATTCATGAAAAATCATTCTGTGTATGTAGCTACTAACAGGCGCGGATCTAGGAGGAATTCTCGGGGGGGGGGGGGGGGTAAAATATTTTACAAGAAATCTTAATAAGTACTCATTAATTAGTTTATTTAAAAAATAACAAAAAATATCTAGAAACCAATCAAAACTCAAAATTTAATACGGCTGCCATAGCAACGCAGAAGATTTTTTCACACCAACAACAAAATTAGTGAAAACACATTAAATGGAAAAAAAATAAACTACTGCAGCTTAGCACAGAACCTGGAACCTGTGGTATTATTTTCTAAATTTAGGGAATGTTCGGGGGGGGTAATTACCCGTTTACCCTCCCCTTGTATCCGCGCCTGGCTACTAACGGAAGTTCAAAGAAATCGTTTTACTTTGTGCTATTCAAAAAGCGTAAAGAATAGGAAAATAATAACTTGTTCAGCAAAATGAGAAACTCTGCACGGAAAACTTGGTCTTTTCCTCGACGAAATAGGTGTCAGCTAGCAGAATAAACAAATTTATGAACGCTAAACACGCGTTGAATTATTACTTCCGTAAGTTTGAATGCTGAATTCGTAAATATGTAAAGGAAAAATATAAATTTTCTTTCAATATATGGAATTTGAAATTTTTCAATAGAAAAGAAACTAGGAATCATTTTGGTCACTGGAAAGAATTTCTTTTTATTAAAAATTGAAGCACCAATTTCCTGAAAAAATGGAAACCCATGATTTGCAATGATTTTATTACTGAGGACACGTTCACACGCAAGTATAAATAGTTGCCCATCCTAGAAAATACGTAGCCGCTTTAGAAACGATTTGTTGTTACATAACCGCGTGGGAATTAATTTCGTTCTTCTTTTTAATATAGGCGTTTTTTTTATTTTTATGACAATATCAACATTAAGGGAATAAGGGAGGCAAAGCGAAAAGAAAGGATACAACTTGGAAATGCGCAACTAAAAAGCTTTCATTGTGATTTCCATCTCCCAATGAAATCTGAACCAACTGTTTTTCTCTATAATCTTACACAAAGACTGTTTTAACAAATTCAAGGTATTATCAGAGTATTTTTTTTGTGAATCTGTTATAGGAAAATTGTGAATGACTACAAGTTTAGAAGCTGCTTGCATTAAAGGTTATAAATAAATGCAAATAAAATGCGTAGGGGTTAAGTTGCTTGCTCTTGAATATTTGTTTTTTTTTTGTTTGTAACTCAACACATTTATTGTTAATCCCCGCAATATAATGTAAAATTAAAATATTGTCGAGTGTACAAAAAATATCTTCATCTAAGTAGTTGAGTTCTAAAAATGATTGGTATGTTTATTAATTATTACATAATTAATTCTTCAATTTGTAGACTACGATTTAGCTATGGGATAGCCAGCCTACTAGAGATTAATGTTACATGTAAGCATAAATGGGTATGGAGAGCCATCAGCAAGTAATTTACACATCAAACATGTTCATGACCGAATCACGACTTGCCTCAAATAGAACCCGCAATACGTAGACGCTAAACAACGTTTAACAACAATTAATTCGCAAAACATAATTTTACCCCAAAATGTATCAATTCAGAAATAGGATTTAGGTATGTAATTAGAAATTGTTAACAATTACCAACATTCCCGGTGCTTTGGTTTAGCAACTACTCCAACTTGTAACTTTGGGGAAGTTAACTTTACTGCTCCTGAAAGTGGTCGAAATGAGCGAGTAAGCAGGACGGGAGGGCGAATTTAGATGTTTATACCCTCGAAGAACAAGCATTGACTAGGCTGATAGCATGGCACATTCTGCTTGGCGAGATTATAAATTTTGATTAAATTATTCATCCCCGATTAATTTGTCCCTGCAGTAATTTAATTGGAAATTGTAAATTGATAGTTACTATAACAGAATAATTGCAATTGTATTCGGTGTGCAAATTCTAGGGAAATTACATTTTCCTGAAATTATTTTAATAGAAAACGCTTCTTTTTTTGTTAGAAAGCTATTAAAGAACATCCTTAAGCTTCTCTTATTTCCAATTAATATAAATTAAATTTTGGCAAACACAAGGAAGTATTTAACCGCTTGACTCTATTATGCAAATCTGCCATCCTAGAATGTCGGTGAGCCCACCCCACTAGACAATTTTAAGTATTCCATTAGATACAAGCCCCTAAAATCAATAACATTGTTTGTGTGTAGCACACCTCCCTGCCTTTTATACGTCTTTAAACCAACCTGCGTTTGCATTCGTCGAGATTATCGTTCAAAACTTTCCTTTATTGTTAAAATGTTTCCTTAACCGTTGCTTACCGTTTCGGACGTTAATTAACGCCTACCAAACCTTAATAGAGATATATCGCCATTGAGAAACAATTTAGTAAGATTATTTGTCGGATAACAAAATAAAACCAATGTGTAGATATCTTTTTATTGATTTTGGGAAAGCCCATTACATTTACTTCATGGAGGAAACGAATTTAAAGGAATAACCGAGAAGGCAAATTGGTGGAAAAGAGACCTCTACAAAACAGATTCATTTTACGCTGAAGCTGGATTGCATGTAGGTTATAAATTCGCTTTTTTACTTGGCAAAGCTCCTTTTCATTAATCTGTTGCGCGGTTTTCATCCTGAACCTGACATTCGTTTACAGAGACAACATTAATTTGTTAGAAAAATGTTTTTTGACCACTAGTCGATAATTAAATCATGAGAAAAAAAAGTACTGTAAACACAAAAGGTTAACGTAAAGAAATCGAATTACGAGTGTTTCTACAAAAGGTTTTTAAGTTTTGTTGCGTGTTTATTAAGTCAAGGAAAATTTGTGTTTATAACGGGCGGGAATTTACTTTGTAAATTATTAATATATTTCCATTCTAATTCTAATTACGTCATTTTTGTTCTAACTACAACTCTCTGATGTTCTCTACATTTTTTGAATGTTTAAACATTGGTGTTGTAAGGAGAAAATATTTATTTTAGGAACGATCATTTTTGTTTGAAACAAAATTACTTTAGTTTGAAGGCTTTCAGGTAGCTTTCAATTTTCTTTATGAAATCCGTAGATTTTTATTAGATTCAGTTTTGAAGTTAATATAAAACTTCTTAAAATGTAATATTTCTATTTAAGGCACATTTATTTTTTGTACGTACCGTTACTTTCTATATTATTACTTTTAAAAGTATAGTCGTTATTTAAGTGTCGTATTTTCGATTCCTTGGATTCGTTTTTATGATCTTCTTACTCTTCGATGCTGTCTCCAATATTAAAGGTTGACTCCACGATCCATAGCCGTTCTGAACAGTTGTTCCACATTCTTATGTTCCGAAGTCATGGAAGACTTTTTTTCTATTGCTCATTTACCTTCCAGTTTTTCATTATTAGCTGTGGGAAGTTATATATTTTTAGTTTCTAAGGATGTGGCCAGAATATGCTGTCTTCCTCTTTTTGATCACAGACAATTAAGATGACATACCGTTCCATTCTGTTGTGGTGTCGTCTAACATTGTCTTAAGATTTCTTAACCACGATATAAGTCTCCTTCCCTCCATTTTTACTGGTATTTTTTGTTTCTAATAATGTGTTTGAAATATTATAACTTTCTTTCTTTGGCCTGCTAACTTCTCTTTTCTCCATTATAGCATTTTTCAGTGTCCACGTATAGCAGGATTGATTATACATAACATTTAATAAACTATATTCGAGTCGAAAAATCTAACCTCCTTATTGCTAAACAATGCTTAACCTATGACCTTATGTAAAAGAAATTGATCTTTGCTGAAGGGATTGATTTTATTTTTGCTTTGTTGTAAGGTACTTAGTAAATTGTGAATTTTAAAATATTCGAAGCAGGAAATATATACTACTATGGTTTGGATACTAAAATAATAATGCCATAAAATCAGTCTTTTAAATTTGTATTTTTTGACACTTTTAAGGAGATATTAAATCGAAAAAACTTAAAGTATTTTCGTTGTTTATTAGAGCTGTCCTTATGTATTCCATAACCCATTAATGTTAAAATCTATAAACCTGTTTTACAGACAAGAATTTGATTCTAAAGTTTGAGGTGTGTATTTTATTACTTTCTTATCATCGTGGCGCAATCTATTAATTCCAAATATTTTAATTACAATCACACGTTAGTAAGGATCGAAGAATCTATGAAAATCAATCTGTTTCCTTGTAATAAAATTCGCATAAACCTAAAGCACTGTAGTCGTAAACTCGTGATGCTTATGACTTTGGGGGCAAATTATGTGGAAAATTGCTTAGCTGTAAATATTAGTTATATTCACAATTTGTATGCAATACACCAAACTACCCTACATTTTCCGTGACTATTCTTGATTATTTTACTCTTTTAACACTTGCTAACAGAATATAAAAACGTTTTTCTTTATAAGTTATAACCGAAATTCCTACAACGAATTGCGATGTTGAAATTCAAGTTTTTGAAGCCGCTTATCATAAATTATTGTGCTGTACTACAACCTCTTTATTCCTAGATTGTTTGCTTTAATATAAATAAAGTCCTTTGATCCGTGACGAACTTAAGAAGTTTGCCTGATTTAATAAGTGCACGGTGCTACTTGAAAACTTTGTAAGATTAATGGAATAATTTTCTAAATTAAACTCTTCAAAACAATTTGGCTTCTATTCTGCAATAAAGAGATTTCACTAAAACATGTTCCCATTTTTTTTTACAAAAATGAAAACCCCATCTGTATTTGATATTGTGTGGCGCATAGTTGTTTAGCAATGTCGGGAACAAAGCAGTTTAAATTTTATTTTCTTGCAAAGAAGTTTTCAGGGTATATTTTTATTTGATCTAGTGTTTCCTTTACGTTCTTTCCTTGACAATGCACGATAACATTGTGCACATATACCCTTAGAAAAGTTTTCGCATATTTTGTAAATAAATCCAATACACAAGAAAACGTAAACAGATTTCGTTAATTTATTTTGTCGTAAATTATATTGATATCAATGTTTATGAATTATTTTAAAAGAAGGGAATTTTTGAAATAATTTTTTTCTTAGTTTTTTTCATAATACATTTTTAAATAAATTCTTTTTCTTGCAACTCAAATAGTTCGTATAAATAAACTACAGTCTACCTACAGACAGCGTTGAAAAAAAACATGTTTTTTTTATTTAAAACAAAAAAACATGTTTTTTATGCTTTAAAAGGTTTTTTAATGTTTAAAACTGTTTTTTATAGCATTTAAAAAAAACATGTTTTAAACCACAATTCTAGTGTTTAAAACTAAGAAAAAAAAATATCACAAAAACAAATATTATGATAATTTATTGAATGTTCGAGTCAATTTTAAAAATTCTAATATCCTAGTAAATAATTATATGTATATCTATATGTTTTACTAACATCAATTTTTGAAGAAGAAAATGATGCATAAATCATTATTATTATTTTTTTACTTGTATCTTTCTTTTGATAAGATTATATTTTTCTACTAATATCAGTTACTTTAAAAATAATATGATGCTAATATTCATTTTTGCTTATTAATTAGATATCTTTTTTACTTGTTAATTTAATTTTTTGAATTATATTTCATAATTTCATATTTGCCAATAAAATCATTGTTTATTGTCTTAAATAAAAATTAACAAAAAAAATTAAAAAAATTTTTTTTTTTAATTTTTAATCTTAATTAATGATTTTCAGTACTAAAAAACGTGTTTAAAACTCATACAAATTAAACGTTTGTTTTAAACACATTTAAAACATGATTAAAACAAACCCGTTTTAAACAGGTCCTTTTGTTTTAAACATGTTTTAAACATTTTGTTTTAAACAAAATGTTTTAAACATAACAACGCTGCCTACAGAATACATACGGACTGTTACCTAAAAAACACCTCAAACCATAACTTCGTTATTTTAATTTTTGGACCTCACAAACTATATACAGAGTGATCATTTGAAAATGATGCACCCTTATTATCTCTCGAACTATACCCAATATCAAAAAAATGTAAAAATACGTTTTTATAAAGGATGGGGGACACTCGATAGCGTAATCCGTGTCCTGCTAATTCTTACCCCGGCCCCGCCTATCCAACCTTGAAAAGTTTAAATGGCACTATGCCCTTTGTGATACCTCAAATTAAAGGTCTTTTAAAATACCATTTTCTTTCTATAGTTGTGTAGCTACAGGTGTGTATCTGGATATTTCGGAAGGAAAAAAAGGTACGCTGCTCTTTTTTTTGTTTTTGATACAATTTTCAAAATGTTCAACTAATTTACGGTTAAAACAGTCCCTTGAGATTTTTCCTACCATTAACCGTTTTCGTGTAAATTACACATCGAAGATGAAAAACGCGAATAAAAAAAATGACCACAATTTGCTTTAAAATTTTGTTCGAAGAATAGAAGCTTGTCTTGAAGCTAATGGTAGTCATTTTGAAGATTATTTTTAAAATTATAATAATAATAATTTAGCGAAAATAAATAGTAGAACAAGCTCTTAGTTATTACATTTTTTTTAACATATCCAGAGGGAATTTTAATTTTTGCTTTAAAGTAAAGTATAGTCTTGTTGCTCAGTTTAGCTGTTATCTAAACATGTTGTATTATCATGCTGCTATTAATTTTGCAGGATTTCATACGCAAACGTGATTAAGAAATAATTCAAGACAATCTCTTATTATTTGTATTACGCCAACGGAGGCAGTGATAAGTGTTCGAAAATTAGGGAAGGGAGGGTAGATTTTATTGTGTGAGATTACTAGGTACCTATAAGAATAACCTGCAGTCAAAACATCTTGCTACAGGATAATGAAATCTAAACCGAACGTGGGTAGGCAGTGGGTAGAAAAGCGCTGCTACTATAGCAACAACTGAAACCCTGTTTACATGCTCTAATTTCTGGTAAATTTCAAATCATTCAATAGATACGTAATTTTGTAATTAATTTGTATTATATCCTCGGGAAATCTATAGTGAATTTTCAGTTATGCAAATCAATATTTTTTTAATTAATTGTTTGCAGTATCCATATTTTTCTCGTTATCGTTTGTAATACATAATACATTATATCGTAGTAAAGAGATATAGATTCATTCTTGTGTAAACTGTTCAATTATCTCCTAGAGAGTATGTTGCCCTTGCATAGTGAACATTGAATGAAAAAACTAAAGAGTAAGGATTAAAAATTTGAATTAATTGTATAATGGCAAATGTATAATTGTGTTTTGAAATTATTGCAGGATGAAGTTCTGGCAATCTCAGAAAAGGTAGTTCTTCGATTAGAAGACCTTATTACGTGGATAACCGTCGATGCTGAGTGGACGTGGGGTCGGTTAGCAAAATGGGAAGCCGAGGTGAAGGATCCTAAAAATACAGAATGTGATGAGGGTGTTAACATTAGCTTACCTGAAGGCTCTCTGGATTTTACGGATGTAGAAAAGGAACAAGTAGCTTTAGGTAAGTGTTACAGCGTTACCACGCTTTTTTTTTTACAAAATAATTACTAATTTATTACCTTGACCTATTCGAGATAAAATTCAAAATATTGGATTCTTAATTATTTATTTAACATTCGGATAATATTCAAGCAAACATTATTTATTTAAAAGGCCCTAATGTTTACATACAGTACTAGTGGTTTAAATATCCGTGTTGTGATGATAGGTACTAACAATCATACATTGTTTTTCTTTTGTGAATTTAAGAAAAATATTCCTTTCTCCTAGTACCTATACCTACTACTATTCTTTCAACATTCCCATCTTAATCCCGTAACTTTTGAATATCATTTTCAACATTAAAATTAGGATGATCTGGATCAGGAATAATACAGCATGTAAATCCGTACCATGGTTGACAATATACTCTGCAAAGAAAAGTTATTCAACTTTACCAGGCCACCAGTTTCTGTTATTATACCGAGACCATCAATTATACTTACTCGGGATTAACCTCTCCGGGGTCCGTTAAGCTGGCCCCCTAATTACCTCAAAATTAATTATTCTAAATGGCGCTAGGTTCGCAACAGCTAGCGCCAGCAAGCGCCACTAACCAGAAAGCTAGCGCCATTTTACTTTGGGAGATATCAATGTTTATAATTTTAGGGGGCTAACTTAACGCTAGCCCCCGAAGTTCTTAATTTAAGTTTGGTACATATTGCGCCTTGTAGGTAATAGCTAGCGCCAGCAAGCGCCACTAACCAGAAAGCTAGCGCCTTTTTACTTTCGGAGATATAAATGTTTATAATTTTAGGGGGCTAACTTAACGCTAGCCCCCGAAGTTCTTAATTTAAGTTGGGTACATATTGCGCCTTGTAGGTAATAGCTAGCGCCAGCAAGCGCCACTAACCAGAAAGCTAGCGCCTTTTTACTTTCTTAGATATAAATGTTTTCCTTCAAGCGTATCATAATATCCGTATTGTTGTACAGAACTGGCTATGTAGAAGGAAGTCATTTTGTTAATAGTCAAAAAATGAAAATAATGTTACTAGTACAATAATGTGTTTACGTATCCATGGCAACGGCAGTATTTTGCCCATAGCTCCACCCCCAAGGTTGGTAGACGGGAGAGCGTTGTCCTGTGGAAATGACTTTTTAGGAAATATTTATTTACAGCAACAGAATATTTTTACACTTGAAGAAAAAATAGTATAATATATTATTCGGAGTAGAACGTCTTATTTGTGTTTCGCTCATCTGCAATATGTGCTCAACACAAATAGAACTCTTTCTACTCCTAATAATATAATATGCTATTATAATTTTAAGAGGCTAATTTAACGCAAGCCCCCTAAGTTCTTAATTTAAGTTTGGTACATATTGCGCCTTGTAGGTAGTCTAGCGCCAGCAAGGGTCACTAAGCAGAAAGCTAGCGCCTTTTTACTTAGATATAAATGTTTATAATTTTAAGAGGCTAACTTAACGCTAGCCCCCTAAGTTCTTAATTTAAGTTTGGTACATATTGCGCCTTGTAGGTAGTAGCTAGCGCCAGCAAGGGTCACTAAGCGGAAAGCTAGAGCCTTTTTAATTTCTTAGATATAAAGCGATATACAGGGTAGGGCATCTAAAGTGGAACAACCTGTCCAACAATATTAAAGATTGAGCAACAATTTTATCTTCTATTTATATACCGGCGAACCGTAAATGCGACTGGACTGAAAATTTCAAGACAGCATTCGGAACGTGTTTCACACCTACGTACGGATAAAAAGTGTTTCACCCGTACGGAGGAAACGTGTTTCACGCATACGGTTAAACGTGTTTCACGCGTACGAGGCAAAAGTTAAGATTTAATTTCAGTTACATTTTTTTTTTAAATTTTAATATTTTACTGCGATTGCTGTTCGCCGGTCAAGTTTGCTGTCGCCGGTCACGATTGCTGATCGGCGGTCTTAAATTTTTACTTTCCCATACCACCACTGGTATAGGGAAGTAGGTATAATATGGAAATTTTCGAAAGTGAGATTTTCGAGGAAATACGTGTTTTGGACCCCCAGGAACCCAAAAAAGTGGTCTAGAAAAAATGTCGGTCTATGGGTGGGTGAAGTTCGAGACCACAACACAACACGTTTCAGTTCGATAGCAACATCTCTCTCTTACGTCAAGAAACGGGGGTATACCGTTGCAGTATGTGAATCAGTTACGATTTTGAGAGGCGGGGCGAAATTGCTCATTTAAGTAATGGTACAGAAAGAGAAAACAGCGTCTGTTTCTCTCTTTCACACTTTTTATCTTTTAAGTGGATACCGGACTTTTAAAATAAATTTGACTATATGTATGTATGTGACGCCTCTAACGCAAAAACTAGTGAACCGATTTTGAAGAAATTTTAAATGAAGGGGTAGGTATATCGAAAATTCTTCGATAAAATAAGCTTTTTAAAAAAATTCGAAACCGGAAGTGGAAGATAGACATGTTTTTTTGGTAGCATTTTTTTCAGAAGCGGAATATGAAAGAAGACCAGAATTCAAGGGAATCAGTTTTTTGGCGGACTCTCTAACTTCAAAATGGCGGTCTCTATGAATTGTTCAAAATTTCGACTAACGCCACATAACTCAAAAACCAGTTATCTGGTTCCGCAACAACTTATTTGAAAGCCCTTTGGCAGTAGGTACTACACCATGAAAAAAAATTATTTAGTAAATCCAAAAACGGTCGCAACGGCGCGCGGCGCTCTTCCAAAAATTTTGAAATTTTTGAAAAATTATTACAAAAACACTGTCTACACGATTTTGTTTAAATTTTTTATACTTATGCAGCTTGGTATTAGCTACAGTTTTGTTTTTTGATGAATGCCAGAATTTCACTGTGGCGCCCTCTACGAGGTTTTGAAAATCGGAAATTGTTGCTCCTATAACGCCTTTATCAGTCAAAATATTCCTAAACGTATATCACGTATACAGGGCGTTTGCTTTCCACAGTACAATAAGCAACTATGTTATTTTAAATGAAACATCCTATATATTATTATATAATTGAATACAGAATTTCATTGTTTATCGGATAGTGTAAGGTGTTCATTTAGCTAAAATTTAATGTACGGTTGATTAGAATTTCGTAAATCTTAGGCTGGACTCTGACAGAAACGGATCGTCGCACAGTGACTCCAAATCGTCAAACCGTGGACTTCAAGTTTTTGGTTTGCAATATTTTTTTCTTATAGAGCATCGCTGACTGAATAGCATTTTTAAATAAACTTTTTTTATATTCTGACGTTAAGTGGGTAATTAATTTTTTTATCGATAATCAAAAAACCTGCCCTGGCAATTTAAAACTTTTCTAAAAAATCTCAAAACATTTCTTTCACCATCTTAACTTCAAAATACAAAAAAAGTGGTATTGGGAAATAATGTAGGTATAACCATCTCATATCATGAAAAAAATATTAGAACTCAAAAAAATTACTTTGATTTTTTTGATTATAGATAAAAAATTGACTCTCTATTAACCGTTGAATGTTGTTGAAGAGAACCTTAGCCTTATCTAGACCCGTTCTGTCACATAAAACTTAAGATAAAATCGTTGCTCAATCTTTAATATTGTTGGACAGTTTGTTCCACTTTAGATGCCCTACCCTGTATATCGCTTCATATGTATGAAATTAAAAAGGCGCTATCTTTCTGTTTAGAGGCGCTTGCTGGCGCCAGCTATTACCTACAAGTCGCAATATGTACCAAACTTAAATTAAGAACTTCGGGGGCTAGCGTTAAGTTAGCCCCCTAAAATTATAAACATTTATATCTCCGAAAGTAAAAAGGCGCTAGCTTTCTGGTTAGTGGCGCTTGCTGGCGCTAGCTATTACCTATAAGGCGCAATATGTACCAAACTTAAATTAAGAACTTCGGGGGCTAGCGTTAAGTTAGCCCCCTAAAATTATAAACATTTATATCTCCCAAAGTAAAAAGGCGCTAGCTTTCTGGTTAGTGGCGCTTGCCGGCGCTAGCTCTTGCGAACCTAGCGCCATTTAGAATAATTAATTTTGAGGTAATTAGGGGGCCAGCTTAACGGACCCACCTCTCCGTGGCATTGCGTCCAAGGGATACATTTACAGTTTTGATTGGGAGTAGAATCCTTTTGATTTTGTGAATTTGCTACTCCAGCATCCGAGTATGCCAAAAAGGCTATACTAATAAGTATAATAGCAAATCTCATGTTTATTGATTATAAAGAACTGAAACTGAAATACCCAATTGTATTATACATAATTATCTTCATAATGCTGCATCAGATATCACTTAACAACTTGAGTTTGAATCCGTTGGGTGTTTGTTTGTCTTTCGTGTTAGATTGAAATGTGAATGCTAAGTAAGGGCTGATTTTACAAGACTTGTATACAGTGCTTCCCGAAAGTAACGGATAAATTCAATAAAATCGTTGAGAAAAATATTTCAAATAAATGCTCGGACACGTCGATTTTTATTTTTAAATTATGATTTAGAGATGTAATTTTCAACCCCCCACCACCCAACCCCTAAGCGCTGCCAACTCCAACTTTAAAAATTTAAATAGCAAGGAATCCTTTCTGATACTTCATCTGATAGCTTTTTTATGCTGAATACAATAAAAAAAAGTTTTTCAAGATCGGTTGATAAATAACGGAGATATTTACCAAAATGTATTCAAATTAATGTGCCAATATTCGAGCAGGCGTTGGTACTGGGTGGTAAAAAACAATTGCAACTTGTTTGCAATTGAATGTAACCAAATGTATTGACATTACTTAGTGGAATGTGTGTTACTTATTATTAACGATTTGAAAAATAAGATAACAAAAATGAGATTTACTGAAGCCGAAAGAATCGAAGTTTTAATGATGGTTGGGGTTGGAGATAGATAGATACATTTTGTTTACATTCAATTACAAACAACTTGCAATTGTTTTTTACCACCCATTGTAGAGCCGTACCAACGCCTGCTCGAATATTGGTACTTTCATTTGAATACATTTTGGTAAATATCTCCGTTATTTATCAACCGATTTTGAAAAACTTTTTTTTATTGTATTGAGCATAAAAAAAGCTATCAGATGAGGTATCAGAAAGGGTTCTTTGCTATTTGAATTTTTAAAGTTGGAGTTGGCAGCGCTTAGGGGTTGGGTGGCGGGGGGTTGTAAATTACATCTCTAAATCATAATTTAAAAATAAAAATCGACGTGTCCGAGCATTTATTTGAAATATTTTTCTCAACGATTTTATTGAATTTATCCGTTACTTTCGGGAAGCACTGTATATCTGGAATAAGCTATACCCCCCGAGAAAAGTACAAACTCCGCTCTAGTTCTTTTAGAAAACTAATTTACCACCCGGATTCGGTTATAATCTGGATATTTTAAATTATAATTAACTTAAATTTATTTTGCAAGAAAATGATGGACGTCAAATTAATATTCTACAGCAGAATGCGATATTCTTTCCAGCCTACTCTATTATGTTGGAAATAATTCAAAAGGCGTATTTAATTCTTATTAAACCGCGATATCGATCAAATAATTAGGTTTACTCTTGGAGGATTTAGCTCAAGTTCGAGAAATTAGTAGTCCTTGAACTACTTGTCTCCCATCATAAATTTCCTTTTCTTTAAGGCGATATCCAATTTGACTGTTTTAACTTTCAAGGAAGAAAATATACAGTAAGTGATGCCAAACTCGACCTTTGCAGAAATTGAAAAAACTTTTTTAATCCTGTATAATTTTTTGTTTACGAAATTGAGATGTTTAAAGAATCGATATTGGTTGTTATAGACTACAATGTAAAAGTTATAGGTACGCAGGTAGATACTTACTGTTGTGTGTTGGAAGTTCCACAAAAACTGATAAATGCAATAGCACTTGCCAGCGTTTATATAATGTAGTTAACTGTGTTGTTGATGTATTATTACACATCTTATTCTAGGTAAGTGTTAAGAAGTGCCTACCTACTCGTATATCTATCTAAAAAAAAAATACAATTAGCAGTCTACGTTAGAAGTACTTTATTGTGGTAACATTATTGAGTTGCGAAATTTGAAAAACAAATATGATTCGAAACTACATTTTTGATGTGGATGATATCTTAGCAAGTCATAGTACTGACACATTTATAGAAACCATTTTATTTCTTGCTCTATTTGTAATTTGAAAAGGCGTGGAATAATAAGTGATGATACATCCCATCATATGATTACCCAAGCGTAAACGAATTTTTGTTGTGTTTCTAAAATGTTTGTTTGAACAGGATGATATTGTGTCACTGTGTCAATCGAGCACTCACATTTTTCTTATCTTGACTAAAGTCTCGTATGTTCCAAAGAAAATAAAATTAATACGTGGAAAAACCGAAGATAAAACTTTGTTCTTGTTTTCTCACTGAAAGGGTTTTCGAAATTATTATACATACAGACAATTTTTTGTAATAGATAAAATATTTTGTATATGAAATATAAATTTTGTAAAATAATGTTAGGTACATTATTTTATTATATTAATATTAATGACGTATTATTTATATTCGTACACGTGAGTCGAGTCGAGGCACCCGGTCGAGTTGTCTAGAGTTTTATCGATGGAACATATCTTAAGTGGGGCACACGTATAATATGTATTTATTTATGCAGTTCGTATACTGAGTCAGTAACAATACACATGGGCCCATGAGAAATTATAGTACAATATGATTAAAAAAAATTTCGATAGAGGTGGTGTATGTGTGTGTAAAGGAATTCTGAATTCGCCCCCTTCGTCGCCTCATCCATAAACCTAGACTTTTACTTTAATAAGTCACTTAAAATGGACTTATAACGTAAATTACTGTTACTAACGTCGATCGTTCTAAAATCAATTCAGTTTCTGGCTGTTTCTAATCTTGATATAGTACTGAAGTATTTGAGATGCAGACATCGTAATCGCATGGTGCACCTTATTTATAAAACTTATACGTTTTTATCAATCTGAATCAATGTTATGTATAGCTCAATCAAAAAAAAAGGCTATATAAGTGTGTGCCATGCATTTGTATTTTCTGGCTTTTATTGGTTCTTATAAAGCTGATCTTGAACTAATTTTTGATATGATAAACAACAATTTACTTTGGAAACCGATAAATCATATGGATAACAATCGGATATTGTTCAATCTTTAAAATATGAGGGGAATTTTCCCTTACCACTCTTGTTACACACATTTAATGTTAAATATAAACATTTTTTGAAAAAGTTTCCTTTTAGTCATTTATTTCTAAGATAACCGAGACAAAGCTTGTTAGCTCCAACATATTTTGCAAAACACGATCTTCTTTCAAATAAAGATATGATTTATTTTGGAAAAAAGAATGTAATAAAAATATCAATGTAGAATATTCTAGCAAGAATATCCGGCCGTGGTCATGTGAACGAGGATCTGCATGGTGCACGGGTTCGATTCCCCGTTATAGCCAGGGGTTTTCAAAATTCTGGAGCAATAAGCCCGAGGGATCAACTCGTTAAAATGGCCGGGGGGGTCAAGGGTGGGGCATATTATACTTGTGTATAGCATTTCGTGCGCGATTCTTAAAAAAAAAAAGTTTTATACAAAACTAAATTAATGGAAGGAAAAAAAATATATTTTGTAGTGTTTGTAATATCCTTTATTAGGTAATATTGTAATATGCAAGTGTTACTTCACTGTTGATACTGTTGAACCTTACATTTTTGAGTATATACCATGAAGGCATTCGGTTGGAAGAGAGACTCGCCAATTCGTCAAATTTTAAGATTGAGCTACTGGCCCTGCAGGATCCTTAACAGCGCAGCAGACATAAATGTAACTTCCGTGACAGTAACCACTACAAAAAATATTAAGTTTAATAAAAAGGCTTTATTTCTGAAACTAACAAAAATTTAAATATGTAACCTAATTAGACCTATAATTAATTGGAGTTAGTTTTTTGATATCGATATTTGAATACAAATTTGCATTAATAAAAGAATAACTTACGGTAATATCCAGTCGTTGGGGCACATGGTTCGGGATACACATTTGCCACCTTCACCACAAATTTCCGGTGGAAGCGCAACACCTTCAGAAATTGCCATGCAGGTTAGCACCAAGACGATTGCAAGGATAATTGAAGCTTTCATTGTAATTATTTGCTTTCCTGAAATATTCAAATACAATGATTAACAAATATTAAACTAAAATTAATATTCTAAACATAGTATTTTGTTCTACATTTTTATAGATTTATATTTTACTTTTACTTACCTAAGCTTTGACTTGAACTGATGCATGCAAAGTATTTCGGATATTTATATCAGTACAAGTCAAGTGGCTACTTATCAGTTAGTAATTACCAATTACGTATTTTTATTGTACCTACCTAATCTCAAGTGATGGGTGCAATATTCAGATAAATCATGAAATTTCTCGATCGTATTCCTTTTCAAGTGGCGTAGATCATGTCACGATTGTCACCAAACGTATCACCCGTTTTCGTGGTGACGTTAAACTAACAATAATTTTGACCGTGCAAATTGTTCTAGGATTATTTACTGCATAGAAAATATATTAAATGTTGCGAATGAATAAATGTTTATTAAGGAAAGTTTGGTAGAGTGTGTTGGCGATAAATCTACATGCATAATAGGAAATTTCATTTTGCGCCTCCAGTTATTAGTAGCGTTGGACATGAACTAAATTTAACAAGCAATTAAAGTAGCCTCAGAAAATAATGCAGAATACGACTACCATTTTAGTAATCGATGTTCTATTTGGTTCTATTCTCTATTCGACGCTACAGTCACAGTCCTGTGCAACGTCACAAGGTTCTGTTTAGTTTTGTTCACCGACAGTGGCATCTTCCTCGCTTATACGTAGTTCGGCATATTCTGTCATTTTGGACAAACATAGGGGTGGCTTTTTGAGTAATCCGATAGACAACTTCAAATTGAGACTAAACAATATTAAATTGGCAACAAACTGAGAATAATCAAATTCAGATTGTTAATACTGACAACCAAATCAATTTGTTATTTTTCAATTTGAAGTTTAATCCCATTTTGAAATTGTTTGTTCCCAATTTGAAATTGTTTAATCTCAGTTTGAAGATATTATTTCTGATATGGATTTTCATTTTTAAATTGATAGCATTAAAAAAAGGAGGTTAGTAGTAATGTTTTATGCTATTACAGTATCGTGCAGTGGTATATATTTAAAAAAAATAAAGAAAACGCTCTTAGCATAATATTTAAAGTCGCAATATATCGTAAACGTTTTAGAAAATAATGAAGACATATATGATCAAAAAAATCGTAAGATCTAAAGTGTTACATTTAAATACCGTTTCCTAAGAATTACTTTCCGGCGTGACCTCATTAATAATTAATTTATCAGACTCCCAAAGTTTTCTTCTTTAACCACAGTCGATTCGACTCTTGCTTTTCACTGAAATTTTTAAAACACTAACATTATCCAATCCAATTGGGTTTAAATTTGTAGAGATTCCTTTACCAATATTTATTTATTGCGAATCAATACTTCTTATGATAATATTTTTAAAAGAATTTTTTTAATATCTATTTAATTGCCCCCATTCGTAATACATATAAGTTTATAGGTTTCAAGTGCATTACATTACGTTGGAGTCAGTACCTAATCTACGAGTACATGATTCATGGTTTACTAATTTGTTATAAATGGTATTTCTGTGTTCGCTGCTACGTAATCGTGAGTACGGCTAGAAATTTTTTTTTACATATTTATAGATTCGATTATTTCTTGTTTGGATATATCGAACGATAAAAATCAAATCAAAAATAGATTATGTTGCTGAATGTTGAAGAATATTTTTCGAAAATTATAATATTTACATAATTAAAGCGTGTAATTTAATAAAAGTTCACTTAACTAAAAAGTTAAGTAAATTTACATAAAGTTTAACTTTATTCGCTAGTAAGACTAAGTAAAGTGAACTACTTTACTCACAGTTGTAGAAATAAAATATTATATAACAGAAAAATAAATTTATTTGTGACAGTACATAATTGATGATAAAGTAAAATATTTCGAAACAGGTTGTGGAGGCGTTTAAATGTTAACAAAAATTTTAAACTTCATTGTTATCTCCGGCAATTACTCTGGTTTTAGCAACAGTGGTTTTGGCTGTGGCTCTGCAGCACACATACCAGTAGCTTGGAGAACAGTATCCGCTAAAAATGGAAAACAAAAATTAAAATTTTTAATGACTCATAAGGAATAAAAAATAGCATACCCAATTAGATTTTCTTCGGCACATGATGGTCGGGGTACACATTTACCAGCGCAGTCATCGTAGAGAGCGGCGCTTTCAGAGAAAGACACACAAGCTAGAGCAATGATAGCAAGAACGAAGGCGGTCTTCATTGTTGTTTGTTTTTCTGTAATTAATGATTAAATTATTCTTTTTATTGTTTCCTACGATCATAGAAGTAGATAGATTATTCGAAATTGTTTTAACTATATCGAATTTCCTTTTTAATAGTTTGGCAATAAAATTAAAGAAATTTCCTTTTTCTACCAAAACGATTTGGTGCAGTTTTTGTAAGTAATGAGACAATACTTGTAAAAATTGAATAATAATTTATAATGGAGCTTTTACCCTTACTTACCTTTTGTGTTGATGAAGTGAAAGAAAACTGATTGATGTAGGCCAAAACTCCTGATATTTATACCAGAAATCTCAAGTATCCACTAATGATTACTCAGTGCGTTGTATCTTTAATCTAAATACACTTTTTAAAATTCCGTTCAAAGTGCATAAAAATTTTTCTTTTGCGTATGATAGAATTATCAAGAACGATATATTATTTCTCAGAAGATGTTTGTTCCGTTGTGCCCCACACTGTACCGGGCATGCCAATTTGGTTCTTTATTATCCGTTTGAAATTTTTTACTTAATATTGTAGCAAGGTGGAACCAAAGGGAGTACACACAGAATTTCGTTTATTTATAATATTGGAAACCACTGTTTTTTTTATAATTTTGTATAGAGGTTCATAAAGTAAGAAGAATATATTACAATATTTGTAAAAGGACGTTTGGGAGAGCACGTGCTGCTGAAAATTTTTTTATTCTTAATTTTCTGTGATCTTTACCTCGAATTTAGATGTAAAATTCAGTTATTTTTTTACCTTTAATAATGCGTAACCATTTTTTTATAACGGTGTAGTATTTCGAGATATGTTCCAAAAAAAAATTTTTTTAGCCATTCCCATTTTTTAGACGATAGTCGAATTTTACCAAACGGTAGTAATTTTATTTCAAATTAAGGGTAGCAATATTGTTGTAGACATAATTCTCTTATTTATGAATATATTTGTTTGTGTTAGTGTTGGGGCGGGAGTGACATTTTGGATATTCTCCTTTGCAAATGCATATAAAACATTAATCCACACATTCAGAATGTCTTAATACAAATTTGTATTACCTATTTTGAAAATCTTGAAAAAAAATCCTGATTTAGATTTGGTTGACAACAAAAATATTCCTCTAAGGACTTATAATAAATATTATCTGATAAATATCATACGTGATATCCATCAGATAATATTATAAGTAGGTACTTTTCAAGATAATAAAATTGTGGCCTTGAATTACTTTTTGTTAATTTAATTTTTTATCTTACTACTTCGTTTTATATCTATTTTTGAATCCACACCCATAGCCCTTTACTGGCACCTTTAATCTATTACCTCTTACTCACTTCAATTGTTTCTAGATCTAGATTCGAATTAGTCTTTTATACCGTCCAACTGATAATATGTCTGGCAAGTGCATTTTCTTAATACCTTGTCAAAATGTTGTCTGGACAATTAAAACAGTAACAACCTACCCAGATAATAAAATTAAATTCACTTTTCTTTGTTTTATTTAATTTGTGATTTATTAAAAGATTGTATTTCTGATTGGTATTTTATAATCAATTGTGGTAACGATAAAATTGCTAATTTACCAACAAAGGAATTTCTAGATCCAAAAGTGGAATCTCCAATACAAGTTTTAATCTTTAAGAAAATACCTTTTTATCTGATATAATTTTAATCTTAAATTTTTATTGTGTCTGTTAGACGCCGAAGTACGGATGCTTTTAACAAATTTCATTTAAAAATCGATAATTGTGTTGCTATGTTAAAGTAGAATGTACCTACTATCTAGAAAACTTGATTGAGAGGAAACCTCGCAATGTTAATTATTAAATGTGGTCTAACAAGAAAGTAATGCGTAGGAGGAAAACCTTTGGGCGAGAAGCCTGAGATCTTATATTTTTTTAGGTGTAATTAAACAGGGTGATTTATAATTATTAGGGTAAAATTTTGACCCGCACATATTCAGGATTCGACAAAAACTGTAACTGTATGTATGTATGTAACGCCTGTAACGCAAAAACTAGTCAACCGATTTTGATGAAATTTTAAATGAAGGGGTATATCGAAAATTCATCGACAAAATAAGCTTTTCAAAAAAATCCGAAACCGGAAGCGGAAGTTAGACATGTTTTTTTGGTATCATTTTTTTCAGAAGCGGAATTTTGAAAATCTGAGTAGGGGATATGAAAGAAGGGCATAATTCAAAGGAAACAGTTTTTTACCGGACTCTCTAACTTCAAAATGGCGGTCGCTATGAATTTTTCAAAATTTCGACTTTAACGCCCCGTAACTCAAAAACCAGTTATCCGATCAGGTTCCGCAACAACTTGTTTGAAAGCCCTTTGGCTGTACTACACCAAGAAAAAAAATTATTTACTAAATCCAAAAACGATCGCAACGGCGCTCTTTCAAAAATTTTGAAATTTTTGAAAAATTATTACAAAAAAACTGGTCTAAGGAATTTGTTTAAATTTTCTGTACTTATGCAGCTTGGTATTAGCTACATTTTTGTTTTTTGATGAACGCCAGAATTCCACTGTGGCGCCCTCTACGAGGTGTTGAAAATCGGAAATTGATGCTCCTATAGCGCCTTTATTAGTCAAAATATGAAAGAAGTTTAAATATAAAAGTTATTTAGTATATAATTCTGCATTCTCTTAAATGTATATCACGTATACAGGGCGTTTGCTTTCCACAGTACAATACGCAACTTTGTTATTTTAAATGAAACACCCTGTATATTATTATATAATTGAACGCAAAATTTAATTGTCTCACATAGTATAAGGTATTCATATATGTAAAATGTACGGTTGATGTGAAATTCGTGAATTTTGAATATTCACTCTGACTGAAACGAATCATGCGCGTCGGTCGGTAGCGATCGTCCGGTTTCGCCAGCTGTGATTACAACAGATACAGACGTGTCTTCTTCTGTACATTTCGAACCCGCATAGTTTCGTTTTTCTAGCTACGCATTCAAATGATTTCCAATTTTGCCTCGCGAACTACTGTTGAAGACCAAAAACGAAATGTTTATTTTGAGTATGGGAAAGTCCAGGGGAGGTTTGCACCTCCACTTTTTTATCATTAATATCGCTGTTTTTTTCCCAACTACGATGTTTGTAATGTTATCTTAATAAATGTTGGTACTATTCGATTGTTGTTGCATTAAAAACAATTATTTGTAGATTGACTGTAAATATTATTAAACCCTTTCTAGCTCTCATTGATTGGCGATTACAAACAAATAAATAAAATAATATAAAACAACATACGTTTTAAGCCATGAATAATGTCTTATATAAAAATTAACTTCCTTGCAAGTTATTTATTAAAATATTATGTATACATATTCAATATTGTAGAGTATTTAAGAAATTTTAATTTAAAAGTTCGAGGATATAGCTAAAGGGGGTGCAACCACTGCCTACAAGCAGCCCCGCAACCGCAACATGTGCGCAACTTCTTTCAGATAATTGCTTGTGTCTTACAATGTAAAATGATTACTATATACGTGCAATTGAGTTGATGTTGTAGTTGTTTAATCACAATCCAATCGTGATGACGCCTATATATTCATACCAGTAACATTAACTTCGTGAAGTAGTAGCCACTGAAAATAGAAATAATACAATACATTGTACGAAGAATTAATTTACTTTACATAAATATATCTGTGAGTGTTTTATTGATCTAATAATTTTAAATTTTATACGAAGTGATCCAAAAGAAACTTGGTCAACTTGGAAATGGTTCCTTGTAAGTTAAATGGCACAAACTACCTAGCCAACTTGACCAAGTTGATTTTAAATCACATTTTATATATTTCTTTTATTTTTTAGAATATTGTATTACTTTGCGACTTCTTACCAATTGTAATACAGGCGTTAATTTGTAAAGGTAGTTCAAACGGTATAAACTAAACAATATATACTGTATACAATATATAATACTGTGATTGGTGGGCGATATTTTTAAAAGAAATTTCGGGATACGTGCATTAAATTCAATTCTCTTTTATATTAGGTACAGTATTACGAAATCGTTTATATAATCAATCGTATTTTCCATTTCGTATTTCCAGCTTGAGTAAAATGATGACTACTAATAAGGACATAACAACCATTTCTTTATAACAAAAGACAATACATTTAATAACCAATGCGTTTAGTTTAACAGAATAATACATAAACCTTAAAAATTAAATAATAAACCTTGCACGATTATCTGAAACACCTTGGAAGGCGATATTCTGTATTAACCATAAGGTTGGTTATGAACGGTTTGAATCATGTCAAAGTTCGAAAAGGTAGAATGTAAGTAGTTCGACCAATTTTAAATACCATTTAGACAAAAATTGCTATTATCAAACTTTGAGAACAATTCTAGATAACGATACTACGCCACAGTTTATACTGACTCATTAGTCATTCTCATTAGTTAGTGGGTTCTTCAGATTGTACGTATAAATATTGGAAGTTTGGCCCATAACAAGCAGTTTTATTAGAGACTCTCTAAAAGAAAGGTAAGTTACACCACCTATTAATATTCAATTTTTGGAATTAGTTTTGAAACAGTTTTGTAATTTAACTTGAGCCACGTCTACCCCAATAATTGTTGTTAATCAACAATGAAAAGTGTATTTTTATTATTTGAATTTGTTAAAACTTTCCAACTGCCCATTTCTGCAAAAATACAATAATTCAATCAATTATGCATTACAGAAACACAAACAATAATGAAGGTCGCCGTTGTTCTTGCTATCGCCATTGCCCTAGCCTGCGTGTCTTTCTCTGAAAGCACCGCTGTCTACGATGATTGTGCCGGTAAATGTGTACCCCGACCATCATGTGCTGAAGAAAATCTACTAGAGTATGATATTTTTATTCTTTAAGGGTTACTAAAAATTTTAATTTGTGTTTTCCTTTTTAGGGGATATTGTTCTCCAAGCTACTGGTATGTGTGCTGCAAAGCCACAGCCAAAGCAGCTGCTCCTGAAATTAACAATGAAGTCTAGGATTTTTGTTGACATATGAACACCTTCATACAGTTTCGAAATTGTATTTAAAACTTTATTAAGATTTTTATTACGCAAATAAATTTTATTTCTTTTTATGTAATGTCGTTTTTTGTAATACTTATACTACAATGCATTAGTATACTTCTCCTCCTCCACATTTATCCTTTGGTCGTTCCACCTCTCTTTTGATTCACATTTGTTGTACCGTTCAAAAATTAACCAGGTCTAGTTGGCTATGGATCCATGTAATTTAAATGGAGGGATTAGACCCAACTAAAATCTAATTTATTTATAAACACTCTGCATCTTTGTTTGCTGCCCATTCTTTTTATGCGCATTCTGATCTAATTCTGACGTTTGGGGTAAAGATAGTTTTCTTCTACAGTCATATATATAATATAATTTTGTTTAATACAGGTCTAGTCTTTACTCTTTCGCAAGACCTTTCTTGACCAAGTTGATTTTAAATCATATTTTATATATTTCCTTTATTTTTTAGAATATTGTATTACTTTGCGACTTCTGACTAATTGCAATATATGCGTTAATTTGTAAAGGTAGTTTAAACGGTATTAACAAAACCTAAAAAATGAATACAGTTTTAACTTTAATATTGAAAGTTTTAACCAAAACTCTTAAAAGATGTTTATTTTAATAAAACAAATTTCTAAACATTCTAAAGCTGAACGTTACATTACGAAGTTGGAAAGAACAACAGTGTAATTTAAGCAAAGCGGCCAAAGTAAATTAATATATGCAATGGTAAAGTTTTTGCTTACCTTTCCCAAAAGTTTTGTACAAAAAGTGGAACTTCCTATCTCTTCGTAGGATTGTTGTATCTATGTGTCATACACTGACTTTATTATCTGTACTATTGCTTGAATTTATAGTTCATTTTTGGTACAAAAAACTTATTATTATAAGATAATATGAAGTTGGTTCTCTTTTGTTATATTAAAAGTTCAGTATTAATTAGATTAAGTTCGATTATATCTTTTGTCTGAAGCGCATTTAAAATTAATTAAATTACTATTTACTCATAATATACTGAGGTAGAGTTTATTCCATTCTGGCTGGCGAAATAACGGCCAGACAAGGTGGTCACTTTTGTCGGTAACTCCGCCCTTTTGAGTGCTATTCTACTATATTCTTTGGCGTACGCACAAGCAGTACAATTTTTACAATAGTTAAGCAAATGTGAATCCAAAGAGAGATGGAATGACCACCAAAGGTTAGTGTGGATGTGGAGGAGAAGTAGGTATACTAATGTATTGTATAAGTATTACCAAAAAAAGACATTACATAAAAATAAATGAAATTTATTTGCGTAATTACAATCTCAATAAAGTTAAATACAATTTCGAAACTGTATAGTATAAGGGTGTTCACATGTCGACAAAAATCCTAGACTTCATTGTTAATTTCAGGAGCAGGTACTTTGGGTTTGCAGCACACATACAAGTAGCTTGGAGAACAATATCCGCTAAAAAGGAAAACAGAAATTAAAATTTTTAGTAACTCTTAAATAATAAAAAATATCATACGCTAGTTGATTTTCTACAGCACATGATGTTAGGGGTACACATCTACCAGCGCAGTCATCGTAGACAGCGGCGCTTTCAGAGAAAGACACGCAGGCTAGGGCGATGGCGATGGCAAGAACAACGGCGACCTTCATTATTGTTTTGTGTTTCTGTAATGCATAATTGATTGAATTATTGTATTTTTACAGAAATGGACAGTTGGGAAGTTTTAACAAATTCAAATAATAAAGTTAAAAATACTCTTTTAATTGTTAAATAACAACAATTAATGGGTAGACGTAGACCAATTTAAAATTATAAAACTAGTTTAAAATATTCTAAAAATTGAATATTAATAGGTGGTGTAACTTACCTTTCTTTTAGAGAGTCTCTAATAAAACTGCTTGTTATGGGCCAAACTTCCAATATTTATACGTACAATCTGAAGAACCCTGCACTAACTAATGAGTCAGTATAATCTGTGGTGCAGTATCGTTATCTAGAATTGTTCCGAAAGTTTGATAATACCAATTTTTGTCTAAATGGTATTTAAAATTGGTCGAACTACTTACATACTACCCTTTCGAACTTTTCCATGATTCAAACCGTTCATAACCAACCTTAATGTTACGTGTACAGAATATCGCCTTCCAAGGTGTTTCAGATAATCGTGCAAGGTTTATTATTTAATTTTTAAGGTTGATGTATTATTCTGTTAAATTAAACGCATTGGTTATTAAATGTATTGTCTTTTGTTATAAAGAAATGGTTGTTATGTCCTTATTAGTAGTCATCATTTTACTCAAGCTAACATTGGAAAATAAGATTGATTATATACACGCTTTTGTAATACTGTACCTAATATAAAAGAGAATTAAATTGAATTTAATGCACGTATCCCGAATTTTTTTTTATAAAATATCGCCCACCAAGCACGGTAGAGATTTTTTAAATGATTTCAAAAATTGTTTTATGTCTGATTTTACCTCGACATTCTTTTTAAATAAGAATGCGGGGTTCATTAATTTTTAAGAGTTCGAACAAAATAGTCCAGTCGCGCAGCCTCGTGTTGTGATTAGCAATTTAGCTATTCCTAGTATCGCAACTGCTCAGATACGGCGACCCCTCATTTATTTAATTATTTTATTAAATACACACTTTTTTCTTTCTAACCAAAATATTTGTAATTGTACAAACTGTTTGAGGAAAATGCAAAAATTAGGTATACCTCCTCTTACGCGAAGGCAGTCGTTTATTTGTTTGTTTTCTAAGCATGTCGCCTTTAGGGTACCTTGCTTTTAAATAAATACTAATGCTGGTACCATATTTTATTTAACTTTCCCGAATATTGTTGTATACTTCGTGAATCCAGCTTCTAACCCAATTATTATTATATCCTGCCAACAATTATTTGTTTCTGAATCTTTTGATTTTTACTTACCCATACCACCACTGGTATATGCGATATTGATATCATGAAAATTTTCGAAATTGAGATTTTCGCGGAAATACTTGTTTTGGACCTCCAGGAAGCCAAAAGGTGGTTTAGAAAAAATGTCTGTGGGTGGATGTGTGTGTATGTAACGCCTCTACCGTAAAAACTCGTGCACCGAAATGCAGGGGGGTATGTCGAAAATTTATCGACAAAATAAGCTTTTCAAAAAAATCCGAAACCGGAAGCGGAGGTTACACATGTGTTTTTGGTAGCATTTTTTTCAGAAGTGTACTCTGAGTAGCGGATATGAAAGAAGACCATAATTCAAGGGAAACAATTTTTTGCCGGACTCCAACTTCAAAATGACGACCGCTATGAATTTTTCAAAATTTTGTCTTTAACGCCCCACAACTCCAAAACCAGTTATAATATCTGGTTCAGCAAACTTGTTTGAAAACCCTTTGGCGGTACTATAGTACTATGAAGAAAAATTTATTTAGTAAATCCAAAACCGGTCTCAACGGCGCCGGCGCTCTGCCAAAAAATTTTAAATTTTTGAATAATTATTACACGATTTTGTTTAAATTTTCTACACTTATCCTTGTAGTATTACTACGGATGCGTGTCTTTCTTCTGTACATACGCTACGCATTCAAGTGATTTCCAGAAACTGCCTCGAGCCAATTTTTAAAAACATTTTTATTGGGAAATGCATAGGAGGGAAGATTTTTTTATCCTTGTTTGTGGTTGGTGTGCACTGCCCACCTCATCTGACATTTAAAAATATCATTCGGTGCTCCGCAGATTTTAGTTTCTGTAGGTGAAAGAAATAAAAATGTATTACACCTAAAAAATATTATAGGATACTTAAGCACATTTTAATTATACAGAGTGATGATAAAGTATCGCACAAAAATCATATTCTGGTTATTTAATGTTTTTGCGGAAAATCCTGAGACCCGTCGATTTTTGTTTTTAAATCTCCATTTAGACATAATTTTCAACCCCCCACCCCTCAATCCCTAAGTGCTAGCAACCCCAACTTTAAAATTTTAAATAGAAAGATACCCTTTGTGATACCTCCTTTGATAGGTCTTTTTATTCTTAATATAAGCAAAAAAAGTTTTTCAAAATCGGTTGATAAATAACGGAGGTATTTAAGAAAATGTAATCAGTAAGTTGTGGTTGCTAGCACTTAGGGGTTGAGGGGTGGTAGGTTGAAAATTATATGTCTGAATGGCAATTTAAAAACAAAAATCGACGGGTCTCAGGATTTTCCGCAAAATCATTAAATAACCAGAATATGATTTTTGTGCGATACTTTATCATCACTCTGTATTTGTTGATATTACATTGGACGCTGGGAGCACCATGTTTTATGGAGTTAGCGCATATCCCCAAACATAAATACCTAAGTGAAAATGGCAGTTTTTGAACACACCTTTTGATACCGTTTTCTATCGGGACACCAACAAAAAAAGATAAACATAATCGCCAAAAACTCGAGCCTTAAAATTTCGCAGTTTTGTTTATTTCGATTCGAGTTTCTGTTTTGTCCGCTTGATGAAAACACTTTAAAACAATATTATTGTATCAAAAGTCTTTTCCAAAAGGGCTATAACTTAATTCTCTACACCATACTTTCAAAAGATATCGAATTTACTCTACATTTTTCTGTTTTGTGTTTTCTTTTTCTCATATTTATTTAACGTCTGTCTATTACTACTGCATAATTCCTCGCCTTATAAAGAAGATACGAAATATTTGTCCAAGTCTGTAATATAAACAAAGAAAATAGAACAAATAGGTAATACTGTAGTACTTATTAATAGGAAATTCCTATTGTATCTATACTTATTGTGTATACACACTTTTCTTATCGATTTCCTCGTGCTTTTCGCATTTCCTGGCGTAAACAATCCCATTGTTTATCAAGTGCGACTTGGCACGTGTTGATAGTCTTAATTTTTTTTATACAAGAAACTGGATTAGTTCACATAGGCTGTACACAGTAAAGTTGTGTTCTAAAATCTGCCTGCGATAAACTACGTAAATATAAACATTATTAAACCAATCACAGTCTGAAAGTTATAATGTTTTGATTATGTGTAATAAGACTAATATTTTACTAAGTTGCTTCGTATACTCCCTAAAAGCATTTTCATTTTTTAAAGTTACCTATTATTGAAAACATCTTTAAAATTAATGCAATTAATAGCAACCTTTTAATCTAGAAATTACCTTTATGTTCGAGACTAATTATTATGAGATAGAAATAACTGTTCGACGATTAAAATAATCCTTTTCCTGAATAATACTTTCCTGAAATCATATTAACCTAAAACGTAATACGATAAAATTTTTTACAGAAAAGTTTAAAGTGATCTTTGTAAATAAAGAGGCCAACTATGGAAATAACGGTGTAAACATGTTGTTGGAAGATAAATGATTAATCACAAATGCTATTTATTTAGTAATTACGATTGTTACACTTACAATGTGACACAGTTTGGTACGTTTTCCACAAGGGAAATTTGTTGTTTCATCATTTAATTTAGGAAATATCGTGTCGGAATGAAAGTACTATCTGCACCCAATAACCCAAATAGCAAACAATGTGTCCAGCAATAAAGGTGAAGTAGGATCGATGGGTTAAACATATTTTAGCAAAGATCTTTTATTAAGTTTGAATTTTATATATCTTTAATGAATCGCAAAGCAAGACTAGGTTTGAAAGGAAATAAAATCTTGATGGGAATTATTCTCTGCATGCAATATTCATATACATCAGATTGCTTTATTGTTCTTTGAACATTAATTTAAATTAAAACCATATTTCGAAAGTTTAGACCATGATGGTTTGGACAAAACAATTCTTACTCAAGTTAAATTTATTATATTTATAAAAATTCGAGTTAGTAAGTCTATCGGTAACTATGTTTCATACCATTTTTGGAATAGGTAGATGAAAATGTAAATAAATGTTGTCTAATTACAAAACTAATTTTATTATTTCGAATGATCCATTGTTCAACAAAATAAATACAATATATGCTAATAAATGTACTATGTAGATAAGGTTATCTGGTAACGAATGTGGTAGGTAAGTAGTAGTTCTTAGCCATGAACGTCGATTTCCACATCGACTGTATCTATACATCTATGCGATTAGAATCTTTACAACAGACATACCAATAACTTGGTGGACAGTATCCACTGTAAACAGAAACAAGAAAATGTTAAACACTCGAATTTTTACGATTAGGAGAAATTTTAAAACAAAATGCTTACCCTATTAGGTCCTTTTCCGGACAAGCTGGTCTGGGTACGCATTTACCATTGCAGTCGGCAGTTTCGGAATACGGCATGCACGCAAGGGCTACTGCGATTACAAAAATAAGGACCTTCATTGTTCTGTAGTCTGTTTTACTGCAAACAGTTTTCAAAATTTATATTCTATCATAACACACTACTTGTAAATTGTTGTTTTGTTAAATTTTAAAATATTGTATCATTTTTTAAAAGAAAATCAAGCGGCTAGAAGGGCTAGAATAGTTAGTAAATTAATACAGGCAACTATCTATACAGTTTGCTTACCTTTCAGTAAAGTTTCACTAAGAACTGATGAGGTCTTCGCTATCACATATCGTATTTATATGCACAGCACTCGCGTACTTATCACGTTATTGTGTCGGTGTGTCACCACTTGTTCTCATACTGTTTACTTGAATTAATTACCTTTAAAATTGCCTGAACAAATCCAAGATTACTACTTATGTAAAATTATTCAGAAAATGTGTAATCTCAAACTTTTTTACTTTAAAGTTTTGGTTTTGCAAATGGTTACCAAAGTAGATTAATTAAATATTAATTATAATTATCGCACAAAGTTTGGATAGTGTACTCATTTTCGTCAACAAGCTACCGATATTGATCTAATTATTATACTTTCGAACTTTGTTACATTTATAATAACAGTGTCCATAACCAGCCCTAACTTTTACTTGGTAAAAAAAATTAAATTCCAAGGTTCTGCGACGATCGATCCAAGGTTTATCATTTAATATTAAAGGTACATTCATTATGCTGTTAAACGAAACGCATGAATTACAGTAAAATAACAGACAACAATAGATTTTTTTTTATATTAATATTTCCTTGTTATTCTTATCGAATTTATATTCAGTAAATAAATTCTCAGTAATCTTGTAAACTGCAAGTATAATTAAAATTTTTATGTAATTCATTTACGGTTTAATTGCTGTTGTAGGTAGGTAGTAGGTATGAAAACCATATGGAAACGATAATCACTTGGTTTGTCTAAACCTAAACAATCGCTGTTGACACACGAATACAAGATATTCCTTCCCCCGCATTTGAGAATGAAGAAACCGCAATACAAATAATAATTAATTTACAAAGGAAACCACATAAGATTGTAGAATATGTATTATCCGTTCTAAATAGCTTTCGGAACCATATCGTTTCTAAATTATTAATCAAGACATTGCTTATCACGTTTATGCATATTCCTGCTCCCTATTTTTACGGGAAAAATGGCAATGGTAGCATATATAAGTTGCTGTTGTGCTTTCTGTTTTGACAACCTCAGAAACTCCTATTTTTAAAATACGTACATTTTTAAATTTTATATCTTGGTTCAAAAAGGGATTCTACAATTATTTTTTAATAATAGACGACGCGGAATATTATCCACTTCAATTTGTTACCATTGCCTATTTTTGTTCATCAAAATGGTGAGCAGGAATTGGCATGCAATGTAAACGGCGTATGTTCAGGGATTTGTCAAACCACACCAAACCACACCATGGAAGTACATATTTCATAATTTATTTTTTTGTTTTAATAATTAATTTATTATACTACAAAAATTTTTACATAAGACTTCTGGTTCTCCTTTTTCTTCTACAATCCTTATCACTGGCGGATTTTGCGTTTGCGGGGCCCTAGGCGCAAAGGATATTAGGGGGCCCACCTAAATATTAAAAGCCAATCGAACATTCGTAATTCCAAATTTTCCATTAGCTAATCTTGTACCTTTCTTAAACATTTGTACCGGTTAATATTAAATCTAAATTTTTATTTTTGATAATTTGGCCAATTTTGGGTCCCCCTGGGTGCGGGGCCCGAGGCTTGCGCCTCTAGCGCCTTTGCGTAAATCCGCCGCTGATCCTTATATGCTTTAGAGTTTCGGAGCACAAGACTTTAATAATCCACGTTTTGGTGTGATACCTATCATGGTAAAATTTAAAAGATAGATAATATTCTCTTTTCGGGCCGTGATTAAATGACTATGCCAATCTAACTTTCAATTTCAAATGAACTTTATCATTAGTTGCTAAGGAATCATTTTGATACAAAAAGATATCTGAAGACGGTCTCGAAAATCAAGAATGTCGTGCTAAAGAGTTACTTTACTAAAGAGACTTTTAAATCAAGTCTCATTTAAACAAAGAAAAAAAAAGATAGTTGTATCAGCGATGAAATAAAATCTTCAGTAAAGTATGTCTCGTGTGTAATCTTGATTATATGGCATTAACAAAGTACCACTTGAGATCGATATGATTCAATGTGCCGATATATGTACCTACTAAACAAATTATAAAACCAATTAACAGTATCACACTTGACACATTTTAAAGATATTTATGTAGTTGGAAACAAGCACTTCAGTTTTAGTGTTGTATATAGAAACGCATTTTTTAGATAAAACATCTTCCTATGAACTACTGATACTTCTGGCACTGTATTTTTCCATTTATATTTCTTTTTTGTTAAACGTTGTAGGAAGAAACTATAACTTAAGATTGGATGTTGAAGAAAAAAATTAATTTTCCATTATATGACGGAAAGTAGGTACCGAAAGCGTTTGTAGGAATTTTTCTATTATCCCTTATGAGTCTTGCATAGATTGTCCAATTGGATGATTTTTTTTGTATATAAGAACACTTCTTCGCCTAGCCGTTTTCTATTCATTTTTTATAATTATATTTAGGCCTCTCTCCTATAAAAAGCACATTCAAAATAATAAAAAAAGAAATAAAATATAAAAGACGTTTATTTTAATTTAAAATATTTTTCTGCAAGATTCTGCGATCGATTTTGTATCATCTGTTATAATTAAACAAATTGTATTTATATGCCCTTATCACCATCCCCTATTCCTTCCATTGTCGGATGTACCTAAGCCTCCCTTAGCTGTTTCAGGCGCGAATTGTTTTTTTCTTATATAACCATACCATAACGTATTACGCCTATACCGCATTTATGTGAACCAGATGATTACAGGAATACAGAATTTATTCTTACTAGAGAAATACTTCAGGGACTGCAGTCCTCCCCTCTGAATAGGCGCCTGAGCTGTTTCCATCGTTCACGGTCTCTGCATGCTGCATCCAGTCTCCTACTTATCTTTTAATATTGTTCATCCACCTCGTTTGTGGACTTCATTTCGTTTTTGTATTCGTGATCTGTATTTCATCCATCAGTTTCTTGTCCAATGACCATTTATTGTACCACGTCTTGTGATTTCCTCGAGTTCTCATACTCTAGTTCTTCTAACCGTTCTGTTGCTGATAACGATCTCACATTCAAGGATACATACAGTATGATTTTTGAGTGTTGATTCCCCCCCCCGCAGAATACTAGGGCTGACTGAAATATCAATGTGAGCATTCCCCTATCCGCCATGTGGGAACGTGCTCTCTAGGGGTTATAGGGTCCCCCGAGGGATACTTTAAAGAATGCTATAGGAATGTAGGCAAGTCATAATTCGTAGTTCACATTCGATTTGAATGTTAAAAAAAATTGGCAACTTTCAGTTGATTAATCCATTGATAATATGGCATACATTTTAATGAAGATATATAGCGGCCACGGAACTCGCTTCGTATTATTAATAGTTCCCCTTATTTGCAGATGAAAAATGGAACAAAGGTCCTTCAGTGATAATATTAGGTTATCCTTCTTACTGTCGATACAGAGCAGTAATGAAACGATTAGAAGGTGTTGAAGATGAATATTTAAAACATACCATAGTAAAAATTCTTGGAGGATTTTCCGCTCCCGGTAAAAACACACGAGTTCTCTTCTGTAGAGATACATTCGATTATCCTGAATTGGAAGGACATGAACTCTTGTGCAATCACTTAGCTCCTAAATTAAAAGGTAGACCTAGGGGAAGACGGAAAAAACGAAGTTTGTCTCCAGGCTCTGAGAGTAACGAATCTGAATCATCTGTATGCAATGTGTTCAATACTACCAAAGTGAGTACTTACCTACTATTATACTAAACAAATTTTTGATTGTTAAAAATATGTTAAATTGCTAGACAAAAATTATGACTGAAGGAAGTCCAAATGGTCTTCGCTCTGATACAAGTTCCCCAAGACGTAGTACAAGATCTCTTGCTGGAAACACTGAAAATAAAGAATTCCTTAAAAAATTAAATGTTTTTATGAAAGCAAATCATACACCAATTGGACGAATACCTTCTTTAGGTTACAGAGAGTGTAAGGATTTTATAGTAAAAATAATAGATTAAATATTCTAACTCTTTTGAAACTTTTAGTGGACCTACATTCTTTTTTTACAAAAGTAGACAAATTAGGGGGATACGATGCTGTTACTTCAAATCGTTTATGGAAATCCATTTTTGATGATCTCAGTGGCAATTATATTAGTACAAGTGCAGCTACAGTAATTAGAAGACATTACGAAAGGTTTGTAAATACCTGGAAAAGTATAATCGATATTACTACTTACAATATGTTTTCCTAGATTTCTGTTGCCATATGAGCGTCACCTTAAAGGAGAAGAGTACAAACCTTCATCATCCTCCATTAAACGAACTAAAAGCAATTCGGGAAGTGGTAGTGATGCAGATACAAGTGAAAGTACAAGCTGTAGTGGTAACAGTACACCTATTCCACAACTTAGTGTTACCCCTATATCTTCCACTCTTATACCAACGGACATAAAGGTGAGTAAAATAACTTATCACCCCCAACCATATACCCCCTTTGCCTAGAACACCCTTTTAGGGCGCCAATACTTATTTGTGGTGCAAAATTGTTCTTCCTAGATAATCAATAAGCTTCGGGATCATCATAAGCTTCATAGTTTTGCATTTAAAGAGAATACCAAGTGTTATTTTTGTATTTACCTGTATCTACACAAAAAGAATAGAAATATCTATAAGAAAACTTTTCTATGTCTATTTCCAATACGTGGCGGCTCGTCTATAGGGGTACTGGGGCAAGTTCCTCACTAGAGACCACAAAGAAACTTCCATTTTTGGTACTGAACATTGACAATATAATTTTTTTTTAAATAGGACGTAACAACTCTAAATACTTCATATTCTTAATACGCAATCTGGCGCTTAATAGTATGGAAGGCTCGAAATTTTTATTGCTAAAAGCGGTATCATTTAAAAGTTGTGGTATAGCGCATAATCAACAAGAATAAAGTTACCTCAATCGCAACGATGCAGCTGTTTTGTATTTACATTGGTAGCCTATAAGATTTTCTTTCTATCCGCGGATGGTAAAATTCCACGCGGGTGCGAACTAATGCACTTCTCAATGATTTAACGGTTCCTAAGTCCAAACTATTAACGTTAGACATAGTCTTTCACGGCGATTTTTGTAGGAAATTTTATTTTCTACCACCTTGGTCCTATAGTATTTTACCCTATCTAGCGCCGTTTTTGTTGCGTTTCGCTAATCCGCGACAACATTTGCAAGGGGTTTATTGCTAAGAATTTTTTTAAAAAAGAACGTGCGAAACATTCTACAGTTGAGTTATCTCATTAAAATAAAAAATTAAATATAAAAAATATCCCTCTACGGTTTGCAAACAACACAAGTGACTATTGGTGGAATACGTAATTATTGCAAAAGAACGTTTATAAAAAATCTATCTATTATGAAAAAGAGGGGTACTAACTAGTATACAGGTATTAGCAAGGTTAGCCTCTCCCGGAAAATTTTGAAAAATTAATTCGACGTTCCCAATTAAGCAAATATATTTATTGGCAGGACAGGGCCGGAATGGTTGGGCACAGCGCTCATGTTATGGGGACATAGCACCCCATAAAATTTTTCTGTGTCTGATCCCTTGCATCCATGCGGTCGCCGTGCCTGAGCCTATTAGAGCTTGTTTTTTAAGCGATTAGGTCAGGGGTCGGCGCACTAGAAGTTGTCCCGTGGCACATTTCTTTTATTTTGTCAGTTGCCACATTTTGGTGCTACTGTAAATGAAAAGCATTTGTAACGATGTTTATATTTTGCGATTTTTGCGCTTGGTCTAAATTCTCTGCGCTTTTTTTAATTGTTTGGCGTGTCACTTGTTGACACGCGTGTTAAGACTTCCCGATGTCTGGATTAGGTACTTACACCCCTATCACAGTTTCCTTATTGTGTAAGCCGTAACGAGTCGTTAGCGACTCGTTCACTAACGATTGTTGTCAGCTAATAAGACGTTCGTGAACAACTTTTTATAGAATAGGAATGTTAGATATCAATATTAAATAAATATATAAGGCTTCTGGAAACAACTTATTGTGCGCTACGTTTTATGATTACCGTGAGCCGCCACTGCAAATATTGGAAACTTGAAACTTTTAATAACTAAAAGTTGCACTTGATATAAATATGTGAGCATAGGTCAGTCACTATTGTTATCATAATATCACTATTATAAATAACAGAACAGGGGACTATTGAACTTCAAAGTTTGGTATAGGGTGCCATTCTACTACAGACATAATTATTGAACTTTGATATCATTGTAATGTGGAGTGTAAAATTTGTTTATGCACCATAGGGATTTCAATCTAAAAATCTTTGTTCATTTATCTTCTTCCCTAATTATTTTAGAGTTGAACTGTTCAGAAGTTTTTTTGAGAGAAATAATTTCTGAATCCGGACGTTCAATTAGTTTTGAATTTTAATTTTACAAAAAGAAAAAATTGCGTGTGAATTTGAATATCGCGCGACTATTTTTTTTCTAAATTTTGTTTATCTAAGGCATTACCCCTAGATTTTTATCCAAGTTGTTGCAAGCAATTAATTATGGATGTATTTTTATAGGATCCTCACTTAACAGAAAAATTAGACAAAGTGAAACCTGAAGTAAAAACGTCATCGCTTAGAAGTGTAAGAGTTAAACCAGAACGTTTAAGAGAGCAAGCATCAAAAGAAAAGGCAGCCATTATAGAAAAAACTATAACTTCAGAAAGTAATAATAAAATAGTTGACGAATATAGTGTTGATATCAAAATTGAACCGTTAACACCACCAAGAAGCACAAGTGAAAATAGTGTAACAAGTAGTGGTTTAATAGTGGAATTGATAAATATCGGTAGTACCCCAACAGTTCCACAAAAAAGTGTTTTAAATGAAATGACGGAATCTTCCGCTGTTCCAAATGACTTATCACCTGCAACTATCGAAAAAGTTAACCGTACCCCACCATTTATGTCACCAACTTCAGTGGCTACCCATAAAACTGATAAAGTGTTATCTTTAGCTGAAGGTAAAGAAAATATAGCCACATGCAATACTAACAATATTGCCGGTGCTCATAATCACAAGAATATAGACATTGATCTCACAGAGGTGCCATATAAACCAAAAACCCCCGAAACAGTGAATTCAGAATCAGAGGCTTCTAATAACATTATTTCAAACATTACCCTTAATAGTTCATTGCTACATAGTGTAAAAAAACGAAAGTTAGATATTTTAAAAGAAGGTGGATTGGAAGTAACGCCGGTAAAACCATCTTTAAACATTATTGACTCAAACGAAGTTAAGGATAATAGACCAACAGTTATACACCATCCTGTTGTTGATTCACCAACAGCAACTGTAGGACAACTTTCCATCACCCTAGCACCAGATAAACAAGGAACACTTACCTCACCCAATAGTATAGAAGTTTCTCAAAGAACTTTACCGTCTCCAACAAGTGACATTCAGACAGTACCATCTACAAGTATAATGCGATCAAATCTAAAAAATAAACCTGCGACGCCTTCAAAGAACCCATTCCTATATTTAAATGGGCAATCGCCCCCGAAAGTTGTTCAATCTAAATCTATTTACTCTTATTCAGAAAAAACTGTGTATGGAAATCCGAAAGACTATTTCACACCACCCCGACCACCCCCACAAGCGCCTAAATTTGTTGAAGCCCCAGTTAAACAAATGGGTGGCGAAATCTTAGATTTAACAATACGAAGTCCTCAAAAGCCTATTGTGGAAATAATGCGAGTACCAAGTGTTGCATCACGTTTGCCTCTACCTCCAAAAGAAATTTCTTCTCATACATATAAGAATTCTGCAGCATTGCCAGTATTAGATGCAAGAGTTGGATCAAACTTGGAAATTACATTGGTGGGTCCACACTCGACACCTCACAGTATTCAGCATAAACAAACAAGTAGATATAATTCTGGCAGAGCTGCGATGGTTCATGGTCATCCACCGATGCATAGTTCACCCATATCTCATAATTCTACTCCTGCACACGGCAATTATAATATAAACAAAAATGCACATAAACGAACTTTTAGTGGTAATTTTGTAAATAAGAAAGAAGAAAATGGAAGATTACCTTATTCCATCACTCCCCTACAGCAAGCTTATGCACCCCGGGATCATAGACATCAAAATAATGCGGAATTTAATATCGCAAATACTTATAATAGTAGAAATATGCCTAAATTAGAGAGTACTAGACAACATGTCAAATCCTCACAGCAAACACCTCCAAATTTAAAACCGTATGCAAGTACTCCTTCATCTATATTACCGGGTTACCTTTCCCAGTTATCTATGGCATCTAAAATGATGCCACCTTATGTTCCTCCATTCGATCCTATATATTATTCCACTCTTCAAAGCTTGTATCCTCATAATGCTTTATCTTCGGTACCACCGTTCTTCCCTGTCCCCACACCTGAACAGTTACAATTTTATACCGATCTTATGGCACGTAACTCTCAAATGAGATTTCCGTTTCCATATCCTCAAGATGGAAATTCATCAGTGACTGCTAATACAGAGACTAATAATTATAAAAAACAATAAACATATCTTTATATTATAAGATGTTGATGTTTATTGCAAATCCCTCTTTACCTAAAATAATATCCTTCAAGATATGCGATATACCATTGTCAATTGTTGTTCCCACAATATAAATAAATTTTTCCAATTATACAAAAAAAATCTCCTTAGGTATTATCTTCGAACATACACTCTCCTCGATTGGAAAGAGCATACCTCTTTAAAATCGGTTCAATGAAGATTAACAAGGATGGAGATAACTTAAAGAAGTGTGCATGTGCGCGGAAATAGGGAGCGCAGTAATTGAAGCGCTCTCCATTGCACCTGGAAGTAGCTAGGAGTAGTATTCAGTTACTCTGAGCTATCCAGAGCTACTAAGTGCTTTTGGTCACTTCCTAAAACAAAACAAAAGGGTAAAGAAAGAAAAAACAATGCTGCTATTAAGTGATGGTTTCCATGGTACCACACCCCTAGCTGTTTACTTCTGCACATGCGCACTATGCATCAGTTTATCTTGCTTGCACTTTCTAGAAATTGTATTGTCATTTCTGTTAATCTTCTTTGAACTAGTTGTGTAGTGCAGCATAGGGATATGTATACTCCTTCAAGTCAAGGAAGAGTGTGTATGTTAGAAGGATAATACAATAGATGTTTCTTGTTACCCAACAATTAACATTAATCAAACTACAAAAGTGATAGTTTCAACGCAATTGTATGTCCATAATTAAAATAATAAATATTTTTTTAAATGTATTTTTGGTAATTTCATAACAGAAGTTATGTTCACAGAATGCTTTCTATAGCATGGTGGAATGATTTCAGTGACTAGGTTGTAACATTTGTAATAATTGTTGTTGATATTATTGCTTTTGCTTTTAAATTTCTAATCTAAAATAATATTTTGTCTAAACTGTTAACATAAGTGCTGACTGGAATCTACCTTTACAGCATTTTTATTTTTGTAGTTCGATTTTCAGTAGCGCTTTTAAAAATATATTGTTTATTGTGTTCAGTTGCAGGAGCTGGCATAGATATTGCATTTTCAGAATAAATAAGTAGAGGGATAGATACTAAAGGACAATAGGAATGTTTACATGTGGGTATGAATGAAAGTTGTTAAGCGTGTAAATGAACTTTAAATTAGAGTTGTAAGTGGAAAAAATTTGAAGTGTTGCAATATACAGAGTAATTTTTATGTTTTGAAATACATTTTAAAAATGTTATTTTTAAAATAAGACATTTTTTGTAAAAATGGGTCAGATTTAAGACGTGTAGGAGTAGTTAATATTGTACATATAAAGGCCAGATAAAATTAGCATAATTATCTGTGATTTTATTATATATACCAAATTACACAATTAATGTACATATAAATTTCCAACTTTGTCTTAATTATTTAAGTTTAAAGTTTTTATAAGTGATGTAAAATCTTTTACTTTTGTAATCTGTGTTGCTGTCAGTTGATTATGTAAGGCCACAGCCAATAAAGAAATACAAGTGCAATGAGTTAGTTCTCTTGCTGTGCTGTGATATGCATACTTTAGTGTTGATTATTTATTGTTTTTAATAAACCTTCCTGTTTAAAGGAGTTACTACTTATGGATGTTAGAAGAAAATACTTCCAATGATCATGTCTTCAAATCTGGCTCACGGTGCATTGGTAAGATTTTTAAAATGTGGAATGAATCTTAAGCATGCCTTCTTCTCGAATAGAGAGTAAAAGTGTAGGACCCCATACAATGTTTGGCATGATAAAAACCCTTTTTGTAGGCAAAATTTAAAATTAGGGTGTACGATATCGCACAGCTGGCCTAAGTGCGCTAGGGCCAAGACATTTTAAGCGCAGGACACAAGGGCGCGAAAAATTCAATATTTTATGTATTTATTTAGTTCATCACACTTGAACTTTAACGTTTCTTTATTCCTATCATTTTTATAACTGCTATGTGCAACCAGGACTAATTATTTCCTAGTGTGCCGCGTCCAAAAGTGTTTCACCCCTGAATGTTCATTTAATGGATAATAGTATGTCTCTTGTGGGCTTATGCTTATACAACTCCTTTCACGAGTTGCAGTAAGCTACGACGCGCGTCTTCTCTCTACCTTCGTTGTTTGGGTCCGATTTACTGGATAATTAGAAGAGATAAAACCACAACCACATTTGAGTACAAGTGTGATAATTGGTTTATGTTCAATAAACATTTCCAGTACATCAGTTCCAACGTCACGTCAGTCTAGGAGCGGCAGGTAGTAGGAAGATGCATGTCGCAGTTTAGTGCAATTCGTCAAAACGGTTGTATAAGCATAAGGCAACGAGGGACTTTACCTTGGTTCATGACTGTCCTTACGGCCTGCGCTCGAACGGCCGCATCCTAATACTTTGATTGACATACCGAGTTCTCGACACATTGCAATAAATCATCATTAATCACCCGTTTTTATTTCTAAGCATTCTTATGCTGTTATGCCCTATACAGTAAAATGCAACCAGATTTCTATTTCTATTTTAAGCTTCATTTGATTGCTTCCTATCTGTTTACAGCCTGGCGAAATGATTAAACTTGCGACACCTGTGATAAAGCGCGTAGCAGGCCATTGCTCCAATATTAATAATTAATATGGTAAGTAAAGGAAGTATCTTCTAGGCGCTAGGCGCCTAATTCCCTTAACCAATGTATTACATTAAGTATTCTTTGATTTGTAGAAGCAATCTCCAGTCCATTAAATTCAATTGCAAAACATTTTTCTTGGTAACTATTGCATTAATGAACCTTAATATGAATAATATTGCTCAGTTAAGTTCTTAAGTGATCACTTGATCAAATGACCGCAAACAAGATTTTTTCTGAAATCGTCCGTATTTTGTCCATTACTGGATCTTTGTAGATCAAGAAATAGTATATTATTGTGTATCTAGTAGGAAAAGCGTTAACATTTCGCGGGCGACTGGGGTGGTCGAAGCGACCGAGAGACCAGTAAGCACTGAAGGCCGGGAATGTTACGCTTTTCCTACGAGTGGCAGGCACATACTATTTTTTCCACCAATCGCGTGGTTGTAAAAAAATCGTATTTTTAATCACTTCTGCAGAATAAAGATTGAATAGAATAAGAATAAAATGTACCTACCTATGGGAATGGTATTCCCGGCCTAGGCCCAGAATCCTATATGTAGATGAGGTGTGGAGTAACTCCCTACAAATAGCGAATAGCTATGCTACTATTCTTGTAGCTTGATAGCGCAGCGCGATACTAATAAAATGTAGTTGTAGTTGAAATCGCGAAGCTATTTTTCGCTAAAATCATTAAAATATAAACTTTCAAACCAATTTTATTACCTGAGCCAAATTTGATTTTGAGATCCCTAATTGAATCCCTTCAACTAAAATATCAAATAGTTACAAGGATTAGTAATGAATGAAATGCTGTCAGTTTATGTTTGTTTTTCTTAAACCTCCTTGATTAAAACCTGCCATAGCATAAAGCATAAATTGCTATTTCGAAATAAGTAGCTGTACAGTAGTTTAGCTGCATAAAAAAGCAGTTTGTAGTGTAGCTAAGCTATAATATGTATAAAACAGCTTATAAAGTTGCTACTTTACGTCGACGAGTTGAGTGCGGTAAATGATACTTTACGGTACTGTGAGGAAAATTGTTTTTTACGTTACTAAATAGGTAATCATTTTACCGAACTCAAATTATCATTTATTATTAAAAACAAGCTTAAACTTTTTTTTTTAATAAAAAACGGCTAAATAAACATGTTATGCAAAGGAGAACGTAAGATGTATGGGAATACGATAGAAGCGCAAAAACGATTTCTTATCACCTGACACAAACGAAATTCGTAGTTTATCACATACCAGACAAGTTTTTTTACGTTTCGGCCACATTGGAGTTACATTGCAGTGAGTAATAAATGCAGTACAGGTTAAATACTTACAGCTTGAAGGTGCTACGTTCCCTTCATGAGTGTTTGTGATTTCGTCTTATATTAAATAGGGTAAGCGTTAGATTTTAAGACACAACCTTGGTGCCTTCCCCCAACCACCGTTACACCGTATAATGTAGTAATTAAAATAAAGAAATAGGTAATAATTAATATTAACTATGATTTTTATGTAATGGTTATTTTTTAGGGCATTTATGATTTTTTCAATTTTCTCAATTATGTTTAAAAGCACTTTCGCATCAATCTTTTTATGATTATTAGAAAATAACATTAGTTTGATGTTTGAAGTCGAAGTGCCATAGAAAATGCTGTTTATAATTATTATAGAAACCGATAATGCGTCTCCTAAATCAATGAGAAGGTAATAAGTAATAATGAAAGTAGGTAACAAGCGAAGAAGCCCAGTATTAAAACCGACACAAGACGGTCGTTCTCGTAAACGCTAAATATTAAATATATAATTATTAATAATTTTTCTTCCTTAGATTAGGGATTAATTTATTATTTCAGTGCGCATTATAAAGAAATCATAAAATAATAAAAAAGGAATTTGGGCTAATAAAGGGCCAGCCAGGCTAATACTGTCTTGGTATTGGTAGTATGGTCTTGATTTCATCTGCAAATCTTTCAACTCTAGTTCTGTTACCTAGAAACGTAGGTAGTAGTACTACTTTTATAACTGGATTATAATTATAACGCATATTTAGTAGGATTTATTAATGTGACTTTACTCTGGGAAGGTCATATACATGAAATTGTTAAAACAGCGTATGTGATGCGCAGTAATGAACCCATAATATCCGAGATGAGGTGTAATAGGTTCAATCATTGTTTTGCACAGTATTTTTTTTTCAAATTACATTTAATATGCACTGTATACAGGCACAAATTCTTTCACATATCCCCAGTGCTTCCCAACAGGTGTAATGAAAAAGAAATTTATATTTTGACTTCCAATTTTTCATTAGAAAATATAAACTTCAATCCTCATGGACTTGAAACTCGTTTTATGTATATTTTCACTTTCTTCCAGTCAACTGGGCCTTAAAGCAGTCAAGCAGAAACTTTTTTTATAGGTACGACAATAGGTACCCGTACCAATTTCCTGAAAACGTGCCACAAAATATTGAAACCTTGTTCATAACCTGGGGCGTCATAACGTACTTTATGGTCCTAGGTCTGATTATTTCAAGACACGGCGGTTTTCTAAATTACTTTTAATGTAATTGGCATAGGTACAAAGCTTAGTGACGAACATTCAATTACCTACTGCAAAAATACGGGCTGATGAATATACTTGGAAATAGTAGTACCTACTAACAAACGAAATTCAAATGTTATTACAATATTATCATTAATTAAATTGTTATCAAAACGTGTGTAACAATAAATTGTGTTATTAAAATGCAATTTCATTCAATTGAAAGTAAATTATAAATGTGGCAGCGATTACAAATGCTGGGGTTTAAATTCGTCTGCGGAACGTATGAAACCGTTCCCCATGGATTTTTCGTCTGGGTACAAATAACCGTAGCAGCTGACGTATTCAACATTGCTTTTCATGTTATATTTACGTAACGGCAATAAGGACTCTCGAAGATTTTAAACGAGTTCCAATTATTCATCTATGGTTTCATTTTATTAGCTTACATTAGAAGAGCTATAGTACCTTACATAATATAAACGTATAAGGGTATAAGTGAATCCTTTTAGGACGGCTGTAGTTATATATAGTCTAAGTTTACAGCCTGATTTACCTAATGGAATTAGATTTTCTAAGAATATTTTCCTTAGAGTAGCGGAGCTAATGTATTTAAAGATTTTTAGTCAATACTAGACAATGCTAGACAGGTTATCGCGTTCTCAGAGGTTCAGATGTTTACAGTCTCCGGTTAGTAGGTACCTACTTGGTTGGGTACCCACATAGTACTACGTACCACCATTGTCTTAATACTAATGCCAACTACTTCAAATCAGAAACTAAACTGTCTTATAATATTTTTAATTGCAATCTTTACAGTTTCTAATATTTTTGTATACCAGCGGCAGCATCACAAAAAAACAATGCAATCTATAGTATGCGCCCACACCTATTTGAGTTCAAATCCGCTCGAGTTTGATGCCGACTGCTGGTGGACAAAAATCGTACGGAACCAACCACTTTTTTTAAAACAGTATATTGTACGATGTCAATGAACGTTAAAAATGAAAAATTCCTACACTGTCAGAGTCGGAGTCGGTGGAATGTTCAGGCATGATAGGGTTATCTATCCCCTCGCGTCGATCTAAGGCATAACAGCAAAAATAGAGCGGGTTCAATAAAGATAGGAAAATTTCAGAAGTAAGGGGTTTATTTGAGTCCAACAACGTTAGACAATGTCTGGGGCGGATATAGAATACAGAAACTAATGATGCTGAAGTTTGGACCCCAGTTATCAGGGTCCTCCGTTTGCAGATCAATTCATTGAACTCTTTAGATAGTTCACAAACAAACTCGTCTTCTCATCTGACAACGTTATTTTTTTGTATACTTAAAAATAAATTCAAATTTGACGTGTTTTAATTCTTAAAACGCGGGTAAGAATGTAGATAATGGCTTGCAGAAATTTTTGATGGAAATTAACAAATTTACAGATTTTCTATAATATATTGGGGCAGAAGCTACGTTTCGCATATGAGTAAACACAATTGTAGGTCGAAATTACTAAGAGGGATGAAGTATATCGGGAATTGGTTGAAAAATTTAAAGCTCTCATGAAGTGGGAAATTAAACTATTCCCCATATCGACAACGAAAGTGCCAGGCATATTTATTAAGAAATATAAATATCAAATAAAATATCGATTTTAACTGGAATAACAATATTTATTTTGCTTTATACGTATTTCGGCATCAATGTGCCATTGTCAAAAGCATATATAAGATATTTAATAACAAACCCATACATCAAGATCCATTCTTGGGCAGTGTTGATTATGGATATTGCATTAGCGGCCTCCTGTAAGAGACTATGGGCAAGTGCATTTGAAATCGTAGTCTTCCTGATTTCATATTTAAAACCGGAGTCAAGGTTTGGTGCACCGAAAGGCGTTCAGAATCAGAATGTAACATCAGAAACGATTCTAGATGGATTGTTTTAGCGAAATGTCAAACGGTAAATAATAAAATGACAAGAAAATACTAAAGTTTTGATATTTTTACTTTCCACCCTGTGGCAGTTGGTAAAACAGAAATACTCTCATTACATATGTGGTTGAAAATAAAGACCATTTTCAGAGCTAGAACGTGTGAGCGTCTTCCCATTAAAAGACCAGCGTATTGAATCGCATCAAAATCGAAGTTTAATAAACTGTAGTTGTTTAAAATATTATTTGAAAAATTTACAGGAAAAATAAATCAATGCGTAACCGATGCGTAACATTTTGCCCATTCATTATTTAATTTATGTACGGATATATCATAAATTGACAATTATGCACGAATTTCTTTGTTATAAGCGTTTTTTATAGCCCATGGACCTCTTTATTGCCCATGATCTATAATGAAACGTCAAGCAACGATATCATACGCATACCTAATAGAAACTGTTCAAACACTTGCAAAATGAAAACTTTTCATTAGAAATAAAAATTGTGCCTTTGAATGAAAGTAAGCCAGAAGACTCTTTTCACAGCGACAGTTTTCAATGGAATCCTTCCTTATCTCGCACCATTTAAGGTATTCATTATAAATTTTTTCATACATCCCCATAGATTTATCGGAAACTATTGGCTACCGTTGTTTATGCTACCATAGTACGCTTCAAATCTCAAATTTGATCAAAGGAACACTAGATGTGGGTAGAAAATTTTCAATTTGTTTTATAAATATTTTCAATTTATTTCAGAAATATTTTTGAATTAAAATTTTTCATCCGTGCATAAAGTTGTGTATAATTATGTACTACGTAACTTGCTTTTATGCCCTTCGACGTATTCTTAATCTTCGACTGTCACCTCCGGTTCAAAATTACGTCTTTCGCCGTAAAAGCTATTTTACGCCGTTAATATATAAATGACTGTTATATACAGATTGGTGTCCGTTAATGTGAACATAGAGAGACAAATGCATACGCGCTTTGCATGTATCGACACCTTGATTATGCATTATTTTTAAAATTGTGTTCTGTAAGTTAACAATTAAGGAGGCTGCTCTGGTTTAAAACTAGACGCCTTCTTGGGTTTTATTCGAACTAATACATACAATTTTAAAAATAATGCATAATCAAGGTGTCGATATAAGCAAAGCGCGTAAGCATTTGTCTCTCTATGTTCACAATAACGGCCACCAATCTGTATACGTTTTCAAATAGCCCCTTTGTTTTAGATTTGAAACGAAGAGTAGGTACTGAGGGTGTGGGTGAGAATGCAAAAGTTTTTGTCATGTAGCTACGCAACACCCTGTACGATAATGACTCACAGTATTTAAGTAAAATCTAGATTATGAACTGTCAATAGTAAAAATAGTAAAGGGCATTAAAAATTAATTAACTAATGTCGCTATCGATTTAAATAGAGATAGATACAAGCAAGTGTAGAATTAATAACAGGCGCGTGCGCTTCCCTTAGCCCGATTGGAGCCTGATTACACAAGATCCACGCTCGACAGATTAATGTTTATTATGGTAGTGTGTGCTGCTGTGTTGCTAGTAAAATGCGCGTAAAGAAATATACAACATGAAATAGAATTGTAGATTACCTATTTTCAAGGTCGCAATAATTTCCTTCTTTTGTTGTTTTGTGTGAATTTTATTTATTCGATTTATTCCGTTGTTTAATAATAAATTAATTGTTCTTAATTCCACACAAATCGCGTTTTAACAATTATTGTGATAGGAAATGTAGAAAAGACTTGATATTTAAAGGAATTTAAATTATTTTACAAACGCGTTTATTCGTGAAAGTGAGCGCTTTATTTTATTGGATTTGTTTTAATGCGCGCAGTTAAGCAAAGGTAAATATTATATCTTTAAACAAATGTTATACCTATGTGCTACTGTTTATTGTTGCAAACTTGCAAATATTTAATACTCAATTTAAAATTATCAGGGAATTGTAAATGGTATATATGTGACCTTCGGAATTAATTTGTTAACATATGTCCTTAATAGAATATTTGATATGGCAATTTGTAAAACAGATTGTTGAGGCGGGAAATATGTGCTAAAAGTCAACGACCAATTTAACCTATTCCTTTTAATAGACGATTTGCTGATTTGAACTATCATTTTTATTGGTCCTAAGTGAAGATAATTTACTGTCTAGCTGTTTCAGAATCACACTTTTATGTAGCGAAGGCTTTTCCGTCTGCGCTCTGCTACTATATTATTTTTTTCTGTTGTTGAAATATTTACACAATACATATTCTAGAAAAATTAATTGTGAATATTAAATAAATAGACAATAATTTGAAAGAAATATAAAACGTTTAAATTTTTAAAACTCGGAATCGCTACTTGCTTTTGTACATTTTTTTATTTGTCCAACCAAAAATACCTCGAAAAATACTTAAAAATCATAAAAGTTGTAATAGAGATCGAAGATTTATTTATCAAATGCAAATTATCACTTTCATAAAGCGTGTCGTTGACACCATTTATTACCAGACATAAGATAATTATTGGAACATTCCAAAATAGTAGCTATAGTACTTATACCACACATTGGTGGAAGTTGTGATTATTTGATAAATAAAGTTTCGACATTGTTTTTTTCTGTCATACAATTCGTATTGGATAGAGATAGGTAGAGTTTTCCTCTGGGATAATATCTAATAATTATGCTCATTATGGATGTACTATACAGGGGTTTCAACGAAACGTTGCGTCGCGTCGCCTCCCTCAGTATCTTTCAAAATTATTGTTTATTTGAAAATCGCTAAGCACATCAACAAAGACTGCAAGGGGGACATCTATTTACGTAAAATCCGGATGTCTGTCATCACCCCTTAGCCGTCACAGTCCCCCCCCTTTAAAATCTCAAATAACACCATACCAATGTGGCAAAATCGTTGGAATGGTAATTTCATGACTTCATTTTACTATTTATTTTTTTATTCGCTTCAAATTGAGACATAAAAAAATTAAAAACTCAATTTTGTTTATTTGGAAGTCGTTTTGAAATTACTTTAACGGCAATTCCTATATTCAGCCGCTGAACCGAAATAGATATACAGGGTGTTTCTTAAATCGCGGACACGGAGCACAGTACTACATTCCCCTGCAGATAACAATTGGAAAAATATAATACAATAATGCCCGTTCTTCGCTAGTTTCAGAGTTATTCTCAGTCAAAGATTGAGATTCAATTCCTTTATGCTTTGGAAAAACGGGTAAATTTTAACCGTTCCACATTGTTCATCAATCAAATATTAAATCTTAATAAATTTGGAATTTTTTATACGTTGTATTCCTTCCTCCGAAGACATTCTTTCTGATAAATATCAGTTGTTAAACTTTTTTTCAATATGTTGCAACAGTGCATTGTAGCTACTTGTCTATACTGCCTTATTAAAACACCAAACGTTTAAAACAAGTCCGTGCAAGCATGCGCAATGTTGTCAAATTTAAAATTTTTAAAATGCGAATCACTCGGAAACTAAATACATTAGGACAAAATCGCCTATACTTTTTCAACTCAGTTTTAAGATGAGAATCGCGTAGTGCTCTCCGTGTCCGCCATTTAAGAAACACCCTGTATAGCTTTTAATTTTTTTGTCTCAATTAGAAGTAGATAAAAAAATAGTAGAATGAATTCCTTATGAAATTACCTTTCCAATGATGTGCCACACATGGTATGGTGTCATTTTAAATTTTACAGTGGGCGGCTGTGACGGCTAAGGGGTTGATGACAGACGTTCGAATTTTACGTAAAAAGATGCCCCCCTTGTTGTCTTTGTTGACATATTGTCTAGGCGATTTTCAAACAATCAATAGTTTTAAAAGATACTGAGGGTGGCTACTTTCCGTTGTAAAACCTTCTATAAGGCTGTTTTTTTAATGCATTACAGGGTATGCCAAATATATCTATCTATTGTTCTCATCCTTGTCAACCTCTTATCTGTTTACTTGAAGTAAACAAAACCAACTCGTGCATTTACTGATACCAAATTTGTAAACATCGTATTCGAATATTACGACATCCTGCATAAGCCGGCATATAAGCTGACGTTATTGGCGGTGATTCAAATCGTTTTGATTTTACTAGTTGATGCTTTAAATATATCGTGCTTCTCCTAACCAATAGTTTTCTAATTTAAACAATCTAAAGGCTTGCGAAAATAGGAACAATGGAAATGTTCGCTACATGGAGACCGTTTGTTAAATATACAGTAATTGACTGCTATTTTGATAGTCCCGCCGGTCTTCTAATCAACTCCTTAATAATAGGACTTTGATATTGTTACTTAAATGATTCAGTTGTATTATAATATACTATTCAATGATTCAATTATGAATCAGAATCATTAGAATTAAAAACTGTTTCCATTGTTCCGATAAATAATATGCTTATTATTTTTTTATTGCTATTACTAGATTTTATGTTCTAAAATTCAATGCAGGGATCTGACTGCGCGATGCTTCAAATTTTCTACAGAAAAATCTTGAAATTTGAATTGCGTTTCCAACTATAGGACTTAGTTATTATTTGGAATAAAATTTGTGTGCGTGTTCCACAACCCAAAATAAGAATAAAAAGTTATGCTATACCCTACAATAGCATTTTGTTGCTTGCATGCAAGCTCTACTTTTTTATTTGCATGTTTCTATTAATTTTCATTTATATATAACCAATCAGTGGCGTCCCTTATGGGGAAGTCCCGAGTCATTATTTTTAAGGATAGGTAACGTTTATTTCACCAGAAATTATAGTGTACTAAGAAGCCCATGTTACTTTAATCAAATTAAAACAATATAAAGATTTTAAAAAAGTGCTACAAAAAAGAGATGTTCACAAAGTAAATGGTCACGTTTTATAATCACAAAAGTGTAAGAATACCTTTTGTTTGGTGTATGTAGGTAATTAATTGTATGTAGTTAGAACAGAAGTTTCCGGAAGTTTCTTAATTTATGGAATATTGCACAGGTTATAAAATTTGAACAAAATATTTCGGGACCTCCTAGGACGCCCCTGATTGGTTTACATAAATAACAACAAATGGAAACATGCACATTAATGAGAATAAAGTTGGCACACAAAATTTGAAACCGCTAGTGAAATTATTAAACAATTTTGACTCGAATCTAAATTAGTTCTTAACGAGTTTGAACTACATTTCTTTTTACAACCAATGACTGTGGGTGAGCACCTACTTCATGCAGATTTAACTTCGCCAGTATGTACCTAAATAAAATTATTAGCAATTTACATAACTTGTGCTTTTCCACTATCCCACGACAAGCCTCATGATGATTTCATATTCATTTTTGTCAACAATGTGTTGCGTATTAATTCTACTTACTACTTTTACGTCGTTTTACAATTTCAAGCAGTTTTCTGATTTTTTATTCAGATTTAAATTTTTTGTCTATACAACCGTCCATTAAATATTGACCCTAAACTGTAGGAGAACTTCGATTTAGCCAATACAGGAGGTTATGAAATATCGGCGGTATTTCTGTTCTCTGACATTAAAATTAAACTAATTAGGCATAGACTATTTCATAATTCATTTGTGTCCGGATATCATTTTTATTTATGAATTTCGTGACGCAGATGTGCTTGATTTATAAGACAATACTTATTAGCTACGATTTCCATATATCTACAGGGTAAATCAAAAATAGGCGGTACAAATACCTAAACTCGTTAATAACTGGCCCAAAGATAATTCAATGGTAGGTACGTACTCGGTACTACCTACTTATTACTCGTTTTAAAAAATTATTAAATTAATTGTTTAAATAAAAAAAGAATCTAACCTTAATATTTAGCAAAACAGCAAAACTATAAAAACTTGTGTGCCCTATAAATATACAGAGTGATGATAAAGTATCGCACAAAAATCATATTCTGGTTATTTAATGTTTTTGCGGAAAATCCTGAGACCCGTCGATTTTTGTTTTTAAATCTCCATTTAGGCATATAATTTTCAACCCCCCACCCCTCAACCCCTAAGTGCTAGCAACCCCAACTTTAAAATTTTAAATAGAAAGATACCCTTTGTGATACCTCTTTTGATAGGTCTTTTTATTCTTAATATAAGCAAAAAAAGTTTTTCAAAATCGGTTGATAAATAACGGAGGTATTTAACAAAATGTAATCAAATGAAAATGTCAATATTCGACAAGAAACGGCTCAAACACGCCGTAAATGGTAACATTAAAAAGGGCACTTCCTGACCTAAAAGTGTGGTTTTGATCGCCCATTATTTCTACGCTGTGACGTCATAATTTTTTTTTAAATGTCAACCCCATTATTTACATTGATTACATATTGTTAAATATCTCTGTTATTTTTCAACCGATTTTGAAAAACTTTTTTTTGTTATATTAAGAATAAAAAGACCTATCAAAAGAGGTATCACAAAGGGTATCTTTCCATTAAAATTTTTAAAGTTGGGGTTGCTATCACTTAGGGGCTGAGGGGTGGGGGGATTAAAATTACCTGCCTAAATGCCAATTTAAAAACAAAAATTGACGGGTCTCAGGATTTGTGCCATTATTTCTACGCTGTGACGTCATAATTTTTTGTTGAATGTCAACCCCATTTTTTACATTGATTACAGTTTGTTAAATATCTCCGTTATTTATCAAGCGATTTTGAAAAACTTTTTTTTGTTATATTAAGAATAAAAAGACCTATAAAAAGAGGTATCACAAAGGGTATCTTTCTATTTAAATTTTTAAAGTTGGGGTTGCTAGCACTTAGGGGTTGAGGGGTGGGGGGTTGAAAATTATATGTCTGAATGGCAATTTAAAAACAAAAATCGACGGGTCTCAGGATTTTCCGCAAAACCATTAACTAACCAGAATATGATTTTTGTGCGATACTTTATCATCACTCTGTATAGGTACCTACCTATGCATTGGACAAACATCATTTTCAGCTACGATTAAGTTTCAATGTTGAGGGTGGAATATTTAACTACCGATGTCTTATTTGACTTGCACGTAATAGAGTTGATTAAAAAATTAAATATAAAATTCTTGAAGATTGTTTGAAATGAAGTTTTCAGTCTACCCAAGATGGGAACTTAGTTCCTGAAATGTGTTAGGCTTTCTAAACATTTTGTGGCATAGGGCTTACCACATTTTGAAAAAAATTAAAACAATGGAAATTTTTGCGTAAATTTTCTTTGAATTTCTAGAAAACCCTTATTGTGTGTAGTTCCAACACGACGGTACCCCTTTCCATAAAGCAAATCACATGCAACAAATGGGTTGACTAGGGAAATTATGTTATCTACCCGACAAGGTTACCAGATTTTAACCCCCTCCGGACTTATTATTATATTCTGAAACAACTTTTGCACGTAGTAGCAATAAAACTGGTGAATAGATGCTCGAACACTTTGAAACATTTTGAATCTTAAGAATTAAAAAAATAAATACCTAACTAGTAACTTCTAACAATATTTTTCCTGCAATGAAACAAAATATTATGGTTTTGGAAAACAAAAATATCACAGATTATATTCCTTTATGACATAAGTAGTAGTTAATTTGTTTGAGTTTTGTTAGTAGATAACAAAAAGCAAAATCAAGTTTGCACGTGTGCTAAATGATAAATCATTTATGATAATGGTTAACTAAATCTTTAAACTTTTTAGTTGACATTAGATTTTATGTGACCTTATATTTTCGTAATACCTACAACGTAAATAGTTATTATATGTAATTGCTTACTTTTTAATTTTGGTTCATTAAAAAGGACATAAAAAGAATATAATGGGGGTCATGCAATATTAGCCAAGTAAATTGAAAGTATCCAAATATAAAGAAGGAAATTCCGTGTGTTGTAGAACTTACATAATGTAAAGGCAATTCATAGTGTAGTCGGTTTTCAAACATTTTTAGCCTATCGTCCACCTTTCAGTGCCCCCCCCCCCGTAAACCCACTCATGATATTCAGTTTCAAATTGTTGTTTTCCTATCGTGATTTAAAAAAAAACTCATTTGGGGTAGCCTGTGCTCATTTTATAAAGTTGCCGACATCCAACCAGTAATACCAGAAATTTTTGTTCAGCGCCCCCCAATATTGTCTGAAGCGCCCATTGGGGGGCGTTAATCCGACTTTGGGAACCACTGGTGTAGTGGATACGTAGGGAGACATTTATTTCAGTTTGAATGAAAAGTGTGGGTACATTGAAAATTTCACTGCCAAGATAAAAATACTAAAACAGCTAACGGCCTAGATTTATTTATATAATATTGTACTAATAATTGTTGACGTAGTGTGATGATTTCACCTGAAATAGATCTATTCATAATTTTTATAGTAAAAAAAGGCAACCGAATCCCCTAGCGTTGCCAATAGATTTTGTATTTCAAATCCCAAAAGTTCTAATGGTCTATATTATGGCCAATAAAATCTATATATTATTCAGGCGCAACACGTACGTATTATCGTATGTACCTATTACAAACCCACGACCCCACAAGTATAAACTGCCTGACATTTTTTACCTCAAAATCTGTTTATACCCAAGTACCTACTAAATTATAGTAGGAAGCTAAAATTATTTATTAGAGTTTCTGTGAATTGATTTTGTTACGCAATGTTTCGATTGATTTGGGTATTTTTGAAGTTCGACATTCATCAAATGGAACAATTACATCCTGTTCAAATAGATTATTATCTGTTGGATAACGTAGTTTAGATTATTTCCTAATTTATTTTTCTGTTACACATGAAAAATTTAATCATGGAAATGGAAATAATTCCAAAATTAAGTATTTGACATTTTCCGCTTATTGCTTTAGCAAAATCAGATTTTAAAAGTGTAAAATCTATGAAATAGATGATTGTCGATGTTATCTTATAATTTAACTGAAGTAATCTTATTCTTGTTATTTTTTATTTAAATTGAAGCGTGTAGCTACGTGATAGCACTTAACTGTTTTATTGTGACCACTTGCTATTAGAAAAGCTATTCATTTTATCTGAAAATTCATATGACATGGAACAAATGTTTAAATCATTGATACTTTGGTTGTCAGTTAAGTAACAAATAATTTAAAATTGTTGTACCAGACTAAACTCATCATGGAGGACGATTCCCTTCATACGGAAGTGGAAGACATTATGTGTGATCAAGGGATTATTACAGCCGAGCTAAATATGGACATCCAGACTACATCTCCAACAATCACAATTTCAGCAACGTAAGTTATTTTAGCTGTTTATGTTAAGACACGCTTAATAACATATTTGACAACAAAAACTGTCAAATTTTTTACTTTCCTACTCTATGACGCAATATACAGGGTGTCTCTAAAATATGGTGCCATATAGCTTAACCACAGATTCCGGGGATCAAAATAAGACGATTTAACGCAACTTACCTCTATCCGAAATTGCGTCGTTAAAGCGCTATCCAACGCCAAAGATCTTCAAAAAATTTCTATTTTTTTAAATAACAAAAGATTGTTTTTAGCGATTAGGATGAAATTTGGGATGTGATTCTTTATTGGAAACAGGTGTTTTTTGACATCATTTTTTTGTTCAGGAGGGTCGCGTAAGTGGTCAAAGGTTGATCATCCACAGTCAAAGAAGCTCATATTTTTTTAACAGTTCGGCCAATAGTTTTCAAATTTTTTTACAGAGAGACATTCCTATTTCAAATATTTTTCGTTTCTTGTTCGATTTCGGTATCTCTCATAGTTTAGGCTGAAAGAAATTATTTTGATTGGCTGCAGTGCATTTCTTAAAATGATGTAGTAATCTAGTTGTCCGTATGCTGAGAAATAAATGACGAATAGGCAATTTTTTGCATAGAATCAACTTTTGCATCCGGGAAAATGGTGGTCACATTGAGCATTTGCTGTAAATCTATTAATTTACCGGTGGTACAAAATAAGCTGAACCATTGATTCAGAAATGGTTCAGATTATTTTGCGCCACCCTTTACATACTTGCTAGTAATAAACTTTATATCAAATTGTATCTTCGTGATTTATTTCTCAACATACGGGACAACTAGATTACTACATCTGTTTTAAGAAATGCACTGCAGCCAATAAAAATAATTTTTTCAGCCTAAACTATGGCAGATACCGAAATCAAACAAGAGACAAAAAATATTTGAAATAAGAATGTCTCTCTGCAAAAAAAATTTAAAAACTATTGGCGGAACTGTTAAAAAGATATGAGCTTCTTTGACTGTGGATGATCAACCTTTGACCACTTACGTGACCCTCCTAACCAAAAAATTGATGTCAAAGACACCTTTTTCCTGTAAAGAATCACATCCCAAATTTCATCCTAATCACTAAAAACAATCTTTTGTTATTTAAAAATATAGAAATTTTTTGAAGATCTTTGGCGTTGAATAGTGCTTTAACGAAGCAATTTCGGATAGAGGTAAGTTGGGTTAAATCGTCTTATTTTGATCCCCGGAATCTGTGGTTAAGCTATGGCACCATATTTTAGAGACACCCTGTATGCCTTTGTCAAATCGGGGTTACTGGTTTTTCAAAAATCTTTAACAGTGGTTTATTAGGAGCTGAAGGTGAAAATGAGAAAAGAAAAGTCAGCACCGATTTTCATTCATGTAAAATTGTATTGGATTTTTTTTTCTGCGTCTATTTCACTAACACCCTGTAAATAGATGGGAGTCCTTGAAAGGTCTGTACAAAACGCTACCGCATATTATTCCTGAGACCCTGCCAAATAGGGGTATTTAACTAAAGTGACTTATATCCAAAACTGTTTCGTTATAAGTTCTATCGAGCGTCAAACATGTTCAAAAATTTTATTTTTTTAAATACCTATAACAAAAGAATGCTTGTAGCGATGAGAATGGAATTTGCGACGTGAGTCATACTGACAAAGTGTATTTTCTGACAACGTTTTGCTCGTGAGTGTTACGCAGTTGTCCAAAAGTTCATCATCTATCCGAATTTTTTAAACGGTTTATCTATTACTGAACTTCTCATTTTACACATGTTTGCCTTGTATTTGGTCACGATGTCTACCATAGTTTCGGTAGAAAAAAAATTAATTTGGTGTACATCATGCACTGCAGCAAATTTTGGTGGCGTGGTATTTTGGTCTTAAGATTATGTGGTAGCGTTTTGTGCAGACCTGTCAGGGACACCCTGTACATGTATAACAATGGTAGTTTAACCTATGCAAAGTGTGTATTCGCTATAACGAATGCAATTTGTATTTTTTGTATTCGAATTAGGGTCAAACACTTAAACCTCCATAATATGAACATATCGCGACGATTGTTTGTAAATTAGTATTAGAAATGATATGTGTTGTCAACCATTGCTAAAGTAAAAATTACGAATCTACATTAATGCAATTAATTCAATTCCGTCAACAGTAATAATGATTTAACTAGTAAACATATTTAGACAGGGATAGTAGCATAAATGCATTTATTGTAATTAACAGATTCTATAGTAAAATATAGATTATTTATGAAGCAAATGATTTTTAAAATCATGTACTTTATTATGTACTAAGAAAACTGCATATAGGGGCCAGCCCAGGTCAACGGTAGAATGATCGGGTTTTTAATCCGACATACAAAAAGTTACGCGTGTCACTTGGGGCACATTGTTTCTGAAAAGCTTAAATTGCCTCATCCATATGCAATTGCATTTCGTCTTTAGATTGAGTGTTACCTAGGGGAGGCATATCATTTTAGGAGTTGCTCTTCTCCTGAAATGAATATAGGTTACACTTTTTGATGAACGCTTTTTGCTAACGAGAGGCTTCACAATATTGTACAATTTTTTTAGATATAATTCTTTGTTAGTTTTCAAAGTTTATACCATTATAGGTATACTTACTTTTTCTAATTAGAAAATTTAACATTAGTAGACTAGGGATATTACTATTAGGATGTCAAATTTAATTCCGTTTTAACGAATTATAAACTAAGATTGGATATCTTTAATTGATTTGAAAAAGTAATAAATTTATTTTGCTAACCTTCAGCACATTGTATCGAAAATAAATATTTACCCCTAAACAGTTATTTATTGAAGACTAATATTTCAGCAACCACTCGTTAGTTATAGAAACATGGCAAAATATCCAATTATGGCTTGTATTTAGTTATAAGAACGTTTTCTTAAATTTTGAAATGCATATTGCAGTGGTTATAATATCTGATATACCAACCATCCTTCCCTACTAACACGTATGGAATAGGAGGTTTTCGCATTCCTTTTATGACTTCACGTAGTTGTGATTATTTGGGTTGTATTTATAAAACCAGAGTAAAATTGATGCCACTACCAATTTGTTTGTTCCTTTGACCTTTGCTAAATAAAATGTTGTCTATCATTGCCAACCTTCTAATATACTAAAAATATTTCAAGTTTGAGAGCTAACAACCTGCGGGTTCGGCATAAAAGTCTAATTTGGCGGAAAGGATTAATAATATATTTTAGAAGAGTATTTAACGTAAATATTATTTTTTTGTAACTTGGAGAAGATACATAAAGCTACCTTTGAATGTTGAATCGATTGTCCAGTTGAATGAATAATAAATAATGATGAATGAATAATGAACATAAGTAGATTTATTTTTTATAATAGGATTTTGCATATCAATTCTTAATTGGTCTCTTTACTAATGGTACGTTGTTATTCAACCATAAAAAAAATGCATCACGAAAGATGTGAAAGGCGTTTGTCCTCTCTGAAAGTTATACGTGCAATTTAGATTCTTTTTTATATTTCATGTGACATAACTAATGCTTGAAATTTCCACAAAAAGATTAAATTTTATGTCTACAATTTTTCAAAGGATTGCTATCTCTAAAGGGGACAAAGGTCTAATAAAACTTCAAAGAAATAGATACACTATCAAGTTTATCGTTATAGAAAATTTCTTATAAACACATAATTGACATAAATGTGATATTTTATACTTCCGTATATTTTCAGTTATTAACAATTATACATTGATTCAGTGCTGATTTTCAATTATTCATATTTGTCCACGACTTGTACATTACTTTTCATTGATTATTTTATGTTTGATTCAAGGATAACGCTATCCCTAATTATACCGACACGAATTATATCATTATGCACTAGTGAATAATGAAGCTGTAAACAGTATAAAGTTAACAACATAATTTATTTTTTTCTGCTAATATTTGAAATATGCACAATATTTTTATCTTTCGGTAGGAATTAATTTTTATTATATTCAATCCAACCGGGATTCTCAGGTTGGTGTAACCCCGGAACTTTCTTTTTTTTAATTGCTCAGGGAATTGGAATGTAAAATTCAAGATATTTTCATAATCATCAATTATTCACGCTTGACATTGAGATTTAAGAAACAAAAAGTTTAGAGTGGTGTGGCGTTGAAGGTTAAAAGGTAGTAAAAACATTGCATTTGGATACATCGATTGTTTTGATACCATAAGAACGCAAACCTTTTTTGGACCCATTCTCCCACACAGAAACAAAATTGGCTCCCACATGAAATACATTCATTTTCGGACATAATACGCCACAGTTTACTATGCCCTCATTCTGTAACTGTACGGAAATTACAAAAATATCAAAATATCTTTCTATAGTTTAGATTTAAAGTAAATACAGAGTATTTCAAAAATGACCCATGAAAAATATGAGGGGTCATGAAAGAACTTTACGTAGCCCTACTTCTGTAATATGGAACAGGGTATTAGGTATTACCCCTATTCCGTAAGTCGTAACGAATCTTTAGTGAATCGTTCGTAAACGATTGTCGGGGTTTAAACGATTTTTTGACTTGACCGTGAACAAGAACGCGTTTATAGAAATACGAGAGTCGTCAACCAGCATCATTAGCTAACGAGTCGTTCATGATCGACTTTTTACAGAATAGGGGTGTATCAGCTAGCTTTCGTATAAGTTAATAGAAAAATAGTTGTTATTTTTAAAACACTGCCTTAAGTTTTTTCCTACTCTTAGTTGGGGTACCAACTACCAGGGTTATATGGCCCTTTATCTAACATACAAACGTTTCCCTGGCTGGGGCTACTTTAACTTATTCAGAAAAATACTGCCCCGTGTTAGATTTGAACCCTTTATCACACTTGATGCTTGATAATGCGCTTAGCGCTCAGCAATAATTTTCTCAAACATTTAATTTGTTTTCATTACATGCTCTGACCTGCTCTGCAATGTCTATAGAGTTTATGCGTCAATTTTGACACACTCTGTGTTTGTAGAAAGGTGAAAATCCCTACAATTCAAAATAAGTATATTCTATAATAAGAAAGTTATATTTACTAGTAGACTATCCTATTTTAAAAACAAACCCCGAATATTTTACGGAATAAGCGACGAATGTGTCAGTAGGTTCAGCTATTCTTCAAAAACCTGAGAAGAATTTTGAATTTAATCTTTGAGGTTTTAGGAAACGAATATTATTGTTATTACTAAAATTTTAAAATAGGTGAACAGTTGGTATCCAGACATATCATTATCTTACCTCTTAATAAAAGAACAATAACGTTTCCTGATATGTGGCATAGTATCTTGAAAAAATACTTAAACTTAATACTAGATACTTAAAGGGCTCACTCTATTTCATAAACAATGAAAAACAATCAGACAGTGCATCTACAATAAGATGTTCCACAATAGTAGGTAAATTGTGGTCAATATGTAGATATTATTGGGGGTACTAATTAATTATTTTAGTCAGTATTTTTTTTTCTAGAATAGCATTGCTTACTAATATTTTCCAACAATGGTTAATGAGTTGTAAAAATCTCAAAAGCTTAACTTTTGAAAATTAATAAAGGAATAATTTCTATTGGAAGTGGTAGCGCTCATTGTCTGAATAACTTTTTATTGTTTGGGGTTGCAAACAAATTTTAAATGTCTCAATATTTTTTTTTTCAGACGATTTCGGATAGCAGTAACAGTAATAGCTCGAACTGTCTTGCCTGCTGTAGTTGGAGTTTATTACGCGTATTTGCGTAATCAAAAAACTGTTGTGGAAAGCGTTCGTAGACAAGTTTTACCGGCTGTCTTTGCTTTTATAGCAAACAGTCTTTCACGATCGTTATCGTCTGTACAACGAGGGATTTATTATCCATTAACTCTAAGAACGGTCATACAAAAATCGCAGCCCTCTGTTACCGAGGACGATGATGTTCCAGAAAAGTGTGTCGAATGCTGTGTCTTGTATGAACCTTCTGAAAACGAATCAATTATGGCTGATGTGATATTTATCCATGGTATTCATGGATCTTTGGTTAATACTTGGAAACAAGGGCTGTGGCAAAGTGATAGACATAAAATAAAGCAAGCAATAATAGAACGAAGCAAATCCTTAGGAGATTTGGACATTTATGTTCCAAAAGCTTCCCTAAAACGAACTGTTTCGGATGACTATTGCAGCCCCCCTAGCAAATTATCTAAGATGGAAGGCTTAAATTCATATGAAATTGATAGTAATGAAGAAGACTTGACAGAAGAGGAAATGGAAAGATGTAGAGAATCGCAAATTCCATCTTACTCGAAATGTTGGCCTAAAGATTGGTTAGGAAAAGATTGTCCTGGTGCTCGAATTATTGCTCTTAATTACACAACGGATCCTCATTTATGGAGGCCAGTTTGGGTTAAGAAAAAAAATAGGTTAGTAATAATTTTTTATTAATTTTACGTTTTTTACTCGATAGGGTTTTCCATATTCGTTAAATCGGACTTGTAAGTCTTTAATCTAGTATTTACTTTTTCATAAATACGTCAATGCTGCGATAAGATTAATTATTGTTTTAATGATAAAACCAAATTACTTATTAAAATTTTGAAAACTAGCTTTTCTTTAGTACAGTCTAAAAAAAAGTTCAATACTTAGTTGATTTTTCAAGAAAATATTTTTATATATATTTTTTAATTTATAATTTACGGTGCGTGCATAACAGCTAGGATATTTATTTTTATACACATTTCCTAAAGTAGTACTTCTACTTTAGGAATTGCAGTGTTTTTAAAACAGGATGCGATTTTTTATTAATTTTCTTGTTATTTTTGACATTATTATAGAATTATTATTATCTATATTAAGATATAGGTATTTAGATCTCCGATTTACATATTACGTAAAACAAAATTTATGTCAAGGTCTAGCTGATGGTCATAATAAAATTATTCTTCCAATGAAATTTCGTCATACATACTAAAAAAAAATTTGGTTAGTCTTTATACAGACTTTTACCATGACTACATTATTTTAAATTTTGGACCCTATAAACTAGACAGGGTGTCCCAAAGAGAAACGGCATCCAGTTAAAGGGCATGTTCCTTTCATGAAAATAAGAGGAACAGTTCCTATTAACATTGGTCTGCAAATCCTTTGTTACCGAGATAAGGGGTGTTGAAAGTTTTAAAAAATATAGATCTTTTTTTCATTTATTCGGAAATGAGTAGGAATTAAATTTTAAAATATAACAAATACGTTTTGTATGCTTATTTTGATTGCTTCCTGATTTATCACGAAAGAACAAAAATTGCGATTTCAGAAAAAAAAAATTATCTTCAATACCATTGACACTATTTTAATCAAACTTGGTAACTGTATCTAAAATATTCTGGATTTGTTTTCAGGTTCTCAAGCGTCATAAAAAAGCGCAACTTTTGTCTAATTTAATCGAGTTCGTATCGTTTACCGTTCCCGAGAAACCAATAGTGAGCATCGAAAAAATCACTACCCTGTATATTTTTACATATTTAGATTCTGGGGGAAATTCTGCTTACAGTACCTAGTGTTTTTCATTTGTTTCTTTAATGCGCATTTTTTTTTAAATAATTATTTTATATTATCTAGACAGCCATGCGCTACCATAAAACTAAACGATATCAGTTGTGTTATCCACCAGGTAACGGCACATTTGAGCAATACTGTATAAATACGTTTTGTACTTCCTGCATTTAAATATTTTTTTCATAAAATTTTAACATTCCGGTTGTTTTCCATGGCACACTTAAAAATTTTATGGTAGCATAGGACTACCTGCATGCAGAAAATTCTGAGTATCACAAAACCAATGAAACACACTACTGTTTGTAGAATTTTACCCTGAATTCAAACATGTAAAAATATATAGGGTGACGATGACAACATATTCGAGGGCTTAATGCGCGTTATATTCACAACGCTCTTAACGCCCTAGGGCAATATGAACTGCTTAATTTACCTTGTTTCTGTTTGACAAATAAAATAGTTGATAAGTAAAAAATAAAGATCAAGCAACATAAAAGTTAAAATTTTGTTTAAAATTAAAACACCTACTACCTACATAGTAAAATGCTCATTGTGACGTTATTATCTGTATTTTGGAGTTTGTCCAACAGAACTTAAAATTACCAACCTACAAACGCATAGAAGATTGCTTAATTTTAACCGTGACATCCATATGTTCTCCACGTGCAATCATTGAAAACAAGTTTCCTATACGTTATTTAAATCTTTCACTTTAGAAGCATTTGTAGATTAACTATTTACATACTACCTATACTTATTTTTTCTAACCACGGCCTGGATGTAAACAAAACCACGTGACAATTTCTAAAACGTCATCTCAATGCAATTTTGTGATTGGTAGTTGTAACGAGAGGATTTCACCCCTTTACTGTAGGAGTAGTTACGTTCGATTTATGCCTTAATTGCAGTTGCATTTGTCGTCAACTGTGTATGGTAGCTGGTGTTTTAGTATTTTGATTTATTTAAAATGGAATCGGCGCCCAGTGAAATTATTCTTTGCAGCTATGGTTTAAACTACCCCGCGCGCTAGTTTACGTAAAATACCTACCCCTGTAAACGTACACTAGACATGATCACGTGGTTTTGTTTACATCCAGGCCGTAGTTAAAAAAAATAAGGTATAGTACCTATTGGAATCGGGCATATTGCGTAATAAACAAACGGGTCAACAAACTATGTATATTTTTAAAAGGATAACCTATTACGATATGAGCGGCTTGATTTATTTTAAATATTTACATTGAAATACTACTGGTATTAATTACGTTATTATTTTTGTTTATAATAAAAAACTATTATAATGAATAATATGTTACATAAATTATTATTATTATTATTTTAATATGTAAATTTAATGTATGCACTATAGGTAACATATTTATTACGCAGAATCTGTGGAAAATAGGTATAGGTAGTAGGTACCTAATACAGTACAGGGTGAAAAACAATCTTTTCAATGAATTTAACGATTCCTTATTGTAAAATATGATTTTCAGTTTTTCTTTAGAATTCAAAACTTGTGCACGCGCACAAAAAGAAATATCTTTGTCAACATCAAGAGGCTTTATCTTATCTTTCTAACAATCATGACTTCTAAGTGTTTGTTTAGATGTAGGTAGTTACTAGGTACATATTATATTTTATTTCCACCTTTCAATTCAATTTAATTTGGTTTGTACGTAGTAGATTAATTTTTAATATTCAATTATTACAACAGTATCCTATGTCATTATTGTAAACATTAACGTCGGTGCCATCGACAGACTATATAGATCCCGCCCTGAGGCAAACAAATAAACATCGCCCCTGATGTATCAAGAGATACAAAAGAAAAAAAACTGATTTTCAGCGGGCCATGTAATGAAGAGTCATGCAACATTCGGTATGTTCCGAATCTAGTAATAACGTGACTTTTCATTCCACGCCCGGCGAGGGTAGTTTTTTTAATTTCTTAATATTATTAGAAGACACAAATATTTAAAATTCTTCAGTTAGAGTTTGGTAAGAAGTAAAAAATTAGAAAAACAGTTGTTGTAGTTAGGTTTTACTATCAGAATCGGCGGCGCGCTCCGTTGGCATTTGATAACGTAGCTGTTAATGCACTTTGATTTGAGTTGCCTTTTTAGAAGTCTTCAGCATAGTATTTTTTTAGTAGTTAAACATTACGCTTCTATTTATACAAGTCACAATCGTGCGATAAATCCTCCATTGTCTTCACATGGATTTGTTTTCATTTAATATCTAGTCTAAATGAATTCAGTTTTTAATAACTGGGTGAAACTAATAACGGTGTACTTTTGGCAACTGTAAACTGTACTGTATAGGTAATATGTGTCCTCGAGGCGGCTAGGCGCTGCAGAAGGGGGCACTTATAAAAGGAAACAGCGTAACTACGACGTTAGACAGCTGTTTCATGGACCCACTAATGGATTGTTTTCCTATTAGTATTTGATTGATGCCAAATATAAATGCGTTCTTTTTACGCGCTCTCGTGTTAAACCAAAATCACACCCTGAAGAATTTAGTGATGTTAATGTAATGGATTTTATTTTTGGTGATTCTGTAGCTGTTTGGCGCCGTGAGGCAAACTGCCTCTATACTATATACCCTGTCGACGGCATTGATTAACGTAAACTTTCGCTTAACGATTCTAATGAAACAAATTCCTCTAACATGCTGTAACTAAACTGAGAGGACACAAACGATCTAACACGCTGATGTCCCAAATACCTTCGTCCTTAAAAGGGAAAAGGATTGGTCACTTTCTTTTTTTTTATTAAAATTTTTAATAACAAAAATAAACTATATTTCAGTTCTAATCAAAATATTAATTTTTTTTTAATGGGTTCATGTCGAAGATATTTTTTAAATGCGTCACGAATAAACAGTTATTTTCATATCTCGTTTGATAAATGCTGTTCAAATATACTTATTCGTTATGAATTAAGCGTAAAAAATGTTTTAATAAATATTTTTTTTAAGTTTCAGTAACTTAACTAAAAAATAAAGGTCAAAACATTTTTCAAACAGATATGGTAGATACTACATAATTCCCAAATACTGTAACGGTCGTTAACCAGTCGACTGAAAATGACTTGATAAATTGCCTACCCAGACATCAAGGCAATTGTCACATCACAGACAAACACATGAATGGTTTTTCATGTTCGTCTAATTTTAAAATATCTATCACTAATCGAGTTCGAGCTTGTACATTTCCTAACAACAATAATACTATATCTATATTGAATTAATTACTTTGCTATTAACAAGTTTTTCTAGAACGCAATTTTGAATCGTAAGACGAGTTCGTATACACACACACTTGATAATGATAATCAGGTTATATGTTATAATGAGAAAGTAAAACTCTACACAAATACGCTTCTAGCTAGAACCTACAAACATATTTCATTGAGACGGTACCTAAAATTAAATCAGTCCAACTTTCACCGCAGTTTTAGACGCATTTTCAATGCCTATTCACTTTTACAGGTCCAGTATGGTTGAAAGGAGCAAAGAAATGATCGATCATTTACTAAAATTAGGAGTAGGAAAGCATCCAATTGTGTGGGTAGGACATTCTAAAGGAGGATTATATGTTAAACAAATAATTGTTTATGGTAAATATATACCTACTTCGGATTATACGTGTACACGTAATTAACCAAAAAAAACAACTATAAATTTTCTTTATATCTTTAAGCTTGGGAAAACGCAGATGATGTCTTAAGAAATTTATATTCGCAGAGCAAAGCCATAATGTTTTACAGTGTGCCACATAGGGGGTCATCATTGGCAGATTTTACACTTCCCTTTATTAGAAGAAGTGTTGAACTTCTAGAAGTACAAAGAAGTAAGTTTATGTTATAGATTCGCAAAGTTCGCCCATTCATATTCTGAAATCTTCTTAAGGGAGAATTGTTGTAAGGACCGGATAGTATAACCAACAATTGTCGCTGTTATGTTGGAACGATTTTTCGATTATTTCGTTACCTAACGAGTCGTTTGTGAGCGACTTTTAACAGAATATGGGTGTTAGACAGGTAGAAAGGACTGAGCTGGAATACCAATATTTTGTTTTGAAAGTTCTACTTACTGGACCAACCGTTGGTTAAGGCGTCAAGTATCTATCCATTACAAATCTTGAGAAATATACACTGGGGGTTTCAGAGTATCGATGGGCGAACTATACCTACACAGTGAGCTTATATTTTTTCAAACTTTTATCTTTTAGATTGCCGATTTGTACTAAACCTACATAAAAGGTTTTTGAAAATGTTAGAAGATAGTACATTTCCTCCAGAAATATTCAGTTTTATCGAGACATCATTAACCTTTATGTCCTTCCTATTTTTAAGAATAGTAGCCCTAGACTCTGCTGGTAAGAATAAATCTTTATTTAACATTGGTATTTTCTTAAAAAAAACTGAATCAGTACCTGATAATGTTTTCAAAGCATTTTTCTGGATGAATAGAACGAATCAACTGCATTAGTATAAAATATGTTTTTTATATTGAGGCCAGATATGGCGGCCGAGGCATTAGCCGAGGCAGTACAAATTCTGTAAAAAAAATAACCAAAGTATGTTAACAAATATATTTTGCAGATCCAGGAATAGGAGCCAAATGGGGAGTGCCTTTAGATCATCGAGAAATATGTAAACCGTCTAGTAGAAATTGTTTTCTATATCGCGAACTAGTACATTTAATAGAAAAAGTAATATACAATTCAAGAAAATGAAATTAAAATGATTTATCGCAAATAGCAAATTAGATAATGCTTCAACCAAAGTAATGCTATAGGTGGGTAGAGAATTGAGTATGAAATTACAATTTTATAGAAACATGTGATATAGTTTTAAGAAAGAATCGAAGGAAATTAAAAATTGTTTCCATATTTATAGAAGTTGGGCCCTGATAATAATTTATTACATAATTAATTATGTTCTTGGAAATAGTAGTCTGACCTTATAAATTCTTTTGACATGATAGCTATATAAAGAAGCTATACTTACCATTATTACCATAAGAAATGTAGAGAATATGCTCTTAACTGTATGATTATGATTTATGAAGATCTGAAGATAAATAGGATTTATTTATGAAGTTTAGATAAGTTGAACTATACAGTTTTATCACAGAGCTCATATATTATAATGATATGCGAGTTAAAAGATAAATCAGTAAGGCCCAACTGCACCGGTTACACTTAAATAATAAGCGTGGCTTAAAAAATCAATTGCCATGGACACAATTCTTGTAACAATTTGTATCCATGGGAATTAATCTTTTAAGCGACGCTTATATTTAAGTGTAACCGGTGCAATTGGGGCTAAGTATACTATTTGATTTTTAGTCAATAAATCAAGTCGACAAAAAATAAAATTAAGAAATTAAGGCCCAACTGCACCGGTTACACTTAAATAATAAGCGTGGCTTAAAAAATCAATTGCCATGGACACAATTCTTGTAACAATTTGTATCCATGGGAATTAATCTTTTAAGCGACGCTTATATTTAAGTGTAACCGGTGCAATTGGGGCTAAGTGATACCAAAAATAAAACTGTATACAAATATATTTTTATATTAAAATATGGAAAATGTGATTTTTGCTCCTAACAAAGCAAAGATTGTGCAAACCGCGAGCGTGGGCGCGATGGCGATCAATTATTGATGTTAAAGTTTCAAAGGTTTCAATGGAAGTCTGAGGTTTATATTGTTTTATGGAAGTCCACACACAGACCTGCGATCTGACAATTTTTTCCGCGCAACTTGCTGTATTTAACGCTTCTGTTGTTAACTAGGGAAAACGGTACATGCAGTATTTGTCTACCAGACCGGCGGCGCGGCGGTCTATGTTGAAGAAAATGGATAGGAAAACGATCCCAAAAATTAATTTTGGAAATTAAGGAGCGGAGGTGCAAGTATCGGTTCCCAGATCCGCACCCTGGTGGGGAGGTGTATATGACTCTCCAATTTAATGGTATTGGATGGGCAAGTTGGTCCTCCTTGTAGGTCCGTTTTACAAACACACTGATGCTAACAACAATGGTAGGAAGAGATATCAGATATAAAAATGTGAAGTAATTATTCTGTCCCATTATTAGCAAGGGGTACCAAAAGAGTGTTATTTTTTTCCCACTGGGTCCATCTGCATAATTATTCTGGATACACTGCAGGCAAGTGGCTTATTGTGCATACTTTGATTATATCCCACACCCAGTCCGTAATCCTGGTTCCCTGTAAAATGGTACCTACATAGGTCGCTCAATGGGTGTGTACTAAAATCCTTTGGCTCCGTTATTGGGAGACTATAGATATGCGTTGTCATTTTCTTGCCAACGCATTGCAGACATTGCAGTTACACAGAATGTGGTTTGCAGCAGTTTCTGGTTCCCTATTGCAGAAATGCAGAGTCTATACAAATAGGGTCTCCATTAAACTTTCGGATTCTCTTGAAGTTTTGTCCAGCAGGTTCCTAGACACTCCTACAGCAGGTTCCCTAATACGGTCCCGTTGATCCCTGCCTAGCAAGTTCATCGGTTTTTTCATTGCCTTCGATCCCGCAATGGCCTGGGACCCACAGCAGTATCACCGTGTTCTGCTCCGACAGTGTATTGAGTTTTTTGACACATTCCCACACCAGTCTGGATGAGGCTTTCGAGTTATAAAACAAGTGCACAATAAATTACAATCTACAATTGTCTTTCTTCATCATAAACACTGTAGGTAAAACCCCTTCTACCAAAAATTTGGTTGTTTTCTCTAAATGTTTATACGTACTATACCTACCACCCTCTCCATTCAATTAAATTTTTTCAATATCTTGTAATAATAACGCTAACAATAATTATAATATTTGTCTTCCACTTCGAATCCTATGTTGAGTGTTGCAAGTTTATAAACGGACTCGGACACAGATCGCGCGAGTGTGTGAACTCGTAGTTCGCAACCCCTACCGCGTCGTGCCCGTCACCGCCACCGCTTTACTGTTGTACCTATAAATCAGGTATTAATCAATTAGGAGATTTAGTAATTTTTCCTTAATATTTTGCTGGTGAAACATTTTATTATTGATAGGAGATTCAAATTGATCTCATTCTTATGGTGGAGATAGACTGGCGAGAAAACTTGCTCGAGCAACGCATTGTTGGTGTTGGAGCAAGCCTTCAACAATGCGTTAGGGAGTCTATCTCAAAAGCGGATATCAACACGGCTTACAGTGATCCAGCAACTGAGTATTTAGGTATTCACAAGTCCACTGGGGCGCCCCACTGACTGTAGGTTAGTTGCAGTTTCTGAATGTATTTTTCCAGTTGTTGGGTCACTGACAGCCGTATCGGTATCCGGTTGTGTCTATTTCCACCATATGCTTCAAACATTTTCTTTCAAACGTTTTAAAATTTAAAATAAAATCGCATCATACCTATTTATTAATTTTAAAATCTGAATGAGATGTTTTTACTTTTTTAGAAACAATTGCTAACTTGAATATGTGCTCTTACTTTTGTTGTAGGTGTAATTAACACACTTATTCAGAACTTTTTACACTTAATTAGATGTAGAGCTATTGTAATTTATTCTAACTCTGAAAAATAATTTATTTACATAGGTACCTAAAATGTACCCAATATAAGGTCTTTGATGCCGTCTGATATTTTCTGTATTCTTTTCTATAATTGTTGTCATATACCTACAAAACTTTAGTTATGAAGCAATAATAAGGTCAGTAGGTCAGGTCAGTACAGTTGTTGTATTGAAGAGCAATTATTCTAAGATTTGTCCAGTTTTATTTTTAATTTGCTTTATTATAACTATGTTATAGCAAATAATAACAGTATTAGTTGTTAGTTTGTTACCTACGTTTAGTATTACATATATTTTATTTAAAAATAGATATATTGACAAGTTATACTTATGTTGTTATATGTTTAATCCCTAGTTAAACTATTTGGATTAGAGAAATTTCAATTGCTGTTCAGATATACCAAAGAAGTAAAAAGATATAGATATATAGGTAAAGTTCTTATTCTAGTCTGGTCGTCTTCTATATAGTCTCTCTTCTGTTTTTCTCAGATAGCATATTTTCATACTCTTCAAACTGTTCTGGCTGCTCTGGACTGCAGAGGCACTTTCCAATTATTGCAAATTGACTAATCTGATCCTATGCTAAACTACTCCGATGTTAATTCAATTGGAACGCTACACCCAACTTCATGTCAAGTGCTAGCCAATCCTGCTGTCCCAGAAAAAAAGGTAGGTCCTTGAGAGGACGGCGGAAGGTAAAATACGATCACTTCAGGTGCAACAAGCTCTAACTTGGAGTTACTCCGGCGTGCAATTGGAAAGCGCCTCCGCTCCGAGGTTAATTTGGTTTACCTATTTGCTTAAAATTTTGCCTTAAGGACCGGTCTTTCAATTTGAGTTTAACTCTCTCTTAAGCTAATCCACGGTCAATTGTCATGATTTGTTTCCATGACAATTAGTGACCGTGGGTTAGCTTAACAGGAAGTTAAAGCCGATTCTTTAAATTGATTTTTACCGCATTCTTCTTCGCCATCCTATCCCATCTATATTTTTTAACTCTTTAACTTTTGATTATTCCATTTCTAGCCCCTTTTCCATCCTTCTGCTGGTACTGATATAGAAACTTTCCCAGTAGCTAATCTTCATATCTAAAGTTCTACCTACACCTTGACCGTTTTTGTTCTCCAACAGACCTACTCCTAATTCTTCAATTTACAGTTTCTCTAATTGAAAAGCATCTTCTATTCAATTTTTTTCTGCATTAACAATTCCACACTCACCGTAATCTTTTAACTTATGATTTTTTTGTTTGGCAACTCTTTTGAAGAACTTTGATTCAAATCAGAAGATTATTAAAAATGACGCGGAAACTTACGAAATCAGAACTAAAATAAATAACGAGCGTAATTATGAGGGCTGTTTAACAAAAATTTTCAAGTGGTACAGGTACGTAATTAATGGATTAGGTATAACAAACAATTATCCAAACTTCCTCCAATTTAGAAAATGTATGTGGCCACATAGTTCAATTTAAAAAAAAGCAAGCATGAAAACTAGTAGGAACAGAAATAAGGACTGTACAGCTAAAATTATATTCAAAATTTAAAAAAACCCCGGGTTGCCAACAAAATCGTTCATTCAAAAATCTGTAATTTGAAGATATACAGGGTGTTTCAAATTCGAGCGCAACCATGAGGATAGGTTTAGGTTCAGGACGTTTACAGAATTTTGTGAATCACTATATTATGCCGAATAGAAATCGAACCCAATGACATAAAAATGAAAATCAACTTTTTTAGATTTTTCTCTATAAGACGGAAACAGATGTAGCTGGGTTAAATTTTTTGCGGCATATTGATATGCAGAAAATTCTGAAAAAGTGTCGAATTTAAATATACCCTCTATCTCTTATAATAAGCGCGATCCCCATTGTTGCCCTCTAATTTGTAACACCCTGTGTATGGAATATATTTATTGTTAATAACTAAACTCAAGTTTATTGGCGAGGAACGATTTTTATCGACAATATATGAGATAAATTTTGCTTAGTTTTATGAAGCCCCTTAAAGTGAAGTTGAAGTTCCTTTAAAATTAAAGTACTACCCTGGAAAAATTCCTTCAGCAGTGGGCATTCATTAGGTTCGTTTCATCGAACAGTTCTGAACGGTTCTATTATTGTTTAGAACCGATTCAGAATTCTTCTACGAGCATGCGTCAAATAAACGATTCTAAGAACCAACAAGAACGGTTCCATAACGGTTCATACATAGACTAGATGAAACGGGGTTATCCCTAACTCTAACCTCAAATTCGAACAGTGAAGGAGGTGGAAAGTGTTTTGGGGTGATTTGAAAATACACATTTAAAAAATGAGTGATTATAGTGATTGTTGTACGTATTTATATTACTATTTTTCAACAAATGTTATGCTCGCACCCAGGTTTTAGGTTAGGAATGGGAATAGTTCTCGTTAGTTCTTGCTAGCGACGTGGAATCGTTTTTGAACTGTGAAGAACGGTTCACTACGGTTCACGTACTAGATGAAACAGAGAATTTTAAATTCCATGAACTCCTTGTTTAGTTCTGAAGTTTGATGAAACACATTTTCTCTATTGCGCATGTGAAGTAATTTCAGAACCGTTCAGAACTGCTCGATGAAACGAACCTAAAATACGCCGTTTCAAAACACATGGTTTTAATGCTTTTAAAATTTTGTAATAGCTGTAAGGGATTAAACAAAGAAAGAAATTCTATTTAAGCTTTATAAAAAGTGTTTTATTTAATCAACAAGAATATTTTCATAAGCAGTGTGTAATAATTAGAAGTCACAAACATAATATTTCACTGAAGAGATATTCAACTTGGAAATATGACAAAAGATATTTATTACGACATTGAACAGATGCACCAACATGAGAACTTTGACAAATCTCCATGCGGACTTACAATAATCTGACAAATTAATAAAGACAATTTATAATTTAATTCCCTGGTGCAATTCCACTGGACTGTGGTCAAAAAGACCTATAATTAGGATAATTACCTAAAAAAAATTATGTAATAGCGTTCTTTTTCAAGTTCTTAATCAATTTGAAGAAAGTTTTATACAAGTTACACCAGTGGCAAAGCAATGGGACGCAACTTGAAAATTTAAAATAATTACAATAGGGGCATGAAATTAATTTTTTCACAGGTCTTATTGTCCTCTATCCACCACTAAAATTCTTTTGAAATTAGTCGATTAAAATTTTCTTTTTTTCAAATCCAACACATCTGCTTGGAAAAATAAAAATATATACAAGGGTGTGTATAAAAATGCTACATGTGATGATGCTTGCAAATTTATATATACCCTGTATAATTTTAGAAAATACGCCGATTTTACTTTTTATATACACACCCGCTGTCTGAAAAATACATCACAGGGCCTGTGTATAATATAGACAAAGATCAAAGAAGGGAATAAAATGAGGATGTACAAGAACATATATATAGGTAGCGCCTTTAGGTGCCCCATAATTACCAAGTTTCTGTGCTAGCTTGTTAAATCAAAAGTATATTACAGTTTATTAATCATTTCAATGTTTTGCATATGTGTATTAATTACAGATCAGTGGTAGGCTCAAGTACAGCATCACTATAAGCAAGGTCCCAATAATGTTCAACTTTATGTTTTTTGAAATATTCACGAGCCAGTTTTTCTGTTGGACAGACTTTAAATTTAACTTCTCCAAAATTTCGTTGTTTACTAGTGCCTTCCCATACCAGAACACATTTATTAGGTACTTCATTACCATCTGGATCCTTGACGATATCTTCTTCCCATTTAATTCTATGCAGCATTAATCTAAAATAGATTGATTTAACTTTAAGATTGATTCTTGAAAATATACTGTATGTAATAATGTACCTTTTGTATTTTTTTTGTTGTTTTAATCCACCTTCTATTACAACAACGCAACAATCAGGATAAAGAACAACACAACCAGTCATAAATAGTTGTTTGGCATTAGTTTCAATTTTGAATTTTTTTGATGCAAGTTCATGTAAGTCTCTAATACGGAAAAGAGATACATGTACCCCTAAACTGGTATCTTCCTTAATTTTTTTGATCTTCTTTTGTCTTTTTTGCTCAGTTGTTAATTGTCTTGCAGCGTTAGCTTCTTCATGGGCTTTTTGACGTTTTGCCATTTGTTCTTTCACATGTGCTTCTATTTTAGTAGGATCTTGAACAGCTTCTGTACCTAATACTCTCATAAGATTGGATATGCGTAGTTTTGGTTCAGGTGGCGCTTCTAAACCTAACCGAATTTTTTCTTGTTCTTCTTTCCACATTTCTCTTCTATTTTGACGACGAAGTTTTTTACGTTCTTTCTTGGTCAAAAATACTGGCATATAAATTGGTTTAAGTGGATCAGCTGGAAAATAGAAATGTTATAGGAGATACTAGAAAGTAAATTTTGATAAGTGTTTTCATACTTGGGCATCTCATTTGTGTTGGGTGCTCAACCAATGTATTAATAACGAAATTCTTAACGGCTATTTTACTATCTCGCATAGTATCAAGATTATCTTCTAAAATAACAGAATCCCACCATTCCATTAATGGAATATCATCACTGGCACCTTCAGATTTTGCAATAAGCGCCAATTTGGTTGCAGATGATATTCCAGTTTTCTTGGCTATTTGTGAAATCTCATTTTGTAACTTCTCCAGTTGGGCCTGCAATTTTAAATTTATTTAGATTGATTTAGATTACTACAATTACTTATTTATATTTTTATAAAATTAAGAAATTATATACAAACCTTCATTCGTAGCCTTTCTGCCATTTGTTGAAATTTGCCTGGTTCATGAAACCGTAAATTTCTCTTATTTCTTAGTGCAGGTTTAGCTCCAATACGACCATCATAAAATCTAGTTTCCGCACTATCTTCAGAAATTTTATCATTCAACTGCGCTTTAAATTCCTGCCTTTTCTTTGCTCTAATATTAGCTTTAAGAGTTGGAGCAATATGTGTTAGTTGTACGGCTTTACCTGTTTTATCAACAGTTCTACCCTCTTCGTCCAGAATCAGTGGTGTAGGTTTTTCAGGTGCTGGAGGCATGTGAATAATAACATTTCCTAAGATACCAGTAGAAAGTTTATTTTTAATTTGGGCTTGAAGCTGAGCAATTTTTCTTGCCTTATCTGCATCTCCTCTATTTAGCAAACCCATTGGAATTCCGTATATACTTGGAGGAGGTATGGGACCTGGTGGAGGTGCGGTATTGTTTGTTTTACTTGGCAGTGCATCCAAGGATCTCTTACGTTCCTCTATTTGTTTTTGTGCATTTTGCATCATCTCTTTAATTTTACTACTCGATAGTTTACTCTTCTCTGTATCACGTTCGCTTTCATGGTTGCGGGAGCTGTTAGTCTTGTTTCGTTTTGAATCTCGATCCTTCTCACGTTCTCTTGATCTTGATCTTTTACGTGACCTATGTGAAGCGCGGGCATCGTCAACCAAATCAAATATTCTTTCTGAAAGCCTAGACGCTCTTTTGCCATCAACATAAGATGAAAGTTTATCAGTGGTTTTCCTCTTATCATAACCTGAACTTAAGCAGTGAATTACGGTACTGACCAGGGAAGAATCACTATTACCCACTAGTTTATACACTGCCTTCTCTATTGTTGGTTTTAGATCATCTATTTCTTTTCTACTAAGGTAAGACATTTTTAAAATATCACTTAATGTTTTCAACGTAACAGCAACGTCGTTGCTTCGTCCGGCGAAAATAGGTTAGGTCATGCGCATTTCTGTAAACGCCAAACTATAGTAGTGTTCAACGCTTAAAACTATAGTAGTGTTCAACGCTTATATTATGTATGATTTCTTCAAAACTTTGGTCGTCCAGTCATATCATCCCCTCCCAAATGGTAAAAAAATTCAGAAAGTTTTCAGAAAAAAAGGGAAGGCGGTTCTCTTTTTTTCCACAACTTTACATATTCTCATCTGCTGGGTCCTTGTAGGGCTTGACGCTACCCGCTTGTCTTATAAAAAAAGATCGACTAGGCGCTGATGTGTAGTAGTATAGTTTGGATACATACAAAACGAATGTGTTTTATAATTCTTAATCATACTTGTGTACAGAGCAATGAGGTTCTGTGTAACAGTATAGAATATAGATAGTAAATACGCGTCCCGTTCGATTTTTAGCTCAACACATCCGTTTCAGCTATAATAGGAAGGGGGGGGGTGTTAAATTTCATTTCCTGAGATCGCGACTAGCATGTAAACAAAACCACAGTGATTGGCTATAAGGAATCAATCACAGATGCTACTTCGGCCATGTGTCACGTGGTTTTGTTTACCTACATGCTAGTCGCGGTCTTAGGGCGAATGACATTTAGTGTCATACGGCCTCCAAATGTTATGTGGTAACCGCAATGTCCAAATGGTGATTCTACACTTGCTTGCATTGGAAATAACGTGCAAGGTGCAACTGAATAGTTTTATTATAAATTATATTGTATTGGGAGTGATATTGGTGTTTCATTTTGTTTTTAAGCTTTAATTTCCAAAAGCTAAAATCAGAAGTGCGATTTACTCAAAGTGCCGTGCGGTGCCGTGTTACCTCGGTGGAATATTAGAGCATTTTTGGTGTATTAATTTAACACTGTTCGTATGAGCACGGAAAACGAAACGTTAGAAACGTTGCTTCGTGGACCTAATGTGTCTTTAGGAGATTCTGTAAATTTGCCGAAAATTATCCCTGGATAGGACGATCCACAGGAATTGGTGAATGAAATTTCCTAGATGGTAGCAGATTTGGGATGGAATGATGGCAACATGATGTCTAGAATCCAGGGTGTTTTGCAGGAGAAGCAGGTTAGTGGTTTGCGTATTGGAACCTCCTAGACCGCGTTCTTGGGATAATTTGAAAAAAGATTTGTGCGAAAGTTTTGTAGGTACCTAGTGCAAATTTTGGCAAGTTAATGTATGATGCAATAACACATAATTCTGATTCATGTCCAACATATGGGTTTTATGCTCGTATGAAGTTAGAAAAGCTAGACGTATTACGTGTAGTGCTGGGCGATATATCGATATATCGATAAATATCGATATAATTTTAATATCGATATATCGATATACCGATATATCGAATATCGATATATCGAATATCGATATATCGATATATCGATATGTCGATATATCGATATATCGATATGTCGATATATCGATATATCGATAAATATCGATATATCGATATGTCGATATATCGGAATATCGATATATCGATATTTATCGATATTTATCGATATATCGATATATCGATATAATTTCGATATCGAATATCGATATCCAAATTTGAATATCGCCCACCCCTACACAGTGAGCACATTATTTATAATAATTACATTGTTAAAATATGTGAAACTACATTTTTGGCTGACTCGTACCTCCTGTTTAACAATTTTATCTATTTTTGAAATAACAGTAAGGTACATACCTAGTGTAGAATTGGTTTACGTACCATAGGAATTTCAATGCAAAAATATTTAAGTTCTCTTATTTTCTTCCCCAATTATTTTACAGCTAAACTGCTAAAAAGTTCTTAGGGCCGATTTTATAGTATCTACTAGTATGAACCTGGAATAAGCTATTCCTCAGATAATTACCATGCCCATGGTTACAATTTTTCTAACAATTGTAACCATGACAATTGTCGGAGGAATAGTTTGTTCCAGGTTTATACCAGTATTGTAAAATGGGCCCTTAGTAGAGAAAGAAATCTGAATCCGGACGTTCTACTGCTTTTGAATTTTAGTTTTAGAAAAAGACAAAAATTGAGCGTCTGAAATGAAAATCACGTACTTTTTTTAGTTGCAACACTGTCAGTTATGCTGAGCGGACTTTTATGTTTGATTATAAACTCAAAAAAAAATGTATCTACTATAGTTTAAAGAAATACATGAGGTCATTCTTTTAATATCATCAGCTAGCTTGGAAATCGATTAATTAATTCATCAATCCTCACAACAATTCCTTCTCCGCGCGACTTTCAAATTCAGACGATCAATTTTTGCGTTTTTTCTTAAAATGGATAGCAATGCAATGTCCGGATTTAGTATTTCTGATTATGCAAAAAGCTTCTGAACTCGAATACTTATCGATATTTATCGATATATATCGATAAATATCGATATATCGATATAATTTTAATATCGATATGTCGATATATCGATATATCTATATGTCAATATATCGATATATCGATATGTCGATATATCGATATATCTATATGTCAATATATCGATATATCGATATGTCAATATATCGATATATCGATATAATTTTAATATCGATATATCGATATATCGATATATCGATATGTCGATACATCGATATATCGATAAATATCGATATATCGATATATCGATATATATCGATATAATTTCGATATCGAATATCGATATCCAAATTTGAATATCGCCCACCCCTAATTACGTGTTCACTTTACAACTTGTAAGTTTAATTTAGTTTGTGTAATTTAATGTGATTTCTTCAAAACTTTGGTCATCCCATTACATATCATCCCTTCCCAAATGGTTAAAAGAATTCAGAAAGTTTTCGGAAAAAAAGAGAATGTTGTCTTCCTTTTTTTTCCACAACCTTTCTCACCCTTTTCAATTTCTTTAGGACGTTCGGTAGGTATCTTTTGAGTTTGGGTCCTGAAACGTTTTCGTTTTCTGAGTAATTAGAACACGCTCTTTCCAACCGTGTCCAACACAACTCAGCTGGACTGAACCCATGTGCGGCATGTGGCGCACAGGTGCACACCTTAGCGCAAACAATGCCAGTTCCACATATTCATCCCAATCTTCTTCATGTTCATAGCATAATGCTCTTAAAATTCTTTTAAATACTCCATGAAATCGTTCCACAGGATTACTTTGAAGATGATACGCTGAACTGTGGATAATTTTAACTCCACAACGTTCAAAAAATTCGGTTGTTAAATTGTTTTTAAAAACTTTACGTACGTAAGTCCATCTGAACTTCCACCGGGAAGCTTATAACATTTAATTACATTTTATAATATATTATTTATTCCTGTTTCTATTTGGTAGATACCTTTTTGTTATTAAAATATCATGAATGCATGATTAAGGATATTATGGAAATAAATATTAGAACAAATAAACATAAACAATATATTTTGCCATTGCCACACTCTATAATGTTATAAATAATACAATTAAATAATTGGTGCTAATTATGGAAAGGATTTTATATTCGCATTGTAATATCTACTGATTGTACATATTGGAGTCATAGGAAAACTGATTATTCGAGTCATAAGAAGAAAACTGATTATTGGTAGTTAATTGATTATTTGGTATTAATTGATTACTTGGCATTCCAATAACATATGGAACTGTAGGACTCGGAGCTAAAATTGCATTCAAAATAAATTTCACAGGATAGAGTGCTACTTTAAATAGCTTCCATGCTATTACAACCGGCAAGAAAAATAATTTAAGGAAGAATTTTGCAATATCAAACATTAATGTTACTGGCCACAGAATAAGTTTTAAGATACCCACTGGTACCGAAAGTATTCTTCTTAGAACATAAAATATTGAACGTAAAGTTGTTCTTATGCGGTCAACAATTCTTCGTAAAATATAGTTAAAGGATGATCTTTGCGGAACATTTGGAATTATAGCTTGTTGATCGATAGGATATGATGGTTTTACTGAAACAACAAATATAATTAATATTATTAAATAGTTAAAAATAACTAATATTATGTTGAATTGGAATACCAAAATTCTTACCAAAAAAAATTAAAACGAAGCTTTTAATCAAAAATTTAATAAGTCTCCGTGAGTACGGGGCAAAAGCTCTTTACAAGTCGCTACCACATATTCATTGAACCAAAAAAGAATGATTGAGTTAACTTTTATACAGAAGTTCCCAAATACTACCTATATTTCTTTTTGTTAAACATCAGTAAAATGTTTGTAGCGATATACAGTGTGGAAGAAAGGTATGGAATAAATTCAATATTTCTAAAACGATGACGTTTCATGAAATTTCCTCGGACACGTCGATTTTGCTTTTTAAAAAGACCCTTGTTTCTATACCTGCGCATTTCCGAAGTTCATTTGTTTTCGCGTGATGACGTCATCGGATATATTTTTTAATGGAACCCCTATATTTTTTTAACGGATTCGTATACAGCTCAACTTACTGATTTCGAAAATGTACCACTTTAATACTTTATTTCTACACCTTCCCGAGAAAAAGAATAATTACTGATTCGTAGTAAGAACAACAAATTAAATCAAGTTACCTAAGAAATTGCTTACGGCAGCTAAATAAAATCTAATCAGAATCGATAAATTAACAAATTAACAATTAACAACCGTTTCAATTACTGCCTGCAACAAAATGATCATAATTTTGAACATTTAATTAATTATTTTATAAAATTGTCATGTAGCTATTGTTGAACTGTTAATTTGTTAATTATTAATTTATAAATTTTTAATCTGTTAATTGTTGATGTGTTAGTTTCTCGATTCTGATTATATTTTGTTTAGATGCCGGAAACAATTTCTTAGGTAACTTTGATTTAATTTGTTGTTCTTACTACGAATCGGAAAATATTTTTTTCTCTGGAAGGTGTAAAAATAAAGTATTAAAGTGGTATATTTTCGAATTCAGTAAGTGGAGCTGTACACGAATCCTTTAAAAAAATATAGAGGTTCCATTAAAAAATATATTCGATGACGTCATCACGCGAAAACAAATGAACTTTGGAAATGCGCAGGTATAGAAACAAGGGTCTTTTTAAAAAGCAAAATCGACGTGTCCGAGGAAATTTCATGAAACGTCATCGTTTTAGAAATAATGAATTTATTCCATACCTTTCTTCCACACATATTGTGGAAGATATTTTTTGACATAATAATTGGTTAACACTATTCATCATCCATACTACTTTATCTCTTGTTAGTCTTTGTTTAATTTTAAAATGTAATTCCGTTTTGAAATAAATATTTTTCCTTTGGAAAAATAAAATCATCTTTGCAATAGCTGTGTCCGCAAGAGTATCGACTAGTTTAAAAAAGTTAAGTCCTTGATTATAACCGTTGTAATTTATTGAACAATCGTGAAATTGAATGTACACAGTTTTTGAATCAGCCTTTCGTTGCACCATATATTATGAGAGAATTGCAATTATTTGGTGTAATAAATTACAATGCTGTTACTGATTGTTGTGCTTTTGAGACAACAGTTTATTATTTACCTCTTTAAAACGTATAAACAGAAACTGTGGAAGAAAACAATTTTGAAAAGATGGAACTAATTTAAAATCACTCACAACGAATGGCTTTTTAATGGACATGTTATTGCTAGTTCATTATCGGAATGATTAAATTGGGGGTGTGTGTGGGCAATAAGTGATAGTGATGGTTATAAATTTGTTATGGATCAGCAATTAACCATTTAATGGAGAAATGAAATGGTTAGAAAGGATTGAAACAACACTTGCTTTTAAATTTTGATTTTTTGGAAATTTAAACTTTTCACTATCTCTGATTATAAGATTTATTATCAATACCAAGGCCCTTCTGAGTTCTTACAATTTGGAAGTTAGAAATTGGTAGGAAATTTCTCTACTGCAGAAATCTTTTTTCGAAATAAATGAAATTTAAAGGGTAAACAAAAAAATGTATAATTACGTACTAGCAGCAAACGCAGATATTTCTGGATTTGGGAGATACACTGAAGATAATTCTACTTCTCTAGGCATATACAGCCCTAATGGATCCACCTGAGCAGCAACATTTGCCGTGCACTGCAAAAAACATTGTAGTTAACATCACCCAATAAAAATATAATAATAATAATTATTATTTGTTTAATAATTTTTCCAATTAGTTTATGGTTGCGTATTTTTGGAGTTTAGGAAAGTAAACTGAAGTAACAGGCTTTACGGTCAAAGACAGTCCTTTCAGAGAATGCGTAACTTGGTAACTTCATCAAAAGAATTTTAAGAATATTTCGATTATTGGAAATTAGAAGCGTTTTGAGTTTGAAGTTGCTGTTTAAATTATTTTGATAAATACAACCAAAGTTAGATTTTAGGAAACTTTTATGATATCCATGTCAGGATTTTCTAAAACTTTCAAATACTACGTCTTCTGTTTTTACTTGTTATTAAAAAAACGTTTTTTAAATAAAACCTAAAATTAATAATTTTTAAAATCTAATGTACCTACCTGATAATAATTCAAATTAAATTAAATTAGTCGTGATTTTGAATTGTAGGGAAAAAATAAATTTTTTAATATTACATGTTTCTATTAATTTATGAAATATTGGGAAAAAACTAACCTGTTGGCATCCTAGGGCGAGCAGAATGGAAATTACAATCATGTGCGTCTTCATGGTGGCCACAACTGTCGATTAGCCACCAAACCAAAGTAGCGGAATGCTAATGCTTCATTTCTGTTTTAAATCAATCTTGCCACCTACTATTGCAACAAACCTCGTGACAAACACTATTGTATCATCCCAGAATACCTTTTCATAAGATTTGTTTCAGTTAGTGTCACATCATGAGTGGTATCTGTTCATTTTAATTTGTCATGCTTTTCACATAAACAATTTTATTATCATATTTAGAATTTTTAAAACTTGTTACTACCAGTTGTATTTAAAAATAAATCTATTTGTATGTATCGTGAAAGATGAAACGAAATTAGTATTTATAATGAATAAATTTAAAAATAAAATATTATATGGTAAGAGGGCGAAATTCTTAAATGTTTAGTTTCCTGAACCTTTATTTATTAGATACCTTTATCCTATTTGGCTATTTGTAAGATTACGGGTAGCTGGAATACAGGGTTCAAGATAAAGAGTGCATGCATGGGGAAACTTCTAAATGGTAAGAAATAGAAATTCGGTTAAATGGGAAGAAATCGTCAGCGTATTGAGGAATACTATGATCACTATATTCCAATTCTATACATTTTGCGCAGTTTTCAGTACAGACTGAAAAATCTTAAATTTCTTTTCTGTTTCCCCGTGTAATTTAATTATTATATGCAATAGCGATAACAGTTTTGACATTATAAGGTACTTTTTAATGCAGATTTAATCATTAATTAAATTTTTCGTAAGTCACCAACTTTCGAGATATTGACTTCGTTTTTTACTTTCCCATACCACCACTGGTACGTATATGGGAAGTATTGATATCACGAAAATTTTCGAAGTTTGAATGCAAAATTTAATTGTCTTTCACATAGTATAAGGTGTTCGTATAGCTAAAATGTACGGTTGATTAGGATTTCGTAAATTATAAACCGCGTTGTGTAAATTTTGAAGATTTAGGTTGGACTCTGACAGAAAATGATCGTCGGTCGGTAGCGATCGTCCGGATTCGACAGCTGTGATTTCAAGTCGGTTACTACAGATAGATGCGTGTCTTGCTTCTGTACATATCGAACGTGTATAGACTCGTTTTTCACGCTAGGCATTCAAATGATTCCCAGGGTCTGCCTCGCGAAATGCTGTTGAATACCAAAAACGAAATGTTTATTTTTAGTATGGGAAAGTCAAGGGGAGGTTTGCACCTCTACTTTTTCATGGTCATGACACCATTGCAAAGAGCTCCTTTTTACTTTTGTCCAGATTTAATTGTAAAAGAAACTACGTTGCTGACGAAATGCCATTTTTACTGAACAATTATAATGAGCAACGTATTGTGGTGGCGAATGGATTCAACCCACAAGTCAAATTAGATGTAATTAGGGTGGTAAAGGTATTAAATTTGCGGAACGATGATTTGGAATGCCACAACCATTAAATCTGTAAGTACAATACTACAATCCGTAATAAATACCGACGTTTGCACAAAAAGATGATTCGCAATATCAAACTGCTTACAAATCTGTGGGCAATTAATGATGAATGATTTCTCTATCTTTAATATCCAGTGGTAAAACGACGTAGATTAAGTAAAAACATATTGGATTTGAATAAACTATAAATTAAGATTATTAGACAGAAACGAGAAGATCTCATGAAATAATCAAGGATTAATAACTAATAAAGCCCGTAGGCAATAATATGCTAGCACCCAATTATAAAATGCACTTTTTATCAAATGATGGGAGATAACGTTTACAAAAAAAATTGTTATTTCAAATACAATAATAGGGCCTATTGGGTTTCAAAATCGTTTAAGTAACGACACTCGTTATCGTTTATTTTCTGCCGATAAACACGCGATACAAACAGTTCTTAACATTCATTTATAAACGATAACGACTGTCGTTAAACAAACGATTATGATGATACATAATAGACCTGAATACCTATTTCCTATACGGATTACGTTAACTTTGACAAAAAATTATCTTAAGGAAATTTCCTAGTAGAATTAAAAATCGCAATGTTTTGTTCATAGTATCCAGCATTTTTTTCGGTAATAGGTGAATATTTTCCGCATTTTTACAATTGCTTCATCGCCTGTTCTTACATGATCATATCATTTATGCGTCTACTGTTGGATAAAACTGCAGTAGGCATCGGGTATACTCCTCCATGCAGTTCTTTCCGGAGTAGTCGATACCTCATCCCAAGACCATTAGTATCAGAGTATTACAGAGGCTATCTTTGCATTAATGTTTCGTATGTTTTGTTTGTATCACTATAAATTCTAAGAAGAGTAGGTATTATCTCTTTGATTGACAAATGACTGTCATCCTAATTTCCTCTTCATCCATCTCGGCAAGTTAACGAGAGGAAACTAATGGTTTAATTAATTCCAATGAAATGAAAAAGTTTAATTAACCTCTGTAATTAACAATAGTACTGTTATGATTAGGATGACTAGAAATGTTAATTCATTAATCTTGATTCACCCAGAATTATCAGTCAAACACCGAATGATAGCATAATGAATATGATACAACGTGTAATATTAAATCTTGCCAAAACGACACAATTTATGACAATAAACTTTATAGACACAGCTCAAAAGTTGCACTTCTGATCCTCACAAAATAACATACTATTATTTAAATTTTAGAAGTTACTTTTAGTTAATGTTATATGTTAAATTTTCAGCACCATTTTCAGGTGGATTTTACAAAATTTGTTATTTCCCATAATACCTACGTTTAGTTTTCTTTAGAGCTGAGAGATGAACAGCTCTGCTATTTTAATGACCATGGTCAAACCGAGGTAATTTTGGTATAACACCTGAGTGGACTATTCCACCAGCATAAGTTCTCAATAAAAATTTATTCCTAACCTATGTACAATCAAAGGGGTAAGTTCAGGCTCGATGCCAGGGGGCGCTGCGGCCGGCTCAGCATCCCCTGGAGATTTCTGAGCCCCTCCTGGCATTGAAAAAATAATATTAATGAAACATTTTTTAAATTGTAAAAGGATTCTCCAAAATTTTCAACTTTCCCTTAAAAATGGTTAGCTAAACCAGGCCAGTTTTTTAATGTATACGCGTCTACCTCTACTTTTAAATATCTAATTTAAAACAGTATTTGTCAAAGAGTCGATATTTCGCTACAAAAATTTTGATTTCAATCTTAATTTTTATTAAAGATAAATAAAAATATGTTTTATGAAACATGATTTTTTGGTTGTAGGTAATTAAGTTTCTCTAAAATTTCTGAGCTTCTCCTTCTCTCAAATCGAGGCCGCACCCCTTTTTGAAAAAAATCTTTCGCCTGTGGCGTATTTGGGTGGCTCGTGCTGCATGCTCGCTCGTATATTATAATATAAAAAAATTGGTATAAGAGTTCGCCCCCCCCAGAAATTTCCTTAGCCTCCCCTAGGGTTTCGTCCTGGCTACGGCGCTGACTAAGTTGAGGTGGTAGAACTCAGTAGCTTCTTTGTTTTTCCTACAAATTCTCTTGTAAATCTTGAAGCTCGATTTTCCCTACCCGATTAACTGTCATTGCCAAGATTAATCACTGATCATTTATTGTTTCGCGTAGGTTTCACGGTTCTTGCCTAAATATCGTATTAACACATTAAAATATAGGGTCTACTCCATATTTAGATTATTTTATCAATCCTAATTATACAGTGCGTTCATGATGAAAGGAATAAATTCGATAAAATCGTAGCTATTATTTTTTCGCAAAAACGCTCTGACACGTCAATTTTAATTTTTAAGTTGGCATTTTTTGATCTATGCGCCGACCCTGTATCACTTCTGGTAAAACCGGAAATGGTAGCAACTTTATTATTTTAACTGAAACACCCTGTATATTTTTACAGTTTTGAATAGAGAAGGAAAAACCGCGTTCAGTAGACCTAATGTCAACCTTTTTTTTATCCAAGAAAATTTTGATAGCTACTCGTATACGTCAGATATTTTGACGTGATTTTGCATACACGCCGGGTTGATAATTTGTTCATTATCTACTTTAGAATGAAATACATTTTTTTGCGCTACTGTGCTCTATTTCATTGTTTACCGCGGCTGTTTCCAAGACAGTAAGTTATGTTTACTAGTTGCTAAGGATAAAGTCGTCGGTAAAATACTTTGGGGTTCTAGAACGGTAAGTAAATTTACTCAAAACGAATGTGCCATGTAATTTGATAAATTAATGTCAGTCACAAATGTCAGTTTAGTTAAATAAAATGAATGCAATTTCCAATGTTAGTTAAAACAAATCCTGGAGCTTTTAATTTCTCATTTCTTGTAACAAAGTACGCCAGCAAAGATTTTTCATCAATATCTGTACTTTTCTTGGTATACCAATTTTTAAAATGATTGTAGGTACCTTCGTAGCGTCTCTCTAGATTTATCAGGAATGAGAACCGAACACCCCACATTCAAAGCTTCTTCTATTTCGTTTTCGGAATCATTTTCATTAATTTTTAGCACGGAACTCCAAATAATTTTCACAAAAAACTGCAATGGCGGTAACTGTTTACAGATTGCTATAGAAACGCAATATATCAATCGACAATACGGCAACGTGATGTGGAGACTGACAATTATCGCATTTGAATCTGTATTAATTATTAATTTATTAAAAATTCTTTTTACCGGATTCAGTAGCGCAAAAAACGTCATAAGCATCACGAACGTTAAGGACTACCGATCTCAGACAATAATTGGAGTCGTCGCTGCGCTCCTCCAAACTATTGTCTTCGATCGGTAAAATGTCCTTACCGTTCTTAATACTTAGGCCCGGTTTATTCACCTACCAGTAAAGTCCCCAGTAACTACTTGGCAATTAACTCTATAGGTTACCCGGGTAACAGGACTAATATAGTCCTGTTACCCGGGTAACCCATAAAGTTAATTGTCAAGTAGCTACTCGGGACTTTACTGGTAGGTGAATAAACCGGGCCTTAATATACTATTACTTATTACTTTTATTTAAATGAAGTTAATGTTGATATTGGCTCTACTGAACGCGCTTTTTCCTGCTCTAACCAAATCTGCAAAAATATACGGTCGGCGCATAGATCAAAAAATGCCAATTTAAAAACTAAAATCGACGTGTCAGAGCGTTTTTGCGAAAAAACAATAGCTACGAAAAATCGTATATTTAGGCCCGGTTTATTCACCTACCAGTAAAGTCCCGAGTAGCTACTTGACAATTAACTTTATAGGTTACCCGGGTAACAGGACTATATTAGTCCTGTTACCCGGGTAACCTATAGAGTTAATTGTCAAGTAGTTACTGGGGACTTTACTGGTAGGTGAATAAACCGGGCCTTAATCGTATTATTTAATTTATTTCTTTCATTATGAACGCGCACTGTATAATTAGGATTGATAAATAATCTGAATATGGAGTAGACCCTATATTTTAATGTGTTAATACGATATTTAGGCAAGAACCATGAAACCTACGCGAAACAAATGATCAGTGATTAATCTTGGCATGTAGTCATAAAGTATGATCCATGAAAGCTATAGTTCTGCAAAGTTATAGATACAAGGGTGGAGTTCCGTGGAACGTGATTTTTTGAATTGATTAATAATGTAGGAATTATTTTAAGAGGATTACTGATTGTGATTGGTAATAGTAAATCAATAAAATTGATGGCAAGTAAGCTTAAAAAAATATACTGAAGTTCCTGTGATTTTTCTTCTGTATGCAGTTTGTTAGCATTAATAACCAGACTGAAATATCTCATTTTACAAAATGTATAGCTGTAAATAGCTACTTCGATCTTTGAATTTTTAATGCCCATATAAATATAATAAAGCATTCTGTTTAGTATGTTATGGTATAACCAGCTTATTGTCACCGTTCGCGCCATATCCAAAAGAATACCAGTGGGAAGTTAACTACCATTCTTTAATTGCAACCTGTCCATCTATAAAAATACATAATATAGAACGAATTGTATAATTTTCTATTATTCTATTTAATTTTGTCTTCAGTGTTTCTCCTGACTGCATTAACGGTCAATTCATAACTACAATAAGAACGATACTACCTATAAGAATTTTTTCCTAAATTTATAACAATATGTAAGTATATTGTTTATAGATTAAAAAGTCGTAATTTATCACTATTATTGCGTTGTAAAAACAATTACGGCACATTAAAATTTTTGAATGCCCGTGTGGAAATAAAACTTAATAATCTACTCTAAGGTTGCTTTCAAGTGATGAATGATGAATGAAGTTGAATTTTATAGGTCTCTTAAAATTAGTTATTGTAGTTATAGTTATTAGTAAATGTTGTTGTTAGACATTGATAACTGAAAGTCATTCTAAAGTGCTATAAAATGTTTATATAAGCGAACTGATTTTAGGCGCGTATGATACACCTTAAATTAATGCAAAAAAAAATAAAAGTACTGTCTGGAAATGGTTCTTTAAAAAGTTATGGTGTCTTGAACATCATCTTCTACAACATTACAGTTGGCAGAGCGGAATTACGTTTCTTCAGGACAACAATGTATGATCATAAAAGTAGGTACCGTTAGCTAGTTACTGATTTTTTTAAAATTTTGTTAAACCTATATTTTCGTAAAAACAAGTCATTATATTTAATTAATTATTTAAGAAATAATTTGTAGTACTCGAAATCATGCCGAGACCAGAAAAGATAAGTTAGAAGCATTCTAGAGACTGTCTAAAGAAGAACGACTAAAGTGTGGGAGAGGACATGATAGCAAAATATGGGCTAAATATTCTCTGACATGAGGTAAAAATCAATGGATTAACACCCAAACCTGCAGGGAGATATGATCAGGGATAGATTTAGATTTCTACAATATACAGCAATATACATTTTAACAAATATTTTATTTTCCTCCTTGGAATACACAAATAAATACGATTATGTACATATAATTAATTGTTGCTCTGTTACTTTATCTTGTTTGCTTATTATTTGCCATAGTCTAGTTCATTTTGGACATACTAGTTCTTCATACTCGAGAAAAAAGATGTTTTACAAAAGCAACGCCAAACTTCAAAGTTTCAAATGTAAATCTAAATAGATCTACAGGTAAAGTAAACGGTAGAAACAATATCTGCAACGGATTACTGAAAATACCCCTTATTCTCTTTCCTAGATGTCTAAGTGAGAGTGTTGCTATATTAAATAAGCATTTTATATGGTCTATAATTATGGTTACAGATAGTTGCACATATTTTGCAGAATTATATGCCACTTTATCCAAATCTAAAGCATAATTTTTTAAAAATTCTGGGGGTTCATCACTGATTTCTTCCATGACTTGCGTGGCGGCCTCAGTTGTCGGTGTTGGTTTACGTTGCAGGATTTTTCCTTTTGTTGGTGATTTTGAAACAGATCGACGTATGGAAACATGGGGTATATTTAAAGGACGATCGTCATAGTTTCCATAAATTTGTGGGAAGTGACTAAAGGATGATCGCATGTTAGGTACGTTGTAGGTATCATAATATCGAACAGATCTATCATCTGAAATATAAAAGTGTTAGGTAGGCAAATCTCAATTAAATATGGATTAATATTAATTTAGCAAAATATGTTACAAAAAAATGGTTTATGTGATATACTATACTCCGGAATCACTAAGGATAATAAAATCGATGTCTCACCGTTGATGACCACTGCAAATACAAACGCTACCGTCTTTTTATCACTTTGATTGTAGGTAGTTTATAATCATTGTAGGTGGTTTTGGATTTTTACGGTGCTGTAATTCCTTTTTGCTGTGTAAGTTGTTTGCATTGGTAGCTACGGGTATTTGAATTTAATGTGATTGTTTCTGATAGCCTCAAATTGACGATGAACAATGATAAGAAGCTGCATAACCAACACTATGTTGAAATTGACACAGCAAAATACAAATCATCATAATATTGCGTGTACTGTAAAATCTAAATAATTCTAACAATAGAATTTATAAAATTACTTATAAAGTAATTCTTTAAAGGTATTTCTGTCATTGAACATATTTATTCCAAATTGTACCTATTATATTTGATTTTTAGTTATAGAAATTCTAGAAAAGCAATTGAGGTCACTCTGTATTCCGGAAGATACCTATACGCGTTTTTTGAAATCAGACGAATTTTTTTTCTTTCTGTAAAACTCAAATTCAAAACCAATAGAACTTTCTGATTTAGTATTTGTTTCTTTACAAAAAACTTCTTTAAAATTTAGTTTTAATATAATTTAGGGGAGAAATAAGAGGAACATATTTACATTGAAATCCCTATGGCGCGTGAACCAATTCTACACCCATATAGATTTTATATTCTATACTTTTCTATTATTTAGATTATTCATATATAAATTAACGTTTACCTCGACTGAAACTATCTTCTGAATTGCCGTAAGGATCTAAATTAGTAAGGAAAGTCCAAAATCCAGAAGGTGCTATTTGCCAGTTGTCTTCATCGGCGCTGCTGTAAACGTAGCAGACCTATGAAAGAATGTAACATAAAATAAATATACGAGAAGAAAATCACAGGTTATTATTATATATTATACAGGGTGAGTCGGGAGGAAACTGACAAACGTCGGGTGTGTGTTCTACACGTAAATGTAAGACAAAAATACCCAAAAGTTATTATCCGATTTTTGAGTTTTTTTTCATTAGGAAACTACAGATGATGTATTTACATTTTAACTAGCACAACTTGGAACTTTGAAGACCCTGTATCTTGAAATAAAACAAAAATCGGATAACAACTTATGGGTTTTTTGGTCTTATATTATATTTACGTGCAGAACACACACCCGACGTTTGTCACTTTCCTCCCGACTCACCCTGTATATTAATCATATACATTGATTAATATTTTATGGGTAAATATTTTCCTTCGCATATTACTATAAAAAAATTCAGAAATGGAACGCGTTTATAATTTATACACAGCCCTAAGAAATAAAGGATCCCCGCAACAATTATATATTAAACTACAATAGATCATATCATTGTGGAAGACTTTGTTGCAATAACAGTAGAACCATATCGAATTTTCTACAATACATTAATGAAAACATGGATGCATCATGGAACTTAAAAAAATATTAATTGTGCCATTTTGCGTGGTCAGGTTCTATACTGGCTTCTACCTACTACGCAACTATAAAAAATTATGGCATGAGGGCCGTTGATAGTTTGACATAATTTACTGATGAAGTGTTTAGTTTAAAAATGGAAATGCAATAGTTTTTTTTAGCAAACCGGGTGTAAAAACCGTCGAAAAACCAGAAACCTTTTTTTTCCAAAATTCAAATCTGTTGTTGTTACCAGTGTTACAAACATAAAAAATTCCTAATAGTAAACATTTCAACTAATGTGTTGAAAAATTTTAGTTGTTTAAATAAAATATTCCATACTAAAAATTCTTCTGTTTCAAATAAACTTCACAACCTCACCTAGCCCTTACAAACCTGACTCGTACGTCAATGTACATTTTCTGAACTAGTGATACAAATATCTATTATTCTTAAGACTACCAAAATAAATATATTACTATTACCTGATTCTGAAGTACTATGCCCACGGTCACCAGAACCCCAACAAGAATGGTCTGCATGGTTACTAAAGCAAATTTTTAAAAAAAGATCCTTATATCTCCTTGCTATGAGGTATTAAAGATAACAATCAAGTAATTAGTGAATTTTGTTGAATATCAGTTTATTAGCTATCATGTCCTGCGAAAATTTCTATTTCGCCACTGATTTATTATGTTATGACATAATTCTAATTAAACTGTGAAATGACATCTCAGATGAACTCGATACTTATCTGATGCATCTATTGTCATTTTTGGTAACACATGGCGGTATTAGGAAAAACATTGATGTGTAACAAGCAATAAGGAAGTCCTGAATCAGTTGGGAAATAATGAGATGGGAAATTATAAATCTGATATATAGGAATTGTAATGGTAAACAGATTGAACAGACAATAATTAAAATGACTTTAGCATAGATTATGAAAAATAGTTTACAATTACTTATTCGTCTTTGTTGGTTAAAAAGAAATGTATTAAGATTATGGGAAATAAAAACATATAAGCCAGTGTGTAGAGGGCAATCACATTTTAAAATTTGAGTTTTTCAGTTAATATTTCAATTTGGTTTTCCATTGTTACATGGAAAATTTACCTGTAAAAATAAATTATTTAATAGCTAAGTTTAGACGTATGATGATGATGATACATATGATATGTAGTATGGACAATTTATCCAGATCTAATGAATTAGAAGCTTTTCTTATATTTATTTAAACCACTTCTACCAATAGATTCGTGGAACAAAACTAAAATCAGCATGAAATACTAGAATGATTAAACCAATTGGCATTTAGGTACTGTAAGAATTCATATCAGTTCATTAGGAACTTATTATTAATTATTATAAAGTAAATATTGGCAGTGAACAAAAAAATAATGTAAATCCAACAATATTGATTTGAAATAAAAATAATCTATCTTGCATCATAAGGCAAGGCACAAACGAAATACATTTTACAAAATTATTAATTAGTTCAATAAAAAAAGCTGAATTAATAGGTATGGATAAGATTTAAGTACCAAACATACTATGGCACTATTTTTTTTGTGAATACTGATTTGATTTTCTTTAAACGTGCGAACGAAATAGTTGATTAATTTTAGTTTATGAACTAAAGTTGATCAACAAAAATTGAACGCCCCTTTAGTACAAAAGTGTGTCGTTAATTGAGCATTGAGAATTGATCAAAAATATTTTTACCATTAGGTATATTATTTATAATATTTCAGAAATAAAATGGACCAAGTAGATTACTGGTACACATTCATTTCAAATAAAGGGTAGATAACATTCTCAATGCATAAGAATTAATGACTAATATTGTGTAGAAGGCGCTGTCCCAGATTTTGTCGTACATGTATTTTATAATAAATTTTGAAATTTTAACAATTTTGGACACCCTGTACACTACATTAAAATTGACAGGAAATAAAAATAAATGTTTTGCGATTAACTACAACAGCGATAAGAACATTATGCAAGTTTGTAGCGTCATATCTGGTGCGAGGTATACGTCATGTTCTTTTCAATGAAATTATTTTCTTATCACATATTCCAGACACATTTTTATTAATGGTACTAGTTTTTCTGCCAGATGGGAAATTGTTATACACGAAACTGGATTTCTAATTTTATCGCCTTGGCCAGTTGTAATCGTGCGTTTGAAAGAGTTGCAAGTTAACAACTTTCGGGTAGATATTAAAATTTTAAAAATCAAGTAACTTCGTTTAATTAAAATAGTGTGTGTTAGTGGTGTCAGAAGTGGTTTGATTATCGTAGTGCTAATAATATTGGTATTGCTATTGTATATCGTGTTTAAAAAATATGTGTATTAGTGTAAACAATTAAGTGTTTCCTGAACATTGATGAAAAGAAAGGTCGGTAAATTATTAATTATTAAACATTTAATTTTTAGATAATAGGGTCTAGTAGAAGAAGCAAATTCTACATAATTATAGTGTTAATGATTAATCCTGAATTCTTGCGTTTCATGTTTTTCTTCGGAAAAATTACTTTTAAAAGATTATCAACAAATGGTTTTATCGGGAGAATCGCGTAGTGTCTGCCATTTTAGAAACACCCTTAAATAGATGTACTCGAAAATTAGAAAATGTTTAAATAATTCTTCGTGAATGTTTTCTAAATTCTACTTTTAGTTTGGTTCTTCGATATGAACCCACACGAGCATCTTACGTAACTATACACAATGAACCAATGAATAAAGACACTCTTTATTCATTGCAATCAACGGATTAGGCACTATCTGCCTAAGCAGCGTGGCTGGCTGATCTATATTTAGAGAAACTTTTAACAGCACGGCTGTTTTCGAAAATATAAAAAATCAAAAATTAAAAATGAATTTTTTATTATTACCAATTTTAAAATTTTATTTAAACGGAACCCTATTTAGCAGCGCTTTCTAACTTGTTGCACCCCGCCCCTATGGGGGGGCTCTTACCTCCTTGCGCCGTGATTGAATTTTAGAAACACGTTATTTAGAATCCTGTATTATTTATTAAACATATGTACGATATAAATTTATGTGGCGGTAAAGCTGTAGGTGATGATGTTCTTCGAACAACGATTAATGAAAAATATTAATACTAAAATGTTGTAAGTACCGTGTTTAGTCGGTCTCAGGAACCATTTGAAAGATACATAATTATAATATTATAGTCTTCAAAGTTTTTGTGCATTCTGTTGTTGATTGCAGTTTTTTTGATCCCGAATAAATGTATCTGTCTAAGCTCTCTATTACGAATGAAAACGATAGAAAGCAGTAACGGTTTGTTCTAACATTTTTTACCTTTAAAAATTTAAACTATTGTAGCAGCTACTGCTTTATTAAAGAAAGAACTACTGACGTCTTGGATAATACTCTTTCAAGGGTGTATTATTTTAAAAACTGCCCACTTACCACAAAGAAAATCAGTACATTATATAAATCGTCAATAACGTTATAACTTTAACCAACTAAACAATAATTTGCATTCGTGATCTTTTATTTGTTTAATAATGGAATTTGCTACCAGTTATAATTTAATAAATGTGTATTGTTTACAATAATTAATTCTAATAGTATATCTAATAAATGTATAACTGTGCAATTGCTTGATATGTTTCCGTCCATTGGTAATATTAACCATGACAATAGTAAGTTCTTTCTATTGGGTATTCATGTTCTTCAGATTTCTCAGGACAGTACAAGCTGACCATGACAAACGTAACACCTGAAATTATGAAATTAATTGAACATCTAAATAGTTAATCTTAATGTAATCAATACATTTATGAGGCAAATAATACAAAACACTTACGGTTAAAAGAGTTCTAGTATTTATTTCGAATAATCCTCCTGCTGTAAATATGACAGGTTGTTGAGATTTTTGAATTAGCATTGTCATTCGTTTGCCTAACGAAGGAGAATAGTCAGAATACCAATCGGAATTGTATATCGCATCTCCTACTGCCAAAGCCTAAAAATTGTAATCATTGTTTCTACGAGCATTACAGCATTTTAGCTAAACAAAGATTAATTGCCATCCTTGTCTGAGGATTGTTTGAAAAATACATGAGATCTCCAGCAATAGTTTTGAATCTGCTAACTACTAAGTGAACTACTAACCAAATTACTAAATTTATGAGAATTTATCAATAGAAATATTCAAACAAAATGGTAGTCCCTTAAATTAAAATTATATCTTTCTCTAACCTCATTGCTAACAAAAGCTGCGGATATGCAGTATAAACCAAGCTGAAATAGTTCCGTTAATAACATCATTGAATGGCCGATTCTTACAGTTGAGTTATTCCTGAAAACAAAAACATGTATTTAGGTACCATAAATACGATAGCTATGTGTCCTCCACGACAATCACTTACGTATCCAGTAGCAAATATACTTCTGCGCAGACCACAGGAGCAATAGTAAGTAATTCCGTAAGAAATCCAGATGCATAAAAATTTTGTAAATCTTTTAAAAATCTAGAAAATGAACATAAACATTATATTGTCCATATGTAAGACATAAATTTCGTAATTACCCTAGTAAAAAATTATGTTGATGAATATATAATTTCAGTTTTCTGTAGTATTGATTTTCATCACTCTCAGATATGATAGTAGAAACACTTAAGTTACTCAAGCAGTGACACAAAATTTTGAATTGTATAATAGTTTGTACACAAGTTCCAAAGAATATGGAATCAAATACAGCTATAGCTATAGGTCCGCATACTAACAATAGGATTTGCGAAGTTTGAGTCATGCTAAATAAAACCTCGTATTCTTTAAAAGTCCAAATTCCAAGTGGGAGTTGACCTACTACCAACGAATACAGTATAACTGCAATCAAGCTAATTACTGCGCAACTTAAAAAAAGTATTTCCAATTGTCTTGCAGCATTTGACATGTTATCTAATTTTATTTGTATATCTTCACGGCATACGTCAGTTTTCCAAAATAGCTTCTTTTTGTCAAGTAATTTGGTAAGTTGTTCATGATTTTTTAAAAATATTACAACTTTACCGAGCATCTATAAGGTTACATGGTCATATATGATATAGTCCTTTGTAAATACATGCAACAGAAATTTATAGGAACTTACATGGATATAAGAAAACGTTGCTTGTAAGTGAGTCGCAAATTGTAAAACGTCGCCGCTCATGTTTGTAAACTGAATTAATGCCATACCGATTACAAATATCAGCTGTATTATATAGAAACATGAAGATACGACATTTATCCAACTTTTTGTAGAAGAATAAAGTCCAATGATTTTTAGTATGAAAACTTTATCAACCCAAGCTAGGGCTGCCATTATCAATAATCAAAAAGCTCTAGTATAACTCAATATGTTACCTGAAAAAAACCGAAAGGGATATAATTGTGCATTCTGTATAATATGAATAATATTCTGGATATGAACAGTACCGTGTGAATCTAATCCACCTAAATTAAGGAAACGGAGATTATTGCCGAATATTTGAGGGCGTATGATATCCGTGTACCCCTATTGAAAGAGTTAAGTAGTACATCAAAAATTTTCTCCAAGACTCCACAGCACTCGAATATCAAATAGTAATAACCAGATAACTACAAATATTGGTAAATTGGTTTGTATTTTTGTGTGCCAGTGTGCCTTATATTTATATAGAACAATTTTGTATTAGTAATAAATTATTAGCACGTACAGCAACGGTTCTGAAATTAAGAGTGGCAATAGTCTTGTAAATATTATAGACAGTATTTATTTTAATCGTGTTTAGTTGATGAAGAAATTTAAAGTTACAAAATCTGAACACGCTAATTAAAAAAATAATACTATTAGACTATTGCTTGTATTACTACAAAAATATTTTTTTTAAATATGAGTTATGTAGCTTGAATATAGAAAATATGTACTGTACTCGTATATGTGAAAAATTTACACATCTAAAGATTTTTCGTCTGATATAAAAATAATTTATTTACTACCTGCTCACTAATAATAAACGAACTAACTCGAGCACGATACAAATGCAAACTAACCCAGGTCAGATTAAATTTTTAAGTAAATAATAAATATTAAATAAAATATCGATTTCAACGGGAAATAAGAAGATTTATTCGCTTTATACGTATTTCGGCATCAATATGGCATTGTCAAAAGCATATAATATAATTAATAACAAATGAATATTTTATTTAATATTTATTATTGATATAATCATGCATTTCAACAAAGTAACGCTTGAAAATGTCAATAAATTTTTAAGTGTTTGAATAACACAGTGTAAAACTTTTCTTGTTATTAAATTATACACTATAAATTCTTGGATATTATTATAGTTTCGAATTATAATCAAATTGTCTTCTTATTTTTATAGTTTTGAAATTCATATTCTGTATTTAGAAGGAGAGCAGGGTTATTTGTGTCTATTTTGGTCATTCGGAATTAAGTTTTATTCCTTACCATTTTACAAGTAAATTTAAATTAAGGTGTTAATAGTATTCGCAAAAATCAATAGCAAACATAGTCATTTTTCTTATCTTAAGTCAGTTAAGTTTTAAGTCTTACGGCCTATTTCATAATCAACTAAAGTCGATTTTAATTTAAAGCTCCTTTACGGTCAATTTCAGAATGACTTCAATTTTAAAGCTCTTTTAAAGTGTAACACAACGATGTTAGAACAATGCGTTACTTGTAACGAGTTAAAGGACCTTTAAAAACAGAAAACAAATATTAACAATTGTCGTCAAATAAACGATTACGATACGCAATAGGGCCGATTATTTAGGTGGTCATACATACACGTTAACGAAAGACAACATCACGTTTTTTCCAACAGGATTGCATGTGGCGTTCCGGAAAACGACTGCCTTGCCCATAAACATACGTTCAATTCCCGCAAGCGAAATACTTTATGTTTATGGACAAAGTCTGGCGTTTTTTCGTAGCGTCTGGTATGGCCAGTGGAGTGTTGAAATTTTCAAAACGAAAGCTTTCTCTCTAATGAATTTTTAATAATACTAGCAGCAAGAAATAGTTGGACGTTATTACAAGAGGTGTTATTAAATTATGTCGCACTAGTCTAAACTTTAGACATTTATATCACGAGTTTCGAAGAGGGTCGTTTCTTTGTATATAATTATCTCATTTAAATATTAATACAATATTCAATACCTCATGTTACGACAAATCAATGGACAAATGTAATTGATGCGAAATTATTTTTTGAATATTAAAGTGAAGAATACAATAATCCAATAATTCGTCCAATATATCCTATACCTTACCTATAATTAATGAATTTTAGTAGTTTGCCCATCTTTATGTAATAAGACGCATAAATTTAATTCTAAAAATATAAATGCTGGTTCTCGCTTTTAAAACAATCAGTTGACCTTAGCCTAAATTAAAAACTAAAAACAATTGATAAGATCACAAAAATAAGTAAAGAATAAGTAGCCAGCGCTCCCAGTTTGGGACGCTCCTGGTTTAAATAATTTTACTTGCATACTGTCAGATAACCTATATGCCAAATTTTATTAATTTATATTAAAGGATGTCTGAGATACTAATTAAAATTTAAATTTCATGCGCCCCCTACGAACGGGGGGCTGTAGCACCCTAACAAAGCGTTTCTTAGCCCACGTTCATATGAACTTTTTTTCTTAGCTTGGTGTGGAGAACACGCTCTTAAAGTTCGGTTAAGTATTTTAGTTACACCCTGTATATCAGGAATAATTAAGGTGCGAATCTGAAAACTATACTAGTTACTATAGTCAACTATTAGTTATACGATTTTGGCCCTTTGTTTCATTATGTTGTAGTGGATGAGGCTGAAGGGGCAGGTGGGGGTGCGTATTTGATCGTCATCATTTCAGTTTCCCCTTCGTGTTGGTGTTATCGAAGCGAGTTTGAGAGAGTTTTGATATATTTTTTGGTTACAGAGATATGTCCGGTTGAAACGTTCAAAATTGTCACCCTGTAGAGTGTACGCTAACTTCTCACATATTTTATGTATTAGTGATTTTTTATTTGCATATGTGAATTGCTACATTTTACAATTTTATGAATTTTATTTGTGCATAAGAATCATTTCTAATATTTCAAATAAAATGGTGCACTTATAGTTAATTCGTGCATGTGTTTCCATGTACCTACTGCCAATGTTATATACAACAATGGTTCTTTGTTTCTATTCCTTGTTCTTCAAATTTCTCATTACAGTACAAGCCGACCATGATACTCGTAACACCTGAAAAGTTAAATGAAAATTTCCAATACAAAAATTAAAAAAATGCTGATTATATCATATATCATTGTATAACCGATACTTAAAAAAACCTACTGTTAGAACTGTTGTAGCTTTCATCTCAAGTAATCCACCTGCTGTAAATACGACAAGTTGTTGAGATTTGTGAATTAATAGTGTCATTCGTTTCCCCAAAGCCGGGGAGTAGTTAGAATACCAATCAGAATTGTATATTGCATCACCTACTGCCAAAGCCTAAAATGATAGTAAAAACGTATTATTATGCAGAAATAATTTACCATTTCATAACACAAGCCGCGCATGGTTGCTTAGTCACTCCTGCAATTTCGAAACCATAGTATAGTTTATTTTGATTCGACTCATAATATTGGATCTGATCTACAGCTATTTATTAAAATCTGCAGATTACTGCCCTGATTAGTTTTAGACTTACAGGAAAGTGATGGGGGCATTTGCAACTAACATAAATCACCGAAGAGAATGTTTATAAGTTTGAATCTTAATGATTATTATCATCTTACCTCATTGCTAACAAAATCTGCAGATATGCAGTAAAAGCTAAGTTGAAGTACATCAGTTATGAACATCACTGACTGCCGCATTAATACATTTGAGTCATCACTGAAAACAAAACAATTTATTTAGAAATTACAAACTGACAAACTTCGAGTGCATATTCCTCTCACTAAATGAAGCCTAAAAGCGTAGATAGCCTTATGTCGTTATATACAACAGAAACACTATGTACTCGTATAGTATAAGTTAAAATATTTCCAACAAACAATTGTGAATTTTTCAACATTTTACTAAAAACATAAAAAGTATAGGCATTCAAATCTCCAAATCTGAATATTTTATTTCCAATGGTGGTCTAATTATTTAAATAATAAATGTCATATGTATCATAAAATGTGTCTGTTATTAATTAATTAATAATTAGATATAAAGCAAAATTCATTTAATGATTCAATGCTAGATTAGACGAGAAATCGAAAACCAGATTGTAACTCCTAAATGAAAGAAGTCTATAAACAATTTATGGACATCTTTAGGCAGCAAATACTCTCTGAAAGTTTGTCAATCGAATTCAGATACACCCTGTATCCACAAATTTTATCGTTAGTATTTTTTGTTTGTTCACAAACCGAAAAATTAAAAAAAAATAGTATTCGGTGTTTTGGCAAAATCCAACTACATTTATAATACTTACTACCTATCCAGGAGTAGATATACTTCTGCACAGATTACAGGAGCAATAGTAACACATTCCGTAAGAAATGCAAGTGAGTAATAATTTTGTATATCTCCCAAATATCTGGAAAATTGTAATAAAAGTTACATTGTTCGAATATAAATGCATGATAATTTTTATAATTACCCTGAGAGAAAATTATGTTGTTCAATATATAACCTTAATTTGTCATAGTAACGTTTTTCATCATTCTTAGTAATTATTTTAGATACACTTAAGTCGGTCAAGCAATTACATAAAATTCTGAACTGTATCGCAGTTTGTATACAAGTTCCAAAGAACATACAATCAAATATAAAAACACCAATTGCTCCAGATATTAACACAATTATTTGTGAAATTTGAGTAACGTTGAATAAAAGCTCCCAGTTTTTAAGAGTCCAAATTCCAAATGGTAACTCGCCTTCTAGTAATGAATACGCTACCGCTGCAAGTGCACAAAATATAGCGGCATAGAAAAAAACTCTTTCCACTTGCTTTTGGATTTTTGCCATATTATCTAATTTGATTTTTACATCACCACGACATACGTCAGTTTTCCAAAATTGCTTCCTTTTTTCAAGTAATTTTGTAAACTGTTCTTGATTTTTAAACATTACCGCAATTTTACCGAGCACCTGTAAAATTTCAGAAAATTGGAAAACAGGCAGTGAATAGCTATGGAAGCTTACTTGTAAATAAGCAAAAGATGCTTCTAAGTTAGTGACAAATTGTAAAATGTCTCCATTTATGTTTAGAAACTGAACGAATCCTATGCAGATGATAAATATTAACTGTGTTATATAGAAAAGTGGTAATACAACAGCTCTCGTAGTCCTTGTAGAAGAATAAAGCCCAAGTGCTTTGAGTATCCGGAATGTATCGTCCCACGAACGACTAGTTTTTGCCATTATCAGTACCTAAATAACATTAAGTTGTAGAAAGTCTGTGAAAAGTCTAAGAAAAGTATTAAAAGCAGTAACATGAGAGCCAAAAAAATGTAAGTAGTACTCATACCTTAAAAAGTTCAGTAATTTAAAAGAGTAAATAATATTAAAGATAATAGGTAACGTTTATTAAACAAATATTTAAACATTCCAGGCACTGCTGTCAACAGTCAACATAACTTTGCTACCATAGCCTTTATGGTAGTCTTATGAAACAACACAAGGTAACCAGTAGACATGTGTACCTATTTTGGGAAATAGCTCCAGTGTTAAAAGTATTCAGGGTTAACAACAATTAATGGTTCTACTAATTTGTTGAAATTTTTTCGGATAAGTTACATTTATTATTAACAAACAAATTCTTTTGAACGATCTGTTGTTTGGAGGAAATGTTGACAAAATTTAATATATTAGATATTCGTTGCAATGGTTTTTCTATAAATACGGTTCTTGCTTATTTTACCGCTACAAAACAGAACACTGTGTTACCAAAGTGTTACTGTACATTTTAATTTTCTCTGCTAATGAAAGTTATAAAATATCAACACATTAGTAAAAAGGTGCTGCAAATTACTCAACCTTTTGAAAGTGGATGAAAATGGTATAGGCAATGAATAAGATACATCTCATGCATCACATTTGGATCTAGGAAACAGTAGACCGAAAAGAAAGTTGACCGAAGAACATTTAACCCGATTTAACCGAATGGAAAGTTGACAGAAAATATATATATATTTTTTTTTTGCTACAAACAACCTGGAAAATTATTTTGTACATCGAATTCATTACCGGGTATAACTTAATCGTAAACAAATTGCCTCGAGTTGATTGTAAACTGATGATAGATAATTAAGATGTAAGTTTAACAAAGGAATCGCTTTATAAATATGTTACTTTATTACTAAGAAAATAATTGCGGACAAACCCAGATCGGGCCTAAGATAAACTTATATTATTAATACTTCACCAATAAAGCAAAAAAAAAAAAATTTTCGACTAACTTTTCATTCGGTTAAATGTTCTTCGGTCAACTTACCGGTAGCGATCGCTGATGACAATTCCGACGGTGGTACAGTTGCAGAATAATTTCTTCAGAAAATATCTACATTAATGTAAAATGCATTTTTAGATAAAATTGTATCAATTTCAAAATAAAGAGTTAAAAGATTTTGTAAATTTGCGGTAGGCTAACAAATGAAGCATATTCTTTCATACGGAAGAACGCGATTGTTCTACCCGTTGGAACAAAATCAAATCAAACACTTTACAATTAATGGGTTGTTATAAACATAGTTAATATTTGATGGTTTACCAAACATCACAAAGAATCGGTGGTAGCCGCAGAGTTTATCGTAAAATAGTTATAAACGTTTTTTTCTCAAAATTGAATAATTTAAAGGTGTAGTAATACAGTAAGCTTTCCTTGTATGTGAAGAATTTTTAGAAATAGGACTTTCCTTTGATTTAAAAATATTTTTTTTACTATACCTCCTGACTAGTATTAAACCAACCAACACGAGCACGTTACAAATATAAACTGAACCACGTCAGATAATATTTCTAAGTCTTTGAATAATACAAACTAAACTTTTCTTGGGATCAAATTATTTAATACTCTATAATTTCGAAAGTTCTTGGATATTATCACCGTTTCTAACTATAATCAAATTATTTTCTTATGTTTAAAGTTTTAAAATTCTTAGTCGTCCACTTTAGATGTTTCTATTTTGGTAATTCGGAATTAAATTATGATGTGAAAATATATAGTGTAGCTGAATGTAATTAATTTTAAATTTAGGTATTATAGTGTTCGTAAACATCGATGGCATACATAATAATTTATACATATATATTTTTTAATAGTCTATTAATTAGACGAAACCATTTATTCATCGCCTTAATTTTCCTTTTTTCAAATATATAAATATGTTTAGGGTCATACATTAAGTTTTTTTTTTCTTTATCTTTCTTAATAAGCTGCTTCTTACATTAACTAATATATTATAATATTTATCAGCCGTTTCCATTTTTTATTATCAAATCAATCTACTAATAGTATTTTCTTAAAATTTTTTTTGTACATTAACTTTATTTTCAAAAAATACTTCTCCATTTTTAAATAAACTTTTAAATAAAACAACAACACATCATTTTACAACTAGGTACTTGGTACAGAAGTTTTACAAATGACTCAGCACCTTTAACTATGGATTCAGATAGGTAAATATTTTCAAAAATCCCTATCAATTTAGATTTAAATTTGTAAAGGTTAGTGAACGTATACAATTTTTAACCAAACGTAAAACAAATCATTTAATCCCAAAATTATAATCACATTAGTTTTCAAAATCCTCAAAACTATTTGAAATTTCAAACCCAATGTTTAAAATTCACTGTAGAAACTTTGTCCTTAATCATAAATAACACTTATTCATACAGAAACTGTCTTAAACAAAAAATCAATAATTATAAAAAACATTTTAGAAAAAAATATTCCTTTAAACCTAATCTCTCTTTTTATTTTTGGCACCACAAACTCACTAAAAAATTCTCTCTACTTCAAAATAAAAAAAATAATAATATTTCAAAACATAGTACCTAGGTACCTAACTGTCCTATCTCCTATCAATTTCCAAAACAATAAATACAATTGGTTTATTAACTTGACTAATTCTCACATTCCTGATGACGTTCAAGATATTCTCAAACTTAGATCTAAATTCAATAATTTCAACCCGAACAATAAAATTCCCACCGAAATAGTTATTTTTGTATCAAGGCCAAAAAGTGAATCTTTTTCGGCTGCGACTGATTTTCTGGTCGAGGCAAAGCCGAGACCAGAAAACAGGGAAGGACGAAAAAGCACTTTTTGGCAGAGGTGCAAACAACATTTTTTAGGCGAATATTACAAATTTTATTAACAAATTTAAATTTTTATCTAAATATTCCAATGACATTTGGTCACGTGACCTTTATCATAGTCGACTAAAAAATTATAAATCAGCGGCCGAAAAAGTAAAAGCGGCCGAAAAAAAACAAATTGCGGCCGAAAATAGTTATTTGTATCACAAGGCCAGAAACAGCACATTTGCGAGTGCGAGTAAGGTTGCAGGGCGAGGCGGAACGCCGAGTCCTGCAAGTAGGAGCACTCGCAAAACTGTTTCTGGACGTGTAATACACAAGATTTTTTGTGCCGATGTTTGTTTAAATAAATTAAATTTACATTTAAAATTTAGTATTAGGAATTTTTTTTTATGATTTTAAAATCAAGATTCCTTGTATTCATTAAACTTAATTCATTTATTTTCTTACAATTTCCATTGACGTTTATTTATAAATTTCATTATCTTTGATTTAATAATGGATACACCGGCGCATATTAAAGATTATATTCAAATCACCACAGTGGCTCTAATAGGTAATCATATTTTTGTAAAATTTTGCTAATTTATTTGTTTGATCGCCTCCGACCGCGATGCATAAATTTGACTTTGACAGATTGAGCCGATGCAGCCAACTAATAACTTAAAATAATTACTTTTGCCGGCCTAGGCCGGCAAAACCTCTGTTTCTGGCGGATTTCGCGATGCAGAAACTCAGTGATGCCGACCGGAGGCACAAAAAAACCATTTGCGGCCGCAAAATAGAAATTGACAAATGCCTACTACAAATTGACACTTTTCGGCTGTCAAAAGATACGTAAAACAGCTGTTTTTATCGTAGTCGACTAAAAAATTTATAATTAATATAGAAAATAGCTTATAATTCCTCGACAGTAATGGACAAAATAACTTAAGACCCAAAATTTGTAATATTCTAACCAATTATACTAAAAAAAATAAAAAATATAGTAGATTGTTTTATTAGGATGAAAAGTGTCACTTTTTTTGACGAGCAAATTTTGCATTTGTGAGGCGAAGCGTAGCGTAGCCGAACGGATGCAAAATTGCGAGTCAAAAGAAGTCACTTTTCATCCGAATGAAACATACTATTTTTTCCGCAACCGGAACAACCGGATTCAAAATAATAAAATTAAGATGCGAGGAATTAGAGAACACTACTACTACTAAAATCAAGTCTTCTTAGCTTTTGTTTTCAATTTTATTTATTCTGTCAAACCCAGCCAAACCATCGAAAATGTTTGAACAAGATAATGGTAACGAAGATACACCACCAGAAATTTTAGACCGTGCAAAAGAAGTTGTATCAAATCTTCTGCCCAATAAATCTCGAGAAGTATACGAAGGTGCCTACAACAAATTTTTAAATTGGTGTAACGAGAAAACCGTAAAATCGTACACGGAAAGCGTAGGTACCTACTATTAGCGTACTTTTCCGAATTGTCCACTAAAATGAAGGCTTCTACTCTTTGGGCGCAATATACAATGTTGAAGGCAACATTAAGTTTAAAAAATGGGGTAAATATCGAAAAATTTTCAAAACTCCGTGCCTATTTAAAAAAAGAAAATAATGACTACACACCGAAGAAATCGAGAATTCTTAGTAAAGAACAGGTGGATCGATTCTTGAAGTGTGCTCCTAATAAGCAATACTTGATGATGAAGGTGTGTTTTAGTTTTAAAATCGAATATTTTACGATAATTAAATTTTGACGTTTGTAGGTTATATTAATTTTGGGTGTTGCTGGAGCTTGTCCCTGCGACGAGTTACTACATTTAAAGATTAATGATATTGAAGATCTTAAATCAGTCTTACTGATTAAAATTCCTAACAAAAACTAATAAGGCTAGATCATTTACTGTGATGGGAGATAGCTATTTAATTACAGAAAATTCTTTGTCTAATATCTTTGTAGTGTTTTTCTTAAATAAATGTTATTCACATAACAAACCAAAATCTTAACCAAAAAAGTTAAAAGTAAAAGTTCCTAGGAAGTAATAGTATATTAAGTATTAAGAACGGTAAGGACATTTTACCGATCGAAGACAATAGTTTGGAGGAGGAGCGCAGCGACGACTCCAATTATTGTCTGAGATCGGTAGTCCTTAACGTTCGTGATGCTTATGACGTTTTTTGCGTTACTGAACTCGGTAAAAAGAATTTTTAATAAATTAATAATTAATACAGATTCAAATGCGATAATTGTCTCCGCATCACGTTGCCGTATTGTCGATTGATATATTGCGTTTCTATAGCAATCTGTAAACAGTTACCGCCATTGCAGTTTTTTGTGAAAATTATTTGGAGTTCCGTGCTAAAAATTAATGAAAATGATTCCGAAAACGAAATAGAAGAAGCTTGGAATGTGGGGTGTTCGGTTCTCATTCCTGATAAGTCTAGAGAGACGCTACGAAGGTACCTACAATCATTTTAAAAATTGGTGTACCAAGAAAAGTACAAATATTGATGAAAAATCTTTGCTGGCGTACTTTGTTACAAGAAATGAGAAATTAAAAGCTCCAGGATTTGTTTTAACTAACATTGGAAATTGTATTCATTTTATTTAACTAAACTGACATTTGTGACTGACATTAATTTATCAAATTACATGGCACATTCGTTTTGAGTAAATTTACTTACCGTTCTAGAACCCCAAAGTATTTTACCGACGACTTTATCCTTAGCAACTAGTAAACATAACTTACTGTCTTGGAAACAGCCGCGGTAAACAATGAAATAGAGCACAGTAGCGCAAAAAAGTACTTTTACTTCCTAGGAACTAAAAGTGTTGCCTAGCAACACACACATTTTTTTACTAATAACAAAAACATCAACTTCACTGTCCGTTCTTGGTATCAAAAGTGATCACTTTTAAGACGGTTGCGGAAAAAATAAATTACCACTTTCACAAATTAATTTTAATTCCGTTTCACAAACTAGAATCAAAAAAACTAAATCTTTTATAAAAACTAATAACGATCTCATTATTACAAATGCTGACAAAACCCACAAAACTGTGACGTTATAAAACACTGGCTAAATAATAATTACAAAGATGAAAATACATACAATAACTAATAAGAATAAAACTCACAATAGTACCTCCCCTAGAAAATGCGGCCTACTAAAACTTCATAAAAAGAATTATCTTCTCCGACCCATTATTGCTTCGTATACCTACAGTTCATTCCCTGGCTTTATGTCCCTAAAAGATTAACGCAGAATTTATGAAGCGACCTACTACTGTCGGTCGTCTCTGTTTTGCTTATGGGCCTCGCATAGCTGAACCTTGAACGTAAATTTCTAAGAGTGTTCATACTCGTTTAGCTTTCACCTAATGCGTTAAAGTAAGATAGACAATAGCTGGGACGTCGTATTACAACCGGAAAGTAGCGAGAAAGGATTGTCAGTAGCGTTCAAAACAAATAACTTTACAGGGTAAATAGAAATTGAATTTATTTTAATTTGTACTTACAAATATTTTAAAATAAAGATACGTACATTATAAATTGACTACAACCAGCACTATTAATTTAACTTAACTATAATATTAGGCATTAGAAATAAATTACAACAAAATCAAAGTACCTATCAAAGTAAGCTACGGCACTGGATAGCTTTTACCTGGTGTACCGTTAGCCATCGGCAGGGCACGTCGAGCATCGTTGCGTATACATCTGCGATAATCTTTTAGGGACATAAAGCCAGGGAATGAACTGTACTAGCCGTACCTACTTATAAAATTTCTGTCTGTTACTTATCTAGGTGATATCTTAATAAATATAACAAGAGAAAATTAATACACAGTACAAAAGATTCTTGGTCACTCAAAAAATGTCTAAATATAATGTTCGCTGTAACCGAATCAAACGTTTTTCTCTTTAGATGTTGTTTCCTTATACCGGGTGGCCGGTCTCAAAGGTATACATAGGGATTTAACATTGTATTGAACGTTTCTACTGATTCTTGCTCGCCAATTCAACTTACCGGAATGATAATGGTATTAATTAAAAGGTAGAATGATTGTGGTTCAAATGGCGCCAATAATAAAATTAAATGTGCTATATTTATTTTAAAATATCGATTTAAAATTTTGCGATTTTTAAATATGACGTGCCATGATTTTCAAATTTTACAGCATTTGTCAAAAAATTTGATAATTAGTTGGCATAAATTAGTGGATTTCTTTAAATGACAACTAATTTAACAAATTTTTGACAAATGCTGTAAAAAATTTAAAAATCATATTTAAAAATCGTAAAATTTTAAATCGTTATTTTAAAATAAATATAGCAGATTTAATTTTATTATTGGCACCATTTGAAGCGCAATCATTCTACCTTTCAATTAAAACCATTACCATTCCTGTAACTTGAATTGGCTAGCAGGAATCAGTATAGAAACGTTCAATACAATGCAGTTAAATCCCTATGTACACCTGTGAGACCAGCCACCCGGTATACCAATATCCCCACTGATCTTGCTCTTCAAGCTATAAAAATAATTGATCAAAAATTAAAAATTACACTAAAATATCACAAGATCAATGCCATCACTTTTTTCTTAACTTCTACGTATTTCTAATACAAAAATAAAAATTTTTAACAAATTTATGGTGTCCCTCCTTTCCTCCACTATTGCTGAACTTGTACTTTGTGATATGGAAACTTCAATCCTCAAAGACAAACCGTATGTAAGCTTTTATAAAAGATACATTGACGATATACTTATCTGCTCAAACTCTATTAAAATAATTCAAATTTTTGACTCTTTTAATAATTATCATCCTAGACTTCAATTTACTTTTGAACTGGAGAAAAATAATTCCATAAATTTTCTTGATTTAACTTTAATTAGAGACCCTTCAGGCGTAATTATCACTAATTTGTACAGGAAAAATAAAAACTTTACGTTACATAAATTTTCACTCTTACACATCCACTAAATACGAAATCAGTATTATAACATCACTTGTTGACAAAGCCATATTCCTTGTTGACAAAAAATTTCATTCCTATAATAATTTGAAAGACATCACTCAAATTTTAATTGATAACGATTACCTTAATTAATGCATTAACAAATACATTAACAAAAGACTCTACACCCTTAAACATCGCATTTCTCTAATTTTACGTTCTACTTTCAACTTTCCACCACTGCCTATAAAATTTGTTTAAAACAATATTAATAACAATCAACCAATTTGTTACTCTACAGTTCCGTACATACCCTTTCTTTCTGAGCAAAAAGAAAAATATTTCAAACCCTTCAATGTCCAAACTTCATTCCTCAATAATAATTAAAGACCGGATAGCTAGGGAACATTTCTTTTTTTAGAAATGGGGAAATTTAAGGCGGACCCGTTTTAGAGCGTGCGCTTTCCAAAAGTGCAAGTTTATTTATTTTGCCTTTTTGCCTTTTTTGGGCGGTTTTGTCTTTTTTGCCTTTTTTACCTGATGTTTTGTTGTTTTTGCATATTTAATACCTTTTCTGCCAACAATTTTTATTTTTAGTTTTTTGTAATTTATTTCTTAATTTTGAAATTTAATTTTCTTTTTATTTTTCTGGGAGATTTAAAAGAACAAACAAGTTTATTTGAAACTGTTTGCAGTAACTTTAAAAGAAATTTGGTATACAAACCACTTCTCTGTGCAGCCTTCGACAATACCTGAATCATTGACTTGTGTTGCCAAGAATTTGTTACTACAATCTGCAACTAAGAATTTACAATATTTTTTAAACTTCTGGCTAAAAATATGAAACTGATTTTTTTCGCGCATTAAAACAGGTGGTGGCGACCCTGAATTGTAAATTTTTGTCGCCTGAAGCTTTAGCCTGTCTAGCCTATTGGGTAAAAACATCCCTGATAATAAGGGGAGAAGTAAATTTAAATTCAGATTTGGATTAAGATTTAATCAAAGTTGTAGAATTTAGATTTTTTGAAGTGTAACTTCTTATGCGGCGATGGGTAGTAAAATCTTGGAAGTGAAACGGATATGACGTTTCGCGTAACGGAAGCACATGACGCGCGGGGGTTTTAAATTCATACATTAAGCGACTAAGCGTGCGTGTTGCGCAGACTCGAAGATAAAGCAGGTGGCGATCGCCGAGGAATGACGCACGCAATGTGTGTTTATATTCAATACATATACATTTCGTGTTTGTTAACATTTAAAGACAAGGTGCGTCAAAATTAATGCAACCAAATGGATAATAATGCACATACAGGGTGCGTCAAAATAAATGCAACAAACACACAAGAAGTAAGAAGTTACACTTCAGTCGTGTGTCCCATGACGCACACCAATTTTTTTGTTTAGACGTTTCTGTTTCAAGTAGTAATACAATATTGTAATGTATGATATTTATTGCACTCTTCCCGACATTTGGGAGGTTGCAAATGTTGCAGTTCTGTCTGTGTACTGCCTTTTCATAATAAATTCTTCAAAATGAGCGGATGAAGCATGTCCCGTGATTTTTCCCTTTTTTACAGCATTAGTGCAGGAAATTAACATTTCCAATTGACAATTACGTGCGCAGCTATCTAGTACGCAGTTGTCGAGTACAAAAAATTATATAAAGCTCCACCAAGCTTACAAATGCCCCGGAAAATATGTCAACTAAATATTGAAAGACAAGGCGCGACAGTACGTCAACCAATAGCAAACAATCACACTCAAAAGTACATTCATTGGAAACATTCAATTGACGCTTGAAATTTTAATAATTTCAGTGTTTGTCAGATTGTTTTGACGTTTAAAATCTGTTAAGTATAAATGCTAAATCGAGGAAGATAATTCATTCTGAAGTCAGAAATATCATTCGGAAGGTCATGGAATTCATCGAATGAAAAATATTTACAATTATTTAAATTTGCCGCCTAAATGTTTTTATTTTGACTGTACTTTGAAAATATATTACAGCGCCGGACACGCCCCCTTTCAACTTTGTGAGCTTGGTCGAGCTTTTAAATTCACGTATCAACGGTGTTGGAAAATTTCATGTAGTACTTTCATGTACTGAGTGGGGAAGCCTTCATTTATTACACAATAGAATTATAGGTGATATCTTACGAACACCCTTATATCTTTGGTGTGTTACTTCCAAGGATTTAGATAAAATTAGGAAACCACAAAAGACAAATTATTTTGCAGTTGTACGAAATAATAGATTTTAATTTGCAGTACTACCAATACTAAATAACGAGTGACCGTAAATATCTGTGACTGTGATTCTGGTAGTCATGGAATCGGTACCGCTTAAAAAAGTAATTAATTCAATTACCTAAATTAAATGAGTTTAAGTAGTTTAATATATATTTTTATGCTTCTTACATTTTTTATCCAAAGGTACTTAAATATGATTTTAATAATTCGATTATGCAAAGTTTTGTATTATCGATTTCGTTATGGGTACTCAATAGTTACTCAAATAACTGCTGTAACATGTAATTAATTAAAACCGTGCATTCTTATTGCTTATAGACGTACATATGAAATAATCGATAGAATAATTTATAAGTAACTATTTCCATGGCTAACGAGATCACAGATATTTATGGCCACCCTGTATAAGGGAAGCTCAAAATTCAAAGAAATGGCAACAGAAAAAGAACGACAACCTTATAGTTAGTTAATAACAAACAATGCTGCAGCACCTTTATTTGGGTTATCAACTACATTTTTCATATAGGTACACAGTATTATCCACTAGAGATTTTAATCCTAAAATAGTTTGCAACTAAAAAAATGCAGTTTGAGCCGAAGAAACGGGTTATAATCATTTTTAATAAATAATTTAGCAATTACTTGATCTTTTGCATGCTTATTGACGACGCTTAGTAACTGAACCACGATATAATGTCGATAAGCATCAGGATATCAGAACATGGAAACTTTCGTGCTTATAAATTTTTAAATAACGTCACTAGCAGCTGTCAATTAATTTATGCATTATTACGTTTGGAAGTTATTATTGGATTATACAGGGTGTCCGTCTTTCGAAGCTAAGCATGGGGATCTCGGTTAGCTTAAGAGGTACGAAGTCGGTTAAATGGAGGCAAAGCTGAGTATTTTAATGCTGATAAATAATCTGAAAAGAAATTTGACCTACGACGTTTAGTTTAGAAAATATCTAAAAAAAATCAAAATTCCCGATTTTTGTTTTTCGCTGATAAAATGAAAACAAGTGAAGCTACGAATTTTTAATTCAGACATTTTTAAGACACTTTTTTAAGGGGAATCTAAATATGCGATTGTTTTTCTCATATCGTTTAAAATAGCCAACAGTCGACTGTCAACTTTTGTTTTTCTTATGGACGCCATATTGGATTTTTGCATTTTTGAATGTAACTTTTTTTTCTGATTTCAACTATGTATGACACATAATACTTTAGCTTGTGTTTTTACCTACAATTTCAAGTTATTCATTTTTACGCAGAGTGCCATGCGGAAACAAAAGCGACAAGTTTGTTTTAAAGAAAATTCTGATTACGAATTTAATTTTAAGTCATAAGGTTAGTGCTTTGGCTAATTTTTTGAAAGAAATGCGAGTTTTAAAGAAGAATAATGGGATATAACAAAATTGATTATCAACTATTATGATTTATATTGAAACAATAGAATAAAAATAAAAAAGCAGAAAATTATAGCAAATACTAAAAACTAAAACTTTAATCGAAAACACAACGGGATAGTAAGAAATATTTAAGTATTGTTTTTCTTTGAACAGAGATATGTAATCCCTTAGGTCCGCTTTTTCAGTTCGTGTTTCTGCCTGGGTTTACAAAAGGTGCCATATTCGCTTAGATTTCGATGAAGAAACAAGACATAACTAGGACCTGGCTGGTTTCTCTCTGGAGTTCGTTGCAGATACGTTTCGGAAGTAATTTCTACATTCCGATGTGAAGAATAATAAATTTCCAACATATCACGTTGTTCTTCATTAGAATTTTTCATTTTCTCTCAGAAAATTACGTACCTGTCTCAAAATTAGGGGAAGTAGGTACAACGTAACGACTTAAGCAATGTACTAGGAACTGTTAAAATTTTCTTTAAAACAAAATTGTCGCTTTTGGTTCCATGGCACTCTACGTAAAAACGGATAACTTGAAATTGTAGGTAAAAAGAAAAACACAAGCTAAAGTATTATGTGTCATACATAGTTGAAATCAGAAAAAAAAGTTACATTCAAAAATGCAAAAATCCAATATGGCGTCCATAAGGAAAACAAAAGTTGACAGTCGATTGTTGGCTATTTTACACGATATGAGAAAAACAATCGCATATTTAGATTCCCCATAAAAAAGTGTCTTAAAAATGTCTGAATTAAAAATTCGTAGCTTCACTTGTTTTCATTTTATCAGCGAAAAACAAAAATCGGGAATTTTGATTTTTTTCAGATATTTTCTAAATTAAACTTCGTAGGTCAAATTTCTTTTGAGATTATTGATCAGCATTAAAATACGCAACTTTGCCTCCATTTAACCGACTTCGTACCTCTTAAGCTAACCGAGATCCCCATGCTTAGCTTCGAAAGACGGACACCCTGTATACCAGTATTCTTATGTTTAAAACTTTCAAAATTGACACACCAATTTTCACATATATTATGTATTCGTAATTTTTTATTTGCATATGATGAATTGCTACATTTTACAATTTTATGAATTTTAATTGTTCATAAGAATTATTTCTAATATTTCAATAAATAGAATGGTGCAGTTATACTTAATTCGTGCATTTGTTTCCATGTACTGACAATGGTTTTTATTCCTTGTTCTTCAAATTTCTCATTACAGTACAAGCCGACCATGATACTCGTAACACCTGAAACGTAAAAGAAAATTTCCAATAGAAAACTTTAAAAAATGCTGATAATATCATATATCATTGTATAACCGATACTTAAAAAACCCTACTGTTAAAACTGTTGTAGATTTCATCTCAAATAATCCACCTGCTGTAAATACGACAAGTTGTTGAGATTTGTGAATTAATAGTGTCATTCGTTTCCCCAAAGCCGGGGAGTAGTTAGAATACCAATCAGAATTGTATATTGCATCACCTACTACCAAAGCCTAAAAAGATAGTAAAAACGTATTATTATGCAGAAATAATTTATCATTTCATAACACAAGCCGCGCATGGTTGCTTAGTCACTCCTGCAATTTCGAAACCATAGTATAGTTTATTTTTATTCGACTCATAATATTATTGATAGATTCGTATCTGATCTACAGCTATTTATTAAAACCTGGAGATTACTGCCCTGATTAATTTTAAACTTATAGGAAAGTGATGGGGGCATTTGCAACTAACACAAATCACTGAAGAAAGTGCTTATAAGTTTGAATCTTAATGATTATTATCATCTTACCTCATTGCTAACGAAATCTGCAGATATGCAGTAAAAGCTAAGTTGAAGTACATTAGTTATGAACATCACTGACTGCCGCATTAATACATTTGAGTCATTACTGAAAACAAAACAATTTACTTCGAAATTACAAACTGACAAACTTCGAGTGCATATTACTCTCACTAAATGATGACTAAAAGCGTAGATAGTCTTATGTCGGTATATACAAAATAAACTATGTACAAGTTAAAATATTTCCAACAAATAATCGTGAACTTTTCAACATTTTACTAAACAACATAAAAAATATAGGCATGAAAATCTGAAAATCTGAATATTTTACTTATTTCCAATGGTGGTCTAATTATTTAATTAAATGTCATATGAATCATAAAATGTGTCTTTAATTGATTAATAGTTAGATATTAGAGCGCAAAAATTCATTTAATGATTTCAACGAGAAATCGAAAACTAGATTATAATTTCTAAATGAAAGAAGGTAAAGAAAAGTCTATAAACAATTTATGTACTTTTGGCAGCAAATACTCTTTGAAAGTTTGTCAATCGATTTCAGATATACCCACCCTGTATCCATAAATTTTATCGTTAGTATTTTTTGTTTCTTCACAAACCGAAAAATTTAAAAAATAGTATCCTATATAATACCTATCCAGGAGTAGATATACTTCTGCACAGATCACAGGAGCAATAGTAACACATTGCGTAAGAAATACAAGTGAGTAACAATTTTGTATATCTCCCAAATATCTGGAAAATTGTAATAAAAGTTACATTGTTCAAATGCACGGCAATTTTTATAATTACCCTGAGAGAAAATTATGCTGTTCAATATATAACCTTAATTTGTCATAGTAACGTTTTTCATCATTCTTAGTAATTATTTTAGATACACTTAAGTCGGTCAAGCAATTACATAAAATTCTGAACTGTATCGCAGTTTGTATACAAGTTCCAAAGAACATACAATCAAATATAAAAACACCAATAGCTCCAGATATTAACGCAATTATTTGTGAAATTTGAGTAAAGTTGAATAAAAGCTCGGAGTTTTAAAGAGTCCAAATTCCAAATGGCAACTCGCCTTCTACTAATGAATACACTATCGCTGCAAGTGCGCAAAATATAGCAGCATACAAGAAAACTCTTTCCAGTTGCTTTTCCATATTTGCTATATTATCTAATTTGATTTTTATATCACCACGACATACGTCAGTTTTCCAAAATTGCTTCTTTTTTTCAAGTAATTTTGTAAACTGTTCTTGATTTTTAAACATTACCACAATTTTACCGAGCACCTGTAAAATTTCAGAAAATTGGAAAACAGGCAGTGAATACCTAAGGAAACTTACTTGTAAATAAGCAAAAGATGCTTCTAAGTTAGTGACAAATTGTAAAATGTCTCCATTTATGTTTAGAAACTGAACAAATCCTATACAGATGATAAATATTAACTGTGTTATATAGAAAAGTGGTAATACAACAGCTCTCGTAGTTCTTGTAGAAGAATAAAGCCCAAGTGCTTTGAGTATACGGAATGTATCGTCCCACGAACGACTAGTTTTTGCCATTATCAGTACCTAAATAACATTAAGTTGTAGAAAGTCTATGCGTTATCTGAAAAGTATTAAAAGTATTAACATGAGAGCCAAAAAAATGCAATTGCTCAATCCTTAAAAAGTTCAGTAATTTAGAGTAAATAATATTAAAGACAATAGGTAACATTTATTAAACAAATATTTAAACATTCCTGGAACTGCTGGGTAAAGTCAACATAACGTTACCGCCATAGCCTTTATGGCAGTCTTATGAAACAACAAAAGGGAACCAGTATAGACATGTGTACTTGTTTTGGGAAATAGCTCAAGTGTTAAAAATATTTAGGGTTAACAACAATTAATGGTTCTACTTATTTGTAGAAATTTTATCGGATAAGTCGACTTTATACAGATTTTAAAAACCCGTTTTATGTTATGTGCCTTTTTGCCAGTATGTATAAAACACGATTGGTAACTCCAATTGGGAATAAGTTGACTTATACCCTTTAAATTTATATTTACATTTATTATTAACAAATAAATTCTTTTGAACGATCTGTTGTTTGGAGGAAATGACAAAATTTGTATGTATGTACATATTCGTTACAACCGTTTTTTTATAAATACGGTTCCTGGTGCTTATTTTACCGCTACAAAACAGAACACTGTGTTGCTGTAAATTCTAAATTTCTATGCTATATTGCAAGTTATAGAATATCAACACATTAGTAAAAAGGTGTTGCAAATTACTCAACCTTTTGAAAATGGATGAAAATGGTATAGGCAATGAATAAGATGTCTCACATTCGGATCTAGGAAACAGTAGACCGAAAGAAGTTTGACCGATCGGAAAGTTGATCGAAAGGAAATTTGACTGAAGAAGATGTAACTGAATGGAAAGTTGAACGAAAATATATATATTTTTTTGGTGCAAACAACCTGCAAAATTATTTTGTACATAGAACTCATTACCGAATATAACTTAATCGTAAACAAATTGCCTTGAGTTGATTGTAAACTAAGATAATTAAGATGCAAGTTTAACAAAGAAATGATTTTGGTATGTTTTACTTTATTACAAAGAAAATAATTGCGGACAACCGTAGGTGGGGGCTAAAATAAACCTTATATTATTACTTCACCGATAAAGCAAAAAGACAGAAAAAGATATTTTCGGCCAACTTTCTATTCGGTTAAATGTTTTTCGATCAACTTACCGGTAGCGATCGCTAATGACAATCCCGACGGTGGTACAGTTGCAGAATAATTTCTTCAGAAAAGATCTACATGAATGTAAAATGCATTTTTTGATAAAGAGTTAAAAGATTTTGTAAATTTGCGGAAGACTAACAGATGAAGCATATTCTTTCATACGGAAGAACGCGATTGTTCTACCCGTTGGAACGAAATCAACTTAAACACTTTACAACTAATGGATTGTTATAAACATAGTTAAAATTCGATGGTTTACCAAACATCACAAAGAATCGGTGGTAGTCGCAGAGTTTATCGTAAAATAGTTATAAACGTTTTTTTTCTCAAAATTAAATAATTTAATGGTGTAATACAGTAAGCCTACGTTGTATGTGAAGAATTTTTAGAAATAGTACTTTCCTTCGATTTAAAAATATTTTTTTACTATACCTGCTCACTAGTATTAAACCAACCAACTCGAGCACGTTACAAATACAAACTGAACCACGACAGGTAATATTTGTAAGTCTTTGAATAATACAAACTAAACTTTCCTTGGTATGAAATTATTTAAGACTCTATAATTTCGAAAGTTCTTGGATATTATCATCGTTTCAAACTATAATCAATTTTTTTCTTATTTTTTAAGTTTTAAAATTCATAGGCTACTTTAGATGTTTCTATTTTGGTAATTTGGAATTAAATTATGATGTGAAAATATATAGTGTAGCTAAATGTAATTAATTTTGAATTAAGGGATTAATAGTGTTCGTAAAAGTCGATCGCAAACATAATAATTTGTAATTTTTTTTAAGTCTAGTAATTAGACCAAACGTCAACTGTATTTTAAAACCATTTATTCATAGCCTTAATTTTTCTGTTTTTTAATATATGTGTTTTTTTCTCTTTATCTTTCCTAATAACATTGACTGCTTCTTACCATTAACTAATATATTATAATATATATCAGCCGTTTCCATTTTTTAGTTAAAGTTTACTTTAACTTCCAAATTTTAAATTATGAAATCAATCTAATCTAATGGTATTGATTTCTTTTCTTAAAATTTTTTTTGTACATAACTTTATTTACAAAAAGTACTCCGTATAATAAGATTTACAAATGACTCAAGTACTCGTAGATACAACCACCTTTGCCATCAACCAAGATTTCTACACCTTCATTAATGAAAACTACAGATTCAGATATGTAAATATTTTCAAAAATCTGTATGAATTTAGCTTTAAATTTGTAAAGATTAGTGAACGTATACAATTTTTAACCAAACGTAAATCAAATCATTTTTAATCCCAAAATTTTTACAAAAAACTATAATCACAATTATTTTAGAAATTCTCAAAACAATTTGAAATTTCAAACCCAATCTTTAAAATTCACTGTACAATCTTTGTCCTTAATCATAAATAACACTTATTCATACAGAAACTATCTTAAACAAAAAATCAATAATTATAAAAACATTTTAGAAAAAAATATGCTTTTAAACCTAATCTCTCTTTTTATTTTTGTCACCACAAGAAAAATCAATAAACTTAAACAAAATTTGAATTACACACTCATTAGAAAATTCCCACCGAAATATTTATAATTAATATAGAAAATAGCCTATAATTTCTCGACAATAATGCACAAAAAATAACTTAAGATCCACAATTTGTAATATTCTATCCAATTATACTAAAAAAAATAAAGTACCACTTTTACAAATTAATTTTTCCGTTTTAGAACCTTTCAAATGTTTTATAAAAGCTAACAAAGATCTCATTATTACAAATGCTAACAAAACCCAAAAAACAGTCATTATGACTTCTCAAGATTACACTTCTAAAATTCACAATGTATTAAATGATCCCAATACTTACAAACCTGAAACCAAAGACCCGACTAACAAATTTCAAACTACTAATAATAAAATTATAAAACACTGGCTAAATAATAATTACATAGATGAAAATACATACAAAGAACTAATAAAGTAATAACTCACAATAGTACCTCCCCTAAAATATACGGCCTACCAAAACTTTTAAAAATTATCCTCTCCGATCCATTATTATAAAATAAAATAATAATAAAATAATAATAGAATTAAATAAAATTTCTCAATATTTATCCAATATTTTAATAAATATAACAATAGGAAAATTAATACGACAGTACAATAGATTCTTGGTCACTCAAACAATTTCTAAATAACATTTCGCTCTAACCCAATCAAACTTTTTTCTCTTTAGATGTCGTTTCCTTATATACCAATATTGATCTTGCTCTTCAAGCTATAAAAAATAATTGGTCAAAAATTAAAAATTGCAAGATCAATGCCATCACTTTTTTCTTAACTTCTACATATTTGTCATACAAAAATCAAATTTTTTACAAATTTATGGTGTCCCTATTAGGTGACCTACTTTCACCACTATTGCTGAAGTTGCACTTTGTGATATGGAAACGTCAATCCTCAAAGACAAACCAATTTGTCAGCTTTTATAAAAAAATATGTTGACGATGTTGTTATCTGCTCAAACTCTATTAATATAATTCAGATTTTTGACTCTTTTAACAATTATTGTCATTCTATAGACTTCAGTTTATTCTTGAACTGGAGAAAGGTAATTCCATAAACTCTTGATTTAACTTTAATTAGAAACCCCTCAGGCGTAATTATCACTAATTGGTACAGAAAAAAAATTAAAACTTCACGTTATATAAATTTTCACTCTTACACATCCACTAAATACAAGATCAGGATTATACGTACGTATAACATCACTTGTTGACAGAGCCATAATCCTTGCTGACAAAATATTTCATTCCAATAATAATTTAAAGACATCACTCAAATTTTAATCAACAATATTAATAATAATTAGCCAATTTGTTACTCTACAGTTCCCCTTTCATATTATTCCACATTATACCACATTTTTTCCATTTTATTACCATTATGCATTGTTCCATTCCAAATCCATAAATAATCTTTCCATTTCATCCAATATAATTATTATCCAAAAATTACTTCTTTTTTTACTCCTTTTGAAAAAAACCTCTGTGTATATTTTTTAATTCTTCTTCTCCTCGTTATTATTTCGCCTCTCCTCTTCTTCTCATCTCCTTGGCAATATTCCAAAATAAAAGTTCCATGGCAATATTAAAATTTAAAGTATTCATAAATGTTTTAATTACTAATTTCTTTATCTTTCTTTTATCTAGCTAAGCATTTTCTTTTTTATGTAATATCCCTCTGGTATTTTATATTTTTCCCAAATTAATTTAATACCTACCCCCAATAAATGAAAATTCATTATTTTTATTATATTTTTCTTTTAATTAAATAAACAAAACAAAGTATATTTATTTTAACAAATTCTTTATCACATAAAACACTACAATATATTCCAATACACGTTATAATTTTATGAATTTATTGTGATATATCTATTTCTAAATACTACGCTAAACATGCAATTGTGTAGTTGCTTTTATTGTGTGGGCATTCTGTAGTTTTCATATTATGTAGGTAGATACAGTGTACTCTCTCTTAGCGGACACTCCTCATAAGCGGACACCTCTATTAAGCGGACACTTTTTTGGGAACCGGCAAAAAGATAGGGCTTTGCTAATAAAATTTTCCCTCTTAAGCGGACTCCCTATTAACCGGACACGGACACCGAATCTTGTGGTTGAACGTCTCGTGAACCTCTCTTGTGCGGACAATCTGGCCGTGTAATGTGTAAAATGATGCATCAAACCGCAGACAGTAATGTTGATTTTGAGACATATGTAAGGATAGATGAAAATTGTATGTACTGTAACGTCCCGTGCGTCTCGACGATACTCTCTTGAGTAAATTTGGCCAATGATCGTCTTCGCCTTACGTGGTGGTCGTCTAGTAGTAACGGTAATTAGGTTCGGGATCTAGAGTACTGACCTTAATCAAAAATAAAACACAAACAGAGGATTAATTTATTTATTGTCCTCAAAAAAAAAGGTTGCAGGCGATGTAAACAAATACCCCGGTATTCACCTTAATGGCTAGGGGAAACTGCAAAAACCCTAGCCAGGGTATGAAAACAGTTATTATATATATATTCTAGTTATAAGGTATTATTGGTAGTAATTATTAGCTGTAGCTGTTAGGCTAAAGCTCGATGGTGCTTGCCGTGCGGCTAAAGCTTGTGGTGATAGCCTGAGGCTAATTAATAATAATTGGTAGTAATTAGTAGCTGTAGCTGTTAGGCCAAAGCTCGATGATGCTTGCCGTGCGGCTAAAGCTCGTAGTGATAGCCTGAGGCTAATAGTTAATGATCCTGAAAAAGAAAATAATAATCGGTAGAGACCACGCTCCAGGAAATGGTAACAGGGAAATCAGCAGCCGAGGAAAACCTGCAGCGCTTGGAAAAGGAAAAGTCAGCAGCCGAGGAAAACCTGCAGCGCTTGGAAAAGGAAAAGTCAGCAGCCGAGGAAAACCTACAGCGCTTGGAGAAGGAAAGTCAGCTGCCGAGGAAAACCTGCAGCGCTTGGAGAAGGAAAGTCAGCAGCCGAGGAAAACCTGCAGCGCTTGGAGAAGGAAAGTCAGCAGCCGAGGAAAACCTGCAGCGCTTGGAGAAGGAAAGTCAGCAGCCGAGGAAAACCTACAGCGCTTGGAGAAGGAAAGTCAGCAGCCGAGGAAAACCTGCAGCGCTTGGAAAAGGAAAGTCAGCAGCCGAGGAAAACCTACAGCGCTTGGAGAAGGAACGTCAGCAGCCGAGGAAAACCTGCAGCGCTTGGAGAAGGAAAGTCAGCAGCCGAGGAAAACCTGCAGCGCTTGGAGAAGGAAAGTCAGCAGCCGAGGAAAACCTGCAGCGCTTGGAGAAGGAAAGTCAGCAGCCGAGGAAAACCTGCAGCGCTTGGAGAAGGAAAGTCAGCAGCCGAGGAAAACCTGCAGCGCTTGGAAAAGGAAAGTCAGCAGCCGAGGAAAACCTACAGCGCTTGGAGAAGGAAAGTCAGCAGCCGAGGAAAACCTGCAGCGCTTGGAGAAGGAAAGTCAGCAGCCGAGGAAAACCTGCAGCGCTTGGAGAAGGAAAGTCAGCAGCCGAGGAAAACCTGCAGCGCTTGGAAAAGGAAAGTCAGCAGCCGAGGAAAACCTACAGCGCTTGGAGAAGGAAAGTCAGCAGCCGAGGAAAACCTACAGCGCTTGGAGAAGGAAAGTCAGCAGCCGAGGAAAACCTGCAGCGCTTGGAGAAGGAGAGTCAGCAGCCGAGGAAAACCTACAGCGCTAGGAAAAGGATATTCAGCAGCCGAGGAACACCTACAGCGCTTATAGAACATTGGTTATTTAGATGTTGCTTCGAGACTGTTAGATCAAGAATATCCTATCATTCAAAATTGTTTTGCTTATATAGTCCAAACTTGGATACAGCGGGGGTGAAATTTCGCTGCACGTGGGAGCCGAACGCCGGATTCTCAAAAATTCCCACGAGTGACCTAAATTTTGTAATAATTTCTGAGTATTGGAAACAATGAGAGCAGACACATTTAATTTGCATTCCCACGTTTGTGTGCCAAATGTTTCCCTGGGAAACCTATTTTCGACCCCCAAGTCGGCGTTTAGCAAAGGAGCATTTATTGCGACATCATAAACTTTATTTGTCGTTTACCCCGACAGAGCTGGTAATCCCAATTTCCGTTACAAGACGTTTACCTGATGTCTCGGTACTGGCGTCAACACGGCGGCGGTGGTCAAGCTTTATTCAAATTATTACAAATTACAGAATCAGTTCTTTTAATGAATAAAAACCCTGCATTTACTTTAAGGAGTGAAAGGTAAATTCTTAAGCTATTGCATACTTATAGAAACAATACATTCGATACCTGTACCATGTAATAAGAAAGCTTTATTCAAAATAACAAAACACACACCAAAAATAAATGCATACGTAAAATCCGGGGCTCTACAATCTCCCCCTTTATGAATAGAAAGAAAAAAATTTAATAATAATGTTTGTTTTTATAGCTGTTCATAAATTAACACTCGCGACACTTTGCTTATGCTCACCCACTACACTATTTGTTGGGCTCTAATGCGTTGCTGGCCGTGCGTGCGTCGCGATTTCTGCCCCCGGCGACTTCGTTGATGTTTGGACGGACGCTGAAGAGGCGGTTTCTGGGAAATCACTGACGACCCCGTCTCAGGTGGGCTGTTAGATACTGCTGCCGAAACGCGACCACGTTTTGCTGGCGGTGGACGCCCCTCTGCTCGTGCTGGCACCACAACCTCCGGAGTCGGGAGCGGCGAGGTGGCGGCGGCGGGCCTCTCTGGTCGCACTTGAGCCGCAACCTCCGGACTCCGGAGAGGCGAGTTGGCAGCGACGGGTTTCTCTAGTAGCGCTTCTGGGGCCACCACAGCCGGACTCTGGAGAGGCGGGTTAGCGGCGGCGGCGATCCGTTTCAACCGGTTCGCGTCGGCTAGGCGGGCACTTAATGAAAACGGCGTCGGAGGGCGGTTGGAAAAATCCTCGTCCCAGGGGGAGACTTCTAAGTCAATATATTCTTCCAGTCCTAGGAGGCTGATATCAGGACTGGCCGATACGGGGGCGGCCGGTTGTGGCACCTTCTCGGGTTCTTTACTCGGTTGGAACTCACATAGCACTGATTTATGCGGTCGCGGTTCACGACCCCTAGCTAACCGGCATTTTGGTATTTCGGAATAGTCCTTGATAACACTCAGCGGGGTGGCCTTCGCTGTTCCATAATTTCCCTTGCTCAAGCGGGGATCTTTCTTGATGTTGCGGCCCATGTTGCACGGAGACTGAACCGGTAAAGGTTGTCCGGCTCGGAAGGGTTTGTTACCTGCCCGCGCAGCCCTTACTTCTGCAACGACGTTCATGGCCATGGGCGTCTCGTGTGGGGGTTGAGTTCGGTATGGTTTTAGGTTTGTTAAATTGTAGGTGCCTTTAAGGGTCTCCGTGGTTGGATCCGCGATGGTATATGCGTTATTCTGTGGACGTCGAATCACCTTATAGGGGCCTTCATATAACAAACACAATTTGGGGGAAATTCGTTGGTCTGCGTTTGCTACAGGGTTTGTTTTAAGTAAAACCAGATCACCAATGGAAAAGCTGGTTTCAGTAGTATGTTTATCAAACTGTTTCTTTCTCAATTCTCCATTCAATCTTAAATTTCGCCGGACCTTCTGCGAAATCTCCTCTAAAGAGGGCTGAGGGGTGTTTAAATATTCCTTTAGGAATTTGGTTAATTGCATGTTGGGTTTTTCGCCAAACACTACTTCGTGCGGGGAATACCCGGTACTGAGGTGAGGAGTTGCATTAAAGCACACCTCAATATCTTGAAGGTGTAAGGCCCAAGTCGTGTGACGTTGATGACAGTAGGTCCTCAGAATGCGCCCCAACTCACGCATAACCCTTTCGGAGGGGTTTGACTGCGGGTGGCGAATGGAAGAGTGAATCGTCCGGATCCCTGCCTCTTGTAACTTTTGATACCACAGCCGGGAGGTAAATTGTGATCCATGGTCACTGAGGATGGTTTTAGGTTGTATATTCGTAGCGAAATCTTCTAAAATGCGAGCTACAGCAGTTCTCGCGTTTGCCTTCTTTAGGGCATATAGGCGGACATACTTCGAAAAGATATCGAGGACTACCAGGACATACATGACTCCTCCTCTAGAGGGAGGAAGTGGACCATAAAAATCAACGGCTACGAGTTGCCCTACTTCATCAGCCAAGATTGGATGCATTGGACCTCTGTTGACCTGGTTACTGGGCTTCGCCTTCTGACATACATCACAAGCGGAAATGATCTGCCGTATGTTTCGATTCATCCCCTTCCAATAAAAATGCTTCTTGATTATGCTCTGAATTTTAGCAGGACCAAAATGCCCAAATTCGAGATGGTGCTGTTTCACTATTTCTTCAACCAAGCCTTGAGGAACGACTACCCGGGGATTCGGATGGCTGGCGTCTTCATAGACAAGGATACCCTTGTGGAGGGTGTAATTGGGGAGCACCCTAGCTATTGGTTGTGGGAGTACCCTGGCAGGAGCCCTCTTAGCTATTAGGATTTGCTGTAGGAACTCATCTTGTTCCAGTAAGTGTGGGAGGTTTTGTAGTCGTCTTCGTAGTTGGGGAAAACTGGTAACAGCAAAGGCGGCTATCACGGGGTCTTCGTAGCGGTAAGGACCCGCCATTCCCCCATCGGCGGGGTAGCGGGAAAGTACGTCAGCGGCGATGTTATCTTTTCCTCTTATTAATTGAATTTCGTAGTCGTATTGTTCTAAGGTTAAGACCCATCGAGTTAAGCGTTCGCTTAACAGCTTACACTGATTCAGGAATTTCAGAGCTTGATGGTCGGTGCGAATAATTAACCGGGTACCCTGTACAAACGTTCTGAATTTATTTAACGCGAAGATGACGGCTAATAATTCCTTCTCGGTGACGGTATAATTCAGCTCAGCCCCAGTAAGCGACCGGCTTGCAAATGCTACTACGCCCTTTTGGCCATTTGTTTCTAGCTGGTACAGTTCGGCCCCTAATCCGTAAGCGGAGCTGTCAGTGTGTAGATAAAAAGGTTTCCCAGGACGGGGGTGAATCAGCATTACAGTGTTTAGGAAAAGTTGTTTAATTTTCTCAAAAGCCCTTTGTTCCTCGCTCCCCCATTTCCACTTAACCTCTTTCTTGAGTAGGGCTGTCAAAGCTCGCGTGCTCTCACTATACCTATCGGAAAATCGGCGGTAGTAATTACATAGACCCAAAAAAGCTCGTAGCTGTTTTTGCTTTGTCGGTGCCGGAAACTGTTGAATGGCTTCTATTTTCTCTAAGTCTGGTTTAATCCCTTCCGCACTTAAAATATGCCCCAAAAACTTGGTTTCTTGTTGTATAAAGGAAGATTTGGTTAGGTTGATAGTGAATTGGGCCATTTTCAGTCGTTCCAGCACGTTGCGTAGGTGTTGTAAATGGTCCTCGAATGTTGGGGAGGCGATTAACAGGTCATCGATATAATTTACAGTGTAACCTCGGACTTCCGGCCCCAGGATAAGGTCCATGCAACGGGAGAAGCTAGCAACAGCCGTTTTAAGCCCGAAGGGTAACACTTGGAAGGTATAACTCCTACCATTATATAAAAACGCGGTGTACTGGCGGCTGTCGGGATGTAAAGGGATTTGCCAATAGGAAGAACGAAGGTCTAGCGAGGTCATGTACTTCACGTTATGAAATCTTTGCAAGAGTTCTTCAGCGGCAGGGGGACCTTCACAGTCGGAAACCATATTAGCGTTCAAATACCTAGCATCCAAGCAAATCCTCACGCTATCATCCTTTTTTCTAACCACTGTTAGTGGACTGGAGTAGGGGGACGCCTCGCGCTTAATGACCCCCAACCGTAGCATCTCCTTAATGGTATCTTCGACTGCTGGGCGTAAACGAAATGGTACCGGGTAGGAACGCCGAACAAACGGGGTTTCGTCCTTCATCAGGATTTTATGTTGGTAAAGGTGCGTGAGCCCAGGCGTCGAGGAGAAACTGGGTTGGTATTCCATGAGGAGGTCCAGCAACTGGTCCTGTTGGTCGGTTGTTAATAGGGTCGCGGCTACCTTAGCTCTCAAAGCTTCTTCAGGTTCTTGGCTTAGGGCTAGGCAATAACTATTATCTTTACGAGGCAGGGGTGTACAGGGCGGACTTGGCTTGGCCAGATTTTTAAATGGAACGGTCAAACTGCGGGGGCCTTCGGTTAATTGCAAGCATTGTTGTTCATAATTGATGATCGCATCATGCTGCTTCAACCAATCGGATCCCAAAATGATTGGCTTGATGAGGTTACCCACGATCAGGGCTCGTACATAAAATTTACACCCCTGGATGATCAAGGGAATTAATGCTTGAGTTTTGATTCTGGCACTTCTCTGCCCTACTGCACCCCGCAAATGCACTGCTGGTACTGGTAATGCTTCTGGGGAAAAACCTCCAGCTAGAATCTCGTTCCATATGGTTTCACAGATGCAAGTAACTTCGCTACCCGTATCAAGTAACGCCAGGATGGATTTATGGGGAGCTTTAACGATAATTTCTGGCAGAATTCCCATGGATTGGTTGTCATCCTTGGAGGGTTTGTAATTAAGTGAGGAGATCTGTTTCGGACATACCGAGTTGGTTGATTTGTCTGTATTGTGGGTTGGATCCTCTGCTTCCATGGCGCTTTGGGCACGGACAAATTTAATGGGCCGCTGGGTGGTATCAGGAGTCGGGGCATCATGTGAACAACCAAATCCACGACGGTTGGTCTGCCCTTTTACTATAATGGGTTGTTTAATCCCCTGTCCGGTTTTTCCCAATCCTTGACCTGGATGCCAGCCCATTTGGGCTACGAGCAGAGCGCCCTGGTGATAGACGGAGAAGGAGTTTTCATCGTTGGGACTGTTTATTGGACCTTGAAGGAGGTGGCAATGGGAGGTGGTTAGGCCCGGTGTCCCCTCCCCCATTCGTTTCCCGGTCTGGTTGGAGCATTAGGTGGGTTTCGTAGCGGGGGTTTGTTCTGGATCTCTCTTGGGGTCGGTTCCGGAAAGGGTCGGGAGTAAGGTTTTTGGGCGTGTTTGGGCCATCGTGGGGCGTCCATGGGTACAGCTCGATCTGGGTTCTTTGGGGGGACCGTTCTTTTAAGCTCTCTTGGGACGGAATCTTGACGATGCAGGAACTCGGCGGCCTCGGTCAGACCTCTATTTTCTTTTAGTTGCCAAAGAGACTGGATATGCCGGGGAAAATGGCGCATGATGTCGGATAATAAGGCGGCTTCTGGAATCGGAGGGGACAATAGCTTTGCTCGGCTAATGTAAAATGAAAAGTGTTCCAGCAGGGTTTGGGATCCTTCTGGGTTCCAACGTTCGGTACTTAAATGGTACTTGAGCTGCTGTTGCTCCAGCTCGGACCAATACGTGCGTAGAAAATCTCGTTGGAAATCATGGAAGGTGTGCCATTGGTCTTGATAGATTGCCTTCCAATGACTGGCGGGTCCCTTCAGGCACTCAATGGCTATTTCCAGTTCTTGGGACGAGTCGAGGTTCAAGCGTTTGCAAAACGTTTTAAGCTTAGAAAGAAAATCAACGGGGTTGCGGTCTCCATTTCCACTGAAGGAGGGTTTTTCAGGCATAGTGGCCATGAGAATGGATCTTTCCCAGGGTAAGCAGGAAGCGGGGGAAATTCGGTCTACCGAAGTACTGCTGGACTCCCCCAGATGCGAGTTATTAGGCTCACGGAGGTTACTAACAGTCGGTGGTTGGGTAGGAGAATTTGGGGCCTGCCGGTGGGAATAATTTTCGGATGTCGTGGCGGGAAGGTCAGCAACTGAAGTCCTTGGGGTGGACACGACGCTGGCTACCTTCTTAAAACTGGTCAGGATACCATCCAAGAATTGTTTTAAACTGTCGTGGCGTTCCTTTTCTAACATTTGCTGGGTATGAGACCACCTATCAAACCATTCCGGTAGCTCGCCCTCATACTCTTCATTAGGGATGTTGGGAGCCCCTGGAGACATCTCCCTCAGCTGGGAGTCGTCCATTTCTAATTAAGTTCAGTTTATAACTCTAGATCCTGGTCACGGCACCAATTGTAACGTCCCGTGCGTCTCGACGATACTCTCTTGAGTAAATTTGGCCAATGATCGTCTTCGCCTTACGTGGTGGTCGTCTAGTAGTAACGGTAATTAGGTTCGGGATCTAGAGTACTGACCTTAATCAAAAATAAAACACAAACAGAGGATTAATTTATTTATTGTCCTCAAAAAAAAAGGTTGCAGGCGATGTAAACAAATACCCCGGTATTCACCTTAATGGCTAGGGGAAACTGCAAAAACCCTAGCCAGGGTATGAAAACAGTTATTATATATATATTCTAGTTATAAGGTATTATTGGTAGTAATTATTAGCTGTAGCTGTTAGGCTAAAGCTCGATGGTGCTTGCCGTGCGGCTAAAGCTTGTGGTGATAGCCTGAGGCTAATTAATAATAATTGGTAGTAATTAGTAGCTGTAGCTGTTAGGCCAAAGCTCGATGATGCTTGCCGTGCGGCTAAAGCTCGTAGTGATAGCCTGAGGCTAATAGTTAATGATCCTGAAAAAGAAAATAATAATCGGTAGAGACCACGCTCCAGGAAATGGTAACAGGGAAATCAGCAGCCGAGGAAAACCTGCAGCGCTTGGAAAAGGAAAAGTCAGCAGCCGAGGAAAACCTGCAGCGCTTGGAAAAGGAAAAGTCAGCAGCCGAGGAAAACCTACAGCGCTTGGAGAAGGAAAGTCAGCTGCCGAGGAAAACCTGCAGCGCTTGGAGAAGGAAAGTCAGCAGCCGAGGAAAACCTGCAGCGCTTGGAGAAGGAAAGTCAGCAGCCGAGGAAAACCTGCAGCGCTTGGAGAAGGAAAGTCAGCAGCCGAGGAAAACCTACAGCGCTTGGAGAAGGAAAGTCAGCAGCCGAGGAAAACCTGCAGCGCTTGGAAAAGGAAAGTCAGCAGCCGAGGAAAACCTACAGCGCTTGGAGAAGGAACGTCAGCAGCCGAGGAAAACCTGCAGCGCTTGGAGAAGGAAAGTCAGCAGCCGAGGAAAACCTGCAGCGCTTGGAGAAGGAAAGTCAGCAGCCGAGGAAAACCTGCAGCGCTTGGAGAAGGAAAGTCAGCAGCCGAGGAAAACCTGCAGCGCTTGGAGAAGGAAAGTCAGCAGCCGAGGAAAACCTGCAGCGCTTGGAAAAGGAAAGTCAGCAGCCGAGGAAAACCTACAGCGCTTGGAGAAGGAAAGTCAGCAGCCGAGGAAAACCTGCAGCGCTTGGAGAAGGAAAGTCAGCAGCCGAGGAAAACCTGCAGCGCTTGGAGAAGGAAAGTCAGCAGCCGAGGAAAACCTGCAGCGCTTGGAAAAGGAAAGTCAGCAGCCGAGGAAAACCTACAGCGCTTGGAGAAGGAAAGTCAGCAGCCGAGGAAAACCTACAGCGCTTGGAGAAGGAAAGTCAGCAGCCGAGGAAAACCTGCAGCGCTTGGAGAAGGAGAGTCAGCAGCCGAGGAAAACCTACAGCGCTAGGAAAAGGATATTCAGCAGCCGAGGAACACCTACAGCGCTTATAGAACATTGGTTATTTAGATGTTGCTTCGAGACTGTTAGATCAAGAATATCCTATCATTCAAAATTGTTTTGCTTATATAGTCCAAACTTGGATACAGCGGGGGTGAAATTTCGCTGCACGTGGGAGCCGAACGCCGGATTCTCAAAAATTCCCACGAGTGACCTAAATTTTGTAATAATTTCTGAGTATTGGAAACAATGAGAGCAGACACATTTAATTTGCATTCCCACGTTTGTGTGCCAAATGTTTCCCTGGGAAACCTATTTTCGACCCCCAAGTCGGCGTTTAGCAAAGGAGCCTTTATTGCGACATCATAAACTTTATTTGTCGTTTACCCCGACAGAGCTGGTAATCCCAATTTCCGTTACAAGACGTTTACCTGATGTCTCGGTACTGGCGTCAACACGGCGGCGGTGGTCAAGCTTTATTCAAATTATTACAAATTACAGAATCAGTTCTTTTAATGAATAAAAACCCTGCATTTACTTTAAGGAGTGAAAGGTAAATTCTTAAGCTATTGCATACTTATAGAAACAATACATTCGATACCTGTACCATGTAATAAGAAAGCTTTATTCAAAATAACAAAACACACACCAAAAATAAATGCATACGTAAAATCCGGGGCTCTACAGTACGAAGATGAAAGCCTTGATAGTAGTATTAATTTAGAAATTGTTGAATCACAGCAAGAAGAATCCAACAGTGATAATAATGTAGCACTAATAGAACGCGAAAACTCTGATAATTGTATCAAAACAAATAAAGAAGTTCTGTTGCACTATGCACTATGTCCCGCGGTCCTATTTTGCCGACCACCTACATTTGGCAGACATAACCATACCAGCTCATAAAAAAAATTTCAGCTTGATAGAAATTAGACTTAAAATATACCGCTAGCTCCTGGACTATTAGGATGAAAAAGTTAATTTTATATTGGACATTTACAGCACATAAATAATTTACTTTGTACCTGATCTCTTTATTAAGGGAACTTACTCATGCACGTTACAAATTCAAACTACTCCACGTAATATCTGTATAGGTAAGTGTCTGAACAAAAAAAGTACCTAAAACTTTTCAAGAAGAATATTGAAAACAGTATTATTGTCTTTAAATTGTTCCTGAAAAAAACACATCTTTATTTGGTTTTCCTTTTGTTATGCACATTTACATTAAAGGTATCGTTATGCGTCAAGGTTGAGATTATGATATAACATGTTCCAAATAATCAATTTCGTATTGATTTCTAATTATCTATACTTCAGAGACTAGCACACAGAAAAACCTTATCCCTATGCCTATGCCCTAATTTTGATTTGAAGTGTACCTAAAGATACTGGAAGCCTTAACTTCATACTTCAAAGACGCGAGTTTTCCCCATTCAAGACAAGTTCAAAAGAATCACATTCTTCTATAGACAAGACATACTCGTTACTTGCTCAAAATGGTTGATCTAAGGTGTAGAGGAGTAAATCTCAAAATTACCCTGGCCATACGCATATGAGTACACTCGATGCAAGTGTAGAATAATTAATCAGGACAGATACGTTGGACTTGGAGGGCACATAAGCAAAAAATATAAATTAGAAATCGATGTAGGTATTAAAACACATTCCGTAAGAAATGCAAGGGAGTAATAATTTTGTAAATCCGTCAAAAATCTAGAAAATTCTGTAAAACTTTAATTATTCTAACTATTATTATTTTAGTTACCCCAATAAAAAATTATGATGCTGAATATACAATTTCAGTTTGTTATAGTAGTCTTTGTTATCTTTCTTACAAATTATTGGAGACAGACTTAAGTCATTCAAGCAATTATATAAAATTTTGAATTGTATTATAGTTTGAACGCAAGTACCAAAAAATATGCAATCAAATACACAGATACCAATACCCGCCGATGGTAGCACAATTATTTGTAAGATTTGAGTGCACTTCAATAAAACCTTGTACTCTTTAAAAGTCCAAATTCCAACTGGCAGTTGGTTTTCTAGAAATGAATACAGTATCAGTGCAAATATACTAAGTAGGATAGAAATGAGGAAAACTTTTTGAATTTGTGTTGCAATATTTTCCATATTATCTAATTTTATTTTTATACGATCACGACATATGTCAGTTTTCCAAAATTGTTTCTTTTTTTGAAGTAGTCTTGTAAACTGGTTTTGATTTTTGAATAGTATTGTAATTTTTCCAAGCATCTATAAAATTTACAGGATGAAATAAAAACAAAAAAATATTAATTAACAAGCTCACTTGTGCAAAACCACCAAATGATAGTAGGTTAGAGACAAGTAGGAATATGTCTCCATTTATCTTTGTAAACTGAAGTGCTGCTACATAAAGTAAGAATATCAACAGTGTTAAGTTGAAAAGAAATAATACAACGTTTATCTTAGTTCTTCTAGGGGAATACAGTCCCAGCATTTTCAGTATAAGGACTGTTGTCTCATTCCAACTGCTACCACTTTTTTCCATTATTAATTAAAACCCTTCACACGGTAGCTGAAGAGATTACATAATTAAGGATTTCTTGCTTACTTTAAAAATATATTTAAAGTGGGTTTATCCAATATTAAACATTTACAACACACACAAATTTAATTATTAGTTTATTAGTTCCAAAAATTTTATTATTGAATATCACTGTTTGGCGTCCATCTATTTTTACTACTTTTGATTAAGAACGTCGCCAGGGAATAATAATTTTAGGCCCGTCTAGCAATTCCGCCGGATCCCAAAACCGCTGAACAATACAAGATTCAAGATTGATGTGCAAATATTTTTAAGCACCAAGTTATAGTGAAAGAAAATCTGTTTTATTTAACAAATTACGCAATTATTTTAGGAAAATAATGCCGTTTTTATAAATAGCATACGTTTGAAAATGAAAATGTGCAAAGAAATAAAAAGAGCTTTTCTGCAACATTGAGATATTAAAAATAAATCTTGTTACCTGTTCAGTATATTAAACGAACTTACTCATGCACATACAAATTTAGACTAAACCACGTCAGATAATATTTTTAAGGGTCTGAATAATAAAAACTGAAACTTTTCTAGATATTGAATTTTTTAAGACTATAATTTCTTAACTTCTTCTATTATCTTTTCAAGCAATTATGAAAGTATGTTCTTAATTTCTAAAGTTTCGGTATTCATATTATCTACGTGAAAAACAGGGTCAGTCCTTCCCATTTTTTTCTTCAGAATAAATTTATGATCTGAAATACTATCGATTGGAAATTTAAATTAAGATAAAATTACGGCAGTTGTCTGTAAGTATCATATAGTTGATAAAACATGCTGGTAATCCTAACAACACTCCTTCGTTTCTAACAAAAGTACATTCGAATATATTTTTCACATGAACTACGGGCACACACCAACTGGCACTGGCAGGGTTACTAGGAGTAGAGAGAGATCATTTTGCGTTGAGTTCATACCTTGCGGCCGAGGCACTCTCGTCGAGGCTGTGCAGAATGAACGAAACACTAAAGGCCGATTCTCACTATGCGTGCCAGGCCCGGGCTCGGCAAACGCTCGGCTTGGGCCATGCCAAATTTTTTTTCAGAGAAAGCACGCGGGCTTGGCTCGGACCGGGCCCGGCCAGTGTGAATACACATCGTTAAAACGCATAAGAGTAATGAAAAAGAAATCTTGCCTGGACCGTGCCGAGCGCTTGCCGATCCCGGGCCTGGCACACAAGTGAGAATCGGCCTTAAATGAACGTTCTACTTCCAGTGATATATACTTTTTTTTCTTCAAGCGTAATGTAATATTCTTATTGTACTATAGAAGGGAGTCATTGTGCTACTAGTAAACCAATATGTTAAATAATTGTACTGGTAACATAATGTGTGTTCGTATCCACGGCAACGGTTGTATTATAGTACAATAGGGATAATACAATACGCTTGAAAAAAAATTATTTTATCTTTAATTGCCGATGTGTTTTTGATACATCTATGATTTTTGCTTAGCTAAGGTACGAAAAACTGCCCGGTTCGAATCAGGCTGCTCTGAGAGCAAGGTGGAAATGATTCATTATGTTATCCCACAGACTTTACTTTGATTTCTCAGAATTGTAAAAATGTCCTTGATGATTTGATGTAGAAAAAGTCTCCCTCACGTGTCTATCGCTCAGTGTAGAACACTGGTTTCGTAAACCAGGGGTCATGAGTTCAATGAAGGCAACCTAAATATTTTGTTTTACAATACAGCTCAAATATTGTGACATCGTAATATTTCGTCCTTATTTTGTTTGGTCAGTAATTGCAATATAATATGTTCTAACATTATTTATTTTCTTATTCCCTACAGTACAGCGACTCGAAATTAGAAATACTTGAATACCTACTTATACTAAAAATTGAACTACAAACGGTCCTTATTTGATATATAATGGGACATATTTTCCTTGTCACAAAAAACATTTAAGAGATAAATAAACTCTTATAATCCACATAAATTCAGAGAATAGGAAATACGTTTTAACTTTTAATTCCCTGCATGTGCAACATCATGTTGGTTGTTTTGTTATAAACTTTTCTTTTTGATTAACAAATATAGTTACACTTATTGCCACTGCACGCGTACATCTTGCCTGCCTAAGCAGCAGATAGGTACTTGCACTTTCCAGACTTGTTGAATTTCGCATCTGCTAGTTTTGTTTTGCTGAATACCTACTAACTCGAGTTTTGCATAAAGATCTATTGGGTAGGCAGTAATACTTGGTATTATAAATAATGCACGAAATCGTAGACCTATAAGAGTTGGCGATAGATTGGAACGTTATCTCTGTTTTATTCGACATATTTTTTAACATCTGACTGATGCCAGATATGACCATTTTAATGTTAGACTTTTGTAAACCCACATAATTCCTCTGTGATAAACTTTGGCTGACTTCTGCTACCTAATAACGCTCTGCAATTATGAAAACAATTTGATCGTTTTCATTTATAACTGACGCGCTGGGATAAGGAGACTCGCGGCGGCGCGTTATATTACGTTTTGTTCGGAATTTACCTCCGTACTGTTGGCCATAATAGTTAAATGTTAAAGCCCATTGTGCTCTCGACCATACTACCTACAAGCAGCTGATCTACAATTACTTCCCCTTAAACAGTTACTGCAAAGTTTTCTATTTCCCTAGTTTGAACAAAGTTGTTTTACAAAATTCAGTGAAAATTATAAATAAATTATTCAAACTTACACCAGAAAACAAATGCAGGAATTCTATGTGGATTGAAGTAGATACAGAGGGTAGCTATTAAAGATGGGTCCAAAGTCGTAGCGCTCAAACGCTTTGAGATATTAATTTGAAAGTTGGAACACTTCATACATTACTTCGCATATTTTACAGTACTGTAAAATTTTCTTTAGCTCATACTTTCGGATCCCGGTCGCCATCTTCAATTTTCTTAAATGGTACTGGGGGTAACGCAATACATTATTAGAAAGCTTAATTTTTTCTCTTTCTCATTGTGGTAAATTATTATGGAGTTACATAAGAAAATAATGAAGAAAAAATAGAAAACAATTTGTCGTATGCTCAGATGGCTTTAATTCTAGGTGGCCTTGCTATAACAGAGCTTTAAAATTAACCAAAAAAAACATCAGTAATTGAGGGATTTCCGAGAAAAACGAGATATATCCAAAATTACCAAATTGGAGATATCCACTTTTTGTCGGAAACCCCCCAATTGTTTAGCAGATGACAATAGGTACATTGTCATACTTTTCGTAGAAATTTAACATTCTGAATTTTTTGTTAAACATGGATTGGTTGACAGAAACATTGGGTGTGGTGACAGAAAACAGTTTGAACATCTTCGTGAGTTTAGGCAGTTTTTTCATACCATACTATTAACAATCACATGGTATTTGTTTTTTAACTTTTAGAATTGTTTGTTTAATTTTAGTAGGTACCTTGTTCATTCATTGTTTGTTTATTTTGTTTTTTGTTTAATTTTGACGTTGTGTTAATGCAGAGCTATCTAGATTTAAAGCATGCAATAAATACCGTCTGAGCATAATACGGCAAATTGTGTTCTAATTGTTTTGCATTACTTACTTTCTTATGTAACTCCATATTAATTTAACATGATTAGAAAGAAAAATAATCAAAGCTTTCTAATGATGTATTACGTTACCCCTATTACCATTTAAGAAAATTCAAGATGACGACTGGGCTCCGAAAGTATGAGTCAAAGAAAAATTTTCTATACCGTAAAATATGCTAAGCGATGTCGTATTGAAGTGTTCCAAGTTTAAAATTAGTATCTCAAAGCGTTTGAGCGTTACCTACGACTTTGGTCCTATCTTTAATAGCTACCCTGTATATGGTTTATAGGAGTGAAAAAATGTCTAGTCCTTGACTAGTAAATAATATCAATAATACTTACAACCCTTGAAACTATTTAATATTAGAGCACTTACAACTGTCCAGTAAATTAACGTTTAGAAAAATAAAGAGAAATATACTTAAACAGATTTTCTTTATTTAATATTACTGGTAATCATTTAATCAATAATATACATAAATGAATTTGTTCCTCTTCCTGCTAGTTTATTCTTCGGATCATTATTTTATTTTACAGTGAATGCCCTAATATTTTAAAAGATCAAGGTGCATAGTATAAAAGGATGACTGGCATGCCTGCTCTTCTGCTTAGCCCTATTATGTTCCTAAGTAGCCAACTCCAATCTGTAATAAACCCAGAAGTATTTGATCAACCTATTGGAAATACGAAACACCCTGTGAATGAACACAGCATAAAAGAAGTGCCTTTATACATATAAGTGTTCCTTTATTTGCATAATATGTGCATTACCACTACAAGTTGCGTTATGTTCATACAGTAATTATTTCTAATTTCTATACATGACTTTGTGTATGCAGTTGCTTGCCTTGTGAATACGTTTTCATCTACAAGTACTTTTTTCTTGTTATAACAGCCATAGCTTCTAGTTCTTACCCTTTAAATTGTTCATTATGGTACAAGCCGACCATGATATTCGTAACACCTGAAATTTGAAAATCGTTAAAAAAGACAATTTAACCATAGTTTTGTGCTGAAACTAGTACACCTACAGTTAAAACTGTTCTAGCTTTCATTTCAAATAATCCCCCGGCTGTAAATATGACAGGTTGTTGAGATTTTTGAATTAACATTATCATTTGTTTCCGTAAAGAAGGAGAGTAGTTAGAATACCAATCAGAGTTATAGATTGCATCTCCCACTGTGGAAGCCTAAAAATATAAACAATGAGGGCACAGTAAATCTAGAGATATCTGTTAGTATGGTAAGGTATACAGTTAGAGAAACAAAGATGTTTACATGCAGATTAATGTCGATCAAATAATAAAATTACCATCATGGTTTATATCCTAAATAATTATAAACTTAACCTAGCATTGGTAAATAAAAAGGGTACATACTGGTGCTAACAAATAATAATAAGAATAGAATTTTTTCTCTCTCTTACCTCATTGCTAACAAAATCAGCGGATATGCAATAAAAACTTAGCTGAAATATGTCGGCTACAAACAATATTGAAAATTGTATTATTATATTTGGATTACTCCTGAAAAAAAGTAAATTAATTAAATTAAATTAGCATTGGACTATATCTAGTATTTCTAGTAGGTGTATGGTAGAAATATTAATAAGATCATTTTTCCTAGATTTAGATAATTGTAAGTAAATTTGGCTTTACTTTTGTTATGCACATTTAAATTGAAAGTATTGTATGGGCTAACGTTGAGATTGTGATATAATGTGTACCAAATAATCAATTTAATATTAATTTCTAATTATCTATACTTCAGAGACCAGCACACCGAAAAACCTTATGCCTGATGCCTTATCAAATGGACCATTTCCACACCTTCACAAGGGGAGGGACGTGCGGTAAGCTGTATTTGCATTTTAAACTGTGTTATCTTGTGTTTATCATTTATACTGTTTATGGTTATACTAAAGTAAGTTAATCCTTTCTTATAATCTGGATGTGTAAAGGAACTGAAAGTCTTAACTTCATAGTTCAAAGACGAGTTTTTCCCATTGAAGACAATTTCTAATTTCAAAAGAATCACAACCTTCTATAGACAAAATCGCGACTTGCTCAAAATGGTAGATGTAGGTCTAGAGGAGTAAATCTCGAAATAATCCTGGCGATACGCAATGATATGGTATACTGGATATAAGTGTAGAATAATTAATCAGGACAGATATATAACAGATAGTTGGAGGGGACATAAGCGGAAAATGTAAAATAGAAATCGATGTAGGTATTAAAACTCACTGAAGCAAAGGTAACGAACAATACAACACATCATATGAATTTTTAATACTCACGTATTCATTAGCACGAATATCTCTGCGCAGATCACAGTAGCAACAGTAACACATTCTGTAAGAAATGCAAGGGAGTAATAATTTTGCAAATCCCCCAAAAATCTAAAAAATTCAGTAAAAATTACATTATTTCTAGCTATTATGATTTTAATTACCCCAATAAAAAATTATGCTGCTGAATATATAATCTTAGTTTGTCATAGTAGTCTTTGTCATCATTCTTAGAAACTATTTTAGACAGATTTAAGTCACTCAAGCAATTATATAAAATTTTGAATTGTATTATAGTTTGTACGCAAGTATTAAAAAATATGCAATCAAATACAGATACACTAAGAGCTACAGATAATAGCACAATTACATGTGCCATTTGAGTGCACTTGAATAAAACCTTGTACTCTCTAAAAGTCCAAATTCCAAGTGGCAGTTGACTTTCTAGGAATGAATACAAAATCATTGCAACTATAGTAAGTGTGACAGAAATGATGAAAACTTTTTGAATTTGTGTTACAGTATTTGCCATACTATCTAATTTTGTCTTTATAGGACTACGACATACGTCAGTTTTCCAAAATTGTTTCTTTTTTTGAAGTAGTCTTGTAAACTGATCTTGATTTTTGAATAGTACTGTCACTTTTCCAAGCATCTATAAAGTTACAGGATGAAATAAAAGCTATCTTCAAAAACATAATTATTAACAAACTAACATGTGCAAAAGCAGCAAATGATAGTAGGTTAGAGACAAGTAGGAATATGTCTCCATTTATGTCTGCAAACTGAACAGCTGCTACATAAAGTATAAATATCAACAGTATTACGTAGAAAAGAAATAATATAACGTTTATTTTAGTTCTTGTAGGGGAATACAGTCCCAGCATTTTCAGTATAAGGACTGTTGTCTCACTCCAACTGCTACCACTTGTGTCCATTATTAATTAAAACGCTTGATACGTTAACTGAAAAGATACATAATTAAGGCTTTCTTGGTGACTTTAAAAAAAAGTTTATTCTATTAATGACTCTAATAAAACATTAAAATACGTTTCAATTCCATGTTTTGGTAATATTTCGAAAACATTGGTAAAATTATCAATAATACAAATAAATAGAAAGTCATTTTTAAAACAAATAAAAATATTTTATACTCTCTTTTCAATGCTAAAGACAAAACTAATGATTTACTAAAGGTATTTATAAATTAAATTGTTCACATTGTGATTCTGTATATATAGGTCAAACAATTAGAAATTTCAGTATTAGGCAAAAAGAACATATCCATTGTTGCAAAGATAAACATACACATAAATCAAAAACATTTGTTAGAACAAAATCACACATTTACATCTAATAATACAATTAAATGTTTACAATTTGCTGATAACAAAAATAAATTAAATACTTATTTTAGAAGCTTTTGAAATTTATAAACACACAAAAAACAGTATACCCTTAATGAATGAACAAATTGAGCTCTTAGATTCTCCTTTACTGGCAATTTTGAATAGAAGATGTCTTAAATGGAATCAAGTAGGTAGTTGCTATATAAATCATTATTCATTTGTTATTAAATATCTTATTTGTTTTACAATGGCACACTGATGCCGAAGTACGTATTTAGCAACTAAATCTTATTTCAAGTTAAAATCTATTTTATTTAATAGTTATTATTTCTATAATCATGAATTTTATCAAAGTAACGCTTGAAAACGTCAATAAATCAACACATTAGTTAAAAGGTGTTTCAAATTAGATACTCAACCTTTTGAAATTGGATAAAAATGGTATAGGCACATTCAACTAACGGCAATTCCGACGGTGGCGCAGTTGGAGAATAATTTCTTCAGAAAATATCTACATTAATGTAAAAAGATATTTAAATAATTTTAGATAAAGTTTTATCAATTTCAAAATAAAGAGTTAAAAGATTTTGTAAATTTCCGGTAGGTTAACAAATGAAACATATTCTTTCATACGAAAGAACGCGATTGTTCTAACCCGTTGGAACTCAATCAAGTCGAACACTTTACAACTAATGGATTGTTATAAATATAGTTAATATTCAATGGTTTACCAAACATCATCGGTGGTAGCTGCAGAGTTTATCGTAAAACAGTTATAAACGTTTTTTTCTCAAAATTGAATAATTTAAAGGTGTAATACAGTAAGCATATATAGGTACGTTGTATCTGAAGAATTTTTAAAAATAGGACTTTCCTTCGATTTAAAAATATTTTTTTACTATACCTGCTCAATAGTATTAAACCAACCAACTTGAGCACATTACAAATACAAACTGAACCACTTCAGATAATATTTGTAAGTCTTTGAATAATACAAACTAAACTTTCCTTGGTATGAAATTATTCAAGACTATAATTTCGAAACTTCTTGGATATTATCATCGTTTCAAACTATAATCAAATTTTTTCTTATTTTTTAAGTTTTAAAATTCACAGCCGTTCACTTTAGATGTTTCTATTTTGGTAATTTGGAATTAAATTATGATGTGAAAATATATTGGGTAAATATGTAATTAATTTTTTCACTACTAGATTTAGAAGCTACCATTATTTAGTTTGTTTCAGGGCAAGAAGTTGATTTTTTCAGCTAGTGGTCACTAATTTTTTATTATTGAGCATTGGTCAATAATTGAAACAATATATCTAGCACGCTAGCCTGATGCGTTTAAAATTATGTCAAATATCGAATATTATTCACCTTCATAATACAACAACCACTTTCTAAAACATATTTATTTCAATCTAGTATTGTTTCTTATTAATTTTAATTATAATTACTTGTTAAAATTGAGAAATAAATATGTTTTAGATAAACGTCAAATTTTACACAAATGTCAGTTGAAATGTTTTCAGCCAAGGCTACTTGATTTTTGTGGATATTTAAAAATGTAATTTTATTTTTTATTAACGTAAAAACGATTAATTATAAAATGAATAAAGGTGCTAGTAGATGCTCCGTATCTTAGGAAATAATAATGCTCGACTGAGAAAAATGTCTTCTCTATAATCAATTCAGAAAACTACGGTGACGTTTAATATGTCAAATGGAAAATTTAGTTGGCTAGTATAAAAATTACTATAAATTTTTGAAAATGGGACTTTCATTAGTAATAGCTACAATAGAGATTTTTTTGTTAACCAACTGAATTTTTCATTTAATACATTAAGGGCCGGTTTATTCACCTACCAGTAAAGTTGCCAGTAATGTTACTTGACAGTTTAGGACTAATAAATATTCACCATCAAGTAAACTACTTGTGACCTGCAATACTGAAATGCATTACTGGGCAGATTAACTTATAGGGTACTTTTTCCGTCAAGTAAAATTTAATGCTTAGTTAGTTATATAAAATTATTGATATGTAATGGAAATTTTTGATGATGCTGACGAAAATTTCGTCTTCATCATTCAAAAACATTAATGTTTTTGAATGATGAAGTAGAAATGGTCAACATATTAAATCGCCAAAGACGAGTTTATCGTACAATAAATCGGTACGTTCATGTTGATATTTTGGTGGCACTCATATTAGAATTCAATCCTTAGGGTACTATATGTTATGCCTATTATTAGTAGGTATTATTGGTCTTATTAATTCTGACCCTATTATAAAGGTGGTGAAAACGCAGAAATATTTAGAAACCATAAAACATATTTTTCTATTAATGTACAAGCAGTATCAGACGCCAGTAAATTGTTGCACGTTGGCTTGGTTCAGCTCATGATACAAACATATTCGAAAATTTATTATTATTATTTATTACTATTTTCATATTCATTTTGTGCTCTTTTTGTCGTCTTTCAGCTTCCAATTTCATTAATTTCAGCTCAGTTTCCTTCAGCTCTAACACAAATTTAATTGTATGCGCAAATTAACGTACAACGTCACTGTTAGGTAGTGGGATAATTAACACCGTTTTCACTTTATCACATTACAAAACGTATAGCGCTATTTCCTTCTATTTACATGAAACATGTCTATCTATTTTTCGCCCGATATCGTGTTGTTATGTGTATTTACCAGCTTTGTTGATAGATATTGTAAGTTGGGTTTACAAAATTTCGATTGGTTGGTATGGAAACACCAGTGCTGCAAAACATGCAAATTTGACACTTCTAGAGGTAGCGTTCTGATTTTATTTTAGATACCTAGCACGTTTGATATCAAGGATCGTGCAATTAAAATGACAAGTCAAAATTTCATAATTACATTTTAAAAACTATATTCCCAAATAATTCTGTAAATTCGATCGGGCAAAAAATATTATACGGCACACGGTCGGTAAGTGCTTACCTACAGATCTGTTAGGGAGCACTTACTGACCTTGTACCGTTATATACTATAAAAACATTGGTCTCATACAAGTTGCTACTTATATGATAAAATTACTTGTCAGCAAGTGAAAAGACTGAAAATTGTTACTGGTCACCCATAAAGTTAATTGTCAAGTAGTTACTGGGGACTTTACTGGTATGTGAATAAACCGGGCCTTAATGTCACGGGAGTTTTCAGAATGTATTATACCTTGCTGTAGGTATAATATACCTACTATTACATTACGGTTCTATTGATAATAATTCGGGGGTAATACTACGAGTGCTTAAAAATTACCGATAATTTTCATTAAAGCGCGTTGACAACGTGTTTGAAAATTATCCGGTTATTATCTGGTAAGATTCAAGCGCGAGTGCTTATGCTATAAAAACGAGGCCTACATTAAAATAGCAAAGTCATTCGATTATTAATAGAAATTAGTGCTTGGAGTTCTTAAAAAAATTTGCGAATGCGTTCGTAATTCAAAATAATTTCGTTACTGTATATTATTTTGAAAAATAGTTTATTTTCTAGCAATTTATAGGGAAGCATTGCTTCCCTTGCTTCCATGGGCCGCACGCCACTGGTAAAAATTTTTTTTCATACATTAAGATGTTAACACGAACGAAGTGGTGTGCCTATATTCCACCACATAACCTTTTTTTCTTTTTAATACTTTTTTTAATATTTTTGAAGGTAAGATTTTTGATTTTTTTGAGGTAAATTTCCTTCACTAACTTCAATTAATTTTCAATTACAGATTACTATATCATTATGTGATACTTTTTATTTTCTTTTGTACTGAAGAAGGCCAAACTTGTGGTCGAAATATATCTACACTTTTTATTTTGCAATTATAATTAAATTGTTTTAAATGACTGCTAACATTCTCAGATATTAAAATTTTTTATATGGTTTCCACGATATCAGAACATTAATAAATTTAATAAATACACAATCGTTATGAATTTGGAAAAAAAATAGCGTGTTGTGCACATAAGAAAAGTGATTCCACCGTGCTCGTGTCAAATTCGCTAGCGGTAAGCCTCCAATTTTCTTAACTTATACAACAATCTACTGTTATACGTCAAAAGTTGTTCGTTTAAAAGTCAAGGTCTATAGTGTAAAACGATGACTTGCATGTGTGTTCCTATGATCCTATGTCGTAGTCCTTTATGTTCCTAGTAACCAACACTAATCTGTATAATAAACCTAGAAATATTTTATCAACCTGTATATGAAGACAGCACAAAAGAAGTTTCTACACATATATTATGTGATCCTTTATTTGCATAATATGTGCATTACTACTGCAGGTTACATTATCAATTTTATTTGTTCAGAATAATTACTTCTAAAACCTCAATTTCTAAATGAAATTGTATAGGTAGGTATGTACCTAATTATTGCTTTACTTGTGAAAGCGTTTTCATCTACAGGTATTGCTACTTGCTTTAACAGCGAGTGTTTCTAATTCTTGTTAGTCTTTAAATTGTTCATTACAGTAAAAGTCGACCATGATATTCGTAACACCTGAAATTTTGAACATCATTAAAGAAAACAATGTAATCATAGTTTTGATTGAAAATAGTACACCTACAGTTAAAACTGTTGTAGCTTTCATTTCAAATAATCCCCCGGCCGTAAATATAACAGGTTTTTGAGATTTTTGAATTATCATTATCATTTGCTTCCCTAAAGAAGGAGAGTAGCTAGAATACCAATCAGAGTTGTAGATCGCATCTCCCACTGTCAAAGCCTAAAAATATATATAATGTGAGCACAGTTAATCAAGACGTAGCTGTATGTATCGATATATTATGGTACATGATACACAATTCGAAAATCAAAGATGTTTTCATGTAGATTAATGCCTACAAATAATAAAAATACCATCGATTATATCTCAAATAATTATAAACTCAACCAAGCATCGCAAAATAAAACTGGAAACTGGAAAACAAATAATAATGCTATAACAGAAATATTATTTTTTTCTCTTACCTCATTGCTAACAAAATCTGCCGATATGCAATAAAAACTTAGCTGAAATACGTCGGCTAAGAACAATATTGAAAATTGTATCATTATTTTTGCATTGTTCCTGAAAAAAAAACATCTTTATTTGGCTTTCCTTTTGTTATGCGCATTTACATTGAATGTATCGTATGAGTCAACGTTGAGACTATGATACAACATGTTCCAAATAATCAATTTCATATTGATTTCTAATTATCTATACTTCAGAGACTAGCACACAGAAAAACCTTATCCCTATCCCTATACCCTAATTTTGATTTGAAGTGTACCTAAAGATACTGGAAGCCTTAACCTCATACTTCAAAGACGCGAGTTTTCCCCATTCAAGACAAGTTCAAAAGAATCACATCCTTCTATTGACAAGACATACTCGTTACTTGCTCAAAATGGTAGATCTAAGGTCTAGTCTAGAGGAGTATCGCAAAATAACCCTGGCGATACGCATATATGAGTATACTCGAAGCAAGTGTAGAATAATTATTAATGAGGACAGATACGTTGAACTTCGAAGGCACATAAGCGGAAAATATAAATTAGAAATCGATGTAGGTATTAAAACTGTTTGATGCAAAGGTAACAAACAATACAACAGATCATATGAATTTGTAATAGTACTCACGTATCCAATATCACGAATATCTCTGTGCAGATCACAGGAGCAACAGTAACACATTCCAGAAGGAATGCAAGGGAGTAATAATTCTGTAAATCCGTCAAAAATCTAAAAATTCAGTAAAAACTACATTATTTCTAGCTATTATTATTTTAGTTACCCCAATAAAAAATTATGATGCTGAATATACAGTTTCAGTTTGTCATAGTAGTCTTTGTTATCTTTCTTACAAATTGTTGTAGCCAGACTTAAGTCGCTCAAGCACTCATATAATATTTTGAACTGTATTATAATTTGAACGCAAGTACCAAAAAATATGCAATCAAATAGACAGGTACCAATACCTGCCGATGGGAGCACAATTATTTGTAAGATTTGAGTGCACTTCAATAAAACCTTGTACTCTTTAAAAGTCCAAATTCCAAGTGGGAGTTGGTTTTCTACAAATGCGTACAGTATTACTCCAAATACACTAAGTAGGATACAAATGAGGAAAACTCTTTGAATTTGTGTTGCAACATTTTCCATATTATCTAATTTTATTTTTATATGACCACGACATACGTCAGTTTTCCAAAATTGTTTCTTTTTTTGAAGTAGTCTTGTAAACTGATTTTGATTTTTGAATAGTATTGTAATTTTTCCAATCATCTATAAAATTTACAGGATGAAATAAAAACAAAAAAATACTTATTTTCAAACTCACTTGTGTAAAACCAGCAAGTGATAGTAGGTTAGAGACAAATAGGAATATGTCTCCATTTATGTTTGTAAACTGAAGTGCTGCTACATAAAGTATGAATATCAACAGTGTTAAGTAGAAAAGAAATAATACAACGTTTATCTTAGTTCTTGTAGGGGAATACAGTCCCAGCATTTTCAGTATAAGAACTGTTGTCTCACTCCAACTGCTAGCACTATTTTCCATTATTAATTAAAACCCTTCACACGTTAACTGAAAATATTACATAATTAGGGAGTTCTTACTTACTTTAAAATTTTTTTTATAGTATGTTTATCCAATATTAAACATTTACAACACACACAAATTTAGTTATTGGTTACAAAAACTTTATTATTGAATATTACTATTTGGCGTCCCTCTATTTCTACTACTTTTGATTAAGAACGTCGCCAGGGAATAATCTAGCAATTCCGCCGGATCCCAATTTCTCACAGTGCAAGAATCTTTCCATAAATGGAAGTTAAAAATCATGAACAAACTTTTAAATAACAGTGAACAGATTATATTAAATTAGAAATTCCTAATCAATCAAAAACCACTTAACATTACAAGATTGAAGATGTACAAACATTTTTGAGCACCAAGCTGTAGTGAAAAAAATTCGGTTTTATTTAATAAATTACGAAATTATTTCAGAAAAATAACCCTGTTTTATAAATAGTTTGTATACAAAAATGTGCAAAGAAATAAAAAGGGCTTTTATGGAACATTGTGATTTAAAAAATAATTTTTGTTACCTGGTCAGTAATATTAAACGAACTTACTCATGTACGTACAAATGTAGACTAAACCACACCACGTCAGATAATATTTTTAAGGCTCTGAATAATAAAAACTGAAACTTTTCTAGATATTGAATTTTTTAAGACTATAATTTCTTAACTTCCATTATCTTTTCAAGCAATTATGAAATTATGTTCTTAATTTTTAAAGTTTCAGTATTCATATTATCTACTTGAAAAACAGGGCCAGCCTTTCCTACTTCTCGTCATAAAAAATGTAAGACCTGAAATACTATATCGATTGGAAAATGAAATGAAGATAAGGTTACGGCATTTTTCTCTATAAGAATCAAACTGTTAACATATACAACATGTTAAATAATCCTAATTACCGTGTCTTTGATAATTTGATTTAGAAAAATTTCGCCGTCAGCCTCTTTTAGCGCAGGGGTGGTACAATGGCAACTACGTTAATATTAACGTATTGACACTGGTCCGGCAATTAGGGGCGTTAGTTAAATCTTACTGGAGGCAAAACAAATGTTTTAATTTACAGTAGTACATCACTGAATTACATTGGAAGATCTTTATTTGGTTTGGTGAAGAATTGCAAAATATTATATTGTATTTTCTTGTTTCCTATTGTATAACCAAAAAACAATCGTATCCATGACAATTGATCGTGGTTGAGATAACCGTCGGCCAACCAGACTTTATAAAACTGGCCCTAAGGGCTGGTTTTATAAAGTCTGGTTGATCGACGGTTATCTCAACTACGATCAATTGTCTTGGATACGCTTGTTTTTTAAGAATCGTATCGTTGACAATTGCTCGTGGTTGAGCCAACCGTCGGTCGATCAACTAGACTTTATAAAACCGCCCTTATTGTTTTAACATAGGCAACACACGCAAAATTATCATTGTTCCAATTTTTATTGCTTGGTAACTGTCCCTTTGCCACACTGTGCGTTGCTGGAGCTCCTTGATGTACTTTCTACACCAGCCTTTCCAGAAGCGGACAATTTGTTGAACTCGCTGAAAACGAGACAACTTAATTCCTTTACCTCGGTGAAATTGAGCTCAAGCACAGCTACGAGGCTTCTTCCCATCAAGAAGTAAATCTAGGTAAGAGGGTTTGGATTTATAGGATCACTGCGTAACGGGTACAAAGGTCGTGAATTGACCATTTGCTTCGATCTGAGTTAGGGTCGTTCTGCAAACATAAACATAGCGTTCCGCTTCCCAAAGACTACCAAAATGTGGAGACCAGGGAGGTATGAATCTCCATGAGATTCCCCCTAATATAAGAAAATTTTTGAATGCTGTAACGTGAATTGCCGTAATAGCAAATCAGACGAACACAAACAGTTTTAGGGTTGGTACGGTTGGTACGAAAACAAACTATACAATCATTTACCTCGATTTTCGCAAAGCATTAAATTTAAATCTCAAGCAGTAGGCCACACATCGTTGCAAGTGATGTTTAACTGATGAAAACAATTTTTCTAAATTTAAAGAATTTTCCGAATTATTAGTGTTTACTAAAGAGTTCGTTTCTGCGCGTTTCTTTGCTAAATATTCCGATTTCGAAATCATCTGATGGCCAGTTGGCTTCCCCTAATGAGAGCCACTTTGGACCATTGCACCAAATTGGAGCATCCAGCAGTGCCTTAGGCCTGTGAATATCTAGGGAAAATTCGCAGTAGTTCCGCGTGCAAATATTTTCGTCGCGAAATAATCGTAGCGTCAGCGAATCTTTCGCGTTGGTCTGTGGGGCGCCTTATTCGGTATTTACCTCTGTACTGTTGACCGTAGTAGTTAAATGCAAAAGCCCGTTGTGCTCTCGACCATCATTGCCCACAAGCAGTTGATCTACAATTTCTGAGAGAATGACTTCCCCTTAAACGGTTAATGCAAAGTTTTCTATTTCCCTAGTTTGAACAAAGTTTCTTTACAAAATTCGGTGAAAATTATAAATAAATAATTCAAAATTACACCAGAATACAAATGCAGATTTTCTATGTGGATTGAAGTAGATATATGGACTGTAGGAGTGAAAAAATGTTGTATGCAAATCAAGATTTAAGTAAATTTGTTCCCTAGCGCTCGGGCACTTACAATTGTCAAGTAAATTAACGTTTAGAAAAATAAAGGAACAGATTTTCTTTATTTAATATTATTGGTAATCAATAACACACAAATGAATTTGTTCCTCTTTCTGTTAGTTTATTCTTCTAATCATTATTTTCTTTTACAATGAATGAACGAATGAACAAACAATTTTTTAAAATGTTTTAATAAACTAACGCTGTTTGATAAATGTGCTTGTATATGAAAATGGGAAAAGTAAGAAATGGGCTTTTCTGCAACATTGTGATATAAAAAATAAATCTTGTTACCTATTCAGTAATATTAAACGAACTTACTCATGCACGTACACATTTAGACTAAACCACGTAAGATAATATTTTTAAGGGATTGAATTATAAAAACTGAAACTTTTCTACATATTGAATTTTTATAACCATAATTTCTTAAAATCTTCTAATTATCTTTTCAAGCAATTATGAAATTATGTTCTTTTTAAAGTATCCGTATTCCTATGTTCTACTTGAATACATACCTCAGTGGTAGAGCACTGGTCTCATAAACCAGGGGTCATCAACTAAAACCTAACTCGTTAGCAACATTTTACTCCTTAGGAGCACCAGTAACTACATTGATATCACAACCTGATTAATAAATTTAATAAATACACAACCGTTATGTATGTTCCAAGAAAAGTAACACACATATGAAAAGTAATTCCACCGTGCTCGTGTCGAATTAATCCTCTCTACTAGTGCATTAAAAATTTACACTAGCGGTAAGCCGCCACTTTTCTTAACAATCTACTATTATAGTTATGTCAACAATTGTTCGGTTAAAAAGTCAAGGTCCATAGTGTGAAACTATGACTGTCATGTATGTCCCTATACCGGGTGAGTCAGACCACCCGTATCAGTCGCTTTTTTCGAAAACGGTTAATCGTAGAGAGTCAGGCCAAAATTTTGTATTACAAAAGCCTTCATGAAGAATCGAATGGTGACATTGGCATTCGCCGGAAAAATCGGCATCCTGAAGAGTTTGCACCAGAATGTCGAGAACTCCAAAATTTCAAATAGCACGGGGGGTCAAAAGTAGTAGTAGTTGAAAAGGTCTTTAAAAAGTAAGCAAGTTTTGTAGGAAAAATAATTTTATTACCCCACCTCTTCTGAGGAATATTCGATTGAAGTTATTATGTAATTGTACTGTTATTTAGGCAGAATGTAAACGGCCTAAGTAACTACATACGTCCTAACAATAGAAATGCATGGAAAATCAGCAGTGGATGAACACGGGCTGACAAGAAGAAGAATAAAACTGTTATTTAACTTTAAGTACATTTAAAAAATGCCTAAATGTAAGTTTGACAATATCACAATAATTGTTCAAACTGTCGTCCATCTACTTCTAAACACGGTCGAGCTCTTCTAGTTACATTATCAGTGGCTCTCAATATTTCTTCACCACTTAATGACCGGCAGGCATTGCGAATTCTCAACTTCATATCATCTCTCGTTGTATCCAGTGGAGTACCATCGGGTGACCTATTTATTGTCAAACTTACATTTTAGACATTTTTTAAATGTAAAGGTAAATAACAGAGTTTTCTTCTTCTTCTTGTCAGCCCGTGTCCATCAACTGCTGATTTTGCATGCATTTCTGTTGTTAGGACGTATGTACTTACGTAGGCTGTTTACATCCTGCCTAAATAACAGTAATTACTTAATAATTTCAATCGAATATTCCTCAGAAGGGGTGGGGGTAATAAAATTATTTTTCCTACAAAACTTGCTTATTTTTTAAAGACCTTTTCAACAATACTACTTTTGACCCCCCGTGCTATTTGAAATTTTGAAGTTCTCCACATTCTGGAGCAAACTCTTCAGGATGCCGAATTTTCCGGCGAATGCCCATGTCACCATTCGATTCTTCATGAAGGCTTTTGTAATAAAAATTTTTGGCCCGACTCTCTACGATAAACCGTTTTCGAAAAAAACGACTGATACGGGTGGTCTGACTCACCCGGTATATCGTAGTCCTTTATGTTCCTAGTAACCAACACCAATCTACATAATAAACCCAGAAACATTTTATCAACCTTTTGAAAACACCCTGTATATGAACACAACACAAAAGAAGTTTCTCCACATATATGTGATCCTTTATTTGCATAATATGTGCATTACTAGTACAGATTACATTATCAATTTTATTTGTTCACAGTAATTACTTCTAAAACCTCGATTTCTATATGAAATTGTGTTATTACTTGATTTGTGAAAGCGTTTTCATCTACAGAGGTATATTGTTACTTGTTATAACAGCGTTTCTAATTTTTGCCCTTCAAATTGTTCATTACAGTAACAGTCGACCATGATATTCGTAACACCTGAAATTTTGAACATCACTAAAGAAAACATTGATTGAAAATAGTACACCTACAGTTAAAACTGTTGTAGCTTTCATTTCAAATAATCCCCCGGCCGTAAATATAACAGGTTTTTGAGATTTTTGAATTAACATTATCATTTGCTTGCCTAAAGAAGGAGAGTAGCTAGAATACCAATCAGAGTTGTAGATCGCATCTCCCACTGTCAAAGCCTAAAATTATATACAATATGAGTACATTTAATCAAGACGTAGCTGTATGTATCAATATGGTATGGTACATGATAGACAATTCGAGATTCGAGAATCAAAGATGTTTTCATGTAGATTAATGCCTACAAATAATTTAAAATACCATGGTTTATATCTCAAATAATTATAAACTCAACCAACCATTGCAAAATAAAGAGAGTACTGGACTTTAACAAATAATAATGCTATAATAGAAATATTATTTTTTTTCTCTTACCTCATTGCTAACAAAATCTGCTGATATGCAATAAAAACTAAGCTGAAATATGTCGGCTACGAACAATATTGCAAACTGTATCATTGTTTTTGAATTGTTCCTGAAAAAAACACATCTTTATTTGGCTTTCCTTTTGTTATGCGCATTTACAAGGTATGGTATGCGTCAACGTTGAGATTATGATATAACATGTTCCAAATAATAAATTTCGTATTTATTTCTAATTATTATCTATACTTCAGAGACTAGCACACAGAAAAACCTTATGCCTATGCCTATGCCCTAATTTTGATTTCGAAGTGTACCTAAAGACACTGGAAGCCTTAACTTCATAGTTCATAGACGAATTTTTTCCATTCAAGACAATTTCTAAGTTCAAAAGAATCGCATCCTTCTATAGACAAGACATAATCGCGACTTGCTCAAAATGGTAGCTCTAAGGTCTAGAGGAGTAAATCTCAAAATAACCCTGGCGATGCGCATATGAGTATACTGGATACAAGTGTAGAATAATTAATTTGGACAGACACGTTGGACTTGGAGGGCACATAAGCGGAAAATATAAAATAGAAATCGATATAGGTATTAAAACTGACTGAAGCAAAGGTAACGAACAATACAACACATCATCTGAATTTGTAATACTCACGTATCCAATAGCACGAATATCTCTGTGCAGATCACAGGAGCAACAGTAACACATTCCGTAAGGAATGCAAGGGAGTAATAATTTTGTAAATCCGTCAAAAATCTAAAAAATTCTGTAAAACTTTAATTATTCTAACTATTATTATTTTAGTTACCCCAATAGAAAATTATGATGCTGAATATACAATTTCAGTTTGTCATAGTAGTCTTTGTTATCATTCTTAGAAATTATTTTAGACAGACTTAAGTCTCTCAAGCAATTATATAATATTTTGAACTGTATTATAGTTTGAACGCAAGTACCAAAAAATATGCAATCAAATACACAGATACCAATACCTGCTGATGGTATCAGAATTATTTGTAAGATTTGAGTGTACTTGAATAAAACCTTGTACTCTTTAAAAGTCCAAATCCCAATTGGTAGTTGGTTTTCTAGAAACGAATACATGATCACAGCAAATATACTAAGTATGATAGCAATGAGGAAAACTCTTTGAATTTGTGTTGCGACATTTTCCATATTGTCCAATTTTATTTTTATATGACCACGACATATGTCAGTTTTCCAAAATTGTTTCTTTTTTTGAAGTAGTCTTGTAAACTGGTTTTGATTTTTGAATAGTATTGTAATTTTTCCAAGCATCTATAAAATTTACAGGATGAAATAAAAACTGTCTTCAAAAAAATAATAATTAACAAGCTCACTTGTGCAAAACCACCAAATGATAGTAGGTTAGTGACAAGTAGGAATATGTCTCCATTTATGTTTGTAAACTGAAGTGCTACTACATAAAGTATAAATATCAACAGTATTAAGTAGAAAAGAAATAATACAACATTTATCTTAGTTCTTGTAGGGGAATACAGTCCCAGCAGTTTCAGCATAAGGACTGTTGTCTCACTCCAACTGCTAACACTTTTTTTCATTATTAATTAAAACCCTGCACACGTTAGCTGAAAAGATTACATAATTAGGGATTTCTTGCTTACTTTAAAAATATTTTTAATGTAGGTTTACCCAATATTAAACATTTACAACACACACAAATTTAATTATTAGTTCCAAAAATTGTATTATTGAATATAATTGAATATCACTGGACGTCAACATCTATTTCCACTACAGTTGATTAAGAACGTCGCGTCGCCAGGGAATAATCGTAGGTGCCATCTAGCAATTCCGCCGGATCTCAATTTATCACAGGGCAAGAATCTTTTCATAAATGGAAGTTAAAAATCGTGAACAAACTTTTAAATATCAGTGAACAAATTATATTAAATTAGAAATTCCTAATCAATTAAAAACCGCTTAACAACACAAAATTCAAAATTGATGTGCAAATATTTTTGAGCAACAAGCTATTAGGGAAAAAAATTCTGTTTTATTTAATAAATTACGAAATTAGTTTAGGAAAACAACACCGTTTTATAAATAGCATATGTTTGTATATGAAAACGTACAAAGAACTAAAAAAGGTTTTGTGCAACATTGTGATACCTATAAAAAATAAATCTTGTTACCTGTTCAGGATATTAAACGAACTTACTCATGCACGCACACATTTAGACTAAACCACGTCAAATAATATTTTTAAGGGTCTGAATAATAAAAACTGAAACTTTTCTAGATATTGAATTTTTTAAGACTATAATTTCTTAACTTCTTCTATTATCTTTTCAAGCAATTATGAAATTATGTTCTTAATTTCTAAAGTTTCGGTATTCGTATTATCTACTTGAAATACAGGGTCACCTATTTTTTTCTTCATAATAAATTTATGATCTGAAATAATATTGATTGGAAATTTAAATTAAGATAAAATTACGGCAGTTGTCTGTAAAGCCCGTTTGTAACATTCAATTATTTAGTACAAGTTTCAGTCATTTTTTTAGGAACTAAAAAATTGACAGATTGACACTAATATTGACTTGAATCTAAACTATTCAGAATCGCTTTTGAAATGGATGAAAATTTAACAGACATATTGGTTTTGGCTGCTGCAGCTATTAACGTTATTTCTATTCCGGTATTGCTAATGGCAGCAATGACAGTTGCAGATGACAGTAAATATTTATAGTAAACAAAATAGGACACTTTTCATTCCATTTTTTTAAGGACGAAAAAATTGATGGAATGGTTGTATGAATCGGTCAATTTTTTAGTTCCTAAAAAAATGACTGAAACTTGTACTAAATAATTGAATGTTACTAACGGGCTTTAGTATTATACACGTTGTCCCTTGAAATTTTGAATACGAGTAATGTAGGCACTGTGATTTTGTTCTTCTCGATTATTATAATAGATTGCCATGGTTGTTTATTACAAATTAGAAATTAATAATTATTCCCCGTTGCTAAGTGAATTAAAATATTTGACTCGGCTATGTAAAAAGTGAGTGTGGTAACTAAGCACCAAGTAATGCATTCAAATGTCCGTATTCAAAATTTCAGGGGACAACCAGGGGACAACGTGTATAGTTGATAAAACATGATAGCAATCCTAACAACACTCCTTCGTTCCCAACAAAAATACATTCAACTATTTTTTTCACATGCACGGGAGCACACGAACTAGCAGGGTCATATGATATATGCCCACCTCCATTACCCTGATCCGGGGGAATTTGAATCACCGCACCGCCGCCGTAACGTAGTCGGATGTCATATACGCTACAAGCTACAAAAATAGTAGCGTAGCTACAATAGCACGCTACAAATAGCGAACGTTATTTCCCTTGGGCGTGGTGGTTAAGCCCACTGCGCCGCGGCCAGAATTGACCTATTTGTACCCCGTATGAAATTATTCTCCTTCAAGTAGCCCTGTATCTGTAATGAAGTCCAGGATATCCTTAGGGAAGATGACCTGGAGTTCGTGTGTTTCCAGAAAGGGTACTCCAAACTTCCTCAGTCTTTTCGCCGCCAATGCTTCACATTGACAGAATGTATGTAACGGAGTTTCATCTTCCATGTCAATAGCGAGCTCCTTCACACTTCTGCAAGCTATACATAGATTTTTACGATTTTATTACATTGGATTGAAGATTACAACAAATTAGGTAATAACTGTACAGCTTAAATGTATGAATCGCAGCAGTTACGAAACAAAATTTATTTTATCTTTATTTGCCGATGTGTTTTTGACACATCCATGATTTTTGCATAGCTCTTTTTTGATAGGCACGAAAAATTGCCCAGTTCGAATCAGCCGCTCATAGACCAAGGTGGAAATGATTCATTATGTTATGCCACTGACTTTCCTTTGATTTCTTTGAATTATAAAAATGCCATTACTGTGTCCCATGATTTGATGGGGAAGAATTCTAACATTATTTATTTACTTATTCCCTACAGTACAGCGACTCGAAATTAGTAATACTTGAATACTTACTTGTTATAGTAAACGGCCCTCATTTGATGTATAATGGGGCATATCTTACTTGTCACAAAAAATTTAAGGGATAAATAAACTCTTATAATCCACATAAATTCAGAGAATAGGAAATACGTTTTAACTTTTAACCCCCTGCATGTGCAACATCATGTTGGTTGTTTTGTTATAAACTTTTCTTTAATTGATTAACAAATATAGTTACACTTATTGCTACTGTTTGTATATTAATTTTAGGTAGAATAATGCTAGGGCAAGCAGCCCCAGTGGGTCAACTATTGTTCCTATACTACCCAGAATTAACCGTTTTGTGACCGGGGCCGTTGATCTTCCAGGTTTATGTTATAAATTATAATGTCTTTCTTTGGTGACCATATTAAACCTAACATTTTGGTGTTACCATCTGGACCTAAGCTTATAACTTTACAAACGGCGGGCTCTGGTAAATTTTTTAGACGAGTGGACTCATTTGAAATCCACTTCCTCAGTTTAAACTGACTCTTTTGCAAAATATGTGTAATTTCATCCCTAATGCGTATCCACTCCTCTATGAAGTCCGCTTCTGTCAATAATTGATCAACATAAAAATCCCGTAAAATTATTCTAGACAGGGTATTCTGCCGCGTTTTTATGTACCAATTGTTGAAAGGCTCGTATGGCTAAAAACGACGCGGTAGCTGTACCTACCTCACCATATTTAAAATGTAATGATTTAATTGGTCTGATGAGCGCTTCCTCCAAACTATTCTTTGAAGATCTCTTTGGTTGGGTTCTATAAGTTCTGGCTGTACATTTTCTGAATATCGGCGGATAGCACCTATTTGTGACCCCGAAATTTTAAAAGAAATGAGAAAAGATCATCTTGTATCACAGGCCCTACCATCTGCAAATTATTTAAAGTGATCCCCGGAGTACCTACTATTAGCCGACCCATCAAAAACTACGCGCAACTTTGACGTAATATTCTCTAATATTCTCACCGTGATGTGGTAAATAGAAAGCAGTGACGTTCCTATCTTCCCCCCTGATTTTATTCATGTGGGACAGGGCTTCGTACTCCCTCATAAATCCCACATATTGCTGTCTGAAGCTCTCATTTCTTATCAATTTACGTTCTAATGACTGAAATCGCTTAATGGTCAATTGTTTTGATTTCCAAAGCTTAGTAGCCGCTTCCTTTAACAGGATGGATACAACGAAACGGCTCTCGTGGTTTCGCGTGGTAGTGCCCATAAAAAGCTCCTCACAGGATTTCTCCTCCTGAGAGTATCTCTTCGTTAAATTACATTCCTCCAATTCCCAAAATTTTGTTAATTGCCGCTCCAAATTTACGGCGCTATCGATAATAGATACATTCCTCATTATAATAACTGTAACTTTCTAAATTTAAATTTGTTTGATATCCTAGTCCTAGGGGTCCGAAAAGGGCCCACCCCAATTTTGTTTTTTGCAAAATTAATTATAAATAAATTATAAATAAAATAATTATAAATAAATAATTCAAAATTACACCAGAATACAAATGCAGATTTTCTATGTGGATTGAAGTACATATATGGATTGTAGGAGTGAAAAAATGTTGTATGCAACTCAAGATGTAAGTAAATTTGTTCGCTAGCGTTCGGGCACAAGCTAGTTAGCCCTTGACTAGTAAATAATACCAATAATACTTACAACCCTTGAAACTATTTAATATTAGAGCACTTACAATAAATTGTCATATATAATACTACTATGGTCTATTTTTTAACTAGGAGGAGTAAATACAAAAGCCAGATTCACACTAGAAATGTCACTAGAAAAGAAGACTTCCGAAGTTTTGACGGTAAATTTGAATTTTTATCATGTTTAAAATTTACAGCTGAAATGAAAACTAATTTAATGTATTTTGCCTGAATTATGTCACTGTCAGCGCCTAGAAAAATAATTATCAAATCACGTCAAACGTCAAAATTTATACAAATTACTTAGCGGTGTGAAACCGGCCTGGCCGCAGCCAATCACAGGTGTGGATTTTGGCGCGACAAATTTGAATCGCTCCTCCTAGTTAAAAAACAGACCATAGTAACTACGAAATATCCGACAATTTTTGGACAGTATATATGAGTACTTGATGCGCGATAATTCGCTATGAGTCCGAAGGACGAATAGCGAATTATCCTGCATCAAGTACGAATACGTACTGTCCAAAAATTGCAGGATTATTTCGTAGTTACGAGTAGTATTCGGAGAACAATTTGACGAACCAAATTTAAATTTTTATAGTTTCAAATCAGATTAATAATAATTTTCTTCGTAACCATGGTTTTATATACAAACCAGACAAAAGTCAAATTTACTTTTTCTTTCTACCTACGTATGTTGTGCATACTTTGTGATATTTTTGGTAAAATGGAAGCAAAACGGGTTCAACAGAGTACACTTGAAGAGATATAGGAAGCTGTAGAAGGTAAAACGCCCAAGAATTGTGTGAAATTTAATGTTTCTTTCTACGCATTTTGTGTATGGTTTGTGAGATTTACGGTAAAATAGAAGCAAAATGGTTTGGCTAGAGTACACTTGAAGAGATAAACGAAGCTGTAGAAGGTAAAACGCCCAAGAATACTGTGAAATCTCACACCTCGGTTTGGAAGCAGTTTTTTTTGACAGAAAAATTATCGGGGGTATTACCACGAGTGCTTAAAAATTACCGATAATTTTCATGAAAACACGTTGTTAATAATTTCACGAACTCGTAGAGCGAGTGAAATTAGACAACGTGTTTGAATGAAAATTATCCGGTTAATTTTTAAGCACGAATGGTATTTAGGGAGAATATTTCTCGAATAAAAATACCAGAAACCAATTGTATTTTTCAAATGAATGCAAGTTCGGATACTGGAGTCTCTCGATCGAATGTGTACTTTTTTTCGGCGCAAAATGACGTAGACTGTCTCCAGACACTGTCCTTGCTCTTTTTCGTATTTTTGCATTCACTTTTAATAACATTTTTGCACGATCGGTCTTTTTTGTTAACTTACTAGATTCGATGCCAGAACAGTAAGCTGCATTTACTGGTTGCTAGGTGTAACAAAACAGTAAGTAATTCACTTACCGTTCTAGAACAGTAAGGCCCGGTTGCACCAACGTATTTAACTACGCGGTTACCTAAACCAGGATCAATTGGCATGGATACGATTGTTCGAACAATCGTATCCATGCCAATTGATCCTGGTTTAGCTAACCGCGTAGTTAAATACGTTGGTGCAACCGGGCCTTAGTAGTATAATTCATTGTATTGTAGACATGATAACTATGGTTACCGTGGTTGTCAGTCAATTTATAAAAAAATTAGGTTATATAGGTACTTTTATAATTTTTTGAAATATAACTATTAAATCATTTTTTTTTATTGCGATCGTGCAAAAAACGTTATAAGCATGTCGAACGTTAAGGGTTACCGGTCTCCGACAATAATTGGGGTCGTCGCTGCGCTCCTCCCCAAACAATTGTCGTCGACCGGTAAACATCCCTTACCGTTCTTAATACTTAATATACTATTTCGTCAATTTCTCGTTCTGAAACATTCCCAAAACGTTTCATGACGTTTAACAAAATTTGTTTTTTTTTTTTAGTAGTATGATGTGGTTGCAAGTATGTCATGGCAACGTGGAACTATCGCTAGATTGGCTTGGCAACGTGGAACTATCACTTATTAGTTCTGTACTGTACCTTCTGTTACAACAATGTATGAGTGAAATATTCGCTGAAATTTTGTACTAGTCCTAAATATCCGAGAATATACAAATTTGGAGGGCGCTGATTGGCTGGTCAAGTCGCTAAAACGCAACCGGATTGGTCAGTTTAGGGTGTGTCAAATTGTCAAGTAAATTAACGTTTAGAAAAATAAAGCAACAGATTTTCTTTATTTAATATTACTGGTAATCAATAACACGCAAATGAATTTGTTCCTCTTCCTGTTAGTCTATTCTTCTAATCATTATTTTATTTTACAATGAATGAAAGAATGAACAAACAATTTTTTAAAATATTTTAGTAAACTAACGCTGTTTGATAAATGTGCTAGTATAATGAAAATGGGAAAAGTAAGAAATGGGCTTTTGTGATATAAAAACTAAATCTTGTTACCTGTTCAGCAATATTAAACAAACGGACTTACTCATGCACGTACACATTTAGACTAAACCACGTAAGATAATATTTTTAAGGGTCTGAATTATAAAAACTGAAACTTTTCTGCATATTGAATTTTTTATGACCATAATTTCTTAAATTCTTCTATTATCTTTTCAAGCAATTAGAAAATTATGTTCTTTTTAAAGTTTCCGTATTCCTATGTTCTACTTGAATACCTCAGTGGTAGAGCACTGGTTTCGTAAACCAGAGGTCATGAACTAAAACCTAACTCGTTAGCAACATTTTACTCCTTAGGGACACCAGTAACTACATTGATATCACAAACTTGTTAATAAATTTAATAAATACACAAACGTTATGTATGTTCCTAGAAAAGTAGCGTGTTACACACATATGAAAAGTAATTCCACCGTGCTCGTGTCGAATTAATCCTCTCTACTCGTGCATTAAAAATTTACACTAGCGGTAAGCCGCCACTTTTCTTAACTTATACAACAATCTACTATTATACCTATGTCAAAAGTTGTTCGGTTAAAAAGTCAAGGTCCATAGTGTGAAACGATGGCTGTCATGTATCTCCCTATATGTCCTAGCCCTTTATGTTCCTTTTTTTTGTTTTTAATTATTTTTTGATGAAATTTACAAACTTCAATCAAGCTAATTCCTGTTTTGCTCGTTATTTAAGACATTCCGACAACAAAAAATTAACTGTCCGACATAAGAGTCGGAACTGAATCAGTGTCTGCCGTTTGGGGTTCCTATTGTTTTTAAGACATTTGACTTATTACCATCAACCTGATTTTTTTTTTAATAACTATATACTAATGTAACAAACACAAAAATCACCTTGTCCGACAATTTGAGCGGGACAGAAGCACTCTCTGACGTCCTGGATTGGTTAGTTGGCCAATTTTTTTTCTTAGCGCTCTATGTCCCGCGGTCCTATTTTGCCGACCACCTACATTTGGCAGACATAACCATACCAGCTCATAAAAAAAATTTCAGCTTGATAGAAATTAGTCTTAAAATATACCGCTAGCTCCTGGACTACTAGTAACCAACACCAATCTGTATAATAAACCCAGAAATAATTGATCAAACTTTTGAAAACACCCTGTATATGAACACAGCACGAAAGAAGTTTCTCCACATATATGTGATCCTTTATTTGCATAATATGTGCATTACTACTAGCTACAGGTTACATTATCAATTTTATTTGTTCACAGTAATTACTACTGAAACCTCGATTTCTACATGAAATTGTGTTATTGCTTGATTTGTGAAAACGTTTTCATCTACAGGTATTGTTACTTGTTATAACAGCGTTTCTAATTCTTGCCCTTTAAATTGTTCATTACAGTAAAAATCGACCATGATATTCGTAACACCTGAAATTTTGAACATCATTAAAGAAAATAATGTCATCATAGTTTTGATTGAAAATAGTACACCTACAGTTAAAACTGTTGTAGCTTTCATTTCAAATAATCCCACGGCCGTAAATATAACAGGTTGTTGAGATTTTTGAATTAAGATTATCATTTGCTTGCCTAAAGAAGGAGAGTAGCTAGAATACCAATCAGAGTTGTAGATCGCATCTCCCACTGTCAAAGCCTAAAAATATATACAATATGAGCACAGCTAATCAAGACGTAGCTGTATCGATATGGTATGGTACATGATACACATTTCGAGAATCAAAGATGTTTTCATGTAAATTAATGCCTACAAATAATAAAAATACCATCGATTATATCTCAAATAATTATAAACTCAACCAAGCATTGCAAAATAAAAAGAGTACTGGACTTAACAAATAATAAAATGCTATAATAGAAATATTATTTTTTTTCTCTTACCTCATTGCTAACAAAATCTGCTGATATACAATAAAAACTTAGCTGAAATATGGCGACTAAGAACATTACCAAAAACTGCATTATTGTTTTTGAATTATTCCTGAAAAAACATATGTTTATTTGGCTTTTCTTTTGTTATCTACATTTGCATTGAAGGTATTGTAGGCGTCACCGTTGATATTTAACATATTCCAAATAATCAATTTCGTATTGATTTCTAATTATCTATACTTCAGAGACTATAAGCACACAGAAAAACATTATGCTTTATCAAACGGACCATTTCTGCACCTTCACAAGGGGAGGACGTGCGATAAACTGAATTTACATTTTAAACTGTGTTATCTCGTGTTTATCATTAATACTGATATACTAAAGTAAGTTAATCCTATCTTATAATCTGGATGTGAGATTAAGAGAATTTTGATTTTGAAGTGTACCTAAAGAAACTGCCAGCCTTAACTTCTTAGTTCAAAGACGAGTTCAAAAGAATCACATCCTTCTATAGACATAATCGCGACTTGCTCAAAATGGTAGATCTAAGGTCTAGAGGAGTAAATCTGAAAATAACCCTGGCGATGCGCATATGAGTATACTGGATTCAAGTGTAAAATAATTAATCAGGACAGATACGTTGGACTTGAGGGGACATAAGCGGAAAATATAAATTAGAAATCGATGTAGGTATTAAAACCGGAATGGGACAAGTGGGCGCGGACAACTGCGCGTAGTCATGTGGACGCTGGCAAGTGGACGTGAGACAAGCGGGCGCAGGTACATGTGGATGCGAGACAACTGGACGCAAAATATTCCAAAGTTAATACAAAACGTTTTAAATATTTGATGCGTTTAAAAAGTGTTTTTCTTTAAATTCTGTAGCTATAATAAGTTAAAGACATGCGGGCACTATTTTTGTTTTTAACTGTTACTATCGTTGCCATTGTGAAATAATTAGGATATAGACAATGAAACAAAAAATATACAAGTAACAAATAAAACACAAAAAATATGTAAAACGTTTTGGGTAAGTATTTAATTTTGATTGTAAATAGATTATGTAAATTTATTTTGTAAATATTATTTTTGTTGTTATTATGAAATACTTAGGATACAGATAAAATAAAACAGTAAAATTTGTACAGATTGGTATCGGCTACCAGGAATATAATATGGGACATGCTTTTACACTATGTAACTTGATTTTTTCGCGACCAGTTGTCTCGGTGCCCGCTTGTCCTAGACTGTTTGAAGCAAAGGTAACGAACAATACAACAGAATATGAATTTGTAATAGTATACTCACGTATCCAATAGCACGAATATCTCTGTGCAGATCACAGGAGCAACAGTAACACATTCCGTAAGGAATGCAAGGGAGTAATAATTTTGTAAATCTGTCAAAAATCTAGAAAATTCAGTAAAACTTTAATTATTCTAACTATTATTATTTTAGTTACCCCAATAGAAAATTATGATGCTGAATATACAATTTGAGTTTGTCATAGTAGTCTTTGTTATCATTCTTAGAAATTATTTTAGACAGGTTTAAGTCACTCAAGCAATTATATAATATTTTGAACTGTATTATAGTTTGAACGCAAGTACCAAAAAATATGCAATCAAATGTACAGATACCAATACCTGCCGGTGGTAGCACAATTATTTGTAAGATTTGAGTGCACTTCAATACAACCTTGTACTCTTTAAAAGTCCAAATTCCAAGTGGGAGTTGGTTTTCTAGACATGAATACAGTATCACTGCAAATATACTAAGCATGGCAGAAATGAGGAAAACTCTTTGAATTTGTGTTGCAACATTTTCCATATTATCTAATTTTATTTTTATATGACCGCGACATACGTCAGTTTTCCAAAATTGTTTCTTTTTTTGAAGTAGTCTTGTAAACTGGTTTTGATTTTTGAATAGTATTATAATTTTTCCAAGCATCTATAAAATTTACAGGATGAAATAGAAACTGTCTTCAAAAAAATAATAATTAACAAACTCACTTGTGCAAAACCACCAAATGATAGTAGGTTAGAGACAAATAGGAATATGTCTCTATTTATGTTTGTAAACTGAAGTGCTACTACATAAAGTATAAATATCAACAGTATTAAGTAGAAAAGAAATAACACAACGTTTATCTTAGTTTTTGTAGGGGAATACAGTCCCAACATTTTCAGTATAAGGACTGTTGTCTCACTCCAACTGCTACCACTTTTTTCCATTATTAATTAAAACCCTTCAAACGTTAGCTGAAAAGATTACATAATTAAGGATTTCTTGATTACTTTAAAAATATTTTTATAGCAGGTTTATCCAATATTAAATATTTACAACACACACAAATTTAATTATTAGTTCCAAGAATTTTATTATTGAATATCATTGAATTTCACTGGACGTTAACATCTATTTCTACTACAGTTGATTATGAACGTCGCCAGGGAATAATCCTAAGTGCCATCTAGCAATTCCGCCGGATCGGAATTTCTCACAGGGCAAGAATCTTTTCATAAATGGAAGTTAAAAATCATGAACAAACTTTTAAATAACAGTGAACAGATTATATTAAATTAGAAATTCCTAATCAATTAAAAACCGCTTAACAACACCAGATTCAAGATTTATGTGCAAATATTTTTGAGCAACAAGCTACCTATAGGAAAAATAATTATGTTTTATTTAATAAATTACGAAATTAGTTTAGGAAAATTTTTATAAATAGCATATGTTTGTAGATGAAAATGTGCAAAGAAATAAAAAAGGTTTTGTGCAACATTGTGATAATAAAATAATAAAATAAAATAAATCTTGTTACCTGTTCAGTATATTAAACGATCTTACTCATGCACGTACAAATTTAGACTAAACCACGTCAGATCATATTTTTAAGGGTCTGAATAATAAAAACTGAAACTTTTCTAGATATTGAATTTTTTAAGACTATAATTTCTTAACTTCTTCTATTATCTTTTCAAGCAATTATGAAATTATGTTCTTAATTTCTAAAGTTTCGGTATTCATATTATCTACTTGAAATACAGGGTCAGTCCTTCCTATTTTTTTCTTCATAATAAATTTATGATCTGAAATAATATCGATTGGAAATTTAAATTAAGATAAAATTACGGCAGTTGTCTGTAAGTATTACATAGTTGATAAAACATGCTAGTAATCCTAAGAACACTCCTTCGTTTCCAACAAAAATATACATTCAAATGTTTTTTTCACATGCACTACAGGAGCACACCAACTAGCAGGGTCATATATGCCCACATCCCTTGCCCTGATCCGGGGTAAGTTGAACCACCGCCGTTTGTAGTCCAACAGGCGACACGCTACCCGGCCATTGAAAATACAACATAATAAAAATAATCCGTCCTATTTTGATAAATTCAGCAATTTGCTAAATTATCGTTGTATATTATGGGTGTATCACAAATACGTATAAATATTAAAACATGTGGTAGATCATCGCGCTACAAAAATAATTGCGTATAGTCGGGGCACGCTAATGGTGCATCTAGGTACGTCATCAATCGCATTTTCTGGTAATTTTGTAGTACCAATCTTGAAACGGTATAAAACTGTAATTTTTTTTTGCGAATTACGTATTAAAAGTATGCTTTTTATAAGCCCACAGAATGTTATTTTACAGTTATTATTTTTATTAATTAGTTGTATTCATATTATTCCTGCAAAAAATAAAAACGTTTACTAATTAGTGTTTTTTTCGTCCTATAAGTTTTTATGTAAGCACATGATCGTTGTTGTTTTTTTTATTGTGTATATATTTCCTCAAACGTCACTCTGACAGTTGGAGAAACACATTAAAGCAAACGACGTTTTGAGAAACAAGAAATAAATATAAACAGAGTAATTCATGACGTCATGGACGCCATTAAAAAGTTGATGACGTAGATGCACCTTTAGCGTGCCCCGACTATAGCTACAATAACACGCTACAAATAGCGAGCGTTTTTTCCCTTGGGCGTGGTGGTTAAGCCCACTGCACCGCGGCCAGAATTGACCTATTTGTACCCCGTATGAAATTATTCTCCTTCAAGTAGCCCTGTATCTGTAATGAAGTCCAGGATATCCTTAGGGAAGATGACCTGGAGTTCGTGTGTTTCCAGAAAGGCTACTCCAAACTTTCTCAGTGTTTGCGCCGCCAATGCTTCACATTGACAGAATGTATGTAACGGAGTTTTATCTTCCATGTCAATAGAGAGCTACCTCATACTTCTGCAAGTGGATTCCATTTAAGATTACAATAAATTAGGTAATAATTGTACAGCTAAATGTATGTATCGCAGCAGTTGCCAAACCAATTTTATCTTTAATTGCCGATGTGTTTTTGATACATCCATGATTTTTGCATAACTCTTTTTTGATAGGCACGAAAAATTGCTCAGTTCGAATCAGCCGCTCATATAGAGCATGGTGAAAGTCATTCATTATGTTATGACATTGACTTTACTTTGATTTCTCTGAATTATATAAATGTCATTACATTACTGTGTCCTTGATGATTTGATGCAGAAGAATCCTCCCTCGCGCCTCTATAGCTCAGTGTAGAACACTGGTCTCGTAAACCAGGGATCGTGAGTTCAAACCTCACTGAAGGCAACCTAAATGATTTGTTTTACAATACAGCTCAAATATGTTGAGATTGTAATATTATTTCTTATTTTATTTGGTCGATAATTGCAATATATGTTCTAACATTATTAATTTTCTTATTCCCTACAGTAGAGCGACTCGAAATTAGAAATACTTGAATATACCTACTTGTTCTACTAAAAATTAAACTAAAAACGGTCATCATTTGATGTATAATGGGACATGTCTTACTTGTCACAACAAAATTTAAGGGATAAGTAAACTCTTATAATCCACATAAATTCAGAGAATAGGAAATACGTTTTAACTTTTAACCCCCTGCATGTGCAACATAATGAGGTGCAACATCATGTTGGTTGTGTTGTTATAAACTTTTCTTTAATTGATTAACAAATATAGTTACACTTATTGCCACTGTTTGCCACTCTTTGTATTTTAATTTTAGGTAGAATAATGCTAGGGCAAGCAGCCCAAGTGGGTCAACTATTGTTCCTATACTACCCAGAATTGACGGTTTTGTGACCGGGACCGTTGATGGCGTTGATTCTTGCAGGTTTATGTTATAAATTATAATGCCTTTCTTTGGTGACCATACTAAACCTAACATTTTAGTGTTACCATCTGGACCTAATATAACTTTACAATCGGGGGGCTCCGCTACATTTTTTAGAAGAGCAGACTCATTTGAAATCTACTTCCTCAGTTTAAACTGACCCTTTTGCAAAATATGTGTAATTTCATCCTTAATACGTATCCTCTCCTCTATGAAGTCCGCTTCTGTCAATAATTTATCAACATAAAAATTCCGTAAAATTATTCTAGACGATCCGGGGTATTCTGCCGCGCTTTCATGTCCCAATTGGCTCGTAGTATGACAGGCCCTACCATCGAGTACCATCTGCAAATTATTTAAAGAAATCCCCGTAGTAAGTACTACTTTTAGCCGACCCATCAAACCATGTGGGACAGGACCTCGTACTCCTTCATAAATCCCACATATTGCTGTCTGAAGCTCTCATTTCTTATCAATTTACGTTCTAATGGTATCGCGTAATGGCTAATTGTTTTGATTCCCAAAGCTCAGTAGCCGCTTCCTTTAACGGGATGGATACAAGGAAACGACCCTCGTGGTTTCGCGTGATAGTGCTCATGAAAAGCTCCTCACAGGATTTCTCCTCCAATTCCCAAAATTTTGTTAATTGCCGCTCCAGCTCAAAATTTACGGGGCTATCGATAATAGACACATTACAGTAGGTACTAACTTTAACTTTCTTAATTTAAATTTGTTTGATATCCCAGCCCCAGGGCCAGGGGTCCGAAAAGGGCCCACCACAATTTTGTTTTTTGAAAAATTAATTCAGCGTTTGCTATTTTAATTTTCTCAATGCAAATTAAATCAAAGAATATTTGCGCAGTATCAGCAGAGTTGGCATCTACTAGATGTATGTTTTGCTGAATACTAACTCGAGTTTTACAAAAACAAAAAGATCTATTGGGTTGGTTACCAGTAATATTTTTTGGTATTATAAATAATGTACGAAGCCGTGCTATGAGTTGGCGATAGATTGAAATTTTATTTCTGTTTTATTCGACATATTTTTTATCATTTGCCTGATGCCAGGTATGACCATATTAATGTTATACTTTTGCAAACCGAATGTTTGGCATAATTCTTCATCTGGCCTAGATCGCACTGCCTACAAGCAGCTGATCTACAAGTTATGACAGAATAACTTCCCCCTTCCCCTTAAACAGTTAATGTAAAGTTTTCTATTTCTCTAGTTTGAACAAAGTTGCTTTACAAAATTGGGTGAAAAGTATAAATAAATTATTCAAAATTAAACCAGAATACAAATGCAGATTTTCTATGTGGATTGAAGTAGATATGTTACGGCTAAAGTGTAAACTTGGATAGTTTATAAACTAACTGGCTAGTATAGAAACTAACCAAACGCTTGGTTATTTTAGTGGAAAACAAAATTTCCAGTAAATTAGCTGCAATTTTGGGCTAGTTTGCAAACTATCCAGTTAGTTTATAAACTATCAAAAAACCTTGGCTAATTTACTGATCTCGATTAAAGTAAATAAAATAACCAATGTTATTGGTTAGTTTATAAACTAGCTATTTTACACTGGCTAAAATACACTTTTCTTCTGATGATTCAAAATAGCCAATTTTTTGGCTAGTCTGCAAACTAACCAAACTATCACAACATTTATGATAGAAAGACAGTGTGTAATAACAAATTTTGTGAATTGTTATTCCTAAAGTCAACTTATTAAAGTTGATATTGTCAATTTAGAGTCTATCACAGCCTTGGTCACAGCCAATCCCCAATGAGTTTCTTCAAAGCACGGTATTTCCGTTGTGCTGTTAATTACTTATTGATAGTAGTCAGTCGTATATTTCCTTTTTTCCGTTCAAATGTGCGCAATAAATAATGTAACATGAGACTACGTGTGAATTAGGTTATATATCAAAATAGTTCAAAATAATAATCGTTGGACCATATACTAGCCAAAGAAAATTAACTGAACATAGTTTGGTTAGTTTACAGACTAGCCAAGAAACTGGCTATTTTGAATTAGCAGCAGAAAAATGTTTATTTTAGCCAGTGTAAAATAGCTAGTTTATAAACTAACCAAGGACATTGGTTATTTTATTTACTTTAATCGAGATCAGTAAATTAGCCAAGGTTTTTTGATAGTTTATATAAACTAACTGGATACTTTGCAAACTAGTCCAAAATTGCAGCTAATTTACTGGAAATTTTGTTTTTCACTAAAATAACCAAGCGTTTGGTTAGTTTCTATACTAGCCAGTTAGTTTATAAACTATCCAAGTTTACACTTTAGCCGTAACAGATATATGGATTGTATAGGAGTGAAAAAATGTTGTATGCAACTCGAGATGTAAGTAGGTTGTTCGCTAGCCCTCGGTCACAAGCCAGTCCTTGACTGGTAAATAATACCAATAAGCAATAATACTTACAACCCTTGAAGCATAAATAACTATAATTTAATATTAGAGCATTAGAGTAAATTAACGTTTAGAAAAATAAAGGAACAGATTTTCTTTATTTAATATTATTGGTAATCAATAACACGCAAATGAATTTATTCCTCTTCCTGTTAGTTTATTCTTCTAATCATTATTTTATTTTACAGTTAATATCCTAATATTTTAAAAGATCAAGGTGCATAGTATAAAAGGATGACTGTTATGCATGTCCCTATGTCTTATGTTCCTAGTAACCAACACCAATCTGTAATAAACCCAGAAGTATTTGACCAACCTGTTGGAAACACGAATCACATAACATAAAATAAATGCCTTTATACATATAAGTGTTGCTTTATTTGCATAATATGTGCTACAGGTTGCGTTATGTTCATACAGTAATTATTTCTAATTTCTATACATGACTTTGTGTATGCAGTTGCTTGGCTTGTGAATACGTTTTCATTTACAAGTACTCTTTACTTGTTATAACAGCGATACCTTCTAGTTCTTACCCTTTAAATTGTTCATTATGGTACAAGCCGACCATGATATTCGTAACACCTGAAATTTTAAAATCGTTAAAAAAAGACAATTTAACCATAGTTTTGTGCTGAAACTGATACACCTACAGTTAAAATTGTTCTAGCTTTCATTTCAAATAATCCCCCGGCTGTAAATATGACAGGTTGTTGAGATTTTTGAATTAACATTATCATTTGCTTCCCTAAAGAAGGAGAGTAGCTAGAATACCAATCAGAGTTGTAGATTGCATCTCCCACTGTGAAAGCCTAAAAATATATAAAATGGAGGCACAATAAATCAAGACATATCTGTCAGTGGTAAGGTACACATAACACAGTTCGAGAAACAAAGATGTTTGCATGCAGATTAAAGTCGGATCAAACAATAAAAATACCATTGTTTATATCCTATATAATTATAAACTTAACCTAGCAGTGGAAAATAAGTACATACTGGTGTTAACAAATAATAATAATGCTCTAATAGAAATAGAATGTTTTCTCTTTCTTACCTCATTGCTAACAAAATCAGCGGGTATGCAATAAAAACTTAACTGAAATATGTCGGCTACGAACAATACTAAAAACTGTATTATTATATTTGAATTATTCCTGAAAAAAAATTAATTACAATAAATTATCATTGGTCTGTAGATCTAGTATTTCTAGTAGGTGTATGGCAGAAATATTAATATATCATTTCTTAGATAGATTTATATAATTCTAAGTAAATTTGGCTTTCTTTTTTTATGCACAATTAAATGGAAAGTATTGTATGGACCAAGGTTGAGATTGTGATATAATGTGTATATAATCAATTTAATATTAATTTCTAATTATCTATCTTCAGAGACCAGCTCACCGAAAAACCGTATGCCTGATGCCTTATCAAACGGACCATTTCTACACCTTCACAAAGGGAGGGACGTGCGGTAAGCTGAATTTATATTTTAAACTGTGTTATCTCGTGTTTATCATTTATACTGGTTATGGTTATACTAAAGTAAGTTAATCCTTTCTTATAATCTGAAAGTGTAAAGGAACTAAAAGTCTTAGCTCCATAGTTCAAAGACGAGTTTTCGCCATTCAAGACAATTTCTAAGTTGAAAAGAATCACAACCTTCTATAGACATAATTGCTCAAAATGGTAGATCTAGGGCTAAAGGAGTAGCTAAATCTCATTGCGATACGCAATGATATGGTATATTGAATACAAGTGCAGAATAATTAATCAGGACAGATATTTATCAGATAGTTAGAGGGGACATAAGCGGAAAATATAAAATAGAAATCGATATAGATATTAAAACTGTTTGAAGCAAAGGTAACGAACAATACAACAGATCATATGAATTTGTAATACTCACGTATTCAATAGCACGAATATCTCTGCGCAGATCACAGGAGCAATGGTAACACATTCCGTAAGAAATGCGAGGGAGTAATAATTTTGCAAATCCCTCAAAAATCTAAAAAATTCAGTAAACATTACATTATTTCTAGCTATTATTATTTTAGTTACCCCAATAAAAAATTATGCTGCTGAATATATAATTTTAGTTTGTCATAGTAGTCTTTGTCATCATTCTTAGAAATTATTTTAGACAGATTTAAGTCACTCAGGCAATTATATAAAATTTTGAACTGTATTATAGTTTGTATGCAAGTATTAAAAAATATGCAATCAAATACAGATACACCAAGAGCTAAACATAATAGCACGATTACTTGTGCCATTTGAGTGCACTTGAATAAAACCTTGTACTCTTGAAAAGTCCAAATTCCAAGTGGTACTTGACTTTCTAGAAATGAATACAAAATCATTGCAGCTATACTAAGCATGACAGAAATTAAGAAAACTTTTTGAATTTGTGTTACAGTATTTGCCATAGTATCTAATTTTGTTTTTATAGGACCACGACATACGTCAGTTTTCCAAAATTGTTTCCTTTTTTGAAGTAGTCTTGTAAACTGATCTTGATTTTTGAATAGTACTATTATTTTTCCAAGCACCTATAAAGTTATAAAATAAAATAAAAACTTCAAAAACATAATTATTAACAAACTAACATTTGCAAAACCAGCGAATGATAGTAGGTTAGAGACAAGTAGGAATATGTCTCCATTTACGTTTGCAAACTGAAGTGCTGCTACATAAAGTATAAATATCACCAGTATTAAGTAGAAAAGAAATAACACAACGTGTATCTTAGTTCTTGTAGGGGAATACAGTCCCAACATTTTCAGTATAAGGACTGTTGTCTCATTCCAACTGCTACCACTTTTTGGCATTATTAATTAAAGCCCTTGATACGTTAGCCCCTGAAAAGATTACATAATTAAGGATTTCTTGCTTACTTTAAAAATATTTTTAAAGTATGTTTATCCAATATTAAACATTTACAACACACACAAATTTAATTATTAATTCCAAAAATTTTATTATTGAAAATCACTGAATATTGCTGGAAGTCAACATTTATTTCTTCTGCTTTTGATTAAGAACGTCGCCAGGGAATAATCCTTAATAATTAGATATAAAAAGGGCTTTTGTGCAACATTGTGATATAAAAAATAAATCTTGTTACCTATTCAGCATTATTAAACGAACTTACTCGTGGACGTACAAATTTAGACTAAACTGCGACAGAAAAAAATTTTAAGGGTCTGAATAATAAAAACTGAAACTTTTCTAGATATTGAATTTTTTAAGACTATAATTTCTTTTATTAACTTTTTGCAGTAATTATGAAAGTACTACTATGTTCTTAATTTTTTTTTAATTTAAATTTTAAGTTTCGGTATTCATATTATCTACCAGGTCTTCCCATGTTTTTCTTTATGAATAAATTCCGGGGGGTAATCCACTATCTAAAATCATGTACAGGTATTGAAAAATTGACAAAATTTTTTGTTATTGACGATATTGCACGTACTGTGGAGTATTGACAGCAATTGACAGAAACTGCATGGTATTGAAGAATATTGACCAGTACTGCAAGTATTGACAAGTATTGTAAAGTATTGACATAGGACTGTAAAGTATGCCTGTACTGTCAGACTGTACATTTTACAGCATGGATGAATGTATTAATATCTATGTCGTTTTCTACTTAAGTATCGTTTATTTGTTTTTTTTATATTTAACAATGTTATTGATTTATTGTGTTTCTAGACTGTATCCTGTACTGTATGTATTTGTATTGTTCCTATACAAACTGGAATAGTTATTTTTTCGGAATAAGTAGATATCTATCTATGGGGGAGGCAGGAAGGTCTTGCCAAGATCAGGATTATAAGAAAAGTAAAATTGCAGATTGTGCTAAATTTCAAGGCTATTTAGCGCAGAGCCGTAGACATTTACACTAGTAAAAACTAGTTTACTTTCCATACCACCACTGGTATAGGGGAAGTATTAATACCATGAAAATTTTCGAAATTTAGATTTTCGCGGAAATAGGTGTTTTGGACCCTCAGGAGTCCAAAAAAGTGGTCTAGAAAAAATGTCTGTCTGTGGGTGGGTGGGTGTGTATGTATGTATGTATGTATGTATGTATGTATGTATGTATGTATGTATGCATGTATGTGACGCCTCTAACGCAAAAACTAGTGAACCGATTTAGATGAAATTTGAAATGGAAGGGTATATCGATAATTCATTGATAAAATAAGCTTTTCAAAAAAAACCCGAAACCGGAAGCGGAAGTTAGCCATGTTTTTTTGGTAGCAGTTTTTTGAGAAGCGGAATTTTTGAAAATCTGAGTTGGGGATATGAAAGAAGATCATAATTCAAGGGAAAAAGTTTTTTTGCCGGACTCTCTAACTTCAAAATGGCGGCCGCTATGAATTTTTCAATATTTCGAATTTAACGCCCCATAACTCAAAACCCAGTTATCTGGTCAGGTTCCGCAACAACTTGTTTGAAAGCCCTTTGGCGGTACTATACCATGAAAAAAATTTATTTAGTAAATCCACAAACGGTCGCAACGGCGCTTTTCCAAAAATTTTGGAATTTTTAAAAAATTATTACAAAAAAACTGGGAACACAATTTTGTTTAAATTTTCTATACTTATGCAGCTTGGTATTAGCTACATTTTTGTGTTTTGATGAATGCCAGAATTTCACTACGAGGTTCTACGAGGTTTTAAAAATCAGAAATTGACGCTCCTATAGCGCCTTTATTAATCAAAATATGAAAGACGTTTGAATATAAAAGTTGTTCAGTATATAATTTTGCATTTTCCTAAATGTATATCGCGTATACAGGGCGTTTGCTTTCCACAGTACAATAAACAACTTTGTTATTTAAAATGAAACACCCTATATATTATTATATAATTGAATGAAAAATTTAATTGTCTATCACATAGTATAGGGTGTTCATATAGCTAAAATGTACGGTTGATGAGAAATTCGTGAATTTTAACCGCGTTGTGTAAGATTTAGCCTGGACTCGTGACAGAAACGGTCGTCGCGTCGCGTCGGTCGGTCGGTAGTGATCGTCAGGCTTCGCCAGATGTAATTTCAAGCCGGATTTCTGTCGGAGTTCTGGTTTATTATTATTTATTACTACAGATGCGTGTCTTTCTTCTGTACATATCGAACCCGTATAGGCCCGTTTTTCTCGCTACGCATTCAAATGATTTCCATGGTCTGCCTCGCGAACTACTGTTGAATACCAAAAACGAAATGTTTATTTCTAGTATGGGAAAGTCCAGGGGAGGTTTGCACGTCCACTTTTTGAATAAAGTATCTAGCGAATTAAAAAGACTAAATAGCTGTTTGTTAAGAAACTTATTCATTTGCAACATGTATGGGTGATAGTACAAACATCTTTAATTTTCTGACTTTTTTTAATTCCTTGAATTTTTTATTAACAATATTTATTTCATTTCGGCTCAGTTTGAAAGGCCCGTTCCCTGCCAGCTGCAATGGCCCAGAAATTACAAATTGTTTATCAACAATTTGAACATCCTTTCTACCTACTTGACCATATGTTCTCATCTAGATCGTAGTATTGACGAGTATTGACGAGTATTGACGAGTATTGACAAGTATTGACAAGTATTGATATGTACTGACAGTATTCCCGGGTACTGATAGGTATTCTTGAGTATTGACGAGTATTGACAGTGATCTGTACAGGTATTGACGCGAGTGGATTACCCCCTGATAAATTCATTGTTTCTAAGAGCCTTTTTACACGTCAGAGAATTACTCCGAAAATTATTGTGAAAATTACTCTGACAATTTGACACACCCTAAACTGACCAATCCGGTTGCGTTTTACTCACTTGACAAGTCAATCAGCGCACTCCAAATTTGTATATTCTCGGATATTTAGGACTAGTACAAAATTTCAGCGATAATTTTTCTGTAAAAAAAAACTGCTTCCAAACCGAGGTGTGAGATTTCACAGTATTCTTGGGAGTTTTACCTTCTACAGCTTCGTTTATCTCTTCAAGTGTACTCTAGCCAAACCATTTTGCTTCCATTTTTCCGTAAATGTCACAAACCATACACAAAATACGTAGAAAGAAACATTAAATTTCATACAATTCTTGGGCGTTTTACCTTCTAAGCTTCCTCTATCTCTTCAAGTGTACTCTGTTGAACCCGTTTTGCTTCCATTTTACAGAAAATATCACAAAGTATGCACAAAATACGTAGGTAGAAAGAAAAATTAAATTTGACTTTTGTCTGGTTTGTATATAAAACCATGGTTACGAAGAAAATTATTATTAATCTGATTTGAAACTATAAAAATTTAAATTTGGTTCGTCAAATTGTCCTCCGAATACTACTCGTAACTACGAAATAATCCTGCAATTTTTGGACAGTACGTATTCGTACTTGATGCAGGATAATTCGCTATTCGTCCTTCGGACTCATAGCGAATTATCGCGCATCAAGTACTCTTACATACTGTCCAAAAATTGTCGGATATTTCGTAGTTACTAGTAGTATTATATATGAAAATTTTCAACAATAATTCTTTGACGTGGTAATACAGCATTTTACTCGGAAAATAATTGCGAAAGTTATTACCGTTATTAATTTTGCGAATAAAATGCTGTATTACATGTCAAATAATTATTGTTGAAAATTTTCGGAGTAATTTTCACAATAATTTTCGGAGTAATTCTCTGACATGTAAAAAGGCTCTAAGACGATAAAGTTTCATGAAATTTACTTGAACACGACGATTTTGTTTAGATTTTGTTTAGCTGCCGGAAACAATTCCTTAGGTAACTTGATTTCATTTGTTGTTCTTACTACGAATCGGAAAGTTTGTAAAAATAAAGTATTAAAGTGGTACATTTTCGAATTCAGCAAGTTGAGCTGTATACGAATCCGTTAAAAACTATAGGGGTTCCATTAAAAAATATATCCGATGACGTCATCACGCGAAAACAAATAAACATCGGAAATGCACAGGTATAGAAACAAGGATCTTTTTAAAAAGCAAAATCGACGTGTCCGAAGAAATTTTATGAAACTTAGTAGGTATCTTATTTATTATAACTTATTATAAGTTAAAATCGATATTTTATTTAATAGTTATTATTTCTATAATTATGAATTTTAACAAAGTAACGCTTGAAAACGTTAATAAATCAACACATTAGTAAGTTAAAAGGTGTTTCAAATTACTCAACCTTTTGAAATGGGATGAAAGTGGTATAGTGTACGACATTCAACTAACCGCAATCCCGACGGTGATACAGTTGCAGAATAATTTCTTCAGAAAATATCTACATTAATGTAAAATGCATTTTTAGATAAGGTTGTATCAATTTTAAAATAAAGAGTTAAAAGATTTTGTAAATTTGCGAAAGGCTAACAAATGAAACATATTTTTTCATAGGGAAGAACGCGATTGTTCTAACCCATTGGTACAAAATCAAATCAAAGGTTTTACAACTAATAGATTGTTATAACCAAGTTAATATTCGATGGTTTACCAAACATCACAAATAATCGGTGGTAGTTGCAGAATTTTTCGTAAAATAGTTATAAACGTTATTTTCTCAAAATTGAATAATTTAAAGGTGTAATACAGTAAGCATACGTTGTATGTGAAGAATTTTTAGAAATACTTAGGACTTTCGTTCTATTTAAAAATATTTTTTTTACTATACCTGCTCACTAGTATTAAACCAACTAACTCGAGCACGTTACAAATACAAACTGAACCACGTCAGATAATATTTGTAAGTCTTTGAATAATACAAACTAAACTTTCCTTGGTATGAAATTATTTAAGACTATAATTTCGAAAGTTCTTGGATATTATCATCGTTTCGAACTATAATCAAATTTTTTCTTATTTTTTAGGTTTTAAAATCCATAGTCCACGTTAGATGTTTCTATTTTGGTCATTCAGAATTAAATTATGATGTGAAATTATAGTGGGTAAATGTAATTAAGTTTAAATTAAGGTTCTACTGATAGTATTCGTAAAAATCTATGGTAAACCTAACAATTTATCTTTTAAAAAGAATGTTGATATTTATTATAATTAAATTTAAATGTAGTTCAGCGAAAACAGCAAAGCGGTAATTTGCTAAAGATTAGATTGAGGCAGATGTTACTAATTTTTTCCGCTATTGAAGAGTAAACCTGCAGCTGTAGAAACTCAATGGTTATCTGAAAAGCACTATACTACAGTGTCCATAATTTACAATATTAAACCAAAAATCAAAGCTTTTGGGGAATATTAATTTTGCAATTCAGTTTATATGAATATATATGCTTTAAAACCTATAACAACATTTCAAAGATTCACCTCAACAGTCGATTCGTCTATTATGCAAATTTTTGAATAGTAGGTACTAAACAGGTAGCTGAAAGCCTGAAAGTTAGCTAAAGACTATTCCAGGAGAATAAAACATTTATGTAAACAAAACCACGTGGTTCGGGGTAGTCACATATGGTCGCAAGTAAGGTCTGTGATTGGTTGCGCGAGGAGACATTTATGGCACGATAAGAACGTTTTAACTAGGAAATAAGTGTCATGTTAATTGTAGAGGTCAAAGTGAATTGTGTGTTTTTGTCTTTGACGTATTTACAAAAATATGCGTAGCTTCTAACAACCACACGCACGTCATGACGTAGTTTGGTTCCATGAACGTTTTCTTCTCTTGAAACAGATTTTAACAACTTTATTAATGTATTTATGATACTATTAGTGTGTGCTGTTGAAAGAATCAAGACAATATTTGGATGTTTATTATTTATTAGTACAGACTATGATTTTGATTTTGCTTCAAAATTCCACTCTGAAAAATGTTTTGTCCGCCCAATAAATTATTTATTGAGGCTATACCAACAAATAGGAATTCGTTGGGTTAACACAAAAGCTACGTTGCCATGTTATTATTATTTCCTTCCACAAATTATTTTTGCTCAGACAACAAATAATAACATTGGCACATATTTTTTGTGTTAACCCAACAAATTCGTATTTGTTGGTATAGCCTCAACAAATTGTTTGTTGGGCTAACAAAACATTTTCAGAGTGTCCATAACTTATTCTAGAAACGTTATTTAAAAAAGAATGTATAGGATAAAAGTTTTAGAAAGAAAACTTATTTCCATTTAAAATCGATATTTTATTTAATATTTATTGTTTCTATAGGTAGTACTAGTTGTCATTTCAATATATAAATATAGAGAGTGTGCATGGAAATATATTTTGAGGCCAGCAGCTGATTTTCGTTAAAGGACATTCTTTAACATAAATATTAATTTTACAGTTTCAAATTTTCATATTACAAAAAAGTACGCCGAAACGACATGGAAAAAGTATCTTTAACCTATACTGGACATCAACTGAAAACCGCTTGAAAAAGCCACCCGCGCTTCCTTCATGTTGATGTACGTCTGTACATGATTTATATCGAGACGATATTTGTGTTATTATTGCCAAATACAATAGATGTTGTGGAAAGGGCATTGTCTATGTTCAAGCACAGTTCATGTACACATTTTCCTGCAAAATAAGTGCTTATTTTTGTTCTATTTTACTGCGTACCAAATAATACAAATGATGAGAATGAATAAAAAAGAGTTAGAATGGATATTTATATCATGGGTAATCTATGCGGGCCGTATACTGGAGGCAAGTTTTTCCAGCCCAATTTACGGTTTGTCATTTACATGTAGGTAAATATGACTAGCGATGAAGAATGTTACTTAATGCATCTCATAACTGCAATGTAATAGAATATGAGCATGGTACAGTTAAGGCTGTATAACATAAACTGAAAAGGCTGCCGTGAGACCAATTCAATGTCACTAATATGCCATCTTTAAGTCCTTATTCACAATGAACATAAACATAAAAAAGTGGAGGTGCAAACCTCCCCTGGACTTTCCCATACTAAAAATAAAAATTTCGTTTTTGGTATTCCAACAGTATAGTTCGCGAGGCAGACCCTGATAAGCATTTGAATGCCTAGTGAGAAAAAGTGGAGGTGCAAACCTCCCCTGGACTTTCCCATACTAAAAATAAACATTCGTTTTTGGTATTCAACAGTATTGTTCGCCACAACCGATAAACTTAACTTGAAAATTAGTATATGGAAAATTAACACAAGTGCCGATTGTGTTCATCTGCGCATGTGTGATTATTGCTGCTAGGATTAGCCGGCGACAAGGAATTCCCGTCCCGCGCATGGTCACTTGAACATATCGGCACTTACAAATTTCACCCTACACTGTTTTAAAGTTCAATATTCACGAATTTCTCATTAACCGTACATTTTAGCCATATGAACACCTTATACTATGTGATAGACAATTTAATTTTGCATTCAATTATATAATAATATATAGGGTGTTTCATATAAAATAACAAAGTTGCTTATTGTACTGTGAAAACCAAACACCCTGTATACGTGATATAAATTTAGAAAAATGTAAATTTATATACTGAACAACTTTTATAATTAAACTTTTTTCATATTTTGACTAATAAAGGCGCTATAGGAACATCAATTTTCGATTTTCAAAACCTCGTAGAGGGCGCCACAGTGGAATTATGGCGTTCATCAAAAAACAAAAATGTAGCTAATACCAAGCTGCATAAGTATAGAAAATTTAAACAAATTCCTTAGACCAGTTTTTTTGTAATAATTTTTCAAAAATTTCAAAATTTTTGGAAGAGCGCCGTTGCGACCGTTTTTGGATTTAGTAAATAATTTTTTTTCTTGGTGTAGTACAGCCAAAGGGCTTTCAAACAAGTTGTTGCGGAACCTGATCAGATAACTGGTTTTTGAGTTACGGGGCGTTAAAGTCGAAATTTTGAAAAATTCATAGCGACCGCCATTTTGAAGTTAGAGAGTCCGGTAAAAAACTGTTTCCCTTGAATTATGCCCTTCTTTCATATCCCTTACTCAGATTTTCAAAATTCCGCTTCTGAAAAAAATGATACAAAAAAAACATGTCTAACTTCCGCTTCCGGTATCGGATTTTTTTGAAAAGCTTATTTTGTCGATGAATTTTCGATATACCCCTTCATTTAAAATTTCATCAAAATCGGTTCACTAGTTTTTGCGTTACAGGCGTTACATACATACACACACACACACACACACACACACACACACACACCCACCCACAGACAGACATTTTTTCTAGACCACTTTTTTAGGCTCCTGGGGGTCCAAAACGCCCATTTCCGTGAAAATCTCGATTTCGAAAATTTTCATGATATCAATACTTCCCTATACCAGTAGTGGTATGGGAAAGTAAAAACGAGACTATACGGATTCAATATGAACAGAAAAAGACACCAAGATACGCTGTACTCTGTAGTAGGTACTGGCTAGAAATTACCGCTGGCGAAGCCGGGCAATCGCTACCGACCGACCGCGATGATCCATTTTCGTCAGAGCCCAACCAAAATATTCAAAATTCACGAATTTCTCATTAACCGTACATATTAGCCATATGAACATCTTATACTATGTGATAGACAATTAAATCTTGCATTCAACTATATAATAATATATAGAGTGTTTCATTTAAAATAACAAAGTTGCTTATTGTACTGTGGAAATCAAACGCCCTGTATACGTGACATACATATAGAAAAATGCAGAATTATATACTGAATAACTTTTATATTTACACTTCTTTCTTCTTCTTTCTTGTTGCGGAATCTGATCCGATAACTGGTTTTTGAGTTATGGGGCGTTAAAGTCGAAATTTTGAAAAATTCATAGCGACCGCCATTTTGAAGTTAGAGAGTCCGGTAAAAAACTGTTTCCCTTGAATTATGCCCTTCTTTCATATCCCCTACTCAGATTTTCAAAATTCCGCTTCTGAAAAAAATTATACCAAAAATACATGTCTAACTTCCGCTTCCGGTTTCGGATTTTTTTGAAAAGCTTATTTTGTCGATGAATTTTCAACATACCCCTTCATTTAAAATTTCATCAAAATCGGTTCACTAGTTTTTGCGTTACAGGCGTTACACACACACACGCACACCATGACAGACATTTTTTCTAGACCAATTTTTTGGGTTCCTGGGGACCGAAAACACGTATTTCCGCGAAAATCTCGACTTCGAACATTTTCATGATACCAGTGGTGGTATGGGAAAGTAAAAATACGCAAGACGTAAAATATACTTAAAACGTAAAATTTTGTTTGGGTCCAGAATTAATAGCTATAAACCCCAAGTCCTTGTTCACAATGAACGTAAACAAAAAAATACGCAAGACTAACGTACTTCGTAAAGTTAAAGTATAAGTATACGAAAAACTTATAGTTACTGTTCACAATGCTGGTACGTATTCCTTATGCTTACGTCAGTATTACGGATGTTATAACGCGAACGTAAAGTTGAAATAAACTCAACTTTACGTATTTTTTAAGTAATTTTTAAGTACAAATTTAGTGAAATCTAAGGCAGGTTTAATCAGATACCTACCTCAGTGGTAGAGCACTGGTCTCGTAAACCAGGCGTCGTCAGCTAAAACTTAACTGGTGGCAAAATAAATCTTTTACTTTACACCGAATTTTATCGGTAGATCGTTATTTGGTTTGATAAATATTGTATTGTATTTTCTTATTTTCTATAGCATAGCTATTCTAAATTTGCAGATAATTTCATAAAACTGTAACGCAGTGGTTCCCAAACTGTTTTAGGCTATCGCCCACCTTTACAGAAAGTAAAATGTTCAGTGCCCCCCGAAAACCCACTCATGTGGGTCACTAAAGTCACTGGAATATTGCAATAAAAGCAATCAGGATAATCCATGCCGCCAATGGTACACAAGAATTTGAATTTTGTTTCTCAGTTATCAAATAGACCAGCACCAAATCATTAATATTTTTTTTATATATTTAAGCACGGGTTTTCCACCGCCTATTAAAGTGCCTAATAGCTATTTGGCTATTAACTTTTAAAGGAAACCTTTTCCGACTAGTGACTGATGCGCGAGTTACCAATTGTGTATTCGACCTCTGACATAATAATTACCAGCCACATCCGCTGATAACTGTTTTAGTTTTAAGATAAGAAGTTTCTTTATTGATATTTTTATAATATGTATCCATTACTGCATTTGGTCAGCAAGCTATAGTCCCTTATTAAATAAAATTGAATTTTTTTGAGATTATTAAATTTAATATTGTAACGTTATTTCGCGTCTTTCCAACGAGCGGCAGGGATTGGTCGAAAAATATTTATTTGTCAAATAGCTATTAGGAACTTTATTAGGAGAGGGAAAAATCGCGTCTTAATAGAAAACAGCCCTTTGAGTATGTAAAAATTAATAAATTAAAGTGCCATTTTACTAGTTAGCAACATTTTAATCGTTAGCAAGTAGTAGCACCAATAACTACATTGTTGGTATGAATTTTGTATATGGCTTCCACGATATCAGAACAGATTAATGCGTGTTGTGCACATAAGAAAAGTGATTCCACCGTGCTCGTGTCAAATTAATCCACTCGTGCATTAAAACTTTACACTGGCGGTTAAGCGGTAAACCGCCATTTTTCTTAACTTGTAGGTACACCAATCTACTGTTATATGTCAAATGTTGTTGGTCTAAAAAGTCAAGGTCCATAGTGTGAAACGATGACTGTCATGTATATCCCTATGTCGTCGTAGCCCTTTATGTTCCTAGTAACCAACACCAATCTATACAGGGTGTAACACAACTTATCCGAAAAAATTTAACCATATAGGTATGCACTTTTCAATAAGAAATCGATTTGTTAAAAAAAATTTAATAAAAGCCCAACACAAAACGAGATAAAAATTGTTAAAGTTACAAATTAATGAAAAAAAGTTGTGTGTTTTTTTTTATTAATTTGTAATTTTAACAATTTTTATCTCGTTCTCTGTTGGACTTTTATTAAAAAAAATTTTAACAAATCAATTTCATATTTAAAAGTGCATATATGGTTAAATTTTTTCGGATAAGTTGTGTTACACCCTGTATAGTAAACCCAGAAATATTTAATCAACACCCTGTATATGAAGACAGCACAAAAGAAGTTTCTCCACATATATGTGAATCTTTATTTGCATAATATAAGCATTACTACTACAGGTTACATTATCGATTTTATTTGTGCATAATAATTATTTCTAAAACCTCCATTTCTACATGAAATTATTGTATTTGCAATTATTGCTTGACTTGTGAAAGCGTTTTCATCTACAGGTAAATTGCTACTTGATATAACATGCGAGTGTTTCTAATTCTTGCTCTTTAAATTGTTCATTACAGTTAAAGTCGACCATGATATTCGTAACACCTGAAATTTTGAACATCATTAAAGAAAACAATGTAACCATAGTTTTGATTGAAAGTAGTACACCTACAGTTAAAACTGTTGTAGCTTTCATTTCAAATAATCCCCCGGCCGTAAATATAATAGGTTTTTGAGATTTTTGAATTAACATTATCATTTGCTTCCCTAAAGAAGGAGAGTAGCTAGAATACCAATCAGAGTTGTAGATCGCATCTCCCACTGTCAAAGCCTAGAAATATATACAATGTGAGCACAGTTAATCAAGCGTAGCTGTATGTATCGATATGGCATGGTACATGATACACAATTCGAGAATCAAAGATGTTTTCATTAGATTAATGCCTACAAATAATAAAAATACCATCATTTATATCTCAAATAATTATAAACTCAACCAAGCATTGCAAAATAAAAAGAGTACTGGACTTAACAAATAATAATGCTATAATAGAAAAATTATTTTTTTGTCTTACCTCATTGCTAACAAAATCTGCTGAAATGCAATAAAAACTTAGCTGAAATACGTCGGCTACGAACAATATTGAAAACTGTAGTAATGTTTTTGAATTGTTCCTGAAAAAAACACATCTTTATTTGGCTTTCCTTTTGTTATGCGCATTTACATTGACGGTATATCGTATCAGTCAACGTTGAGACTATGATACAACATGTTCCAAATAATCAATTTCGTATTGATTTCTAATTATCTATACTTCAGAGACTAGCACACAGAAAAGCCTTATGCCTATGTCTATGCCCAAATTTTGATTTCAAAGTATATGTAAAGACACTGCTGGAAGCCTTAACTTCATAGTTCAAAGACACTAGTTTTCCCCATTCAAGATAATTTCTAAGTTCAAAAGAATCACATCCTTCTATAGACAAGACATACTCGTTACTTGCTCAAAATGGCAGATCTAAGGTCTAGAGGAGTATCTCAAAATAACCCTGGCGATGCGCATATGAGTATACTGGATACAAGTGTAGAATAATTAATCAGGACAGATACGTTGGACTTGGAGGGCACATAAGCGGAAAATATAAAATAGAAATCGATATAGGTAGTAAAACTGACTGAATCAAAGGTAACGTACAATACAACACATCATATGAATTTTTAATACTCACGATGTCATTAACACGAAGATCACTGTGCAGATCACAGGAGCAACAGTAACACATTCCGTAAGGAATGCAAGGGAGTAATAATTTTGTAAATCCGTCAAAAATCTAGAAAATTCTGTAAAACTTTAATTATTCTAACTATTATTATTTTAGTTACCCTAATAGAAAATTATGATGCTGAATATACAATTTCAGTTTGTCATAGTAGTCTTTGTTATCTTTCTTACAAATTGTTGTAGACAAACTTAAGTCACTCAAGCACTTACATAATATTTTGAACTGCATTATAGTTTGAACGCAAGTACCAAAAAATATGCAATCAAATACACAGATACCAAAACCTGCCGATAGTATCCCAATTATTTCTAAGATTTGAGTGCACTTGAATAAAACCTTGTACTCTTTAAAAGTCCAAATTCCAACTGGCAGTCGATTTTCTAGAAATGAATACAGTGTCATTGCAAGTAGACTAAGTATGACAGCAATGAGGAAAACTCTTTGAATTTGTGTTGCAACATTTTCCATATTATCTAATTTTATTTTTATATCACCACCACATATGTCAGTTTTCCAAAATTGTTTCTTTTTCTGAAGTAGTCTTGTAAACTGGTTTTGATTTTTGAATAGTATTGTAGTTTTTCCAAGCATCTATAAAATATTCAAGATGAAATAAGAACTCAAAAAAATAATAATTAACAGCTCACTTGTGCAAAACCACCAAATGATAGTAGGTTAGTGACAATTAGGAATGTGTCTCCATTTATGTTTGTAAACTGAAGTGTTACTACATAAAGTATAAATATCATCAGTATAGAGTAGAAAAGAAATAATACAACGTTTATCTTAGTTCTTGTAGGGGAATATAGTCCCAGCATTTTCAGTATAAGGATCGTTGTCTCACTCCAACTGCTAACACCTTTTTCCATTATTAATTAAAACCCTTCTCACATTAGCTGAAAAGATTAGGACATAATTAGGGATTTCTTGCTTACTTTAAAAATATTTTTAAAGTAGGTTTATCCAACATTTACAACACACACAAATTTAATTATTGGTTACAAGAACTTTATTATTGAATATTACTGTTTGGCGTCCCTCTATTTCTACTACTTTTGATTAAGAACGTCGGTCTCCAGGGAATAATCCTAGGTGTCATCTAGTAATTCCGCCGGATCCCAATTTCTCACAGGGCAAGAATCTTTCCATAAATGGAAGTTAAAAATCATGAACAAACTTTTAAATAACAGTGAACAGATTATATTAAATTAGAAATTCCTAATCAGTTAAAAACCGCTTAACAACACAAGATTCAAAATTGATGTGCAAATATTTTTGAGCACCAACCTATAATGAAAAAAATTCTGTTTTATTTAACAAATTACGAAATTATTTTAGAAGAATATCGCCGTTTTATAAATAGGATATGTTTGTATATAAAAATGTGCAAAGAAATAAAAAGGGCTTTTCTGCAACATTGTGATATATGATATAAAAAATAAATCTTGTTACCTATTCAGTAATATTAAACGAACTTCCTACTCATGCACGTACAAATTTAGACTAAACCACGTCAGATAATATTTTTAAGAGTCTGAATAATAAAAACTAAAACTTTTCTAGATATTGAATTTTTTAAGAGTATAATTTCTTAACTTCTTCTATTATCATTTCAAGTAATTATGAAAGTATGTTCTTAATTTCTAAAGTTTCGGTATTCATATTATCTACTTGAAAAACAGGGTCAGTCCTTCCCATTTTTTCTTCATAATAAATGTATGATCTGAAATCGATTGGAAGTTTAAATTAAGATAAAATTACCGTAGTTGTCTGTAAGTATCATATAGTTGATAAAACATGCTAGTAATCCTAACAACACTCCTTCGTTCCCAACAAAAATATATTCAAATATTTTTTTCACATGCACTACAGTGGCACACCAACTGGCAGGGTCATATGTCCCCTTCCCTTACCCTGATCCCTGGGAATTTGAACCACTACCGTTTGTAGTCCGATGCGCTACGCCCACCATTGAAAATATCATAAAAATTTATCGTCCACTATAATTTATTATAATAAACATTTTGTAATACTAATATTTTGACAAATTCAGCAATTTACTAAATTATCATCGTATATTATGGGTGTATCACAAATACGTATAAATATTAATACATGTGGTAGATCTTCGCGATTTTAGCTACAGCTACACGTTATGAGTATCGCGCTACGCTACAAGCTTGAAAAGTAGTAGTTTAGCTACAATAGGGCGCTACAAATAGCGAGCTTTTTTCCTTTGGGCGTGGTCATTAAGCCCCTGCACCGCGGCCAGAATCCAGAATTGACCTAAATTGTGTCCCGGTATGAAATTATTCTGCTTCAAGTATTATGTAGCTCTCTATCTCTGATGAAGTCCCGGATGTCCTTGGGGGAGATGAATCTGGAGTTCGTGTGTTTCCAGAAACGGAACTCCAAACCTCCTCAGTCTTTTCGCCCCCAATGCTTCACATTAGCAGAATATATGTAACAGAGTTTCATCTTCCATGTCAATAGCGAGCTACTTCACACTTTTGCAAGCTATACATAGATTTTTAGGATTTTATTACATTGGATTTAAGATTACAATAAATTAGGTAATAACTGTACAGCTTAAATGTATGAATCGCAGCAGTTACCAAACAAAATTTATTTTATCTTTAATTGCCGATGTGTTTTTGACAAATCCATGATTTTTGCATAGCTCTTTTTTGATAGGCACGAAAAATTGCCCAGTTGGAATCAGCCGCTCATAGAGCAAGGTGGAAATGATTCATTATGTTATGCCACTGACTTTACTTTGATTTCTCTGAATTATAAAAATGTCATTACTGTGTCCTTGATGATTTGATGTAGAAGAATTCTCCCTCGCGCCTCTATAGCTCATAGTAGAACCAGAACACTGATCTCGTAAACCAGGGGCCGTGAGTTCAAACCTCACTGAAGGCAACGTAAATGTTTTGTTTTACAATACAGCTCAAATATTTTGAGATTGTAATCTTTCGTCCTTATTTTGCTTGGTTAGTAATTGCAATATAATATGTTCTAACATTATTTATTTTCTTATTCTCTACAGTACAGCTACTCGAAATTAGAAATACTTGAATACCTACTTGTTATATTAAAAATTAAACTAAAAACGGTCCTCATTTGATGTATAATGGGGCATATTTTACTTGTCACAAAAAATTTAAGGGTTAAATAAACTCTTATAATCCACATAAATTCAGAGAATAGAAAATACGTTTTAACTTTTAACCCCCTCCCCTGCATGTGCAACATAATGGGGTGAGACATCATGTTGATTGTTTTGTTATAAACGTTTCTTTAATTGATTAACAAATATAGTTACACTTATTGCCACTGTTTACCACTCTTTGTATTTTAATTTTAGGTAGAATAATGCTATTGTTCCTATACTACCCAGAATTGACTGTTTTGTGACCGGGGCCGTAGATCTTCCAGGTTTATGTTATAAATTATAATGTCTTTATTTGGTGACCATAGTAAACCTAACGTTTTGGTGTTGCCATCTGGACCTAAGCTTATAACTTTACAATCGGCGGGCGCCGGTAAATTTAGAAGACTTCCTCAGTTTAAACTGACCCTTTTGCAAAATATGTGTAATTTCATCCCTAATGCGTATCCTGTCCTCTATGAAGTCCGCTTCTGTCAATAATTCATCAACATAAAAATCCCGTAAAATTATTCTAGACGATCTGGGGTATTTTGCCGCGCTTTCATGTCCCAATTGTTGAAGGGTCGTATGGCTAAAAACGACGCGGCAGCTGTACCGTCCGTCACCGTGTTTAAAACGTAATGAAATAATTGGTCTGATGAGGGCTCCCACCATACTATTCTTTGAAGATCTCTCTGGTTAGGTTCTGTAAGTTCTGTCTGTACATTTTCTCAATATCGGCTCATAGCACCTATTTGTAATTCCGAAATCTCAAAAGAAATGAAAACAGATCATCTAATATGACAGACCCTACCATCTGCAAATTATTTAAAGAAATCCGCTTAGTAAGTACTACTTTTAGCCGACCCATCAAAAACTACCTGCAACTGTGTCGTAATATTCTCTTCTTTATGGACACCGTGATGCGGTAAATAGAAATCAGGGTCGTTGCTATCTTCCCCCCCTGATTTTATTCATGTGGGACAGGGCTTCGTACTCCCTCATAAATCCCACATATTGCTGTCTGAAGCTCTCATTTCTTATCAATTTACGTTCTAATGACTGAAATCGCTTAATGGTCAATTGTTTTGATTCCCAAAGCTTAGTAGCCGCCTCCTTTAACGGGATGGATACAACGAAACGGCCTCGTGGTTTCGCATGGTAGTGCTCATGAAAAGCTCCTCACAAGATTTCTCATCCTGAGAATGTTCCTTCGTTAAATTGCACTTCTCCAATTCCCAAGATTTTGTTAATTGCCGCTCCAAATTTACGGCATTATCGATAATAGATACATTACAATAACTTTAATTTTCTAAATTTAAATTTGTTTGATATCCGAGTCCTAGGGGTCCGAAAAGGGCCCACCCCAATTTTGTTTTTTGCAAAATTAATTCACAGTTTGCGATTTTAATTTGCCCAATGCAAATTAAATCAAAGAATATTTTCGCACATATCAGCAGATCAATCTTCCCAGACTTGTTGAAGTTCGCATCTGGTAGATTTATGTTTTGCTGAATACTAACTCGAGTTTTACAAGAAGATCTATTGGGTAGGTTACCAGTAATATTTGGTATTATAAATAATGTACGAGGTCGTGGACCTATGAGTTGTCGATAGATTGGAATGTTATTTCTGTTTTATTCGACATATTGTTTATCACTTGCTTGCTGCCAAATATGACCAAATTAATGTTAGACGTTTGCAAACCGAATGTTTGCCATAATTCCTTTGTAACGAAGTTTGACTGACTTGCGCTATCTAATAACGCTCTGCAATTATGAAATTTGCGTTATTATCTAAAATTTTAACTATGACGGTCGGTAACAAAATTTGATCGTTTTCATTTACAACATGATTAACAAAACTTATTGACGCGCTGGAATGAGGAGACTCGCTGCGCGTTACTATTATACGTTTTATTCGGAATCTACCTCAGTAGCTATTGTTTTAACCGTAGTAGTTAAATGGAAAAGCCCGTTGTGCTCTCAATCACACTGCCTACAAGCAGTTGAATTACAATTTTTAACAGAATTACTTCCCCTTAAACAGTTAATGCAAAGTTTTCTATTTCCCTTGTTTGAACAAAGTTGCTTTACAAAATTCTGTGAAAATTATAAATAAATTATTCAAAATTACACTAGACTACAAATGCAGACTTTTTATGTGAATTGAAGTAGATTATATGTAGATTCACATGGATTGTAAAAGTGAAGAAAATGTTGTATGCAGCTCGAGATCTAAGTAAATTTGTTCAGTCCTTGACTGGTAAATAATACCAACAAATACTTACAACCCTTGAAGCGTAAATAATTATTTCATATTAGAGCACTTACAACTCTGAATTAAATTAACGTTTATAAAAATAAAGGAACAGATTTTCTTCATTTAGTTTTACTGGTAATCAATAAATGAATTTGTCCCTCTTTCTGTTAGTTTATTCTTCTAATCATTATTTTATTTTACAGTGAATGCCCTAATATTTTAAAAGATCCAAGGTGCACAGTATAAAAGGATGATTGTCATGCATCTCCCTATGTCTTAGTCCTATTATGTTCCTAGTAGCCAACACCAATCTATATAATAAACCCAGAAGTATTTGATCAACCTATTGGAAATACGAAACACCCGTGTCTGTGTATGAACACAACATAAAAGAAGTGCCTTTATACATATAAGTGTTCCTTTATTTCTATAATATGTGCATTACCACTACAACAGGTTGCGTTATGTTTATAAGTACAGTAATTATTTCTAATTTCTATAAATGACTTTGTGTATGCAGTTGCTTGCCTTGGCCTTGTTATAACAGCCATAGCTTCTAGTTCTTGCTCTTTAAATTGTTCATTATGGTACAAGCCGACCAAGATATTCGCAACACCTGAAATTTGAAAATTCGTTAAAAAAAGGCAATTAAACCATAGTTTTGTGCTAAAACTGGTACACCTACAGTTAAAACTGTTCTAGCTTTCATTTCAAATAATCCCCCGGCTGTAAATATGACAGGTTGTTGAGATTTTTGAATTAACATTATCATTTGCTTCGCCAAAGAAGGAGAGTAGCTAGAATACCAATCAGAGTTGTAGATTGCATCTCCCACTGTGAAAGCCTAAAAATATATGCAATGGAGGCACAGTAAATCAAGACATATATCTGTCAGTATGTTAAGGTACACATCAGTTCGAGAAACAAAGATGTTTATATGCAGATTAATGTCGATCAAATAATGAAAATACCATCATGGTTTATATCCTAACTTACATAATTATAAACTTAACCTAGCATAGGAAAATAAAAAGAGTAAGTACATATTGTTGTTAACAAATAATAATAATGCTTTAATACAAATAGAATTTTATTCTCTCTCTTACCTCATTGCTAACAAAATCAGCGGATATGCAATAAAAACTTAGCTGAAATATGTCGGCAAAGAACAATATTAAAAACTGTATTATTATATTTGGATTATTCCTGAAAAAAAATCAATTACAATAAATTAGCATTGGACTGTAGATCTAGTATTTTAAGTAGGTGTATGGCAGAAATATTAATATAATCATTTTTTAGCTATATAGATTTGATAATTGTGAGTAAATTTGGCTTTCCTTTTGTTATGCACATTTAAATTGAAAGTATTGTTTGGGTCAACGTTGAGATTATGATATAATGTGTACCTAATAATCAATTTAATATTAATTTCTAATTATTTTTACTTCAGAGCCAGCCCACCAAAAACCTTATGCCTGATGCCTTATCAAACGGACCATTTCTATACCTTCACAAGGCGAGGGACGTGCGGTAAGCTGAATTTACATTTTAAACTGTGTTATCTTGTGCTTATCTTTATACTGGTTATGATTTCTTATAATCTGGATGTGAGATTAAAAGAATTTTGGTTCCAAACCCAGAGTGTATAGAAACTGGAAGTCTTAACTTCATAGTTCGAAGATGAGTTTTCCCCATCAAATTCTAAGTTCAAAAGAATATAACCTTCTATAAACATAATCGCGACTTGCTCAAAATGGTAGATCTAAGGTCTAGAGGAGTAAACCTCGAAATAATCCTGGTGATACGCAATGATATGGTATACTGGATAGTGGATACAAGCGTACAATAGTAAATCGGGACAGATCGTTGGAGGGGACATAAGCGGAAAATATAAAATAGAAATCGATATACATAGGTATTAAAACTGACTGAAGTAAAGGTACGAACAATACAACACATTAATATGCATTTGTAATACTCACGTATTCAACAGCACGAATATCTCTGCGCAGATCACAGGAGCAACAGTAACACATTCCGTAAGGAATGCAAGGGAGTAATAATTTTGTAAATCCGTCAAAAATCTAAAAAATTCAGTAAAAAGTACATTATTTCTAGCTATTATTATTTTAGTTACCCCAATAAAAAATTATGCTGCTGAATATATAATTTTAGTTTGTCATAGTAGTCTTTGTCATCATTGTTAGAAATTATTTTAGACAGATTTAAGTCACTCAAGCAATTATATAAAATTTTGAACTGTATTATAGTTTGTACGCAAGTATTAGAAAATATGCAATCAAATACAGATACACCAAGAGCTAAACATAATAGCACAATTACTTGTGCCATTTGAGTGCACTTGAATAAAACCTTGTACTCTCGAAAAGTCCAAATTCCAAGTGGCAGTTGATTTTCTAGGAATGAATACAAAATCATTGCAATTATACTAAGTATAACAAAAATGATGAAAACTTTTTGAATTTGTGTTACAGTATTTGCCATAGTATCTAATTTTGTTTTTATAGGACCACGACATAAGTCAGTTTTCCAAAATTGTTCCATTTTTTGAAGTAGTCTTGTAAACTGATCTTGATTTTTGAATAGTACTATCATTTTTCCAAGCACCTATAAAAAGTTACAGGATGAAATAGAAACTGTCTTCAAAAAAATAATAATTAACAAGCTCACTTGTGCAAAACCACCAAATGATAGTAGGTTAGTAACAAGTAGGAATATGTCTCCATTTATGTTTGTAAACTGAAGTGCTACTACATAAAGTATGAATATCACCAGTATTAAGTAGAAAAGAAATAACACAACGTTTATCTTAGTTCTTCTAGGAGAATACAGTCCCAGCATTTTCAGTATAAGGACGGTTGTCTCATTCCAACTGCTACCACTTTTTGGCATTATTAATAAAGTCCTTGATACGTTAGCTGAAAAGATTACATAATTAAGGATTTCTTGCTTACTTTACAAAATATTTTTAAAGTATGTTTATCCAACATTAAACATTTACAACACACAAATTTAATAATTATTAGTACCAAAAATTTTATTATTGAAAATCACTGAATAACACTGGACGTCAACATCTATTTCTTCTAGTTTTGATTAAAAGCATCGCCAGTGAATAATACTAGGTGGTATCTGGCAATTCCGCCTGATCCTAATTTCTCACAGAGTAGGAATCTTTCCATAAATGGAAGTTAAAAGGCATAAACAAACTTTTAAATAAAATTTAACAATGCACAGTGAACAGACTGTAGTAAATTGTAAATTCCTAATCAATCAAAAAATAAGATTTCAAGATTGATGTTCAAATATTTTTGAGCAACAAGCTATAGTGAAAGAAATTCTGTTTTATTTAATAAATTACGAAATTATTTTAGGAAAATAACGCCGTTTTATAAATAGCATATATTTGTATATGAAAATGTACAAAGAAATAAAAAGGGCTTTTGTGCAATTGTTACCTATTCAGTAATATTAAACGAACTTACTCATGCACGTACAAATTTAGACTAAACCACCTCAGAGTCCTCAGATAAAATTTTTAAGGGTCGCTGAATAATAAAAACTGAAACTTTTCTAGATATTGAATTTTTAAGATTATAATTTATTAGTAATAACCTTCTTCTTTTAACACTGTTCAAGCAATTATGAAAGTATATATAAAGTATTCACATTAGCTAGAGGGTCAGTTCTTCCCATTTTTTTCTTGATAATATATAAATAGCGATAAATAATAAATAATTTATTTATTTCTGAAATTACAAATTTTGTATGCATCAGAATGAAATATAATAATTGAAAAATTCATAAAGTAAATTTCTGAGTGATCAAGCATTTATCATATCTACTAAATCATGGATAGTAAAACAAGACTGAGTTTGTATCCAAGATTTAACTTTTAATTTGAAATTATAAATATTATGACTATGTTTAATATCTTTTGGAAGATTAGAAAAAATACGTGAAGCAAGATAGCCATAAGAGCGCAGATTGAAATCGATATTTTATTTAATATTTATTTTTTAATCATGGATTTTAACAAACTAACGCTTGAGAATGTCGATAAAGTTATTATTGATTGATTGATTGATTGGGGCGACACGGGTTCGATTCCTCGTTGTAGCCAGAGTTTTCAAAAATTCTGGAGCAACTAGGAATCAACTCGTTAGTATAGTTGGGGGGGTTTTCAAGGGTGGGGCATGTTAGACCTGTGAATAGCGCTTAGTGCGCTGAGCCGAGATAAGTGGGGGGGGGGGGTGAATCATGGAGTTGTCTTTGGCAACTCCATTTAAAAAGAATCCTATATATTTTATATAATAGTTATTATTTCTATAATTATGAATTTTAACAAAGAAACGCTTGAAAACGTCAATAAATCAACCCATTAGTTAAAAGGTGTTTAAAATGGCTACTCAACCTTTTGAAATTGGATGAAAATGGTATAGGCAATGAATAAGATGTACGACATTCAACTAACCGCAATCCCGACGGTTGTACAGTTGCAGAATAATTTCTTCAGAAAATATCTACATTAATGTAAAATACATTTTTAGATCAATTTGTATCAATTTTAAAATTAAGAGTTAAAAGATTTTGTAAATTTGTGAAAGGCTAACAAATGAAACAGATTCTTTCATAAGGAAGAACGCGATTATTCTAACCCTTGGAACAAAATCAAATCAAACACTTTACAACTAATGGATTGTTATAAACATAGTTAATATTCCATGGTTTACCAAACATCACAAAGAATCGGTGGTAGCTGCAGAGTTTATTGTAAAATAGTTATTTTCTCAAAATTGAATAATTTAAAGGTGTACGCTGTATGTGAAGAATTTTTAGAAATAGGACTTTCCTTCGATTTAAAAATATTTTTTTACTATACCTGCTCACTAGTATTAAACCAACCAACTCAAGCACTTTACAAATACAAACTGAACCACGTCAGATAATATTTGTAAGTCTTTGAATAATACAAACTAAACTTTCCTTGGTATGAAATTATTTAAGACTATAATTTCGAAAGTTCTAGGATATTATCATCGTTTCAAACTATAATCAAATTTTTTCTTATTTTTTAAGCTTTAAAATCCATAGTCCACGTTAGATGTTTCTATTTTGGTCATTCGGAATTAAATTATGATGTGAAAATATATTGGGTAAATGTAATTAAGTTTAAATTAAGGTTCTATTAATAGTATTCGTAAAAATGTATGGCAAACCTGACAATTTATTTTTTCAAAAGTATGTTGATATTTAATTACAATTAAATTTAAATGCAGTTCAGCGAAAACAGCAAAGCGGTAATTTGCGAAAGATTAGATCGAGGCTGATGTTACTAATTTTTTCCGCTATTAATAAGTAAACCTGTAGCTGTAGAAACTCAATGGTTAAATCTGAAAAGCATTATACAACACTAAACTGTCCATAATTTACAATACGAAACCAAAAATCAAAGTTTTTGGGGAATATTAATTTTGACATTTCAGTTTATACGAATATATGCTTTTGATTTCCCCAAAACCTATAACAACATTTCAAAGATTCTCCTCAACAGTCGGTTCGTCTATTATACAAATTTTGGAATAGTAGGTACTAAACATGTAGCTGAAAGCCTGAAAGTTAACTAAAGACTATTCCAGGAGAAGAAAACAAAACCACGTGGTTCGGGGTAGTCACATATTATGGTCGCAAGTAAGGTCTGTGATTTGCGCGAAGAGACAATTATGGTACGATAAGATAACGTTTTAAGTAGAGAATAAGTGTCATGTTAGTTGTAGAGATCAAAGTGAATTGTGTGTTTTTGTCTTTGACGTATTTAAAAAAATATGCGTATCTTCTAACAACCACACCTCATGACGTGGTTTTGGTTCCATGAATGTTTTCTTCTCCTGAAACTGACTATTAGTGTGTGCTGTTGAAAAAATCAAGACAACATTTGGATGTTTATTATTTATTAGTACAGACTATGATTTTGATTTTGCTTCAAAATTCCACTCTGAAAAATGTTTTGTCCGCCCAATAAATTATTTATTGAGGCTATACCAACAAATAGGAATTTGTTAGGTTAACACAAAAGTTATGTTGCCATGTTATTATTATTTCCTGCTACAAATTATTTTTGCTCAGACAACAAATAATAACATGACCACATATTTTTTGTGTTAACTCAACAAATTCGTATTTGTTGGTATAGTCAACAAATTGTTTGTTGGGTTGAGAAAACATTTTCAGTGTCCATAACTTATTCTGAAAACGTTATTTTAAAAAAAATTTGAAGGATAAGAAGTTTTAGAAAGAAAACTTATTGGTAGTAAAATCGATATATTATTTAATACTTATTATTTCTACAGGGTGTTTCTTAAATGGCGGACACGGAGAGCACTACGCGATTCTCATCTTAAAACTGAGTTGAAAAAGTATAGGCGATTTTGTCCTAATGTATTTAGTTTCCGAGTTATTCGCATTTTAAAAATTTTAAATTTGACAACATTGCGCATGCTTGCACGGACTTTGTTTTAAACGTTTGGTGTTTTAATAAGGCAGTATGAACAAGTTTCTTAGGTAATAACCTCATAGCTACAATGCACTGTTGCAACATATTGAAAACAAGTTTAACAACAGATATTTATCAGAAAGAATGTCTTCGGAGGAAGGAATACAACGTATAAAAAATTCCAAATTTATTAAGATTTATATTTGATTGATGAACAATGCGGAACGGTTAAAATTTACCCGTTTTTCCAAAGCATAAAGGAATTGAATCTCAATCTTTGACTGAGAATAACTCTGAAACTAGCGAAGAACGGGCATTATTGTATTATATTTTTCCAATTGGTATCTGGAGGGGAATGTAGTACTGTGCTCCGTGTCCGCGATTTAAGAAACACCCTGATAGTACTAATGGTCATTTCAATATACAGGGCTTTCATTTCAAAACTAGCCACCTTTAATAACTATGAAAGTTTTGACATTTCCGGTTTGACAAAAAACACGTCAATTTTTATATCGAATGGGACGTTTAAAACCACTATTGAAATAATTTTATAATTTCCCCCCTTTACTCCAGAAAACCCCCCCTTTGAAATTTCAAATTTCCCCCAACCTTGTGATATATCATTTTACAGGTAAAAAAATTCTTTATCTAATCACATTATTTTATATTTCAACCCCTCAACCACAACTAACTATTATTATTATATAATTATATACAGGGTGTCTCTAACCCTAGTACCATAAATTTACCAGCCGTTTCTTGACACAAAAATAAGTCGAAAATGTCTATAAAAATTTTGCCCTCAACCGCAGCATAAGGAAGCTACACGTCTTTGAAAATGGTGTTGAAAAAACGGAAAAGAATTGTATTGTAAAAACGGTTTGAGACAAAAAAAAAATCGAAATTTTGCATGCAGCCTAACCTATTGAAGGAATAGACAGTACGAACACTTACTGTAACTATTTTTATTTTAATTTATTTTTTAATAAATTAATTTACATACAAATCCAGCATTCTTAATTGATTTTGGCTAAACAGAAAACCTGCATTTTATAGGAAACGGTTACTCCAAGCGAGTTGAAACAAGGGTCTCTTTTTTGTTAATTAGGCAACAGGGAATACAAATCTCTAAACTAAAATGAAAAAAAAAAAAAGTTAAGAAAAACGGGTTACAAGAAAAAGGCGATAACCCCCATTCGCGCCGCCCCTGGTTAATTTACCAAAAAAAATAGTAGAAAGTTTATATCTTTAATAGGTTAGGCTGCCTGCAAAATTTCGATTTTTTTATCTCAAACCGTTTTTAAAATGCAATTGTTTTCCGTTTTTTCAACACCATTTTCAAAGACGTGTAGTTTCCTTATGCTGCCGTTTAGGACAAAATTTTTATAGACATTTTCGACTTATTTCTACGTCAGGTAGCGGCTGGTAAATTTATGATACTAGGTTTAGAGACATCCTGTATATTAACTTTAAAAGGAAACCTTTTCCGACTAGTACTGATGATGCGCCGGTCTTTCCAACCAGCGGCAGTGATTATTATTAATTTAATAAAATTACAGAAACTTTATAAATTTGCGAACAAAATAGCGTGTTGTGCACATAAGAAAACTGATTCCACCGTGCTCGTGACAAACTAATCCACTCGTGCATTAAAGATTTCCACTTGCGGTAAGCCTCCACTTTTCTTAAAACTTATACAACAATCTACTGAGTCAAAAGTTGTTCGTTTAAAAGTCAAGCTCCATAGTGCGAAACGATGACTGTCATGTATATCCCTATGTCGTAGCCCTTTATGTTCCTAGTAACCAACAGAAATCTATATAATAAACCCAGAAATATTTAATCAACCTTTTGGAAACACCCTGTATATGAAGACAGCACAAAAGAAGTTTCTGCACATATATGTGATTTTTTATTTGCATAATATGTGCATTACTACTATACAGGTTACATTTTCGATTTTATTTGCTCACAATAACTACTTACTTCTAAAACCTTCATTTCTACAAGAAATTGTATATGCAATTATTACTTGACTTGTGAAAGCGTTTTCATCTACAGGTATTGCTACTTGATATAACAGCGAGTGTTTCTAATTCTTGCTCTTTAAATTGTTCATTACAGTTAAAGTCGACCATGATATTCGTAACACCTGAAATTTTGAACATCATTAAAGAAAACAATGCAATCATAGTTTTGATTGAAAATAGTATACCTACAGTTAAAACTGTTGTAGCTTTCATTTCAAATAATCCCCCGGCCGTAAATATAACAGGTTTTTGAGATTTTTGAATTATCATTATCATTTGCTTCCCTAAAGAAGGAGAGTAGCTAGAATACCAATCAGAGTTGTAGATCGCATCTCCCACTGTCAAAGCCTAAAAATATATACAATATCAGCACAGTTAATCAAGACGTAGCTGTATGTATCGATATGGTATGGTACATGATACATAATTCGAGAATCAAAGATGTTTTCATGTAAATTAATGCCTACACATAATAAAAATACCATCGTTTATACCTCATATAATTATAAACTCAACCAAGCATTGCAAAATAAAAAGAGTACTGGACTTAACAAATAATAATGCTATAATAGAAAAATTATTTTTTTGTCTTACCTCATTGCTAACAAAATCTGCTGAAATGCAATAAAAACTTAGCTGAAATACGTCGGCTACGAACAATATTGAAAACTGTAGTAATGTTTTTGAATTGTTCCTGAAAAAAACACATCTTTATTTGACTTTCCTTTTGTTATGCGCATTTACATTGAAGGTATATCGTATCAGTTGCCGTTGAGACTATGATACAACATGTTCCAAATAATCAATTTCGTATTGATTTCTAATTATCTATACTTCAGAGACTAGCACTCAGAAAAGCCTTATGCCTATGTCTATGCCCAAATTTTGATTTCAAAGTATATGTAAAGACACTGCTGGAAGCCTTAACTTCATAGTTCAAAGACACTAGTTTTCCCCATTCAAGATAATTTCTAAGTTCAAAAGAATCACATCCTTCTATAGACAAGACATACTCGTTACTTGCTCAAAATGGCAGATCTAAGGTCTAGAGGAGTATCTCAAAATAACCCTGGCGATGCGCATATGAGTATACTGGATACAAGTGTAGAATAATTAATCAGGACAGATACGTTGGACTTGGAGGGCACATAAGCGGAAAATATAAAATAGAAATCGATATAGGTAGTAAAACTGACTGAATCAAAGGTAACGTACAATACAACACATCATATGAATTTTTAATACTCACGATGTCATTAACACGAAGATCACTGTGCAGATCACAGGAGCAACAGTAACACATTCCGTAAGGAATGCAAGGGAGTAATAATTTTGTAAATCCGTCAAAAATCTAGAAAATTCTGTAAAACTTTAATTATTCTAACTATTATTATTTTAGTTACCCCAATAGAAAATTATGATGCTGAATATACAATTTCAGTTTGTCATAGTAGTCTTTGTTATCTTTCTTACAAATTGTTGTAGACAAACTTAAGTCACTCAAGCACTTACATAATATTTTGAACTGCATTATAGTTTGAACGCAAGTACCAAAAAATATGCAATCAAATACACAGATACCAAAACCTGCCGATAGTATCCCAATTATTTCTAAGATTTGAGTGCACTTGAATAAAACCTTGTACTCTTTAAAAGTCCAAATTCCAACTGGCAGTCGATTTTCTAGAAATGAATACAGTGTCATTGCAAGTAGACTAAGTATGACAGCAATGAGGAAAACTCTTTGAATTTGTGTTGCAACATTTTCCATATTATCTAATTTTATTTTTATATCACCACCACATATGTCAGTTTTCCAAAATTGTTTCTTTTTCTGAAGTAGTCTTGTAAACTGGTTTTGATTTTTGAATAGTATTGTAGTTTTTCCAAGCATCTATAAAATATTCAAGATGAAATAAGAACTCAAAAAAATAATAATTAACAGCTCACTTGTGCAAAACCACCAAATGATAGTAGGTTAGTGACAATTAGGAATGTGTCTCCATTTATGTTTGTAAACTGAAGTGTTACTACATAAAGTATAAATATCATCAGTATAGAGTAGAAAAGAAATAATACAACGTTTATCTTAGTTCTTGTAGGGGAATACAGTCCCAGCATTTTCAGTATAAGGATCGTTGTCTCACTCCAACTGCTAACACCTTTTTCCATTATTAATTAAAACCCTTCTCACATTAGCTGAAAAGATTAGGACATAATTAGGGATTTCTTGCTTACTTTAAAAATATTTTTAAAGTAGGTTTATCCAACATTTACAACACACACAAATTTAATTATTGGTTACAAGAACTTTATTATTGAATATTACTGTTTGGCGTCCCTCTATTTCTACTACTTTTGATTAAGAACGTCGGTCTCCAGGGAATAATCCTAGGTGCCATCTAGCAATTCCGCCGGATCCCAATTTCTCACAGGGCAAGAATCTTTCCATAAATGGAAGTTAAAAATCATGAACAAACTTTTAAATAACAGTGAACAGATTATATTAAATTAGAAATTCCTAATCAGTTAAAAACCGCTTAACAACACAAGATTCAAAATTGATGTGCAAATATTTTTGAGCAACAACCTATTAGGGAAAAAAATTCTGTTTTATTTAATAAATTACGAAATTATTTTAGAAGAATATCGCCGTTTTATAAATAGGATATGTTTGTATATAAAAATGTGCAAAGAAATAAAAAGGGCTTTTGTGCAACATTGTGATATAAAAAATAAATCTTGTTACCTGTTCAGTAATATTAAACGAACTTACTCATGCACGTACAAATTTAGACTAAACCACGTCAGATAATATTTTTAAGAGTCTGAATAATAAAAACTAAAACTTTTCTAGATATTGAATTTTTTAAGAGTATAATTTCTTAACTTCTTCTATTATCATTTCAAGTAATTATGAAAGTATGTTCTTAATTTCTAAAGTTTCGGTATTCATATTATCTACTTGAAAAACAGGGTCAGTCCTTCCCATTTTTTCTTCATAATAAATGTATGATCTGAAATCGATTGGAAGTTTAAATTAAGATAAAATTACCGTAGTTGTCTGTAAGTATCATATAGTTGATAAAACATGCTAGTAATCCTAACAACACTCCTTCGTTCCCAACAAAAATATATTCAAATATTTTTTTCACATGCACTACAGTGGCACACCAACTGGCAGGGTCATATGTCCCCTTTCCTTACCCTGATCCCTGGGAATTTGAACCATTACCGTTTGTAGTCCGATGCGCAGGCACGTAGCTAGGATATTAGTATCAGGTGGGCCAGGGGCGGGCCAAAATATATTTGGGTGGGCATCCGTTATTAAAAAAAAATAACTTTAAATAAAAATACACTTACCCAATGTAAAATAATTCTTCTGGTATTATAACTACCGTCAAATTTATTAATAACATCTATATTTAAAGTTTTTGCTGCAAAATTTTCAATATTTATAATAGCCAAATAATTCAGTCTATCGTCAGTGCGAAGATACGTTTTAAGTCGCCTCAAGCATGATAAAGTTTCTTTCGCAACCAGCACTGGATACGGGTATTGTAACCGATATAACAGTTAATTTATAAATTTGTCAAAACACAATTTTACAAGTTTCTAACAAATCCAGAAACTGCATAGACCTTTAGAGCTTCGAGTTCAATTCCGTAAGGCACTGCGATAAGACGCACACTATCATAATTCAAAAATACTGCACTTTCGGGATGTTGCATTTATAATAAATTAATAAGTATCCACTCACTCTTGAAACTTAAAAATTATAACTATCCGCTAACAAAAGCCCGTCTGTCGCCCTAAATAACGTTCGCAAAACTAACTTTGTTTAGTAAAATTTATGAAAGACGAAACCCTTTCCCAGCCTAAATAGCTATTAAGCATTTTTTTGTTTGGGGATTTGCTAAGATGTTTACATTTTTTTGTTTTCGAACGTGTTGAAACACACATTGTATTTATAAATTCCAAAATATAATATCGAGTTTCGGCGTTTCTACTGATTTTCGTCTGGGCGCCAATAGGTTTAGAATTACAGATATTCCATCAACAACTTTTTTATGGGCAAAGATCAAACCAAATCATAAATACTTAGCAAAAGAATTTGCGTATTAATGTGCATATAGAAATATAAAGTTGGAAAAGTTATGAAATGAAACCCGTAATTTTCTAAGGTGGGCACGCAGGTGGGCCAGTGAATTTTGAGGTGGGCCAGGCCCACCCGGCCCCCCCGCTAGCTACGTGCCTGCCGATGCGCTACGCCCACCATTGAAAATATCATAAAAATTTATTGTCCACTATATAATTTATTATAATAAACATTTTGTAATACTAATATTTTGATAAATTCAGCAATTTGGTAAATTATCGTCGTATATTAGGGGTGTATCACAAATACGTATAAATATTAATACATGTGGTTGATCTTCGCGATTTTAGCTACAGCTACACGTTATGAGTATCGCGCTACGCTACAAGCTTGAAAAGTAGTAGTTTAGCTACAATAGGGCGCTACAAATAGCGAGCTTTTTTCCTTTGGGCGTGGTCATTAAGCCCCTGCACCGCGGCCAGAATCCAGAATTGACCTAAATTGTGTCCCGTATAAAATTATTCTGCTTCAAGTATTATGTAGCTCTCTATCTCTGATGAAGTCCCGGATGTCCTTGGGGGAGATGAATCTGGAGTTCGTGTGTTTCCAGAAACGGAACTCCAAACCTCCTCAGTCTTTTCGGCCCCAATGCTACACATTAGCAGAATATATGTAACAGAGTTTCATCTTCCATGTCAATAGCGAGTACTAGCTACTTCACACTTCTGCAAGCTATACATAGATTTTTACGATTTTATTACATTGAATTTAAGATTACAATAAATTAGGTAATAACTGTACAGCTTAAATGTATGAATCGCAGCAGTTACCAAACAAAATTTATTTTATCTTTAATTGCCGATGTGTTTTTGACACATCCATGATTTTTGCATAGCTCTTTTTTGATAGGCACGAAAAATTGCCCAGTTGGAATCAGCCGCTCATAGAGCAAGGTGGAAATGATTCATTATGTTATGTCACTGACTTTACTTTGATTTCTCTGAATTATAAAAATGTCATTACTGTGTCCTTGATGATTTGATGTAGAAGAATTCTCCCTCGCGCCTCTATAGCTCATAGTAGAACACTGATCTCGTAAACCAGGGGCCGTGAGTTCAAACCTCACTGAAGGCAACCTAAATGTTTTGTTTTACAATACAGCTCAAATATTTTGAGATTGTAATATTTCGTCCTTATTTTGCTTGGTTAGTAATTGCAATATAATATGTTCTAACATTATTTATTTTCTTATTCTCTACAGTACAGCTACTCGAAATTAGAAATACTTGAATACCTACTTGTTATATTAAAAATTAAACTAAAAACGGTCCTCATTTGATGTATAATGGGGCATATTTTACTTGTCACAAAAAATTTAAGGGTTAAATAAACTCTTATAATCCACATAAATTCAGAGAATAGAAAATACGTTTTAACTTTTAACCCCCTCCCCTGCATGTGCAACATAATGAGGTGAAACATCATGTTGATTGTTTTGTTATAAACGTTTCTTTAATTGATTAACAAATATAGTTACACTTATTGCCACTGTTTGTATTTTAATTTTAGGTAGAATAAAGCTAGGGCAAGCAGGCCCAGTGGGTCAACTATTGTTCCTATACTACCCAGAATTGACTGTTTTGTGACCGGGGCCGTAGATCTTCCAGGTTTATGTTATAAATTATAATGTCTTTCTTTGGTGACCATAGTAAACCTAACGTTTTGGTGTTACCATCTGGACCTAAGCTTATAACTTTACAATCAGCGGGCGCCGGTGTATTGTTAAGTATTTACTAGTGTTTAGTAGTACCTAACACCACAGCCGGTAAATTTAGAAGACTTCCTCAGTTTAAACTGACCCTTTTGCAAAATATGTGTAATTTCATCCCTAATGCGTGTATCCACTCCTCTATGAAGTCCGCTTCTGTCAATAATTCATCAACATAAAAATCCCGTAAAATTATTCTAGACGATCCCGGGTATTCTGCCGCGCTTTCATTTCCCAATTGTTGAAGGGCTCGTATGGCTAAAAACGACGCGGCAGCTGTACCGTCCGTCACCGTGTTTAAAACGTAATGAAATAATTGATCTGATGAGGGCTCCCACCAAACTATTCTTTGAAGATATCTCTGGTTAGGTTCTATAAGTTCTGTCTGTACATTTTCTCAATATCGACTCATAGCACCTATTTGTAATTCCGAAATCTCAAAAGAAATGAAAACAGATCATCTAGTATGACAGGCCCTACTATCTGCAAATTATTTAAAGAAATCCCCGTAGTAAGTACTACTTTTAGCCGACCCATCAAAAACTACGTGCAACTGTGTCGTAATATTTTCTTCTTTAAGAACACCGTGATGCGGTAAATAGAAAGCAGGGTCGTTGCTATCTTCCACCCCCCTGATTTTATTCATGTGGGACAGGGCTTCGTACTCCCTCATAAATCCCACACATTGCTGTCTGAAACTCTCATTTCTTATCAATTTACGTTCTAATGACTGTAATCGCTTAATGGTCAATTGTTTTGATTCCCAAAGCTTAGTAGCCGCTTCCTTTAACGGGATGGATACAACGAAACGGCCCTCGTGGTTTCGCGTGGTAGTGCTCATGAAAAGCTCCTCACAAGATTTCTCCTCCTGAGAGTTTTCCTTCGTTAAATTGCACTTCTCCAATTCCCAAGATTTTGTTAATTGCCGCTCCAAATTTACGGCATTATCGATAATAGATACATTACAATAACTTTAACTTTCTAATTTTAAATTTGTTTGATATCCCAGTCGTAGGGGTCCGAAAAGGGCCCACCCCAATTTTATTTTTTGCAAAATTAATTCACAGTTTACGATTTTAATTTGCCCAATGCAAATTAAATCAAAGAATATTTTCGCACATATCAGCAGATCAATCTTCCCAGACTTGTTGAAGTTCGCATCTGGTAGATTTATGTTTTGCTGAATACTAACTCTAGTTTTACAAGAAGACAATAATAATAATAAAAGTAATATTTGGTATTATAAATAATGCACGAAATCGTGGACCTATAAGAGTTGGCGATAGATTGGAATGTTATTTCTGTTTTATTCGACATATTTTTTGCCTTATCTTATCATTTGCCTGATGGCAGATATAACCAAATTAATGTTAGACTTTTGCAAACCGAATGTTTGCCATAATTCCTCTGTAACAAAGTTTGACTGACTTGCACTATCTAATAACGCTCTGCAATTATGAAATTTGCCGTTATTATCTAAAATCACTGCTTAAAAGTAGCTGATTTACAATTTTTAACAGAATTACTTCCCCTTCAACAGTTAATGCAAAGTTTTCTATTTCCATAGTTTGAACAAAGTTGCTTTACAAAATTCTGTGAAAATTATAAATAAATTATTCAAAATTACACTAGAATACAAATGCAGACTTTTTATGTGAAGTGAAGTAGATTATATGTAGATTCACATGGATTGTAAAAGTGAAGAAAATGTTGTATGCAGCTCGAGATCTAAGTAAATTTGTTTGCTAGCGTTCGGGCGCAAGCCAGTCCTTGACTAGTAAATAATACCAACAAATACTTACAACCCTTGAAGCGTAAATATAACCATTTCATGTTAGAGTACTTACAATAAATTGTCAAGTAAATTAACGTTTAGAAAAATAAAGGAACATATTTTCTTCGTTTAATATTACTGGTAATCAATAAATGAATTTGTTCCTCTTCCTGTTAGTTTATTCTTCTACTCATTATTTTAGTTTACAGTGAATACCCTAATATTTTAAAAGATGCAAGGTGGATAGTATAAAAGGATGACTATCATGCATGTCCCTATGTCTTAGTCCTATTATGTTCCTAGTAGCCAACACCAATCTGTATAATAAACCCAGAAGTATTTGATCAACCTATTGGAAATACGAAACACCCTGTGTATGAACACAACATAAAAGAAGTGCATTTATACATATAAGTGTTCCTTTATTTGCATAATATGTGCATTATACCACTACAGGTTGCGTTATGTTCATACAGTAATTATTTCTAATTTCTATAAATGACTTTGTGTATGCAATTGCTTGCCTTGTGAATACGTTTTCATCTAGAAGTACTCTTCAGTTGTTATAACAGCCATAGCTTCTAATTCTTACTCTTTAAATTGTTCATTATGGTACAAGCCGACCATGATATTCGTAACACCTGAAATTTGAAAATTCGTTAAAAAAAAGGCAATTAAACCATAGTTTTGTGCTGAAACTAGTACACCTACAGTTAAAACTGTTCTAGCTTTCATTTCAAATAATCCCCCGGCTGTAAATATGACAGGTTGTTGAGATTTTTGAATTAACATTATCATCTGCTTCGCCAAAGAAGGAGAATAGCTAGAATACCAATCAGAGTTGTAGATCGCATCTCCCACTGTGAAAGCCTAAAATATATACAATGGAGGCATAGTAAATCAAAACATATCTGTGAGTCTATTAAGGTATAGTACATCAGTTCGAGAAACTAAGATGTTTACATGCAGATATATATCCTACATAATTATAAACTTAATCTAGCATTGGAAAATAAAGTACATACTGGTGTTAACAAATAATAATAATGCTCTTATAGAAATAGAATTTTTTCTCTCTCTTACCTCATTGCTAACAAAATCAGCCGGAATGCAATAAAAACTTAGCTGAAATATGTCGGCTAAGAACAATACTAAAAACTGTATTATTATATTTGAATTATTCCTGAAAAAAAATTAATTACAATAAATTAGCATTGGACTGTAAATCTAGTATTTCTAGTAGGTGGTAGAAATATTAAAATAATTATTTTTCAGCTAGATTTACATAACTGTAAGTAAATTTGGCTTTCCTTTCGCACATTTAAATTGAAAGTATTATATGGGTCAACGTTGTGACATAATGTGTACCTACTAAATAATCAATTTAATATTAATTCCTAATTATCTATACTTCAGAGACCAGTACACCGAAAAACCTTATGCCTGATGCCTTTATCAAACGGACCATTTCTACACCTTCACAAAGGGTAGGGACGTGCGGTGAGCTGAATTTATATTTTAAACTGTGTTATCTTGTGTTTATCATTTATACTGGTTATGGTTAGATCTAGGGCTAGAGGAGTAAATCTCATACACAATGATATGGTATATTGGATATAAGTGTAGAATAATTAATCAGGAGGGATATAATATAACAGATAGTTGGAGGGGACATAAGCGGAAAATATAAACTAGAAATCGATATAGGTATTAAAACTCACTGAAGCAAAGGTAACGAACAATACAACACATCATCTAAATTTGTAATACTCACGTATTCAATAGCACGAATATCTCTGTGCAGATGATAGGAGCAACAGTAACACATTCCGTAAGAAAGGCAAGAGAGTAATAATTTTGCAAATCCGTCAAAAATCTAAAAAATTCAGTAAAAATTACATTATTTCTAGCTATTATTATTTTAGTTACCCCAATAAAAAATTATGTTGCTGAATATATAATTTTAGTTTGTCATAGAAGTCTTTGTCATCATTTTTAGAAATTATTTTAGACAGATTTAAGTCACTCAAGCAATTATATAAAATTTTGAACTGTATTATAGTTTGTACGCAAGTATTAAAAAATATGCAATCAAATACAGATACACCAAGAGATAGACATAATAGCACAATTACTTGTGCCATTTGAGTGCACTTGAATAAAAGCTTGTACTCTTGAAAAGTCCAAATTCCAAGTGGCATTTGACTTTCTAGGAATGAATACAAAATCATTGCAACTGTACTAACCATGACAGAAATTAAGAAAACTTTTTGAATTTGTGTTACAGTATTTGCCATAGTATCTAATTTTGCTTTTATAGGACCACGACATACGTCGGTTTTCCAAAATTGTTTCTTTTTTTGAAGTAGTCTTGTAAACTGATCTTGATTTTTGAATAGTACTATTATTTTTCCAAGCCCCTATAAAGTGACAGGATGAAATAAAAACATCTTCAAAAACATAATTATTAACAAACTAACATTTGCAAAACCAGCAAATGATAGTAGGTTAGAGACAAGTAGGAATATGTCTCCATTTATGTTTGCAAACTGAACAGCCGATACATAAAGTATAAATATCAACAGTATTAAGTAGAAAAGAAATAACACAACGTTTATCTTAGTTCTTGTAGAGGAATACAGTCCCAGCATTTTCAGTATAAGGACTGTTGTCTCATTCCAACTGCTACCACTTTTTGGCATTATTAATAAAGTCCTTGATACGTTAGCTGAAAAGATTACATAATTAAGGATTTCTTGCTTACTTTACAAAATATTTTTAAAGTATGTTTATCCAACATTAAACATTTACAACCCACAAATTTAATAATTATTAGTTCCATAAATTTTATTATTGAAAATCACTGAATATCGCTGGTCCTCAACATCTATTTCTTCTACTTTTGATTAAAAACATCGCCAGTGAATAATACTAGGTGCTATCTGGCAATTCCGCCGGATCCTAATTTCTCACAGAGCAGGAATCTTTCCATAAATGGAAGGTAAAAGGCATAAACAAACTTTTAAATAAGATTTAACAATGCACAGTGAACAGACTGTAGTAAATTAGAAATTCCTAATCAATCAAAAACCGCTTAACAATACAAGATTCAAGATTGATGTGCAAATATTTTTGAGCACCAAGCTATAGTGAAAAAAATTCTGTTTTATTTAATAAATTATGAAATTATTTTAGAAGAATATCGCCGTTTTATAAATAGGATATGTTTGTATATAAAAATGTGCAAAGAAATAAAAAGGGCTTTTGTGCAACATCGTGATATAAAAAGTAAATCTTGTTACGTACAAATTTAGACTAAACCACGTCAGATAATAGTTATTTATTGTATAAGTGTCTTAGGAAGTATTTTATCCACGCAAGAATGTTTAAACGCGAGAACGAAGTTCGAGCATTTAATTTTCTTAAGTGGATAAAATACACCTAAGACACGTATGCAATACAACGTTTTATCCACAACCAGACCAGAGAATGGCGTTTTTGAATTAACATTTTGGAAAAATTTTATTTTGACATTTTGAATCGACTTTTGTCATACGTGTTGCTATAGGTTTACCATTGTTTTAATTATAAGACCAAAGACCTATGTGTTTTATTAATATCATAAGACGTCTCTTAATAGTGGAATTATGACCTTATAATATACTGGTTGTGGATAAAATTTTTAAGGGTAGCTGAATAATAAAAACTGAAAGTTTTCTAGATATTGAATTTTTTAAGACTATAATTTCTTTTGTCCACGACTACTAAATTATACATCGATTATTTATGTGTTTTGTTAAACATAAGACTACCCATAATAAATTGCCGTGAATTATGGGAGTGAATTATGGTTCATAATTCACTCTTACGCTTACGTCAAAATCACAAATGTCAAAGTACAGTACAATACAACATACCCCAACTTAGTTTCGAAGCCCTGAGATTTGTCAAACTTAAAGAAGTCATTTTGTCCATTTTTAACTTTTTTAATACAAAATACTTGCAAAAGCAAACTCTCGCGCACAGTATTAATTTTTTGACGTTTCTCGAATAACATCAAAAACAATTGCTGCCTTTGATATAGGTACAATGTCATGGCTGATTAGATGAAGTTTTTAAAAAAATGTATCTGGTAATTATAAATTTTTACAAAAATTGTTGTTATTTAGTAATAGTCGTGGACAAAGTATAGTATTTGACTCGCATGTTATTGGCTATTATTCACTCCGGTTATTTACGAAACTCACCTGCGGTTCGTTTCGTAAATGTAACCGTCGTGAATAATAGCCATCCTAACATGCTCGTTGAATAATATACTATTATCCACGACTACTAAATTATACATCGATTATTTATGTGTTTTGTTAAACATAAGACTACCCATAATAAATTGCCGTGAATTATGGGAGTGAATTATGACCCATAATTCACTCTTATGTCAAAATCACAAATGTCAAAATACAATACAATACCAGCAAACTTAAAGAAGTCATTTTCGCAGCTTCTGTTATATGCGGTGGTGTACAAGACATCTCGTCACTGTCGCTGTCCATTTTTAACTTTTTTAATACAAAATACTTGCAAAATCAAAATCTCGCGCACAGTATTAATTTTTTGACGTTTCTCGAATAACATCAAAAACAATTGCTGCCTTTGATATAGTAGGTACAATGTCATGGCTGATCAGATGAAGTTTTTAAAAAAATGTTTCTGGTAATTATAAATTTTTACAAAAATTGTTGTTATTTAGTAATAGTCGTGGACAAAGTATAGTATTTAACTCGCATGTTATTGGCTATTATTCACTCCGGTTATTTACGAAACTCACCTGCGGCTCGTTTCGTAAATGTAACCGTCGTGAATAATAGCCATCCTAACATGCTCGTTGAATAATATACTATTATTAACTTTTTGCAGCAATTATGAAAGTATGTTCTTAATTTTTTTTTAAATTTTAATTTTAAGTTTCGGTAATCATATTATCTACCAGTTCTTCCCATGTTTGTCTTCATAATATATAAATAACGATAAATAATAAATAATTTATATATTTCTGAAATAACAATTTTTTTATAATTGAATTTTATAATAATTGAAAAATTCATAAAATAAATTTCTGAGTGATCAAGCATTTATCATAGCTACTAAATCATGGACAGTAAATGGGAACTGAGTTTGTATCCGAGTTTTTAACTTTTAATCTGAAATTATAAATATTATGGCTATGTTTAATATCTTTTGGAAGATTAGAAAAAATACATGGAGCAAGATAGCCATAAGATCGGTGACCAATAAATAACAGCTTTCTCATTCAATGCAGCATTTGAACCTCGTATAATGATCATGTATTAACAATTTTTGATCAAACCAGTTTTTACTGTCTGGCAATTATCTTTTAGCGATTGCGTTTAGTTCATTTCAATTATCATGATTGACTGTGTCAAAGACTTTCACTAGGTCCATAAAAATACATAACGCTAGTTTTTGGTTATTCAGTGCTTTGTAGACGTTACTAGTTAAATAGACAATTGCATTTTCAGTTGATATACCTGGTTTGAATCCAAATTGTCGGTCTTTCTTAGATACACTTACTTAGATTCTATGTTTGATTATTTTTTCAACTACTTTAGCTAAATTTGATATGAGGCATATTGGTCTATAATTTGACACATCTAATTTATTATCTTTTTTGAACAGTGGTTTAACCACAGCTACCTTCAAAGCAGCTGGAAATATTAGACTTATCTATATCTTATTTTATTTAATAGTGATTATTTCTATAATTATGAATTTTAACAAAGTAGGTAACGCTTAAAAACGTCAATAAATCAACACGTTAATAAATTAAAAGGTGTTTCAAATTAAGTACTCAATTTTAAAATTGAATGAAAATGGTATAGGCAATGAATAAGATGTACGACATTCAACTAACCGCAATCCCGACGGTGGTACAGTTTCAGAATAATTTCTTCAGAAAATATCTACATTATTGTAAAATGCATTTTTAGATCAATTTGTATCAATTTTAAAATAAAGAGTTAAAAGATTTTGTAAATTTGCGAAAGGCTAACAAATGAAACATATTTTTTCATACGGAAGAACGCGATTGTTCTACCCATTGCAACAAAATCAAATCAAATACTTTACAATTAATGGATTGTTATAAACATAGTTAATATTCGATGGTTTACCATGACAAAGAATCGGTGGTATTAGCTGCAGAGTTTATCGTAAAATAGTTATAAACGTTATTTTCTCAAAATTGAATAATTTAAAGGTATAATACAGTAAGCATACGTTGTATGTGAAGAATTTTTAGAAATACTTAGGACTTTCCTTCGATTTAAAAATATTTTTTTACTATACCTGCTCACTAGTATTAAACCAACCAACTCGAACACTTTACAAATACAAACTGAACCACGTCAGATAATATTTATAAGTCTTTGAATAATACAAACTAAACTTTCCTTGGTATCAAATTATTTAAGACTATAATTTCGAAAGTTCTAGGATATTGTAGTCGTTTCAAACTATAATCAATTTTTTTCTTGTTTTTTAAGTTTTAAAATCCCTAGTCCACGTCAGATGTTTCTATTTTGGTCATTCGGAATTAAATAATGATGTGAAAATATATTGGGTAAATGTAATTAAGTTTAAATAAGGTTCTATTGATAGTATTCGTAAAAATCTATGGCAAACCTGACAATTTATCTTTTCAAAAGTATGTTGATATTTAATTACAATTAAATTTAAATACAGTTCAGAGAAAACAGCAAAGCGGTAATTTGCGAAAGATTAGATCGAGGCAGATGTTACTAGTTTTTTCCGCTATTAATAAGTAAACCTGTAGCTGTAGAAACTCAATGGTTATCTGAAAAGCATTATACTACACTGTCCATAATTTACAATATTAAACCAAAAATCAAAGTTTTTGGGGAATATTAATTTTGACATTTCAGTTTATATGAATATATGCTTTTGATTTCTCCAAAACCTATAACAACATTTCAAAGATTCACCTCAACAGTCGGTTCGTTTATTATGCAAATTTTGGAATAGTACTAAACAGCTGTAGCTGAAAGTCTGAAAGTTAACTAAAGACTATTCCAGGAGAAGAAAACATTTATGTGAACTAAATCACGTGGTTCGGGGTAGTCACATATTATGGTCGCAAGTAAGGTCTGTGATTTGCGCGAAGAGACAATTATGGCACTATAAGATAACGCTTTAACCAGAGAATAAGTGTCATGTTAGTTGTAGAAATCAAAGTGAATTGTGTGTTTTTGTGTTTGACGTATTTACAAAAATATGGGTGTCTTCTAACAACCACACGTCATGACGTGATTTTGGTTCCATGAATGTTTTCTTCTCCTGAAACTGACTTTAACAACTTTAATATATTTATGATACTATTAGTGTGTGCTGTTGAAAAAATCAAGACAACATTTGGATGTTTATTATTTATTAGTACAGACTATGATTTTGATTTTGCTTCAAAATTCCACTCTGAAAAATGTTTTGTCCGCCCAATAAATTATTTATTGAGGCTATACCAACAAATAGGAATTCGTTAGGTTAACACAAAAGCTACGTTGACATGTTATTATTATTTCCTGCCACAAATTATTTTTTCTCCGATAGACAGTAAAAGCATGCTTTGAGTGACATTTGACTGTCTACAAAGTTCCACATTTACTGCCTAGGCAAAAGTGATCATTTTTACTGACAGTAGCATTCAAAATCAGGTTGCTTCGAAAAACAAATAAATTTGAAATTTTTATTAATTAAATTTAAGTTCCATATTTTTCACGATTTCTTTAATTTCGGATGGGGTGAACATTTCTTCGTCATTTTCCATTGTAAATATTATTATAAATTAATTAATATTTACGAATTAACAAGATTAAACTATTTTTTCTTCAAGCGTATCATAATATCCGTATTGTTGTACAGAACTGGCTATGTAGAAGGAAGTCATTTTGTTACTAGTCAAAAAATGAAAATAATGTTACTAGTACAATAATGTGTTTACGTATCCATGGCAACGGCAGTATTTTGCCCATAGCTCCGCCCTCAAGGTTGGTAGAAGGGAGAGCGTTGTCCTGTCAAAATGACTTTTTAGGAAATATTTATTTACAGCAACAGAATATTTTTACACTTGAAGAAAAAATAGTATATATTATTCGGAGTAGAACGTCTTATTTGTGTTTCGCTCACTTGCACAGCCTCGGCGCGTGCGCCTCGGCCGCAATGAGCTCAACACAAAAAGATCTCTTTCTACTCCTAATAATATAATATACTATTATTTGCAACAAATAGAATGACATTTCTCAAGTATGTTTTTTCATAGCAACCAACAAAAACTGCATAGCAACAGATGCTTGCTGATACTAATAGCACAAAAAATATTAAAAATAATCATTAAATTAATGTTAAATATAAACAATCGGAGAAAAAATTATATGTTCAACACGGCAGAAATGCAGATTTACTGCCTTGGCTGGTTTCACAGCTTCGGCTTCGCCTCAGCTGTGAAATACCAGCTGCGTCAGTAAATCTGCTACTTTTCTGCCTTGTTAAACAATAGTATATTATATTATTAGGAGTAGAAAGAGTTCTTTTTGTGTTGAGCTCATATTGTGACCGAGGCGCACGCGCCGAGGCTGTGCAAGTGAGCGAAACACAAATAAGACGTTCTACTCCGAATAATATATACTATTTTTTCTTCAAGTGTAAAAATATTCTGTTGCTGTAAATAAATATTTCCTAAAAAGTCATTTCGACAGGACAACGCTCTCCCTTCTACCAACCTTGGGGGCGGAGCTATGGGCAAAATACTGCCGTTGCCATGGATACGTAAACACATTATTGTACTAGTAACATTATTTTCATTTTTTGACTACTAACAAAATGACTTCCTTCTACATAGCCAGTTCTGTACAACAATACGAATATTATGATACGCTTGAAGAAAAATAACTATTTGCTCAGACAACAAATAATAACATTGGCACATATTTTTAGTGTTAACCCAACAAATTCGTATTTGTTGGTATAGCCACAACAAATTGTTTGTTGGGCTGACAAAACATTTTCAGAGTATCCATAACTTATTCTGGAAAAGTTATTTAAAAAAAAAATTATATCTAAGACAGGTTTAATCAGATACCTACCTCAGTGGTAGAGCACTGGTCTTGTAAACCAGGCGTCGTCAGCTAAAACCTAACTGGTAGCAAAATAAATCTTTTATTTTGCAGTACATCATCGAATTATATTGGTAGATCGTTATTTGGTTTGATAAATATTGTACCTATTGTGTCCTATATTCTAAATTTGCAGATAATTCCATAAAACTGTAACGCAGTGGTTCCCAAACGTTTTTAGGCTATTGTCCATCTTTGCAGAAAGTACAATGTTCAGTGCCCCCCGAAAACCCATTCATGTGGGTCACTAAAGTCACTGGAATATTGCAATAAAATCAATCAGGATAATCCACACCGCCAATGGTACACAAGAATTTGAATTTTGTTTCTCAGTTATCAAATAGACCAGCACTAAATCATTAATATTTTTTTATATGCTTAGGCGCGGTTTTTCCACAGCCTAATAAAGTGCCTAATAGATATTTTGCTATTAACTTTAAAAGGAAACCCTTTCCGACTAGTACCTAACTGATGCGCGAGTTACCAAGTGTGTATTCGACCTCTGACATAATAATTACCAGCCAAATCCGCTGATAATTGTTTTAGTTTTAAGATAAGAAGTTTCTTTATTGATATTTTTATAATATGTATTAATTACTGTATTTGCTCAGCAAGCTGTAGTCCCTTATTAAATAAAATTGAATTTTTTTGAAATTATTTAATATTGTAACGTTATTTCGCGTCTTTCGAACCAGCGGCAGTGATTGGTCGAAAAATATTTATTTGTCAAATAGCTATTAGGAACTTTATTAGCAGAGGGAAAAACCGGGTCTTAATAGAAAACAGCCTTTTGAGTACGTAAAACGCTCCATTTAGACAGAAACTCCAAAAGACGTTAATCGGAACTCCGATGCTAAAAAATTTCTGACACCGATAGTTTCCCCTAAACGTTAGAAACAAAATTAAATTCATTCTGAGCCACCCTTTATATAGTTTCCAGTTTCCACGATATCAGAACAGATTAATGCGTGTTGTGCACATAAGAAAACTGATTCCACCGTGCTCGTGTCAAATTAATCCACTCGTGCATTAAAAATTTACACCAGAAGCCATTTTTCTTAACGTATACATCAATCTACTGTTATATGTCAAAAGTTGGTGGTCTAAAAAGTCAAGGTCCATAGTGTAAAACGATGACTGTCATGTATATTCCTATGTTCCTTTATGTTCCTAGTAACCAACACCAATCTACATAATAAACCCAGAAATATTTAATCAACCTTTTGGAAACACCCTGTATATGAAGACAGCACAAAAGAAGTTTCTCCACATATATGTGATCCTTTATTTGCATAATATGTGCATTACTACTACAGGTTACATTTTCGATTTTATTTGCTCACAATAACTACAGTTTGACAGGGATAGGATGGCACACGAATTGCGTAGAGAGAAGAGAGAGCTGAAATGTTAAAATAGCCAGCAACACGGCTGGTAGCTGTGTTCTCTCTCTTATTTACGACTGCGCATCCACGAGCCAGATGTCTTCGAATCCCTGTCAAACTGTACTTACTTCTAAAACCTCCATTTCTACATGAAATTGTATATATTTGCATTTATTGCTTGACTTGTGAAAGCGTTTTCATCTACAGGTATTGCTACTTGATATAACAGCGAGTGTTTCTAATTCTTGCTCTTTAAATTGTTCATTACAGTTAAAGTCGACCATGATATTCGTAACACCTGAAATTTTGAACATCATTAAAGAAAACAATGCAATCATAGTTTTGATTGAAAATAGTATACCTACATTTAAAAGTGTTGTAGCTTTCATTTCAAATAATCCCCCGGCCGTAAATATAATAGGTTTTTGAGATTTTTGAATTAAGATTATCATTTGCTTGCCTAAAGAAGGAGAGTAACTAGAATACCAATCAGAGTTGTAGATCGCATCTCCCACTGTCAAAGCCTAAAAATATATACAATGTGAGCACAGTTAATCAAGACGTAGCTGTATGTATCGATATACAGGGTGATTCCTAAGTACGTGTAGAAAATGAAGGGGGTGATTCCTGGGCGAAAATTAAGGCTACTTTTTCCTATAAACGTGCATCCTAATATGCTTCCCTGAAGAGTTACGCCTCTTCAAAAATGGAGTAAAAATTTGGTTTTTAATTTTTATCTCAAATTTGAACAAAGATAGAAAAATAAAAATAAATGGACGTGTTCTACTAACAGGAAGGCCCTTTATGGATATTTTCTTTATTCACCTGTATTGTTAGAAGGGGATGAAACTTACAACCCCTGTTCATTTTTTTAATATATTTTATTTAATAAATTATTTGTCTCTTTTATTTTTATCTTGAGACATATAGTTTTCGAGTAAAAAATTAAAATCGATTGTAATGTGCGCCTCAGTTTCGTGAGAAGTTGTAGTAAATTTCTGAAAAAAAAAGTCTAGGTAGGCGGATTTCATTTTTTCATCAATAATGTATGCAAACTTACTAACAATTATTATTTAGTTATAAGTTTGCATACATTATTGATGAAAAAATGAAATCCGCCTACCAAGACTTTTTTTTTTCAAAAATTGATTACAACTTCTCACGAAACTGAGGCGCACATTACAATCGATTTTAATTTTTTACTCGAAAACTATTTGTCTCAAGATAAAAATAAAAGAGACAAATAATTTTCTAAATGAATAAGGCTTTCTCATGCCAATTTTTTAAATTAAAAATTCCGGTGCATTAAAAAGTTCTAATAAAAAAATGAACAGGGGTTGTAAGTTTCTTCCCCTTATAACAATACAGGGCCTTCCTGTTAGTAGAACACGTCCATTTATTTTTATTTTTCTATCTTTGTCCAAATTTGAGATAAAAATTAAAAACCAACTTTTTACTCCATTTTTGAAGAGACTTGAATCTTCAGGGAAGCATATTAGGATACACGTTTATAGGAAAAAGTAGCCTTAATTTTCGCCCAGGAATCACCCCCTTCATTTTCTACACGTACTTAGGAATCACCCTGTATTATGGTACATGATACACAATTCGAGAATCAAAGATGTTTTCAAGTAGACTAATGCCTACAAATAATAAAAATACCATCGTTTATATCTCAAATAATTATAAACTCAACCAAGCATCGCAAAATAAAAAGAGTACTGGACTTAACAAATAATAATGCTATAATAAAATTTTTTTTTTCTCTTACCTCATTGCTAACAAAATCTGCTGATATGCAATAAAAACTTAGCTGAAATAGGACGGCTACGAACAATAATCCAAACTGTATCAATGTATTTGAATTGTTCCTGAAAAAACACATCTTTATTTGGCTTTCCTTTTGTTATGCGCATTTACATTGAAGGTATTGTATGAGTCACGGTTGATATTTAACATGTTCCAAATAATCAATTTCGTTAATTTCGTATTGATTTCTAATTATCTATACTTCAGAGACTAGCACACAGAAAAACCTTATGCCTATGCCTATGCCCTAATTTTGATTTTAAAGTGTACCTAAAGACACTGGAAGCCTTAACTTCATAGTTCAAAGACGAGTTTTCGCCATTCAAGACAATTTCTAAGTTCAAAAGAATCACATCCTTCTATAGACAAGACATACTCGTTACTTGCTCAAAATGGTAGATCTAAGGTCTAGAGGAGTAAATCTCAAAATAACCCTGGCGATGCGCATATGAGTATACTGGATAGAAGGTGTAGAATAATTAATCACGACAGATACGTTGGACTTGGAGGGCACATAAGCGGAAAATATAAAATAGAAATCGATATAGGTATTAAAACTGACTGAAGCAAAGGTAACGTACAATACAACACATCATATGAATTTGTAATACTCACGTATGCAATAGCACGAAGATCACTGTGCAGATCACAGGAGCAGTAGTAACACATTGCGTAAGGAATGCAGGGGAGTAATAATTTTGTAAATCAGTCAAATATCTAGAAAATTCTGTAAAACTTTAATTATTCTAACTATTATTATTTTAGTTACCCCAATAGAAAGTTATGATGCTGAATATACAATTTCAGTTTGTTATAGTAGTCTTTGTTATCTTTCTTACAAATTGTTGTAGGCAGACTTAAGTCACCCAAGCACTCACATAATATTTTGAACTGTATTATAGTTTGAACGCAAATACCAAAAAATATGCAATCAAATACACAGATACCAAAACCTACCGATAGTATCTCAATTATTTCTAAGATTTGAGTGCACTTGAATAAAACCTTGTACTCTTTAAAAGTCCAAATTCCAACTGGCAGTTGGTTTTCTAGAAATGAATACAGTGCCATTGCAAGTAGACTAATTATGACAGCAATGAGGAAACCTCTTTGAATTTGTGTTGCAACATTTTCCATATTATCTAATTTTATTTGTATATGACCACGACATAAGTCAGTTTTCCAAAATTGTTTCTTTTTTTGAAGTAGTCTTGTAAACTGATTTCGATTTTTGAATAGTATTGTAATTTTTCCAAGCATCTATAAAATTTACAGGATGAAATAAAAATCAAAAAAATAATAATTTACAAGCTCACTTGTATAAAACCACCAAATGATTGTAGGTTAGAGACAAGTAGGAATGTGTCTCCATTTATGTTTGTAAACTGAAGTGTTACTACATAAAGTATAAATATCATCAGTATAGAGTAGACAAGAAATAATACAACGTTTATCTTAGTTCTTGTAGGGGAATACAGTCCCAGCATTTTCAGTATAAGGACCGTTGTCTCACTCCAACTGCTAACACCTTTTTCCATTATTAATTAAAACCCTTCAAACGTTAGCTGAAAAGATTGCCTAATTAGGGATTTCTTGCTTACTTTAAAAATATTTTTAAAATAGGTTTATCCAATATTAAACATTTACAACACACACAAATTTAATTATTAGTTCCAAAAATTTTATTATTGAATATCATTGAATATCACTGGACGTCAATATCTATTTCTACTACAGTTGATTAAGAACGCGTGGCCAGGGAATAATCCTAGGGCACCTAGCAATTCCTCCGGATTTCTCACAGGGCAAGAATCTTTCCATAAATAGAAGTTAAAAATCATGAACAAACTTTTAAATAACAGTGAACAGATTATATTATATTAGAAATTCCTAATCAATTAAAAACCGTTTAACAACACAATTGATTCAAAATATTGATGTGCAAATATTTTTGAGCACCAACCTATAGTGAAAAAAATTCTGTTTTATTTAATAAATTACGAAATTATTTTAGAAAAATATCGCCGTTTTATAAATAGCATATGTTTGTATAGGTATAAAAATGTGCAAAGAAATAAAAAGGGCTTTTGTGCAACATTGTGATATATGATATAAAAAATAAATCTTGTTACCTGTTCAGTAATATTAAACGAACTTACTCATGCACGTACAAATTTAAACTAAACCACGTCAGATAATATTTTTAAGGGTCTGAGTAATAAAAACTAAAACTTTTCTAGATATTGAATTTTTTAAGAGTATAATTTCTTAACTTCTTCTATTATCATTTCAAGTAATTATGAAAGTATGTTCTTAATTTCTAAAGTTTCGGTATTCATATTATCTACTTGAAAAACAGGGTCAGTCTGTCCCATTTTTTTCTTCATAATAAATGTATGATCTGAAATCGATTGGAAGTTTAAATTAAGATAAAATTACAGTAGTTGTCTGTAAGTATCATACAAGGTGTCTCTAAAATATGGTGCCATAGCTTAACCACAGATTCCGGGTATCAAAATAAGACGATTTAACGCAACTTACCTCTAATTAATAGATTGACAGCAAATGCTCAATGTGACCACCATTTCCCCAGATGCAAAAGTTGATTCTACGCAAAAAATTGTGTTTTCGTCATTTGTTTCTCAGCATACGGGACAACTAGATTACTACATCTGTTTTAAGAAATGCACTGCAGTCAATCATATTAATTTTTATAGCTTAAACTATGAGAGATACCGAAATCGAACAAGAAACAAAAACTATTTGAAATATGAATGTCTCTCTGTAAATCAATTTTGAAAACTATTGGCCGAACTGTTTAAAAAAATATGAGCTTTGCCTGTGGATGTTCAACATTTGTCCACTTACGCGACAATCCTGAACAAAAAAATGATGTCAAAACACACCTTTTTCCAGTAAAGAACCACATCCCAAATTTCATCCTAATCGCTAAAAACAATCTTTTGTTAATTAAAAAATTTACTCTCAATAGACCATCTCCGTGATGCAGCATTTGAACAGCCTGTAGGTGTTATGGATACAAGTTGTATCTTCGAAGAAATCTATGAACAGAGGATTGGGTGTGACGCCTATTTCTTGACAACAAACGTTTACTGGTGATAGGATTATTCTCAACATCTTGCAATAACTGTTCCTCCTGGTGCCATGTAAGTTTTCGAAGTCGGCCGGCATGCAAAGAACGTTTTGGAGCGATACATCCTGTCTCCACAGCACGTGTTTCTACATTTTGAATTGTTTTGTGATCTGGATGGCGGCGGTTTGGAAATCGTTCTCTGTACAAACGCTCAGCAGCACGGGCGTTATCATTACAAGCGGCTAAAGCTTTTATCATATCGACGTATTCTCTGTTAGTATACCCTGCCATTTTGAATTTTGAAAACTTTTGAAACTTTCAATAGTCTCCAATAAATGGTATAAGTCAATACTATATTGTACAACTAGTGCTGAAAATTGGATATTTCACACGATTGCGGAGGTGTGAAATTTTTCCGTCGACCACATAATTACAACCATTTTTTTTAGGTTTTTTAGTTAAGGAACATAAAATTAAATACGACTGTCGATAAGGCAGGTCGCCGTCGCGAATATTGTTTGCGAGCGCTGTCAGCGGCCGCTGCGGTTGAGCCCCGCCTACTTTTTGTCGAGCGTGTGAAATGCTACTTTGCACACCGCTAAGCTCCACCTTCCGGCTCATTTCATCACAGTTTGGTTGTTGTGCGAAATTTGTTATTTTCAGTAAGAGTAAACCGTGTGAATTTAGTCACATTTCATAGTGGTCGACGGAAAACAAATAAACATAATAACAACAAAGATAAGTAAATCCATGGCAACTAGATTTTTTTTGTCTAGCCGCAACCTGCTCAAATACAAGTTCTTTCGGGATTTCAGTATTCTTCATTTTTGTCTTATTTTTAATTGTAGAATACATATCTGAGCACTGGGGAGTGAATATTGACTCACCCTGTATAGTAAACCCAAAAATATTTCATCAACCTTTTGGAAACAACCTGTGTATGAAGACAGCACAAAAGTAGTTTCTCCACATATATGTGATTTTTTATTTGCATAATATGTGCATTACTACTACAGGTTACATTATCGATTTTATTTGTTCACAATAATTACTTCTAAAACCTCCATTTCTACATGAAATTGTATATTTGCAATTATTGCTTGACTTGTGAAAGCGTTTTCATCTACAGGTATTGCTACTTGATATAACAGCGAGTGTTTCTAATTCCTCTTTAAATTGTTCATTATAGTTAAAGTCGACCATGATATTCGAAACACCTGAAATTTTGAACATCATTAAAGAAAACAATGTAATCATAGTTTTGATTGAAAATAGTACACCTACATTTAAAAGTGTTGTAGCTTTCATTTCAAATAATCCCCCGGCCGTAAATATAATAGGTTTTTGAGATTTTTGAATTAAGATTATCATTTGCTTGCCTAAAGAAGGAGAGTAGCTAGAATACCAATCAGAGTTGTAGATCGCATCTCCCACTGTCAAAGCCTAAAAATATATACAATTTGAGCACAGCTAATCAAGACGTAGCTGTATGTATCGATATGGTATGGTACATGATACACAATTCGAGAATCAAAGATGTTTTCATGTAGATTAATGCCTACAAATAATAAAAATACCATCGTTTATATCTCAAATAATTATAAACTCAACCAAGCATTGCAAAATATAAAGAGTACTGGACTTAACAAATAATAATGCTATAATAAAATATTATTTTTTTCCCTTACCTCATTGCTAACAAAATCTGCTGATATGCAATAAAACGTTAGCTGAAATACGACGGCTACTAACAATAATGCAAACTGTATCATTATTTTTGAATTGTTCCTGAAAAAAACACATCTTTATTTGGCTTTCCTTTTGTTATGCGCATTTACATTGAAGGTATTGTATGAGTCACGGTTGATATTTAACATGTTCCAAATAATCAATTTCCTAATTATCTATACTTCATCAGAGACTAGCACACAGAAAAACCTTATGCCTATGCCTATGCCCTCATTTTGATTTCGAAGTGTACCTAAAGACACTGGAAGCCTTAACTTCATAGTTCAAAGTCGAGTTTTTCGCATTCAAGACAATTTCTAAGTTCAAAAGACACACATCCTTCTATAGACAAGACATACTCGTTACTTGCTCAAAATGGTAGATCTAAGGTCTAGAGGAGTAAATCTCAAAATAACCCTGGCGATGCGCATATGAGTATTTATACTGGATAGAAGGTGTAGAATAATTAATCAGGACATATACGTTGGACTTGGAGGGCACATAAGCGGAAAATATAAAATAGAAATCGATATTAGGTATTAAAACTGTTTGAAGCAAAGGTAACGAGCAATACAACACATTATATGAATTTGTAATACTCACGTATGCAATAGCACGAAGATCACTGTACAGATCACAGGAGCAGTAGTAACACATTGCGTAAGGAATGCAAGGGAGTAATAATTTTGTAAATCCATCAAAAATCTAGAATATTCTGTAAAACTTTAATTATTCTAACTATTATTATTTTAGTTACCCCAATAGAAAGTTATGATGCTGAATATACAATTTCAGTTTGTTATAGTAGTCTTTGTTATCTTTCTTACAAATAGTTGTAGGCAGACTTAAGTCACTCAAGCACTCACATAATATTTTGAACTGTATTATAGTTTGAACGAATGTACCAAATAATATGCAATCAAATACACAGATACCAAAACCTACCAATAGTATCTCAATCATTTCTAAGATTTGAGTGCACTTGAATAAAACCTTGTACTCTTTAAAAGTCCAAATTCCAACTGGCAGTTGGTTTTCTAGAAATGCATACAGTGCCATTGCAAGTACACTAATTATGACAACAATCAGAAAAACTCTTTGAATTTGTGTTGCAACATTTTCCATATTATCTAATTTTATTTTTATATGACCACGACATATGTCAGTTTTCCAAAATTGTTTCTGTTTTTGAAGTAGTGTTGTAAACTGGTTTTGATTTTTGAATAGTATTGTAATTTTTCCAAGCATCTATAAAATTTACAGGATGAAATAAAAATCAAAAAAATAATAATTAACAGGCTCACTTGTATAAAACCACCAAATGATTGTAGGTTAGAGACAAGTAGGAATGTGTCTCCATTTATGTTTGTAAACTGAAGTGATACTACATAAAGTATAAATATTATCGGTATAGAGTAGAAAAGAAATAATACAACGTTTATCTTAGTTCTTGTAGGGGAATACAGTCTCAGTATTTTCAGTATAAGGACCGTATTCTCACTCCAACTGCTAATACCTTTTTCCATTATTAATTAAAACCCTTCACACGTTAGCTGAAAAGATTGCATAATTAGGGATATTTCTTGCTTACTTTAAAAATATTTTTAAAGTAGGTTTATCCAACATTTACAACACACACAAATTTAATTATTGGTTACAAAAATTTTATTATTGAATATCATTGTTTGGCGTCCCTCTATTTCTACTACTTTTGATTAAGAACGTCGCCAGGGAATAATCCTAGGTGCCATCTAGCAATTCCGCCGGACCCCAATTTCTCACAGGGCAAGAATCTTTCCATAAATGGAAGTTAAAAATCACGAACAAACTTTTAAATAACATTGAACAGATTATATTAAATTAGAAATTCCTAGTCAATTAAAAATCGTTTATGTACGATCGATCAATAACAACTGTTTTTTAGACCTAATTTTCAGGCGTAAACCTAGTCTTTTTGGCCCTCGGGCCGTAATTATGTTTTTGGCCCGCTGATGGCACTTTTCTAATTAAGGAATAATTTTATTTTTGTTTGGAATACAAGTATTAACACAGTTATTTGTTAATATGAACATTTATATCTATCTTACAGTTATTACAATTACTTATATTAAATGCGGAAGGAATGGTGTTTATCAAAGATTCACTGATAACGCTTTCATTAATACCATCATTCTCTAACGTAGAAAGAATGGTGTTTATCACAGAGGTATTGCGAACGTTTTCATTACTGACAGCATTACTTGTTGAGGGTACATGAAGACCTTCGCCTACCATAACCTTTTGTGCAATTTTCATTTTATTTTGCAATGAATCCTCAATATAAGTCTCAGCCACCGCCGAGGACTTCCAGCCACCATGACGTTTGATACTGATCAAGTCTGCGCCCCCATCAGCTAAAAGAGTAGCGGAGGAACGTCGAAAGCAGTGTCCTGTATTAGGCACCTGCATCCGGCATATTCAAAAATTTGACTACTCTTTGCGGCACTTGTCCCAGTGTATTTTTTCCTACAACCTGCGATGCACACTTGCCATTTTTGTAATACACAAAGAGTCGTCGATGCTCCGTGTGTGATTGCCGTAAAAACACGTATTTTCGAAATATTTGTAGAAAATTCAGTGCTAGTTCTTCGTTGTTAACGACCGTAAATGTTCTGTTGATTTTGTTCTTTGTCTTATTGATTTTTACAATGCAGTACAGACCCTACATCCTTAATATCGTCTAGAGTTAATTGGGCTAATTCGTTTCTACGACATGCCCCAGCGATGCCCATGATTATTGCCACCTACAATATTGTAGAAAAGTGAGTATAATATAAAGGCGCGTCCACACTAGTAAAAATATACGTTGTGTGTTGAATGTAGAATTCGGTACAAATATTTGCGCCGCAAAGGCGCTGCAATCGCTGCATAAATATTTACGCCGTGCGCTGTGCGTTCGCGATCAACACGTGTGTGATGGTTTGCTATTATTAATTTTTGAAATGATCCGTACTTTCATCCAAGGATAGTACATTCAATAATCTGCTGCAACCATTCTGTTTTTTATTTTGATACAGATGTTTAATCCAATAGCGTCTGTTTTTTTCATTTTTGTTCTTCATAATAAGATGATGCATAACAATGAAACCAGCACATTTCCTTTTCATTATTATTAATGTATCAGACATGTTTTAGCCGTTACCTACCTACTTGGGTTAACAAAGTATGATTTAAATTAACTCCCACTGACAAAATACGCCGCAATCACTGGGTTCACGAAAAATACGTCCACACTAGAACGACGTTGCAGCGCAAATCTCTTTGATGTATTGACAAAAACCGACAAGGAATGGATCGCGTGTGCTGAATTTGGCGAAAAGTTTTGCGTGCGTTCGGATGCGGCGAACACGTCTACATTTGCGTAAATTTGTAACTCTCACACAAATTTGTGCCGAATGAAACATACAACGCATATTTTTACTAATGTGGACGCGCCTTTATATTTCGAATTAGTGATTTTCTTACCTTCATCATTAGAAATGTATCATCTGGGGGATCTGGGGCTTCCAAGAAAAATTTTGTGATCTGTTCCCTGTTGAGTATTTTTGATTTTTTGGGTTCGTACCCCTCGCTTTGCCTTTTCAGAAAGGCGAACAATCCCTTGAATTGACTGACATCAATGTTTTCCTTAGCTGCCAAATATTTGCTTTGATCATTGACTAACGCGACCAAAGCGAGGTTGGTTTGTAAATTTTACTTTGTTCATCAAAATATACCAGTAAAACATTTTCAGTAATGGTTTTTACCTTATTAACTGCACACCACTTTAAAAAATCATTATGTTTTCTCATATATAGCTTTGGATTTTGGCGGTAACAGATTCAAAGTAATGTTCTTTGCTGCTTCATCAAAATCTGGCACAATGCACGAGAAATCTTCTTCTTTAGACATACTTTTGCAAACAAATAGTGACAAATACTTAAATTACTTAGCCCCAATTGCACCGGTTACACTTAAATATAAGCGTCGCTTAAAAGATTAATTCCTATGGATACAAATTGTTACAAGAATTGTGTCCATGGCAATTGATTTTTTAAGCCACGCTTATTATTTAAGTGTAACCGGTGCAGTTGGGCCTTACTATTTTTTTTGCAAATAATTTGTTTTTGTTTATACTTGTTGCTGTGGTTACGCAGTTTTATTTGGTCAATGATAAATCGATTTCAAACGAGCGCTTTTCAATTTTTGTTTAAATACAGTTGTCAATATAAACTATAATTTTACGGTTTTTAAAATTTCGATCTTACATAAAGTTTTGTATGCACCTCAGGCGTAACCGACGTCTTTGGCCCTCGGCGTGCTATAGCCCTCCGTGCTTCGCACGTCGGGCTATAATTTTCACACCGCGGGCCAAAAACGCCTGGGTTACGCCCTTGATACATAAATAACTATTAACAACACAAGATTCAAAATTGATGTGCAAATATTTTTGAGCACCAACCTATAGTGAAAAAAATTCTGTTTTATTTAATAAATAACGTAATTATTTTAGAAAAATATCGCCGTTTTATAAATAGCATATGTTTGTATAGGTATAAAAATGTGCAAAGAAATAAAAAGGGCTTTTGTGCAACATTGTGATATATGATATAAAAAAATAAATCTTGTTACCTGTTCAGTAATATTAAACGAACTTACTCATGCACGTACAAATTTAGACTAAACCACGTCAGATAATATTTTTAAGGGTCTGAGTAATAAAAACTAAAACTTTTCTAGATATTGAATTTTTTAAGAGTATAATTTCTTAACTTCTTCTATTATCATTTCAAGTAATTATGAAAGTATGTTCTTAATTTCTAAAGTTTCGGTATTCATATTATCTACTTGAAAGACAGGGTCAGTCCTTCCCATTTTTGTCTTCATAATAAATGTATGATCTGAAATACTATCGATTGGAAGTTTAAATTAAGATAAAATTGCGGTAAATGTCTGTAAATATCATATAGTTGATAAAACATGCTAGTAATCCTAACAACACTCCTTCGTTCCCAACAAAATACATTCAAATATTTGTTTCACATGCACTACGGTGGGACACACAACTGGCAGAGTCCGATGCGCTACGCCCGCCATTGAAAATATCACAAAAATTATCCGTCCACTATAATTTTATTTTAATAAACATTTTGTAATACTAATATTTTGATAAATTCAGCAATTTGCTAAATTATCATCGTATATTATGGGTGTATCACAAATACGTATAAATATTAAAACATGTGGTAGATCTTCGCGATTTTAGCTACAGCTACACGTTATGAGTATCGCGCTACGCTACAAGCTACAATGGTAATAGCTTAGCTACAATAGGGCGCTACAAATAGCGAGTTTTATTTCAATTGGGCGTGGTCATTAAGCCCCTGCACCGCGGTCAGAATTTACCTAAATTGTGCTCCGTATGAAATTATTCTTCTTCAAGTATTAGCTCTCTATCTCTGATGAAGTCCCGGATGTCCTTGGGGGAGATGAACCTGGAGTTCGTGTGTTTCCAGAAAGGGCGCTCCAAACCTCCTCAGTCGTTTGGTCGTTTCGCCCCCAATGCGTCACATTGGCAGAATATATGTAACGCAGTTTCATCCTTCATGTCAATAGCGAGCTACTTCACACTTCTGCAAGCTATACATAGATTTTTAGGATTTTATTACATTGAATTTAAGATTACAATAAATTAGGTAATAACTGTACAGCTTAAATGTATGAATCGCAGCAGTTACCAAACAATAGTATATTATATACCAAGGGACTAAAGTACAACTTTTAATCCCCGAGGGTGAAAGTTTAATGCATGGACGAGCGCAGCGAGCGAGGGCCAGTAAATCACCCGAGGGATGAAGAAGTACTTTAGTCCTGCGGTATATATATTATTTTTTACACGACTTCAAGGGCTTAATTCCAAAATTTACGAATTTTCCAAGAGCAATCACATATGCTGTGGTAGATAGGTGAAAATCGCAATTAATAAAATCTCATCTCAAAAGCATCGTAACCTAGGCGATTTGTAAACAACCGGTAGCCATTCTAAAATTACGGTCGTGTTTTAAGAAAATTCTTGAAAATGGGTGATTTGAAAGATATTGACGAAGCGGCAGCGATTGTGACGATGGACTTGTTACCCCCAAAGTCGCGAAAATTATACGAAAAAGCGTATCAAGACTTTTTTGAATGGTGTGTGGGTAAAGACATTGAAAATTACACAGAGAGAGTATTTCTCGTTTATTTTGCCGAAAAGGCAAAAATCTTGGAAACATCAACGTTATGTTCGCTCTTTTCAATGTTAAAAGCTACCATGAGAGTGAAGAATAATATTGAAATTGGAAAATTCTCTAAGGTGGCTGCATTTTTGAAACGTCAGAACAACATGAAATAAAATTTTGAACTTTTTTGTCATTTGTTGTACTTTTACTCCCTTGGGAGTAAAATGGCCACTTTACTCCCTGTTTTGAGGGAGTAAGGTAGGTCTTTATATATAGGTCGTGTAAAAAATTTATTTTATCTTTAATTGCCGATGTGTTTTTAAAACATCCATGATTTTTGCATAGCTTTTTTTACTTTCCCATACCACTACTGGTATAGGGAAGTATTGATATCATGAAAATTTTCGAAATCGAGATTTTCACGGAAATACGTCTTTTGGACCTCCAGGATCCCAAAAAAGTGGTCTAGAAAAAATGTCTGTCTGTGGGTGGGTGGGTGCGTGGGTGGGTATGTAACGCCTCTAACGCAAAAACTAGTGAACCGATTTTAATGAAATTTTAAATGAAGGGGTATATCGAAAATTCATCGACAAAATAAGCTTTTCAAAAAAATCCGAAACCGGAAGCGGAAGTTAGACATGTTTTCTTGGTATCATTTTTTTCAGAAGCGGAATTTTGAAAATCTGAGTAGGGGATATGAAAGAAGGGCATAATTCAAGGGAAACAGTTTTTTACCGGACTCTCTAACTTCAAAATGGCGTTCGCTATGAATTTTTCAAAATTTCGACTTTAACGCCCCGTAACTCAAAAACCAGTTATCTGATCAGGTTCCGCAACAACTTGTTTGAAAGCCCTTTGGCTGTACTACACCAAGAAAAAAAATTATTTACTAAATCCAAAAACGGTCGCAACGGCGCTCTTCTAAAAATATTGAAATTTTTGAAAAATTATTACAAAAAAACTGGTCTAAGGAATTTGTTTAAATTTTCTATACTTATGCAGCTTGGTATTAGCTACATTTTTGTTTTTTGATGAACGCCACTGTGGCGCCCTCTACGAGATTTTGAAAATCTGAAATTGATGCTCCTATAGCGCCTTTATTAGTCAATATATGAAAGAAGTTTAAATACAAAAGTTGTTCAGTATATAGATTTGCATTTTTCTAAATTTATATCACGTATACAGGGTGTTTGTTTTTCACAGTACAATAAGCAACTTTGTTATTTTAAATGAAACACCCTGTATATTATTATATAATTGAATGCAAAATTAAATTGTCTATCACATAGTATAAGGTGTTCATATGGCTAAAATGTACGGTTGCTGAGAAATTCGTGAATATTGAACTTGAAAACAGTGTAGGGTGAAATTTGCAAGTGACCATGCGCGGGACGGGAATTCCTTGTCGCCGGCTAATCCTAGCAGCCTATGAATATAAATAATCACACATGCGCAGATGAACACAATCGGCACTTAATTTTCAATTTTAGTTTATCGGTTGTGGCGAACTAACTGTTGAATACCAAAAACGAATGTTTATTTTTAGTATGGGAAAGTCCAGGGGAGGTTTGCACCTCCACTTTTTTTTGATAGGCATGAAGAACTGTCCAGTTCGAATCAGTCCGCTCAGAGAGCAAGGTAGAAATGATTCATTATGTTATGCCACTGACTTTACTTTGATTTCTCTGAATTGTAAAAATGTCATTACTGTGTCCTTGATGATTTGATGTAGAAAAATTCTCCCTCACGCCTCTATAGCTCAGTGGTAGAGCACTGGTCTCGTAAACCAGGGGTCGTGAGTTCAAACCTCACTGGAGGCAACCTGAATCTTTTGTTTTACATTACAACTCAGATATTTTGACATTGTAGTATTTCTTTCTTATTTTGTTTGGTCCATAATTGGAATATATGTTCTAACATTATTTATTTTCTTATTCCCTATAGTACAGCGACTCGAAATTAAAAATACTTGTATGTTTGTTATACTTAAAATTAAATATAAAAACGGTTCTCATTTGATGTATAATGCGACATATTTTACTTGTCACAAAAAAATTTAAGGGATAAGTAAACTCTTATAGTCCACATAAATTCAGAGAATAGAAATACGTTTTAATTTTTAACCCCCTGCATGTGCAACATATTAAGGTGCAACATCATGTTGGTTCAATACCTATTTTTGGGAATCCGAGGTAGGTAATTATTTTTAAGAAAAAAAAATATATATAATTATTTTAACGAAATAAAATATATATTTAATTCAAAAATAAATAAATGTAAAAAAATAATTATGACCGAAACGGCGCGGCGCCCCATACCAATCTACGAATTTTTAAATTTTGTCAGTACTACGTCACTTGTGAAGCATACCTACATGTATACGGCAAATGCCAGCTAGTTTATAGGTATGTGATGTGCAACATGTGCTTAAATATATTTATTGGAGCTTGTATTTATTTATGAGTATGTATGTTCTTTATAATGAAATTTTGTGTGAAGCCAGGAAGTGAATGTTAAGTGCTTCCAAAAGTAATAGGTGAAGCTATAAAAATAATATTGCTTCTTTTTTTGGAATTATAAACATAAATATAATCACTATGGGAAGTCCGTTGAAACATTTATTCCAACCAAGGATTTTATTTCCTTTATCACCTATCACTCCTTCCAAACGTACAGTGATAAATAAACATAGAAACAGTCCGATTCAGGGAAATATAACCAGGTACTACCTTACAGTAATATTACTATTTTTGTAAATGCAGATTTTATCATTTTTAGTGGATGTAATTTGGCGAAAACGTTAATATTTCAAGTTTCGCCTAATAATACCCATCAAAAACATTTGTCCGCACAAAAAATTGATAGCAGACCCAATATAAAAATTAAAGTGACCGATTATGACAGATCACTGCTAATAAACACACCAAATAAATCGAATTTGATGAAAAATGGTTTAAATTCAACAAAAGATTTAAATATCTTGGGAAAAGGTTCTTTTGGAACTGTTGTATGTGGAATTTATAAAGGTAGAGGATACAAGATCCGACAAATGGGAAGTTAGTGTATGTGCCTGTATTTTCTTTAGTCCGAGTGTTGTTTATAGGAAGCATTACCAAACTCTTACGTTCTATTCACACTTTAATTTTTTCTATGTTATGGAAGCAGATAACTGGTTAATAGTAGATGTTTTAGGTTCCACTGTTGCTGTAAAAATAGTAAAATTAAAAGGAAACAATCTGGCTTCTCTTAGAGAGAGCAACGCATTACAGCTTAATCACGAAAACGTAACCAAAATAATCGATATAATACACAATCAAAATACAAATTATGGAATTATTTTAATGGAACATATAAAATTCTCACGACAATTACAAAGTATTTTGAATGACCAAAATGTGAATCTATATGAGAAAATGATTGTTAAATATGGTTTGGATGTATGTAGAGGGCTGTATTATTGTCACGAAAATGGCGTATTACATTTGGATATAAAACCTAGTAATATTTTAGTTTGTGAAGGCGATTTATGCAAATTGTGCGATTTTGGTAATTCTGTTAAAGTAAATGAAGATAGCGACTGGAACGCTCATCAGGTTTGTCACTGCACATTGTCAGAGTTCTTTTCTTTCTAATAACTTTCGTAGCTATTGCATATAATACGGTATCATTAATAAGACATCTTTTTAAATCTTATAATAAAATTAAAATACATACCTATGTTATAAACTATTTATTTACGATCAGTGGCGTAGCCACGGGTAGGGATATGGGAAATATATCCCCTCAAGGGTCAAAAACTGGAAAAAAGATAGCTTCAACCGGCTTCAACTATGATAATCTAAAACCAGACAAAATTAGATATCTTAGAATGTTTTAGGATCAAGCAATTTATATTATTTATTATTGCTTGTCGAAATCAAAATATTATTCCCTTTTAAAATATATGTATAAATCGCATGGACCTAATACTTCTACAAAAATAAATACTGGCATAAGTATGTCGTAAACCCCAGCTGGGGTTGCTTAAATATTACGTGCCGCTCCTCCCCAAACTTATTTTTTAAATAAGATTAAATACAGGGTGTAGCTAAAATACTTGACCAAACTCTGGCTACGCCACTGTTTACCATCATATCACCACGTTGTCGGTAAAGGTAAGAGGTTTCGTCAAATAGCATATGGGGTTCTGAGTTGAAATTGATTCATCGCGATTTTGGATTATTTCATATCCACAATACTTTTATCTATAACAAAGAAACTTTCAAATTAAAATACGCTACTGTATGTTAAACTTACAGTGCACTGTTGCATATGCAGCCCCAGAAATATTAATAGGAAAACCGCCTACTACCAAATGTGATGTATATTCTTTGGGAATTGTACTTTGGCAAATGAAATATCGAGAAATCCCCTACAGTGAGCTCGATGGTATAGAAGTAATTGTTTATAAAGTAAGTAAATAATTAATAATTAACGTGTACTTAGATAAATAAATTTATATTCTACCAAGAATTACTATTTTTGGAATCACACATTTGCAGGTGGTGAAGTTTGGTTATCGTCCAAATATTCCGAAATCATCCATTGTTGATGAATATCAGTTTATTTACTCCAGTTGTTGGGCTGGTAATCCTATAGATCGTCCACCTCTTTCTTCTGTATTCGATACGTTATCAACGATTTCTCTAGTTATTTAATGCGTTATTGTTTTTAATCTTTTATAAGATAGTGTACAATTTATATAAATTTCTTTGGAGTTGTAACCAATTAAATTTTACGTTTTACTAGCTCCTTCTTATATTTTTAATTAAACTCTGTACCAAGGTACCTTGCTCTTTACTCTGTGTAAATTTTAGTGGTTTTAAAATATCTGCAATTACATGTAATATTTACTTTATAAACAGGATAATATTTAACTACCTAATTTTCAATTAAAGTTTGCATGCATGCTAAATAGGGTTTTAAAAAGGAGAGCGTATATTATTGAAACCAATCAACCGAAAAGGATAAATTAATATTAGGTATCTTAAGGCTTCTTAATGTTGCTATGGCGGCCTCATTATATTTAAATTTTTATTATATTCTTAGGCGCCAGTCAACACAATGTAATGATAATGAACATTGGTATAGTATATAATTCAGTACTAGTAAATTCTACTATCTATTAATATATTAATATTTCTTTCTATTCAGCAACCTGAGATTAGAAAACATAATAAATTGAAATAATGAATATTATTAAAGTTCATTAAAAGATGTATTTTACTTCATTACATAAGATACATTAAGAACAAAGCAAATTACTTAAATAACAATCTTGTAGCAAAGGGTATGGTGTATTTTAAAAATGTTTTGAAGGTAGTAGCCAATAATTTCAAAATTCTGGATATTATATTTGCTGCATCAAATAATCCATCTTGTGGTGGCGGTGGTGGATATACAGAGGCTGCAGCAACAGGATTTATTCCATTAGGATTCACTAAAATAAAAAATATGTAGGTACTTTGTCTAGAAATACCAATATCTTGGACACGTTATTGAGTAGTGCTGCTGAAATACTGTATAAGTAGGTATCCAATGTTTATTCTAATTTATTCCAGTTAAAGTTTCCAGTCTGTATTATTTATTATTTAACTAATTGGCCTTCAACCTGTATTTCACTTGATTCTATTTTTTTCGTTTTTTTAAATAGCAAAGGCAAATCCATGATTCCACCCCCCTAGTAACGAACTGATCCCTCGTTGCTCCAGAATTTTGAAAAACCCTGGCTACAACGAGGAATCGAACCTGGTCTCCCCGGTGTCTTGCACATCCACATGACCAAGGCCACGCCATTTTTTTTGTCTTTGAGAATAAAAAAACAGTTTGACTTTGTACTGGTTTTAGGTTAGTTATTGTTATTGTTTTAAAATACATTTAAAAGGTAATGAGATTCACGGTCCAAACATGTTACAATTGCACCTTTATTATAAAGGATGCTAATTTATCACCTGGCATTATAGTATTTACCGAAAGTTCACGTGAAGTCAAAGATTTTTCATATTTAATTAATTCTGCATTCGTTATTTATACAAGGTGGCTCTAAATTAAGTATCGCAATGTGTCGCCCCCCTCCCCCGTCAGTACAGCATCGGTACAGCATCATTTTCGTAACTTTAAGGCCCGGTTGCACCAAAGTATTTGACTACGAGTTTAGCTAAACCAGGATGAATTGGCATGGATACAATTATTCGAACAATCGTATCCATGCCAATTGATCCTGGTTTAGCTAAACTCGTAGTCAAATACGTTGGTGCAACCGGGCCTTAGTCAGCTATTATCGATTTATCAATTGAGAAACGTAACCCATCACTGTCACAATTGCTCAGTACACATGCCAATAAATTACTTGATCGTGTAAAAACAATATAATAAATCGGTAATAAAGCATTTTGAACAATGTATTAAAACAACCAATAGTGAAATAGTGATATCGTATTTTGTTGCCCTTATAACAATCAATACACTCATTGAAAATTTTAAAGTTGGTTGTTTCAAAAATTTAAAATAATAATAAAGTACCTATTTCACTGAAGGAGGGTTCACTGAGATTATTACTTACACAATATGACAAGAATGTTTTTGTATCTGCCTCTACAAATATTAATGAATTAAAAGTGCAAATTGATATTGGAAATAACAATGAAAAATAATAAATTTCAACTGCCGCCTGTTTTATTATCAGAACTGAATATATCGATATTGTTTGAAGATAACAAATTGAATTTCCCGGCAACAATGACATGTTATAATTAAAATAATGAAAAATGACCTGTTAGGTATGGAATGGTTGCACTTGGTTCAAATACAGTATTCACATTTATATTTTATGTAATCGTATGCATAAAATATCAAAATATTAGGGGGTGTATAAATAATTCAATTAACAACCGAATTCCACCAATTACAAGACAAGAAGTTATGAAAAATTAAATTCCCATTCTCGTATTTGCTAACAAGTTTTTATTCAATAAACCAATGATTCAAAATTCTTTTAATGTATCTCATCTAGCCCATACGCGACGAATGCCTATTAGATAGACATTTTATATCTTCAAATTACTGCTAAGATGACACGATACTGACTACTTACCATAGTATGCTGAACATGCCTGAAAATAAATCACAATCAAATTATGATAACCAAAATCACATCTTGACTTAACTTACTTCTAATGCTACAAATATAAACAACACAAGTATCACTCTCCGCATATTGATTTCTAATTATTTGATCTTTTAGAAGCGTCTTATTCAACACACACTACGAAATGAAGTATTTTTGAGTAACTTGATGTTTTTATGCAGTATCTGTTAATTGAGAAACGCCTTCAAAATAATATTAAATGTTATTGTTTCCAAATCATATGTCTCGACAATAGAAGTTCGTTAAATTAAACAGGATATTTATCATTTTCATTAAAAGATTGCATGAGCAAGTAGGAATTTTTTTAAAATTTAAATGTTTAGGTAATGCTCTCACTCCCTATTAATGATCAAAGACAATGATGATACGCAACAAAATAATAAGGAATAATAACATATAATGTTGTTATAATTTGTCTAACTGGATAAAAATTTTAAACAATCCACACATTATTAAATTAATCGAAACAATGTCCTTTGATTTTTTTCTAATTTTGTAATTATGCATTCTAGTTGTTTATATCAAGTCAAAATTAATTAAATAGTACAATGCAAGTTCTGTGATATGTAATTTTTGTTAAACTTTTAGTTAACATAATAATTCTAATTAATATTTTTATTTCATTCGTTGATTGGCGAATTGTTCTCAGTAAGGGTTCCTTGCTTGTAAAAGTACAATTTATCAAGGAAGCCTATTCTCAGCAAGACAGCGGATAAAATTATTACAAAATTTTTTAAAGTTACTGCCGAATCTTTAATTAAGATTTATATTCAATTTTACAGTTTTCCACGTTCTCGTGCCGACAAAAGGGCTACAGAAAATTAGTTTATAGGCAGTAGATATGCACTACGTAGTAATAATACGCCAGGAGTCTGCACTCATTGCAAACTGTTGGCAACGCTCGCGGCCACATATTGTAACCATTCGAGTGCGAGAAAGATGGCAAACTAGGGACTACAAATGCATATGCAATTACTGGCTCTCGTAATTATTTTAGAGCAGAATACTACAGTAGTAATTTGTAGATAATACAAAACTTCTCTTTCTACTTATAATTCTGAAAATTTTAATGGTTTATTCTTGGTACACACTCTTGGTAACTGAGAAACAAAACTCAAATTCTTGTACCATTGGTAGCATAGGCTATTCTAGGGTGCCTTAAATGATATTAACGGATATGGTATGAATCTCTTAATGTCAGCAAAGATAAACTAGGTTATCTTAATTGGTTTTCTTTCTAGTGATATTAGAATAAAAATTATTTTTTTCTACTTCGCGTTCCCAATAGCTGCAGTGTGACACTGAAAACTGCACAAAATAATTTCACAATAGAAGCTATTGTGAAACTGGTTTTGATAGAATTCTTGAAAAAAAATACGAAATTCGTTTTACAATACGATATGGATTAAATAACAACATATTATTCGACGAGCATGTAATGCTGGCTATTATTCACAAGAGATAGGATATGGAAGAAAGAAAGACGATGATGTTATCTTTGTATTCATTTTAACGTCTAGAGCGCCTATACTTCATTATTCACCAGTGAGTAATGATTATTCACAAGAGTTGTGTAATAGATAGCATTATCATTGATTAAACACAAATGATTATGTAATATTAGTCGTTGATAAAACTAGTAGTAAGTCCGCACGAAATAACAATATGTGCTATTGAGTACTATTGTCATAGAACAAATTCAATTTGTATAGATTTATATTTAATAAACTGTTATTGTCAATATAAGAAAGACGTAACAATAGTAATTTGTTTATAGCACATTGTAATAAATACATCGTAAAATAATAAATTACAAAATCGTATAGTCCACACATTAAATTAGTTCGTGATTTATTTTATTTCTCCATAGTCATCGACTAACTGTAAGAATACTTTAATTAATTAAAAGTTTCATGGAAACAGAAATCATTGATGTGCAATTGTGTCAATTCTGTAGTATACTCCGTTCCATATTAAAAAATCATATCATAGAGATAATATGCTAACGATATTCTGGACTATGTAAAAGACACAGAATCACTTGAAGAAGAATAAAACATTTTCTGTCCGCATTCTCTTGCTTGTATTATGCTTGTATGTTGCTAAACCACAATTAGCAACGATATTTCCTTTTTTAAATATACAGTATAAAATTTTGACCAGCTACTTTTAAGGGGGGAGAAAATCAAACAAAAAAAATACAAAATGCTTTTTAATAACAAATTTTCAATTTCTAGTTAAAAAGAAAAAAATTAATAAAATAAAAATAATGTAAAACATGATAGCAACAATCGCAGTGTCACATTTATTGATATAACATTAAGGTATTCTAATGCCACTGCAGCAGAACAGACAATGGGTAGAACATACTTATGTACTTGCACATCTACAAATAAAGTTTCAGTTTTTCGTTGAGTCTGTTTCCATCCATTTTTCTATTTCTTCGACAGTTCGTGGAACATCAACAAGGTTCTTTACTCCTGTCTTGGTAACAACAACATCATCTTCAATTCTAACACCACCAAATCCCCGAAATCTCGCTATAGCTTCTAATACAAGAAATTTAGAAAGAGATGGCTCAGCTATAGCCTTATCTAATAGATTATCAATGAAGTAACAACCTGGTTCGATGGTCATAACCATACCTTCTTTTAACATTCTGGCAGTTCTAAGCATTTCCACCCCTGGGGGAAATTTTCCTCTTGCAGGGTCTTTCGGTAAATACCCTCCAGCATCATGCACATCAAGGCCTAATAAATGACCTAAACCGTGAGGCTGAAAGGTTTTAGCTAAACCTGCCGACATCATGTCAGGAATTTCACCTTTTAAAAGACCTCCATCTTTTAACGCGATTAAGAGAACTCTGTTCGCTAGTAGATGCATGCAAGCCCAACTTGCACCAGGCTTTGCTTCTTTTGCTACCGCTAAATTAGCTTTTAATACAGCTTGGTATATCAGTTTTTGATCGTTGCTGAATTTTCCATTTACCGGATATGAACACGTAATGTCAGCAGCGTAACCGAAGTAACTTGCACCCATGTCGAAGAGGCACATATCGCCGTCTTCAAGCATCCGAATTTTCTTTGCACCACCAAATCCATAATGCAAAATAGCCCCATTAAGACCAGAACAACAAATGCATCCATACGAAACATGTTCACAACCTCCTCGAGTATAAATTTCGTACTTAAATTCTGCTTCACATTGATATTCTAATTTTCCTGGTGTAACCGTTTTCATAATTTTTCGATGAGCTGCAGCAGATACTTCAACAACATAACGAATAACTTCTAATTCATATTGCGTCTTGATTGATCTAAGATCTGCAATTTCTGGAAAAAGTACGTTTTCGTTAATATTGAATTGTTCAATTCCGTCAAAATGTATTTTCTCATGGCACAAACCGCTGTCTGTATTAACCCCTTGGAGGGTTAACAACACTAAAGGATTAATAGATTTTAAAATCTTTACCATTTCTTTAGTGTAATACACGTTTTCTATACCGTATTTCTCTTTAAAATCATCTGGTGGATGAAGAGGTCCCATCCAATAAATGTAACTTTCGGGATAAGACGGAACGAACAAGTATGCCGCTCCAGTAACAACATCTATAGCTCCGTAACAGTCAGGTTCTATTACACCAAATGCCCATCTAAAATAGGGTTCTTGTCTAAAATCATAAGTAATGTCTGTGTCGTACAAAGGTACTTCGCTTCCACCTTGTAACAGCACAACTGCACTTTCATCAGAAATGGCTAGTCGTAATCTTTCTACTAATCTTTCCCGATTTAAAGAATACAACTGCAGTGGAACTTCGAACGTTCCTGGACCCATCCATAATTGCTTAGTTGCAAATGGCATTTTTTTACACTTTCGGTGACAGTAGTGACAGTTCAGAATACCTGCTTACAAATGACATAGCAATTAAACTTATAGAGTGCTTTGTCGCTTTGTGCATGTCTGCATTAAAAATTGTAATGCGAATTTATTTTTTACGGGTCTATTGTAAATAAAAGAAGAATATATTGCTATTGAAAAATGTTTCATTATATATCATTAACAAAATGTAAACACAATTTTTTACAGTTTTATTTATTAATAACACGTATAATAATTGTTAAAACACTACTATCTTACCATTTTGCGTAGATTGGGAAAACAATAAAGAAATAGATTAAATTTTATTGAGCATACAGTTTAATTTTTATTTTTATAGAAGATTTATGTTGCGTACATCGTAACAATTTGAAAATTGAATATTCTCTGGAGGAGGTGTAGGTGAAAAGTATCTTCAATTCAGATACGTTATCAGACAATAATATATTTATAGTATATTGTTTACTGAGAAGAATCATTTTCAAATGTGAAACTTTAAAATATGAAATTTATAAGATTTCGTACCTATCACATACTGGGGTTTTCTAGGCATAAAACGATACATTCATCATTTAATTTATTGCATAATATAACACGCCGGAATGGTTTACTGGAATCCTCTTTGGCAGTTAAATATTTGAAAATATATTAATATTTAAACTTTGAATATAATTTCTTTAAATTGTCTTGCATTCACTAATACACCCTAACATGTCTAACTATAAATTGTTTAATAGTACAACAGTGGAAACAAACCAATATTCCAAACAAAAGATATCGAAATTGTACAAGAGTCTATTATGAAAATAAGGCAATTCTTACAGCTTTTTGATTTTTAATTCCGCAGGTAAAAACATATCCCTCGATTTACCAAAGCAGTATACTGACACCGGCAGGAATCGAGGTTTTAAACCATTTGAAGGAACAAGGTAACAATCACGGCATAATCTACGTCGGTTGCGCTGCTGTCGTGTTGGTCTTTGGTTGGTTTCAATGGTTGATTTTAATTTCAAATGTAAACTGCCTAATTGTCACCTTTAACTGAAATTGTTGACATAGCTATGACTTTAAATATTAATTAAAAAAGAACGAAAGTTTAAGTCAAAATTAAATTTAGGATTAAAATCCACACGATAGGAGCACCCCTCGCGGCAAGTAGACCATTATTGTCACCTTCGCTCGGTAGTACTTTGATAACCCATTGACTTTGGCAGTAGATATGCAAAGTGGTAAGAAGGACACTTCTAGGAACTGAGTCACGTACATAAATCTTTGTTTTCATGTTTTACCGTTAATAAAATAAAATAACATAAAGTAAATAAAATAGAAGATATAAATTTCGCTTAATATTTAAGGTTACTTTATCATGATGTTCCAAAATACTTATTACTACTTAGTAAAAGTCCACTTATGATAGGTACAGTCATAAAATACATTTTACATTTTCTTGATTAACAGAACCTGTTACGTTTAAAAAATTGTAATTTGAAGTAGACATAGTAGTGGAGTAACAATGAAAAAGGCAATCAAAGACAATAACTGATGTGTTCTCAAAAAATAATTAACACTTTCTTGAATATCTCCAAATCTTCTTTGTATTTCTGTTGTTGGTACTTCCAACAAAGCTGTTGAATAAAGTGGTGTTGGAATTAATTAGAATATTAAATTCAATGTTGCTTTTCCAATTTATGTATCATAGAGAAGTTTTTCAAAGATAATAATTATAGAAAGAATAACACAATGTATGAATTAGAATATTATATTTCAATGTAAAACTTACCTCCTTTAATGATGGAAATCTGTAAAGTAAAAGAATATTAATGTCTCGATTAATGTTTAATTTAAAAATAAAATTGAAATTACCTTTAATATAAGAATCCATAATAACAGTACTAAACGTAATTTCATCTTTTCAGGATTCACAAGAGTGATATTGCTTATGTCAACGATAACTTCTAAATTCCCTCATCCTTCCGTATGAACGTCGTTTTATAGGTAACGGAAATATTAAATTCCGTTATTTAATGGTAGATTGATAACAACGCTTAAAATTTATTGTACATATGCAAGAGGAAATAGAGAGGGCGTATATTGTATTCAACTAGAATTTTCTATGGTTTTTTTCTAATGCCTTTAGAAACGGAACATTAAACGCCTATGCAATTAAGACACAATTTATCAACTATTCATTATTTAACGTACAATAACAACTATTTTACAACACGTTAGCGATGTTATAGTTTATTTTCAGAGTTAAAAAAAGACTATAAAGTATCTATTATTTATGTTTATCAGACTTATCAGATTATATTTCTGTATTATCAGTACTCTGTACCTACTGGTAAGTAAGCAAATATATTTCATTGTGTTGTAATTATGTGTATAGGTACCTACAGATTAGTATTACCGTAACTTATAGCACTGTATGCTAGAGTACGGTAACGCTAACGCTAACGTCTTTGCGAAGGAGAACTAGCGTTACCGTACTCTTAGCCTACACTGGTAAAAACTCTCTGATACATGTACGATTACTATAAACATTTAAAACAATGAGGGAAAGTACAGATATTTTATTTGCTTCGAGAATACTTCTATAGAAACTATGAAAGCACGTGTAAAAAAATATAAAATTAAATTATATAAATCGCATAGTGGCAATTTAATAGTTTGACATAGAGCAGTAGACGGTCTTAAAATAAGGTCTATAAGTTTTTGAACTACGTTTAAAATGTTTTCGACAATTATATAGGCGTATGATGGTGCAGGATCTTCCATTGCAATTCCTTGATATTCTTTTACGTTTCCTAAAATAAAATAAGTTCTTTTACACTAGCGCCAATAATTATTTATTATTCGTTTTAAACAAACTCCAGATTTCTACGTAATATTCCACTATTATAATAGAGACTATTAATAATTATCAGTATACCAAGGAAGCGAATTATGCTACAAGATACTTACGAAAATCTGGTGGTAATTCTTCAGCATTTATGAGCTATAAAAGAAAACAATCTTCTAGTAACGTAAGCGAACACTAAATAAATTTAACTATAAAAAACTAATTATGGTTAACAACTGTTTTACTTATTAACGCAAAATTACTCATGCGCACCTGCCATTCAGTTTAAATCGTAACCCTGTTCAATTGAGTAAAGTTTGTTAAGTATTTTTAATTTGGATAATCGCTCACCTGTAAGTAAATTACAACTATAGTGGTAGTATAAATTGCTGAATACATTATATTGTGTCTATTATTTTTATTAATTATTATAAAAATCTCCGTTAATAAAAATTTCATACTGTACTACACACTATTTATAAATTGACTAGACTTAAGACTTAAGTAAACACAGTACACAGTAAATTAACTAATATGATTCGTTACGTAAGTTATTATTACCAAGTAGTAACAAAAATTAACGAGTAATTTGATCCAAATTTAATAGTGAATAAAACTAATTATTATTAAGTAGAAACTACATTTGAAATTTCGCAACGAGCGTAGAATGAGCCATTCTTGCCAGTTACACGCCGTCATTAATTCTTTACGTCTAACAACAATCTACGCCAGACAATAACAAAAATATACAAATAAAATTTAAAAAAAGAAATTTGAAATTCTGGTAAAACATTATTCTATCCAAATTTCAAGCATCCAGGAAAATAAAGAATCCCAGGCTGTAATCATCTTCTCAAGCATGGTTAATATATTATTTTTTACACTACCCTCTGGGAAAGTGTGTTTCTCCACATGAGGTAAGTAGTATATTATAAACCAAGGTAGAGAAGGCATTTTTCTCAGCTGCACAGAACAGCCAAGTCATTCCTTATCAGTGCTTCCCCGTGGTCCCGGTTCGATCCTGGGCGGAAACAATTTTTAGATTTTAAAGCATCCAACAGCCGTTCTTTCTCAGTGCTTCACGAAATCCAATCCATTACAGTTGTTTCCGTGGTATAGGGCTTATCACATCCGCTTTACACGCGGCAGGTCGCCGGTTCGATCCCGGGCGGAAACAATTTTTAGTCTTTAAAGCATCCAACAACAGTTCTTTCTCAGTGCTTCACGAAATCCAATCCATTACAGTTGTTTCCGTGGTGTAGTGGTTATCACATCCGCTTTACACGCGGAAGGTCCCCGGTTCGATCCCGGGCGGAAACAATTTTTACTTTTTAAAGCATTCAACAGTTCTTTCTCAGTGCTTCACGAAATCCAATCCATTACAGTTGTTTCCGTGGTGTAGTGGTTATCACATCCGCTTTACACGCGGAAGGTCCCCGGTTCGATCCCGGGCGGAAACAATTTTTAGTTTTTAAAGCATCCAACTGCAGTTCTTTCTCAGTGCTTCACGAAATCCAATCCATTACAGTTGTTTCCGTGGTGTAGTGGTTATCACATCCGCCTAACACGCGGAAGGTCCCCGGTTCGATCCCGGGCGGAAACAATTTTTAGTTTTTAAAGCATCCAACTGCAGTTCTTTCTCAGTGCTTCACGAAATCCAATCCATTACAGTTGTTTCCGTGGTGTAGTGGTTATCACATCCGCTTCACACGCGGAAGGTCCCCGGTTCGATCCCGGGCGGAAACAATTTTTAGTTTTTAAAGCATCCAACTGCAGTTCTTTCTCAGTGCTTCACGAAATCCAATCCATTACAGTTGTTTCCGTGGTGTAGTGGTTATCACATCCGCTTTACACGCGGAAGGTCCCCGGTTCGATCCCGGGCGGAAACAATTTTTAGTCTTTAAAGCATCCAACAACAGTTCTTTCTCAGTGCTTCACGAAATCCAATCCATTACAGTTGTTTCCGTGGTGTAGTGGTTATCACATCCGCTTTACACGCGGAAGGTCCCCGGTTCGATCCCGGGCGGAAACAATTTTTACTTTTTAAAGCATTCAACAGTTCTTTCTCAGTGCTTCACGAAATCCAATCCATTACAGTTGTTTCCGTGGTGTAGTGGTTATCACATCCGCTTTACACGCGGAAGGTCCCCGGTTCGATCCCGGGCGGAAACAATTTTTAGTTTTTAAAGCATCCAACTGCAGTTCTTTCTCAGTGCTTCACGAAATCCAATCCATTACAGTTGTTTCCGTGGTGTAGTGGTTATCACATCCGCCTAACACGCGGAAGGTCCCCGGTTCGATCCCGGGCGGAAACAATTTTTACTTTTTAAAGCATTCAACAGTTCTTTCTCAGTGCTTCACGAAATCCAATCCATTACAGTTGTTTCCGTGGTGTAGTGGTTATCACATCCGCTTTACACGCGGAAGGTCCCCGGTTCGATCCCGGGCGGAAACAATTTTTAGTTTTTAAAGCATCCAACTGCAGTTCTTTCTCAGTGCTTCACGAAATCCAATCCATTACAGTTGTTTCCGTGGTGTAGTGGTTATCACATCCGCCTAACACGCGGAAGGTCCCCGGTTCGATCCCGGGCGGAAACAATTTTTAGTTTTTAAAGCTTCCAACAACAGTTCTTTCTCAGTGCTTCACGAAATCCAATCCATTACAGTTGTTTCCGTGGTGTAGTGGTTATCACATCCGCTTCACACGCGGAAGGTCCCCGGTTCGATCCCGGGCGGAAACAATTTTTAGTTTTTAAAGCATCCAACTGCAGTTCTTTCTCAGTGCTTCACGAAATCCAATCCATTACAGTTGTTTCCGTGGTGTAGTGGTTATCACATCCGCTTTACACGCGGAAGGTCCCCGGTTCGATCCCGGGCGGAAACAATTTTTAGTTTTTAAAGCATCCAACTGCAGTTCTTTCTCAGTGCTTCACGAAATCCAATCCATTACAGTTGTTTCCGTGGTGTAGTGGTTATCACATCCGCCTAACACGCGGAAGGTCCCCGGTTCGATCCCGGGCGGAAACAATTTTTAGTTTTTAAAGCATCCAACTGCAGTTCTTTCTCAGTGCTTCACGAAATCCAATCCATTACAGTTGTTTCCGTGGTGTAGTGGTTATCACATCCGCTTTACACGCGGAAGGTCCCCGGTTCGATCCCGGGCGGAAACAAGTTTTAGTTTTTAAAGCATCCAACAGCCGTTCTTTCTCAGTGCTTCACGAAATCCAATCCATTACAGTTGTTTCCGTGGTGTAGTGGTTATCACATCCGCTTTACACGCGGAAGGTCCCCGGTTCGATCCCGGGCGGAAACAAGTTTTAGTTTTTAAAGCATCCAACAGCCGTTCTTTCTCAGTGCTTCACGAAATCCAATCCATTACAGTTGTTTCCGTGGTGTAGTGGTTATCACATCCGCTTTACACGCGGAAGGTCCCCGGTTCGATCCCGGGCGGAAACAATTTTTAGTTTTTAAAGCATCCAACTGCAGTTCTTTCTCAGTGCTTCACGAAATCCAATCCATTACAGTTGTTTCCGTGGTGTAGTGGTTATCACATCCGCTTCACACGCGGAAGGTCCCCGGTTCGATCCCGGGCGGAAACAATTTTTAGTTTTTAAAGCATCCAACTGCAGTTCTTTCTCAGTGCTTCACGAAATCCAATCCATTACAGTTGTTTCCGTGGTGTAGTGGTTATCACATCCGCCTAACACGCGGAAGGTCCCCGGTTCGATCCCGGGCGGAAACAATTTTTAGTTTTTAAAGCATCCAACAACAGTTCTTTCTCAGTGCTTCACGAAATCCAATTCATTACAGTTGTTTCCGTGGTGTAGTGGTTATCACATCCGCTTTACACGCGGAAGGTCCCCGGTTCGATCCCGGGCGGAAACAATTTTTAGTTTTTAAAGCATCCAACTGCAGTTCTTTCTCAGTGCTTCACGAAATCCAATCCATTACAGTTGTTTCCGTGGTGTAGTGGTTATCACATCCGCTTTACACGCGGAAGGTCCCCGGTTCGATCCCGGGCGGAAACAATTTTTAGTTTTTAAAGCATCCAACTGCAGTTCTTTCTCAGTGCTTCACGAAATCCAATCCATTACAGTTGTTTCCGTGGTGTAGTGGTTATCACATCCGCTTCACACGCGGAAGGTCCCCGGTTCGATCCCGGGCGGAAACAAGTTTTAGTTTTTAAAGCATCCAACAGCCGTTCTTTCTCAGTGCTTCACGAAATCCAATCCATTACAGTTGTTTCCGTGGTGTAGTGGTTATCACATCCGCTTTACACGCGGAAGGTCCCCGGTTCGATCCCGGGCGGAAACAAGTTTTAGTTTTTAAAGCATCCAACAGCCGTTCTTTCTCAGTGCTTCACGAAATCCAATCCATTACAGTTGTTTCCGTGGTGTAGTGGTTATCACATCCGCTTTACACGCGGAAGGTCCCCGGTTCGATCCCGGGCGGAAACAAGTTTTAGTTTTTAAAGCATCCAACAGCCGTTCTTTCTCAGTGCTTCACGAAATCCAATCCATTACAGTTGTTTCCGTGGTGTAGTGGTTATCACATCCGCTTTACACGCGGAAGGTCCCCGGTTCGATCCCGGGGGGAAACAAGTTTTAGTTTTTAAAGCATCCAACAGCCGTTCTTTCTCAGTGCTTCACGAAATCCAATCCATTACAGTTGTTTCCGTGGTGTAGTGGTTATCACATCTGCTTTACACGCGGAAGGTCCGCGGTTAGATCCCGGGCGGAAACTATTAACTTAAATATTGTTAAAACTGTCTAAAACAAAACTGCATATACAAACCTGAAGATGGTTACCAACTTGTTTATTCAAGGTTGTTAAATATTTGAAACAAGGTTCTAGACAAAAAAGCTCTTAATTTGTTTGTCACTAATTAAACGAATGACTTATTTTGTAATACTTCTTGAAAGTTACATAACCTAAGTAACAATATAGTCGGCTAATGTGCAAGCCTTTTCCTAGAAATAGGAAAATACAGGTAAATGTAAAATGTTTCTGTTTGTCTCGATATTAAATTGTGTAAGTCTGCAGAACAGAGAAAGGAAAAATATGCATGTGTAACATGTTCTCATCCATTTATTTTTATTAACATTACAAATTCACAACAGTTTACAGTTTATTTAGAAAGCAGATGCTGAGGCAGATGTCAGAGGATAGCCAAGATCAGCACTTCCTAACCCTATCAAATTAGATAGGGCACTACTGATGCAACCTAGTATACTCAATGGCAATTTGAAAAGCTTCCAAAGGAAATTTCTCAAACAGCTGCAAGCTGCACCTAAGAGCGTTTGTGGTGCTCTATAATAGGACTCATCAATTGGATATGGATTTAATGATGGAAGATATCCGGAAGAAGGATATCCAGGATACAGCTGTGGTGCATAGTACGGTGATTGTTGCTGCATGCCAATTTGAGAATATGCTGAGGACGCTTGAGCTGCTCCGGATAAACTTTCAACAGAAACTGGAAAAAATATTACGAAGATATTAAAATAACATTTCTCAATCCCCATAAAAACAATTTAATGATTTCATTCAAAATTGTGTGTAGGTTAAAATTGCATCGCCCTTTAGAAGAATATATTACCTATATAGACCGATGTAATTACAAATTGCCCAAAGCTATAAAAAATGTGAAGGTTATATTTCTTTTAATACCAAACAAAAGATTTTAAAACTCAAATTATAGGTAACGTCCATCAATAACGTTTTCTAGAACAATCACAATACTGACGGTCAAAATTTAGTCAGAGTAGGTGTTTAGTGAATGATTTTATTAACTACTATACACTTACACAGCTTCTGCTTCCGTAAAATCAATTGAAAAGCCTGAATCACAATTATATTAACGTTTTCGAATAGATAATGTACAAAGTAAACATATTGTGTGCCTACAAGTAAATTATTCATTTCTTTACGTAGGTCTAATATTTACTTAATTTTAATTATTATGTTGTAGGAAGACTGACGCCTAACAAAAATAATTATAGAAATTTATTTATTTGATTAAATATTCTGACAAAGCAATATGCTTTTCCTGGGTTAATAAAAAATTAAGTAAATCGTTCAAGAAGGTATTCGTCTGTGACTTACAGCTAGCTTTATTTATTCATAACTTTTATAAATTGAGCTTTTAAAACACAAGTCATAGATTGGATTTATGATTAAAAACTAAACTGTGGGGATGGGAGTAAGTTTAAATTACATACTATTCTTCTCCATCTACACGAACGCGTCGGCCTATACAAACATTTCTTACTTGCTTTTAGCAATGGACAAATTGATATTCAGATACTACATAAAAACATTTTCTTAAAAGTAGATTTCTATTGACCACCTAACAAAGTATGAATTAAACTTACCTTGCGCTTCTACTACGTTGAGGAATATCTGAAAAAGTAATCGCCCATTAAAGATACAATCATGCATATACCGTGAAACGTGAAACAATTAATGATCTGCATTCCAAATACACTCATTAATAATCCTAGATTTTATCATCGATTATTTTCGAATAATTCTTATGTTATAATTGGCGTCAAATAACCAGGAAGTAATTTACGATATAGAGAATGTTATCTCTTGCAAATACATTATTTGTAGGTACTGTGATTAAATTGAAAATTAGTAGATAACTCCACATCTAAGCAACAGAGGATTTACTTTTCAAAATTAACCCTTAACCAAAAACAAAACTTGTATTGCGAATCTGTAAAGATCTTTTTTTCAGTTAGTCCCGTTTGCATCTTTTTAAATCTACACAGCTCCTAAATTTTATTTTCTAAGTATAATTCTTATTTTACGAATAACGTAGTATCAGTACTTACCTGTAAAGACGCTAATAGAACGAATAAACTAACAATACTTAAATGCATTTTGAGTATCGTCTAATTGTGATAGCTATAAATGGTGAGATGGATGTGAGAGAACACACTGATGTAAAGTTCTTGTTAACTTCTGAAACAATGTACGCAATGTCAGTGCTTATATGTGACTCTTATCAACAATAAGAGAACTTGATTAGGATGCCTAGGTATACATTAGTGGGTACAGATCGCTACAGATAGTAGGATGATTTGTGATCAAAAGTTTTTAGTAGGTGTGCGAGAGTATAGACGCAAAATTTAATAAAAACTATCCTCAAACTGATCTGATTATGAAAAATTAGAAATTTCAACAGTATACCTACTGAATGCCTATTTTTTTCAATAAATTTAATTAACTGTTGAATTGTTTTAATAATCCCCGCATTCCACTGGCATGCACTTCTATTGTTTAGACAGCTAAAATTAATCACACAGTGTTACTTGGAAATCTAATTTCAACAATTTGATGGTTTTCATTTTCATGATATGTACTTAATTGGTTACAGTGTAATTTTATCAATTATTAATTAACTCTCTTCCTCTTCAGCGTCGCTGCTATTTCTTAATTATTATCCTTGAAAAAATCCTACTACTCTTAAAAATTGTGGATCATGCTAAAACAAAAATAAATTTTCATTTTACAGTCAACGTCTGTAACACCACAAACACTACGCATGTTTGTATTGCAAGTTTTCATATTACATTTGCTAACTACCAATGTGAACGAACTTCCAAATGCAAATAAGGACAAATTTTAAAACCTTGCAGGTTCTTGGGTTTTTAAAGTCAAACTTGTGTTGATCAATGTTATAGTAGTATCGAAAATGTATTTCAGACATGCCCAGAACATCAAACGTAGTACCGATAAAGGATAAACTGGCAATATTTTATTCCATTGTCAACTTTTATTTTTTTTCTTGGCTTATAGAAAAAAACGAACCTGCGAATATTTTTGTATTCGTAAGAAAACCGCTGCGAGTCGCTTTGTCAACTAATAAAGGACGTCTTGTATAACCCAAATGCACTTATTATAAAGTTTAATACTACTTATTATTACAACAAAATTTTGCAAAGCTAGAATTAACTAACTATTTTTTAAATAAATGCTTTCTTGTTACAAATGCCTGACATTCCAGCACATGATCAATCCATGCTTGTGATAAACCACCTGCCAGGTTAGACCATAGCGTAGGTATATAGGTCTTTAGTTAACTTTAGACTAATTATTGCACAAACAGTAACACCTGAGCTTAGACTATTCAATAGTATATTATATTACTCGGAGTAGAAAGAGTGATATACTATACTGTTTTTTCTTCAAGCTTTTTGTCAAAAATAAAAACAAATCAATGACATGTGTGATTTTAAATGGTATAATATAGCAGTTGCCATATGGATACGTACACACATTATGTTACTAGTACAACTATTTAACATATTGTTTGACTAATAACACAGTGACTCCCTTCTGCATAGCCAGTTCTGTAGTACAATACTGATAGGGATATTACAATACGCTTGGAGAAAAACTGATTAGGTACGTGGTCTTAGTAATGTACACCATAAAATGCTTTAAATCACAGCACGGATTTCCAAAGAGAACTATATAATTTTTAGTAATGAGAGACTTGGAGCTTTCAAAAATTAAAGTTGAGATACTGGGATCTATACTTTTACACGGGAATCAGACCAGATTTTATAGGGAGATTTGATATCGTTGTAATTATTTTTATTTTTTTTTATAGGTGACAGCATTCTGAAACGAAATCCAAAATTCTTTGCGAAAGCTTCCCATTCAGAATATTCCAAGGAAATGAAGATATATTTTGATGGATCCTTCAAAAGTAAGTCTAAAAACTGTTTTTTTGCACATTGGCAAGGGTATCCTTTCATTCAATGCAGTTGAGAGAGAGAGAGCAAGAAACTAATGAGATCTTTACATTATTGCAACTAAGCAAGTATCAAGACAGTACTAATATATTATTTTTAAGTATGGAAACGAATCGAAATCAACTCCCAAAGAAAGCTTTCAAGCGTATTTGAAATAATTATCTATTCATGACTAAAGAGCGAATTTTCAGTTGGAAGATCCCAAAACAATTGCCTAAGATTAAATGATTTTTTATTTAAAGGCACGGTTTAATCAAACAATCTCAACAAAAATTCAAACATTTTGTTTACGCTATCAACATCCAAATAAAGCAACTTACTCTGACTACTCATGGTTTCTGTTTATTTTCACACGTACTATCTATAGTAACAAATGGCATTAATTCGCGTGTAAAATTTCTTACATACAAGCATATCGGTTTAGAAAAAAATAGAAAACGTGGTTAATTTCCTAATCCACTGCGAAACAGATAATTGCATAGGTAGATATATGAGGTCATTTTGAGTAAAAAGAACAACATTCTAATGGACATTTATCCGATTCTGTTTTGTTTGGTAGCTAGAAATTTTAAAATATTACGACGTGTTTGTTTAACTTAAATAACCACATATTGTTGGTGAACCCAGCCTCCCTAAAATAAATATCAAAAAATCACACTTTATTATCCTTGATAACATGCATGACAAAATGCATTGTAGTACATACATTTTGTGTAGTACATGTTGGTATAATTTTCGCCTACCAATGATAGTTATTTTGCATAACTTACAAACCAAACCGTTTTAGTAACTAAGCATTAACAAAGTATGAAACCATAGGTTAATAAATATAGGTTGCTAAATGTTTGGGCAGATAAGTAGGCTGTACTTTTTTGCATATATTGAAAGATGTTATGGAAGAGGTGTGGGAGGATAAAATTGCCAATAAGAAACACAATATACATGAGAAACAAAAAAAAGTTTGAATATGATACACCACGTCCACATACATTCTTTTCTCACAAAGCAAGAAAGAGTATTGCTGTAATCCAATGTCAACAATCAGTCCCAGGAAGAATTTTGGTAAATATTCCCACTGATTTTTCCTTAAGAACAATAGTCGAACTTCCATACTGATTCACATCTGGGCCAACGATATCCTCATTGTTTTGAGATAATCGCACTTCTGGCGAAGGAAGTTACTACAGAACATGTCTGCCAATATATTAGATTTCTCTCTCTTTCTCATCCATTCTTAGATTATAAATCTGAAGGTTCAGATGCAAAATTTCTGTTATCAAATAACTTGAAACATCAATTTCCCTGTCTGATCAGTCACACTGAAAATACTCTCCATTGGTAAAAATAAATCTGTTTTGCTGGTACTAGTACGCCTCAATTTTTCCCATTAGCCTCACCAAAAATCTACGTCATCTGTTTGGGCTATGACTGACACTGTTAGAAACTCGCATATAGTAAATATTGCACGTTATCTTCTATTCTTCGATAGAAAACAGTAAAAAAGAAGGTCTACATTTCTTGCTAACCAACATAGCAACATACTTTTCTTCATAGAAATGCTTTTTCTACACAGCAACTATTAAAGGGATGTTTTATTACCATCTTACAAACACATATAAATCTCCTTTTAATTTTATTGTTTAGTTTTTTTTTTCATGAAATACTACACGAAAGAATAGAATGTTCAACACTTTAAAATAGCTATTTTCCTAACAAGTGCAGAAAATCGATTTTTCCGCACGCAAATGCCGTTGACAGCACGACGCGTAGCGGAGTGGTGTCAAGCATTTAAGTGCGGAAAAATAGGTTTCTGCACGTGTTAGGAACAATAGTTTTTCTACTAGCGTGCGGAAAAACGCATTTTCCGCACATGTTTTAGTGTTTTAGTGCGGAAAAGTGGATTTTCCGCACCGTGCGGAAAAGTGGATTTTCCGCACTAAAACATGTGCGGAAAATGCGTTTTTCCGCACGCTAGTAGAAAAAAGTAATTTTATTTAGTAGTAAGTTGGTGCCTGAAATGGGGACTGTATAATAACAACATAATACCAACAATCGAACATCTACGTTTGCTCCAAAAAAAAACGAACATTTTCTTATTAACCTGTGTGACCTGATCTTTAATTAGACAAATTAACTGACTCGTAAATGAAGACGATTAATCAGCCATTCAGTAAATTCCACATTACTGTAAACCATCATACCAAAACAAACACAATGCAATTAAACTTCCCTGAAACTGATTGAATTATTACGGTTTAAATAGCAAAACCTTTATACGGTCATCAGAAAACTCTGGTAAAATTTGGGACGGTGTTGGTAAATTTGAAAATTTATTTCCGATCATTCATATTTTTAATAAATCAAATGTTTTATATTTAGGTATATTGAGTTTAGTTTATTTACAGTTAAGCTAATTCTTCTTGTAGTGATTTCTTTCAGACCGAAAGTATACTTTTAAAAGGGGTTTATTTCCATTGGTCAATTATTTGTTATTTATATTTGTCAACCGAGGTGGGGTAGTTCATAACGCCCTAGGGCGTTACGATCGACCGTTATGAATATACCGCTCCTTATGCCCTTGAATATATTGACATCGTCATAGATACATAAACAAACATCATGTGTATTGTGTGTATTTTATAAATCCCCGTGCAACTTGTATAGGTTTCTCCTATTTCTTGTCACACCGAGGTTCGTTTCGCGGCAACCACTTTACTAGCGCCAAATTGTATCATGGAAAACAATGGTTTATATAAAATTCGGGAGTTAACGTTCAATAATATCATCCTACCTATTTATTACCGTCTCCTCAAAATGGTAATTCACACGCCTACTTGATAAGATTAAGTGAGGTTTTCTACAAAATTGTTGAACCTGTCACATAATCAAATATGAATAATTAATTACGTTTTACGTATAAAGCTAATAATGGTCGTTGGTTTGTTGCTATTATTATTAAAAAAATATAACAGAAAGCGTAGACCATACTGTCCATACTGGTAATTAAATTAAAGGCAGGTTGATTAATATAAAATACACACCCTCACCTTGTTCTGATGACTAGAATTATATAATTCGTTTAATAGGATGTACTACTTTAAATTTGTTTCAAAATAAATCGGTTTCTTAAATATTAAATTATAAAGAATGTGTGGCAACAAAAACCCTAATTAAATTTTTGATGAATGAATCTACCGAATAATCAACCTGTGGCAGAGGTTCGTATCAATCAGAATTTATATGGTTATGATTTATTTATCAATAAATAATTATTCATGCGAATCTTCTAACCGTTTACTTGATTGAAATGTTATTGTTTAGGAAAAATCGAAACATCTATCAGTTAAACAACCATACCCAGGCAGTGGCGTGGCCAGAAATTGTATGTGAGTAGGGCCATTGAGTAAAGGAATTCCCTTACTCAATGGTAGGGCTATCTATACAGACCGAGACGTTTTAAAGTTTTATATCAGTTTTGTATCAGATCCCTCGTTGTATCTACATTCCCAAAGCCTTTTGTCCCAACATTTTTGACATTAATTGTTAATTTTACAGTAAAGTCTTATAACAATAAAAAGTGATGAAGTTGATGTGAGCTTTAAACTCAATAACGAGTCGTTTTAGCCTATAATCGCATATAAACTTTTTCTCCTAATTTTCTGTCCATACCGCTACTTCCACAAGTACTTCCCAGAACATCAAAAGTTATAAACGCAACCCAACATACATTTTTCAAATATCCATTTTAGAGTATAATAATCAGTAGTTTACGTATAATTTAAATATATGGGCTATACATATACATTCACTTGTCAATTTATTATTTATTAACGTTCTACAAATTTCTTTAAAATTATAATAATTTAATACTGGTCATAACTTATCAACTTATAATGTTATAATAATTAACTCGCGAGATTCCTAATAAGTTAAGATTAAAATGTACGTTGGGTTGCATTTATAATACTGTTATTAGTCCTAGGCACACGGTATATATTTCAATAAAATAGAGTGCTATTTTATTGAAAGTGTTTGTTGAAGTGTCTGGTACAAATATAAACAAGAACACCAGCACCCCTGCCCCTTCCCAAATTGTTCTTTTCGATTTATTTGAATTAAATTAAAATACCTATTAGGATCGACCATTTTCATGAAACTCCCCTATTATTTTCTCTTACAGTTTGCAAAAATAACCACATAATAAGAATAAAAAATTTGTATTACAGGAAAACATAAAATACTAGCAAAATGTTTATATTCTTCAAAATTATTTACAATACCGCACAAAACAAAGTTTTAAACTGTAATCGTATCCTCATATCATCTCCATTCTGGTTCCTTTGGAAAGAACTAACTTGCTTTATAAATATTTCCTAAACTGTAAATATTCTTAACATCCTGAAAATATTAACAAAGTAGTAAAATATAAATTAATAAAAATAACTAATGGTTTAAACAATTCTCACGCATTACAATTTTACTCAAGCAACTTTAATTTGATAGCTAAACTCCCCTGAAGCTTTTTTGAGAAATATAGTTTTAAAGGATTAAATAAAGAATTATCTTTAAGAATACTTACGTCGAGACACCATTGGAAAATATATCCTTTAGGTTAAAATTTCGGCGATCAGCAATATAGTGCAGTATAGCATCAAGATCATCGAAGAAGTTTCCGAATATTTGATAGAAGTCCGCACCAACTTTTATAATATCTGTGTGTATGACTTTTATGTTATCCATATTAGACGGATCTAAAAATAATAATTTTAGAAATATACATCCCAAGAAATCATTAAAACTGAAAAATAAAAAGCAGCCAATTATGTAAAAAAACAACGAAAAATAATTATAAATAAAATGAAATGTTAGTAAATATTTCGACGAATATTTCGGCAACTAACCATTTTCGAATCATGGGTCTTTAAACTTTTAACCTTATTTTGACGAGAGGAATCGCCTCCTACGAGTTGTCGGTGTACTTTTAAATCACCCTGTATAGAAAGTGAATGATAATAAATAAATATATAATACCTAATAAAGATCTTCTTGTAATACCACCAAAGTAACTATTTTTCGATATGAAAGACAATGCTGCTTCTGCCATATCATCTAGGAGTTTATTGAAATCACCTTGAAATGTTTGCAGGGTAAGTACACGATCCTTAATTATATTATCTAACACCTGTTCATTTTCATTAGGTTTGATAGTGTCTGCTGACGAATGAAGCTGTTCATCTACCACACCCCCAAGTTGTTGTGGTTGGCTTTCTCTGTCATTACTAGTTCTATACTGGAGAAGATTATTAGATGGAACTAGAAATGCTTCTAGTTGATTTTGTAATTTATTATTCGATCTATATTGTGGAACTTCTTTAGAGAATAATGAAAATTGCTTGTATTGCTCTTCTGATACTGCAGCATTTTCTGAAAATGGAACAGTTCCTGAAATTCCGAGACTATTGGGCGCGTTATTAACAGATTCCAAATTACGTGGAATTCTCACATAGGATTGAAGATATGGAAAATATATGAGTTTCGCATTTGCTGTAGCTATCTGAAAATAAAGTAAGTACTATTCAAAATATCAACTGTATTGCATGAGACGCGATTAGATCGAGGTAATGTTCAACTTTTAATTGTGTTTTTTATTATTCTTAATTAACTTCGATGTATTTCTACCACTAGGGCTGTTTCTATCAGGGTATGAATATTTAACGCGCAGAGATATCGTACATCTCATGAGACCCATAGTATGTCTATTTCGAATAACTATAGCGCCGTGAATTCTAACCTTTCGCGAGGCAGTTAACGTGTTAACGTTACAATTGCATCATCTTATCTTATTAAAGTCGAACATAATGTCCTTAGTAGTTGGGTCCGCAGTGCACATATCAATTAAAAAAAATATTAGGAATAAAACGTCATAATTCTTATGACACATTAAAATATCCCTATAATCTATCTACCGTTTGAACTCATTAATTATTCAAATGTGAAATGTATCAGCCATTTGTTACGTGGGTTATCGATAAAACTGAAATAATTTCCTTGTTTAAAAAAATCTTGTGAAACTGATTTATGGCACTTCATTGTCTAAACAGATAATAGGAATTAATTAAAAATTAGTCAGATAAAGTTTCCGGTTTATTATCATTCTAGTAATAAACTAGTTTCTTCCTTTGATTAGAACCAGAAATTCACCAAAACTTTTTAGATAATTGATTATTCATAATACACATATTGTTATTCAAGCTCGTCAGTATAATTAATTAACACTTGAATTTCAGCCGCAACACAGCAGTTTAGATGTATATAGCATTCTTAAGAGTAAGTTAATGCTTAACATGTTTTTAAACATAGTTGAATTATTACTTTCCAAATTTACAAACATTTTATCAGATAACCGAACTAATTTATCGCCAAAAAATATGGAAAGTGACTTATTAAAGTATAAGTTTAGAAGGTTACAGATGAAGCGACGAAGTAGCCGAATCCAGAATTTCTAAACGAATACTTTAATAATAACTTCACGGACGTGTATCATACCAAATTTATTTTATTTCATTACTGTAAAATCATTTTATTTGAATATTTATTTTCTTTTTATAAAACGTCAACGTCAAAAATTTAAATTCTGTCAAATTGAACATGATCTGTTGGCGTTCCATTTTAAATCACATCATCCATTATATATTTTTTGCTTAGTTACAAATAAACAACTTCACTTCCCGGCCTTGTACTGTAATGTGCCATTTCCCGGACTTGAATTAATGCTGTAAAGAAGTATATACCGGACAATATGAAATAAAATTATATGTAGTTTGTCTAAAATTTAAAGTATATGTTATGTCTAGCGGCGTTTTTTAGAATACATAACATTGGCGTTGAAAACGGTTTGCAAAAATTTGAACAAACATACAAATCTGTAAAATTGGATAATGAAACTTTTGCGGATTTGCTTTTACATTTCGTTCAGGATCATTTGACCGTTACCTTTTCTTGGACATAACCAAATAAGAAACATTACAGGGTGCTAAATGATTGTGGGGCCTTCACTACACGCACAATTTTGTTTCAACCGCCTCACACCACAAACAACATTAACATTTCTTCAAAGGGTTGAGAGATCCAGCGTCAGCAAATTTGTACCTACATAAATTCTTCAAATAAATGAGTTCATAATTACGGTTTTTTCCTCAACACACCGGCAACCATGAACTGACAACAAAGGAATTGCACTCAATTTCGTTTATTTTAAACATTTGATATTAGGTATAAGAAAACAGAAAAAAATTATTAAGAATAAAGATAAATCATATTGCACCAAGTTTAAATTCCTTTCACTTCCATGAATTTTGTTCAATGCTTATTAAAAGATTTGATTACATGGTACCTAAACAAAACGTTTATAGATAATTCTTTAAGCCTACTTATTAAATCTTTCTGGAATTTTTCTTAGATATTAATTGTATTTCTGCAAACGATAGATTTTGTATAGCCATACAAATAGAATTATTGCTGCTAGCGAAACGAGAATTTTTTCGTGGGGTTTTTCTTCCGGGGGGTTTTATTCCGGGGGTTTTATTTCTTGTTTTTTTTTCCTAGGGTTCCTTTTCCTGCACCCCGTTAAAATATCACAAGCCTCAGCAGTGCTTGCAAAATTAATTTGTTAATTAATAATTATTATAATAATTATATATTAATAATTCATTTAAGTCAACAACTCAACAATAAATGACTTACAGTTTTCGTTACATATTTCTAATTTGTATGGTACCTACCTAAATGCCCGTGCATTTCATGAATTTTTAGTGATTGAACTACTTCCAGTCTTTAGCTGCGAATTTCGAATTTCACGACGAGGAATTTGAAACCCTCAGACGAGACAAGAAAGTATTTCTGGTCTCGCTGTTTCGAGACGAGATGAGAGTCGTATCATTTCTCGTCTCGTCTCGTCTTGCAATAGCAGTAAATAGAACTGCAAAGAATTAAGATCAAGAGTCTGATCTGGACAAAAAAATAATTTCCACGCCCTACCCAGTGAAGTGTAAAACGCTGATTATACTTACTTATAAACTAATCATTTGTTTCAATGAAATTTAATTTATTTGTGATAGTTCTTTGCCTACTTAAAATAACACAATCTACCTACTAGATAAAATGCATCAAGTACTGTGATGTGATGATAAACGGTAACGAAAGTGGCTAGTACTCGCGAAGTGCAGAAAGTACCCGTATCGTATTCACTTTACCCCACAATACATCAAATTTTCAATTTTGTTCATTAGCATATTTTTACATTTTGTCACAAATCGTATTTCTGTCAAATATGATGTGCGTGTTAAAACTGATTCGTATCTCGTATAGGTACACGATAGAATCAAGCTAAAAGTTTTAACATGTACTTCATCTTTTTTGTAAAGTAAACGATAATAACTATCGTTAACTAAACGATTATGACACGCAATAGACCCGATAACTGCCCGCAAATATATTGTAGCCTCACTATTTAGGCATTAAAAAGACCCGGGGGTTGCGGTTATGATCCCTGCAAACGCTCAGCGTATTGGTTCGAATCCAATACAGGGCGGTATTTTTCTGAATAAGTTAAAGTCGCGCCAGCCATGGATATCTGTTAATGTCTATACATGTTAAAAGGGAACCCATACGATCTTAGCAGTTGGTGCCCCCGTAAGAGACAAAAAGACCCGTAATCTTTATTTCTGAATCTCGTCCCCATATTAGCACTTAAAAACTTCTAAACTCAAAGTTTGAAGTTTGGAATACCTCCCTCTTCTTAACACTGACAAAATATGTTGGAACTCCTTCTAATTATCTCAACATTCGACAAGCACCCAATAAAAATTTTGTTTAAAGTAATCATAGCAATATTTTTTGAAAAGCTAATCCCTTCGGCTTTGCTACTTTTAAACATCTTAAAGTTTCGCAAAATATAAGTCTTATACAAACCCTCTTCTAGTAAACTATAATTAAGAAACACCATCCAACCTTTTATAGATATCATTGTATAATAATAATACACTAACAAATGTATGGTAAGAAGTTATAAAAAAATTGATATTTTCATATCAACAATTATTTTCGTGTATTTCTGATGAGCATACAAAAATAAGACAGCAAATTCACAAAAGATCCCATAAATCAATTTACGTGTAAAACAAACCAATTATAATTTAGATATTATTATTTAAATTAATTCCATATTATTATCTTTACATAACTGTTTGATATTCGCGCTACCTTAATTTGAAACTTTACATAAAAAAAATTAATTTCTAAATAAACCTACTAAGTTTATTATTGTTATTTAATTATAAAATCATGCAAACATTATTTAATTTGTTACTTGTACTCACCTGAAACACAATAAGCAAATGAAGTTTCTTAATTAACAAATCCATAATTTGATTGAATCGTTATCTCAAAGTGCAGGCGCGTGTAATAGAGCTATACTATTTATTCGAACCCCTCTTTCCTCGCACAGAAAAGATAAACGACTGTCATTAATTTGATTAATTTCTCAGGGTGGTATTTTCTCAGAAACTTGCCAACAACTGGGTTAGCAGTACATACATTACTTTTATAAGTAGGTATAAGGGGATAAACCTTGGGTATAAGGCCCCTGTGAATCCCAAAACTGTTCAATACCAATCAAGTCAACTGATTGTCATCCAAAATTATTATCAGGGTGAAATTAAGTCAATTGTGAAAATTAACGTGTTGTAGGTTTAAGGTCCTATCTTATCACTGTTGAGCCTACACAAATGGTTGACTTTTTAGATGAAAATTTATTATAGCTCTTAATCCAACAACAGTAGATAATTAAGGTATAGCTAATGCTATCAATACGACCTGTTACTTTTTTTGGCCTATCGATGTAGTATTCTGGCTGCACTGGACAGTGTCCTCGTCGATAAAATTAATAACATTTTGTTAATATGGTGGTTAAAAGTTATTTTTAAACCACTCTATACATGAGGCAGCTAAGCTGTCCTTCAAGGATATATTTTAGGATAATTTAAAAAATACAAAAAATATAATAATTGTATGTATAACATTTATTGTTACGCCACATAGGTAATAAATAACGATAAAACTATAACGATATAAATATTTTATAAATAATCTAAATTATATTTAAATCATAAACTTAACAATTATGATATTAAATGTAAACCATTTCTGATTTCATTTAAATTCAAAGATTTATATAAGAGACTGGGAACCTTTCCAAATAATCCAACAAACCTAAAAAAAATCTATTAATCCAAAGTGAAATTGTTATACAAAAGATCTGATATTTTTATGTTACTTCAGTTTCTATACGGAGTTAGAACTCAACAATATATGATTTCTTAATTCAGAACTTACCCTGACACGAAATTTCGAACAAGAGCTCCTATTCCATAATGTGGTTGAGTTGCTACGTACTGCGCGAAAGCTCGCATATCAACCGAAAGTTTTCCTATTATTTCTATAAAATCATGAATTACATGCTCCAAATCTGCATAAATCTTTCGCATCGATTCGTAATTAGACAAATCTGAAAAAAATATATGCAATGTGTATTTAAATATAAATCGAATTAAAATAAAAAAGATTGAAGAAAGTAATACCCACCAAAAAATGATTTACGGGATTTTACTCCAAACATATTTTTCTTAGTTTGGAAAGACAAAAGGAATGTGGTTAAATCCTCTACAAGTCTATTCCATTCATAGGTAAATCGACGAATAGTTGCTACTCGATCTTCTATAATACTATCCAATATTGCTGGATCCCAAGATACAATATCGTTAATTTGACTATGTCGATACTGGTTTGAGAAAAAATTATTATCTTGATCGGATAAATCTTCAGCTAGTAAATTTTCCTGATATATATAAGGAGGAAACCGACTGTATCTAGTTTGTATAGATACTGGAATTGGTGAAACCAGGTTTAAATTTAAAGGATCCTGTTGGGAACTATAATCTACACGATCAGTATACAGACGTGATTCTACGGACTTCTTGTGAGCTTGTTTTGGAAGACTGGGTAAATTCAAACTTTCTTGTTGCCTATCTTTAGAATTAAAATGCCTTTGCAAGTTTAAAAAATGTTCATGGTCTTCATGTGAATTTCTACGTATCTGTTCTGGGTCCCTCATACTTCGAGTATCTGCAGACGTTTCAAAACTTTCGTTTGATATATTTCCAGAATCATCAGCAACCCTTCTTTCCCCACCTTTACTGGGTTTATTGTGTAACGTCCTCATAACATATGGTAAACTATCTTCCGTTTGTTTGTACGTATTTAACTCTTTTGGCTTTTTACTTATTCCTTCAGATCGTGAGTCTTCTGTTGCGTGGTTCTTATCTGAGTGTGATTTATTTTTTTGTGCTCTTTTAAGATTCAGATGACGGGGTAGGGTTCTAAATAAATCACCGTCATGTGAATCATAAGTGTTTTCATTTTCAAAAGAATTGTGCGAATACTTTCTATTTTCTAATTCTTCTTCCAATAGAAAACGCGACTCCATTGGTTCAGCATCACGGGACAGGGATCTAGGTAAATCATCATCAGGTTGGGAATCATAGGTGTCTCTATTTTCGATTGACTTCTCTGAATCATCCCTATTTGTTACTTCCTCCTCAAATAGAGAAAGCTTCAACATTGTTTCAGGATCACGAGGTAGGATTGTAGATAAATCTTCGTTCTCTATTGAACGATCTACCGCTGCCTGGTGTAAATCCTCTGCTTTTCTTTGTTCTCCCACAAAAATCGAACTCGGGGATCTAAGTACGCTGTCGTCTGTTTCGGCATTTTCATTTGGATTCTCGGTATTTCTTGATGTTTCCCCAAATAAAAAAGTCAAGGATCTAAATAGACCATCGCTATCTTCGGAATCATTACTTACAGCGTCGTCTATTTCGGCATTCTTATTTGAATTTTCTGTATTTTCTGGTGCGTCCCCAAATAAAGAACTTAACGATGTAAATAAGCCACCTCGATATTGTGAATCATTGCCGTTAGCGTCTTTTGATTCGAGATTCTTATCTGTATTCTCTGTATTTCCTGATGCATCATCAAATAGAGAACTCAGAGATCTAAATAGGCCATGGCTATATTCTGAATCACTGGCCCCAGCGTCATTTGTCGCGGCATTCTTATGTAAATTCTTTGTATTTTCTTCTGTGTCCTCAAATAGAGAACTCAGCGATCTAAATAAACCATCACGATGTTGTGAATCATTAGCACCGGTGTGTTTTGATTCGACACTCTTGTCTGTATTTCCTGTTTCCTCAAATAGAGAACTTAGTGATCTAAATAGGCTATCGACATGTTCCGAATCATTGGCGTCGTCTATTTCGGCATTTTTATGTGAATTCTCTCTTTTTGTTTGTGTTTCCTCAAACAGAGACGTCAGGGATCTAAATAGGTCATCGCCCTCGTCTGAATTATTGCCTACAGCGTCTTCTATTCCAGTATTCTCATGTGCATCCTCTCTATTTCCCGATGTTTCTGCAAATTTAGACCTAAAGGATCTAAGTAGGGCATCGTCTTGTTTTGAATTATTTCCCACAGCGTCGTCTATTTTGGCAGTCTTATTTAGATCCCTTGCATTTTCTGGCACATCATAAAATAGGGATCTCAGCGTTTTAAATATACCGCCGCCATGCTGTGAATCATTGCCCACAGCCTCTTTTGTTTCGGCATTTTTATGCGAATCCTCTATTTTGTCTGTTGTTTCCTCCAATAGAGAACTCAGGAATCTAAATAAACCATCATTTTGTTGTAAATCATTGACTATAACATCTTTTGTTGCGACACTCTTATTTGAATCGTCTGTATTTTCGGATACTTCCTCAAATAGAGAGCTCAGTGATCTAAGTAAGCCATCGCTCGGTTGAGGGATATTGCCCACAACGGTTTTTAGGTCGGCATTCTTGCGTGAATACTCTATATTTTCTGGTACTTCCTCAAATATAGAACTCAAGGCTGAAAAAATGCCATCATCATATTGTAAATTATTTTCCACAGCGTCTTTTGTTTTGATATTCTTACGTGAATTATCTGCATCCCCCTGCTGCGATTTATATTCCACTGCATCTTGCTTACGCGAATCCTCTGTATTTCCTTGTACATTCTCAATTAGATTGTATAGGGCTCTAGGTGCGTGCTCATCATGTTTTGAATAATGACTCTCAACGTGTTCTACATCAACATGTTTGTATGAATTCTTTGGATGGTCTCCTTCTTGAGTACGTCCACAACGTGTTGATATTACAGTTTCGGGATGTTGGGGCAAGATTCTCGGCAAGTCGTCGTCTGACTCTGCGTTCGTTTCGCCACTCTCAAGTGACTCCATATTTTCTTGTTCTTTCTGAAGTAAGAAACGCGATACCACAGTTCGGGCATGACGAGGCAAAATTAAAGGTAAATCATGATTGTCTTCTAAATAATCATCTGAATCCTCTGACTTTTCTTGTACTTCCTCAAGTTTGGAACTTAAGATTCTTGGTAGATCATCTTCATCTTGCGAATCATATACTACAGCGTCTCTTGTTTCCACAGACTCATGGGAATATTCTGAGTCCTCTTCTGCTTCTTTAGGTTCACGTCGTGAAATATCAGCAAGGTGGGATAGGGCTCTAACCAAAATATCCTTGTTATGTGAATCATAAACAGTTGCATGTGTCTTTTCGGAAGACTGTGATTTTCTTCTGTGTATATCCGCTCCAGTAGATGCACCACGTGATATCACCGTTTCAGGAATCTGGGGTAACACTCTAGACTCATGTTCTGAATCATACAATTCGATGGTTTCAGAAACGTGAGGAAGGGTTCTAGATAAATCATCCTCAAGTTCTGAATCATCAACCTTTGCATCTCTTGTGTTTTCTTCTACTTCCTTAGATCCAGCACGTAATTTTACGGCCTCGGTGTGGTGGGGCAGAATTCTTGACTCTTGTTCTGAATCATAAGCTACTGTTTTTCTTGAGTATTCATGTCCATTTCTTTTATTTTTTCCTGCTGTAGAGCATTTGCAAGGCGTTTTCACAGTTTTAGAAACATGGGGCAGAGCTTTAGACAAATCAGCGTCATGTTGTGAATCATAGGCTCTTGTTTCGAGAGATTTTTGCGAGTCTCTTGTATTTTCTTCCGCTCCCGCAGAACGAGATATCACGGTTTCGCGATGGTGAGGCAGATCTCTAGATAAATCGTCGTTATGTTGGAAATCAACATCTCCGGTTTCGGCGGACTCTTGTGAGTCTCTTGTTTGTTTTGCTGCCCTAGTGAGTTCAGAACGCGACATGACGGTTTCCGAATGGTCAGACAAAGTTGTATGGTCATGATTTTTCAGATCTCCTGTTTCAAGTCCCTCTTGGGAGTGTCTTTTGTTTCTTTTCGCCCCCACAAGTTCTGTTTTAGTATGCTGAGGCAAAACTCTAGATAAATCGTCATGTTGTGAATCCCCGCAATGCTTCGACCGGTCAAACTTATGTACATTATCTGTATTTTTTAGGTCTTCCTCAAGCAAAAGACGCAATAGCATTCGAAGTAAATCACTTTGTTGCTTTGATTTGTACGTCAAGGTATTTTTTTTCTCGACGTGCTTATCTGAATCGTTTTTGGATTTAGATGAAAAACGCGATATGGGGTATTGAGAATGGTGTAGCAATAATTCATTATCAGATAGCAATTTCGTGGCAACATCATTAGCATTTTCTTTTGCGTGTGTATTGTTTTTTTCCTGGGGATCGGCAGGTGGGACAAAATTATGCACTTCTCGTAATGTCGGATTAGGCCCGAGTGTTGTTTCTTGTAAGTTTGAATACGGGGCTGCATGGATACATACACAACTGATCTGAAAATCGTAAGATAAAATTGAAACCGATTACAGAAGAAAAGATTTACTTCTTCCATCAAAGTCATTATAAGAAAAGACGTGTGCACTATTAAAATTTTGCAACAAATTAAAGAATTTAAAGAATAAATAATATTACAATCACACCAACGTATGCCCTATTTAACAATAGAGTATTTCCGAAAGTTAAAAAAACAGTGGTAGGTGGTACAAGTTGTGTAGGCGGATGTCCTGAGCTATATCGCATTATGTAGGGGTACCCCGCTTTTATCACATGCGCGGTTCCAGACTAATTGTCGTACAAAAAATTTCGTCGTAAAATGAATCATTAATTTTGTTTCACCTATGAATCCATATAATTACAGTCACGCTCAATTATATCCATGACAAATCATTTGTAGGTAAAACAATACTAGAGACAATGTGATAATTTAGCTGAACTGGTGTACCAACCAAACAACTATTGAATACTGGATATATTCACAATTTCAAACCGCCGTAAAGTGAATCGTAGGAAAGCGCCCCGTAGGAATTAATAAAATGTGATGAAGTAATATTTTTATTACCTACACCTTGGTGTTGTTGGTTCTAAACATTTGAGCAAAATTCAGTTGAGTTTAAATTCTAACTAAAATTTGAATTATTGCAACAATTTAGTTAAAAGTCACTTATAACGGTGTAGGTACCATCATTATGAAGTTTAAGCCAGACAAGATTTTTCAATTTGGAAACATGTTGATTGAAAAATATTTTAAATCATTTTAAAAGGGTTGAAAATGCAATATTTAAAACAAGAAAGCTCTACTTTTCGTACATTTTCCATTTAATATAAACAAAAATATTAAAATCTCAAAATATCTCAAAATTTTTATTCAAGGAATGGTAATTCCGTAATATTAAAAGAAAAACAATTCAATTGGTTTATCGGCGGTCTAGGTAATCGAGATTCAATAGCAGGCAATAAAAATATTATATTTAGAAAAATATAGTCCTAATTCAAAATAAAAAGAAAAAAATTAATAGCTTACCAGAAAAGATATATAAAAAATAAACCGTTTGCACACCCTCATAGTACCAGACCTGTTTGACACTAAACTGCACCACTATCATTAGAACAATACTACTTATATTTATACCCCTCCTTCCTCTCATTGAACCGTTATAATTATTTTACAGTGCATTAGGATATCAAAGATTGTTTAATATTTGGTATTTCGAGTCCACGGATATTAGTAATGCAAATGATAATTAGACAAAAAACAAGTAAAATACATAATATCTATCTAAGTACGTGGGGACTTTTATCGTGTTAAGGGCGTTTAAATGATTCTTTGTTTCCTATTTATTGCAACGAAAGAATATATGTTATTAAATGCTTTAAGACATTGTATAAACGTGTAGGTAAATTTATAGTTCTGTTGTATTATTTAATAGTTCGGAAATATGCAATTCATTGAATGCTAAATACCTACAAAATAATACTTCATTTTTAAAATTCCTCTCCAGTTCAAATCTATTTCGATTCCAGTATCAATACAAAAATAAAAAAGTAGCTTGTCATTTACCCAAAGTTTACCAAAGCCGAAAAAACAGGAGACGTAATTAAAAATCTTCTTCATGTCCTTTTTTTCCTTCCTTCCGTGCTAGGTTTAGCAGGCAAGCTATTTTCTGCAAATATTATATTGCAGATGACTCTGAATCTGCATCTGAATTAAATATTTAGAAAGTGTGCTGCATAATCGATTGAGTTTGAATTTAATTGTCGAAATTAAATAAATCATACGTCAATTCCTAAAGAGCAAACCGCAGCTTCCTTGACCACCCAAATTGAGGCACATTTTGAGAAATACCCAAGGGTGTATCAAAAATACATACAACATTTCAACCACTAATAGATTAGCCCAAATATAGTAGGATTCAATCTTATGTGGCGGCTGATCCTTCTCTTTCTAGCTTCTTTTAAACCAAAAAGTTACTTTTCAAAAATTATTAATAAATCTTTGACAATGACTAACACAAAGACGTAAAAACCGGTCTGGTTTGTGGTAAACTACGGACTTGTTTATCCTAGGTGATAAGAATCGGTTTTGCTCGTTTATGTCTTTTATCCTAAATTTTTGTTATTATCCGACGCTATTCAAACAATTTTGGGTCAAATTTTCCATTACTATATTTTCTAACCTTTAGGCTCCATTACCAATAAATATTTTTTTTTCTGGTTTGTACACATAGGCTCCCTACTATTATTTTAGCACTTCAAATTCATTTTGGATTTTATAGAATATCCTAGCAATACATGATCTGATTTAAATTAACTAACTTCGACTCAATGACAAAAAGTTTAACCTTTAAATCACCCAACAATAATCGTCAACATATACAAAGAGAATTAAAAACTTTTTACCAACTTGCTTACATATGTTGGGTTAGATAAGAAGTTCAGGAACACAATGGGTTTTTAGGAAAATAGTGGTGTGATATGAACATCTGTTTTCTATTAAAATGTTGAATATCGGAATTTGTCAGTTTACAAAGCACTGCGGCATGAAGTGTAACGCAAGTATTTCGGTTAGTGTTTTCGATTTAATATGACGGGATACTTTAGTTTATTACTGAGGGTACTATTAACTTATGGTCAGTGGATGTGTGTGTGTGAGTTTATGTGTTAAAGTTCCATTTGGTCAACTGGTGAGAAGAAGCAAACAGTACTTATTTATTGCTTCTAGTTGCAATATTCTGATTTGGGTAAGTTATCAAGATTTTTGTTAGTATTTTAGTCTTTGTTATGTAATTAATAAAAGTCCATGAATCATCAACAAATGGCAAAATAGCTATTTATACAATAACGTAAAAGTGGTAAAAGTGATACCCATCAATATTCAATAGTCATGGTCCATAGGGCATGGAGAATCTGAGAGTCTTCTCCTATATATACGCTTTCAACCCATGAATAGCCAAGTGTGTTTGTAAACATATCAAAGACTCATTATTCATGATACATACATATAAACCATTATCTATCCATCGTGCTCTGTACCCCCCAAATGTCAAAGCCTTCAACAAATATATAAATCTAACCTTTATTTGTTCAGAATAGCCAATATTTTTAAAATGCATATTATACGTATGTAATTATATACTTGTTATGTAAAGTTAATAGAAAATTATCAACATCAACCATACATACACATAATTAACTATGCGATACTAATTTAGAGTAAGGAAAACTATTATAAAAAAATTATCATAAATGATATTATACTTAAAAGTTGAAAGTAGGAGTGTTTAAAAGCGAGAACACAGTAAATGCTACAGTTAAGTAAATACCATATTAATACATAGTACCACCGTGAATGCATAATAAGAATAACAATACTATATAACAATTGAAAAAGTCAAACGTATTACAAAATTATATGGTAAGAAATTTTAAAGATCACATAAAAACAAATCTAAAATATGTACCTATTTAGTATTATTATATTGTAGCAATATGTCATTGGTCATTGTTATCTAAAAACTATGATCTATTTCTAATTTATTTCAAATCCCGATTACGTTTTGAAATGTACCACTAATAACAATAAAATCAACGATAAATTGATCAGCTGAACCTATTACTCAATACACGATCCGAAAATACCGATAATTAATAATAGAATAACCATCTCCGTAATATCAAGAAATTCTGACAATAGTAGATAAAAGAGTAAAGCCTATTATAGTCCACGTAAAAACTTTTGTAACGGAACATACGCCCAATAACATTTCGTTCGATTGTAACGCTCACGCTACAAATTTAAGGGATACTATTTTTTTGAGATATCGCCTGGGATTACAAATAAGCCCTGCGTCCAACCCAGTCCAACCGTTCTGCGTTCAAACGTCCCTGCGTTCAAAGGTCCATGTGTTCAAACGTCCCTGCATTAAAACGGCAGCGTTCAAACGTCATGATCCGTGCCTATACTTCTTCTATTTGGAAAGTTCTTCAGTAATATCCTTAGATATTTAAAACTATTGCATTACACGCTTTAATTTCCAAGGGTCTGTCTTATATTGCACACACATGTACCTATTCTGTTTCTTTTTTTCGAAAATTTGCCTACTTGCTATAAATTACCACCATGGTAATTATTTCTATCATAACTAAGTGGACATGAATTATTTATAAGCATATAATGGACTAAATAGTTAGATCGGAAGTAAATAATAAAATTAGCAAATAGTACATCATTCTGTCGACACCTACTTCACCAATAAAACGAAATATGTTCAAACATGTGTATCAAAATCAATAAGAGATACAAAAAGCAAAATATTTGTAACATTAAAAGTTACGCTACCAGTTCGTGACACACCACGAAACATTAGTGCAGTTGTTAGTTTATTTCACCCACAGAGGTGTTTCCCGAGAAAGTATAAATAAAACGATGAACACTTCCTATTAGGTACTTTTGTATAATTTTCCGTAAATGTCCAACCGGAGCTAATATCAATCGTGAAAATATTAATCCGTTCATAATTAGAAATTTCTATTAATCTGTTATTGATTTCCTTCCGCAAACTATATTGTTGTTGTTTTTATGTTAAAATTAAAAATTAGAAGCATGTTTCGGCAAATATTAATCAACAATCATTTCACTAAATCTATGAAATCCACAAACAATTTCATCAAAGAAATATTTTTATCAATGTCGTTACCACTTCAATTGTGTTGTTTATGGTTAGTTAACATTGTCGTTTCGAAACTTTCGGGATCGTCATATTATTAAGGTGCTTCCAGACCAAACGCGCTGCTCTGCGCCGCGCGGCGCGGCGCCTTGAATTTGGACGACAACCGCGCCAAACTGCGCCACTCCGCGCAAGAGCGAACACGTTCCGCTGAATGTCGGTACATCAAAGAAAAACGCTTGTTTGTGATTATTAATTACAATGATAGCGGCAGCAATCTTAACTTTTTCGTATTCCATATTTTAACACGCGCGCGCCAGTTGGAACAACGCCAGGATTCAGATTTGTCTTTAAATATTTAGCGCTGTTCTGCGCTGAGTTGCGTAGTTCCGCGCGGTGTTTCTCGGCGCGGCGCAGAGCAGCGCGTTTGGTTTGGAAGCACCTTACATTGTATTACAGTTACTAAATGTATACAGAATAGTATTCTATATAAAGTACATTCAATTGTAGGTAATAGTACTTCGAATTTTTTTAGATATATCTGATATTTAGACAGTCAAACATTCAATATTTTGCCATATTTTGCTTGTCATAAACCTATCAATCATTTTATAATTCGAAGTCGAAATGAAGCAATTTCTAATAGTGTCATCTCTTACCGATCGATAGCTTAGATCATATACATGTATGATCTAAGACTGATAGCCGTCATTTAAAAAATCAAAGTTAACGCAAGATCTCGAAAATTATAAAATCACATACAAATCTGAAAGATACGTATGTATAAGTTTTTTGTTTATTTCGTAATTTGTAAAAGTTACACAAAAATAAAATCATAATTTTTTCCCGCCTGATATCAATGTTTCCTTCCACCCTTCGCTTATATCTGTTCCAAAGCATTTTAGTCTGTTGTAGGAATTTTTGATGTTTTGTCCTTAGTTTTTCTCTTAGTACCAATAACCCAGGCCAATCCAGGGCTCTAATTAAAAACAAGTTGAAACTTGACATGGTGGTTTGTTTTGAGGTCCCAGAATACCTTGAAACCCCCGCGGTGATCCGACTGTGTGGTGGGTGTGTATATGTAACGCCTCTAAATGCCGAAACTAGTGAACCGATTTTGATGAAATTTGGAATGAAGGGGTACTATATCGAAAATTCATCGACAAAATAAGCTTTTCAAAAAAATTCGAAACCGGAAGCAGAAGTTAGAGAGAGAGTTTTTGAAGTGTAACTTCTTATGCGGCGTTGGGGACTAAAATCTTGGGAGTGAAACGGATATTACGTGTCGCGTAACGGAAACACGTGACGCGCGGCGTTTTAAATTTATAGATTAAGCGTGCGTGTTGCGCAGACTCGAAGATAAAGCAGGTGGCGATCGCCGAGGAATGACGCACGCAATGTGTGTTTATATTCAATACATATACATTTTGTGTTTGTTAACATTTAAAGACAAGGTGCGTCAAAATTAATGCAACCAAATGGATAATAATGCACATACAGGGTGCGTCAAAATAAATGCAACAAACACACAAGAAGTAAGAAGTTACACTTCAGTCGTGTGTCCCATGACGCACACCAATTTTTTTTTGGTAGTATTTTTTTAGAAGCACAATTTTGAAAATCTAAGTAGCGGGTATGAAAGAACAATGGAAACAGTTTTTTATCGGACTCTCATTATTCAACATTTTGACTTTAACGCCCCGCAACTCAAAAAGCAGTTGTCTGATCAGGTTCGGAAACAACCGGTTTGAAAGCCCTTTGACGATACTATACCATGAAGAAAAATTAATTTCGGAAATCCATAAAACGGTCGTAACGACGCGTGTCCAAAAATATGGACATTTTTGAAAAATTATTACAAAAAAAGTGGGACACGATTTTGTTTAAATTTTCTACACTTATGCAGCTTGGTGTTAGGTACATTTTCGTGTTTTGATTAATCCTAGAATTTCACTGTGGCGCCCACTACAAGAGGGAGAGAAGAGAATATCAAAAACGATTAATTTATTTTAGAAGTTGTATCAAAAAGACACTGTTTAGATAAGAAAACAACATAATATTATAAAAAAATGGTTTTATTTCTAAATACTCAAAATAATAAATACACTTATCAACTTTCGATACAAAAACATTTCTACAAAAATTACATTAAATTCGTTCACGTTATGTATTAACCACTGCTAATCCATCAGATTGCAGTTGTTTCGTCGTGAAAAGTTGCCTAATCAAGCCTTTTATGATTGTGAAAATTTTCATCGGCAGGTAATTCACCATTTCCGAAACTTTTTCAAACACCTGTACGAAAATGCCTACAATAGGAAGATCCGCAAGGGTTTTGATAACTTTCTGTTTAAAATTTTCAAAGTTTGTATAAGTATTCCATATACTATCGATTATGCCATTGTAGTTATCCGCCGCTAGTCTTAACATGTCGTGACGATCAGCATCTGTTAAATCTAACACAGATAACCAAAAATAAGCGGTATTTTTGAAAGCGCCAGATAAAGAAGTAAACAAGCTAGGTATCGATTTGCTACTCATATCTCGCAATTCTGTAGAATCCTGCAACAAAAAAAATATTACTACTTAGTTTAATTCTTCCTAAAAATTTAAAGATTAAAACCGATAGAATATTTAAAGTTAACATTACCGTTTGTGATGATGCTACTTGCAGTGCGCTGCGATAGGGTAAATTGTAGAAACGGGGTGGAATATGTTCTACAAAGGACTCCTGCGGAACTGTATCTGATGAAGGTGAAACTCTCCTTTCTTTTAAATTGTGATGCGGTGTTTGTCTATAGCCATTCTAGAAATATAATACAGATTTGTAAATAATTATTAATATTAACGATCATGTTTCAGTAGGTACGTTTATGGAGATTCTATTAATTATTATGAATTGATTAAAAGAAAATATTTAACCTGCAGGAGTTATTTCAAAAATTGTCATTTAACTATTAATGTTTATACTTAAAACAATTAGTTTAACTTGCAACATGATCAGAATGAAATTAAAGAATCAAAATATAAAATACAAAAAATAATAAATATGTAAGGGAACAATTATATTACTTACTGCACTACAGAACAAAATCAAAATGACAACTTTTTTCATGGTACTTGCTACTGCCATTACTGCTGATGAGCTAATGCTTCCGAATAAAGGTGAAATTGCATATTATATTGGCTTTCCCATCCTATGATTTCTTCATGGCATATTGATGTATTTAGAGATACACCTTCAATGGTCACTGCTAATGATAAGACTTAATCATGGGCGGCGTTGTAATAGAGATTAATTGCAAAATATGTTTAATTTTCTTGTAAAATGTATAGGAAAGCTTCAACAAATACACAAATATTTATTGATCTATTATTACGTGCTACTCAATACAGGTATTTCAGTTTTTAGATCAATTTATAAGTTATTGCGGTTGTGAATTTAAAAAAAATAGTAATGCTGTTAAAAACAGCTACCTACTGAAAAAATATCCATACAACTTAAAAATGTGTTATAAAATTGCCTAAACTACAAAAGCTTTGTCTGAAACCTTTTATTAGTTTCTAAAATTATTGGTAAGAATGCGACGTATAATCTCCAAAATGAACATTAATAATCTGTATTCATAAAGAACGAACTTTTATGATGGTTTGCTCCTACATGAAATTACTGGTGTTAAGAGTTTGTGATGAAAGGCAATCAATCGCCCAAAACCACATTTACAACTGGTAATATAAGAGAAAAGAATGCAAAATGCAGAATTATGCTTCAAAATAGTCACATCACTAACCGTAAGGAAGAACCACACCACCCCATAGATGATACAGTCGTGAAATAAAATTTACTCGCTGAAAAGATTAATTCCAGTTGCCTTCACATTTTGATAATTATTAATAAAAATTTGAAAGACATTCGAAACAGTACTATTTTGCACCGGAGGAAATAGCTGATGCATCATGACAACAGGTCATATCATTCCTACATCTCAGGCAGGTAAAATGGAATTACAGAACAGCCATCTTAATCAAGTTTATTTTCGATCATTTTGTATAGATACAAGGTGTCCCTGAAAGGTTTAAACAAACCGCTACCACGTATTCCTATAAAACCAAAATAGGATGATCTAACCAAACATGTCTATATCCAAAACTGTTTCGTTTTGCGTCATTCAAACATTCAAACAATTTGGATTTTCTTTTAATAAAAAAAGAATATGCTTTTGGCGATGGGGATGGGAATTTGGGATGTGAATCTGTACATATCATTTTACAAATATTATCTCGTTTAATTCTAGCCATAATTTATATTATTGTAAATAAGAGAGAAAGACAAAATGTTTAATTGGACTCATCACCTCCTCCCACCTCTGTTGAACAAAAAAATAACATAGTGGAAAATTTTTTAACACAAAAATTTTCCACTATGTTATTTTTTAAATGGTAAGTTTTGCACTTTCTGACGAATTTATTGTTTCACTAACCTATATTTTTCTTTTATAACTTACAGATATATATTACAACTTTTTTTTCATATTTAATACTGATGAAGGCTTTTAATTAGCCGAAATATATATATTTCTTCAACTTCAACTTTTTTTTTTTAATTTCTACGAATTTTATAAATGGCTGCAACCATCTCATAAAAGAATATATTTGAAGATCTTCTCTACGCTACCCGTACTAATAATTGAATAATAAGTAGAGGCGAGCGCAATATTTTTATTTTTAAAATCATAAAGAAATTAGGAATGATATCAAATGCTACAGCATTTATTTGAATAATCAATATCTACATTTATTGCAATAGTAACAATACTGTGAGCATCACATAATTTATTATAATTCGTCTATTAGAACATAATGCAATAAAATCTTTTAGATCATTAGCATTTCCTGAAGGGTGCATACCTGCATTATCAATTTAACAAGATATTTCCAAACGTTTTTAACAAAATTAACGGTTTAATTAAATAAGAAAATATTTAGAAACTACGCTTATTACAATGAGCGAATCTGATAATGATGTAGCTATCACCCACATTCTCTATTTCCCAACCTTGTAAAAATGAGAATACAACTTCCTTAATTTTGCAAGATTTAGTAAAATATCAAACCGAAGCTAATATCAACCATAAAAAAATTATTGTAGTAGTATGTTATCAGAAAGGTCATATTATTGACCTGCTTCCGCAAAACTTTGGTTTCTAATTGTAAAATTTAATATTGGTGATGCACTATTACCATAAAGTAAAGCTTCTATTACGTTTTCTGAAAAGGAAAGAAATGTTGCGATGTAAGTTATCTCAAAACATGATTAGCTGTCAAGCGTTGATTTAAAAAATATACAAAATATCAATTTTTGCCTGCCCTTGAAAACCTCTAGTGAAAAAAAATATAACAGTGCCATCTGCTTTGTTTTACTATTTTTGCAATAAAATCCATTTCCTCATATTTCGTTTCTATACTTATTTTGATTTGTTATATAGCCAAATTGTTTCTAAATAAAGTAATCCCGTCCGGTAACATAGGTGTTGCAATGCTAGATTGGGGGGGGGGGGTATACGTTATATTGTTAGGAAACAATTGAAAACATTTTGAATTGTTGACTGTAGACATTAAATAGTTCTGCTATTGTCATCTAATACCCAAACAATGAAGTTCACGGATCATATACTTTTATCAACTTTTATAGCAATCCTGTGTCACTACTTTATCATTGACTAGTCAACAAGTAAATACACCTACCCCTCTAGTATTACGTAACCGACTAAGTACTAAATTTGATTTATGATAGATTGCAATATTGTAATAATTACAGTTTGAGAGGGATAGGATGGCACGCGAATTGCGATATTGCGAATTGAGACCAAGAGAGAACTGAAGTGTTTAAACAGCCAGCGACACGGTCGGATAAGCGGATACCCACACGGTCTACAGTGACCAAACCACTGAGCGAATGTATTCACAAGTCCACTGAATTATTTTACAGAAGCCCAGTGGACTTGTGAATACATTCGCTCAGTGATTTGGTCACTGTGGGCCGTGTGGGTATCCGCTAGTCACGGTTGGTAGCAGTGTTCTCTCTCTTATTTACCATTGCGCCCCCACGAGCCAAATGCCATCGTATGCCTATCAAACTGTACTCATCTATTGGGTGCCGCCATAGGCGACTCGTAGCGGTTTTCTTTTGCCCCTTGAATGCAAATACCTTGGAATTTTAAACATCTACTGGTTTTCTTCTATATCCAACATTATAGTATTTTTCCATTTAACAGCCGAGTCTATTATGCAGAGATTCTACTTCCTATGTATTACCAAAGTATTACTACTGACATTTTGGCTAGTTCGCTCTCTTTCACTTTGCTTTGAAACTGTATGTAGTTTTTTATAATGCCTACCATTCCCATTTTCCTTTCTTTTAATTTCAGTGGTACTACTAAGGTACTTCGATCTTAAAATATTTACGTGTTCTTGTACGTTCCTACATCCAGAAATGTCACATTGTCACCGATCTAATGGTATAGTATAATAAAAACAAAAATATCAAATCAATCACATCACTTATTTATTCAACGGAAAACCAATGTCTATCATTCTGTACACAAGTCTTCATCAATATTACTTACTACAAAACCCATAAAGGTTTTTACATTACTTTTTAACATATAAATAATAAAAACAATTAAAAATCCATATGGTAAATCAATTTAAATGATTATCACATTTTCTAATAAAAAGAATTTCTTCACGAATATGGGTTAACTGGATTCACAGCATATCCATCAAATTGAGATTGCTTCGTCTCAAAAAATTTTTTTAGCACATATTTTATTGTAGTTACTATTTTATAAGGTAGGTAATTAATTATATGCGAAAACGTTAGAAATGCCTGTAGTACAAGGCCTACAAAAGGAATATTCAAAATAAAGTTTTGAAGTTTCTCATTGAAATTTTGGAGTTTCGTGAAGGTTTTCCATATGATATCGATTACAGAATTTACATTATCGGCCGCTGCTCGCAAGCGTACGTGCCGATCAGCATCTGTTAAATCTAAGAGAGATAACAAAAAATAAAATGTGTTTTTGAAAGCACCAATTAAAAAGGTAAACAAGCCGCGTCTTGGGTTGCTACTTGTATAATGCAATTCTGTAGAAAACTGCAACAAAGAAAATCTGTTTTAAAAAGTAACAAAATACTAGCAGATCTCAATATCTAAGGGCGCAATTCTGCATAATACCCTTAGAATATTTTGAAAGATAGCTGCTGGAAAATCTATATTTTAAGGTCCAAACCTTTGAAGTTTACTAATGATAAAATTTAAAAAATTTAAATTTCAATTAAAAACTGAAAAGAACCCAAAAGATAAAATTACCGTTTGTAATGCTGTTGGTAATAAGCCAGGATACGGTAAATTTTTAGAGAACGCACTGGATGGAAACTGTTGTACCACACTGGATACTTCTGGAAGTGCAACTGATGAAATATGGGATTGTGGGAAAGAAAGTTCTCTTTCTGTTAAACTTTCAAATGGAATTTGTCCATATCCATTCTAAACACATATACATTATAAATATTCATTAAGAATAATGTTCATTAATAATCAAGCAAGTTAAAATAAAACATAACGAAATTACTTACAGTCCTGCAGACCAAAATTACAACCACTATTGCTTGTTTTACCACACTTGTAACTTCCATTGTAGCTGATGAGCGTTTGCTTCCGAAATGGAACAAACTGGATATTATATTAAGCACTCGTCTTATTTAGAAATACACCTTCAATGATAATTATTAGTAAACTTATTCATTGGTGTAGCTTGTTGTAATATACATTACGAAAAGTTTGATTTGCACAAATACAACATTCTATAAAAACAACAGGAAAGTTTAAACCAATGGAAGTAACAGACTACACGTTTAAAACAAGGAAACAGTAAAACTATTTCAAATCGTTAAAAATAGCTAATTAATCAGTAAATAACTATTGGGTGGGTGTATTATCAAATTATCTAATGCAAAAATATTTGTTTTCTGTTTACTTGTAGTTATTTTTGAAATTATAGATAAGTATCCTAAATATCATAAACTTATAATTAACGTACATAATCATTCACAATTCATACATACAGACTGAACTTTATGGTGCTTTGCTCCTACATGTAATTACTGGTATTCATAATTTCTTATGGAACGCAATCAACCGTCCAAAAACACATTTGAACCCGCAGTTATTCCTTAATAGCAAATTATGTTTATGTTTTATTAAGTGACATTACTTCACATAGGAAGTATTATATCAGGTAATCGTCAAAGCCTCTGTTAAACTTAACACAAACATTTATTCGCTGTTATAAGTTCAGTCCAGAAAATTATGATATAAATTCCTAAGGCATTTTGAAATATTATATATCTATGTTGTAGACCAGAAAAATAAATTTAAACTTACCATCTATAAGTATACAAGTAAAAGACTTGGACAAAACGTCCAAATTGTATGTGGCATGAAAAGAATTTCGTTCTCTTCTTCTCTTAGTACCTTCACACTTTTTGATAACCAAAATCATTTTTAAGATAAGAACATGAACAGTAAAGTTGTGTGTTAATTAGAAAATAAAAATTGACGAGATTCTATTAAAAATACAGAATTGTAGTTTATATGAGTAATTTTAATCGGTATACCTATATTCAATTTCCTTCTTTGTCAGCGTAAGGATTTCTACTAAAATGTCGTTTAGTTGAATAACCATTTCAAAACGACAAAACCACACTTGCAGACCCAAATAAAAACCCCTGGAATGATCAACGAAACGACGTTAATATACCCACATGATAAGCATAAAACATGTATCCTTATTGAGGACGTTTCCATTGTTACACTAATCTCTCCTGTGGAATCATCAAATTTTATTTCAAACACTATCTGCATGGCTCGCAATTTTGATAACTGTAAAGGCATTAAATTTACGCTATTGCATCCATTACTTTACTAACAGATTGGCCAGGATTAATTAATACTTTCAAACAATAAGTCAATATAGGACTGGAGTTTCATGATTTTGGATCTCTTGTAACCCTTTTTTGAAAAATATACCCAATACTAAAAGATGGGTTAGAATATGGAAAAAATTGAATCAGAGACACGTCGGACATTTAAAAAAAACAGGGTCTTTAAGCTCAGCGGTAAAATCAGCTAAATTGCAAAGATTGGGGACCATTCTCGAAGTACTGAAAAATACTAAAAACAATTTTTTTACTGAAATCGTCAAAATACGGAGACCCAAAGTTAACTCCTTGGATGGACTATAGTAATTCTAGTTTTGACAGTTAAATTCTCAAGTATAATTTTATATTTCATGCGCAACCCTCTACGTGCCGTGTATTGTTGATGCATTTTATTTCAAGCACAGGTATTTTACATTACCGTATCTACTACTGCGATGAATAAATTATAAATTTAATGTTAAACTTTCAAATTTCATCTTGATGAATGCGCACACTGCACAAAGCGCTTCCAATTAAATTTATTTGTAAACAGTTGCAGACTGACTTCTTTCATTACTCTTATTTGCAACGTTGAATGTAAAGCCACATTATTTACGCCACTTCAAGTAACTAACCAGACTTCGACATAAAAGCATTGAAGAGTAAAATTATTACAGTTTTATTCTACGCTTATTTCTATAACTCGCATTCATGCTTCGTTGTACCCTGAATAACAAGAGCCCAGCACGCTTTACGTTATTTTACATGAAATATAATCTCAGAATTTCTAGATTATAAGAAAAAACTGAAATGGATCTCCAGCTTTTACAAGTTGAATTGCGTTTTCCATCTTAAGGTCTTTGAAATGTAAATTTTATGCACATTTAGAAGCAAAAGGCGAGCATCAATGCAGTTAATGCAATTGATATTTTAAAGCAAATGTGGTAGCCCAGTCAAATTAGACTTTAACCAAGAAAAAATTAGTAGTAAGGTACAAATATCAGAATACCCTTTCATTCAAGAGTGATTTGGTAAACTTAAATAAATAGTTTACTTTGTAGCGATTTGTAACCCTACAAATATAATTAACTTCGAAATTAATATACACCAATCGATTGCAAATTTTGTAAGCTACAAAAACTGCCTCTTATGATTTTATGATATTAGCTACGGTTTGGGAGAAAAAAAATAGAAACCGCAAAAGTGCACATTTAGGATCGGTGGATTTTTATAGGACGTAAAGGACAATAAGAGTAAAAGATTCTGCAATTTGTAGCTTACTACTAATTTTTTTCGGCTCTAAGCTTATTTTCGTCTAGAAACATGAAATTTTTATATTTTTATATAATTATTGTTTTAATGCTTCTAATTGCTCTTGCACTTGTTGCATAAAAAAATATTTTTCACTGTCGGTATCGGAATACCATTTCATAAATTTTTCTATATGTAGGTATTAGGCATAGAAAAATTTAAAATATCTGAAGAGAATTTAAGAACTTGGTAGACCATTGGTTATCGTAATATTTTACTATCTGACTAGTATTAAATGACCTGCATTGTCAGGTTTGTTTTTATTTACTTTACATTTCTAAATATCCTTCTAAAAATGTCATTTGGAGATCTAGGGAGTAATTTTATATGTACCCTTACGTAACCAGCTTTTGATTTGCCTTGAAAGAATTAATAAAATCATTAAAGCTGGACAAGTACATTAAAATAAATTACCGAATTGTGTTTACCTAGCTATAGACAAATTTCACTTCTCACTTGTGATATTTATTTTATTACACCCCTTTATATTCAACCAATTTAAATTTTAAATTATTCACAGATATGAATAGTACGAAAACATTAAAACTCGATGTTAACATTTTCCATTCATTATCTGCTAATTCGCTATTCATGAAAGAAGCAAACATTTCTAAAACGGTAAATATCAGTCCACAAATACAAATATAACTTCTGTAATTTAGCTTCTATTACATTCAATTGATGCAAATCAGGGCAGAGTAAAATAAACGTAATTGAAAGCTTCCCCGGTAGAGTTTTATATTCCAATCAGAGCCCATTATGTGGAGGCAGAGCGCTGAGTGGCGATGCTGCGGCATTGAGAGGCTGCGAACTGTAAGTAACGAGCACAAACACTCAAATGATATGTTAATTGCTGTATAACTAGAGGGTAAACTTCCCTCAGATTAGGGGATGCTGCCTGAGGATACATAACCGGGCTTGTTAGATGACTGGAAAGGCACGTTCACGAATAATATGAATATCAAGGATCATATTTACATTGTAATAGCTGTAAAATGAAGACATTTCAGTTTGCAAAAGTTCTGACTTTTTGATTTGTTTTATTGCGTGCTTTAGTGTGTATGTATGAGAATCGACTTCTTCAATTTATGTAAATTTAAGAGTTACGAAACTTGCTTTTCATGTTTTTAAAAACAGCAACGCCAAGTAAGACATATTTTTTGTATTGTAACGTAAGTATTTTCTAGGTGTTTAAAAGTTTTAACTATACCATTCCCTCGATCTATTAACCCTAAATCATAGTCACAAACAAATTTAGTGCATTCAAAAAAATATAAATATTCTCATAATCACAAAGTTTTTCATATCAAAACTACAGGCGAAACGGCGCAGTGGGTAACTCCCTCTATTATTATAGGGCAATTAGAAATAATTTAGCAGCCAAATGTTATGGGTAATTCGCCAGTTAGCCAAGGGTGGGTAAAGCCAACCCACTGTAACTATTATCTGGTGTCAATAATTCAATCTTCTTCGTCACAGAACGTTAATTTACTACTACACGTACAATAAATTAATCTCAACTAATCATGAAGTGCTGCCACATAGTGTACAATACAATACAATAGTATTTAGTGCACGTAGCTCTATACTCCATATCCATCCCCTAAACACAAACTAAGTGGAATGTGAAAAAATAACCACGGTGATAATTTGTATATCCATAAGGATTGATTTATCAATTCGGGTTTAACTTCCTGTAAAGCGAACCCATAATCGATATTGTCATGGAAACAATTCGTGTAACAATGGTATCCATGACAACTGACCATTAGTTATCTTAACTAGGAGTTAAATCCGAATTCAAAGACCGGCCATAAGCCAATAAGTGATTCAGTTTAACCAGAATATTTTATAAAGCGCGACTACCTGGGGGAAGCTTTAGCTCGACAACGGAATATATTGCAAATCCAAATTATTGCGTATTCGAATGGGGTACCTACATAATTTCTGATTATACTATACGCAGACGCACCCAACAGATATAACTAAGCTCCTCCCCACAAAACACGCAATATTTGAATTAAAAAAAATGTTTCTATTGGTCGTATTTCAAAAACCCATAAAACACGTTAACCTGACATTTGACACACACTCGATTTGTATTTGTAATTTGTAGTGTGTGAAACTGGTTTCTGTGTAGGTACTTTAAATTCGATGGGAGGAGCTTAACTATATTTTTCTTCAAGCGTATCATAATATCCGTATTGTTGTACAGAACTGGCTATGTAGAAAGAAATCATTTTGTTAACAGTCAAAAAATGAAAATAATGTTACTAGTACAATAATGTGTTTACGTATCCATGGCAACGGCAGTATTTTGCCCATAGCTCCGCCTCCAAGGTTGGTAGATAGGAGAGCGTTGTCCTGTGGAAATGACTTTTTAGGAAATATTTATTTACAGCAACAGAATATTTTTACACTTGAAGAAAAAATTGTATATATTATTCGGAGTAGAACGTTTTGTGTTTCTCTCACTTGCACAGCCTCGGCGCGTGCGCCTCGGCCGCAATATGAGCTCAACACAAAAAGAACTCTTTCTACTCCTAATAATATAATATACTATTATTGGGTGCGTTTAGTATAGTGTCAAAATTATTCGCAGGCTTCTTTGAGTCTCTATTAATTATTAATCAAATTATAATCCAGGCAACTATTTAATTTGTTATTTTGTTTGGGTGATTCTAGTGTTCATTATTAATTATTATGTTAGGATCATGTTAAGATACACGTTCTGCAAGCGTCATGGAAAAGCTGTTTCATGAGTCGTTTTTCGGTACGAAAATAATTTATATCAGATTAAGGCCCGGTTTATTCACCTACCAGTAAAGTCCCCAGTAACTACTTGACAATTAACTCTATAGGTTACCCGGGTAACAGGACTAATATAGTCCTGTTACCCGGGTAACCTATAAAGTTAATTGTCAAGTAGCTACTCGGGACTTTACTGGTAGGTGAATAAACCGGGCCTTAGTGTTATCATTGAGACGAGACTTAAATATACATAACACAGTTAGGGTTAGTTTTCAGTTCTGGTTTAAACTCTGGTTCAGCTAAACCCAGATTAAATGCCATGGATAGAATTCTTGTAACAACTGTATCCATGGCAATTAAACTTGGGTTAGCTGAAGCGGAGTTTAAACGAGAACTGAAACCGGCGCTTAGTGTATTAAATAATAAATTTGATTCATTCTTTCTGCAATAATCCGAATTGTTACTACCTTTTCTTTAATTTCTGTTTAAAACTCAAACTATTCGCATTCAACTATTTACTTTTGCGTCAATATTACTTACCGCATGTACGTTATCAAAAGTTGATCGTGCAAAAACGCTCATATTTTTTGATGCGTAGTAACACCACGCACTGCAGCTTTAAATTATTCGAAATAAATTAAAACTTGTTTTACAAACAGACATTCTCATTTCCAACATATTTTTATCCGTTTGTACCTACATTTGGCAGAACAACATAGTTTTAGGGAGTAGTAATGTAAGAATGTTTTCTGTCCAATGTCTTAGTTCATTTTAAAATTTTTCAAGTGTTTATACATATTTTAGCGTTCGATAGCGCTTCAACGCAGCACTTTTAGGTAAAAAGATTTTGGGTTAAATCGTGCTAATTTCATGAATATGTGATAACGTGTGGAATTTTAAAGACACCCTGTATAATTGTAAGTAAAGAATACAAATTATTGCAGGTGTTGTAACAGTGTAACAGAGTTGTCCAAGAGTCATTTAATAATTCCTCGTTTAAATGAGGGTTACCTACAACCTGCATAAATTATTTTAATTGTCCTACTAGTCTGAACAAATTGAAACAGATTCATAGAAACCCTATATATTAAAAAAAAAACTACAAATTATCTACAATCTTATGATGCATAGTTTTCTTCTAGAGAACAATTATAATTCCGATTAAACACACAACGCATTTGGCTTGTTATTGTGAACACCCCAACAGTTAGTACGATCTATGTAATGGTCTCGTTAGGGGTCTAATTTGTGCAAATTGGGACTTGCATCCCGCCGCGCTGTCGCAAATTAGAGCCAATCAAGTCTGCATTTGTATAGGAAATGGATAGAAATTTAACGTTGAAAGCTCTGCTCTAGAAAGCAAAACAAACATGTAATGTCTCCCTGTTTATGTAAATCATCTTTTGGGCGTTAATTACTGTTTATTCGTAGATCAACATAAATTGTTTGTATACATATAATTATTAATTCTGTCCAAACAAACATCAAAAATTGCAAATATTTAAACCAGACAACGTATAAACAAATATACTCGTTACAAAAGTAGGTACCTTTATTATTTAACTAGCATATATTGCAACAATTAATTTTTAAAAACTGTTTCCGGATAGGTAAAGATTGTTTCGGCATTTGTTTAAAAAACCACATTACCTAAATCCAGCGCTATCTGAATTTTTGTCACCAAAATTAGGGCTTAAAGTTAATGGCTTCTAGTCCCTGGGGAGGCTAAAACTAGAGTTAGATGGACCGCTAAGCGACCTCAGTACAAATATTCCCTCTAAGTGTATAGATAAAATACAAATAAATCAAACAAACTTAACAATTATTGTTAGCAATGGACCAAAATCCTGCTTTACACATACCTATGTTGTTTAAAACTCAACACTCAATAGACAATGTTTCATTTAATTTAATTTAATTACTGGTAACCCAAACGCATCCCTTACAAGGAAGAATTCAGGTTACAGTTTTCTTTTCTCACATAACAAAACCAATTTCCATTGAAATTCAATCAACAGTAAGCGTGTTCTTACTTTAAACCGCATTCAGTTTTCAGTATGTATTCAGTGCAGCCCTAATGGTCCTTCAGGACCATTATGTGTGATCCCGCCGTGCTCTTTCTTATAATGGTCCCGTGCGGACACTTGACTCCTGCCGCCCGTCCATTGTCCTTCGCTATGCTTACTCCCCTTCCGGAAAAATCTTTCCCTTATATTCGCTTTATTTACGGGTTACTTATTTTACGAATTGCTTCTACAACTTCAAATAACACTACATGATTTACACAGTATGCGTGAAAGGAAATGTAACTTTTATTACAATCCTTGTTGAATAGAGAGGGATGCTTTATTGGCCCGAAAATAAAACAGGAGCTCTATTTGGACTACTGCCTTTTTATTTTAAAATAACAATATAATAGACCCTGCGCTTAAAAACGCAAAAACTATATACTTAACAGGAGAGTTGGCAATACAACTTTCTATTATCCGAACCTTGCATAATAAATGCCACTGGTAGGGAAGGAATATTTTCCGTTTATAAAATATCAGACATATAAATACATTTTAAATTTCAAAAAAGAAAATTGCATATGTAGCATTTTAATTGTAAACAGATCGTGCTTAAAAGCTTCGGGAGAGAAACGAACATTGAAGAGCCAACGTGCCCGCGAATATAACTGCAGATCACTTCACAGGAGTAGACCGCTGGAAACGTTCCTAATGACTTCCTGAAAACTGAACGTGATCGTTACTAAAATGACTGTAATTTCTTTTATAGCTTACACGTAAATTACTTTACACCAATCAAATCTTTTATAAAAACCATGACATTTTTCATACTTACGTAAATACTGACCTTTTTCATTTTATGCATTTATGAAATGGTTTTATTTGATCATCACATGTCTAGCCGCTACTATTATAAAACTGAACAATAAATTAATGATATTGGAATCACCCTAATCGTAGGTACGTAGTGGCGCAATAAGATTAGACCTATTCCCGGCGAACCGAAAAACCACCAAATACTTAAAAATACTAAATAGTCGGAATATTTCTGAAAGATTCCTTTCAATAGAAGTTCATCCCCAATCTATATATTATGCAAGTATTATTAATTTTTTAATGGGTACACTCTTTATACAGGGTATCCCGAAATTAGGGTACAATACTTTAACAGCGTTTTCTACGACCAACGATAAGAAGAAAAAAATTTCTATAAACATAGTTCGAAAGATGCTTCCTAAGGGAGGTACAGCCCCCTTAAAGGTGGCCTCCGCGTATGGTTTTTCTTGAATATCTTCAAAACCGTGTAATAAAATTTTCAAATCGATTTTGCTCAAAAACGGTACATCCTGTTGATGTTCAACAAGTATACCTTTTTTATGTACAAATTCTGAAATTTCATATTTTGCTGTCGAAAACGGGAAACAATTACATGTAACAAAGTTAGGGTTATTTTTACCCCAGAGCCACCCCGTTTGAGGAAACCATGGATAAAATTGTCAAATTATTTCTACTTCATCTTATTACGCATAAAAAGAGTAATGGTTCTACAAAATTTCATTATTTTAACTTGAACTGTTTTGAACGATATTCAATAAAAAGCGTAGGCTGAGGCCTGCACCTTTAAGGGGGCTGTACCTCCCTTAGGAAGCATATTTCGACCTATGTTTATGGAATTTTTTTTTCTTATTCTTGATCATAGAAAACGTTGTTAAAGTATTGCACCCTAATTTCGGGACACCTTGTATGTTAAAGTGAAATTAAGTTTATGTTTCCCCAAAAAATCATTTCAAGTTCCTTTTCAAGATCCTTCCTTAAAACAAAACTGTTGTCACTAGAATACAAAGTGACTAAATAATTAGATAGAAATTTTTATATTACAAGATACTTTTCTTAAGTTACTCTTTTATCCCTTCAAATGCAAACTACGTTCTCGCACAAACATTGTATACTAACCGCAGATGCTCAATAAATATTTTCAATAATACACCCCTATACTGCGACTGTCAATTAGTACACTATTATTAGAATGTAATTAGCTGTAGAAATTCTATTGCTATAACACCCTCATTTTGTAAAGGTTTAACCACAACCGCCACCTACATTGTTGGTATTAACCCAAGGGTTTCATTATGAATACAAATTAATTGTGTTGACAGTTGAGCAATATGTGTTCGAAGCGTTGATGTGTGAATTACTTTCTGCAAATTTTAAGTTAGACAATAGTAAAGTTACAACCGTGATTAGAAATGTTCTACTATATGAAATTTATCATGAAATTACTAAATGTTATGGTGCGTAAATTTTGATAATGTACGTGGATTGATAATAGCATCATAACAATTCCAGATAAACAGAGCTATCATTTTAAAACATTACTATCTCTTGTAAGGAAGACTTTCAAATTTCATGCATATTTGAAACAATCAGCTTAATATGAACCTCAATTATTCGTAATTAGAAGAGTTCTTGTGATTACTTTTTTTTGTTAATGTAGGATTTGAAGGCTACTACTTTTCATTAAAACTCAAGATCAGCTTTGAAAACTTCGTTTTTTTCCATTATTCATTTAGAAATATGAGAAAGTTCGGAATGTACTAAAAAACACATTTGATTTATTTCGTTAATTTTCAAACTGTAGGTACAGAATTTTTATACACATTTATGACTATGTACTATTTATTCACAGTTATACCTCACAATAATACGTGGTTTGTGATATATTATGTGATAATGCCACATGAAGATTAAATAAATAATACTACAAAATGCAATTGAAGAAATTATGTATAGGGATAGTTACAAATTATAAAAAGTACTTTAATAAAAGTCTAGTGCCAAACAATAATTCTTAATTCAATGCACTACAAAAAACCAATTTGAAAACTTAACACAAAACGTGATACGTATCTTTACAGCCACTAAATAATTACTTCATACAAAACAGATGTCTATTTACACAATGGAAGCTTGTACATAATACTATAATACATAATATACAGGGAGTACCTACCTAAACTGTGTAGCCAAACTGAAACTTCAGGCAAAAATTTGACGATTTAACCATAAAGACTTAACCCAACTTACCTGTATATAAATGTCTGTCGCTAATGCGCTATTCACTTTCAAAATACTTGAAGAAATAAACCAATTTTTTTTAAATCAGAATTGCTTAGAGCAATTTGGATACTATTTTATACCGTATAAGTACAGGTCATCTTTTGACATGGTATTTGTCATCATCATCACAGTAGAAGGGCTCGAGACACGACACTGTCCCGCTGCATATTTGCGAATATATTTTTTTAATACTGTAAGCAATTAGTTCGTTTGTTAGTTTTTTCTTGGAAAAAGACTTTTATTATTTACATATTATGTCTCTTGCAAAATTCTCGTATTGGTTTCGATTTCAGAATTAAAAAAATAAAATGCAGATCCCTAGGTTGTCAGATAATAATTCTATCGCTATCACGCTTTACTCTATGTATTTCTCGTTTTTTCGATATTGCTATTATAATGCAATTTTCTTGAAAAACATGGTTTCCTTCCAAGAAGTTTGAAAGTGAATAGCGCCTGGCCTGAAGAATCTGTGGTTTCAGTTTGGCTACACAGTTTAGGTACATCCTGTATATACTTTTACTAAATCCTGGTATCAAGCCGAATTTAACATAAATTTTGGAAAACAAAACGCATGCATCTTTGGCGATGATACATGGATAAAATAAAAAGTCATTACAGTTCTACTAATTAAATAAAAACACCCTCAGTTCTTTGCGCTACAAGAAATAATACAAAAATGATCTAAAGTTGCAATACCTATAATTGACAACCGTGTACATATGTAACATTGTGAAAAATTGCAGCTGCTGCCGTGGTTAAAAAACTACAAGGTGATTGAGCACCATATCTAGGAATTCCTGAAGGTGGGCAGCATGGTATAGAATCGTCAGGATTTCGTAAAGCACCTGTAGATAAAAGTTCTTTTTCAACTGATGCTTGCTGTCGAAGTTGCTCCAAACGTAATTGATTTTGTCGTTTCCACTTTGTTCTAAACAATTTAAAAGAACGTATCAGTAAAAACGGTCTAGAAAAGTTAAACCAAAACTGAACAATATTTGATTCTGTGTTTACCTGAGTAAAAAAATAAATTTACAACTAAAGCGTCCGCGTGGTCTATAGGAATTAATACCTCCCTACTACCTTTTAAAAAAAATACTACCAAAAAAACATGTCTAAGTTTCGCTTCCGGTTTCGGATCTTTTTAAGCTTATTTTGTCGATGAATTTTCGATGTACCCCTTCATTTAAAATTTCATCAAACTCGGTTCTCTAGTTCGGCGTTAGAGGCGTCACATAAACACCCACACACACACACCCACACACAGACTGACATTTTTTCTAGACCACTTTTTTGACTTCCTGGGATCTCAATTTCGAAAATTTTCATAACATTATCAATACGTCTCATATACCAGTAGTAGTATGGGAAAGTAAAAAGTAGTTAATTGTAAGGCACAAATGAGTAACGCATATGTTTATAAATACCCAATTTCAGAACGAGTTTGATTTAAATTGTCCCTAATACATAGAAAATTTCCAATTTAGGTAATCTTCCAAGTAAAAGTTGAAACTTTAACTTTCAACCGTCAACTTTAACCCTCACCTTCTGTTCTGATACCAAGTTTTGACTTGAGTTTCTGAAAGATTGAGAGCATCGGCGACGTCGCTGCGGTCCGCTACTGATAAGTACTTTTGGCATCGAAACTTTCGTTCCAAATAAGCCAATTGAGCATGCGTGAAAGCTGTTCGTCTACGACGTGGTTTTCGTCCTTTAACAGCGTCTCCAACTCCAGACTCTGGAACGCCCATTCCTATATACCGCTGCTTGTTTTCACCCTCACCATCATGATGTATGTTTTCGGAATCTTCACAGTCTATTAAAAATGAAAACGTTCTATTTCAGTATCATATTTGTAAATAAACGTTGTTGCAGTAAAAGTTACATTAGAAGAGTATTTGTTTAAAATAATGTTCTGTGCTTTTTTTAAATTACAATAATGTCGTCATTAGGAACTAAGTACCTACGTAATAGCTATTAAACTGCACTTTGGTTATAGATGCAAATTTTGCATAAACTAGTAGCCAATAAAATCAATACTATTAATAGTACTATTAGAAAGGGTAATAAAATAGGATTCAAACAAAGAAAATGCTAAATATAAGTAAACCTTCAGCTCATAATTTTTCCAAAACACGTAAAAATCCAGACAATATGTCGTTAGATTTTTAATTAGACTATTAAAATGGAAATTATAATTAGAAAAAATTCTATACAAACAAAAGCTATAAATATTGATCTACAGCAATTCCTAATTCTTCCAAAATAATCATTGATTGCTATAAAGCTCGAACAATATTATCATTGGATTTCTTATCCTCTCTATGACTAAAGTAACAATAACAATCTAATAACTTTTTCAACAACACTGACTGTTATGAATTTTGTTAGCTTCCCACAAATACAGAATACTACTCAGAAATGCTAAATGGTTTTAGTAAAACCTGCTATACTATAATAAAACACGAGTAGCTACCTATAGACCCAAAAAACCATTAGCATTTGAAACAAGGATGTTTGCCTTTCCGGGTGGCACATGTATTATTGCAATTTAGCTTGTAACCCAAAAATCTCGTGAAATAAGACTTAAAATTCTCAGAAAACATTCCGCAGATTTTACTATAATTTCATGTAGGTAGTACCTATTACTCTTGGCGTCTTGGTCCGTGAATATTATATTTTCATCTCTTGGCATCAACAATCAATTTAAATCCAGTAAACTCTGTTTCAGCAAATATTGATGTTGGTATTCATTAATCATTCATAATTAAGTGGTATTACTACCCTTTGATTGTTCATTACTTATTGTTTTACCCTCTAATCCTTCGCTAAAAGGAACTGCAAACATTATTTACCCAACTTATGAAACAAAAAACATACGAATTCTAAATATTTTTCTTTTGCAATACCATCTATCGTAACTTCCACATACTTGCATCATTTGCCCTACAAGAGTTAATACCAGCAGAACATTTCTTCGTCAGTCGGAATTGTCGTTAGCAGCTTTCTTTAAATGCTCGTTTGTTTAAAATCGTTTTTTTTTCTCCTTGGGTGTCGTCGGGTCGTTAAGCCCACTGTACCACGGCCAGAATTGACCTATTGTGTCTCGTGTGAAATTATTCTGCTTTAGGTAGCCCTGTTTCTTTAATAACGTCCAGGATGTCCTTGGGGGAGATGACCTGGAGTTCGTGTGTTTCCTGAAAGGGAACTCAGCCTTTTTCCGGCCAATAGCAAAATATATGTAGTAATGGCGTTTCATCTTCCATGTCACACGCTCTGCGCGTTGGCTCATTGTACTGAGCTGCTTTTTCATCTTCCAGTGTTCTGTAAGAAGGCTAGTTAGTAGTTTTATGTTCTCTTATCGAGTTTCAGGATTTCCTTTGTGTAATCCCTGAGTGTATCTCGAATAAACAGTTTAGACTGTCTCAATTCAGGCACTGCCCTCCAATAGTTGCAGTTTGCCTCACTTAAGTCGGTCCTTGATAAATCTCTTTGCGCTGCTATAAGCGATACCGCATGTGGGGTGTGGACCGATCATTTTGTCAGTTTAGCTCCTCTCCTAGCTAACGAATCCGCCTTCGTTTCCTTCTATGCCCTGGTGCACCAGCACACAATGCAGATAGCACTTACGCCTACAGGGACCCAGCGGCTGAGCGTATGTATTTACAAGTCCACTGGATTTGTGAAACTGGGCTTGTGAAAAATATTTCACAAACACAAACCCAGTGGACTTGTAAATACATACGCTCAGCTGTTGGGTCCCTGTAGGCGTAAGTGCGACACCCACTCCAGATTGACTCTGTTATGGGTAGCCATTCATTCTGAGCCTATAGGCAACTGTCCACAGTCTTGGAGTAGACTTCCACCGACAGTAGAGCTTTTAGAGCTTTTATTCTAATTAGGATCTGTTTATTTTCATAGTATCGATTAGCGGATCCAAATGCCTATAACAATATATGCGCCCAAATACCTAAATCCGCGTCTAGTTCTGCCAGAACGTCGTTTTTCTTCAATTTTCCCTTGCATCAGAAGTTGGAGGATTATATAGTTTAAATCCCATGTTCCCCTATTTAAAGCTGTTTAAGTCCAGTATTTTCCGGTTACTTCTTTGATATCGTCTCACTACCGGGGTCTCCCCACATTTTTCTTTACCGTGTTGTTGGGGCCACTGTATTATTTTAAAGGTCCACTTAGTAGGATCTTGTCTTTCAACGTGGCCTGCCAATCTCCATTTTACTCTATTGGGTTATTAAGAGTAGCTCAATATTAACTAACGCCAAAAAAATTGTTTTCAACTCTGAGGGGCGGTCCATGGATAAAATAACAAGATACGTACCGTTTTCAAAAATACATGCTTAAAGCAAAATTTTCTTGGTACTATAAGAGAAATTAATTCTGAAGTTTTACCCCACATTTTACTTTAATAAAAGTATAGTTTATAGTCAAACACAATTTAACTGCGTAACATGTAGGTACATGTTACCTATAACACATATTTACTCAATAAACTTTCTTAAATATTGAAACAACCATAAAATTTCTACTTTTTTTTAGCCTAGAGCAAGTTAATGAACACAAAGCAGTTTATTCTTCAAAATAGAAAATAAACTGCTCAAAACGTATATAAGACAAAACGACGGGGGTCTAATTGGAGGAGCTCTCGGTGGATTTGTGTAAAGATAAGTATTCAGAGCACTTTGCTAGCAACAAAGCATAATTAATGCCGGGAGTTACATGCCCTCTTGAAATTCATACTGATTGCGTCTCCTGCTGAGACGCTTTTTAAAAACATTATGCCCGTGGCGAATAGCAGATTGTGTTATATCTATAAAGCGGTTTTCATATATATTCACATTTTGATATAACATTAAAAATACAATAATTTTAAAATTCTAATTACAATTGGTTATCGAAAACTATTTTCCCTTTTGCATACTACTCACTGTCTTATAATAAATATGTTGAGTCTATACTGCAAACAAGCCAAGAATGTTTTTTTTTTCAAATTTGTCTTTCTTGGGTGAGGTGAAAATCTGCTGATGATATATCTTTCGTCATTGTACATCAATGACACAAGTACGGGAAAATAGAAGGTGTCTCTTATGATAGAAGGACAAAGAGCAACCAAAGCACCCCATACTTTAATTTTGGAACGCAATATAACCTAACCGAAAAAGGAAAAGAAATTTAAAACAATTATAGAAATCATAGCTTTCTTTATTTTTTTGAATACTTCCTTCGGTAGTAGGTACACAATTTAATATCGAAATTTAAAGTTGCCTCTATAAAACTGATTGAAGCATGCTCTTTACACATATATTAGTAAATAAAAAAATAAAAACAGGATATGAAAAACTGAACGACAAAATTTAATTCTACTATACATCTAATAAAGCTATGACTTTCCAAAAAGTTTACTGAGCTTAATCTCTCAAAATTATTCAACATAACTTTCAGCTATTCTTATTCAAAATCCTTGTTGTTTCTCTAATATTGTAACTATCACAAGGGACAGTAAAACTCTAAAACATTTACCTTTTTCAATTATTCTTTCCTGTATTCCATTAAGCACATCACCTAACAAGTCCTTAATTAAAAACGATTTATGTTCCTGCATAACGGAATTGTAAACTCAACTTAATTAATAATTTTAAATTTCACATTTTACTGTAAATTTTGTATCAAGAAAACAAAACTTTCCAGCGTTAATTTTATTATTTTTTTATTGAAGAAACTGTTTTAGTTTTTTTTATAAGTAGCACGTGTCAGAAATGAGTGTCTTCCGTATAACAGTTTATAATTCTAAACTGATACGGCTGTCAGCGATAACGATAAGTGATAAGTAGCGGGGATGCAAACGATACAAACCGCGGCACCCCTAATATCAAACTTCCCCTGCAGAACCGCCCTTAGTAATACTATGCTCCTCCCAACAGACATTTTGTAGATTAACGTAAACACTGCCCACGTTTACTAGTTGAGTTGAAACTGCATCATGTAGAAAAGTCAACGCCTGGAAACTTTTCGAGCTTTTGTAGATGTAGGGCCATATTTAACAATGAAATAGTTTTGCAAATTAAATATGCAAGCAATATATCACACGCAGGGTAGAAATAGTAACGTATATTGGAAAGTTACAACGTCAAACGAATAAATTCGTAATCCTAGCTTCGTCCCATAAATCAGATGCATGTAATGATGTCAATACCAATAGTTTGCTTTGCAAATATAAAAGTATGAGTTTTCCAGCGAATGCAAATGGATTAGTTTTACACTTTTCAAACATGTTGAACATATTTCTTCGTGTACTTAATATTTAATGTAAGCAAATTAAACGACAGATTTTTTGTCGTAAAATATAATCAAAGAAGATTTGCGTGTTGTTAACATGGTAGCAAAACATCACACCCATAACGTTTGGGCGTTGGTATGTAAAAATATTTATATGAAAAAACATGTTGCTTATACGGTAGAAAACTAGCACTTGTTTTTACTTTTTTCTATGAAGAGTACTCTTACATCAAATTTTGCAGATACATACTTACTAAGGGATACTAAAAAGTAAACGAAAAGTTCATTTACAATTTTTTGGATTGAATCAATATTTTTTGCAATGAAGTTTGATATTTCTTAGCAGATGCATTTTGACGAAAAAAATAGTAAAACTTTTAATAGCAATACACATAACGTACTCTCGCAATAGGTATTTCGGAAAGATTCCTTGGGAACAGTATTCGCCAACCACTATTATTTATAGTCTGGTTAGTGACTGCACCTCTATTCAAAAAATTGGTGGACTGCGTGTCATCGCTTTGTTTTTTATCGGATTGATCACTGAAAATTCCCTGCATTGTTTTCCAATGTGTCTAGAGAGAAATAGCTTGCAAATCCCTAAGCAATACCTCACTATCGGCACCTGTTAATGCTAGTTCTAGTTCGGATTTTGGAAATTATAATATTTATAGCAAATTTTCGTTCGATTTTAAAATTCAACCCTCTAAAATGTTTAACATTCCGTTATGGGTTGATATAACTAACATATTATCTAATTCAAAAGTAAGTACCTAAAGTTAAATATCATATTTGATGGTTTTTTTAGTGGCTCTCAAAACAAAAACACGTTAATCCTTTGGTTATCTCACAATGCACAAAGTAGGTAGGTATACCAATGGATTTGCTCGAATTGAAATTGAAATCATTCGCCTATAGAAGATAAAGAGTCTTCGGTGAACACTTTATACGGCCGTTCATTGACATTACTAACAATGTGTATAGTGTTTCAAATACCATAGGTGGAATTTTTGATCCGTTACAGATCCGATACTTACTTCACTTTCAATTCCAATATTCTTTAAAGTGTTTAACGTACAGGTATAATTATTGTACAATAGCATTGTTCCGTAGTTTAAATATCAAACGCTCAGGTGCTTTTAATCTATAATGGAGGTCCGATTTCCGATACGCGTGATAGCCCAGTGAATTATGGTTTTGATAATTGGCTTTATTTCATTTTTAGTTCTGCTTTTCATTAACAAAAAAATTGCTCAAACAAGGCAACGTTTACAAGAATTACAAACACTTTTTGTAAATAACTTGCATTTTTAATAATGTACTGATTCTGATATTTCAAATTTTATATAAAAAAAAAAGTAGATGCATAATACTCAGGAACTACAAAATTTTAAATTAAAATCGTTGAAATGATTGGAGAAGGTGGTTTAAGTATAAATACTACCACCAAAATATTTAAGTAAAACCTAAATACGTATTTCGGCAGCTGAGCTACCATCCTCAATAGGAAAAATACTAAACTTAAACTATCTAAAGTAACTACAGTGTGAGGAAAGACCTCAAAACCAAGTCAACAATGGAAGTCGTTGATGATTTACACGCGTTCTTATGGCGAATGGGAATATAACACACTCCAAAAGGTTTGCCCTACCCGATGGTAGAATCCGCAACTTTGTGGAATGTACCCCATTGTACAGTCGTGGTATTAAAAAAAAGCATTCTTTTATATGAATACGAATAGTAATTATTTTATAATATTTTGTAACAATACATTTTTAACACTGCATTGTTTGTGAGATTGTGTTATGCTCGAAATTAATATCGACGAACTTTACAGTGGACACCAGAACAGAAGAACTTCGCAGTATGGGTACGGACATCGAGAGATTTGGTGGAGATGGAAATTATCATCACAGCATAAGGAAACAACAACAACGTAGAGTTGAACAGGTAAATTTTATTAATACATTAATAATAAATTTTATTTGTTTTAAATATTAGCTGTTTTTCTCTCGTTCCGCTGGTCACTTTGTTTCTCTCTCTTTATTGACAACAGAGCTATATACGCAAAAAAGTATTTAAGCGTAGTTTTCATGACCTACTATGAAAAACCCAATGTTTTAATTATAACTCCACTTTCTTTCAAGATAAATTCCATTAAACCTTACATCAGTCAAAAGGGAAAAGAGCTCTTTGCAATGGTGGGCATGGCCTCCCTGCTTTAAAACATATTTGAAAAAGCAAAGTCAATATCTTGAAAAATTGATGACTTACAAAAAATTTAATTAAAGATTTGAAAAAGTGCCTTAATATAATCAAAACAATTTTAAGCTATTGCCCATAGTAATCAATTACACAGAGAAATAGAAAACTGAAAATTTAATATTTTTCAGCCTATACTGAAAACTTTGCAAAATTAAAGGATTCGAATGGTGATTGTAATAGTCCTCAGCCTCAGCACTCTTTTCATTTAACACCAAGAATACCTAAGTACTATATTATATTTTCATTTAAATTTGGGTTACAAATGGCAGTCTAAAATTAATATTACGCTACTTCGTTTTACTAGGAAACTCAAGCGACACCCCATTATGTACTTATTTTTCAAATCATACACCCTAATTTTATCCCCCATTTGTTTGCAAACAACGGGTTTATATTTGCAATTCTTTTCCTATTATTCACCAGCTTTTTTATTTTCGTTCCAGATTCCAGCGAAAATTTACTGTCGCTCGCTCTTTGCATATTTATATGAGGGTGGGGGTGGAGGACCGCGGGGGTGGAGCGTATAATAAAATAATCTTAACTAAAATTATTTTCTGTTTAACAATAAGCAAACATTTTCAAAATTATATTAGTATCTATAAAACAAAAGCAAATATACTAGTTAGAAGTAAAGAAATAAATAAACTTTTAAAATAAACTACCCTATTTTAACAGATATCTTTGTAGCTACGTTACAACTCGCTCCATCTCTTGTAACCCACCCACAATTCAGTGAATTAATCGTGTAGGTTCTATAAAATAATGCAGACAACATTCAGAATCTAAACCTGTATACACACGATTTAATACTAGATGTCACTTGAATAAAGAAAATCTTATATTGATCCGCAATTTTTAAGTAGAATTTACGATACACCAGGAATAATACAAAATCTGTCGTGTTATTATTCATTTAAATAAGTTACCTACATTCGTTATTTTTATATGACTTTACGGACGGTGAAATTTTAACGTATCTTTATTTTTAGTGCGGAAGTAAACTTTCCTAAGACAGTGTAAATGTAACGGTTATTTATAAAGGTGAGTCATGGATATTATTGTTTTTTGTACCTCTGTTTCTTTTTACCTGCGCTATTAAATAGAAACATATTTGTTTGTGACTTGTAAAAATTCTACGTAAATATTTTTCGTAAATCCTGAATTTTTCTCGTTTTTCTGAACTATAACGGTGCATGTTTTTTTAATAATTGCCATGGCAACGACCGCGTCAACAACCACTGAATAAAAATGATAAAAAATCAAACTTTCGTTTACGTAGATTACCAGTTTTATTTATATTGAAAATTAATTACGCTTTTATGTTTTTTTTTCGCCTGGCAATTTACACAATGGAAAGTTTTGTCGCTTAATAATATTTCAGAGAAAATAGTTTTCAATACACGTATACGAAGCTTCACAATTTCATAAAAAAATTGTTAACAGTAGGTACATTATAATTTTTTTTAAATTTCTATTTAAAAAAAATTAACATGTTTGATTATGTGTTAGAGCAGTTTTCTTTCGTTAGTTATAATGCGTGAGGGGATATATCATAATTGTTGTATAAAATAAACTAAAATTGGAAGATATAAAAATTCTATCAAAACGCTCAAGTTGAAGGTCTAAGAAAAACGAAAAAGGACATTTGGGCATTTATATTCAAAGTGCTAACCGAATTGTTTATACCCGTGTTCGGTAAAAGTGACTTGGCACAATACATAATACCACACTATATTGATTATAGCGAGTACCCATATCAGAAAAACGTATACTAAATGTAAATATTAAAACCTGTGGTAGTTCATATACAATAGTCTACCCAAATCAAAAAAAATATTTATTTAGCAATGGGGTCTTTAAGGTACGAAAAGATGGTAATTGAAAATTTACCCCAAAATTATTAAGTATTATTAATAGACAAAAATTTTAGTTCAGAGTCATGTTAAGCAAAGGAAAGTACGATAACAACGGAAAAACACCTGGCAGAAACCAATTCCGTGGTTTATCACAAACCAGGCAGTATTAAATGTACACAGCTTAAATTTACGAATCTCTGCAGTTATCAAACAAAAATTTATTTTATTTTTCATTTAAAAAAATAGTGTAATGATTTTAAAAAAATAGTAGGTATTGAGTTCTACTTGGGCTAATCTGTTATTGATTTTAATATTTGTAGCTATTTTTCATACACCATTAGAAGCGTAAAACAGAGCTATTATAAATTATTCCACAATAATTATTCCTAGGTCATAACCCCATAGGTATACAATGCAATGTTGCAATACACTGAAAAAAACAGATATTTACCACAAAGAATCAAATTTGTTAAGACATAATATTAACTTGCTTTATCAACAATAAAGAACTGTTAAAATTTTCGCCACCCCCCCCCCATTCCAAAGGATAAAAGAATGGAATCGTAATCTTTGACTGAGATTAATTCTAAAAGTAGCGAGGAAACGGCCGGCATTACTGTAGGACGCTGTAGGTATTTATATTTTTCTAACCAGTATCTTTCTACCAGTGCTCGGTATTGGCCATTTTAGAAACATCCTGTATACTATCTATAGATACCATTTAACTTCTATAAAGAAAAGATCCGTGTTGAATATTTTAGTTTAACCACTTCTTGATCAATATTGTTGTAATAACAAAATTAATTTTATAATAATATATAGGTACCATACATTATATAAAATCAAAACTTAAATGTTTAAGTTTAAACATGTTTAACTATTACAGTTTATTCTACTCACAGAAACCACTTCGTAAAATCAAGCAAACATATATTCTTCTAATGTGACATGTAATAGAGACGGTAATGTCCAGCGTGAGTAGCTTCTGTGCGCTTAAGTTGAATACAACGAATTTCTTCAATGAATTTATTGCTAATTGCTTTTGCTTTTACAAAAGTATTTTATTATTTAACCAGACATAATATATGATACAGAAACACACGCATTTTTGTTATGAATTATGATTTTCATTTTCCTGTATTTATGAACTACATGTTTATACAAGAGAAAATGAGTACGCAATGGTTTGAGACGTTTAGACACAAAAACATATAAATTTGTTCTCATTTTCTCTCTTTCTTCACTCTTGTACTTGAATTTTCTCTGAAAGTACCGATGATTGATTTTCTCGCCAATGTGATTTCAAGTTCCAACATAAGAAAGGGTGCATGTAGAAACTCTACAGTATACTATAATTTCCACAGCAACCACTGTCCAAAGATTGTTTGATCATATTTCATAAATGATACCAATACTATGTTAGGTATAGGAAATGTGCTCCTGATGGCACCCTCAAGCGTCAGCGGGTTTCCTTGTAAATCACACAAAATCGTTTTGATACCGTGCATGCATTTGTATTAATTGCATATTGTTCTTGCTTATCAGCTTCCGAGTTTATTTTAGATTAGATTATAAGTCAAATAACAATCCAAAAAGATACACTAAAATAAAAAGGACAAAAATTGTCTAATAATACGTCGGTTAAAGGAGCAGCATAGCCCAGCGGTAGAGTTTCCAAGCTCTTGGTCTGACTTACGAGTAACCAAAGGCCGTGAGTTCAAATTTCATGCGGGGTATACCGTATACTGTCTTTTTCTGAATGATTTTTATGCTTCGCCATAGATTAAGTGTTAGATAGAGAAACGTATAATCTTATAGGTACATATTGAGTGCATTTGTCTGTCTTCATTGAATTGAGACAAACGTAGTAATTTTTTTTTAAATACCAATTCATAACTTCGATTAGGATCATCCATCTGTATTATTAGGATATAGGAAGGAAGAAGGAACAGTATGAAAAGTCTATGAAGACATTGCATCATGTTGTAATGAAATCATGTCAGAGAAAAATTGTCGTTATTTGATTATTTTTCTTTATTTATAGGAATTGTTTCAAATTTTACGTTTTTATGTAAACCCGGAATCAAAACATACGAAATATAAATGTTAGTTCTTAAAAACTACCTCCCAGATTTTTTAAAAAAATTCCACAAACAATTTACTATTTTATATATCTTATGACCACTATTTTATTATAAACAATTAAGTAGCTTGTAGCTGAAAATTTTTAGAATAAATTAGCACTCCGTTATATCTTTGATTTTCACCGCCAGTTAAAATACCTATCATAGATGGTTTAGATACGTAGAAGTTATTTATACAGTCTGATACGGATTTTAGTTATTTTGCGCACGAGCGCTACACTTGTCTATTTTCATTTTAAAACATATTATTTAAAGTTCTTAGTCTTCATTAAGAGTAACGAGCTTATCATTTAAACTGCGGTCGATGACAGAATCAGTGAATTAATTTTTGCGGCAATGAGCCGAGATAACGTCTTATCATGTTATCGCTTTTTTATAATAGGTCTTTGTAACAATTCATTTTGGCAATTTTTTTTATTGTTTTGCTTTTATATTCCATTAAAAGTTGTTCATATCATAATTCCTCTTTAGGAGTGTATATTTACAAATATTTTAACATAATTATTTAAAAGGTTTGCGTTATCTTTTGCTGTAAATGATGAAAAAGACTTAGGGAAATTAAAATTATTAAATTAAATTTTAATATCCATCATGTAAGTGAATAGCTGAATCAAAATATTAGTACAGCTAATACATATTGCCTTGTTGAGCTAAATGTAACTATTTATAGAAATACATGTAGGTACTTGTTAATATTCACACCTGACCAGTAATTAAATTATCTATCTGTATAGTCGCTGCAGACATCAAAGAAATATGAGTGATGCCAAGTTAAACATAGAACGTCCTTTTCTCCAATATTCTTAAAATCCTCGGCACATAAGCTATTTTGACTTTCTCTCCTATTTTAATTACGAAGAGTACCTAATAGCAATCGTTATAGCCACGGGAATATAATTATACGAAGATTAAAGCACATCCTTGCAGTATGAGTCTCTTATCAAACTATTTTTTAAAATTATTATTAATTATAGGGCATAGTTTTTACCAAATTTTTGTAGTAAAATGCAGTTTATTAAATTGTTGAACTGCATACACATGCACCTACCTACAGGGTGTCCACTGCTTTTCTCACTGTTGTATTAAAAAGTCAAAGGCTGTGAATTTTGATTGTTGGCTCATCTATCATATCTTACATACATAACTTACCCCCTCCACCAGCCCTATCCCTTAATTCTCATCATAAAGACTACAGCTTTATGTATAACAAACGCCATCCCTCACCTACATTCTTATTATAGCGTATATATTTTTTGTTTCTCACTTTTTTTACAATAATATACCTATTACAAGCGTAAACAAAACTACCAGAACTATAAATCATGTATTGAATTTCAATTAACTTTCGTATTTCAACCTGTTCTACAAAAAGTAAGTGTGGGCAACCTATTAAAATGCGCGAGCCCTTATACAGAACAACTGCACTTTCTAGCGTTGGTCGAAAACTGTAGGCGCCAAATCAAGAATCTTGTAATAAATATGTGGGCACATTTCCATTTTTAAAATTCTTATACCTTTTAAATGCCCTATTTCGTCCCAAGTAAACAATCCACGCTTCAAAAATTTCGGTAAATAAGTTACACCGAATAGGTAATTAAACTTTGAAAAAAATGTTCTTGTTTTAATGTGGGTACACTCAACGACTAGTAAAGGCGTCTTTATAGAGAACACAACCTACTGAAATTATTTTTTTTGGCAAGTTTCAATTCAATATAACACCTTCAGTTCTAATCATTTTTAAGAATTTCTTAAATAGGCCTCTAACAGGAATTTATTCAGACAGAGGTAACGCTGTTTATATTTGGATAAACTGATATATTTTTAAGCAATACAACTAGAATAGAGCTTTCATTCATGCTTTTACATGTAAATTAAACATAGGAAGGTGATTATTTTTGAAATAATGTAATTAAAATAGGTATAGGTACATCATATATAATTCTTAAAATAAACATAACCTGGATTCTGGGGCCTGTAACTGAAATTGTTAAATATACTGCAAGATAGGTATTTTCTTCATTCATGAATAATTTTGATTCACCTCCAATTCTTTAAAGTTTGAAGTATCTTCAGAAAGATGCATCGTAAAATCGGGTCTAGTCCCTAATGTTTTGCATTAATTATATTTTTATTTTACTTCGATACTTATTTTGCTTTGGTTTTCAGTAACTAAAAATAAATTTCTGCTTAATTTTTATCTTCTGTACACAAAGATTTAGTTAATATTTTTTGGAGCTGTTGGGACTACATAGGATAAACATATGATTAATATATAATTCATAAAAACTTCAACTGCGTATATCTCTTGAAGACAGCCAACGATTATTGCTTATTAGATCGTTAGCGTATACAAAACGCTGTTAAATTTTATGATCCATCCTCTTATTAGTTATTACTTACGTTTACCATGAACCATTGAGTACTAAATTATATAACAGTGTCGCCCAAGATTATGGTTGTTGTGTGGTTTTGTTTATATATTGTTTGTAGTGCAACCCTTCAGTTCCTTCTAATGTTGTTTCAGCAACAGCTAATAGGCTTCCTAGTTTTGCGTATTCTCTCAATCTATAAGGGCCGGTTTTATAAAGTCTGATTGACCGACGGTTAACTCAACCACGATCAGTTGTCATGGATACGATTCTTAAAATCGTGGTTGAGCCAACCATCAGATTATATGTTAAAATTTCATAAGGAAAATTGGAAAGTAATGTTTTGACATGAATCTTTTACATTACTCCTGAAAACTATGAAAACTAAAGAAATGCACTGATAAGAAAAACAAACATTCAAGCAGAATTTTTATCGTGAATCGAACGTAGAATCATGGCTAGCTTTCATTCTCCTAACTCCTTAGAGTGAACCTGGCCATGGTAGTAAACGGTAGTAGTTCTACAATTTGACTAACCAAAACCATTTCACAGATTGCAAGAATAAATATTATTTTCATTTTTTTTTGTTTATGACAAACTACCCATACATATCGAATGCATATTAATTGTCTATCTTCGGGTTTCAAAGTGGACCCAGTATACATTTATTTAACAAAAATCAAACTGGCAGAAATAATTTTAAATTTGTATAAGAAAGGCAAACTCAAAAATCTTTATTAATAGTAAAATCTGATTATATAACAGAGTACGTTCGAGAGTAAGTGAATGTAAATAATTTTAAATTTGTATAAGAAAGGCAAACTCAAAAATCTTTATTAATAGTAAAATCTGATTATATAACAGAGTAAGTTCGAGAGTAAGTGAATGTTCACATTCTGGACTTTGCAACGCCCCATTCTGTGGTAAAATTTTCCAACTGATTTCTGAATTATTTCCGGTGTGTTGGGAATTTCCAGCTTAAATTTTTTAAGTTTTCTGTATTTTGTGATCTATGGAAATATACTCTAGTACTCTACTATATTCTTAAAATTCCGCAAGAATAAATTAAAAGGTGATGGATCCGTTGATCCGAGCGGTCATTCATCAATGCTATATTTTCTGCTTGTCCAGTGAAGATTTACTGTAAGTAATCCCAAACGTTCTTTCAAAGCGGCCCGGCCCAGCTTGTTGAAACCAAAGAATCTTGATCTTCGTTCTTTGGGAACAAAACCGCTACAGTCGCAAGTAGTTTAAAATTCTCTTGTAGGTTATTCATGTCAAAACATCAAATGGTGATTCTTCTTATGCTTCAATATCAACAGTTATGTAGATGCAAGAAGAATGTGGCCTCGTCCATGATAAAGACATTATCTGAAAATTGAAGAATGACATTACACATGTTCATAATCAATTCGTAGAACTACAGCCCTTTATCAAAATCATCATCCATCCAGATACTTTTTAAACTAGATGGACTTTATAGAGTAAAAGTATTCTTTTGTCTATAGACTCTACTTTCAGTGATCAAATGGAGTTGCGTGTGAGTTTTCAATAGCAAATAGCTAGATCCCCTTCTGCATTTAAGACAAAATTATATGCTCTCCCAATTAATAATGGTGCGTATTATCCACTTCAACCGTTAAACGGCATTTTGCAAACTCCAGTTAGAAAGCTCATGACGTTTTGCTGAAATATTTATATGCACGCCTATTTTGTGTTTTCAATGGCAAGCAAGAAAATTATAAATAAGATGTTAAATTAACATAACTTACTATGTAATCACATAACTTGTCAGCCATATTAACAAGATAAGAACACATGTTTCCTATGATGTAACTGCTTAAGTAATAAGAGGTGTATATTTTTATTATCACCCTAAAGGGAGATGAAGATGTGGTGGTTTATAATTTTATGAAACATTATGCTCATGCTAAATTTTGATTTATATTCGTGACATAGCAAATCTATGTAAAGCATATTACAAGAGAAAGGTATTTTAGGTAAAATAAATTCAAACGTATATTCAATTTAATGTACCTACATATGTAGTACATACTATTTTTAATGCTACTATGTAATTCGTCACTTTAGTCATCACATTTTCGTTCCGTCATCAGACGTAATACAGGAAGGTAAAACCGTAATCATAATTATTTATCTTGAATTTCCCTAACAGTAGCTCATAACTGTAAATAAATATTGTATAAAAGTTTTTGTTATACCTAGATACTTTTTCGCTTAGAACAAATCAATACACGTGTAGTTGCTAAAAATTATATCCCGTTCTGATATTAGGTACTACTTAAAATAGAATTATATGGAAAAAATTACATACATGGTAACACCAAACATGCCATATTAATATATTACTTTATTTTGCATAATTTATTAGCTTTTAGTGTTACCTCTAATTAATTCCACTTGATTGAGCAATTAATTATTCCGGGATATTAATAACTTCCTCTTTGTACGTTAAAGTAAACATTAAGCAACCATATGTTGGTAAGATCAGAAAACAAAGGAACAGGAGAAGAAGTTTGGAAGCTGAAAAAACTTGAAAAAACGATGAATATATTCACCCCTATTCCCTAACTTTTAGCAAATCGAATAGAAGTTGACAAGTAGAATCGGAATCGCGGCAAATCGGAATGACGAACTTCTATTGCGTTTCTCGTTTATGCTATTCGGTATTCCCTAACTGCGATAGAAATGTTATTGTAGAAGTCGAGATGATTTCTATCGATGTTGTTTACGTACATATGACAACACTGTTGCAGCAAGCGATAGTTAACCTTAATGAAATAAATACCCAAGTGAATTAAAAATTATAAGCCAACAGCAGTTGTGGAAATACCAAAATCATGAAAATCCCCGCTAATACATTTTGTTTAAGGGTTGAAAAATGTGTTTGCAACAAGCCAGTTGGTTAAGTTGGGTTTTATCATAAATGAAGATAAAAGTCAAGCAACCCCTTCTAGGTCTTGCAAATTCTTGCGAATTGTTTTTATGGTCCAACGAGTCAAACCTTGTCCCTGGTGGAGTTCGAAAATATTCATCAGCGTGCAGATGGGTTTGAAATAAAAATCCCACAGTCCATAAAGACTTCTGGTCGTAACAGGTACAACCCACCCTTTATCTACCAATTTTTCCCGGAAGACCAAAGATATGTGTAGCTAATGTATTGAAGTCCTATTTGGAAAAGACAAGACCAGACCGCATTGCAGGTCAAGTAAGTTATTCTTAACTTATAAACAGCCCTGCCATCCAGCTTCGGCTTAAACAATCAGCCGTTGGATTAAGATGTGTCTGGAGAGAAGCGGGATTGACACTAGCATGTTTAAAGCTCACAGTACAAGACATGCATCTACATCGGCTGCAAACAGAAAAGGGCTCAGTTGGGATGCAATCAGGGCTACAGCTGGTTGGACTGATAACGATAATTCTCAAACCGACATCTCAGATATTTCTGGTGCCCGAGTCCAATGGTATGAGATAGTAGGCATTTTTTAAATCAAGCACTGCCAGCAAATCCTGGGAAGAGTTTTTGGCCCATTTCGTATCCTCGAGTTTAAAGTGGCTTGTGGAAATAAAGAGGTTTAAACTCTTAAAGTTCAATATCAAACGTTTTGTAACATCAGCTATGGTACCAGAAAAATAGAGGAGAAAAATTGATTAATGCAGGGTGAGTAGTAAAGACTACACGTCCTATGTTAAGCAAATAAACAATTCCAACAAAAACCACTAGAAAAACTCAAAACAATAGTCAAACTCAAGGGTTTATGTACCATCCCTAAATGTCAGAAAACAATTCCGATCTTACAATTCTGATTTCGACGCTAAAAGGTAGTAGAGGTCGATTTCTATCGCGTCGTTTGCTTGGATTTCTACGATCGAAATGCGAGGTAGTTAGGGAATACCAGTTTGGAACAACTTCTATTCGACCGCGTGACTTCTATTCGATTTGCTTCATCTCTATTCGATTTGAAGTTAGGGAATAGGGGTGATTGTCTTCCACTGGAAGTCGAAAAATAGATCGTAACTTCTAAATGAAAGGAGATAATAGAAATTCAGGTACAAATTTAGGCAGAAAATACTTGTTGAAAGTTTGTCGGTCGAATTCATATACAGCCTGTATATCCAAAACCCTAGTATAACACGGTTATAGAAAAAAACATTAACGAGTCAACAGCCAAAAATGTCCAATTGTGTTGAAAGGGAATTGATCTTTGCTCTGGTGGAATTATAACTAGAAAATTCAAAGATTCTATGTAAAAGTTTCATAGATTGCATATTAGACTTTGACCACGTAGGTATACAGGGTGTGTTTCAAATTTGAGGGCAACCATAGAAATCTCGCTTATTATAAAGAGATAGAGGGTAGGTTTAAATTTTTATTTTTCAGAATAACAATATGCCTCAAAAAAATTTAACCCAATGACATAAAAAATTAAGATGGCATCCATAGGAAACAAGAAAGTTGATGGTTAAAAAAACGAAACCGAAAAATTTAATACTTTCAGCTGCTAGAGAATAAAAAGTTGTCCTAAGAGTGTATTTACAGCTTTCCAATATATTTTCTAATAAAAAAGGAAAATCAATTTGTTTAGATTTTCCTCCATAAGACGGAAACGGATGCAGTTGGGTTAAGTTTTTTGCGGCATATTGTTACGCATAAAATTCCGTAAAAACTGCCGAATTTAAACTTATAGGTACCCTCTATCTCTTAGAATAAGCGAGATCCCCATGGTTGTCCGCGAACTTGAAGCACCTTGTATAAAATAGATTATATACATTTATTAGATCTCCGCAGTTGCTATACTACAACTACCATAGTACCATAGTAAAAATAATAAAAGTTTTAGTAATATTATAATCAATTTTATAAAGCCTTCATAAGAAATATGAAAATTTTTATCTTTTGTCTACCTTATAATTAATAGTCGCCATGTCATGTCATGATCGTAGCCGTAGAATTAGATTATAGTGCTTGATATGACAACATCGAAATGTGTGAAAATCTCCATCATTTCTTAAAAGTGGAAATTTACTCATGTATTACATCAGTGATAGACAATTTATTCCAGCGGCGGCGTATTCCGTAACCCAATTACTTATGTTTTGTATTTGACTTGAAAAATATACAATGTTTTTGAAAAATTAAATAAAAACATGATCTACCACAAATTTATGTATAACTTAATATAATTATCTTGATTCAAAATTATATTCATCAAAGTTTGCCATAATAAAAATTAAGTACCTATGGTTTGCATGCTCTAGCTTGCTATTAATTGCAGACCTTTATGATTTTTCGTGCCTTTAGTGATGGCAAATATTTGGAACCTGGGGGCTTGCTACTTCTCTTACTCCCCTTTCTTTTTTATAATCCAAATTCAGTCATTATTAGTTTAGAGAATAATGTAAATTAAAATATAATTTTGAACTTTTAATATTAATAATTATTTCATGCATCTTTCAAAATTATTTCTTTTATAGTTTTTTTTTTTTCAGAAATGGATTCTACATCTGGGCATATCATCCGCCATGCCTTAACTATAATGGAACACTTAAAAAACAAAATACTTCAGCAACATTTTGACACTACAATGATTGGGTAACAACTTTCTCATATGTCGGATCTTCCTCATCATGTCATCATCGGACCCTTCACTAGGTAAGTACTAATTATTTTGTTTACTGATTGGTCGGATGTAGTACGACAATTATGAGAAGGAAGTCTATTATTACTTCAACTCGCAATAATTGACGTCTATTGCTATTCTAGAGCAACAAATACATTCTACAGTTCCCATAAGATTTGTATTTAACCATTCTTAAATGAAAATGGAATTAATAGTTGTAGGAAGCTTTGCGATTAGAAAATATATTCTTAAATTTGATCTGTGTACCTACCACATAAAATAGCACCTCCATCTCATTTGCTACCCATGCCAAAAAGATGAATGATTTAGGTAGTCCTAGATTTTTTTACCTACGAATTACACACCTCTGCTTTGAAAATCGAGTCACTGTTCATAATTCATTCTAACACTGCCTCCTCAGTAAAACTTAATTTTATTGGTATAATCTGACATCAACATCGTGTTTTTTCTCTATAAAGTTGTTTCAGATTTATTTTAAACAGAACCTTTGAAATGTGTCTATTGTAGAACAGTGAACACACAAATTCCTCTGGCTAAGAAAAACAAAAAAAAATGTACAACAGAAATTATTTTATAGTGTAAATTTACTGCTTATTATGGTTATTATGTGTAATCAGCAACATTTATTGCGGATACTCATAAATTACTGTTGTCACCAGCTGAGAATATATTTCTGAAAGAATGAAAAATTGAATTATAATCGGTGACATCTTACTACTATAAATTATTACCGATTACTGTATGTAAGATAGCCGCTAATTAAGTTAGCGTCAGTTAAACAGTTGATTGAATAAAAAGGTCATTCATTCATCTCGAGCTTTGTTGATGTGGGAACGCAGTTATTAAAGTGTACTGTCTTACGAGATGGTTTAATTCTAATATGAATGACTGTAATTTAAATTTAAAACGCTGATTTCATACTTCAGAAAAATTATTGCTTTTCTTTACATTTCCTACTCCCTCTGAAAAGTCAATAAAATACAAATTATTGTAATCATGTGCTAAGTTATTCATCTTTTTGTTTTTTAGAACGGTTTGTCGGTAAATTTGGTGTTTCTACATTATAATTAAAAACCACCAAGGCCTAAAAACAAGAAAATGCAATCCTTTCATTATTTCAACTTAAATAGCTTATTACAGAATCTAATCAGAAATACCCGCAGGTTATTTATTTAATTACCGGTATTGTATATGCATAATAGCAATTATTACTTTTTGACATCTTTGCGAATACTAAATATGGCTAGGTTAATAGATTTGACCTTTTTTAATTAGAAATAGGCTCGTAAATTGTAGGGTTTAAAAGCTGGAAATGAAAAGTACTTTGTTAATAGGTTAAATTTAAGTCATATTATAGAAATAACTATGATTTCAATTAATCTTGAACTGATCCTGTCTAGTTATATTCATTTCTTTGATGTGGTATTTTATCATTCGCGGTTTCGGCGTTGACCATTGTACGCAAGATAGCATTGTTTATAGAATTACCGTTCGGTCTTGTATTGTGGTACTTTAAATTAGATCTGAGGTAATTATATTATAATGCTGCTGTTAACCGTTTTGTCAGTTCTTGTAAAAAGCGATGACTTTATCGTACCCTGATACTTAAAAATAAGAACATTAACGAAAACAGCACACTAGAGTAAAACCAGTAAAACGTGAAACTAGGCTACGTTGAGGAAAAATAAAGAACTGATGGTAGAATATTCGCTACCTGCAGTTTATGGAAGATTAAAATCAAAACAAATCCTAAGGCAAAAAACTGAAAGCTAAAATAACCATTAACCGGTAATTCAACTTTAAGTTACGTTTTTAACTTTCGCAACTGAATTTTACGAAATTTAAAGTTTTTAATATTTAATCAGTAGTTTACGTTTTGAATCTATTCTGTCGTATACAGGGTGTCTCTAAACCTAGTACCATAAATTTACCAGCCGCTTCCTGACGCAAAAATAAGTCGAAAATGTCTATAAAAATTTTGTCCTAACCCGCAGCATAAGGAAGCTACACGTCTTTGAAAATGGTGTTGAAAAAACGGAAAACAATTGCATTTTAAAAACGGTTTGAGATAAAAAATCGAAATTTTGTAAGCAGCTTAACCTATTAAAGGTATAAACTTTCCACTATTTTTTTTTTGTAAATTAGCCAGGGGTGGCGCGAATGGGGTTTATCACCTTTTTCCTGTAACCCGTTTTTCTTAACCTTTTGTTTTTTTCCATTTTAGTTTAGAGATTTGTATTCCCTGTTGCCTAATTAACAAAAAAGGTACTCTTGTTTCAACTCACCTGGACTAACCATTTCCTATAAAATGTAGGTTTTCTGTTTAGCCAAAATCAATTTAGAATGCTAGATTTATATGTAAATTAATTTATTGAAAAATAAATTAAAATAAAAATAGTTACAGTAAGTGTTCGTACTCTTTATACCTTCAATAGGTTAAGCTGCATGCAAAATTTCGATTTTTTTATCACAAACCGTTTCTAAAATGCAATTGTTTTCCGTTTTTTCAGCACCATTTTCAAAGACGTGTAGCTTCCTTATGCTGCGGTTTAGGATAAAATTTTTATAGACATTTTCGACTTATTTTTGCGTCAGGAAGCGGCTGGTAAATTTATGGTACTAGGTTTAGAGACACCCTGTATAGAAGGTGCATCAATTTTTTAATGGCGTACATGACGTCAGGAATTACTTTGTTTATATTTATTTGTTGTTTCTCAAACTGTCAGAGTGACGTCTGAGCGATATAAGCACTTGAATAGAAACTTCTAGGACGAAAAAAATACTAAACGTTTTTATTTTTTGCAGGAATAATTATATTACCTTATATTTGGCGGTATTTACTATTACTTTTGTGAAATAGTCTCTAAGTTCCTAATCATATCGATATATCTGTCAGCATTATACAGGGTGATCAAAAATGATTGAAGGTCACATGACCGCTAGTCGGTCCAATTACTATCAAAAATGCATTCCGTTTTTTCAAACAGTCTGTTGTTTATCAATACTTACATCTGTTCAGTGTCTTGCGCATTACTTTCCATCTGTCATTTCCATCTGTCATTTAAATTACAATGTCTACACCACTGAAATTACCAAGGTTATTTAAGTACCCACAGCAGCAGTAAGCGGACAACAAAAAATCAGTATGAAGCGGCACGTTCAATCATTTTTGATCACCCTGTATTACCACATCATATAAATTAAACACATGGGCTGGGCTATACGGCATCAAATTTCAAGATCTATGGTCTCTCTTTGTACCTTTTAATTATTAGTTCCCATTCGGATACTTCCTTTACTTTAAAAAACATTCATTCCTTTATACATTATATAAACGCCAAGAAAAGTACATCGACCACTTTATAATATAGCAACAGGAAATTATAGTTTTTACTGTACATTTTACAATCCCACTAGGTTAGTATTCTACATTTCTACCTACCTACTTATTTTTATTCTGTTCGATTCTGTTGTAACATGCTTCAGTTAATTGCTTAATGCAGTTTAATTATTGTCTATACAGTAGTAAATGTAATACCAGTCATTTAGTAATACCCGATCACTTAAAATGCTACTTATTTTACAACCAATTTTGAAAATCACTTCATAAGACCCCTAATGACATATTATGAAGTCGAGACCCGCGCAAAAACTACAAAAACAAAACAACTTCTGTAGTACGATATCTTGTATTATCTGAAGCTTGCACCACAATTTTTACACACTCTGTATATTCGATTACCTGCCGTATTAAATATATATCGTGTTCGTTTTCAACACCTTCCGATGGTTGCAACCATTGGGAAAATCTGTACATTCTTTTTCTTGGAAATGCCTACGATGTGTAAATTGTTGAATGGGTAACAGGGAAGTAATATCTAGGTGACAATATTTTAAATAAATCCAACATTTGCAGTAGGTGTTTGTTTCGTACTTGAAACCTGTTGGATTGGTAAAAAATACAAGTCTTGCAAAAAGTCGATAGAATAATTTAAACGGTGATTACGGTTAAATTATTAGCCGTGATAATTACTAGTTTCCTTCATCATCTAGTGTGGTTAATTAATTAACATTATGTTATTCCTTATATCCAATTAAAATTTAATTAGGTATGTATGTGCTTCTACTACACGATGTGACATTCCAATACTCAATATTTGATAAATTAGATTTACGATAATTTAAAATGATTTAGTTGGGAACAACATACCTGCTGGCATACAACCGGTATGACATCAGCTATAATGTAGGTGCTTCCCACATGCGGTTTCGAGAGCTGAACTCAGGATAGCTCAGGGCTTTGCCAGTGCTTCTAGCCAATTTACGTAAACTGCCAAATGTTAATGGCCTAATGGGCTCAAGTTATTAGAAAAAATCGTTCTGCACGCATTGCACAATTCGAAGCTACAATTCGTCACAGCATTTATTTTGTACGTTACTATCATTGTCCTAAAATGATTTTCCGGAAATGCTTGTCCTCTGAATAATTTCACTAATTTATAGTGGCCTTCGGAATTATGAGTTGTAAAAAAAGATAGTCTTTGTTACAACAAACATACGATTACAACTCGGATTTAATTCATTTATCCACAACCAGTATATTTTAAGGTCATAATTCTACTATTAAGAGACGTCTTATGATATTAATAAAACATATGGGTCTTATAATTATAACAATATTCAATTTTAACAAACTAACGCTCGGTTCCTATATGTAATCATGGAATTGTCTTGCCCCGCTATGATTTCAGAAGGAAAAGGTAAAAAGTAATGAGTTATTTAGAAGTTTGGGGCTCAGCAAAGCGGGAGCCTCAGAATCGTCGGGACCCTCATCCTCAAAAACCAAAATTAAATTTTTATTGTCTGTTAATATGAAAATTTTAAAATAAATTTTAATAATTCCAAATCGCCAAAACTTACAACCCTGGAATGCCTGCTTACATTTGATTATTTATAAATAAAAAACATTATTTTTACAAAGTTTTGAATTTTTTTTATTTGACATCAAAATTCTCAGATGCTCATACAACACGTTAACAGGCCACGCCCACTTTTGAAAAAAAGCCCCGAGGCTATTTTTTTGCTCGCTTCGCTCTCATTTCTATATACATATCGATTCAACCCCCCTCAAATATTTATTCATATTCAGTATATTATGATGCAACCACACGTTTATTACCAATTTGTTTTGTCTATTAATTAAATGTTTTTTTGTTACTGCAATTAAAACATCAAAACATTCAATAGCAAAAATGACGGAAGGTTAAAGATGGTTAAAGGTTTCTTTACAAGACAAGCTAGCTACTGCTTTTTTATTGACCTTAAATTAAATTTGTTTAATTTTGGAATAAGAAAGTAAACAGTAAAAATGAATCTGTTACAAGTAAACGCTATTTTTTGTTCCGGAAACGGTCTTGTGAAGACAACAATTTACGCCTACCAAATAGAGTGAGTATCTTTGGCTATTTATAGATAAAATTATTAGGGGGTGTAAGATATCAAGAAACATTCTTTGGTATATTTGGTGTTTTTTGTTCTCTACGTCTTTGTCAGCATTCAAGAACTCCCAGCATAGTTTTCGGGAAGAAAACGTCCATTGCCTCACACTTTTCAGAATGTCAAAAACGTTTAAACAATATTACGTTTTTACATTTAAAACATAAGTACTGAATCCCAATTTCAATTATAGGAATAAAGAGTGATTGACTTTAGTTGAAATTCCGGTGAAATACAAATATAGAATAATATCTGAATTACAGGCAATGCAGCATGTGGCTTCCACAGACATAGCAATGATTAGTTCTTAAGAGCTGTTCAACAGATGTATTTATTCTAAGAACAATATAATTTCATATGAGCACTTTTAACAAATTTCGTATTTGAAATTTTTGTACATTCAAATAAACAAGAAACATTCAAACATATTGCTACCACATTTGAATTGTCTATATCTAATACGTTTTAAAAAGTTGTAGTAGATTAAGAAATCTTTTGTTAACAGGGCTGTATGCAAGATCTGAGTTAGGTTTGTTTTTATTTGTACCCAGGTTTTATGTTCAGGCTTTTGTTAACGGGCCGTTCCACATTTTGAAAACCACTAATGCACGATAATTAAAAAAACCTTTGAACTAATTTGAAAATCTTATTTCTTTTGTTTTACATTTGTTGTTCTTTTCACTAATTCCTCCGGCATTTTACTAGGATTCTTTGATACATTAGAAGTTTGTATCAACATAATCATCATTAGCCCCTATTCATGCCCCTATAATACCTAGACGTTTTTCCTTTCAAATGTTAATTTTCATACGTTTATAGTTTCTTATGTTTTTATCACATAAATGCTACGTAATAAAAGTTCAAAAGCTCCTGAGTTAAACATGCCACGTGCATGTAAACTGAATATAACCAGCTATAAAAAATAATCTGCGTCTTTAGTATCCGCGATGCAATGAGATCACGTCTATAGTTCATATATTAAGCAAACGCTTTATTCCCTTTGTTCCTATCAATACGGTAAAAACGTTTTCAAAATATAGATTAATTTAAAAAAATTACTGTTAGGTTTCCATTAATTTATATTGTTGCAATTAATATAATATGTCCTATATATAAGGTAACTAATAATTATTTTCCGTCCCCAATTCCCCATTAGCAGCAACTAACGAATATAACTAACGCACCATTTCCTATTTCTTTTCTAAGAAGATTTTCTTGCCAAAAATATTTATGCGTTATACCTAGACATATCAACAATGTTGGCATTAATGCTACTTCCTTCTCTGTTTTTTAAGCGTGGCTTTTACAAATTAAGAATTTTCCTTTTTATAAACTTTAATCGTCTCACCTAACAGAATGTTCTGCCCTATATTTTATAATCATACCTCGGACGTTTTCAATTTTTGCGACCATAGATACGGTGACGCAGTTTCACATTACTTCCTTCATTTCCTCTTCTTATTCCCCGACATATAGACATACCGACTTACGTCCGGTAATTTTTTGTTTTCCGGCTGGCGGGATCGAACTCAAACCGTCTGTCTGGACCGGATCCCAAACGCTACATCAAGTGAGTTACTGAGGACAATAGCAAAAAGTAATTTTGATAAAATTTAAAACTGCCTGGTATCTTCTGAAGGTCTTCTTCTTATTATCTCGGACACCCTGCGCAAAATACCTACCTCATAGGCATAGTCGACGCCATGACCAAACCCAACGAAAGTATTAGCTGCTACTTAAGGGTTACAGAGGATAATACCTTGCTACAGCTGGCAGAGCCAAAATAAATTTATGAGGTACAACTAGGTATTATCCTCTGTAACACCGTAACCCTTAAGTGGCAGCTAATACTTTCGTTGGGTTCGGTCATGGCGTCGACTATACTAACAAACCAAGATTAGACAAAGGACGACCACCTTACATCTTTGACTATTTCACGATCCAGTTGAGTAGTTATCCTTAAACCCTCTACACATTTTCATCGGCTGTTTTTTATTCGACACTGTTGGTATTACCAGACATGGGATACTGATAGATAACTATTAGGATTATTAAATGGAACTGTGCATCTTTACAATTCTGTGGTTAATATAAAAACTTTAATTCGTGTCTGAATACGCAATTTGGTGATAAAGCCAAAACACCGCTAGATTAGATCTTAATGATATTCATATGTGGAATTTTAAGAATCGTATAGCCAATATTTTACATATAACTTGACAAATATTCCAAGTATTTGTTCCTCATAAAAATTCAAGTGTTGGCGCACAAGTGTGTCCAGAATTCTTTAACTTTACTTCCATAAACTGTTTAGTTTTTTTAAACGATGACTAAATGTAACATGCCCCGAAGCATGGAATTAAAAAGACTACGATTAGATATACGTAGTCATTATTGTCTCACGCATCACATCCAATGGTGGCATTATTTCAGTGCAAAAGAATATTGCGGTGACCTCAGTTTAGTGGACATTCGCGTGCCGTGCTGGTCGAGCATTAAAATCACCATCAGTAGGTATTCAATCGGTTTACGATCGTGTTCAGTGCCAACCACTGTTTTCCTAACTGAAACCATTAATTCGTGGAATCTTAAAGGTAAGATTATTTGCTACTTAAATGATTTCGAATAATAGGTATCCGGAAATATTTAAGGTGTTTTTTAAACTCAATTCAAGGACATTTAGGCTTTTAATTTTGCCTTATTTACACACATGTGGGACCTGACATTTATATGAATCTTTATTTAAACACTATAAACATTAGTTAGAAGTTAACCACGTTTTTTATTAGGTTATTTATTCTGCGGTTACCAGATTAGTTTTATTGTTAAATTTTTTTAATCGTTATTAATCTTACTGTTTTCCTTTATACCTAATGCACGATGTGGGGTCATACGGTAGGTCATAAGTAGGTACCTACATCAATAACGTAAAACGTAATAATTGAAGAATTTTTATTCAATGAATGGAGTAAATTTAAATTATTTCTACTAGAATCCTTAAAGCTTCTTGTACTCTGTTATGTTTGGAATGAACGTTGAAGCATACGAAATATATCAGTTCTTGACAGTTATGATACGTTTCACAAGAATAAAAAATGAGGTATTTTCCTAATTACATTTGCTAAAATAACATTACAAATGCTTCAATATAATGTGACGTCATTACACTGAATTCATACTCTTGTTGACAGTTTGTGATTATACCTACTTTATATTTGTACCGGAAATTACTGTAACTTGAAAATAAACTTTAACACTACAGACTTGTAATTTCAGTTTTTTTCTGTATTGCGTGTGTACTAAATACAAGCCTAAGTTTTAAGATGTGTTCCGGGTTTACTGACATTTGCATGTTTTGGGCATTAAAATTAAAACATTTACACAGCGCTGAAATAATGGTTTGAACACTGGGCGTGGTTAAATTCTAACAGAAATTTTAAATTATTTTTGCACTTCCGGGACTGCACTGGTTTGTTTAATCAATCTCCATAAAGACGGAAGTAACCCATTGGATTTTTAGGGAGTAAATGTAAATATTTAATCCCTAGGGATGGAATTTGAAAAAATTTACAAATTGGCACGTTACCAGATTGTTTTTTGTCATTTTATTTAGGAGCTAGGATGTATGGATAATTTTGTAGCTGTCTATTGTCACTTTGACAAGAACAAATTTGATTTGATTTAATATTCAAATAAATTATCTGAAAGTGCAAAAAACTAAGGTATGTATCTTTAATCCTTGGAGTGATCTTTATTTCCCTCGTTCGCTCCGCTCGCTCGTTAAATAAATTCACCCTCAGTGATTAAATGATGTACCTCAGTCAATGTACTATAATTAATCATTACTGAAAAGCATGAGGAGAAAAATATTTGTTATAAAAGTATAACAAATATTTTTCTCTTCATGCTTTACTTTACTGCTCAAAGGAGCAGTAATTTCTTCTAACGAAATAATCCTGAATATCAGTGGCGTAGCCACGGTGGGGGATATGGGGATATATCCCCCCCCCAAGGGTCAAAAACTGGAAAAAAATACCTTCAACCGGCTTCAACTGTGAAATCCAAAATCAGACAAAATTAGATGTCTTAGAATGTTTTAGGATAAAGCAACTTATATTATTTACTATTGCTTGTCGAAATCAAGATTTTTCAAATTTGACCTATCATTCCCTTTTAAAATATGAAAACCACATGGACCTGTACTTCTACAAAAATAAATACTGACATTTGTAGGTAGTATGTCATGTAGGGTTGCAGCTAAAGTATTGTGCCGCTAATTCCTATATACTTACAGTGTGGAAGAAAAGTATGGAATAAATTCATTATTTCTAAAACGATGATGTTTCATTAAATTTCCTCGGACACGTCGATTTTGTTTTTTAAAAAGACCCTTGTTCCTATACCTGCGCATTTCCGATGTTCATTTGTTTTCGCGTGATGACGTCATCGGATATTTATTTTAATGGAACCCCTATATTTTTTTAACGGATTCCTGTACAGCTCAACTTGCTGAATTCGAAAATGTACCACTTTAATACTTTATTTCTACACCTTCCCGAGAAAAAAAATAATAACCGATTCGTAGTAAGAATACAACTAATTAAATCAAGTTACCTAAGAAATTCTTTCCGGCAGTGAAACAAAATCTATTCAGAATCGACAAAAATATAGAGGTTCCATTATAAAAAATATCCGATGACGTCATCACGCGAAAACAAATGAACATCGGAAATGCGCAGGTATAGGAACAAGGGTCTTTTTAAAAAGCAAAATCGACGTGTCCGAGGAAATTTCATGAAACGTCATGGTTTTAAAAATAATGAATTTATTCCATACTTTTCTGCCACACTGTATATCCCCCCCCAAGGGTAAACTCTGGCTACGCCACTGCTGAATATAGCCGTTTTTAACATTAAATTTGGAACATAATTATTAATAATTGGCTGCTCTAGCGTAGCTATAATAAGAATTAATCTCTTCTTATTAGATTTATACTGCATTGGTCGTCATTTTAGTACTTATCTGTATTACTAGTTCTGAAAAGTAGTTGTAGGTAACTTTGTTCTCACTTAGATGATTCGATGTAAAGAGAGAGGTCTATTTTTATTGAGATGTTCATCGAATGAAAGGTCAGAGTTAACACTGTCGAATTTAGTTCCGCCTCTTGATTTTCAGAATTAAATTTTTAAAATATGTACGTCACCGTATCCATACAAAATACACAGACAGTATCATGTTACATGTCGCAATTAATAGCATTGTGAATTACAGTTGATCATTATTCTAAAAGCGACACCACATAAAACTAGTTTCTACCCAAAAAATGTTACGTCTGTCATTTATTAATTTTACAAAAAATGTCTGTTCTATTAACTTGAATGCAGCTTGAAATTCTATAATTGCCATTTATTTGATCAAGTTTTACCTTCTTTTTTATTTACTGCACAGTATATAGTTTATTTTATACATTTGATCAATAATTAAAACCGAAAAGATCAAGAAGATGAAACGAAAAAATCCTCTGATGCTCTCGACTATCATACAGGGTAGCGTGTATTAAGTGGTTGCTAATATGTACATCGCGCAAAATTAAAAATTAAAAACTTTTAATTTCTCATAATATTTTAATGTCCTACTAGTCTGTTATTGTAACATAAGCACTCTATTTTGAGATTTGTTATATGAGAAATAATTGCCTCAGGTCTATTATTTTTTTTTTTTTTTTAATAATTGACCGAGAGAGAGAGAATTTATGGGCGTTACTTGGCGTTACCATGGAAATACAGAATTATTCTAAAATATAAAGTAGTCTTGATTTAGTGTCAATACAAATTAAATGTCAAATTGACAAGCTTAAAAATAATAAAAATCGAATTAAATAACAGACTAGTAGGACATTAAACGTTGAAGGCACCACGGGTATTATAAGAATAATCACGCCCTCGGTCGACGTACAACCCTCGGGCTAAAGCCCTCGTGTTGTACACCATCGACCTCGGGTCGTTATTATTCTTATAATACCCTAGATACCTTAATAACTATAAAAACTCATCGTCAAAGACATTATAGTCTTATTAGAGTTCTTTGCTTGTTTTTCAACGTAGAATCGCGTAGGTATAGTAGGATATTGTGTATATTCGCATAGGTACCCTAAAAATTAATTTTCTTAAAAGATGATTTATAGATCCACCCTAAGAAGATTTTTTTATCGTAACAATGATACTTTGAAAACATTTATCTCCTATGGATTTATTATTAACTACTTTTTACCAAGATCATGGGTTTTAAAGATGCAGAAGGGCCTAGGAAGTAATCAAATTTTCAACATTTATGTAAAGTGATAGAAACATACAATTATTGATTATTATGTTGACAGTTATTAACATCTAGCTAGAAAAAATTGCTTAAGTCGGATTTACATGTCGTTTTGTTGTTGTAGCGGATTAACTTAATACTTTAATTGATTAAAACATGCACGTTAAATGACTGAATGACATAATTAGCCTTTATGGTCACGAAAACACAAATTATACTGTCAGCATGACTATCTTAAACACTACGGCCGTAGATCAAGCTTTCATCGCGTAAAAATCTCTGTAGTATATCAAAAAGGTTCCTTAGAATATAAACGTTTTAACCTTAGTTGTTTGCCGGAAGATGATCACATTTCTATTTTAATTCTTTGTTTTAATGTACCTACTACTTCTGTTCGTAGTGGTACCATGATTCGGACAAATAAAAACCAATGGTTCGGTGTAATGCCCTGAGTCATCAATACGCATTTAAATGAACTTTAAAATTGTTACACTTAAATAGTTGACGTAAACAAAATCTGTTGTTCTTAAATATGCAACAGGTTCCTATAATAGATAGACAGTTATAAGATTATCAGAAACAATTCTGGAAAAGAAGTTTCAAATAAAAATAAACTAAACTTAAGTAAAGCTTAATCTACAAGAACAAAATTAGTATCTTGCTCAATATAATTTTCAAAGTCAACCTGAAAAACAAGGAAAGTTTCACCATTAATCGTCTTCACTACCCTCTTTCGGATGCAGATCTCCTTGATATATTTCCGTATTTCCCGGTCTTCTACTTCTCCTAGACGATTTAGACTGCTCTTTTCAAATCATCCAATCACCTCATGGTAGGTCTAAAGTCCAAGGTACACATACTACAAAGTAGCTTCTTATGATCCAGTGGTATAAATCTTAGGAGAGGCGTCGGCGTCGTCGGCGGTGGCTAAATGTAGGGGTTTGAAACCCGGTCTGGTCCATGGTTGTTTATCTTTCTTCGACTGCGTTTTAGTTTGTATACTACTATACCTCAGTATTTTGTGTCCTATACTTCACTATTTAAGCGACTATTTCTAAATGAAATGGAGAAATGTGTAGTGTAGGTACATCCAATGTCCATCAGAAAATCTGAATCAATTCCATACACCTTGTGCAAAACAACATATTTTGCTGTGAACTTTAAAAATAGTTTCATATAATTTATACATACCTCACCTCATGAACTCCTACGAAATTTAAATTGTTTTAATTATTTTAACAAATTTAAACATAGATGTTTATAAAGTTGTCAGGTTAATTAATTTATAAGCGTAGTGAGGAATTTTGAAGAAGGCGTTGATTTCTGTTTTTTAAATTTTATTGGTCACAAAACATTATATGCAATCATATAAAAACTATATCAAAAAGTTTCATACAAGTTAGAAATAAATAACCGATGTCTCTAAACGCTAAACTCATGGGTATACCAGAGGAGAAATTCATTGGCCAGCTCTAATTACATCTGCGATTAATTTGAAATAGCCAAGAAGTTATAACAAAACCCTTGAGAATAATAAATCAGTAATACGTGTTGCAAAGCGATAATGATGTAGTGAATTTCTATTAATGGTCTGGATCAAGTATTGCGTAGGCAGAACACGACACGCTTATATTTACATAAGAAACCATTTATGTAGGAAGATAGTTCAACTACATTCATATTGTCTTAAGAAACTCCACCGTTACGTGTTACGTTAACAATTAAATCCCGGATTTATAATAATCTCACTGAATGACGACTTCCCATGACCCATGCTCATGCTGTCCTTAAAAGGCTTCATTACTAACCACCGCGCCGCCGTGATTATATTAAGCTTTATCCTCACTTCCTTATTGGCAGACAATTGATACCTGAATAATATTTCTACAATTATTTTTTTCATTTATGATGAATGGTCTCTACTCTAAATGAAATGGAATTTCTGTGTGTAGAGTTCCCGCTGGATGTGTAAAGCAGAGTGCAACCCACCCGGTTGTCATCCACACCCACGTTCCGGTGTTTTGTTTTCAATGCAGTCATGCAGTCTGCTGTTGCATTCATCGCTTCTTTTGTGATTGTTTCTGAAGGAATGTATTACTTGCTGTAACTGCCTATTAAGTGTGTGTAGTCTTGTTTGTTTATAATTGTATAGTCTCGCATAAGCTGGGATGTTTAAACTTGATTTTATATGCTTTACTTGGAAGCGTAGGATTTAATTTTCAAATTTAATAAGATATAATCTTTTATGACGTCAGGCATTTATTTATGCGTATATCATACAGTATTTAATTATAATCTTGATTATACGGCTTAAAAAAATTGTAGGAAGATGGCGGGCTATACAGGGTGTTAATACTAAGTCGTTACACCCGAAAATGGCAGTTAGAACTCATTAAAACAAACAACTTTTTTTAGTTCCAATTTTTGAATTGGGGCCTCTATTCGTAGTTATTGGATTTCTTTTGTTTTTTTAACAATCGTAATAACTCCTTCATTTCAAGGAATATTTCAAAAACGGAAGGTTTTCGAAATGAGCTTACGGTTCTCTACAACATTTGTATTTACAGTTATTTTATATTTTTTCAAATAACAAAATGGCGGCCGATCAAAAATTTCAAAACTCAATATTTTGATAACCACCCCATAGACTTTTGAAAATAATTTTTTTTCTAAATCGTCAAACTATCTATTACAACATTTGTCTAAAACATTTTCTTCTATCTACGCAAAAAATAGGTCTTTAATTAAATTACAGAAGAGCATGTGTAAAGTATCGACGAATTAAAAACCAAAAGCACGTTACGAAGTTCAGTATTTTGATAATTATTCATTTTAAAACGTATCTCGTTCAGTTTTGTGCACTTATCTAATTGTTCTTTTGTTTTATTTTTTAATGGCGAAAGCTACTTCGATCTAAATTGTTTTTAATTCGTCGATACTTTACACATGCTCTTCTGTAATTTAATTAAAGACCTCTTGTTTGCATAGATAGAAGAAAATGTTTTAGACAAATGTTGTAATAGATAGTTTGACGATTTAGAAAAAAAATTATTTAGAAAAATCTATGGGTTGGTTATCAAAATATTGAGTTTTGAAATTTTTGATCAGCCGCCATTTTGTTATTTGAAAAATATAAAATAACTGTAAATACAAATGTTGTAGCGAACCGTAAGCTCATTTTGAAAACCTTTCGTTTTTTGAAATATTCCCCGAAATGAAGGAGTTATTACGATTGTTAAAAAAACAAAAGAAATCCAATAACTACGAATAGAGGCCCCAATTCAAAAATTGGAACTAAAAAAAGTTGTTTGTTTTAATGAGTTCTAACTGCCATTTTCGGGTGTAACGACTTAGTATTAACACCCTGTATACTATACCACCTATAAAAAAAATTATTTGGTGAGTATGACTGAAAAAATTCGTTGCTGAATTTAGTATGGACTGAATTTATTATGGGAGTTAACTGCTTCTCTTTTGCGGAAAATTTGCTTTGAAGGGAAGAAGTCAGTATAGTTCTTAGTATACCTGGTCCAATCTGCAATAACACCCATGGTCGGATATATTTATTTATTAAAAAGACTTTTTTCACTCTAAATAAATATTGAAAATAAAAAAAGTTTTGTGTCCTCGTATAATTACTGCCTACCTACTAATGAAGTCCACACACTGATCATTTATTTCACGCATTATGGCCATAAGAGCCCATACATTTTTACACACCGGTAAAAATTGTTAATAGTCTTTATTATAATTTGAATTTTTTCATTTAAACCACAGATTTCCCGAAAGCCAGTTTTGTAGTTTGTATAAAATTATTAATTTTAATATTTCTTGACCTTCCAAAACCAGGATCATATTTTCTCTTTATACACGTATAGGAAATTTATTATACAGTTGATTTTTAGGCGCCTCTTAGATTTTTTATAATTCCTAAGAAAAATTCGTCATAAACGTGACTACCTTGAAATGTTTAAAATAAATCTTTTAGGTATAGTATCACTGTTTATATTTTTATTTGTTTAGTCCTTACCACCATGTAGGTATTGCCTTTCCTTCTTAATTGTATATGAGTAATGTTCATCAAAGATTCGTGTTTTGATATTCATTATTTTAAAAAAGCTCGTGGTCAAACCTTCGCCTTGAAGTCAACACGTTGTATAGAGACCTTGTCTTTCCAACACTGACCGACCACAAGTTTCCGATTATTGGCTATGAGTCAGTCGAATAATAAGACTTTATTAAATGATCACATCAACCAATCAAGCTGCTCATATTTTTAGGATTATTTACAGACTTTGGTTGCTCTAATCTAATGTGTCGTTATTTAAATTGTTATTAAAATGATATAGAAATTGGTAGCAGTAGGCACATCAAGTTAAATTGAAGATTTATTTATGTAGAAAAGTTACCTTCATTCTAGGCAATTTACAGTTCTGCCTTAAAATATCTTTCATATGTACTAACGAAAAAGTGAATTCCAGAATGCATGGCTAAGAAACGCAAATGAAGCATTGCAGAAAACAAAATGTAACAATATTATATCAAGAGTCACAAAAATATTGTTGTTGTTGTTTCGTGTTAAAACAGTAATAGAATGTTTGTTTCGATTCCAGAACACAAAGTCTTTGGACAAGTCTTTATGTAGGAAGTACCTACCTATCTTTGCATCAAATTAATTGTGATGCCATAAATTATTTCTAGGAGTTACAAGGGATTTTTATAAATACGTTGGAGTGGACTTCTTTAATCCAAAATATAAATTTCCACGTGTTCTTCTCACTAGTACATATAAAACAAAATATGATGCAATTCTGAAGGAATTTTGGCGCGAACAATAAAATAATGGCTTTGTTTCTAGTCACAATTTTATATTATTTACCCACGCGAAATTTCTATAGTTCTCGTACTACTGCTTGTTTACGTAGTATTACCCAATTTCAATTTACTCCATGTAGAAAAAGTGTAGGCCTAATAGATTCACTTCCTAACTAACTCTCATTACGTTAATTGAATTTTGTGTAATTAATAACCGATTGTTAAGTTAATGATTATTGTGTGTTTGATTATCTCCATCAAGGCACCAAAAAAGTAAGCTTGCGAAACTTGACACTGAAGATTAATAGTTTTTTTTGTTTTTCTAATTTTAAGTTGATGAATCACTTAACTTTGTCTAACGGAGGTTTTTGAAAACTATAGTAATTACCTACATATAAATGTAGGATGACAGTTTTTTTTTGTAATAATTAATTTTCTTGGCTATGGAAAGGTTACAAACGTGCACTGGCAGTAACACTGTTTGTATCCAATATTTTATTGTAGTAGTATAAAGTAGACATTTCAGGGATAAATTACCATAATCATATTATAATAAATATTGTTAATTACTGTGCAATTAAACTACCAATTAAATGATTGATAAAGGTACTAAAACATATTTGAAAAATACATAGTGTTTTAGGAGGAATCTGTTAAACTATAGTAGTACAAGTGCCTACTCCCCAATTAATTTTAACCACAAAGGTCCTTTCAGTATAGGATTTTATTAAAAGTTACAGAGTTGAAGGAGAAGATAAATACAAAATTTCACCGAACCTTTACATTTCAGCAATGACAGCAGTTGTTGAGTTAAAACATATCTCTATTGATAATAAATAATGTCGTTTAAGGTTTGATCTGAATAATGTGCAGATATTCATTTCGTTTCCTGCAGAGGAATTTCGTTTTCCACACATCAATCCATTTCCGAATCGACAAGTGGTTACCGCCACAAATAGGTGACCCCCAGAAATTGCAGATTTGAAAATAAAATCAGAAGTACGAGAACCTTTTCGCCAAATCCAAGTTTAATGCTCAGCTCAAAGAATAAATATATGCACTTCCTGTGGTTCGAAGTCCGCCTTAATAAGAAGCTTTTGTATGTCTTTATGTAGTCACACGTGTACATAACTAGTTCAGTATTATGTCTCGTATCAAAAGACTAAAACGAGAGAGAAATTTATAGGGTTTCAAATGAGAAAATTTCAGTTATTGAAAATAATGTAGGGTAATATTTCTGTTAGGTATCACAAGGGAAGCACATGCAGCATATTTACATCTTCAATCCATATTCACAAATTCTAAAGTTCTTAAAAAATCTGCAATTTGCAAAGCCAGAGTAACTTGGCTGATTCATTTCTTAAACTTAATCCTTGCATCTTGGAAATATCCTATAAAATCCTTAGGTAATTCCAGTTGGCAAGGTTCCCTCTACTATATCAAGTGCATACAAATGAAATCCCACCCCTAGTTATCATTACTAAAACCATTTGTATTAATACGAAACTGCAAAAATAAATCCTACTCATTGCTAATACATTTTTTTTAATCAAATAGCTTGTTCCATTTGTAATAACATAGAATTATGTAAATGATAGAGGTGTGTTTATATTTTCACGTCTTATGTGCACACAAAGAATCAACATTAACATTAAACTGCATGTAGAACTTTTATAAATAGGTACCTTATTTGAGTAGAAGAGAGGACGAATCAAGATGTATCTAAATTACGACTTACGTGCATTACTTTTTAACTAATTTAGTTTATTTTTGACTGAAGTTCAAAATATTGTTTGTATTGTTTAGACATTAGAGGTGCAACCAGTCTCATTAGATATGTAAATTGAAATACGACCTACGGGATTGCTTGTTTCCATTTTGTTTATTACTGACATTTCAATGCATTAGCATCCAATAATCATAACCTTCCTGGTTATTTATGCTTTAACACTAACCTATCAATTATTCACACCTAATTAAATCGAAATATAAGCGATCTGACTGTTTCATGAGATCTTCATTCTACTGGTAGTATATCATTATTACAAATTTCTTAGAAACATTGTAATAAATAATAATTGCATATCAAGCCGCATCAGGAAGAAACGTAAAGTATAAAAAATTAACGAAATATTATTAAACGGATCTAGGAAAATTCAACGCCAGCAATTCATTGGTAGCAATTCACCACCTAAACTAAACAATTCAACACCCCAGCGATTTATCGGCAGCAATTTACAGCTCCGTAAATTTCAGTAGGTACGTACTACACAGACTGCGGGCTGCGGCGACCAGCACCATTTTGTGCTACTTCTTATATTCATTAGCATTACCCCAGCTCTTCTGCTAACAACCCGTAACAACCTGAATTGCTGGCAATGAATTTTCCGGATAGGATAAACATCAACAAATACGCAAACACTAGAATAAGAAAAGTGGACGTGAGTAGGTTGGATTTTAGAAGAGAGGGAGTGAAAAATTTCCCACACGTACTTAGGCCACAATAGACGGGCCTACCTCCTATGGACTTTTCCATACTAAAAATTAAACATTTCTTTTTTGGTATTCAACAGTACATACTTCGCTAGGCAGTCCCTATCACATGAATGCGGCTGCAGCGTAGATATCTTATTATACAGTGAAGTCCATTTATTATGCAATATAGGCATGTTGCAAGTTAATTGGTGCGGCCACAATAGCATTGAAATATAGGCAACCCATTATACACCGCTATGCACTCTTGCCCCTGCCTACTGATGAATTTAAATTTTCAATTGTCAGGAATGTTTTATTTTGAGGTTAAACTCAGTTTAACTTTCATGTGTTGCTGATTTCGGTTAGATCATAGATGGTTAGATTAAAAAAAAACTAGCTAACTGTATAATGGGTTGCCTATATTTCAATGATATTGTACCCGCACCAATTAACTTGCAACATGCCTATATTGCATAATAAATGGACTTCACTGTATTGTCTTATACCTTATCGACGCCCCAGCTAAGAGGGTTCAAAATTAACAAAACGCAGCTGAACTTCGCGAAATTCTCATCAACCGTACATTTTAGCTACATGACTAACCTTATACTGTGTGATAGACAATTAAATTTTGCATTCAATTATATAATAATATACAGGATGTTTTATTTAAAATAACAATGTTGCTTATTGTACTGTGAAAAGCAAACATCCTGTATATGTGATATATATTTAGGAGAATGCAGAGCTATATACTGAACAACTTTTATATTTAAACTTCTTTCATATTTTGACTAATAAGGGAGCTATAGAAGCATTCATTTGCAGTTTTCAAAACTCAGAGATGGTGGTCCCACAGTGAAATTCTAGAATTCATAAAAAAATGTGTATCTAATACTAAGCTGCATAAGTATAGAAAATTTAAACAAAATCGTGTGGCCAGTTTGTTTGTAATAATTTTTCAAAACTGTCCAAGACGGTTTTTGGTATTTCTAATTTTTTTTTCATCGCCAAGGGGCTTTCAAACAAGTTGTTGCTGAACCTGATCAGATAACTGATTTTTGAGTTGTGGGGCATTAAAGATAAAATTTTGAAAAATTAATAGCGGCCGCCATTTTGAAGTTAGAGAGTCCGGTAATAAACTGTGTACCTTGAATTTTGATTTTCTCTCATATTCGCTAGATACTCAGATTTGCAAAATTCTGCTGCCAAAATAAGACGTTTAACTACCGCTTCCGGTTTGTTTTGAAAATCTTATTTTGTCGATGATTTTTCGACATACTCCTTCATTTCAAATTTCAGGAAAATCAGTTCACTATAGTTTCAGCGTAGCACCTAGCACCGTTTCATTCACACACCCACCCACCCATCTGACCCATCCACCCGCACACACACACTCAACCACCCACCCACCTACACATACACCCACCCACACACCCACAGCAGATATTTTTCTAAACCATTTTTTGAGTTCCACACGGTAAACGTATTTCCGCGAAAATCTCAATTTCGAAAGTTTTCCCGACATCAATATTTCCCATATGTTATACCAATGGTGTGTGGTATGGGAAAGCAAAAACTATAATAGAGACTAGACTTAAGGCGAGTAACAATAATGTAGAAACCTTGACAGACATTTTAGAAAATTCATACGAATAATATCAACAGAAATCATGAAAATGAGCTTGTCCAGCAGAAGATTTGATCGTACCTTTTAGTTTCGTGAATTCGCTTATTTTATTACCTTGCCATCATTTTCATACTATCCTTCAACATGTATTTCCTTACACGATGCATATTATACAAGGATAGTATATACCCACCCATATGCACCCATTACGTATCATTCCTTACTACTACTACTACTACTATAGTACTATATTTACCAGTTATTTTCCATTTCTATTATTTTATTCTTGTTTTTCTAAATAAATTATATTAATATACATTTATATATCTCTCTACCAAATGTAACACAGTTTCTACCCAAATTATAATTCGTTGTACGTTTTATTTTGCGTAGTATTTCTCGTATGATTTAAATTCAAAAACAACAATAGCTACGACACAAGAACTAAATATTAATCATATAAGTATAAAATCCCTGACATTCAACTTACAGTCGTAGCCTCGGGTAATACCGCATGCAGACAATTTATAAAACGTTTACCTTTTGTTGCCTTTGGAGAATCACGACGTACAGTTCATACTTCCGCGAATTTTCAACGATTTGTCAGATCATAATGTTTTCTTAAATTTACTTGAAAGTATTCAGTGTTAGATATAATTACACATTCGCAATAATTTTATTGGTTTCACCTTCAAAACTACATATAATTTAGTATAGCGCATACCAAGTATGGCAAAAGAAGGTGAATAAGTTAATCCAGTGCATTCTCAATGTCGGTGATCGAGCTCGGTGTCCTAAAGGACTACAGAAATATTATGCGTAGTTCGCAATTAAATGCGTCGTCGTCTTTATACATAGTAGAATTAAATTGTCTGCTTAATCTACATCTGTCCATAATTAAGTGATACAGATTGTCGCCGTTTGCTGTTTCTTAGTGAAACGTTATTAAATACTTAAATGTAAATTTTTCTAGATTAGCAGCGTTATATGGAAGATATGAAGATGGACCAAATGTAACTTGACAAGGCTATTGTATTGTTATTAATAGTTTTTGAATGTCAATGAAATCACAGCAACAAAAGATGGTATTTCTTATAGGCAAGGTTTGATTACTACTTTTAAAATATTATATTGAAAGAATTAAAACAAAGGTCAGTTTTTTGTAAGTACATGCTAAAATTAGATGTTCTTTCCCTTATAAGGAGACAACAGAATTTGTCTTGGTTGTTGTAGAAAATTAACAAGAGTAGCTGCAGCAAGAAAGCTTAGTTTTATTTACGCATCATAACGTTATATATTATAGGTCTAAGAAAAATAAAATTACAGTTTGCATCTAGGCTGTGTAAAATAATCTGGATTCTCGATTAGGGCAAGGTGTGTCAAAAAGTCACTCACACTTTCACCACAATTGCTGTTCCCCTGTTCCACCTGTTCCAAGGTAATTTCCCATACGTTTCTACTAATAAATTTAATTTTTTATATGACAAGTTTTGGCAATAAAAATGGTATTTGTTTGAAATTACACTACTATACTTTTACACTACCATTGACAATAGAGTCTCATTATTCTTAATTATAATATATTTTCCATTCATAAATTTATTTGCGAATATCGTATTTAATTTTTGAAATGATTATTGTTTTTGTCTGTTTCATTTGTCTACTTTAAAAATACCCATAGGACTTAGGTACCCTAAAAGAGAGTTAAAGGCAACAAAATGTTTGGCACTAGATCGCAATAAATTTTTCACACGACATGAAAAGGCATTGTACCTTTCTTTACACCACATTTTTTGAAATAGTATCTTGTACACATTTAATATATTATGTACCTCATTTAAATGACCCATTATTTATAAATAAAAGTTACGTAATAAAAAATTATAAAGTAAGGGAATAATTTTAAAACGCAATAAATATTTCCACAAGCTTACGGATTTACTACGTAGGAAACGGTTTTTTCCATTAATATTTTTTCTTTAAGATATACTAACAATTATGTTGAAAACCTTAAAGCTTTAAAAATAACGATATCATCACTGACTAATGCTTGTTGTGTTAACACAATGTATACTGCAGAAAGTTCTAAATTAATATGATATAAATTTATCTTTATTTTGAAAAACTGAAAAACTGAAAAACTTTTTCAGCAATGAGCAAAGTACCGTCAAAGTTTATTAAAATGTACTGTAGTGAGTATACAAACTTAACTTTTAAACTAAGCCTGTGCTTTTGTTTCTTTGGATATACGACCATGTAGACTAGAATACAACCAAGGATTTGAAATAATAAAAAAGCTCAGTGAACTAAATTCAGCAACCTTGACTTCATTGGTGAACTGAAAGTTCCAAACAAAAACTTGGCATAGCGTCGCGAAATATGTGAAAGTGTGAAAAGGATATGCAAACTCCTCTGCGTTTGGTCATTGATAAATATAGATGCAAGATATAATTCTCTGATCTGATGGCTTATAACACCTAAACGTTACGTAATTATCAATTACCAATTCTTGTCCCATTATTATTATCATCAAAACTGTATTTGGTAACAGTCTGTAATTTATTTTATTAATTATCTCATTTCGACTGTAATTTAAAAACGCATTACCTTTAAAGGTGACGGTGTCAATATAATTTACAAATCTACTGATGACATTTCAAAAAATAATAAATACATTGACCTAACTATAATTTTTGATATGAAATTGAAAGAAGCATTACTTTCACAAATAACTCTTGAATGCTTTACTTTGAACAGTACCCGCATTTTTTTCTAATTATTTCCCATATTACCTGAATCATACAATCATACAAACAATTACTGTTAGTCATATGAGATATATTAGCAAACGCATCATTGAAAAAATAAAATGGAAAAATTAAGTCCGGGAAAATATGCAAAATTTACAGAAAATGTTTCTGGAGCCTTCTAACGATTACAAGAAATTGAAGCAATTTGAGCACTCATCATGCAATAAACGATGTTTAACGTCATGTGTTGCCAATTATTTTATTCATTTCTGTTGTTACATTAAGCATTTGCAATATTACAATAAAGACAAATTATACTATTAATGTTTTCTCACGATAATAGCTGCACTAAACATGCCTTCATGAATCACATTAATAAGTATTACATGAAATTTATGACTTGTACGTGTTAAGAATTCACATTTAATAGCAAATTACAAGTTCATTTGTTATACAATTAACAGTTATTCGCATACCAGCATTGTTATTAAGTTTTGCATAAATGCGTAGGTACTGCGTAGTTTTAATATCAAATCTGCTGTGAAATACCATATTTTTTAAAAACGCCATTGGTTTTATCCTAGTTTAACATAAATCGACCAACCAACTGTTTTAAAATTTGCCTTTGCCCTTATCGTTATAATCGGTTATCATAATAAAATAGTCCCTCCATAACAATCATTTAGAAATTTTTCAGAACGATAATTGTAATTGAAACCAAGATAAATCGAATACTCTATCATAATAATAAATAATAAGCACAAGGTACTTGTATACGGTTGCACTACCTATGAAAATAGACTATTCTCTGTTTTGTCTTCAACTAAAATTGAAGGACCATACTATACCATAGAAAAAATTCGATGTCTACACGTCAAAGTTTTTCAGGATATCTATCGTTAATTAAAGATTACAAGTTTTGTATTATACTTTTGTATTGACGTTATGGATAATATTTTTAAATTGTCTTAATTTCTTTTTACTTTCCCATAACAGCCACTGGTATATGGGAAGTATTGATATCATGAAAATTTTCGAAATTGAGATTTTCGCGGAAATACGTCTTTTTAGACCCCCAGGAACCCAAAAAAGTGGTTTAGAAAAAATGTCTGTCTTTGGATGGGCGAGTGTATACGTGTATGTATGTAACTCAACTCAACTCAACTCAAAAACCAGTTAGGTTCAGCAACAACCTGTTTGAAAGCCCTTTGGGTGTACTGTTATAGGCACCATGGAGTAAATAAATTTAGAAAATCCAAAAACGGTCGCAACGGTGCGCGGCGCTCTTAATCAATATCAGATTGATTGGTAATCTCTTCAAGAGCTATTGCTTGCCCTGGTGCAGCTGTTTTCAGTTTGTTGCCTCCCGAACATTTTTTTCGCTGTCTTTAATTGTATCCGGTACCTTCTTTCAAGTATTCTATAAAACTGGTGTCTATACTGCTACAACTGCAACATCTCTTTGTTTTGATGGATTTCTACGTAAAGACCCCGCTTGTCAAAGTAGCCCCGTTTTACGGTACGTATCGAACCCGTATAGTCTCGTTTTTCTCTCTACGCATTCAAGTGATTTCTAGCGCTGCCGTTGAATATCAAAAAAGAAACGTTTATACTTTTAGTATTGGAAAGTCTAGGTAGGTCAGGTAGGTGTTAACGTCCACTTTTTAATAATAATTAATCTGTACTACTCGTATAGGGTAACATTTTGTTATTCTATCACATACACCTTTTTCTGTGCTTTACCCTCGGCGGATGATGATGCTCATATTGACTCTTACAATTATTCTTATTTTAATGGTGTTATTATTTCCTACTCTTTACTCATTCACAGGGGGGCAGATTTACATAGACCGTAATGAAGCTGAAGTTTGGGGCTCCTATTTTTTAGTCTCAATTATTTATTATTATTGAGAGGTGAGGCCCCTGCGAAATAATAATAATTTATGAATTTCTAGATTTAAACGCATATGGCATAAAACTCACATGAGTTTTAAAAATACATGTAGGTATTGCATTTTCAGTAGAGATTTTTATTTGATCCCAGTTTTCATTTTGTATTTACTTTAGTATTGCACTTGCACTCGTGTGTTTATAATACGTTTTCTTGTTGATTATTGGTCCGTCTTTTTCACTGAAAGAACCCTGAATAATCTCTAAAATATCGAAATGTAATTCTTCAACTATACCTACACTGAACGGATTGCGAATTAAAATTCAAGAATTTTTGGCAACTACTTACTACATTACAAATTGGGAACCGGATTTTACATTCATTTGGATTACTATTTGGTGAGGGAATAGTAAATTATTCGAATTTGGTTAAATTATAAAAAATTAATTTGAATGTTTATATTATTTCTTTCCGTCTTTACCCTGTATTATTCACAGTAGTAGTTTGTGGTCAGTAATGTATATTTTCATTAAATTATGTTCGTTGTTGTGTATTTATTACTTTACTATGAAATTATGTATTCGGTTTTTGTAAGCATGGGTCAAGGGTTTGTGGTTCACACAAATGCATTTCTCAAATTCGGTATCTCGTAATTTTTCACATATTGTAGGTACTTATTATTATTTAATTGTCTTGCTTGCTTTATTTTCCTAATTATTAATTGCATACCTTTTGTTTGGAGGTATCAACATAATTACCTACACAATATCTTGAGGTTCAACTACTTTTGGGGAAAGGATTGAGCATAAAGTTAGTAGTGGGAATGTTGTCGAATAATTTTTTAATACTAAATTGTTAATTAGTGCAGGTCAGGAAATGGTGTTTGTTTCATTATTCATCAAGGTACTAACCTAGTTGAAACATTTCTATTAGTATAGGTACTAAGTACTTTAATAAATAAAAATTAGTTCCACACTAGTATACTTTATTAACTTAAATAAGATGCTAAGATTGTAATAGACATTTCTATTGGCTGTTGCAATTCCATTATTGTGCCTAGGTGTAATATAATAATTTCTTACAGTCCTGACAATAGCACTATTATTAAAGTTGTTCCAATTTCCAAACGTATAGTAGCGATAGTTATTGACTGAAGGATAAGCCGTAGGTGTTAACTGTCGTTACTGGTAGGTGATTATATACGTACTATTCTGGAAAATTTGTGAAAGCAGAAATACTCTTGTGATAAAATAATAATTTTACAATTAGGGTTAGTTAAGTGCAGCCCTGACCAGACCACAGAGCAACAAGCACCAACCTCTATTTAATTGTTGATAGATTACACACTACTTGCTGACTGGTAATAGGATTTGAGAAGGGATTTAAATATTCGCTACTATAAGTTTGGAACAATCTACACCTTTTGAAATAGTTTATGGCGTACCTAGTATAAAACTTAAAAGATAATTCGCAACCAAATTCCAAAACGTAAGAAATACTTCGATTTGATTTTAAATATGGGCAGATCGGCAGATGTTACAGTCTGACAATTTTCTTTTTACGTCCTACCTCAAACCGAAGCAAAACATTCAAAAATAAAATGTGCGTAAATATAATACAAGACAACATCCTATCGCCTATCGTCGTGTGTGACATTACAAGCATTGTACAGAGTTTACAAATGACGTAATATTCAGAAATGTGGTCGGCCGATGGATTAGCTACACCGTAGATACGGAGGGGCTCCGCTCATTTTCGTTGAGTTTCGGTTCGGATTAGTAGAACTATCTTGCCGTGGTGTAGAAGCAAACCTAAACAGTGCAATAAACAGTTTCTTACACGCGAGTGTTGGGCCTATCAGTCTCATTTCTCGCTCGTGTTTCGGGTAGTCTTGGCTGGTGGGATAACAGTGTAAATATTTAAAAAATGGCTCGTGCAAAATTGTCAAGTATAAACAAAACTTTGTCCAGTCATAAATGTTTAAAATTTTTAATAAAATATTTATAATCTAAATAATGCTGGCTATCGCAGTTGGCTTGAAAACATCCAAGAAAATTATTTTTAACTTACGTTGGTGTTGAAATAATTTGTTTTTGCCTGTCTTTTCATTTAAGATAGGTACTAATAATAAAAATTTAATCACTCTTAAAAGTATCGAAAAAACATGTTACTAGTTTTTATCTTATTTTCATTTTGATAATGCAGTGACGAATAAGTGATAACATTGTTTTATATCTATATTGATTTTTTTGTTTATTGTATATCTTATTTGCCCTTTTTGCCGTAATATATTTAAAAAATTCTGTTTTGGAAATATCCCAGCTATTTTTCTATTTTTTGTATCATTGTTTGTAAACCATACGTAAATATTAGTAAAACCATTTAAATATCAACAATGGATAGTGTTATTATGACATCACCTGGTAATAGTACCCGTTTAAAATCTCGTTTGCGTAACGCAGCCACTACGTTTCTGACGCGAAGTTCAAAAAATCGGCAAACTAATAAAAATCACGCTATAAACCATAAAAACAACCGCAACGCAACCTCAAGAAGCAATTCTTTAAGAAACAATGCTAACCTCAGACAGGTTAACAATAACAATCGTAATATCAACGGAAACCACGACAGTAGTACTTGCGTGAACAACAATGGAAACGGTACTTCTTCTGCCAAAAATAATACGTTTTATCGTGGAGCATTTGCAAGGTATGATCTCATAATCATTATATAATTTAAGATATATGTAAAATCCTTTTATTTTAACATCAATTTCTATATCGGACCTAGTTATTTTGGGAAAACAGCCAAGAACAATAATAATTATCTACCCAACAAGATTTTTTAGGGAGAGTCCAATGGAAGGGCATGGTACAAACTTTTGATACTACTCGCGTAGACATAACATTTTGCATAATCCCCCTTTGGGAAGAATAGCCTGCAGAAAACTGCATTTTGTTTTTTGTTCTGTTTTGCTCGTTTTTACAAATTTATAGGCAAACCTTTCATGTAGAAGTAACCCTGCAGTTGTAGGCATTTACTAAATACAATGCTAACGAATTTTCGGTGGGAGTTTGAACTACAGTTTGATCTTCCATTGATTGTGATTTATGGTGTTCGTTTATCGGTACTACTACATTACGTTTCTAATTCTGATTCGATAACACCAGGAGTTAAGCACCGTTAGCTTTGGTAGAATATATGTAAGGAAAGGGGCATTAGATGTTTCTTCCACATACTTCGATCAAATAACATGTTTGTTAGTTTGTTAGTATTTGCTCTTAATTATGTTATATGCTTGTTTGCATGCTCCTCAGTAATAAAAGCAAACATATAATGTGGACGAAAGAAGTGAATATGATGTGTGTGATAAGAAGATGATGCTTAGCGCATGGTACTACGAATCCCTTCTCAGTTCAGTTACCCCACTCGATTTTTTCAGAAATTTGTCTTTAGGGAATATGAATACAAGTACCACATGAACTTCAAATTGTTTTATTCATTTAACAACATTTTTAGCATCTTTTAACCGCAAGAAATACATAGGTACCTATTAAGCGACTAAAATCGATCACTAACACAGTGAGAACAAATAGAAAAAAATTTGAACAAATATGGAAAACTAACAAAAAAGAAACGAAGAAATTAACGAAGCCTTAATAAAATTCCGGTGTAAACGAATTCAATATTTCCTAAAGCCTTTTGCTTCAGGTTGGGGATTCTTCCAGCATGAACATTTTCGTACCATCGCTTTTATGTCGTGCCACAGAGTCTCAATTGGAGACAAATCACAGGACTAGGTAGTACCATAGCCTATGGTAGTACTACTAGAAACCGACTCCAAATTTGACCCCTAAAAAACGCTTTCGTAATAGCTCGCTTTATTTAACAGTTTTAAAAGAATTTAGCCCATTGGGATTAGAAGTTTGTGTAGTGAATGTGCGAATATAGTCTTTCGATGAAACTATTGCCTTTACGAGTAGGTACTACTAGTCGTAGTTATTTAGCCCACGCCTCCCCCGTTTCAATTAAAGGTACCAGTATGAATTGTTGTAATTGTCTAAATTATGGAGCAAATTAATTGTATTCAGGAATGACTTTAGGTTAATGTTGTAATAAAATAAGTGATTAGTCATAGGAAAGCCTTCTCAAGGCCGCGAACTAGGAAATTTATAAACATCACGAACGCCTGAGGCGACAATTGGTCTGAACGAACGCGAAGAATGTCGGACAATAATGTTATATAGTGCACTTGTCATATGGTACACTGCTAGCTGTTCCGTTGGATATGGTTTGTTGCAATTTGCAACAAATAAATTTTCTTCATCGTAAACGTATCTTTTTATGGGTTCCACGTGTAGATGAGTGATGATAATGATAGTGACGAAAAGATGCTAAAAATACAAAAGATTCGTGATTCCTAAAAGTTCCTTATTTCATAATAAAAATTGTTGGTCATATCCACAGCAATTTATACAGGGTGGATGACAAAATCCGCCCCGAGCTAAGAACGTTTAATTGAGATCACAGTAGTATGCCCTCATGTATTGTAGGACACTACAATTTTTTGTCCACAATTATGAAATTTTTAAAGAATATTTATGGCCATAGCGGTACGTCTCGTATAAATGTTAAAAGTCCTGCCTTATGCAATAACGTTTTACTCGAGATGCTTCTGCTACGTGACACTTTTGTTATACCTACACATTACATTACGTATATGCTTTTAAGTAAATATTTGTAGGTAATAACCAACGAAAACAAGCTCGGCTTCTACACTATCTTCAGTGTAACCACAGTACACACGTATTCCAAAATATCAAACAAAGCATACATCTATCTACGTGGTGCAACTATCTAATATTTCATATGAATTAATTTTTATATAAATGTATAATTGAACTGCATAGGTATGCCTTATGTAATATTTCCCCTTTGCCACAGCCCCATTGCAGGATTTTCGTTATATTCTTAGAAAGTCGGTCCATGATGCTTCAACTTATTACAAGAAAACTACAAAGTAATTTACCAATTATCTACTTAATTATAAATTGTTGATTAGTCAGCCAAATTGTTTCATATTTTTCTAAAATACGGAATTTCTTAGAAAATTCTAGTTATTGGTAATTACCAAGAAATTTCTGTCGGTCATGTTACTATTGTGCCGAAAGGTGTAATACTTAGAAAGTATTATAATCTTCATTATTATTGACGTGTGACAAATGAAACACCACTGTATGCAGAATTTCACCCTGAATCCAAATATGTAAAAATATACAGGGTATTCCATTAATTAAAAATAAAAAAAGTTGAACAGTTGATAGATATTTACAAAAGGGTGATGTCAAAAGATAGCTTTTCCCTTCCCATTTAAAATTATATACTCTAGTTTGTGGGGTTTAAAATTTAAAATAAGGAAATTATGGCTTCAGGTGTTTTTTAGGTAAAAGCTATGTATTAATGGTGTTGAGTATCGAAAAGGTTTAAATTTGAAGAATAAAAGTGGCAGGTGCACATTAAAATTCATCAAACGACGAGCCATTGAATAGCACAGTTTCCTGTAAATTCTATATTACACAACCGCAAATTGGCAGTCGATTGTCTGGTAGAATTGTAATTGCACGAATACGGGTGCTTGTTATTATAATCATACAAAAAAACAGAATATAAATCTACTTACTTTCAACAAAATTTCAATTGAATGTGTTACATATACGAGTAATGGTCTAAATTTGAATGGGACAGGAATTTTCTGTTATTTAAAGTTTGTCATAATTCATTAATCATTAGTTTGTCTAGTTATTTATCAATTACATGTGTGGGATGTTTAAACAAAATTTTCGTGTGTGTTTAGAATTAATCACGCTGAACGATGTCGTCCACTTATTAAAATTTCGTATGTCAAGTTATATGAACTTGAGCTCGTTTTCTTTGCCAGGCATTCTTTATGTTGCATGCCGCTGAGGTTAAAACCTAATTTCATTTCACAAATGCACCATAGGACTAAAGTTATTTATAAAACACTAAAGAAATATTTATTTTGCATTAACTATTTCTAGTCCAGTGTTCGTAGTACAAAAATGATTGATGGAAAATAGCTGTGCGGTGGGTAATTTGTTGAGCATGAGATCATAGCTATCCAGGAAAAAGTCATCACGTGAGCCAATAAATAATTGCCATTTACTTTTTTTTAGGTAGGTTCTACTTGATATTTAATTTTATAGATAATTTGGAATATTAAAGAGAACAATAGAATAAAAGGCTTAAGCCACACCCAACTCTTTTTATACAGTTTTTTTTAATATTATTGAGTAGAAGCGTAGAAGTGAATATATCTTTATCATTCATTCACATAAAATCACGGAGGTTTTGTGATGTAAATACCTTATCAATATGTAGTGTAGTGATAATACTAAACCGTTTTATGGACTTTCTTGACGGCAGTTAATGTTTAAATTTGGTCATGACATCATTGCTTGCTCAAGTTGAGTACTGCATATCGATTACTATACAGGTTATTTGAACAAACTACGACTTTGCATTTATTATGTTTGCTTATAGGTAACCGGTGAAATTGTGAAACAGAATTTTAAGTTTACATGTTTTCACTTTCATATAAAAGAGGAGGCGTAGGTATCTACAAAGCATTCATATTGCAGTATATTGGAATATCAGAAAATTTACAAATAATAGATAAGTTGTAACGGTTGTACGGTTATTTAGATTCCTTCAAAATTCTTGCAATACTTTAGCATTTTTTATAAGATTATAGTAAAATCTCCTCTAGTATTACCTTACAATCATTCACATATTTCGGAAAAACAAATCTTTTTTTCACACCGTTAGTTAGGGCAAGTAGTAGTGTCTGTGGGCGATTTAAAAAGAAACATAGGAAGAGGTATGCAACTATAACAGACAAAACAAAAAACAATAAAAGTTAAACAAATCCTTGAGTTTAAACCGTATTTTTATTTCTATTCCTTTAACAAGTAGAAAAGTCCTTGTCCTTAACGTAGTAAGGTTATTGGCTTTAAAATGGGATATCTTCACCATTTATGGACGTTCCTAAGGCTAAACAAAGATTACCTTGATGTTAATTTACCATTTTACCGTAACAAGCTGTCGTTTGTCAAATAAAAATAAAATAACGGTACATTGAATACGATTAAATTGATATGTAATCGGACAAGGAAAGACTATAGTTAGTTGGTGACTTCCTATAATTGTATGTACTTCGCTAATTATTAAACTAAGAAGGTTTCGGGGCATAAAAATGTTTTTCATAATACTATGTCTTTAGTTTAGATGTGAGAGTATTTTTTTAACAATGTCTTTCTTTTCAGGTAAGCCAACTTCATTTGGTAGTTTAGTGCAGTATTAGAAGGCTGCTCTCCTTTTATCTGTTCTATTTTGTACAATTAATTAAATTTAGACTGTTATGGTGCATTCAGTACGCTTTCTTGCGATGAAAAAGGCTGAATCCACCATTATTGGTACATGGATTTAAAGATTTTGTAATCAGTGTAAGATTTACAATTAAATAAGAAAAATTTTACAATATAGAACTGTAATATCTAGCAGGATTTATTTGTGGTAAGCAATTATTGTTATACAATTTGATAGATAATTTTAAAATGTGGGGGAACAATTTGTTGTATAGTCGAACACTACTCGCTTGCACTCTTTTAGGTGGACAATTAATCCATTAATTTCTAAAAACTGTGTGAACGCCTTAGGTTTAAAATTATTTTTATTTCCATTCGGCGATTCGCTTAAACAACTTTTTACAAATTTTTATGGTAATTCGAGTAGATACAACAAATATTCTTATACAAGCTTTATAGCTTTATAAAGCACAATTTATTTTTGGGTTTGAATCTTTTATAACTAGAAATTAACTGGACCGTAGAATATTTGATTCATAATTGAAAATTTTAATTAAGACGAGATACAACTCATTTGATAAAATATTTGATGAAAAGTTTAGCCAGATCATGGGAGTTCTCTGTAACAAAATAATTATTTACAAACCAAATGCCGGAAGACGAATTTCCTGCATGAGCGTGTTTTGAAGTATGAGCGAGCTTGCGAGCGAATTCTTCATTGCGCGAATGCACGGATGACGCTTTCTCGCATAAGGTTTGTAGAACATTTTTTGTAACGAACAAAAATACTATTGACAATTTCTCGGAATGTCCAAACAACAATAATTTCTGAATTGATAAAGTTCCCATTTTTCGAAGATTTCCTGTAAAGTCTAACAAAACAGTCTCCCAGGGACTTTTAATTTTCCATTCCAAGAGGCTCTGTCCCCAGCTTCCGAGGCGCAGATATAGTTTAAAGACTAGTTAACAATACGACTTAATTTGGACACGATAATCTGATAATTATGTGACAATGACTACTACACACTGACGCGACGCGTCGATTCAGTGTCCCTTGTATGCTGAAATTTAGAGCCGTCTGACACGAGAATAATATTCCAGTACTGGAATATATTCCAGATTTAGTATTTAGATTGGTATGAAAGGGACTGAATCAAAGCGTCGGTGTGTAGTCATTGCCACATAATTATCAGATTATCGTGTCCAAATTAAGTCCCAAATATCGTTCTGTACTGAAATTAGTCTCGTGTCAGACGGCTCTTTGCATGTCCTCTCTTTCAATTTACAGAATCTTCGAGAATAGCTGCAAATTTCATAAGTGGTCACTTAGGCATCAGGTTGCATCATTTTTTGTTAAAACGGGGGTGCAATAATTCATTAATAACCGTTGAAGGTTTCAAATCGAGTTGAATTAAAAAAAAGTTGGTCATATATATAGTGAAATATGATTCAGTCATGGTCTGTAAGAGTTGTTATGATATTACAGTTAGGTACATAATATTGTAATGTTAATGTAGAACCTTACTTATATAAGGTATAAGGCAGTAGGTACTGTAACTATTACTTACTATAAGTACAGCAACAAGCAACATCCTCGCTCTTGCTTGCAATAATTGCCTACTGTGTTTATACGTGGCAATTTAATAGTACCCAGTCGCCTACATACACAAAGGTTCTTTATTTGTTGACAAATCTAATATGCATGTGCGATAAAACCTGTTTTCCTACTGTTTAAACAAAATAATAGGAACTACTTTGTTTGCCAAGCTAGTAAATCTACAAGTTTTTTTTCTTACTATCTTAAACAAGAAGAATAATTTCATGTAAATTTCCTAATATCGATTTTATGGTTGTTTCTTTAACGCCAATATAATCCGGAATCCCCATTAAAATCATAATTTGTTAATTAGATAATAAAAAGTAAGAATTATAGCATGTCATAATTATCGTCCATTGTTATAAATATCAGGAAACGTGGCTATAAAACCAATCACGTCAAGTTAGTGGATTATTAGCAGTTTTATTTTAGATTTTGTAATGAGGAATGTTAATTAAAATGATTTTATCGACACCTAATTTTTACAGTTTCTTTTGAAAAAAAGTTGTAAATGTCTTATTCCGTTCGTTTATTTTATAATTTTAGTGTAAAGGTTCTTGCCGGAATTCGGAACTTTCTATTAACCTTCTAATTCTTACGGCATCACTATAAATATCTATAGATAGGAAGAACGTCCAGGATTTTATAGGTTTCCAAGTGAAAGATGATATCACCTCTTTTACGAATGAGAGAAAATTTAGGGAAATTGTTTGGAGAATTAGCTTTTGGGAATTTATGAGTCGTTTAACTTTATAATGAAAAATATTCAAATAAAGAAGTTAGTATTAGGTACCAACCCTGCACATTTGTTAGTTTAAAAATTCATGAAAATTATTGGTAAAGACAAGAAAGTTGTATATAAAATACGAACAACGAACAACATCTGTTGATGATATGATAATCTTAGCATCAATTGTATAAATAATCAGGATCTATTAAATCACCATAATCCAACGGAAACTGTGTGTTAATTTCCATGACGAAATATAAAATGCTTAAAATCTAATTTATTACCACCTTCCATTTTCAAGTCTCCTTGATCCATATACAACATTTTTAACTTACTTCTTCATTCTTTTGTTTTTATTGGACAAGGTTCTTGTACGAGTTTTTTTTAGGAAAACAAGATTATCATCCAAAATTATCTTGTACGATGGAACATGTTATGTAGTTTCTATTTTATATTAAGGTATTCAGTGGCAGGTGTTTTCCACATTTATTTAATTGTGACAAGATGTTAAACAGATTTTTTGAAGCGCCAAAGCGGAACAAATTCGCGAACTTAAGATTATAATGGGCCACGAATGAAAGTTTTACATTTATTATTAGTTTAGGTTTTTAAAAATGTGTCAGACGAAAGACAAACACATGCATGCCGGAAAGTCCTAAATTTGTTTTAATTTTAGGGTAACGTTATCATTTCCTAGCGATTATATTTAGGATTTTTTTTATAATAGTACTTCGTTACTCCATGAAGCTTAACAATCCGTTAAGCGTCGTTTCCCCCTGTTGGTTTTGAAACTGCAATTATTATTGCTTTATTCACCCTTCTCTAGCTACAAGTGGGGCCGGTAAAATACTTCCATTTCCTCCTCCGTTAACACTATCGCAAATATTGGTTCACTTCGCTTTTACCAGTATTCGTGCCGATTGCTGCACGCTTCTCTAATTTTTCTTTTCTATCTAATGCATTTAAAATATTTTTCGCATTGTTTTTTACATTATACCTCCTCACGAGATCTAATCTATTATCGTATATTATCATATTTTCTCACGCTTTTAATTGGTTCCATTTTGAAACGTACATTCTAAATAATTTATTACGTAATTCCTGCCCATTTCCTTCATTCACCAAATTTTATCAAGTCATCTTGTTTAAAAAATCGTGTTCTAACTTAATTCTGTTTCAAGTTTATAATTTAATTTTGTTGGCGGAAGTAAGAGTTCATCAACGAGGTCGGTCTAATAGTTGCAGGCTCGTCATTGAATTTAAGTATTAAATCTGACCTAAGTCTTGCCATCCAACTTTGACCTTTGGCGTAGTCACAGGGTCAGTCTGCATCATAAATGAGTCTGTATTGAAATAGTAGCACGGAAATATCAACATCAAAGAGCAAATTAAAAGAAGTTGTGGGAGATTACAGGTTACAAAGCTGTAATTTCCATTTTCTGGATATTACCAGATTTGCAAAAAAGTTGCGGAAGTAATTTAAAAACTTACAGAATATTCCCGATTGCCACAGATCTTCTTTTAACAGTAGTTGTGGGATTTACTAGAAATCATATTAACCATAAAAAAAAATATCATGATCCTGAGGAATTATTTATTTATAAAAAATGTAAAGCCATGGCAAAATTATGAAGGATCCCAACATATATTTTATTTGTTTATCCAGTTTTATTTATATTAAGATGTATTACATGGGACTATTCACGTCATTTAGAATATCGGTGCCAATTTTTTTTTAGCTGAAAATTGTTAGATTAATTGCTACCGGATAAAACGGTTAAGGAGACTCGTGATGTTCCATAAATTTGTTCTTCAGACAGCTGAAATATTATTTTATTATAATCTGCCAAACAGTGGATAGATTTACGTATTTTTTAAACGGTTGTACAATAGTTGCGTCTAACTGCCACGAATCGAAAAATTCAGTTTGTTTCCTTTATATCCTTGAAACGTTTTGATAGATGATGATGTGTAATTGAATTTGGAAATTCTGGGAATACAGGTTATCATCCAACACGAAATGTTGATGTTGATAGCAATTTGTATCACAGAATGTTTAGAATAGAAGTTGTATACAGGGTGTTTTTAAACGACAGTCATTAATTTCTACGTCAGAAAATATGACAAAAAGTTCCTATAAACATGGATCCGGAAATGCTTTCTAAAGGAGCTGTGAAGATACTATCCAAAACTTGAGCATAATTTTTGAAGCAACTTTTTTCGGACACGGTTGTTCCTACGGGTTTCTAACAAGAGGACCTTTTATATGTAATTTTGTGTAAATAATAGATTCCTAATTTCAAAAATTGAGATTTAGGAACAGGAAGCATTTCTGGACCCATGTTTATAGGAACCTTTTTTTCATATTTTCTGGCGTAAAATAGCCTCCAGAAATTAATGACTGTAGTTTAAAAACATCCTGTATAGTAGAAACCTAAATTAGGAACTTCCCTTTTTCTAATAACACTTAATTTTTTCTTAACCAATTATTGTCTTTTCTGAAAATTATTTCTAGCTCACTACCCTGATGTGTTCTGTGTACCATAAGTTTGTATTTTATTTAAGCAATATTTAAGTCGTCAATACTACATACTACATACCTACTACATAATTTAGATCGACAGTGGAGAACGTGTGATAATATAAATAAATTACTTGAGTATGAAAACTTTATCTAATATAAATAAATGCCCCTTTTAGGTAGAATAGTATCTATGGGTAGCGATTAGTAGTACAGTATAGTAGGAAGTATACATCCTGAAAAATTAATTACTTTTGTGTGTGGAAATTCTGTAATGCTATCATTATACTCACCAAACACCCATTAGCAAATGTTCTTCCAAAGAATGTTTTTGTTGATTATTTTTGATAAATCCCAATACAATTTTTGATATGGACTTTAAATAGTAGTAACAAAAGAGACTTATTCTACTTGTATCTTTTTATCTATCTCAAGTAGTTTGTTTTTGTATTAAATTTTCCTTTTAAAAACGATTATTATTTCAGTGGAAAAAATGCATGTGTAGTACCTGTATTTTGAGTGCCTTAAAATATAAAATACTTGCTTATCCTTGTAACTTTATGCTTTCCTCAAAAGTACCAAAAACATGATAAAGCCTTAGAAAAAATTTTTGCTTGCAATGTTGGATTATAGGTAGTACCTGAAAGAAATCTTAAAATTCATGCAGTCATGCTTCAATAAAATAAGGATTCTGAAAGTAGATGAATAGAGATGCATTTTATAAATATTTAAAGTCAACTGGTTTTCTGGTTTTCATCCATTTAGCAAACCAATTTTGTATTATTGTTGGATGAACAAAAACTTTGAAAGTGGAAGGCAGGGGCGTAACTAGAGCGTTAATTTATATTGAAATGGTTTTCGTGCAGTGTAAGAACCTTACCTTTCGTAAAGCTAATTATAGATCGCGTACAACTGTATAGTACATAAATATCGATGATGTCATACAGCAAACACTGACTTTAGCTCGCGGCCATCGCCGTCTCTCGCGTTGCTAGCCAGCGCCACAGTAAAAAAAAGAGAACCTGGTTTTGTTACGTGAACCTGCAGTCGCAGACGGCTTTATTTATGTTTTTCAGAAGTTCGTTGTTAAAAACCGCTATTAAGACTGATTCTTCCTCAAACATACAGTAACACACTTTAGAAACTAGAGAGGTCTAGGATATCAATACTATTATATAAAGCACAACAGTGTTGTCTGGGTTTACACCCCACCGCTACAAAATTAAAAAAAGGACAGCTCTATATAAACTTCATATAATGTGTGAACGCTGACTTTATTATAAGTGTGGGTTTTCACCCCACCGGTACCAAAAAAAAAAAGGGCTGCTCTGTATAAACGTCCTATATCGTGTGAACGCAACGTTAAACGGTTGTGCGGGCGTGCCAAGGTCAGTGGGGCGTGTACGTATAGGCTTAATAAGTACCACACTTCGCTTAAGTTACATTCAGATTTGTCAGTAGTGCCAACCGCCGAAAATAAAATATGTTAGCGGGTACACTCATCTAAAGAAGTATTTTTTTTTAAAGTAGGCCTTTTCCTGCTTTATAAAGCAGTTTCCATCAAATAAAGAAACATTAGTGATGTCTTAATGATCTAAGCTTCCCCTGGATGGACTATTTCGCCTCGAAAAGTGGTTGTAGTTTAAAAGCGAGTTTTGGTTATGTTCCAGTGTTTACATATTTCGACCGCAGAACAATCCTAATATTATTTTCTGCATTTAAACTAGACTTCGATGTTTCTAACATTACAAACACGGACTCCAGGATCCCTTTGACAGGTATTAGTACAGAACCTCCACCGTAGGCACCTAAATAACCCCAAGGACCCGCAGGAATTAATAAAAGAATTAAAAATTAGCGATTTTCAAGATTTTTTTTCTGGAGTTACAGAGAGAGTCCTCCCGAATCTCGACCGTGGGGACCTAGGGGAGACAACCCTACAACCCTTCTGGCGTTTTTCATACTTTTGCCCTTTTCGAAAATTATAAATTTTTGCAATTTGCTCTACACGTCATTCGACCAGACTTCAGAGAGTGAAACCCCACGCAGAAGGTCTCCAGGTTCATAAGCTTACACGTTCGGACTCCCGGGTCACCTAGAAAGACAATAGCACGACACCTCCTCCGCGGGCACCTAGAGAACCCCAGGAGGACTTCGGAAAATAATTAAAAATTAGCGATTTTCACGATTTTCTTTCTGGAGTTACAGAGAGAGTCCTCCCGAATCTCGACCGTGGGGACCTAGGGAAGACCTTCCCCTACAACCCCTCTTCTGGCGTGTTTCATACTTTTGCCCTTTTCGGAAATTATAAATTTTTGCAATTTGCTCTACACGTCATTCGACCTGGAGACTTCAGAGAGTGAAACCCCACGCAGAAGGTCTCCAGGTTCATAAGCTTACACGTTCGGACTCCCGGGTCACCTAGAAAGACAAAAGCACGGCACCTCCTCCGCGGGCACCTAGAGAACCCCAAGAGGACTTCGGAAAATAATTAAAAATTAGTGATTTTCACGATTTGTTTTCTGGAGTTACAGAGAGAGTCCTCCCGAATCTCGACCGTGGGGACCTAGGGGAGACCTTCCCCTACAACCCCTCTTCTGGCGTGTTTCATACTTTTGCCCTTTTCGGAAATTATAAATTTTTGCAATTTGCTCTACACGTCATTCGACCTGGAGACTTCAGAGAGTGAAACCCCACGCAGAAGGTCTTCAGGTTCATAAGCTTACACGTTCGGACTCCCGGGTCACCTAGAAAGACAAAAGCACGGCACCTCCTCCGCGGGCACCTAGAGAACCCCAGGAGGACTTCGGAAAATAATTAAAAATTAGTGATTTTCACGATTTGTTTTCTGGAGTTACAGAGAGAGTCCTCCCGAATCTCGACCGTGGGGACCTAGGGGAGACAACCCTACAACCCTTCTGGCGTTTTTCATACTTTTGCCCTTTTCGGAAATTATAAATTTTTGCAATTTGCTCTACACGTCATTCGACCAGACTTCAGAGAGTGAAACCCCGCGCAGAAGGTCTCCAGGTCCATAAGCGTACACGTTCGGACTCCCGGGTCACCTAGAAAACCAATAACACGGCACCTCCTCCGCGGGCACCTAGAGAACCCCAGGAGGACTTCGGAAAATAATGTAAAATTATTGATTTGCAAGACTTTTTTTCTGGAGTTGCAGAGAGAGTCCTCGCGAATCTCGACCGTGGGGACCTAGGGGGGACCTTCCCCTACAACCGTTCTTCTGGCGTTTTTCATACTTTTGCCCTTTTCGGAATTTATCAATTTTTGCAATTTGCTCTACACGCTATTCGACCTGGAGACTTAAGAATGTGAAACCCCACGCAGAAGGTCTCCAGGTCCATAAGCTTACACGTTCGGACTCCCGGGTTACCTAGAAAAACAATAGCACGGCACCTCCTCCGCGGGCACCTAGAGAACCCCAGGAGGACTTCGGAAAATAATGTAAAATTATCGATTTTCAAGATTTTTTTTCTGGAGTTACAGAGAGAGTCCTCCTGAATCTCGACCGTGGGGAGCGTTGTACGATTTTTAACTTCGGAATATAATTTAAATCGTAACAACCAATACTATACATTTTCAATTCAAATAAATAGTAGAGATTACAATAGATATTAAATTCGTTTTATACGACCCTACTGTAAACGCGGCATGTGCTGCGGGTACCCAGCTAGTAGTTTATATTATCGTGTCCAACAGCAGCTGCATTTGTATATAAAATTTTCACATGCTCGAAATTTGCGTCGTCTATTTGAAGTATCCAAAATATTAGCTGAACTACTAAATGAAATTTACAAGCAAAAATTGTTTAAAGAAGGTTTACATAGATTTCCCATAAGAAGGCAAAGAAAATATGGGGGATAGGTAACGCACAAAATTACCACTAGATTAATCAATATTTGGGTTTGAATGAACTTTGAACGTAGGTTGGATATAAAAGGCGATCGTAGAAATTATTCAAAGAGAGGGGCTAGAGAGTCGGCAGGTATAATGTTTCTATTCGAAAAAAATAGAAATATTTAAACTGGTGAAATGTTTTTAAAATATTTAACACACTGATCAGATAATGAATAGGCGAACATGCGAAAACATTAAACTAGCATTGCAAAATATTATCTTGCACCTTGTAAATCAAGTTCATTTAACATACGTGACGTGTGTGCTGATTGCAAAAACATATCACTTGCAAGTAATTCTTGGAAGTTTGTATGGTTTTCGTAGAATATCCTCGTGATTTCATGGAATTGCTGTTATCTTTATGAAGCGATAGCTTATCACTTCTTTAATGAAAGGACAAATAATAATTATGCTGAAGGTTCATTGTGAAGGTAGACTATTCACTATACAGGGTGATTCTTTTAAGTATATCCACTTTTTTATACAGGGTGTCGCTAAAATATGGTGCCATAGCTTAACCACAGATTCCGGGGATCAAAATAAGACGATTTCACGCAACTTACCTCTATCCGAAATTGATTCGCTAAAGCGCTATCGAACGCCAAAGATCTTCAAAAAATTTCTATTTTTTTAAATAACAAAAGATTGTTTTTAGCGATTAGGATGAAATTTGGGATGTGATTCTTTACTGGAAAAAGGTGTTTTTTGACATCACTTTTTTGTTCAGGAGGGTCGCGTAAGTGGTCAAAGGTTGATCATCCATAGGTAAAAAAGCTCATATTTTTTTAACAGTTCGACCAATAGTTTTCAAAATTTTTTTACGGAGAGACAATCTTATTTCAAATATTTTTTGTTTCTTGTTCGATTTCGGTATCTCCCATAGTTTAGGCTGAAAAAAATTATTTTGATTGGCTGCAGTGCATTTCTTAAAACGATGTAGTAATCTAGTTGTCCCGTATGCTGAGAAATAAATGACGAAGAGACAATTTTTTGCGTAGAATCAACTTTTGCATCCGGGAAAATGGTGGTCATATTGAGCATTTGCTGTAAATCTATTACTTTACCGGTGGTACAAAATAAGCTGAACCATATTGGTTGAGAACTGGTTCAGATTATTTTGCGCCACCCTTTACATACTTGTTAGTAATAAACTTTATATCAAATTGTCTCTTCATGATTTATTTTTCAACATACGGGACAACTAGATTGCTACATCTGTTTTAAGAAATGCACTGCAGCCAATCAAAATATTTTTTTCAGCCTTAACTATGGCAGATACCGAAATCGAACAAGAGACGAAAAATATTTGAAATAAGAATGTTTCTCTGTAAAAAAAGTTTGAAAACTATTGGCCGAACTGTTAAAAAGATATGAGCTTCTTTGACTGTGGATGATCAACCTTTGACCACTTACGCGACCCTCCTGAACAAATAAATGATGTCAAAAAACACCTTTTTCCAGTAAAGAATCACATCCCAAATTTCATCCTAATCGCTAAAAACAATCTTTTGTTATTTAAAAAAATAGAAATCTTTTGAAGATCTTTGGCGTTGAATAGCGCTTTAACGAATCAATTTCGGATAGAGGTAAGTTGCGTTAAATCGTCTTATTTTGATCCCCGGAATCTGTGGTTAAGCTATGGCACCATATTTTAGAGACACCCTGTATAGATATTAGGTATAGTACATAGAAAAGTACATATTATATACAAAATAGGAAGTTTCTTTATGAAACTCGCTCAGGAGATAACTATAGACTTCTTTGTAATATTCTAAAGCTATCTGAATTGGTTTTATTCTTCATTGGAAAACTACGGCGGCCGTCGATATAATCAATTCGCGCGCTTTCTGATACAATATTTTTTTTGTTTTCCTCTGTCACTAAATATCACCCTGTATATTTGATCTTATTTTTGGATGTAGCTCTCTTTTATGTTTTCAAAGACGTACATAAAACTTGAAATATAGTGCGTTCTTATGAAACAAAAACTATATAACCTACTAGTTTGTTATTTTGAAACAATCCCCCTATTCTGAAATACATTAAATGAAAAATAACCCCCTAGGGTGTTATAAGATAATAACGCCAGTTTTAATAAAAATTCACTTTTGTAAAAACAATTACATAGGTAAATATGTAGTAACATCAGCTTTTTAGGGAAAATGTTGATTTGTTAATTTTAAACTTGGTTTATGTGGGATTCTTCTTCTTTGTCGAAATATGTCATTGTATCGAGTGTACAATATATTTTACCGTAATCTCACTGCCTGCCATGCCGCATATCAAATAAATACAGGGTGTCTCTAAACCTAGTACCATAAATTTACCAGCCGCTTCCTGACGCTAAAATAAGTCGAAAATGTCTATAAAAATTTTGTCCTAAACCGCAGCATAAGGAAGCTACATGTCTTTGAAAATGGTGTTGAAAAAACGGAAAACAATTGCATTTTAAAAACGGTTTGAGATAAAAAATCGAAATTTTGCAGGCAGCATAACCTATTAAAGGTATAAACTTTTCTACTATTTTTTTTTTGTAAATTAACCAGGGGCGGGGCGGCGCGAATGGGCGTTATCATCTTTTTCTTGTAACCCGTTTTTCTTAACCTTTTGTTTTTTTCCATTTTAGTTTAGAGATTTGAATTCCCTTTTGCATAATTAACAAAAAAGGTACTACTCTTGTTTCAACTCGCTTGGACTAACCGTTTCCTATAAAATGCAGGTTTTCTGGTTAGCCAAAATCAATTTAGAATGCTGGAATTGTATGTAAATTAATTTATTGAAAAATAAATTAAAATAAAAATAGTTACAGTAAGTGTTCGTACTGTTTATACCTTCAATAGGTTAGCCTGCATACAAAATTTCGATTTTTTATCTCAAACCGTCTTTAAAATGCAATTGTTTTCCGTTTTTTCAACACCATTTTCAAAGACGTGTAGCTTCCTTATGCTGCGGTTTAGGACAAAATTTTTAGACATTTTCGACTTATTTTAGCGTCGGGAAGCGGCTGGTAAATTTATGGTACTAGGTTTAGAGACACCCTGTATATCTTCTACTTAGTTAATCTTTATTTTTATAATGTTTCGAAAATCCTGCTCGCTCTATACGAGTACGTTCTTAATCTAAGCTTTTGCATATCGTAATTTTATCGGCTTGCTTTTTTCAAGCACTTCAAGGTAATTTAATTTTTGAAATACTGCACCTAGTACAACTGTACTACTAGGATTAAAAAGGAAGGTGTGGAAGATCTGAGATTACTATTAAATCATAATGGTACCTACAATAAAATTCTCCGTCCTTATTCCAACGTCCTGTAATTGTGATATTGTGTGTTCTGATGTAGATTTTTTGTGTACTAACCTTGACTATTTGCTCTTTTGCCAAGGATTATTTACATTGCCCTTATCAAAAATGTATTAATCTTTTTAAGGTTTTTCATAATTAATATTACGTATTATTATGTACTCAATGTCCGAAAACTGTATTAGTACAAAGTTTACACGATTACATTTTGTAGTAGAATCGTAAACCAGCTGTATTTTTTATTATTGTTCCGTATTATTTTTCATCACAGCCCTCCCCCTGCCTTATAAAAGTTAGGGATTTGTTCAGTAGTAGTAAAGGTTGTAGTCTTCTTCTTTGATGCTGTTAAACCACAAGAATATCTACATAAAATAAACATTTTGTTTTTAAAAGAAAATTAAAGAAAAACATTTTAATAATGATTTACATATTATGAAGGTAGGACATGATTTTATGATTTATTGGACCACTAATGCATATAGTATATTATATTATTTTGTTGTTTTACTATAATACAGAATGAACAGTGAATTTGGAATTCATAAGAGTGGTACCTACCTTATTTTCTTAGTAATCGGTGATTATACATCTACCAACATTAATTTCGCTTGTTCTGTGTAGGTACCTTTTCTGTCTACGTCTTTTATGGTTTTACCCAGAAAGAAGGTTGGATCATCTTTATTATTATAAATGAACAATCAACATTAGTTACATATTGTCACAAGCATATTAGTAAGAGTTCCTCCTATAGTTAAAAGAGCTAAAATTTTCTAATCTTAAACATAACATTATTAGGTATAAAAATCATCTTTTTGTATTTTTATTAAATTTGACAACTAAATTAAAAACTTGTGGTGCTTTTCACAAATGAGTCCGTAGAGAAATTAAATCTAAAACTAAAACTAAAATATTAGAAATACCTAGAATGTCATTTCTATGAAATGATTATTAAAATATACGTAGATACAAAACGAATTTTGTTATTGCAATTTATAAGGTAGTAGGTATTCAGTTTTCAGGCTTTCATATCCGCAATCATCAAAAACAATAACGAATCAAATATAATGCTGTCTATTTAATTTTAAGTCGTTTTAAAATCAAACATCACTTTTATATTTAAACCAAGGTTCTAAATTGACGAAAACCAGGTGTGTTTCAGATGAAAGCTCAGATGCTATTTTACACATAAACATGTATCTAGATCTATTGATACCGCAGTAGTATTCAAGCTAAATTCTAAATCACTTTTTTTGTCATTTTATATAATTATTCTTTCTTCTTCACAATTATGATGAGTAGGACTACTGTAATACTCCGAAAATTACATAGTATTTACGCACATAGAACCCCAGACACCAATAATTTGCGTCATTTGCAGCTAAAACTGACTCAACTCATAAGCAAGTCTTATCTCTGTTAATGTCTTGGTTTTGAAGTAAATTTCTACAATTAGAGTTAACCAACGTACAATCACCGATTAATGCCAAACAGTTAATTTAATGAACGTGGTTACCTTATTACACAATTCCTAGCATAAATAGTAAGTACCTACACCTTAAATTGTGGTATAGGGTTACAAACAGCGTGGTAATGACTTTGTTTAATGATGCAGAGGTTAATCTGAGCACAGATCCGGACCATAGCCAGTTTATGCTATCATGATCTCACATAAATGCAGATAATTACACAGCCATTACCTCTGTTTATCATCACAATTGAATTAAATATAAAAGTAGACTGTGATTTATGACCTCGATGGTTTTTTCAGTAGTTAATGTAATAAAGTAAAAAATATATATTAGTTGAAAGTTATCATTAGATCATAAATTGTTATTCGTGCTTAGAATACATTAAATATTGTTGTTGGGGCTCAAGTACTTTGCGGTTATGCTTCCTGAAAAATTTTATGTGTTGCGGTTGTGCCGTCATTCTTGTAATTCAACATCTATTTAAATGAAATAAACTAAAGAGGTCTACTACTTTTGTCTGTGAAGTGACAGACATCATTTTATTAACTACTACTAGAAATAATTTAAAGTATTCTGTTATGAGATTATTATAACGTTATGATGATGTAAATTTAAAATTAACAAAAGTTTTTTACATGTTGTGTCAACAATCTATTACGAAATTTACCAGAATATTGCCTTGGTGGAGAGCCAGAAATAATAAATACCTACAAAAAACGCTTCGGTAATATGTCTGCTGATTTTATAGAACGGTCTTAATACATTTTACAAACTACTATTAATTCGTCGTACGGTAATGTTACTTTCCATTACTGTATTTTAATGTTTATAACTGATGTTCCTTTTTTTACACGATTGTACTTCTAAACAATAACAAGATCATAAATAACCAGACAAAATTATCCTCACTACTTGCAATTTCACCATCTGGGAAGAATAAAAATATTTAAAAATATTTCACATTATTTTCTAGGATGATCTCATTCGATATAATAGCATTTGTTCTGAAATACTTTTTTAAGCCCAGTAAAAAATCTGTTTGTAATTCTGCAAGTCGACAATGTAAAAACAGGTTCAAGCGGATGCGTTTCTGTTTCAAACTCTTCAATGAAAATGTTTTGCTGGGTGCGTAAAGATACATCTTTGTAGTAAATATGGAATGCATCAAACGCTTCCCACGTTCTTATCATCCGAATACCTCACTTATCAAAATACATACGACCACTTCCTATCGCTACCACAGCTTTGCGCTTTTCAGGCGCTTCTATGCGTTACACGGATATTCTCTCCGGAAATATCGTGTTATGAAATGAGAATTGTGTGAACAATTTACCTTTAAAGCTTCTTCTGCGAAAGCGACTTTGATGAAAAGTACTTCGTAAACATTTACGATTAATACGGTAGGGATTTCAGTTTGCGGCATCTTTCACTCCGACTAGATTTACCCGTTTTGAACCTCTTCTTATTCGTAAACAGTTTTCCGCATAAATGAAAGAAAAATGTTTTTGAAAAGGCCTTCCAACTCTTTTAAAGAGTGGATCAATAGAAAATAATTTAGAAACGTGAAATATTGGAAATTGCAGTCAATAGGTATGTTTCATATCCATATCATTCTTTGTTTATTTTTACAATGATTATTTATATGTAACGTTCAAGCTATTAATGACATTACTAGAATTCCTAATTTCAAAAAGGTTAAAGGAATCTGAATTCCATCAGAGTGCATCTATAGACCAAGTAGACCTATAATAATATTAAAGTTTAAGAGACTAGTTACCTTGTTTTTAATTGCAATATTCTAGCACTAAATCTACCTAAATTACTTCATTAGTTATACATGTCTGAACATTATATTACCTGCAATAAAATTCATCTTCATAAGGTGGTACCTACGATAATTTTGTTTGTTATTAATTCCGTAGTATATACAGGGTGATTTCTAACGTACGGAGGAAACTGAAAGGACAAGTAGAGGGGACCAAAACATAGTATTTTTTACAATAAACTTTTGATCAAAATCGAATAACAAGAAAGTTACAGCAATTTGAAGTTCTTATAATTTAACGCCCACGTTTTGAGTACCGCTGAGCTTATTGTATTCGCTTTTTCATCAGAAACACTTCTTACACAATCTGATAAATTGCTCCTGTAATTTTGACTTACCTACATGATCAGATTATGTAAATCAGCGGTTGTCAATAAACAAACACCTATAACTGAATATTTTAAAGAACACTTTAAATAGCCATAACTTTCGTCTTATAAATTTTTTTACTAAATTTTGTTTAATTAACTTACAAATATACAAAAGTTGAATTCAAAACGTAAATAATTACCGTATTTCATTAAAAAAGTCCTCAGGTTTATAAGAACTTTAAACTGTTGTAACTTTCTTGTTATTCCATTTTGATCAAAAGTTTATTGTAAAAAAATTGTTTGGTTCCCTCTACTTGCCCTTTCAGTTTCCTCCGTACGTTAGAAATCACCCTGTATAAATAAATACAGAAAATATAATTTTGTTCTAAGAAATGTTTATATTGTGCGTGTTATAAGTGTTTCCTGGTTCAAGTTTTAAATTAATCATTTTAAATTTTTCTTGAACTTGACACAAATACTAAATAACTTCTCTGGAAGTAATTGTAAAATCACTTCTGCGAATTGTGTTATATTTGAGTACCCTAAATATAAGTTCTTTCATTCATGGTGGGGCACTGCGTGTTTCTTAGTTTCAACAACATAAATATAACGCAATAACATTTTCAACTGGTCGGTGAACTTAGAAAATCTGGGAAAACTCTTGACCAATGTAAAATTCCAAAAATTGTATTTACATTAACTTCCTGTATATTATTTTGAAAAGAAATTGCAAGGTATTCAAAAATTAACAGCACTACCCTAACCTAATACAAAGTATCTAGTATTGCAGAATAGCAGTTACAGTTATATTTTGCAACAGCATTATTGTACCTACCGTAATATAATGGCGTATCTTATCAGAACGTTGCCAAATTTCTATATCCACTGCTAACAAGTAACAACATAAGAAACATACTTTTAATTCCTATGATTACTACATCAATTGTAGAAGAACTAACGATTGCGTGATCTTTCATGTTTCCGAATTTAATTGTCTAGTATATTTTACGATATTACATCAAACTATGTCGTGACTTTGTTTTTCTAGTAATATTTTACTAAGGGGATCATCATCCTATGTATAAATGATGAAGTAATAGATGTGGGGGTATTTATTTCAATAACAATTCTGGAGTTAATAAAATCGTTTATTCTGGTTTCACATGGAAAGTTATAAATTGTTTGTAGTGCCGTTTAAAATAATAATCCTCAAGATTTTTATTAAAATTTAATTGCGAAACCATTACTAAGATTATTTGCACATATTCTCGTAATGTTTATGGTAGTGTTCAAGGAACGATTCAAACGATTTGGCAAGACCATGGTTAACAATTTTGTTGTGGAATTTTCTTTCGATGGTATTTATGTCTGTCCAAGAGAAATGTCATTGACTACCAATAACCAAGGTGAGAACTGCTACTAAATTTTAAATTTGTAACCTCGCAAAAAATGTCAGAGCACCGAACCTTTATAAAGGTGCACTGTTGTCTAAATAAGTTTACATGACATCATCCCAAACAGAAATTAGCAAATATTGTCGAGTGGGTAGTAAATCCATACATTTGATACATTAAGGTAAGGCGTCGTTAATTTACGTTTTGCAATCTCTTTATTGTCGCAGTAAATTTTGCAATATGTGACGTACCTACCAACTGACCTATTGACAAATCTAGATATGTTACTACATATTTGGATATGCAGAACGGGTCCATTTAATGTATCTCGATATGGGTGAGAGATTATTATGACTAAAACAATAAAAATTTATAATAAAATGGCAATGTTTTGTATTTATACAATGTTCAATACAAAATACAAAGGTAAATATTAACAATCAATCCGAGAATACAGTTTACTATCAGATAGTAACAAAACATTTATAACAGTGTTGTAACTGCTGTAGTCAATGTAAATGCAGATATTAAAGTAAGATATCCGGTGAGATAAACTGCCTTTATCGATAGGAACAATCCTAGATCCCATATCAGATGGCGAATACCATTACACATATGGTAACAGATTGGAAACGAAAGAATCAGTCTTCCTAAGTATATCGGTGCAGGGCCTAGATTTAAATATTGTATCTGATCAGAGAGCATATCCATATGATAGCAAAAATCTCCTGGTAGAGCCAATGTTACAACTCCAAACATTAAAGTATAAAATGCCAGGGCTGCTCCTAAAATAATTATATAGGGTGATAATGGTGCAAAAGTTCGGTGGTACTTGTGTAGTGGGAAAACACGAAAAATAAAGACCCCCCAATTTTCTCTTGCGTACCTGTATTTTAATAGGGCAGCTAAAATCTTTCGGGAACCGTTCAACTGGTTTTATTCTTATTTGGAATAATTAGTTGAATGTTTCCCACTGTATCTTCTATAAATTAGAGTGCCTTGATAGTGTCAGCTTTGGTATCAAGGCACTCTACTATAAATCAACTCCTTGGCTTGGCACATCCTAGTCGCCTTATTAAACGATGGGATATTGTCACGATGGCCATGGAAAAGGAAAATATTTGATTTATCCTGTCATTTGTGTCATGTTGTTAATCGTAGCTGTAATCGAAATGTCATTTACGACAACGCAGCGGAAACATTTCCGATGTACAAATTGTTGGGTCCGTGGTTGGGTCGAAGTTATTTATTTAATTGTACCCTCTGTCATTAATATATCATCAATATTATTGATAACTTTGCAAATTGTATTTAGTATTTCTACAGGGTGTAAATGAAAAAAACGTTTCACACTTTAGAAGGTGATAATCGTAGAAAGGTCAAAAGAAGAAAAGATCCAATAAATATGATTTCCCAAACTCATTAGTTTGGAATATACTATCACCTCCCTTAAGTGTGGAAAATTTTATTTCCATTTACCCCTATACATACCTGTAAGTCGATGGCTTATGGACATCATAGCAGTAAGTTCTGGAGCGTAAATAGTTAAATGGGGTGACTGTGGTCGTCCAATACGCATGTTATACTGATCATGGGTTTCTTTAGGAGGAGGTTTATATAGAGAAGGCTTAATTTTTATATGACGTATTAAAGTAACAAAATCTGGGTTTATGAAGTAATCTGGTCGAAGAAGTAATTTTCGACTGACAAGTCTAAAAAATAAAACGTAATTACACTAATTACAAAAGCCAGATTAAAATTTGCGTACCTGCAAAAGATTGACATTTCGTCTGCTAGTTTACTATTTTGATAAGTGTCAGACTACTTTTGGTTTTGTTCCGAAGAACCCACTAGATTTGATTTTTGTATATTTCCATAGTACCTATATTTCGCCTGGATGTAAAATGCCTCTTCCGTCGTCTGCGTTGATCTGTCACTGTCTACCTCGATCCATCTTCTGTTATATGTAGCCATTTACTGCCTGCTATTTGATTCATATCATCATCTTCGCTGTAGTCTTTGCCCGTTTTTTTTTTCGCTTCCTGCGAGCCTCCATTGTGTAATTTTTGACCCATCGCATCGATCTTCTGACCGGCCCAGTACCACTTCGGTCCTACGGTACTACCACCCTCGTATGTCCATTACTTCTTCTGCGAATCTCTCCGTTTCTCATCTTATCTCTTAAATCAACACCTAGTATTCCTCTTCATTATGTCAAAATAAAATGTTATAATTACTCAAATCTAATTATTAAGGTATGTGTTCGAAAAATGCGCTTTTTACTTATTCTTCATAGACGATGCTAATTTTATTGACAATAAGAGACGAGTTCAGTAGCGATTTATTCTCAATACAACAGTTATAATATAACAGAAAAACATTAACACGTTTAAATACATAAACTATGTTTATTAAATTAAAAAATATTTCTATTTCACACCTCACTGTTGTGGGTGACACCACATCATGAATAATCTTTATAATTTATAAACAACACTTGTAGTACCTATATTATTAATCGTGTTTATGATAATTTTATAGCTAATATGATTTAGTATTAGATCGGTTCTCAGATAATTCTACTTCTTAAACATTCACATAGATACAACTTCGTGACTACCTGATCACGTCTGTAGGAGTATGTAACTCATAAGTTCTAAATACCCTTCGTAGTCTTCGAGGTCGGTATCATTTAAACCAAGGAAATGTAAGTTCAGTCTATATATCTTGAGTTCACTTGTGAATTATAGGCGGAAGCATTTATTTTAATCATATAGCTGTAAATTACTTTGTTGAAAATAACGAACAATGGCACTAAAAGTGCTAATAAGATATAACTATTCAGTTCGGGATGAGAATAAACATCTAATCACATTTATTTCTGCTGAAATATGTTTCGTATTTAATCTTTTGGAGCTTTCTTCCAGCAGGAACGTATGCATCCTTGGCCTAGACTAAAATAAACTCCGAGTGTGCATCAAGTTTTTGTTCTTGAAATTTTTTCCAGAAATGTGAACTGTTAGCACGTGTTGTATAGATCTACTGAAATTTCAAGACCAACCAAATTGATATTAATTCAGTAGTGTAGAAGAGTTAATGATAAAGCACTTTGAAGTTTTCAGCGCCAGTTAATAATTTTTATAACTTGCGCCATTCTTCCTACGCTTGTGCACTAAATATAAATAGACGAAAAGGACACATAAATATAGATGCTTGTGGATTCAATCTACAAACATTGGCACTTTTTGTACGAAACATCTGTTTTGTCAGATAAAAGAATGTATTAGATCAAAATAAAATTATAAACCTTTATCTGAAAATTAATCTTGTCGGTAGAAAAGTAAGAACTTTTTTCCCTATTATCATCGATATTAAACAGTCTCAATTCTACTTATAGTATTCAAACTAACGTGTTTTCTTTTGTTTTAGGTAAGCAACCTGAAGAAATCCATTTATGAATAAATGATGTCCACCTACAATTACTGTTGTAAGTTAAATATCCAGAACAAATCTAGTATTACTTTCCATACCCACAGACGTTATGGTTAATATTTTTAAATTTTCTCTCTTCCTTGTACCACTACTGGTATATGGGGAAGTAGATACTACTTATTGATTTCGTGAAAATTTTCGAAATTAAGATTTTCAAGAATTTATCCTTCATTCATTGTAAGGTTTCAACTTTATTCCAGACTATTAATTCGTATGTTGCGTTTCGTGGAATTTTGTCTACATTTTGTCTTACGATGATGAAATGCATAGAAAAAAACTCGACATTTAATTTCTTGTGGTTGGTTGGCGCCTCTAAATTATTGTGTTTCTTGTAACGCAAATTTTTCGTTCCCGCATTTGGGACCTAATTACATATTTCCTGAAGAAACGTTGTTCCTCTGGCAAATGGAAAGAGCGATGATGTCAGCATGTTCTTTATTCTGGCTGCCTGAAAGTAAAAGTGACGTTCTCCATGATGAGGTTGCATATACCTGCGACTCGAATGAATGATGAATAATCTGCTACAGATCTTAATTTTACTCTTTGGTGAACTAGGAACATTTTTATTATTTTTTTTATTCTAACGCCTCTTCAATGTAATTTATTGAGAAGTGAAGGATATTCGTGATGCTCCGAAATATCTTTTGTTGAATGTTGGAGATGTACTTTGATATTATAATATTTTTTACTACATATATAATATTATTGTTTCTTAATGTCCAGTTTTCTAAAGAAAAAAAACCGATCCAGAATATTTCAAATTCCTATTTATTGTAGCATAAGGAAGTTCCAAAGACACGCTACTTAAAGCACTTAAGAGCATACTACATAAAGTAGGATGTTAAAACTGGATCTTGTTAGCGAAAATATGAGCCCCATTAGCATCGACCTCTTAAATTATCTTGACATGCTGCACGGCGAAAAGAAAAGTTCAGAAAGTTTAACACTCCCGCACAGTAAACTTATATTTAGATGAGTTATGCTTTACGCATATTGCCATTGGCCTTCGAATTAAAATAGATAAAGTGAAGTGTGTAAACAAGCCAAATAATAGTGACAGCCCAAACACGCCCGATTCTATGTTATGCACTCTGCATAAAAATAGTGCAATGGTTTGGAAGATTCAAGTTCCTTCCAGATTATTGACCTTCTTTTTCACTGTTTACCTGTATTTTTAGCGATTTTCATTTGGAAATGTATCAATTCAGGTTTAACTAAAACAAAAAATAAGGAGAGTGGGTTCAAATTAAAGGTTGGTTTATTTTTTTCTTCGCATTTTTTTATTTGGTTCATACCTATGGGTACAAAACAAATTTAGCCAGATTTTGAAATCTTGCTTAAACAAAGTCTAAATCTAGAAAATTATTACGTAGTACAATCAAATAGCAATCCGTTTATTTTTTACATCGTAATCGAAATTATCTGTTAAATTGTAGCTCCAAATATTAATTACGTACAGTTACAGTCGCCCCCTTTCAAAATTTTCTGAAAATAAAATAAATTCCTAACTAGATGAATTTTCTAGTTTAATTCGACAAGTTTTCGCGTGGTTATTATTTTAACATACACAAAGTGGTTCAATTTCGCGTTTAACTACTTTAATGCATTACTGCATGTTATTTATACTTTTGCTTTATGTTTTACTGAATCCTTTGACTGAACATTGTTTGGGTCGGCATTACCGTGTACATGTTTAACATACACAACGTAGTTGCTATTTATCAATAACAGGATTTAATTTTTACAAATAGTTATTAATACTGTCGTTGACGTACGTTTTGTAGTCATTTAATATTCAAAAGGAAATATTATGTAATACGTCCAAATAGCAACCGTTTTACTAATCACATTTAATTATGCACGGCAATTAACATATTTAAGAAATTATCTGCTAATTGTACCATTCTGCTGTATTGATTTACATAAAGTGTTAATGAAGCAAATTTTTAGAAAAGAAAATGGTGATTAATGAAGTGACCGTCACTTAGCATATTTTAACCGTGGTGCAATGTACTTTTTCTTACGGATATTTTAAGATGCACCTGTTGGAAATAAATTATATTTTGACGTGCACTTTGTAAAAAGTAGTTTGTCTGGCTCGTAAGTTTATTTTCTCGTCAATAATTGCTCATACGTATTCAAAAAAGTTACACCATTATTGAGTGAATTTTAAAGTGCTAATAGGTGTGCTTATCATAACTACCGTCAAGTGTGGCCTAAAAATAGGCCATCGTAAGTCGGTGACTATAAAACCGCCTCCACATTTTCTTTCCATTTATAACATTTACATTTTACTATTGAGTAAAGGAGTATTTTACACAGTTTATAGTTCTTACTGTTTTTATGGTGTTGATAAATACATTTTCGGATCATTTTTGTTAAGTAGACTAGATTTAAAAACCATTTTAATTGCTTGTGGCCTGTTTCTTCAAATTGAGATTTAACTATAAATTTGTTATAAGTCAATAGGTACTCTTATTATCTATACTAAGATGTTTTTGCTACTAAAATTGGACACAACCACTTTTTATCAAATTCTGGAGGTTATAAAAATATGTAGGATGAAGTTGAATGTCAGAATTACATAAATAGGACTACAAAACTAATTGTATCAGGCGTGAAGGCCGTGAAGACATATAAATGGATTCATTCACCCATTCACGTTACTAGACACCCTTGTATACCCTCCTACCCTGTGACTACCAAAGTAGACATATTAGGATATCTCAAGGATATTCGCTTAAAAACCACTAAAGTAGGTAACTCAAGTACCGCATTCACAATCAACAAAACACGAACAGCAATGACACTTTACTGCGACAGGAATCGTTCAATCGGATCTTCCAATTTGCTTAACAGACTTAAGTTTGTTGTCCGGAAAGCCATAAATACCCCAAGCCACCCCAAAGAATACCTACCTAGGATCACTGGTTAACAGTAATTTTATTTAAAAAAATAATCCCATTGCGTCATTTATAATAGCCTAAAGCGCCTAAGCCCTAAACTAGTTGTTTCCAAATACCTAAACTAAACTACCCAATGTGAAGGACTTCCTAGGAACTTTCTCAGGTTTCCCAAAGACTACCCAGACTTTCCAGAGACTACCTAGACTTAGACTTCCCAGAGACTACCCCGTCTTCCGAGGGACTTCTTCAGATTTCCCAAAGACTATCCAGGCACTAACTGGACTTCCCAGCGACCACTCGGACTTCCCAGAGACTATCCAGGGACTATCTGGACTTCCCAGAGACTACCCAAGGACTAACTAGACTTCCCAGAAACTATTCAGGCATCCCAGGAATTTCCTCAAGCTTCCCAAAGAATACCCAGGGATTATCTGGATTTCCCAGAGACTACCCAGACTTACCAAGGACTTCCTCAAGCTATCCAAAGACTACCCAGACTTCCCAGAGAGTACCCAACGATCACCCAGACTTTCCAGGTACGACTTTCCAGAAACTACCCAGACTTCCCAGAGACTACCCAGGTTATGTAGCCTACATCAAACTTTCCAAGTGGTTTTTCCCTTGAAATTTAGTCACTACTCCATTCGACCAATAAGATTTGACTTGAATAGTTTAGTAAAATTACTAAATTAAGAAAAGACGTTTTGGTTTAAACCAAGCCCTGCAAAGATACAAACGTAGTATTTGACGTTAATGATGTAAGATTCCATTATACCTACATCTGCTAGTAATAATCGCATAATTCTACTGCTTGGTATGTACCTACTAATCAATTTTCTTTTATGGTTGTTTTTACCAATCTAACCAAATCGGGTAGAGATGTGAGTTGTACGTATTTATATACATCATGCGTATGAAATTTTATTACATTCAAGCTTGGCAGTGATTATTTAAATTCTTTCAGGTCAGTGATATTTACTGACTTTGAACAACAGGAAGACTTTTGTGGCCGTGGTAGTTAATTGTAGAAATGACGGAATTATAATCTAAATTTCTCTGGTATTTTAATGCCCAAAAAAAAAATAATGCATACACTTGCGAGGTTGGACATGATTCAGCATTATTTCTGGCCTTCACTTTTTTCGCACTGCACTTGTTGCGTTTTTTAAAGACTTGTTAATTTCAGGGTTGGGAATTAGTCATTCTTATTTTCTTATCTTTATCTTCCATTTAAATTATAGTTTAGGAAATTTTTCAGGATTTTCATAATTAAACCTATGGTCGTATCATAAAATTCCTTATGTTCCAGAAGAATATAATAGTTCGGTTTTACAAGAAATCCCATGTATCAATCATTGAATTCGTCACAGGTTAGAAAATCTTTTTGATTGCCAAGAAAAGCATGAGTCAGTTGCCAGATAATTTTTTTTTCGGTAGGTAAAATAGTAACATCTCGAATAAAAAAAGGTGATGATTATTTTTCTACTTTATAAACACTTATGGAAAAATTGAAATAAACCTGCCTCATCGTTAATCATAAACAGAGAGTTATTTTTGCACATTTGCTTCCGGATTTTGGTAATTATCTTATTATCCACGAAATCTCATCGTTTGCATAATTTCTATACTCGGTCCACTCGGTCCGAAGAATGATTATAATGTATGGTGCTACTTCAAACGTGACATCTTGCGTTAATAATGCGTTGAGTTATGTATACTATAATTTTACACGTGTAAATTCATGCGTAATTCATACCATTTGAAAATATCCAAGTCATTTAGGCAGAGCGTTAGTTGTATAGAATATTAATACGACGTTTGTATAAATTACCATAGCGAACACCTCATACTGCTCTCTTATTAGATAAATAATAACAAATACGTAAAAGTTTCTTTAAATGGTTTAACACCATCATAATGAACTCCCTAAAAGTCTCTCTGCATAAAATGGTAAATGATTTAAACAATTACGTCAACGTAACTACCGTGCACCCAATTTAATTCAACCCACACGTAAAATAAAATACAATAATGTGTCGGAGCACGCAGAACACTTAAAATATAAGTATCATGCTACGAGCAAGATGCGTAATTAGAGTAAAATGCCAAAAGGAACCGCCTGCACGCAACATTTGTATTCCTCAGCGAAATCAATTTACATATTTCGTAGTAGATGATGTCACTTTATAAATCAAGTGACACGTGTTTCCGGAAAAGCACTCTTGTCATTAACACTCCAAAGCTAATAAATGTTTTTTCTATTGCCAGATAGCTTCCTGTTTTGTAAAACTCTCCAGAACACTGTGAAATTATCTTGCAAAAACATTCGTACAGGAAATCCTTGTTTGATTGATATTGAAACATTCCGGAAGTAACGACAATCAATTATTTTTTGCATAGTTTCTTTATGATTTTCTGTTATAATTAGAAGCTAGCATTTACCACTTAGCATTCTACAGGGTGGTGACTTGAGCAACGCAACATAGGGATTTCAATGGTAAATTCTTAATGTTTAATTATTGGCTCCCCTAATTATTTTATAGCAAAAGTGTGTTGAGGTTTTTTGTAGAGAAAACAATTCTGCATCTGCTCATTATATTATTTATAATTTTCTATTTTCCGGAAGCGTAGAAATAGATGAAATTAAAAATGGTCTTTTTAAACAAATCAATGATGCCTTGGAATTAATTATCTAAACAATCAACATTCGCATTTACATCTGTCATTACGGTTTGAAGTTTATAACCGATTATTAAAATCTGTTATTTTTAAAATGTATTCAACGAAAGAAAAAGTAGAAATGATAAAGTGCCTTGTTTAGCGTAAAATATGTTCCTATTACCTACTCGTTTTATTGCTTTAAAAAGAAAAGAAATGTAATGAGACAGAAATGTCAGTGCGTTTGTTTGATTTTAAAATTCCATGGCACCAGTGATTTTTTTAAAAAGACCATTTTTAATTTCTTCTATTTCTACGCTTCCGGAAAATGGAAAATTGTAAATAATAGTATGAAAGATGCAGAATTTATTTCTCTACAAAAAACCTAAACACACTTTTGCTCTAAAATAATTAGGGGAGCCAATAATTGAACATTAGGAATTTTCCATTGAAATCCCTATGTTGCGTCGCTCAAGTCACCACCCGGTATAAAGCTTCTTACTAAACAAGACTTTCTGTCATTAATATGCGTTTGGTTTTATGTATGATATGAAAAGTGTTCTTTTTTTGTGTTTAATAGATGGGACATTACAAACAAAAAACACCCTGTAAATGTTTCTAATTATTTATTACTACAGGTAATAATGGTTAAGACTTTCGTTTTACGTGTCGTAATTTAAAACTTCTTTGTAATTATTTCAAGCTTACCTTTTTTTCTGTAAATATTTCATGTTGTTTGGAACTAAGCCACCGAGCTTTTTAATTAAAAAATGTAATAACTGTCAAGTTTAAGATTTGACCACAATTTTTTCACTAATGTTTGATTAATCAGAAGTTTAATATAAAGCCATCGGTCCTCTCTTTATACGGAACAGGTTATAGCCATCACATAAGGTTATGATCCTTAAGCTTTTCTAGGAAGTCATGATGAGTGTTTAATCTGCAATTTGCATAGATTATTATCAAACAGCCTTTAAACTTTTAAACATCACGAACTTTTAGATATTAAGGCCCCTTAACATGACGAAGCTCTAAACAAAATATGAAATGTTGGTAGTGGGTGTATTTGCGAAGTGCGAGTATCATCCCGTGGTAAATTCGGTTGTTAAAAATGATCTCATTTTTCTGTCATCATTTTTGTCATGGATCACTACGGATAAAGAGGTCATAGCCCGTGACACCAAAACAACAACAATAATGCGTAAACACTTACAAACCATAACCAGCAGCACTGCGTATTTGGACTTCTTTCTTTGTATATATAGAAATGACATCAGGGTCTGCCTGCCCTGACCATGACGAGCTTATCCGCGTATATGGAATCCGTTGGCTCTTTCAACGACGGGTGTCATTATACTTTATCAGGGTCTTGTCTTTCTCCTCCATTTATTACGATTTGACAGAATAAATAATGTCTTTTTACTATACTATATATAAAAGCTTACTGCTACTTCCAGAACAACAACCACCTACAATCTTGATATTTTGCCGTCATTGGGTTGTTGACAGTCCTCCTGTTTATATTCAAATTGGAAAAAAACGATTCGAGTTTTTTTGCTACTTAATATTTCTGGAAATTTGTTTTCTCTTTTATTGCTATATACCTACAACAGGTGTACAAACAAACAGGTGGTCAAAGTTTATCCAAACAAACAACGAAAGGAAATATTCCATTTTCAGCAATTCTGAAAATTACAAAATCATTTTAAATTCTTATTCGCCACTGATTAACTGCAATTTTGGCAAAACATTTAATTTATTTGAATGCATCATTAAGAACAAAGTGATGCAGCAAAGGTAAAAATATCTCTTTTACGCTCTTCCTATGATTAATGTTTATACATAGAACCGTGCGCAAAAAAACTAGATCCACGTGTTGTCTTAAAGAAAAAAATAAATTTGTTTATGTAGCAAATCGCATCTTAATGGTTGGTGACACAAAAAAGCCATGGAAAATATATTTATTTTTAACAAGTCACTCAATTGTATGTTAGGGTTTTATTAATTTTCTATATTGAATGATTGTCCGATTTGTACCAAAATAATTTTTTTCAGAATTGAATTTATTGTCAAGAAAATGTGGAAAGTTTTTTATGAAAATGCGCTGAAAACGAATAAATAATTTAATAAAATTGTACTGCAGAAGTGACACTCTATAAAGTGAACCGGCATAAATAAAACTCCTGTTTACAGGCTCTGCTGGTGGCCTACAGAATCGTACTACCTACTACTTGATTTTTTAAAATTTTCAAATATAAGGCTTTAAAGTTGTGGAGGATAAACTAGTGTCTTCAATGAAACAATTTACTAAAACTACCAGGGTGGCTTAGGTTGTGTTCCAACCCTATAGACATTGACATTCGCTTACCCCATTCCGTACTACGCACGCCACGGAAGCCGCTAGTTAATAATTTTCCGGATTAATTTATATCCAAAAATAAAACGTAGTAAAAATGAAGATCATAAAGTATGATTTACAAACTTTCTAGTGAAATTGCTAGTTAATTAAATTGGCAGATCGCGTGCTTGTCTGCAATAATACCGAATAATACTTGAATTTTATAACATCACCGTTGACAACGAGTTAATATCAGTTTACAATAGGAACAATCTGTACAATGAACATCCTTTTTATTTCAATCATTCACTGTATGACCTTTGGGACTTTGGGAAATGGAGCCTTCCTGCTCTTTTTCAATTAAAATAAATTATTAGTTATAATTCGGCCAGCACATGTATTTGGCGACCCATTTTGGAAGGGTGCCACAAAATATGATCTCAACTTGTGATGTGTAATGCCTTCAAAAAAGCTGTTTGTTTAATTAGTACGATATATAGTGGGACGGTGAATATGATATTACTAATGTTTTCCAGTTCAATTCGAATATATGATGATTTACATTTATCTGCTTACTTAATGACATAACACTCATAAGAATAATTTATTGGCAATCCAAAACTTATTAAGAATGAATTACAATATTCGTTAACTAAAAATGGTAATAAAAACAGATCTTCCAAAATGTCACCAGGTCAATGTCTTAATTTTATATTCTTGGGGAACGTATAACCAGCTCAATAATGGTACTGAATTTTAACACTGAAGAGTTACCAACAAACTTTTGATTTAAATGGATTGTATTATTTATGCAAATGAAAAATAATGTAATTTTTGCGGAAATAACAGAACAGCTAATGGTTTTTAACGAATTTTTATCGAATATTATCAAATTGTGATCTTAAATGGAGGCAGGTATCTACATTATATAAATTTTAATACTCTCTCAAAGTAGGTACAGTCAGATTTTATAAATAAGCAACCTAAGTTTTGACGTAAAAAAATCTAAAACAGTCATACACTAATATCATCACCACATCAAAATAAAATTAAATTTTTTTAAATATAAATATGGAGACTGTTACCTAAAAAACGCCTCAAGCCAGAACTTCCTTATTTTAAATTTTGGACCCCCTCAAACTACCTATAAGATAATTTTAAATGGTAAGGCAAAAGCTATCTTTGCGCATCACCCTTTTGTAAATATCTACCAACCGTTTTAAGCTACGGTGTTCAACTTTCTTATTTTAAATTGAACGCTCTGTATGTTATTACATAATATTTGGATTCAGGACATTGTAAACTTAAAACAGCTATACAGGGTCTTAGGGAAGTTGACCGTGTAAATTTCAGGAGTGCAGGAGAGCACGCAAAATAAAGTCGAAAAGTTATCCTGTTAACATGGGTCCGGAATTTTTTTTCATATATCCCGAAATGATTATTATTAGTTTACAAATAATGTTCAAAATGACCGCCATTAGCTTCAAGACAAGTGTCTATTCTTCCAACAAACTTTTCAGGCTAAAGGCAATCATTATTCAAAAAACGATTTTTTTTTTATTCGCGTTTTTTCATCTTTGAAGTGATTTACACGAAAACAGTTAATGGTAGGAAAAAATCTCAAGAGACTGTCTCAACCGTAAATTAATTGAGCATTTTCAAAATTATATTAAAAACCAAAGAAACAGTGACACCATATTTTCATCTCGAAATATCCACGTAGGCACGTGTAGCTACCTCACCAGAGAAGGAATAAGAAACTGACTAATATGGTCCAATTTAATCACATGAACATACATTGTACGTACCTACTGCGTCATTTTTAAAATTTAATTCCCAATCATTTCGGAATAAATGAAAAAATTGATGTTTTTTTAACAATTTTCAACACCCTGTATCGCGATAACGAAGCATTTGCGGACCATGTTAAGAAACTTTTCGACTTTATTTTACGTGCTGATGCACTCCTGAGATTTACACGGTCGACTTCCCTAACACCCTGTATAGTTTGTGGGGTCAAAATTTATTTCGTAAATCTAGATAATAATTTTGCAGTGCTGCGTATTTTTGATTCACTTGACAAAAGAAAACTCATATCGTTATTAATATTCAAAGACTTGGCAGAAGGTTGATTTTTTACTCCTGCTAATTAAATCCCTGAAAAATTAAACGTCTATACTGTTGGGATATAACTAATTGGTTTTGTTATCTGAAGTGACTTGGTTTTATTTACAGTTTTAGAAGTATAACTCAAGCTGTAAGTAATTAAATAAATTGGACGTTTAATTGGCTGAGATTTGTAAGACAATGCCGCACAGTGTTATAATAACAGACAAAATAGTTTGCTCAGTGTGTCACGCTGCCACCATTATTAAGTTAGCAATTAAATTTGTTTTCACAAAAGTTTGTAATTTTCTATTATAAATATGTCAGAATTATTAATAATTTGTTTATTCAAAACTCAAACTGATTTTGTAAACAGGGTACAGGGAATAGACGTATATTGAAGTGAGTAATTTAATAGGACCTGTGACATTGGGCTATTCATGATGTCCAAAAGTAGAATAAACTCTAAAAGAAGGGATTACTGTATAGTTATTATTAATATTGTTATTTATTTTATTTTTACCCGACATAATTTAAGAAGTCCAGCATGACATCACCACCTCTTGGAGCACTGACTTACATCACCTGCTAAAAGGTGGCTGGCTGCTTCAGGTCCCAGACCTTTCGGCATTAAGACGGATATAAATTGTGCTTGTTTTTTTGTTCGTTTCGTCGGCATTATGCTTGTGAATTTTCTTTTTGATCAGTTTTCATGGTATATGTAAATGCAAATGAGACATAGTACATAATATTATAAGAGGATGCGGTTTATAAAACGACCAGGAATAATCAATGTAGTATTTGGATTTTAAAAATCGCATGTAAACAAATCTTTCAAATAATAACACAATCATGTGATATATTTTGCGTTTACTACATCGCTATATTTAGACTTGTTTTCGTTTTTTATGCCTTACATAATACCTGCGTGATTTAAATCTTTTATTCACGATTTAAAATGTTTGCTGGTCAAACTTTTATACTTCATCAAACGCAATTTACAAAACGTGATCATCAAAATTTACGTACAATTTTCCAACAATTAAAACAAAGGAAGGAATATGTTTTTTTATAATCAATGAATAATTAAAATCATTACGATTTTATGCACGATATAGTAGATATGATTTTTTTTATCTTAAGTGAAATCTTATCTTAGAATCTTTATCATAAGTTTTACCAAGTTGTGGTAGTTTCTGTTTAACGAAGATATGGAAAATTTTGCGTTACTAACATCTGAATTGATTGGGAAGGTAGAAAGTTTCGTTATGTTAAAAATCAGAAAACTAATTAATCAATTTCCAAAATGATAAGAAATGGCGATGTTTATTTACCAATATTTTGCTTGGTAAGTGTTGAGATAAATGAAAATTTCATCATTAAATAACTCTATAGCATTGATTAGGCTTTTTTGTTTTATAAATTATCCTAAAAATATTTAAGCAGTGTCAAAAGTCTCGGTATATTTACTTATTCTAGATATAAGGTCCAATTTTTTTGTAATAAAACATAATTTATTATTAAATTAATAAAATAACTAACTAAAATAAATAACGAACTCGTAGATAGAATATCAATTTGCATAATAAAAAATTGGAATGCGAAGTTTATTATACTTAGGTGATAATTCCCTAGCAAAAAATGCAGGCAGAAACTGACATTTATTGATAATATCCGCTTTATGATAATTTAGCAAATCGATCGTTATTTAAACGCATATACCAAACTAAATTGTTTATTAATTGGCTACAAATTACTGAAATTATTTACGTAAAAACTCTATAGGTCTTTTTAGTTACCATTGTCTACAACATCCTTTTATAGCAAAATACCTTTATTTTTGTATTTGCATCAATCAGGTGTAGTTATTTCACGCGGATTTAATCGGTTTTTTCTCACTTATAGCTATCTAAATCGCAAAATTCAATAATTATTTATCTGTAAGAACAAATTAATGAAGATGTTACAATTCCTTAAAAGTGTAGAATTTCTTTTTCTGGCAAGGCTATCGACGTTTTGTCCTACCGCATTCCATCATCGTAGTGGGCATTGTCGATTAATTCATAGATGTAGGAGCATTAATTGATCGTGTCTATGCCAGAGGCGTTTAACCTTTGATTAGATTTTTTTCTTCGCACCTCATGCCCATATTAGCATTGCGTGACAACATCTTTAAATTTGTTGAAACATCATCATACGCAGGGTAGGTAACACAGGGTGCTTTGGAGACCTATGATAAAATTTTATGATTTGATTTTATTGTTTTATTGATAATATGGTGTATATGAAACACTTTTAGAAGAGAAAGATTTTATACTAATTTCATTACCTACAATATACATATACTGTGAGGTATACATACCTTGTAGAAATGGAATATTGATTGATTAAAATGTTGAATTAAAATTATTACCTATAATAATTAATAAAACAATAATATTTCGTAAAAAAGTTTTAATGATCAGAATTAATTGTTGAATGCTAATAGAAATGACATCACGTAGTGCATAAAAACTTACTTTAAATATTAATTTAAATTGAATAAACATAAATCAATATACCTGGTGATAGAGGATCCCGGGGCACCCCCGTTACTTCTTTTTATTTTATAACCGATATAAAAAATTTGTATTGTGTTATTATACACGTAATTTGAACTGAATGTTAATAATTTTTCCCCCGAACTTGCGTATAGTAGTGTCAAGATATTACAGTTTCGAGAAATTTATTATTTCAAAAATACCTTTTAATTCTAGAGTGCCATGACTTACTGAATTTTATTCATATCATTGCTGCTTACTTTTATAAAACTGTTTAATACAGGGTGTCTCTAAACCTAGTACCATAAATTTAACAGCCGCTTCCTGACGCAAAAAGAAGTCGAAAATGTCTATAAAAGTTTTGTTCTAAACCGCAGCATAAGGAAGCTACACCTCTTTGAAAATAGTGTTGAAAAAACGGAAAACAATTGCATTTTAAAATCGGTTTGAAATAAAAAATTGAAATTTTGCATGCAGCCTAACCTATTGAAGGTATAAACAGTTCGAACACTTACTGCAACTATTTTTTTTTAATTTATTTTCCAATAAATTCATTTACATACAAATCTAGCATTCTAAATTGATTTTGGCTAAACAGAAAACCTGCATTTTATAGGAAACGGTTAGTCCAAGCGAGTTGAAACAAGAGTACCTTTCTTGTTAATCAGGCAACAGGAAATACAAATCTCTAAACTAAAATGGAAAAAAGCAAAAGGTTAACAAAAACGGGTTACAAAAAAAAAGGTGATAACCCCCATTCGCGCTGCCCCTGGTTAATTTAAAAAAAAAATAGAAAGTTTATACCTTTAATAGGTAAGGCTGCCTGCAAAATTTCGATTTTTTTATTTCAAACCGTTTTTAAAATGCAATTGTTTTCCGTTTTTTCAACACCATTTTCAAAGACGTGTAGCTTCCTTATGCTGTGGTTTAGGACAAAATTTTTATAGACATTTTCGACTTATTTTTGCGTCAGGAAGCGGCTGGTAAATTTATGGTACTAGGTTTAGAGACACCCTGTATAATAAAAGGTGGAAGTCGGAAGCAGAAAATACTTTATTTAGATAGGTCCGGGTACCTCAACCTTTCCATTTGCAAAAAAAAGGAGTTATTCGGGGAAAATGTTTTTCCAACTTTGAAAGGCTATAACCAACTAATATTATGTTAAACAGTTTTAGAAAAGTAAGCGGCAATGATATGAACAAAATTCAGTAAGTCATGGCACTCTAGAATTAAACGTATTTTTGAAATTACAAACTTGTAAGTTCTCAAAACTGTAATATCTATCTATTTTGAGTTGAAATATGCAAAAATATACAGGGTGTTGCATATGAAATAAGAAAGTTGGGGTCATTTCCGGCAAAAGCAGAAGTGAAAGATTATTAACATTTCAAATGTTAATTGAAATTATGAGCTCTTACGTGTAGGTATATAACGCAGACAAAAATTTATGTAAATCTGTTAAAAAATAAAAATAAATAACAGGGGTGGAACATGGAGCTTGGGTGGACTCCAAAGGGGGTCCTGTGTCACCCGCTAAAGGTTTCGTAACCAATCTGTTTAAGATGTAATACTATTTTACCTTTGTAACAAAATTTTTAAAGGAAATTTTGTGCCTATAGTTTTATTTCATTGTTTCCTTATCCATTTTTTCGATTAATTACATTCTCTAATTATAATACTTAATATATTTACTTATCACTAATTCGAAGATAACTGAAAACGTAAGCAGGCGCTAGTAAACTCAGGTTTATCTATGATGGAATTTGTTGAATACGAAAACATGCGTAATACAGATTATTCTTTTCTTTTTTATTTTTTTTATTAAGGAAATGTTAGGTTCCCTTGTCTATCACAGGTACCTATAGGATCCCAACAATATTCCACGTTACGTGTTTCTAATAAATCAATAGGGAATAAATATAATTATATGGAACTTCCTTTTTAATGCCCTGTATATTATATTTATGCTACACAATAATAACAAAAAATAATATCATGCAAACAATGCTCGTTAAGATTTGTTCATCTTTTTTAATATACATTTTTATAAAAAAATATTAAAATAAATCAATATTTAAATATCTGTGGTTATATTTAACAATTACACAAAATAGTGATAGTAGGTACAATTTATGTATATGTAGATTATGCCGTAGAATTTTATCTAATGCCAATAACATTTCATGGGTTATTATCTGTATTTTGTGTCATTACTATATTTATAACGATAATCTAACTTTATTAAAGACTCTAAACAGTGTGTACTCATTTGTGCAGAAAATTTCGTGTTGGTTGCGTAGTCGCAGTCATGTGTTCTAAACTGTGCGTACGAACTAGAATTTGTAGAAGTGTTGTGCATCGTCTATTATAGACGAGGGTAAGTTTTTATATAGAATGCCTCTACAGGTGATTCAATTGGTTCAATTATACATTTCAAGCTTCAATTTAGTTAATCTATAATTATTCTGATTGAAGGTAAATGGTACTTTACCTGCTAGTAATCAATTACAATATCAGGTGTTTGTCTACGAAGTTTAATTTTGTGGTCGTTATTTTCATTAATCTTCCTTTGTAGGTATTTCGAAAATTAAATTTAAAATTCTTAGTTTAATATAATTCGGAAGAAAAGGATTTATATTTCATTTACTACTACTATATTTTATCTGTCAATGAAACAAACCCAATGCAGTAGGAATTGATACGAGATAAAACTCTTTTGTGGTTTTCCGATTTTCTAACTAATCTATGCCGGAACTCTCTGATTATATTAATTGTTATTTAATTCTTTGTAGTATATGGATATAAAAGAATATAATGTTTTTTTAAAATATTTTTAAAACTGTAAAATGTTTTCCTTTGCTATATGGAGTGTTTCGTTATTTTAAATTTTCTAATTTGTGCTTAAATTTAAGGAATAAAACTTATAATTAATTGTTTGTTATGTGCATGTAGATTATTGAAGATTTCTAAACAAGTCAAGTTATATAATCTAAAAGATCTTATCAGGACATGTTTGGAAAACTAGATAATTATTTCTAAGCTAGAATATTAACTTTTTATGCTAAAAAGTCAAAGAAGTCAGGTTTGTTACGGTCGCGTGGGTTTAGTTACTTGCCATACCTATTTTTTGACGAATGAAAATATTCTATTAACAGACTTTTCAATATAATTTCATAATATGAAAGTTACGATAAAAAAGACTAGAACGTATAATATAGAAAATGTGTATAATGATAAAAAAGGGTGTGGTTCCAAGTAAATTGAACGGAAGCATAACATCAGGTTCTCAAGTCGTAATAATATGTGGGGGCAATAATATGTCGGACGGAAAACGGCACATTTTTTACATAATCAAAATATTTTTTTATCGCATAGGTATTAGTACTTTAAAACCACGTTCCTCAGGGTTTATGAACAAAAAATATCGATGCGTTTTTTGCCATTGTCGTTCCTACTAATTTTTTTATTTTTCAATGAATATGAGGCGAGTCCTGCAGTAAAGGTACTTATTCTTACGACTTTAATAAAATTTGTATCTGGAAATATAAGGTGTGTTCCATTTGTAAATACAACTGAAACTGTTGAAACTCGCCCCCCGTATATTTAATTTTTAAATAAAATATTTCTTTTAGTGACTCGCGTTGACTTAATTTTTTACACCAATAATCATATTCATTGCATCAATTTAAAATAAAATATTTAAAGCAGTAACAAGAAATCTAGATTAAGTACCTACTATTATAATTAGAAGAACAAAATGCGCCGCCTCATCGTAATTATAGAAATAAGAAGGGTGTTAATTGAAGGCCGGTTATTTCCAAGATTCAAAGAGACTAAAAAAGCACCGTCCAGACTACTACAGATCTTGGGGTCAAGCTTTTATTACACACGTATATTTTTATTATTTGTGTAGCTAGTGTGTAAAATGCCTGTTTGAACATTTTTCCTACAACCCAAATTATTATAACATTAAAAACACATTATGAATTTCCTTCAGAAAATCCCACTTTCGATTTTAAAACGAAATGTTCGTATGGTAACTAAGGAAATGGCCATTAAATAATAAACATTTTATCGCATACGTGCGGTAAAAGTTTTACCGCAAGCTGTTTTGGGCAACAACAATGTAAACGATCCCACAAAACTTTTACTGCACGCTGGCCGCTGCTATGGGCAATAACAGTGTAAACGATGCGACAAAAGTTTTACCGCACGCTGCTATGGGCAACAACAATGGAAGCGCGTCTATCGTAAAACAAAGCAGAAAATTAGTACGTCATAGGCTAGTTTCCCTGTGGGTTGTAGGAAACATTTATTTAATGCTTGTATGTGTAACATTAGATGTCTTGATAGAAATAGGACAATGAATAATTAAAATACAACACAATTTACATGATAGATTTTATTTGTACTTACTTCAAAAAAAATTGTATGGGCACAAAATAAACGTATTTAGAGTAGAAGTTGGTTAATTTGAAAACTTTTCACATTCCTGCAGCTTTTGAGCTTCGTTCTGTAATAAAAGATATATAGAAATTAACAATAATAGAATATATTCAATTGTTGAATTTTTCCAAGAATGAATTATAGGCAAAACATTTTATAGCATTCTATTACCAACTAGTAGGCTATTACAAAATTACTGATAATTTAAATTTGTATTTGGAACATAATTAAGCAGCCAATTACCGATAATTACAAGTTGTGTCTTAACATTACCTGGATCAGTTTGTAAATCAGCATAAGTGTGTCTATAGAAGCTTTGCAGTTGCTGTCGTTTGGTCCAGGTGCTGCACCAGTTTGAGCGCGTTTTCCCCATCCCGTTGAAAAATTAAGTTGTGCCGTACAAATACTAACCATAACAAGAACCACGAGAATCACCACGAAGCGATACATTATTGTACTATACAAAAAGATAAATAAATGTTTAAACTGTAACAAATAATATAAGTTTTACAAACCTTGGTATAGCAGTAGGGTTGATTTCTTGAAAGCTTGAACTACTGTGATGGTTGCAAAACATATCAGAAGCTCTTATATACCCCTTTTTGATATGGGGGAATCTGTACAGTATTCGCCCACTTTTTCCAATCAAATTAAACTAAAGAAGCCTTTCTACAAATAATGATATTAACTGCAGGGCATGTTGACTGACGAAAGACGGATCTCGTTATGTTTGAAATACACAAAATAAATATATTAGAACAATATATTAAATCTGGTTCGTAATATTATTGAGTTCGTTATGGTTTTATCGGGATAAAGTAAATTTTCTGAAGTTACGATATTTGTGGAACATCGTAGAGCTTTCAGAATTCTTGATTGCGATAATATTAAGCTATACTGGGTGTCCACTCTCAAAAGTCGAACATATAGGCAATTAACGTTGTGTTAAGTTAAAGAAAGTTTTTTAACCAAGAGTAACTCCGAAACCAGCAAGAAAAAATGACATTTTTACCCAGTATACAATAACGTAGGTATCATCATCAGAACTTTTTCCGCCATTTTAAAGACACCCTTGGTCCTTCTCCTTAACAAAAATTCTCACAAGATTATTTAATAATGCAGGTCCTACAACGTACAGCAAAATCGGTGAGGACAAATAGTGTTAGAATTATTTAAAATAATTAATTAGAATGATATTTCTCAAAACGAACAACAAAACAATTCAATTAGTTCTGTATATCTAAATAAGAATTTCAAGATACGTTTTCGTCTATCACCTATCAAAATTACATAAATTAATTTTTGCGTCACTTTACAGGGCAAGGTCAGCTTGACATTTGATCTAATTTGAACTTAATGGTATGGTAGGTCTCGATGTCAAACCATTACTCATCTCTAAAGTAATATCGCGTGTGAAGCTTTTCACTCAACAATTAATAAATTTGTAATAATATACTTTTCGGCGTTTTAGGATATTTTGATGTAGCCATAGCGTAATTAGGATGCATATACAGCGTGTTTAAAAATTAATTACATCTAGTGTGCTTTGAATTTCCAATACAAAGGCACAATGTGCCGCTTCCGCGTGCTACTGTTATTAGCTAAACGGAAGAATACTGCCATTCTCCATTATTTATTAACTTGTCGGCCTGTCCTGATCGAAAATATGACTAAATAAAAAATGTTTTCTTGCACATTTTGTATTGTAGTATTAATAAATGTTTTATAATTAAAGCTATTTGAAGTGAATATTTTTTTATTGGCAATTAATTAATGACAGTGAGCATACAGTAAGCCAATAACAGTCTATAAATAGTGGCATATAAAATAGCTATTTTCCTAACAAGTGCAGAAAATCGATTTTTCCGCACGCAAATGCCGTTGACAGCACGACGCGTAGCGGAGTGGTGTCAAGCATTTAAGTGCGGAAAAATAGGTTTCTGCACGTGTTAGGAACAATAGTTTTTCTACTAGCGTGCGGAAAATGCGTTTTTCCGCACGCTAGTAGAAAAACTAGTGCGGAAAAATCCTTTGCCGCACGGTGCGGAAAAGTGGATTTTCCGCACTACAAAATGTGCGGAAAATGCGTTTTTCGGCACGCTAGTAGAAAAATTTACATGCAAACAAATTTCATCACAGGTAACTAGATGTAATTCATTCTTAGCCACGCTGTAGCTACCAAACTGATGGAGGCTTTTGTTAGATTTTAAAATTTTAGGCAGGTGTCTCGTAAAAACATGCGATTTTTTGCCAGTGGATGATATTTATAAACATTTGCATCTAATCAATGGCTAATTATTCATCTCCTCTAATTATATAAATGACAGTGAGGAAAACTCTAAAAACTTGGTAAGCTAGTTCTTATTGCACACGTGATATAATATATAATAATAATAATTTTCATATTTAAATACCTAACTGGAATTTTGTAATTGCATACTTTATAGTTTATGCGCTTTTATCATTCACGACTGCATTTGGGTGATATTTTTTTCGGTGGAGTTTGTACCGGATGATATTTTGTCTGTAGTAATTTTCCTGGATTTATATTACCAATATTTCTAAGAACCCAAATTGTAAAACTCATGTTGTTAACGTTTCATACACTATTGTGTAATTTCATAATCAAGAGTTGCTTTATTTTTTGGGAATTAATTCAATCCTGATAATATTTGACGTCTTAATATAAACGCTTCTGATTACTCTCGATTCATCCCGCAATTAAATTAAAATTAACAAGAATACCAGAGAATACCTAACTTGTCCGCGGTGGTGTAGTGGTCTAGCGTATGAGATGCTGTAGTTCATTTCTGGACATTATCTGGACATTTCAAGTGTGAATAAGCAGTACTGAAAAAATTCCGAGTCCATGTGTTATTATTCTAAATTAGATTTTATAACAATAATTATGACGCTCTCCCCCCGTGGTAAAATAAAGGTTCCCTAGACTACTGTACTTAGGACACCTATTCTAGAAAAGCATTAGGTTTATGATTCTGCAAAAATTATCAATCGACTCATGAATTAAAAGATAGCACTTATTCGAGATCTTGCGAAGTTATACGTTGAAAATGAATTTTCTAGATTGAAATGTTGGTTGGTTATTAATAAAGACGGTTTTATGCTGATTAATGCAATTTTGTGTTGCTAGAAATATTTGTTCGGTTATCAAAGTTTGATAAAACCGCTTCCTCGGACATGTGCGTGCTCGTAAGATACAAGTAAACCGTGAATCAGTCAGTACAGTGCTAATTTTCGTACAAGGAACACAAGTTATTTATGTTGCAGTGCTTGAAATGATTATATTAACGTTGCAATTATGTGCAGTTATTTTTATCATGTAAGTGAAATATTAAAGTTTTTGTAAAAAGTCAAATAACAAGTTGGTCTAGTTATCTAGCCAATTTATGCTTTTCTCCAGTAGGTACCTATTTCTAATGTGTTTTAAAAATGTAAAAGCTGCGTTTTTTTCCTTTTTGTAGAATTTACCTACGTACTACTTTTAAGTAGTAGTTAAAAAAAATTAGTTAATAAATAAATAGTTAATAAAATTAAAAATTTGAAAAAAACGTGCTATTTATAAGTTTTTCGGTCACAGAAATTTAAAAGACAGCTTGTGCCATGTCAGACTGCATTGCAATTCGAAACCATAATATCCAACATATTTTCAAAAATGTATTTCCGTACTGTCTATTATTTTTGTTACTAATACAATAAATTATTCACAATAAATTATTCCAAGTTACATAAAGTGGCGGTTCTTCAGCGAGTGTAAATTCACGAGCGCGCGTAACGCAGCAAGTGGAGTAATTTTACGCGACCGTACTGAACATGCTTTTGTTTCGTACATTACTTAATGGAAAAAATTAAAAATTAGTCCTAAAACTTAAACTAAAACTGTATGTGGTGTTTACATACTAACAAAACATAACAACATTAAAGTTTCTTGGTTGCGCCTTTTTTTCTTTGTTCCTTAATAAATAATTTCAAATCAAAAACTGCAACGTGTATAATATGTAGGTAGCAGTACATAAAAAAACACAACTAACAACTAACTCTTATTAAATAAACACATCTTCTATATTTTGAAAGCGACGAATTGCTATATCAACCGGTAGATCGAATTTTAAGTTTGTTAAAGCATCCAAACTGTGCAAACTATCAGAAAATCTTGTTTTTATTACATAACTCCACGATTCGTAGTACATATCAACTAAAGTACGACACTGAAAAATTAATCTCAACCATATAACTAATTTGTTTGCGTTAAGAGCAGCACATATGAACGCCTTGAAATGAGAATCATAACTACTCTTATATACAGCATGAGTAGAAATAATTTTTCCAATTTCACTTAACATTGTGTCTTTATTAGACTGACTGGAATCTCCAATAATATTCAAATTGAAGCTTTGAGATAATTTCCGAACAGGGGTTGAATTAAATTTATCTCCTTTATTAAGATTGTAGTATTTTAAAATGATTTCCCAAGCATGGATAGGTGTATCTGGTATTTTAAATTTCTGTTTAAAACAACCAATAAAGGGGATTAATCTATGAATTGAAGCACCCCTGTTTGCCCCATGGAGCATGAGATCGCGTATTGAGATAGCCAAGTGCTTTCGTACAACCATAGTAACTTGTAGGTTGCTTACAGGACACGAAGATTCATCGTCACTATTATAGTCTTCTTTTATTGATTTATTCCCTGTAGTTGATTTAAAAGCTTCTAGAACACTTTCAATGTCAATTTCTAATGACGCACGTAAATCTCCCCAGTGATTTACATGTTTCTTATTAAGTTGTTTAGGGCTACACCCCAAATATAATATAGCGAACATGTGTAAAAGAGTAACGGTCCGTTTTATTATTCCTGTTGTTTCTTTTCTTTTTATTGGTTTTAGGGGATGAACCGCACAACATGCACATGCATTATGAATATGTTTTTTTTCTTGTAAATAATTTATAAAACGTTCTAAATCAGCTACTTGGGTTTTTAATTGTTGTACAAGCTCTTCTTTCATTTTTAAGGGTCTCTCCAATTTTTCCAACGCAATCTGTATTTTTTCTTTGATATCAATTGTTGAAAGCTCATAATATTTATCTTTACTTAGGTCCAAATTGATCCATAACTTAAATTCATTGAAAATATTTGTTTGATGATTTTCTCTACCTTGTGTTCTCATTCGTTCGCTTTTAAAAAGATCCTCCAATTCCCTTATCTGTGATTTCAGTTTTTCTATGAGACGTTGCTGCTGTACTCTTCTTACCCAAATTGTTTCAGTAAGTTGGGCTTCGTCTATTCTTTCCCGTACAACACCTATATCTGGAATTCCGCGAAAAGCAAATTCTTCCAAGGATTTTAAAAAACTTTCTTTATCTGCTTGAGGAGCGGCTACTGCTTGTCGAAGTCGAAATTGTACTTGGGCAAAATGAGTTGTTAAAGCACAAAGAGAAGAATTTAACATTTCATGTTCTTCTTCAAGATTTTTTAATTTATCTTCGAATTTTCGTGACGTATAAGGACAATGGAAATGTTCACAGGATTTATTGTTTACTCTAGGGCTTGTAATTATTTCTTCAGGATCATTCGAAGCTCCTGATGGATCAGATCGATTGCTGGGTGGATCCTCATCTGATGATATCTCATCCATTGAGTTGAATGTGATATTTTTCTAAACTGTTTTTTTTTAATATATGTTGGAAATGAAATCAATTCGTAAGGTATTTTCAAAAGTATTGTTTAGTTGGGTAGTTGCCCACCCCAAAATTTTGACTTTCTGTAAGTACCATTTCAGCTTACTGGTGTGTAATGGATATACTAATATCAACAATATTATGATTATCAGAAGAAATTGCTGAATTTTTCGGTTTCTGCATCAAAAAAGTATTACAAAGATATTTGAATAGGAATCATATGTCAAAATAAATGTTACATTTACTATTTATTGGTTATTTCAGTGAACATTATTTTGACAAGTTTTCCACCGCAAACTTCGAGTTTTGGAATATTTTTATATAAAGAGTGTACAAAATATTTGTATACTATAATAAAAACGTTTTAAGATAAAAACTTAGTTGTAGTAAGAGTAAATATAGCACTGACTATATGTAAAAATAAAATCGTTGTTTTTATATATTTACCCAAAATGAATTTGGTAAACAGGTTTTTCTTTAATTTTTCTTAGAATAATAATATACAGTTTGATTTTAATTTGTAAATTTTATTAATCTGCTTGTTAATTATTAATAAATCGTGAGTAGGAGATCTTACATATTTGTGATTCCCTCAAGCTTCCAGTTGTTTATTTGGAAACAGTACATATGATGTAATTGTTATCTTAATCTTGTATAACAAAATTGTTTTTTTTTTAATTTTAATATATTCTGATTTTTAATGCAATGTTTTTATTATTACAGGGAAGTTTACAGTACCATTTGCAGTAGACTAGGTCATACTCCTCACATTCCTGGAGACTCGGTCCAAACTATCTTCAATGACATGCATCTGTATCCGTCCAAATCACAAGGTAAATTTTGTATAAGAAAATAATTTAGGGTAGGTAATTAATAAAATAAAAATAAAATTATGTAGTCAACAAATAGGGAATTATGGGAAAAGCCCCCTTCATATAGCCTATACCTTATTTTTTTTAACTACGGCCTGGATGTAAACAAAACCACGTGATCATTTCTAGCCTACGTTTACAGTGGTAGGTATTTTACGTAAACTAGCGCGTGGGGAAGTTTAAACCATAGGTGCAAAGAATAGTTTCACTGGGCGACGATTCCATTTTAAATAAATCTAAATACTAAAGCACCAGATATCATACACAGATGACGACAAATGCAACTGCAATTAACGCACGAATCGAACGTAACTACTCCTACAGTAAAGGGGTGAAATCCTCACGCTACAACTACCAATCACAAAATTGCATTGAGATGACGTTTTAGAAATTGTCACGTGGTTTTGTTTACATCCAGGCCGTGGTTAGAAAAAATAAAGTATAGGCGCGAATATTTTCTTGTGAATTTTCTTTTTTGTTTTCATTGCGTAAATTTGAATTTGCCGCCAAATTTAACCAATGTAAAAAATCGCTCGTATGAAAAGGGGGCTTTACTCGGCGAGAAACTGCTGAGCGTTCAATAACAATTGCTGAACCCATTGAACGCAACCATAGTTTATTTTGATCTGGGGGGTGGGGTCATGGCGGGAAAATTCAAAGAGGTATCAAAAACAAAACTTTCAATATTTCCAATTAAATATAGAATTTTCATCAAAAAGTGAATGTATTTATTTAAAATACTGATAATATAAATTGTTATTGCTGTAAATAGGCTAGTACATAACAAATATACCTAGGTACTACTAAACTCTTGTTTTCTTTAATTTTAATTTATTCTATTAATTAAACGATCAATCAAATGGTTTAATATTTTTATCCTATAACAAAGGTTGTGGTTATCAAAGTGATTATTATATTTTTTTATACACATAACATCATGTCCTTGTATTTTGTATTGATTATTCAAATCAGAACAATGTAGTACCTTATCATCATAGGATTTTTAGAATGTATTTTTTTCATATTAAAGTGAGTATTTCAAGTATTTTATAGTAGAAATTAATACATACTTAATTGTATTTACTTTCAATGTATAAATAGTATTTACTTAATACATTAAACCTAAAATATAATCAAAATATGTTTATCTCCAGAAGCAGTATAACCTCAATCTTAGATTTACCTACAAAATTTTATTTAAATGTTACAGTATCAGAAATGCTGCAGTGTGCAAGACAATGCGGCAGACGAAATGGAACAACACCATTTCTCACATTCGGAGAGTTTTGTGTGTTTGCTCGTGAGATGCAGAGACCGAAAGCGCAAAGAAAAGCTCAACAGCAAAGATCTAGCAATAGTAAGACTTCATATTTACATACAAGTTTATGTATTAAATCTTGTTTTATTTACAGAATGTACAAAAAAGTGTGAGGTATTCTTAGGTGGCTCATGTAATCCAACGACATGGCGTACTGATACTGCTATACCGGAACTGCAAAAACATGGCATTTCTTACTACAATCCGGTAAGTATATATAATTTTAAGATTCACATGTGTATATGTAAAGCAAATCATAAGAATGATAGGAATTTCATGTAATAATACATACTACAACTCTTATTATTTTGAATTTAATTTTTATTCAAATTTATGCACAATTTATTTTCTTTAGAATTATTTTATTTGTTTTAACAGATTTACACATTTCCTACTGAGTGAGGATGGTGCTTGAACGAATGATAAGCATAGGTGGGTGTTTTTGCAGTTTTGTTTTGGAAGAATGTGAATATTATAATCAATACACTTGAACATTTTAATTTACATGCTACTTGGTATGTTCCGGTAATGTTCCCGAAGAATGAATGGAATTTATTAATACATGAACACAGCAGACTGTTATTATTTTTTGTCTCTTTGTTTTAAAAATGTTTTATAGTTTGTAATTGTGGCACCATTAGTACCTGCATATACGTATCTATTAAAGTGGGAAGTTTGATTACATAGCCCGGATAGTTCCTGTTACCGTAGTTTACTCCTTGATATCCCTTGAGATCCCCATCCATGCACTCCTTATCGTGGACACCACCCTCTACGTCTGATAATTTATTTTTGTTTGAATGTAAAGTAATCTACGAGTAATATATTTGCAAATTCAGCTTATTGTTTGTCCAGTTTTACTAAACTAAGAATATTTTAAACTATAAAATTCCCTCATAAAATAAATATGTTATAAACTCTAAGTAGTGACTAACTATCTAAAAAACTATTTAAAAATTATTATTTCCAGCAAAAATCAATATGGGGCCCTGAATTAGTAGCAGAAGAGCATGATGCCAAACAATCAGCATCAGTTTTACTATTTGTTGTAGATAGCCAAACTCGTAGTGTGTCAGGTATGATTGAAGTTGCATATCTAGTAGCTTCAAATAGGTGTGTCGTTGTTGTTGCACATCCTTATAAAATAGGGCAAAGCATTATGGGGGAAGAACTATCATATAGGTAAGACAATAGTAATAAGAGAGTAAACTTAGTTCTAATACTAAAATTTTTATAGAGAGTACATTGATCTTGTGGATGGGCAAACAGCGTTGCTAGCTATAGTAAAAAGTCAAGGAGTTAAGGTGCATAGTAATTTATCTGGAGCTTTGCAACGCACTACACATTTGCTACAAAATTCTAACACAAATGGTACTAGTCCTGAAGAGCAAGTTACAAGTAAACTTAGGTAAATTTCAACCAAACTATATTATTATTGATTGTTTAATATTAATTATCCAAAATTCTTTCTAGAATGCTGAGAGATACATTCGATTCCTATGATTCAAATAGAACAGGAGACCTGCACTTGAGGGATGTGTTGGATGCTTATTATCGATTGACCAATAAGACATTGCAGACATCGGAATTGTACAACTACCTTAGCACAGCTAACAACAGTGATACAAGTAAAATGAGAATCTCATTTGAACAATTTTGTGCCTTGGTAGCCGAATTTAGCACAGATAGCTGCAATACTTCCATATCTGACGGTAGAATATTTGACTCATTATACTGGACAAGTACACTTTTGAAGACTCAGCATCTCTTTAGATTATTCGTTGTTCGACCTATTAATTCTGCTTTAGGTACTTTATTCTTACTAAAAATTGTCTGCACTTTAATCCCGCTTTTTCAAGTGAATGTATGCCAAATTCTCGAATCTCAAATTACCTAAAACTATGAAGTTAACAACCCCTTCTTGTGCAATGCTTTTATTTCTAATGATGATCTGCATAACTTAGCCATAAAAGTTTTATTAACTCGGAATATTGATAATTATTTTATTTTTGTTTAGCAATTTTTTATTTTCATGTGTTGTGCTTCATATTTTTGAATCGAATGCAAGTTTTCAGAAGTGTAACAATTTTGTCTATTTATGTTTTAAGCAATTTCTATTAAATTTTTTTTGTGCACTAAAATTATGTGATCCTAGAAATTATAAAATATTTTATAAAGAAATTTTTGTGTAGATTGGGCAAGTCAGCCTCTGCAACGTCAATGTTCAGCCAACAATAATACGCAGTGTGATAATTCACATGCAAACTGTTCTGTCAACAATCATACCTCAAAAGATAATAGGGAAGCATGGTTGGCTGATGTATACCTCGGTGGATCGTGTAGGACTCAATCAACGTGGAGGGAAAACATTGCTATTCCTCTATTAAAAAAGCATGGGTTAACGTATTATAATCCAGCTATAAGGGAAACAAATTGTGTAGATAGTTTAATTAATGAAACGAATGTTATCAACAATCACCTTACAAATGGCTCTATGTACTTTAACGGTGAAAACGATGATGTGTCTGTTAATGGTGAAACTACCTTGTTGGAGAATTGTCTGTTGCAAAGGAAAAGAATTATAGATAAAAGCAAAGTGTTACTGTTTGTAGTGACTAATGATACAAGGTCACTGACGAGTATGATTCTAGCAGCCCATTATATTGGCATGGGTGCAGCAAATGTCGTTTTGTGTGTGGAGCAACTTCCTTCAGAAGAATGTCAGTTGGGATCGGAAATGGTAAGTTTTATGTAGTTTCCCTTACTTTGTGTAACTAACTTGACTCTTATTTATTATAAATTGAATTATACATGATTAATAATTAACCCAAGTAATAGAGGATGTTTTAAATTCGAGGGCAACCATGAACATCTCAGTTATTTTAAGAGATAGCTGGTAGGTTTAAATTTGGCACTTTTTCAGTATCTTGTGGATAACAATATGCCCTAAAAAAATTTAAGTTGATATAAAAATTTATCATGGGATCCATAGGAAATAAAAAAGTTGATGATGGTTCAAAAAATCGAAACGTTTTATGAAAAATTTTAATACCTCCAGCTGCTAAAGCATAAAAACTTGTCCTAAGAATGTACTTACAGTTTTCAATATCTTTTCTAATAACAAAGTTATAAATAAAAAATGAAAATCAATTTAATTTAGATTTTGCTCTATAAGGAGGGAAGCGATGTAGTTGGGTTAATTTTTTTGCGGAATATTGTTATGCACAAAATTCTTCAAAAGTGGCGAATTTAAGCCTAGCTCCTATTTCCTGCAATAATTTGAAATTATCAAGGGCGCGATTTTTTTTTTCGAATTTTTGTCTTTGTTTTCATTAACTGAAGCAAAAAGCTGCTGAGCTTTCAGTGACAATTGCCTAGCCCATTGAACGCAACTATTTATTAAATTTGGCGGAAAATTTAAATTTAACCAATGAAAACAAAAAGAAAATATTGCAGGAAAATAATCGCGCTTATATGAATGAAGCTTTAGGTCAATAAATTGAATAAAAGATTTTTTTTGTAATAAAGAGATCAGTAGAGTTGTATTTTGATTTGAATTTGATTTACAGTTATCCAAGCAAGCAATTAAAGATTATAACAGAGGTAGAGTGTACCTGATGGATGTTGCTAAACGCAAACAAGTTTCAGTATTTGAAAACATCACAGAAGCAGTACAATGTGCAATTGACAAATGTCAACGCAGGTAGAATTAATGTTAAAAATACCTCAATTTTACTGTATTCATAAGTTGTAGGAGTTTTCTGTTCATGACAAATCATGCTCATGCTCTCTTTATTCACTTTATGTTTGTTACCAGTTTTTTCTTAATGTCACGTGATTTTTAAAATCAATTTTTTGTGCTAAATTTAATTCGGATTAAAAACAAAAGTAGAAAAAAATAATTAAACGCAGAAAATTCCTAATCTCGATTTTTATAATTTTATTTATTTGTTGTTTAAATATTTTATGTAAAAATCTTATTTCTTGTGGACAGGATTGGATTCTAAAACATACTTTTGTGCATTTTTTTAGTTATGTGATTACCATACTATCCGAAAATTTGCATTTTGCGACATTTGTATAATCATTAGAAAAATTTTTCGAGTTGCAAAAATTATTACGTAGATGAATGATATACATTTTTAATTTACAACAATCTTAAGAAAAATTAAAAATTTTGATGTAATATAATTAATATTTTCTTCATCACACTGTATTTATTGTTTAACAACTATACTTAAATGTTGTGTTAGTTAGATTGTTATTTCCTATTTCTTTTGTCGAGACAGGTATGGGTTGGCTTGTTATTGTTTTCAGTATTAACTAAATAAAATATAAAGTGTCAGAAAATGTAGTCCTAAATGTTTGAAACCAAGTGTTATTTGCTGAAATGAAAAAAGCTCAAAGTATTGTTTCAACAACTTTTATTAAAGCTCATTTATATGTTTTGAAATTTTTTAAAGATTGATGTTGCAATAAAAAAATCATAATACATGAAAATTGTTGAAACTACTACTACGTTTTTGGAAAAGGCTTGAAACAAAGGTAAATATGGATCATCCCCAATTAAGCAATTTAGTTTTTGTGAATTTGGGGTACCATATCCAACCAATAGTTTCCCAGAACTGTTAATCGTAGAATTATGTTACAAGAAGCATCACACTGATTTGACACTGGTAGCTAAGATTGTGGCAGGCGTGGAATGTTATGTATAGTTCCTGTGTAATATTCTTAAGTACAGATTGAAGGCGGCTACTTAATTTTATTTTGTAATTTATTGCCATAACTGCGAAAAGGAAAATTTTAAGAATAGTTGTTAAACATCCTAGTTACTAAGTATCTAATCAACTGATATTATCATAACATCACCCTAACTTCATTTACATTCATTGTTTTGTAGGTAGTATGTTTAGTGTTGTCTTTATATGTATGTTAATTGTTTATATTAGATTTATTTATACACAATAAAACATTTATGAAATAATGAATTAATACATGCAATCAATTTTTTAAAAAAAGTAATACGTGAGATGGTTAATAATTGTTTAAAGTAAAAATTTAAAAACAATTCTATAGACTATTCAAAATTTATTTTAAAAATAATGGGATGAAAGTTATTAAAGATAAAACTATAGAGGCTACAGATGTTTGAGTAATTCACATTTTAAAATCATAATTTTATAAATTACTTATTTAACATAAAAATGAAAGACAATTACCATTACTAATTTTGATAATAACGAAAATTTGATTTTATTACCAATGCTTTTCTGGGTAAATTTTTGTTAGATTTCCATGAAATACAAAATTAGTAATAATGACAATGCATTTATTTTAAAATATTAGTTCTCTAATCAAATTAAGTGTTTTTTTTAAAGTAGTATAATTAAAGATTTGTTGAATTTGGCAGCCAAAATGCAAGAATCTCTTAAGAAGTTTTGGATTAAAAACTTACGAAGGTTGGCTGCCTATTGTCTTAAAAAGAAAATTTACGTAAATTACGTGTTGTGAATTTTTGATTATTTCATGATATTTTTCTGAATGTTGGTAGAATATGATTAATATTAAAAATTAATTCATTAATTAGTGGTTGAACACAAAAAGTAGGATCAGAAAATATATTGGAATAATTGCCGTAATTCTATCCTATTTTCACAATGTGTTGTAATTAAGGCGAGTGATTATTAGGGAAATTTAAGCACTTGAAGAGTGAATTTCCGTTTGCGTGAAATATTGCAATTAGAATTTTGGAAAAGAAGATGAGATATACTCTCATTGGTATGGCTTGTACCTGAGTTTAATTGAAGCTGGAATATTATTAATATTTAATTACGTATCTTATTTGTGTCTTAACAATAGATAATTACAACCTATGACATAATTATAAAGTTTAGATGTTGCTGCTATATTTTATAATTTAGGTATATTAACAATAAAATTAATATAGCATACCGTTATTAATAATTTATCGATTAAAAAAGTTGTATAAAAGAAATTATTTACAAAGCTTTTAAATTTAGAACTTTACATTGTTTACTGTCTATTTAGTTTACCTTTTTGGTGTATAATTTTTTAACAACAAATGTTTCCCTATAAGATTCTAAAAATAATAATTTTTAAAATAAAGCTCCGCTCGTATAGGCGCGTTTTTTTCTTTTTGTTTTCATTGGTTAAATTTGAATTTACCGCCAAATTTAACAAAAAGAAAAAATCGTGCCAGTGTGAAGTCCCCAAAGTACTTAAAAGTATAATTTTGAAGCATAGTAGTAAGCTTTGTAAATATAAAGTGAAATTAGATTTGATTGATTATTTTTTAATTATTTGTGTTTGTAATGTGTTAGGTCTGCATAAATTTAAAAAATAAGATTGTAATTTTGTAAAATATAAAACGTTATCTAAAATGAAAACAATAAATTGTTAAAACATATAGTAGTAATGTCTACTTATAAAAAACTATGTTACACATTTTATTTATTACTATTTTTTATCTAATACAATAAAAATTTTAAATTAATTCGAAGATTTCATTGTAACCTTTCTTCAATTTTATGTTGGAGCTTTAGAATTAAGGAAATTTTCTTTTGCCATGTTTTAAAAATTTCTTGAATTTTCTTCCCATGTCCTATAATATTTAGTACATGCATAAATAATACAATAGTCTCCCTTTGTAGTGGGAATATCATTACAAAAAAGGTTGGATCAGGTGTTTTGACATCCAGCTCCACGAGGCTTGAATTTGAGTTAGATATTCTAATTCTATTATGGAATACTTTGGAAGAAGCATATCTAAAATAATGCGCGTACGTACGAATTAAATTTTGGTGCCAAGTCCTTGCTACCATGGACGGTCATTTTATAGGTTCCGAACAGACTATACATGGGTCAGATATAACCAAAGTCAAACGCACTATACACACAAGACACAACTGTCGTTTTAGATCTTTGCAACTCCCGTTTAGTAGTTCAATTTAATATTTTAAGATTTGTAGCTGTCATTTGTAGATTTGTAGTTCATTTGTAGTAGATTGTAACAGGTTTAATAATTTTAATAGAAAATTCTCATTTTAGAAGTAAATAGTTAAAGTGTTAAACACGTATTAAATAAAACTGTACGTGTATTTTAACTGCGCCAAGACAGAAAGGTTGCAAATCTGGATGAAAAAGAAGAAACAATGATCGCTGCCAAAGATCCACAGGCAAGTTGTTTACTAACATAACCTCTAACACTTTTTTCTTAATTTTGTTATTTAAAATTCTTTTAGGAGTTCATTCCCAGTGGACGGCAGCAATTACTGCGTCACCCTGGGCTCTCAGAACTCTATAACGCAAACGGAAACGAGGGAGAAGCAGCTTTACCATCGGAGTTTTTGGTGAATCGCTTTGAAAAAGTTTCTATTACCGAGTGCAAACAAACCGAATGGTGGATTGTAAGAAAATCTCCATACTACTTCAACAAGAAAGAACAAACAAACAAAGATGTAGAATTAAAAGGAATTCATAACAAAAGTTGTTTAGGTGTTGATGTAAGTGCATCACATCATGCCGATGTATCAGATAGTTCTTGGACTTGGAAAACTGCTGAACCACCACAGAGTTTTCAAAAAATTAATAAACGTTTATCAGATATACAAGCTCCTAGAAAAAGATATTCTAGTGATAACGATTTTCTTAATGATTCTAATAAATCCGGAAATTTAAGTAAAACGACTTTAAAAAGTGACCAATTGAAATGCAAAAACGTAGGGATTATGGAAGAAGAATTATATGTTAAAGATAATGTTGTTATTTGGACTAAAGGATTAATATCGTCAGGAAATAACATGAAATTTGAGAATTCTAGAGTTACAATGTGTTCATACACCTCTCATTATCCGATTAAACATGCTCAGTGGTGTACATTTTATCGTGAATGTCCTACTTTTGATCGTTTAAATTCTGATAATCTAATTAAATCAGATGAACCTTTAGGCACTCCGTTACCTAGTATTTGTATAATAGACAACCAAAATATGCAGGTGTTTACTGTTGATAATGAAGATTTCGTAACTACTTTGCCGTTTCAAGTTGGTGGTATGTGGACCACTAAATTTGGAGCACTACTAGAAAAAGACAAAAGTAAGTTAGCCCTGAATATTTAGTTCAAAGCCTGGTAATATTTTTGTAATAAAATCTTAGACCATTTTTTTCTACATATTTTTTTTTTGTTATTCAGAACATCTGAAAAATGTTAAGGTAGATACAGAAGAATTGCCATACACTGTATTTTCAATGGCTCATCCACTAGATGAAGTTTGTCCTGTAGCAATTCGTCAAGGATCTTTGCGTCTTTTAGATGATGCATCCTTAAGCATTGTTTATACTTCTGAAAATCCTAGTATAGGCATGCTGTATGATACACATACAGGTCAGCATAGTGTTTATTATATTCGGAAAGTTAAATATGATGAATGGCTAGAAATATCAGACAAACTAAATAGTCCATCTATACTTAATCTTTCAAGTCGAGTGAGTATTAATAGTGGCTAAATATTATGTTGCATTACATTCATATTTTTGTTGCAGTTGAAGAGCCGCTTATCTCTTAATAAAGGTATTACACCACATCATACACCAAGTCCTCTTAACAGTCGTCCTGCAAGTGGAATTAGTACACACAGTCATTGTCATCAACTACAGTCAAGATCTCAAAGCCCTATGGCAGCCATTAGGTAAATAAAAATTATTATTACTAGCCCACAATGTCTCGTGTTGTAAAACAATTTTCCTCTTTCTATTTTAGATATTAACTTGCACTTAATTGAATTTATTTCACAGCCGATGTCAGTCACCTTCTGTATCACCTTTACTTGGTGGTAATCCATGGTTGCGATCATCAAGAATACATAGTTCTTTTCGTAATGTTAGTATAAATAGCAGTATAGGTATAAATAATACACGTTTTGAGACGGAATTGTATCATCATGTTAATCCAATTTTATGTTTTGATCATGTTTGGACAGACTCATTTACTTCACAACAGTAAGTTTTGAACATTTTCCTCTGTATTTTAAGAACGATAACAAATATTTGTGGTATTTTTTATAGGGAGGGTATAAGTAATGGTCCTGCATCTAAAGTCTTCCTAAGTGATGATTTAGTGGGAAGGTGGTACCTTTGTTACTTGATTCCTTCAAGATCACAGCTATCTATTGTTCATGTAGAATTTTTCAGTGCAAGTTTGCCTACATTCGGAATACTTACAAGTATTAGTGCGAAAGATGCTGTTTCAATTCCGGTAATTGTTTTGATTTTTACGTATACAAAGTGAAATATTCATATTATGCTTATTTTACAGCATTTACATATGATTGCAATTTTGGAACACAGTGGTAGTGTAGTTTTATATTCAGGTTTAGCAATAGTTGGAAAGCTGCATGTGGGAGGAGTTTTAGCACAACATGCCCCATCCCCATGTATTATGAGATCCCTGCAGCAATTTAATTCACCATTTCCAAGGTACATTAGTCTTGATATGTAAATTAAACATACTGGTTATTTTTTGCATTAGGAGAAGTACTTTGTTACCACATTATGGTACTCCAAAAGCAGATCCAATCTTCGATGAACATCTCTTATCTCCTGTATTACCTGTAATACCACCAGGCAAAAATTTTAATACAAATATACCGCTAAAATTGGATCCATATAAACTTGCTGGTAAGATTATTATTTTTGTTTGATTATTGTACCATCAAAGCAAATCTGAATTTTACCTCCTTGGGTTAGACTGGACACTGAAAGAGAAGGGTCGTCGGTTAGTAGCGATTGTCTGGCTTGAAATTACAGCTGAAAACGCAAGGCTTGGCCAGCTGTAATTTCAAGCCAGATGATCGCTACCGACCAATAACCCTTCTCTGTCAGAGTCTCGGCTTAGAAGGTGATTTCTGGTATGCAGTCAAAACATGTATGTTATAGCTGCTGATCCTGAAAAAACACGATTAAATGGTTTAAGAGATGCAGTAGAAGACCATTTAACATTGCAGTATTCTGATAATACATATTACCGAATTGCATTACCTACTTTAGCATCGTCTACCTTAGTAGAAAATTGTTTAGTTGCCTTGAGACAAACTCTACAAAGGGATTTTGCTATTACGTTACTTACAAGATGGTATGCAGCTCGCAATGCTCCTGGACCAGACGATCTCAGTTTAGAACAGGAATGGAATATGTTCACTAATTTAATTTGTGGTAAGTTTTGTAAGTTTTAGAATTTTACGGTATTAAGATTGAATATTATTTTTAGAATTAGTTGGTTATGATAACGATCAATCCAGTGAAATGCCTTTAGAAACCCCAGTAACACCTTCATGTGCTGCAAAAAAGCAAAGACCCTCCTCACTGGGTACAGATTCTGATTGGAATTTTTTACTTGATACTGAATATCATAAGCATGCACATTTTTCAGAAATATTACATTTAAGAACCAAAATTAAAAATGTCGTGACTCCTACCAAACGATCTGAAGTACAAATAAATGTCAACACAATATTATTTCCATGTATTAGAATTATTCATTACACTTTACATTTGTTGTATGAAGAGCTTAAATTAAGTACTATGAGGGCTGAAGAATTGCCATACTTGGCACAATTCTTAAGTAAACTATCCTGTGATTTAAATCTGAAAGACTATATAATACATTATTGGAAAGATTTTCCTATCGAGTGTGGTTTGAATTTTTCAAATACCACTAATATATCACCGAATGATTTAAAAAATATGGTGTGGTCTGTTATGGATGAAAAACCAGCAAATATAATGGATCACATATACAGTTTATTCAACTCTGTTGGTGTCTCCCCATTTCCATACATTCCTAATGTAAACGATAGATCTAAAGCAGTGGTACAGGTTTGTTTAAAATATAGGGTGCTAACAACTGAATCTTAATTTTTTGTATTTTAAGCTGTGCGGTGTTTTCATTAAGGGAACAAACAATTGTCATAATGAAATTTGTCCGGATACTTTCATTAAACCTGTGATTCCTGTAAGTAACAAAACGGATGCTTTTTCAACTCCAAAATCTAAAACAATTGGTCCATTTCAAAATATATCTGAGAAAGTGGTGCTTCTAATGACTGAAATGGGCATTACATCTAGAGATCTAGACAGTTTTCCTGCTGCAATTAATCTTCTTCTATACGATGCTTTATGGAAATGCCGGGAAAATCCTCCAACTGATTGGACAGCAGATGCTTATAATTTACTTCAAAGGCCTGACCTTGCTTCTCAGGCCGAACTTGTCAAAAAGGTACTGAGAAAATATACCAGGATTTTTTATAAAAATATATTAATATATAAAACATTCCTTAGAATAAATCTGAAGCAAGTACTAAAAAGCAGCTCATGGCATATGACAGTGGATCTTTACCAGAAGTTTTACCAACCATAAAACAGGCTGATGATTTGGATCAGGAGGATGGCATGGAAGACATTGATAGTGCTCTGTTGAAACTACGGTTTCCTGAGGACCATAGAGTTGCAGAATCACGGAGATTATTGCAAAGTTCAAAACCGGTTCCTATTGCATTAATCCAAAGACCTGATGTTTCAGATCATGATTTTATTGAGGAACAGGAAAAGCATTTGTATGCCATATGTGCTAGAACAATGTCTTTACCTGTTGGAAGGTAAAAAAAATTTTTGAGAGATTTCTTCTTGCTCAGAATCTACTACCCTATCTTTATTGCTACATCAGTGGCACATTCAGTGTGCGATGCTACATTTGTAAAGTTGTAGCAGCCTATAAGTAAATTGTGATTATGTTCTAGGGGAATGTTTACATTAAGGACAGCAACACCTGTAGTCACAGAACCATTGCCACTTCCAAAATTATGTTTAACTGGAAAGGCACCACCTCGAGGGGTTACTGTTGAGCTGAGTCATATAGACTACCCACAAAATATGCAACACTGGCCATTATTTCATAATGGAGTTGCAAATGGATTAAGAATTTCTCCTGATGCTCGTAACATTGACTCTACTTGGATTATATTTAATAAACCAAAGAATGGTGTTGAAACAAACATGGAGCATGCTGGATTTTTAATGGCATTAGGGCTTAATGGTCACCTACCAAACCTTACCGTTTTAAACACTTACGATTATTTGAGTAAATCTAATGAGATGACAAGTATTGGTATAATTTTAGGTAAGTTGCAAGTTTTAATAATTTTACATTCATTAAGTTATAATAATTTTGTTACAGGTTTATCAGCGGCCATGCGAGGAACAGCAAATAAAGTTGCAAGTGTAACCAAAATGTTAAGTATACATGTAGAAGCTCTTTTACCACCAACATCAATGGAGCTTGATGTTCCTCAGAATACACAAGTGGCAGCCCTTCTAGGTGTAGGTTTAGTCTATCAGGGTTCTGCACACCGTCATATAACTGAAGTCCTTCTGGCGGAAATCGGCCGCCCCCCAGGTCCTGAAATGGAAAATAGTATAGACAGGGAATCATACTCGCTTGCTGCAGGATTAGCATTAGGTCTAGTTACCTTAAGACAAGGAGGTAGACCTTCAGGATTATCAGACTTAAATGTTCCCGATACTTTACATTATTATATGGTTGGAGGAAATAGAAGACAATTGGAAGGTAACTAATTATTATTTTTTCAAGAAATAAAAATTATTTGTTTTTTTATAATAAAGGTGCTCAGAAAGATAAGTACAAGGTCCCATCATTTCAAATTCGCGAAGGATCTACTGTAAATTTGGATGTAACAGCACCTGGAGCAACCCTTGCATTAGGTCTTATGTATTTGGGAACTGGTAACAAAGCTTTAGCTGATTGGATGTCACCACCTAAAACTGAATATTTATTGGACTTTGTGAGACCCGACTTTTTAATGCTAAGAATTTTATCCAGAGGTAATTTTTATTGTATACTATACATAAAAATGTTTTGGAATAATTTAAGTAAATTAAAGGTTTAATTATGTGGGATGATATAAGGGCTGATCGAGATTGGGTAGAAAACCAAATTCCAGAAACGATTCGTCCATTCTGTATGGTTAAACCGTCATCAATATCGTCTGATATAGATTATGAAGCAATGAAGTAAGTGTAAGTGTTGAGTATGATAAAGTGGAAAACACATTTTGTTTTTTAGTCAAGCCTATTGTAATATAGTAGCCGGAGCTTGCTTTGCCATGGGTTTAAAATATGCAGGTTCAGCAAATCAAGAAGCATTTGCTACTCTACTACATTTTTGTCATATGTTTACTTCCTTAACTGCGAAATCAATAGCAGAACTTGCAGGAAAACCCACAATTGAAACATGTCTTAATGTTGTTTTAATTGCAGCTTCCATGGTATGTAATAGAATGTGTGTTGTGTGTTATATTCCTACATTTGGAAATTTTGATTGTGTTTTAGATAATGGCAGGAACTGGTAATTTAGAAATAATGAGAATTGTAAGACACTTGAGAAGGAGAGTTGGCTTAGCGAGTAGTGCTGTAGTTACATATGGATCACACTTGGCAATACACATGGCTCTTGGTTTACTTTTCCTTGGAGGTGGTAGATATTCACTTTCTAATTCACCAGCTAGTGTGGCTGCCCTGATTTGTGCTTTTTACCCAAAATTTCCAACACATAGCAGTGACAACAGGTATTTAGATTAACCTACTAGATATGGAGTCACCTGGACCAGACTGATCTGTTTTAGATCTGAAACAGTTCTGTCTGGCTCAGGCGACTCTATACCTTCGCTTGGGCCAGACTGATCTGTTCAGACCTGAAACAGTTTAAACAGTTCTGTCTGGCCCAGGCAGCTCCATACCTTCGCTTGGGACAGACTGATCTCTTTCAGACTTGAAACAGCTTATACAGCTCTGTCTGGCCCGAGTGACTCCATACCTACACTTGGGCCAGATTGATCTGTTTCAGATCTGAAACAGTTCTGTCTGGCCCAGGCAGCTCCATACCTTCGCTTGGGACAGACTGATCTCTTTCAAACTTGAAACAGCTTATACAGCTCTGTCTGGCCCGAGTGACTCCATACCTACACTTGGGCCAGATTGATCTGTTTCAGATCTGAAACAGTTCTGTCTCCATACCTTCGCTTGGGACAGACTGAACTGTTTCAGACTTGAAACAGCTTATACAGCTCTGTCTGGCCTGAGTGACTCCATACCGTCACTTGGGCCAGACTGATCTGTTTCAGATCTGAAACAGTTCTGTCTGGCCCAGGCGACTCCATACCTACTACCCTCTCATTAAAATGCTAATAATCTGCATTATAAATATTTCTTAGGTATCATCTGCAAGCTTTTCGTCACTTATATGTTTTGGCAGTGGAACCACGACTTGTAATTCCTAAAGATGTGATTACCGGTCGCATGTGTTATGCTGGATTAAGAGTGGTGTATTTAAACGGTAATTCCACATATCTTCGAGGTCCTTGTCTTATTCCTGATCTTAACACCTTAGCCAAGTTGTCAGTAGAAGATGACCGATATTGGACAGTTGTATTTGAACGTGGTCGTAATTGGGATCAACTATTGTAAGTTTTTTAAAAGTGTTTTTGACTGATTTTTAAATTGTAATTCACCGACAGGAAGTTATTAGGATCTTGTGGTTTTATTGAAGTCAAACAACGTGCAGGTTGTTTGAGTTATTTGGAAGATAAATTTGGATGCCGTAGTCAGTTGGCTAGAACATTAACTCATTCCAAAACAGTCCCCTGGGATGCACCACCAAAAGTAATTACATCTTTCTCATCTGACTGTACAATACGTCATTTCACTGATAATTTTTTAACTCCGGAGAACAATTCTGGAAGTAGTATTAATGAGATAAAGTTGTTAAAAACATTGACAAATGCTACATATGATTGCGTCATCAAAGATAAAGAGGCTGTGCTCTCTAGTTTTATTGCTTTAATTAAGGTAAGACCTGCAGTTGACACGTTCAAAGAAGTCTTCGGGTCCGGATGAGCAATCGCTTGTATTTTGTAGTAGGAGTAACCACAGTGTAAGTGTACAATGTTTTAAAATTCGAACACTTCCCTATTACTATGCCACTGGGTAAACTTTCCGAATGTTTGCTTCGGACTGTACGGGTTGAGACTTCTCTTAACGTGCCAACTGTAACTATGATATGTTATGAACAAGTTACATGAGATATAATTTACAGGCTGTTGAAGATCTTGTCGCATCACCCAATACATTACAGTTATGGCAGTTCAAACTTGTATGTGCACAAGTGTTAAAAAATTCCTTTTCAGTTGCTTTAGTCTCTCCGGAAGTAGTATTAGCTTTGTATCAAAGAGTAATAAATATAATGAACTGTTGGGAATTGCAAATTGAAAATGGGCTTAAATCATATATTTTGGGAAATAGCATAAACTATGATTTAGAAAATATAAAACAGTTAGCTAGCTATGTTATTTTATACGATATTCCTTTCGGTGTGTGTGATGAATTAAGTAAATGCCCGGAAAGTAAAATAGAGTTTTTGAAAATTTTTAGTAATTTGGCTTCCAAAAATTGTTCACCTGAAACAGTTAATAAAATATCAAGAATTCTAAAAATAAGTATGTGATACGAGCAATTCCATCGATGTATTTAATATTTAAACAGCTGAATAAAATTACATGTTTGATGTATTATTTTTGTGTAGTACCTACTGAGAGATGATGATTGCAAATGGGGCTGTTAGGGCCCATTATGCTCCACTTGGAATGAAACTCGCCCCACAAGCAGCATGACAGAATCTTGTTCATTGGTGTATCCGTGTATCATGTATATTGCTTGGTTCCGCTGTTCATCTGCAGAGGACGTTTTTGGAGGTTTCCTCCTAATCTTGACATTTCCGACACCAAATAGAAGGAACAATTCCTTATTCGGGGGGAGGTTCGTGCCTTATTAGAAGGCCCGTTGCGATACTGATCTGTCTTCTGTTATGACGAGTTTTCATTAGCACAAGTCATTATTCCAAAGATTTCTTCGTGGGGTTTTCCCCCTATACCCCTGCTCCGGTGCCTTCCCTAGTCCGCGTACCGCGATATGGGCGTCAGGATTAGCAAAGGATTGATGGCAAGAGAGCCATTCCGCTCGGTGTGGGATATGTGGAGTATATTTGACTAAATAAAGAATCAAATTGCATGCACCTAACATAACTGTGAAGTTGGGTAAAGGAAAAAGTATTCTGCTCCAATTCAAAATCGTGATTGTTTATTAAATCAAATAAAATTAAAAATAGACGTACTAAACTCCTAATATTCTTAATAAAAGCTTATTTTCTTAACCCTCCAGCATCGAACACAAGTAGTAATGATCACACCTTTTTGATCACCTTGTATATAAATTAAATCCAGAAGAAACAGTTATTTGTACACAAGTGACTAGATTTAAATTTTTTAAATATTCCCGCTAAAGATGTGTGAAAATCAGTGGACCAATCAAAGACCAAGGACATTGGCGTGGCATATCGCAAATTTCCTATTGGTCTATTTCGAAACCTCCAACAAAAAAATTGTAACGGACTGACACTTGTTTGTAAGAGATCGTTTTGAGTTGAGTGTTTGTCCTTCGTTAATTGTGTGATTTATTTTAAATATCTTTTTATAAGATTTAATTTTTAAGTAAGTAGAGACAGTAATTTGTTAATTTCGAGTATGTAGTGGTATGTAGTTTATGATATGATTCATAACCCTAATACTAAAATATATCTAAACACGTGCCTGTTTTTATGTACCACCTATTGTAAATGCTATAATTGTGTGTTTCTGTGCAATTGTAGCTCATATTTTTAAATATTGTCTGTTTTTTCTGCAGAAATGGCTGATGAAAACCGAATTCGTTCTTTTAAGAACAAAGGAAAAGACACTGATGTAAGTTATATAAACAACACAAAGGAAGTCGAAAGATTTCCTTTTGTGTATCTATCAAACCGAATTTTTGTTTAGGAAATGCGAAGAAGACGTATTGGACAGACTGTAGAACTTCGGAAAGCCCGTAAAGATGACCAGCTTCTTAAACGTAGAAATATTGCCTTGAGCGAGGATGCTACTTCACCATTACAAGAAAATAATGCATCATCTGTTTCCATGTCATCTGAAGAGATTTTATATGGTAATTATGCACATTCTTTGTGGTTTTTAGGATAAAAAGAGTGTTGATTAGACTTTGTACAAATATAATACTTAATATTCAATTAATTATTACAATTAAATGATTGTGTTTATTTTAATCTTACAATTCAATTTCCTTTTACAGGATTGATGAGTCCTGATGAAGCTATTCAGTTTAAAGCTACACAAGCTTGCCGTAAAGTATTAAGCCGGGAACGAAATCCACCCATAGATCAAATGATTAGGTCAGGAGTAGTGCCAAGATGTATTGAATTTTTAGGCCGGTTCTCAAAGTAAGTTTCGCAGTATTTTAGTTGGTTTTGGTATTGGGTTGTCATAACTTATAAATCTTCCCATATATCTGTAGGACTTTTGTTATGAACTAGTACCTAAACGTGTAATCATGAGTAATGATGAACTCGTATTGTAATTTGCAATCCAAAGGTCATTGTGGATAATAGGAGTTTAAAATTAAAATATAGTTAGCCTACAAATGGAAGTGATTTACCTCTTAATATTTGTACTAGTTCTGAAAAGTAACGTACAAAGTAGATTAACAAGAAAATTAATTGCAGTCCATCACTTCAATTTGAAGCATGTTGGGCTTTAACAAATATTGCATCTGGTACAACTGAACAGACCCAAGCTGTAGTACAAGAAGGTGCTGTTCCAAAATTGCAAGCATTATTAAGTTCACCTCGTCAAGATGTTACTGAACAAGCTGTTTGGGCTTTAGGAAATATTGCAGGTGATGGGCCAGTAACTCGTGATCTAGTTCTGGAGAATGGTGTTCTGGTTGATCTTTTAAGACTGATTAAACCGAATCTTTCGGTAAGTTTATGCTTTAAAAATAATATGTAAGTATCATCATCTCCCAATCTCCCATAGCCGTAAATCATGCTAGGGTCTAGGTAAATAAATGTTTAAGATATGCACTTTGGTACCATTGAACCAGTCTTATGTTTTGAGCACACTTTGTCTGATACTTGATATACTGAGATATGGAAAATACTATTAATACTAATAATCATGTTATGTGTGTTCTAGGTATCTTTGTTGCGTAATATTGTTTGGTCAATTTCAAATCTCTGCCGCAATAAAAACCCTCCTCCAGATTTCAACCTGGTTAAGCCTGTTCTGCCAGCTCTTGCAAAGTTATTGAATTACAACGATAAAGATGTGTTGGCTGATACTTGTTGGGCATTAAGTTATTTAACAGATGGTAGTAATGAAAAAATACAGGCGGTATTAGAGACTGGGCTTGTAGAACGCCTTGTCCAACTATTACTCAGTGATGAGATTGGTGTTCTCACTCCTGCTTTGAGAGCAGTTGGTAACATAGTAACTGGTAATGACAACCAGACTGATATGGTTATTAATGCCGGTGCATTAACCATCTTAGGTCGTCTTTTACAACATTCACGTCTTAACATCGTTAAAGAAGCTGCTTGGGCATGTTCTAATGTCACAGCTGGTAATTCTGAACAAATACAAAAAGTTATTGATGCCGGTATTTTGGGACCATTGTTAACTGTATTGCAAACCGGTGATTTTAAATCTCAGAAGGAAGCAGCATGGGCAGTCACTAATTATACTAGCGGTGGAACAATTGCACAGCTTGGAAAGTTGGTAGAAATGGGTGCTCTTAAACCCCTGTGTAACCTTCTTAATTCTAAAGACTGGAAGACCGTTATTGTGGTGTTAGATGGATTGGCTAATATTCTCAATGTAAGAAGACGTTTTGTTGTATCTATTTTTCTCTAAATAAAATATTCATATTTTTAGGCTGCTCAGAAACTTGGAGAAGTGGAAAAAGTTGCTATTATGATTGAAGAGTGTGGTGGTTTGGATTGTATGGAAGCACTACAGGCCCATGATAATGAACAGGTCTACGAAAAATCTTTGTCTCTGATTGAAAATTACTTTACAGAGGTATGTTTTTGAATTTAAATTTTGCATTTTGTTGTATTTTTGGAGGTGCTTATTTAATTTTTGGTTTGTCTATCATTAATACTAACATTTATGTGTCTTTATTATTAATAATATTATTTTAGTATCAAGTTGAAGAAAATATGCCTGCACCTGAAACTAATGCCGAGGGTGAATTATGTTTCAATGCTCAATCTACAAGTGTTCCAAATGGTGGTTTCACCTTTTAATTTGTCTTTAGTAATTTTTGTATTTTTGCATGTATATCGTTTCAATGTTTTGTTCTTATAAGAGGGATTTTTGAACTGAAATTTGTGCCTTTGTGGTGATGCATGCACTAAAATGTGATTTTTAAAATAAAAAGTATTTGAAATCTGTTTTTAACTGAAGCAATGAATCTCAGACTCTATTTTCCAATGTAATCATTCCATCATTATGCAAGAAAAATCCCTTTTTATTAATATGTATGATTAATTCTAAGTTTTTTCCTATATTATAAATTTTGTAGCCAGTTTGAATAATACATTGTGATGTTTCTATTATCATTTTCTTCTGTTTGTTTTATTTTGTGGATTGTGGGTAAAGTGTTTATATGTTCTGGAGTTGGATCTTTGAAAGAATAATAGTGGCATTTAATGGAAAGGTTTGTAAAAGTGTGGGGCTTTTATTTAATAATAAAATTTTTTTAATGTCCTTTAAGCTAAATAAGAGATGGTTTTTCTTGTTTACCAGTGATTGCCTTGTTGAATGTGATTGGTTTGGTTTGATTAACCCGAGTAAAATGTCACCACCATCATATTTTGTTTTATCCAGGTGTTTATAAAGCAGGACACTGATAACAGTGGTAACACACCCCTTTACTGACTTCTTAGCTCCACTGTGGATTCAAACCCGAAGCAAAGTAAGGACATGGAGACCTGTACATTCTGTGACATGGTTCTTGAAATAAAAGTAAGTAAATACCCATATTTCATGCAGTGTGTTCCAAATTTTCAGTTCGCTATTAGGAATTTGGCGGCAAATTTAAATTTAACCAATGGAAACAAAAAGACAGCGTCACCTCCCTACCCTTAACAACTCGGCAACTTGACGCGGAAAGTTTCATAACGAACACCCTGCGTCAAAAATTAGCGTTCACTAATTGACTTTTAGTTTGTTTTTGTTTACACCGCGATTTCATAGCTTTCTCGTTTCACAGAAATGCATTTGGTGGCAACAGTTTGACGCTGATGCTGCCGCCGCAGGTCTGTGAATTCGGCTTTAACCCTCCTTTGGCATTTTTTTTTGTTTTCATTGGTTAGATGTGGCGGCAAATTTAAATTTAACCAATCAAATCTAAAAGAGAAATCCCTAAGAAAAAAAGCGCGGTTATATGAAGGCACCAAGCAACATTTTTTAAGCTTGTCCCTCGCATAACTTTTTGATAGTGAATTTTAATTTAGCCAGTAGCAAAAATTAACAGTAAATGTGGCAAATTTTAGTTTCAAGTGTGTTAGAACTTGATAAGCAAACACAACTTTGTAAGCACGCTCGCCAAATTATTTTTCACCAAATCCACATAGCTTTTGTGGAAAATAATTTGCCAAGCCCGAGCCTAAATCGAGCTTAAAAATATTTCAAACATTTTTCACACTTCTTTTACTTGTAATCCCTTGTTAAACCCGCTATTTACCGGACCTGTTCTGTAGCTAAAGAGTTAGAATGATCGACGTAATCTCCAAAACCAATTAAGCAAGGAAAATCCTTCTTAATCGGATTGCGCCAATTCACCGTGACTGAATAGACTATATACCTAGATTGCGACAATATTACTTTATAATATTCTATTCAAAAAGATTAGAGAAGCACCACCCCATAGTAAATCGAACAGTATAGGGATAAGAATTTCATTTCCAATACTGTATAACAGGATTCATAATCCTTGGTCAGTTATGGTGTGTGTAGACTAATTCCCGTCTAGGCCATGACGGAACCAACTCCGTACTTGTCTGTCTCTTGTGTTTGAGAATAACGCTCCTCACGATGAATCCCACACCCCAAATCTACGATCTCGGCTCATTAGAAAAGAGGAAGGAAAAGCATTCATTGATTTAAATCTTAATTCACGTAGCGAGTTGTTGTACTACGCTACCGAGTTAAAAGGGGCTTGCGAACTACCCTCATAGATATATCTCTAATAAATAAATAGAAGTTACTACACGAGCTATCCGTTCTAATGCGATAGGGAGAAGAGATATTTAAACTTCGTGTCTCCAGTACTTGGATAGGTGATCCTCACAACATGTTTATAAGGCTTCCCTGAGAGGACTGGTTCTTATGGAAAAGTAAGACCAAAATACCCGTTACCACATTTGGAAAAAGAAGACATCTGTCCTGCAGTGGGACGCTAAATATTTATGGTTTTGATGATGATCTTGGGTGGATCTTGGCTTTCTCCAACATCTTGCCCCAATGTTCCCTGTTTTCTGGTACCATCGTCTTCCAGTTGTTCACGCTCATTTGTTTGAGATCCCTTTCCACAGCATCCATTAATCTGTTCCTTGCTCTATCCATTCTCCTTCCTTCTGGTTTACCATTCATGAGTTGCTTTGGTGGTGTTTCCCTTCATTCTATGAACATATATGTTTGATTATTCCTGTCTCATCATACAGGGCTTTGATTTCGAAATTATATCTCTTCCTGCATTGTCCTTCTTTTTGAATTGTGCCATAGATTTTTCGGAGTATTTTCGAAGGTTTCCAACTCCCTTTTCTCTTTTTTGTTTAAACACAATGCTTCTAAGTCGAATATGATTACCGGCCCTGTTAATGTTTTGTACAATTTATTGTTCTTCAGTTAGAAAGTTATTTCTTCTTTATTACTTAATGAATTGCCAGAGAGGAAGTCAATATAATCGGTTTTAGACATGAATCATGTCACACAATCATTTAGGATCAAGGTAATATCGCGTGATATAGCTAACAATGTAGTGGAATGTAAATACGGTCCAGACACGTGTAGCGACGACGCGACGGGCGTCTGGAGCGTCGCTCCTGACGGTATGATGCGCATGTGGCAGATAAAATCAATGCTGTTTCCATGTATCATTACGAAAAACCGGACAAAATTCACTGCGATATTTAAGATATCGCCCTCTTGTTGAAAAATGTGATTTAATAAAATAACTGTGAATTTTAAATGCCTTATCAAGATGAAACGATACGAAGTTGTGCTTTTGGTGGATAGTTCCATAAAAATGAAAGTACGTTATTTGCCAAAAAAAATAAACATTGCTTTAGATATTGTAAAAATAATATGTAGAATTGAAACAATTAGAAGATATGGTTCTTATTTAACTGATAATTATCTTTTCCACAAAAATTCTAATCTAAAGATGGTTTCCAAGAAAATTATTTCCAATAAAATGTTCCTATTAAATCTGAAAATTGCAGAAGTTGTATTAATAATAAAATCATTTTTTAAAAGATCACTTGTCGCTTCAAAAAGTTAGATCTACAATGTATTTCCAAGGCCAAACAAATTTCAGGATTTGAATATTTAGTATTACGAAGAGTTATTAAATATCGCGGGTGTAGTTGTTTATATAAATTAATGGTCAAAGAACAGAAAAAGTCAACAATCTATATGTGTTTTGAAATATTATTGGGCTAAATGAAACACCCTGCAGTTTTTCGATGACATTTAGCTTAATTTAAAAAATATATATTATTTACTGTAGCAAAGTTGTGATTTTTCAGAATTAGGGAATTCGAATACATTCTTAATTTGCTAGAGCTTCTACTTTAGATTTTCCTAAAATGCCTTCAGATACTGAAAAGAAAGCACCTATCCTGCTAGATAATAGCCTTGCTGATCAAGCATTGCCTATACCGATACAAATATTCCTGTGGAAACAAATAAGGTACAAGCTAATTTATTATTATTATCATTTCCAAGGTCTATAATTTTCTTCCTCCATAAACAAATGGTGTTACTACCATTAGGTTATTTGTTGGTATTTTTATACCATTTTACAGTTTATATAATTATATTTTAGTCCGTTTATACGTCCTAAACTTGGAAAAGTTCATGAAGCAGCATGTACGGTAAGTTATACTCGATTATGACCACCTTGTATGCACAATAAAATATTTTTTTTACAGTTCTGTCAGCATGCACCACCTGGACACCATGTAAGTATAAGTGGATTTAAATCATACACAAAACGTAATGGCATTATTTTTCTTTGACAGGAACTTAAAGAAGCCTGCAAGGTATGTTAGAGCTCATAATTGGAATAAACACCTGTAGCGGTTATTTCCAACCCCTAAAGTAAATTTGGTCAAGTTGGCTGTGAATGGTATCACAGATAAGTTGATCAAATTTATTTAGACTCATGCTGTAATATTAACATTTGTTGTTTTATATTTTACGTTAACAATTTCAGTCATTTGAGAAAGTACTGGTCCAGAATATTCAATTTGGACTTAAACCAGATTTAACGGAAGCAATTCGTTCAATCCCTAGATGGAGACTTATCCAGGCTTCTCTTCCTTACGTTATGCACTGCGCAGCAACATTATTACATAACAAGTAAGAAATTATCATCCTAGTAGGTATTTTTTTCAGGGAATTATTGTTAATACATTTTACTGATACCTAACTTTTGTTTTTGTTTCGTTTGTTGTAGAATGAAAGATGGTACCCTTTTAACACTGGGTGCTGTGGAAACTAAGCTTCTGTATACTTTACATTGGATTATTTTGGATGCCGCTGAAGAATGTGCAGATGCTGATTTTGAAAAAGGAAGTTTTCAATCATCCTGCTTTTATTATTTATTTTCAATTCCTACTATATCAGTACGTATATATTATTATATTATATTTTGTTAAAAGCAATCGAGATTTTTTACTTAAACGCTACAAAATTATTTTTGTTGCAGTTGTTTGTATATTTATTCGCCCCAATTTGTCACATGCTGAAGGAGTCAGATTTTCAAACATTTCGGCTAGAAAATGGTTTGAAGTTATGGCAAGCTATGTGGGAATTTCGACATCCGGAAACTCCATGTTTTACTGCACACTGCAAACCTAAACCAAAAACTTTACTTGGGAAAAATTTAAAGTGCCTGCATCCACAGTTTGGAGATGTATTCCTTGGACGTGAGTAATTTTTGCATGCTCTCTTCATAGAAGTATTGAACATGTTTTACTTAATTAATAATAAATAATAATAATAAGAATAATAATAGTATTTATTCAACTGAGAAAAGTTACAGAAAAAGGGCACATTAAGGTGGTTTATTTGGAATCATTAGCGATTCTATTAAAGTATTGAAAAATATTAAAGCTATTAATTAATTCCACGAGAAAACTTTCGTAAAGTTTGATGTTTGTGTGTAGTTTATCTGATTTTCGCCTACAGTTATAATTACTAAATAATTTATTGTTTGTGACACAAGATAGAAGATAGAACGCGCAATTATTGATGGTTAGGGATGATTTATTTTGTTGTCTTTAAAGTGGAAGGATTGGTGCTTTACTAACGTAGATATCAATAAAAATGTAGAGTACCTACTAATTAGTTTTAATATCACCATAAGGGTGGTTTGATGACTTTCAAGATAGCAAATCCGGAATGATCTAAACATCATCCTATATGATAAAGGGTATGATAATGCGCTAATTTATTCAGTTTTAATATTGTTTTGGTGTTTATTTGGTATTGATCTATTTTTGTGTCAATACCTACATATAATATGGCTCTGTACAGTATGATCATCAATCATTGAAGACTAAAACATAAAAGGTTTGTTCAAGGGCGGATCGAGAGAAATTCTCGGGAGGGGGGGATGATCCGGGAGGGTACAAAATTTTGTGTAATAATGTTAATACAACCTACAACCTTTCATTTTCAATTTATTTATGTAGGTGCTCTCTGACCTCAGGGGGGGTAATTACCCCTATCACCCCCTGTACATCCGTGCTCTCAAGTTGAAATATGCAAAAATATGCTGGGCATTGCATTTGAAATAAGAAAGTTGGGGTCATTTCCGGCGAAATCGGATGAAAGATTACGTGTATATAACGCATACAAAAAATTGTTTAAGTCGGTTAAAAATTGAAAAAAAATTTAATGGGGTGCCCGGGTGCGCCACCCAGTATAATAATAATAATTAAAATAATAAATTAATTAAAATTAATAAATAATAAATTTTGTTTCATGTCTTTTGTTTTCATGGCTAACTCGACTGCAAATTAAAGCATCAGTAAATTCAGTGTAAAACTTTATTTAAACATATGGTTGTTATACATCGTTGAAATCAGAAAAAAAAATGCAATCCATTTCTGTAAAAAAACAAAATGGCGCCCATTTAAAATAAGAAAGTTGCTATCAATATCTTGAAAACCGCCATTTTGAAAAAAAATTGAATGACGTTTTTAAATCGTGCTAATCGAAGCTAGTAACTTTTATTTGAAACTTTTCTCCATAAATATTAAAATTACGGAAATATTCCACTTTTTAAAAATACGCATTTTTCAGTTTTTTCAAGATATCAACTGAACGACTGAAAATTTGTAACTTTTCTAATCGGGATATGAATCAGTATGAGAAACTGCAAAACATTGCCCATTTAACCGAGTCTCTATCTTCAATAATAACCAAGATACCCATACTATCCTAATCCATTTGAGACACCCTGTATATGGTTTGGTAATAATACTGAATTACAAACCCCCCATTCCATAAACAATATTTAAAAGTCGAAACGCGTCAGTTTCAGTCCTATTAAAAATTGGTTCTTGAAATGCCTTAAAGCTTCTAAATTTTTTTGATAAGGGGTATTTTTGCAACTCAGTAAAGAATTAAAGAAAATATATTGAAATTCTTTATAAAAGACTTTAATAAAATTTAACTACATTAGCAACAATTTCGATTAGGCTCTATACGTAATTTGAAAATACATTTACTTTAACTATATTTGTCAAGTATTTTTTCAAAGAGAAAACTTAAACTTGCGCATATATATCCAATTCCAAGTAAGTAGAAACATCCTTGAACATCTTTCATGAAAAGTGGACGACGTTTGGTTATTGCTACCACATACGTTTTGTAGAAATTGGACATATACCGTTTATTATACTGTTCGTACATTTGTTTGTACCAATATTTCGTTAAACCATGCTCAAATACTCTTGAAATATGTGTATTAACAAGATGAGTAAATGGAGAATCTTTTTTTAAAGGAATTACTAAGTAAGTCGTCATAAAACAATCCGGTAATACTTTTAAGTTATTTCTGGAAAATTCATCGAATGTTTCTGTATCAGATACATAACCATAATCCCATGTTTTAACAGCTAAAGCCAAGTTATCCTTTCGAAATCTTTCATTACGGTGCTCTGAACTTTTATTTCCGTCATGCAGATATGACAAATCTCTTATTGTTGGATTTAGTGAAGTCTCTACAAATGGTATAAAATCAGAATAATCACTTTCCCAATGGATGTTATTTATAAGCATGTCGCTGAAACTGCTGATAGGCTTCTTGTATCGTGGGTATATTAATAAACTAGCAAATCCTGATAAATATATAGTCATAACCAACAATGCTTGAGCAGATAAAAGTATAAGCATAAAACGCAATCGATCATGATGCAGAGAATGTTTGAAATATTGTAAACAGCCAAACGTACATGATTGGACGGCTTCTAGAACACTTGAAGAAAGTTGTAAATATGGAAGTTTAATCATGTTCATTATTTCAAAATATATTGCTGTAATATGCAAAGCATACGCAATGAAGATCATGATAAATATTATGGAAATCCAAACTTCTTTTGTTAGGGGTACGAACACATACAGAGAATGAGGTAGCGGTTTTGGCTTTGGAACTAAATATGTTATACATACTTGACCATATGGATAAGATATATCCACATTTTTATTTAATATAGTTATCTGCCAATGTGAATACAATGCCATATCACTTCTTCCGAGTTCTACATCATTTATAACACACAAATACAAATTTTCTGATGTATTTCTCTTTCTAGTTACAAATTCCACAGGCCACTTTCTAGTAAGATCTTTAAGTAGTCGGTACTCAATACCATCATATACTACACCTTTTTTGGGGTCTTGTAATATATACGGCTCACATTCGAAAGTAGATATTCTAAATCTGTACGTCTCAGATCTATACCTAAAAGTAGGAATCCATTTGATGAGTTCGAAATTTTCTTTATGAAAGTTTACAACGCCTGTATAGTTCCAAGAAATTAAAGTTTGTCGAGTTATTAAAGAGGTGACCAATAAATTTCGTTTAGGGGATATATTGGATATGAATTTATTAATGAAATTGTTTCGCAAACCCTCAACAGTTATAATGTTAATACCTTTTATATCAGCGGCATAGGTAAACGGTACATCCCATATAATTTCCTCTCCATAAAAAATTATTAAAACCCTTTTGTGAGGTTTGAAATTAATTTTGGAATTTTGATCAAATAAAGTTTGCAGGAAGGTGAAGTTATCGGTAGAAACTATGTAACCATTGCATTGCTGAAGTTTTTGTTGATTAATCACGTAGTTCTTGGAATAATTAGAATTTTCACATTTCTGAGGAAGTGCTACAATTATTGGAGTCTGTAGTTCTAATAATGCTTGTTCTAAAATATTTTCATTTGATTTTCCATTAGAAACAAAATAAATACATGTAGATATTCCCAGTGAATACTTAATTACATTTTTAGTAATTTCAAGAATATTTGTTTGATTCAAACATTCTACAGTTGATAATATTATAAATATCATATTAAGATTTAGTAACACTTTCATTACTACTATCATTCAATGCTACTATGAAGTACCTATACTGATCTAAAACCACTTGTATTACTTATACAGAAGACCCATTTAGTTACCTACGGATTTTTAGTACATTTCTGTTTGTAGCAACGTTTATTATCGAGTACTAACTCACTCGTTATACCTTGCGTGTTTAAGTCCATATTAATGTGTTAGTAAAAACAATAAAAAAAATACAAACCGTGTTTTCGAGGTAAATCGAGGACAAGTACTGCAATTAAAAATTTATTCATAAGTTATACATTAATGTGTGTGTTTAGGAAATAATAATTTCAGATTATTCTAGCGACATATGTGACCATAAACAATAAGTTTTATAATTTATAACTACATATTTTATTACAGAAATATCTTGTACATTCTACACGCTAAATCTAAAAGATACTAATGGCAGGATTATTTATTTATTTACATATTATATTTCCGCTGTTACGATGTAATATGTTTATGGGATAATTTCCCACAAAAAAACACTAAGTTCTATTACAATTCATTATTAAATTTTGGTCAAAACAGTTCCCTGGAGACAAGAATCTATAGTGTATGGACGTATGGTCTCAGAACTGGAAGACCCATAGAGACGACAAATGTGTAAGGTTTTTGAGAATCGCCATCCAAATTTATCGTCTTTTCGAGACAATTTCGAATCTTTGAAAGTTGATAACAATTTTTTAAGGCGGATACTGATTGATAATGAAACTGGAACCCTGAGATAAAACAAAGAGTATATCTTTGGATAAAATTAGAATCCTTGTAGCGAATCCGTAAGAGTTTTCCTCTTTGAAAGAAATCTTGCGAGCAACCTTCAGTTTGAAACCCCATGGCAATCATGTTGTAGGACAGAGGCAAGGGACAGAGGATTCTTTTGATTGAATGTATGCCTAAAAACTGTACAATCACTGAAGAGTTAAAAAAATTCGGGATATTTAAGCTAGGATTTCCTAGGATCGCGCATCCGTGACTGCCCGATGCGTGATGCGGGACGGCGTGATCACGCAAAAATCTCTTTAACGGTACTCCATGGTTATGATTTTCTAGCATCGCGCGCGTGACTGTCGCGTGATATCGCAAGCGCATTCACTGAAGCGCGACACGCGCCGGTCGCCTGTCAGTCGACTTATGCGTGGCGCGCTTATGTGCATTACAGTATCCATTCTTACAATGGAATCAAAGCTATTTACGGACGTGCTAGATGAGAAGTTAATAGATTTGGTCAAAGCACATCCTGTTTTGTAGCAACTAGGCCATAAAAACTATAAGAACAATGTAATAAAATGGTTTGTAATTAGAAGCTTGAAAGCTCCTTCTTCGTGCCTTCGATTGAATAATATTCGTGGCTATCATTTCTAAGGTTTATCAATAATAAAAGATCTTCTTTGTCAGCTAGTTCTTCGAGCATTCCAATGGCGATCTCCATTTTAATGCACACCGCCAAATGCAACTCCACGCATCTAGCAAAACATCCCATTCTCGTATCCCGCATCACGTATCACGCCGTCCCGCATCACGCATCGCGCAGTCACGGATGCGCGATCCTAGGAAATCCTAGCTTTAGGGTTTACGCGTTATTAAAAATTTGTAGTAAACTAGATGTCAATGAGGTGGACATAATTATGTTCACGTCATCTTTTTCGTATTTGTAATTATTTACGCATCTATCCTTTAACTGTTCGATATTTTTAAATTAAAAATCCATTAAGTAAGAAGCCGTTTGATAAATAAAAAAGAAATGGTCTTATTTGTTGATATAATATAATCATTAAACATTATTATTCGAAACGCGTACTTATCTATCGATTTATCAATCAAATGTTTGTTGTTGTGATTAGTTTGATTGTATTTTTTACATTACAGGATTAATATACCTACATTACCCAAGTAGCATTTATAATGGGCGCCACGTTGCGGCCACTACCATAGAAACTTTAAAGTGTTTATCACTAGTGGCTGCCACAGAATAGCCACGGTTCTATCACGTGGCGGCCACCAAAATGGGGAACACTTTTTGGGTGGTTGCCACAGTGCGGCCAAGTGGCGGAAACTTATACAGCCACTTTCTCCGCCAAGTGGCGAACACGTGGCCGCATGGTGGCAGACACCTACACGAATCATGGACTCCGCCCCTCGTTTTGGGTAGTGTCGTTCGATCTCTGTTGTACAACTTTATAATACATATGCCGTGTCTTATTCTCACAATGTCTCTGTTTGCTGTTCGCTAACTCGACTCGACTATAAGTATCTTGACCGATCATGATGTACATAATATTAATAGAAGGATAGAGTATTATTCAATTATACGAGAAATAAAACGATTGCAAGTTTACTGTTAAATATAGCTGTGGTAGCTCGAAATATATCCATGTGCCCTCGAAATATTCAAATTTTGTCGATAATAAAATAAAAACTGTAAATCACACCTCTCTGAATATATGCATCTAGATGCCGCAAACAAACTTATTATGAATCTTTGTTACCTAAAACGAATAATTACGCATTAATATACTGTATTTCATGCAGTATTGACCAGAAATTAATTTTTATTGAGAAGTCTGTTTAGTTTTGTCATAATGGCGGCATTATACGCTTGTCCATAAATAGCTATTTCTATAATATAACTTTTAAGTGATTTTCACCTAAATTTGCGTATTTGTAGTGGTTATCACTCTACCACGGTGGCGGAAACTTAAGATATTCCACTTTATGGTTACTGCCAACATTTGAAAGTGGCGGCCACGTGGTAACCACTATGATTTGGTAACTTCAAAGTGGAGATCGTCGCTTTTGCGCATCAGTGGCCAGTGCGTGATCAGTGGAGTAGAGGCAAAGTAGTTCTATCCTTAGAACTATACAAAATGAAATTCAAAATAGTTTCTACAATCGAAAAAAATGGGGTGTACTTCAGCGTTATCCCTGATCAGTGGAAAACTGGGGGCGTATTACATTGGCCAGACCATGTAACGCACTCTCAACGCGAGATGTTGAGATGTAATCCAAAAAGTGCCCCCGAAGCTAGCTGCTCCGAGTATCCACGCATCGTGAAATACAAAAATTTAGAAACCTTTACAAATGCATTAAAAATATAAAAACAGTCAACCGATTGTGCCGACACTGATTTCTAGTATTAGTATCTTTTAGTTGTAGCTTTAGTTTTCTATAAAACGTTGTCGAATGTCGAAGAATCTTTTTTTTTGTGCAGCTTTTTATCCTTAACCATATTTGATGTAGTACTTAATTACACACGCCGAATAAATAACAAAACGCTTCCCTTATTTCATTAAGTGTACACCATATATTGGAACTGCGTGTTGTTAAAAGGAAACCAACCACTATTAAGTAACTGCCACTTCATAGTAAATTTTGAAAGTTACGGCAACTTTATAGTGGCTTGGTTTGATTTGCGAAAGTGAAAATCACTTCTGCAAGTGGCAAAAACATGACGACCACCACTAGATATCACCAACAAGTTCCACCACTTTAAAGTTTTTTTCAAAGTTTCCAAAACGTGGCCGACACTATCATTTCACACTTTAAAGTTTCAAAAACTTTAAGGTGGTTCTGGATAGTGACCATAACGTTCCAAACACCTTAAGCTTCACTATACAGTTACAAAACTATATAGTGGCTATTGACAGTGGCATTCACGTGATTACCAATAGGTTCATAGAAAATGAAGTTATTCTAACTCGTAAGTTATAGCTTTAGTGGTAATCACGTAATAGCCACCCTATCGAAGTGGCGGTATAAACATATAGAAGTTTCCGTCACAATGATGCTACTTGGGTAGTTAAAGGTAGGTTAGTTACAATAGTTATTTAAGCAACAAGTGTGAAAGGTAACTGTTTAATGCACGCGAAATAAAATTGTTCAACGAGGGCACAGGCTGAGTGCGAGCCCATAGCACCCGCACAAATTTTATAAACAATATAATGAATGATTCATATGTCGTTTTTTATTGAAGTAGTGCAATAAAATATCATTTTAGGAAAGACCAGAGAATGATTATCAAGATACTTCTACCAGTTTGGTCTGCATTTATTCTTCGCCATTTAATTTAATAAATTTAACTAAGTATAATGATTATGATTTGGTACTACATGTTTTATCCCCAGACAAATCTTTTCCAAACTAGAATTACAAAATAAAGTACGTAACTCGAAAGGTTCACGTTCATATCTTATCATGTTGCGTTTAATTCTGAATAAATTACAACCTGCGAATATATATTATCTATTCCTTTAGTATAATTTTTTTGCAATGTTGTTCCTGTTCATGCAAAAAATGTATGCACCACTGGATCAAGGGCGGATCTAGATCTAGAGAAATTCTCTGGGGGAGAGGGGTGGGTAAATGATTTGGGAGGTACAAAATTTTGTGTAACAATGTTAATACAACACACAACCTTTCATTTTCACTATTCACCAGAGTGAGACGTAATTATGTAGTTTATCAAAGGCCTATTACAGTTTCTAAAATAGTGACTATCCGTAACCTTTTTTTTTTTCAAACAGTAGTAGGTTTAAACCGCTTGATGCTTCTTCCTTTATTATAAAACTCTTTTCCTTTCCATAAAGAAAATTAAAGTTGCACTTCCATATCCAATTAATAAAAGGTAAAAAGATCCTACCAAATCTTTTAGGGAGACAGGAATCTTGTCCTTTATTTTTGTGACATATCCTGTCGATGTATATTTTTGAGTAAATTTTTCGTTCACTTCTTTATGCCAATATTTAATAAAACCATGTTCTAAAACTTGAGAAATATGTTGATTAAATAGATGTGTTATAGGAGAATTTTTCCTTAACGGAAATACCAAGTAATTGTAAAAAAAACAATCTTTCAATACTTTCAAGTTAGTTCTAGAATAGTTGTCTAATATATCAGTATCAGCTATATAGCCATAATCAACATTTTTAACTCCTAAAGCATAATTGTTATAACGAATTTTGTTATTGATTTCACTTAAATTTCTAACCATCCGAAGAGCGTATATTTTCCTTAACGTTGGATTCGTTGAATTTCGAAGGATATCTTCAAAAGTGGTAGCGGGATATATTCCTTCCCATCTTATATTTTCGGTTACCATGTCTTCAAAATTATTTACCGATTTACTGTATCTTGGATAAGTTAATACACTTGAAAATCCAGCTGAATATGCTCCACAAATTATTATAGAAAAAATACCTAGTAATACATGTGTTATTTTCAAATGGTAACGCGAAGAGGGAACATTAAAATACCGCATTGAAATAAGAGTAGATGATTGAATTACATCCAGGATACTTAAAGTAATGTCCAAATAGGGATGCTCTGTTATTTCCATTGCTTTATAAAACAATGTTATAACATACAACGTCATACTTATAAATAATATTCCAAATATGATTATTAGCCATAATTTTAAACTTAACGGTTGGAAAACGTAAAATATCTTAGTTGAAGGCTTTGATTTTGATACCAAAAATGTAAGACATTGCTGACTGTAAGGAAAAGACATATCAACATCGTATTGATTCACTGCAATTTGCCACTGGGAACATAAACAAAGATCACTAGATTTTGTTGCTACTTGATTTAGGGCGGTTAACCATAAAGTAGACTCGATTGTTGCGTTGGTGATAATTACAAAATGTAGAGGCCATTTTTTTGTAAGTTCTTTGACAATTTTATATTCTAATCCATCGTATATTCCTTTTAGTGGATCATATGCCACATACGGTTTGCAATTAAAGGCAGATATACGAAATGGATGGAAAAATTTTGGATTCCATTTGGTGGTAACGAAATCTTGTTCGTTGATATTTTCTGTAATATTAAATGAAAGTAAAACTTTATTTTTAGTTAACGATTTTATCTGAAGGTACTTCGATTCTATGCAGTTTAAGTTAAAAATATTGCAGGTGTTATTTTCCAATCCTACCATTGTTATTACATCAATGGCTTTTGTGTTAAAGATATAACTAAAGAATGAATTATTAGTAATAATTTCATTTAATGCTACTATCATTCTTGTATGCGGTTTAAACGTAAAATTAGAACTTTTTCCAAGCATAGTGGTTAAAAAATCACAACTGCTAGTAGCAATAATATATCCATTGCATTGGGGCAATGTTGGTTTATCCTTCAAAGTTTTATTCATATTTAATGTAACTATTGGAATTTGCACTTGAATTAAAGCTTTTTCTAAAATATTTGGAACAATTTCTCCATAACTTATAAAATATATACAGTTTGATACGTTGAAAGAGTAGTTTATTATTTCTTGTATATTATGAACTAATTCCTTAGTGACGCACCATTGAGTTCCTATAACTATGGCCGATATAACAATTATAATTGATTGCATTATTTTCTTAACTGTACATTCCAGTACGTGTATGAATACTGATATATTATTTGGAGTGGGGTATTATAAAGGAAATTTGTACACAGTTTTGATATAATTGCTGTATTTTTTGTGAGGATATAATTTGTAATAATAACTAGTAATCAGTTATAATTTATAAACACAATAAAAGCATAGGATTCTGCTGTCGCATGAAATTATATATTAGGAGTGATTTCTAGAACATACATTAAACATAATTATTGAAAAGGGTGATAGATTTTCAATTTTTGAAATGATGAAAGTGATGATGGATACGCCATCGAATATAAGTGATTGAAAGGGGACACCAGTACCTACTACAGTTTTGCTTTAAAACTAAATTCATTTGTTCGGTATTTTTATTCTCCAATGTCTTCGAAACGGGCAGGTCAATTTCCGTGAAACTCTAAATACAGACATTGATACATAAAAATTGATATTTCTTTCCATAAGGTCAATTTTATTTATTATTGTTGTTTCTAATGAGAGTAAATATTATTCGATAAATTATTACGTAGTTTTAAAATACAGAGCCGAAATTTTTCTGTAAATTGTGTAATTAGTCAATGACCCAGTTGTAGGTATGGCAATTATTCCAATTTCTTGCGAAAAGTACAGAGTTTGACGTTTAAGATTCTTCAAAAAATTAAATCAACCATGAGTCCTAGGTACAATAAACAAAATACAATCCAGAGATAACTTAACCTCTTTATAAGCTGACAGTCAGGTGTTTTGTGATACAATCAAAGTTTGACGTTCAAGACACTTCAAAAAATTAAATCTATGACTCCTAAAGCTGAATTTACATAACAGCAGTAGCGTTAGGGTCACCCCCACCCATTAACAACAAAGCAACAACAATTCCTTCCTCAAGCAATACGCAATGACCTTGGTCCGCTGCTAACGGTTGGGGGAGACGCCAACGCTACTGCTATTATGTGCAATAGATTTGAAGCTTAATTCACATAATACTAGTAGCGTCAGCGTCACCCCCCACCCATTAACAACAGAGCAATGAAACAATTTCCTCATCACGCAATATGGAATTTCATTGGTCTGCTGCTAACGGGTGGGGGTAACGCTGGCGCTGCTGTTTTGTGAAATAGGGTTAACTCAACCAAATGCTTTTCTGCATTTTCGTTCATAATACCGTTTCTAGTTATCTTAGAGACCTGCATTTTTTTACATTTTCTTCGGAAATATATCCTCTTGACAATAATAATGAAATGGATATTCCTTTCCATTTTAAAGGAAATTACAGAAAAGTGCGAGGCTCCGCTAAAACCCATTAGAATTTTAAAAATAATTATTGAAATTGTAATTTCACAGAAAAGCTTCAACGAAGAATATCCAGAGCTTTATCAAATACGTTGGTTTTTCAAACCGGGTTCTTTCATCCAAAGATACGCGGTGTTTTAACCTTGGAGGTTATATTTTCAGCCATAAGCTTACCATAAAGAATTTGTAAACCTTTCAGTGGGTGAATTAGGAAAAATTAGACGGGCTTTCGATCTAGATACAGGCGCGGACTGGACAGGGTGGCTAGTCGGCGTTCGCCACCTGGGCCAACAGGCCAGGCCGATGGGGTCCAAAAATCAGAAGTTTGTTTGGTTCAAGCAAAATTTTTCTAAATTCTAATCGTAATTGAATTAATTGGGAAACACGACATCGCGACAATCGTTTTCTTATCGTAGTTTATACCTGGCCATAAATCCAATCCATAACATCGCCCTTTGTCGCCAGCTCAATACGCAGAAATTTAAACATGGACACGTCACTCGTCTATTTTTTAATGCAATATTGGGTATTATTGTGTGATTTAATCACGATCAGTCAAATCGTATCATGCTTAGGCTTACTATCTTACATTTGATGTAATTGTCCATAAATCCAACCTCTATTAACATAAATGAATCATATTATTTGAAAGACATTCTTTTAATGTATAAATACATTTTTAAAACTGAATGTTATCAGATTCTTTTTGTTGAGTCTGTTTTATCTAAGGTGTTGGTTAGATAATATTCCAGTTTACAGATCGACCTTGCACACGTTTTGGCTTTCGATATAATACTAAAACCCTCAGTTAGTTTATTTTCACCGCTTAAATACAACGTCTGACTAAAGATCTGCTATTTTATTGTACAAAATGTGTTAAATTGTGTGACATAGAAATTATACGAAGTGTGAGTGTTGAACTATGAATATAATGTTGAACAGCTTCCTTATTCTACAAGAATTATCTGCAAACTGACAAGTAAGTGGTCCAATAATCGATACATTTTTGTAAAGAGGCATTACATTTGCGCAACTTTTCACTAATTTAACAAACTTTGTAGCTCTTAAGGTATAAAGGTAGTCGAGAGATCCCCATTACATCATCTTATCTCGGGCACCCTGTATTATTGCAATAGTTGTATGTTTTTCTTTTCTTTTGGCAAGAATTCTGCTTGCACCGAAGGAATCAAAATAGTTATTAAACATTTTTACAATCAAGTTACATAGCATGAAAACTCCGCATTTCAAGAAAGTGCGATAAGTTCTTTAACACTTCCTCGAAAAAATAACAAAAATAAGGTATCCAAAATCTGCTTATCAAAAAATTAGTGGACAAAAAGTGGTTTGAAATTAAAGTTCAATGTCGTATAATCTGTCGGATCAACGACATAATTTTATTCATAGTGTCAGGGAATGGCATATAAAGGACACCGTGAGGAGACAAAAAAAGCCAAAAATTTGCAACTTTTTTAAATTTAATACCTGATTCAAAAAAATTGACTTGTCTATGAAAGCATTTATTTAGTAGTTTAGATTTTCTCCGACCGGGGCCACCGAGTCACATAGCCACCCGGACCAATCCAGCCCAGTCCGCCCCTGTCTAGATACATTTCAATGTACTTTCATTTCGTATTTTTTTTGAGAAAAATGCGAATTTACGTTACCCCTCCTCGGTTGTGGCGCCTCCTGCAGCAATTAGCGGCTAAAAATATTTTTGGTAGTTTTCTCATGGACAATTTATTATACAAGCAAGTTTTCCTGTTCATTTGGAACAAATAGTTCCCGAGTTACAGCCGGTAGCAGCTATGCTTAAAATGAATCACCTTGTAAATTGAAATGACAATATAATTATTATTTTTTTAATTTATTTAACATTTATGGATTTATCTCAATTAGTCTCTAAAGCTCTTTTATTTCTAAGGTCTATATGTCCGCCTGTGCGTTTTCTACAAAAAAACATAACAGGCGTGGTTGGGTGAATCGAGCTTTTTATTAAAATATCTAGCTATATCTATCTAAGTACCTAGTGAAGCAGTTTAGTTTATATAAATAGCAAGTTTATGTTTCAATCAAGGGAATTAATTAGTTAGAGGTTAGATCCATGTTAATGCATTAAAATTAAAGACATACAAATTTGCTGTTTTACCATTTAAACATAGAACTGATTAACTGAAACAATTCCAAATCAAATGAATTACAATCCATAATAGATTAATTTCTTTAAAGAAAATTAAAGTTGCTATAATATAACCAATGCATAATAGATAAAATGCTCCTTGTATATCCTTAACAGAAATGGAAAGCCTTGTTCTTAATTTATTTACAAATTCCAACTGGAAATCTGCAATGTACTTTTGACCCATTTCTGCACTTACTTCTGCATGCCAGTGTTTAATTAAACCATGTTCGAAAACTCGAGAAATATGTTCGTTCAAAATTTGGGTAAAGGGCGAGTTTTTAGTTATAGGAATAACAATATAACTATTCATAATGCATTCTTTCAGGAGTTTCATATTCATTTTTGAATAGCCGTTAAGTCTATCCGTGCCAGTTACATAACCATAATCTATAGCTTTGACTGGTAGCGCAAAATGTTCATCACGAATCCGTTCGTTTATTTGAGTAAAATCATCTTTAACAAAATATTCTGTTAATTTTAGATAAGATGAATCGCCAACTTCTTTAAGCAAACTATTAATGATAAAGTCTCTACTTATCCAGTGTATATTTTGCGTTAGCATATCTTGTATGGTATCAGTAGGTTGGCTATACGAAGGATAAGTTAGTATACTTGAAAATCCGGCAGAATATGCTGTTAAAAGCAACAAAGAATGAATACATAATATTGTAAGAACAAATTTTAAATGTTTGTGGTAAAATGTGTAGTTGAAGTATTGCATAGGAGTAAAAGTGCAAGAACGAATAACATCTAATATGCTTAAAGTAATTTTAAAATATGGATGTTCTATATTGTACATGAACTTGTAATATATTGCTATCGAATGTAATACCAAAGCATTTAGCAATACCGTAAATAAAATCAATATCCATAACTCAAACCGTAATGGTTGGAAAACGTATAACATTCGGGATAATATTTTTGGTTTAGGAACTAAAAATGTTAGACATGAATATCCATAAGGGCGGGACATTTCGATATTATATTGAAAAGCGGTTGCTTGCCATTGCGAACATAGACATAAATCACTTGATCCTGCTACTACTTCATTTAGTGCACCTATCCATGGAGAGTTGTTGGTGATAGCTGCATTAGATGGCACAATTTTAAATTGTAAAGGCCAATTTTCTGCAATTTCTTTTATAATTTTATATTCAATACCAGCATAGACTCCTTTGCTAGAATCATAAAATACGTAAGGTTTGCAATCAAATGCAGCCACACGGAGAACACCATGATGAAACTTTGGATTCCATTTAATATTTTTCAAATCGTGTTTATTAATAATCTTAGCATCTGTATCATTCGAAGAAATTAAGACTTTGTTATTCATTAAAGCCGTTACGTGAATATTTTTTGTTAGAGCAGGTCGGTGGTTAAAAGGAATTTTCTGAACAAAATTTTGTAGACCTTCTATTGTAATAATATCAACTGCTTTTATATCAACTGCATAGCTGAATGGTGCACTTTGAATAATTTCGTGTCCAGTAAAAACTATTAAAACCTTTCTATGGGGTTTAAATTCCATGGTACTATTTTTTTCAAATAGTTTTACTAAGAAATTGTAATCGTCTGTTGTAACTATGTATCCATCACATAATGAGAATGATGATTTTTTATAATTAGATCTGTTTTTTGTAAGCATTAGAACAAATGGAATTTGTACTTCTAACAATGCTTTTACTAAAATATTTGAAACGGTGTCATCATTAAGAATAACATACACACAAAATGATTTTGCAAAAGAATATTTTATGGTATCTTTAAGAACTTGAATAATTTCGCCATCAGCAATCTTCATTATTAATATAATTGTTATAAACACAAGAAGCACAAGTAAGTTGCGTAATTTCGTCACCATTATTGCCAAGAATTATAGTAACAAAGGACACTACTATACTGTATGTTAGATCACCCTGTTTTTTAAGTTATGCTTAAAAGGTTTTTTTTGCGGTTATCTTGAAATATAAAATAAGTCAGTTGATGATAGTTATAAAAAGCTGTGTACTGCCTATCATAATTTTGGTGCTTACAACAGTTACCTCCAGTATAGACTAGGTAGGTCTAATAATTATTACTAAGCGTTATATCATTGAGTAAAGTGCTATCAAATACCATATGGTTTTATAAAATGTTTTAAGTACTTTTTTCAAGGAACTGAATTATTTTCTAAAATGAGTTTTTTTTGGCAACTTGCATGATTCCACCCCTCCCCCTCCTTATCGCGACTCACTAAGCGCTACTTATTCACGGGTATAACATGCCCCATTTTCGAACCCTCCCCCCTATTATATTAACGAATTGATCCCTTGGTGCTCAAGAATTTTGAAAAAACGACAAGGAATCGAACTCGTGGTGTCCAGGTACCATCCAGACCCTAATCCACACGACTACAGCTGCACCAAAAATGAATTTAAAACACGAGGTTGTTGTGTAACGTTGGGATATTAAAATACAATGCAGGAGAGAAACGTTTCTTTTTATTTATTCAAACAAGAAACACTTTAGTTTAATGATTTATACTTTGTACCCCTAACCCTTAAGAAGAAATCAATATGGATGGTAGTATAATAAACTAATACATGCTAATACTAAAATACGCTTTAGTACAACGCGTACCTATTCCGATCATGGGATTGGATAAAGGTTTGGTACTTTTTGCGACGTACTTTCAACCGATTCTTCTTGCGTGATGTATGTTAACCAACTGATTCACCTCATATCAGTAGCTGGTCAGTTGTTTACTGGAATTCAGTGTTCTTTCAGGAACAATCTTGCCCGTGAAGGTGTGTGGGGTTGGAAATCTTTTCTTGCTTTGCAAGCATTTTTTTCGATGTATCTGGGTGTATTTGTTGATTCGTACAAATCTGTAGGAGTATTAAAACAGATACCACCTTATATTATGGAAAATCCTCTTCCATTCTAGTTCTTCAGGCCGGCACGCGTTTTAGTGTGCTCAAATTAGAAGTCGCCTTTTATGACGCAAATTAGAAGTCACCTTAGGACGTTAAAATTTTATGAGTTATCAGTGAAAAGCATTGTTGACGGTGCTGGATTCTCAAATCTGCATATTTTTAAACAAAGATCTCTTCTGGTTCTGTGATTTTGGGTTAATTTAGTTTTGGATTGACCTCTTTCGTAGATTGCTTTTCAGCGACTTTTTACTAATTATGGTTCCTGGACTAGTTTTCCTGTGTGATATTGTAGATTTCTAGTAATAGTTCTTTTCAGCCCACATTTGAAAATAAGTACCATGAGTCACCATTAAACAGAGTTTATAGTGGAAGTGCTGATCTTGCCTCTATAATTCCAACTCCTATGCGTGACAGAAGGGTTGTTTTCAAATAAAAGTCAGGTATTACCTGCTTCAATGAATGTTACGGTGGTTTTAACTTGATGTACACTAACACACCTAATTTTAATGGCAAACAGAGTAAACAATAAAAATACGAATATGCACTTATCAGTAGGGGTGGGCAAAATTCTAGGAAAATCGTTTACTACGATTTTATCATATTGTCCATATATTCAAATATCGAATATCGATACAGGGAATATTACAGAATATTCGTGCCTCGGGGAAGCAATAGACAAGAGCTTTTTCTCTAAGAAAGGAATAAAGTAAATCGCATTGTATTCTTTGCTTTTCTTAAGAGATAACAAAAATTATACTGTATTGGTGCCTCTCCTCGTAAATTTTAAGAGCAGTCGAAAACAAAACATATTGTATTATTTTGAATTCGGGTCCCTTTGCAAAAGTGGGCCCCATCTTATATCCCTTGTTACCGGCCCTCTTTTGCTTATTTATTCCTCAGATTATTCTTCCTAGAAGACTTTCCTATTTCAGAATATCTTCAATTATAAAAAATCGGGGTTTTGATGTTTTTCCATGGTGTCCGTTTTTCTTTCAATCTTTTCAGGTACCTACTTCTTCATTTGTTATTCAATTCGACCAGTTAATATTTTCCATTCGTCTCAAACACCACCTCAAACCTCTACCGTCTTGTTTAACTTGTCGATGTTTTCCAAGTTTCACATCGGTACAGCGCTACTAACATACATAAGTTTTTAAGAGCTTTTTCTTTTAATGGATTACAATCTTAGCTAGCTATGTCCTATGCTGTGGAAACGGGAAAAACGTTTGCAAAGTTGTTTCGAAATGTTCATTAAAAACCGAGATATTTGTAGAAGCCAAATTACCCTTTTTAGGTACTACATTATTTACGAAAAAATAATTATATACGGATTTTTTAATGTCGTCTGAAGATTATTTATTTTGTTATTGTTATACCATTTGTTCAGCGTAGTCGTGGGTTTGACGTGTTTGCAATAATAAATTATGATATTTCAAACATTAAAAGCTACCACCTTTGAAAATTAAAATTGCACTCCAGTATTAAATCACTTAAGAATCTATAAACATTTAACAACGTTTTATTTTTAAATTATTTATTTATAGTCTTTGATTTGGTAGTATTACATTAGAAATAAAATAAATTTCGCTGCAATTGTCTACTTTATGTAATAGGTGTAGTTATTTTGTGAACAACCTTTACATATTATTTCTTTTCTACAATAACTTATGTACAGGAAAAAATTATAAACTTTTTTAAAATTCAGGTTACCCATTTGAAAGAAATTGCTTACGTTCTAACTAATTTACTAATATTCACTTAAAATTAAAGTGAAATAGCATGCACAGATGGAATATTTTTATCTCTAAAAAAATCCTAATACACTTTCAGTTCAATGTAAATAATTAACAGCTTATCGTTTTTTAAAGCGTAGATTAAAATTAGTTATCTTAATATTTAGTTTTACAACTTTTAGATGACCGTATTGAAGCAAGGAAATAAAAAACTTTATCAAAAAGTAAAATATTCGAATTTCCTTTAAAAAACCAAGCGTTGCAATAACATAACCAAAGCATAAGAGGTAAAATGCTCCTTGTATATTTTTAAGTGAAAAAGAAAGAGTTGTTTGTAAATTATTTACATATTCTGAGTTAAAATGGGCCACATAATTTCCTCCAATATATTGACTTAGTTCTGAATACCAATGTTTAAATATTCCATGCTCTAAAAATCGAGAAATGTGTTTGTTGAAAAGTTTAGTAAGTGGAGAGTTTCTTTTTAGGGGGATAACGATATTACTGTGTACAATACATTCTCGTAACAGTTTCAGATTAGTTTTGGCGTATTCGTCTAGTTCATCAATATCAGTCACATACCCATACTCTACAGTTGTGACAACCACAGCAATGTTATCGTTACGAATTTTTTTATTTATTTGTGTTAAATCGTCTTTAACAAGATAGGTTGCTAATTCAGCGTAAGTTGGATCACCTCCTGATTTCATTATATTATGAATGGTAAAGTCTTTGTGTAACCAATGTATGCCCTGAGTTATCATATCCCGTGCGGTGTGAATTGGTTTGTTATATGTTGGATATGTTAATATACTTGAATATCCGGCAGAATATGTAGTTGACAGCAATAAAGAATAAAAAGTTAATAGAGCAAGAACAAATTTAAACATTAAATATTTTTGATAAACTCCCTTTTTAAAATATTGCATAGGCATGAGAGTACAAGAACGAATCACGTCTAATATAGCTAATGTTACGTTTAAGAAGGGATGTTCTATAATATACATTATTTTATAAGAGACTGCAAGTAAATGTAAGAAAAGAGCAGTTACATACATTGTAAATATAAACATGATCCACAATTTTATGTTTAAAGGTTGGAACACGTATAATGTTCGGGATACAATTTTTGGTTTTGGAACTAAGAATGTTAGACATGAATCTCCGTAGGGGTACGTCATGTCGATATTGTTTTTAAAAACTGATGATTGCCATTGCGAACAAAGACATAAATCACTTGAAGCTGTTATCACTTCATTTAAAGCAGCTCCCCATAAAGAAATGTTGCTTGTAGAATCAGGTTGCATAATTTTAAACTGCAAAGGCCAGTTTTTCGTCATTTCTTTTAGCATCCTATATTCAATGCCATCATAGACTTCCTTATTTGGATCATAAAATACGTACGGTTTACAGTCAAACGCTGCCACCTGGAGAGGATATGTTTTTACGGCCAATTTCGAATTCCATTTGATACGTTCTAAGTCGTTTTCGTTAATAACATTTGATTCTGTATAATTTAAAGAAATCAAAATTTTATTATGCCTTAGAGACTTCACGCGAAGAGTTTTTGAAGTAGCAGGTTTGTACTTCAAAGCAGTTTTCGGAAAATAGTTTTCCAAACCCTCAATTGTGATTATATCGATAGCTTTTGCGTTAGTCGCGTAATTGAATGACGGACCTTGAATAATTTCTTGTCCAGTAAAAAGGATTAGAACCTTTCTGTGTGGTTTAAATTCTACAGTACTATTTCGTTCGAATAGGTTTACCAAAAAATAGAAATCGTCTGTTGCAATTATGTATCCATCGCATAAAGAGAATGTTGATTTTTCATAATCTGTCACATTTTTTATAAGTAACACAATTGTTGGAATCTGAACTTCTAACATTGCTTGAATGAATATATCTGCAACGCTCTTATTATTATGAATAAGGTACACACAATATGATTTTCTAAACGAATGTTTAATGGTTCCTTTCAGAACATGAATGACTTCTCCTGTAGCACATCGGACAGAGATCGTAGTAATTAGGGAAAGAAGTAAATGTAAAGTAATTAATTTCATTATTGCATTGATTGTTATATTCACAAACACAAATACTGTCTTAATAATATATTTACTCAAAAATGTTAAAAAATAATCTTTTTTTTTTATTATACTGTACTATAAAAATTAACGAAACTTTTAAAGTAAACATTAGTACATGTACGTGTACTTTCCCTAATTTCAGTACTTGAAAGCTTTATTTTATTCTAATAATATAGCATTACTGCCATTAAATATGACGTTGTGTTAAGTGCTACTATAGATACAGAAATAATCAAGATATTGATTTTTTTAAATTTATTTCTGTGTAAATATTTGTCTTTTTAATTTTTTAATTGAATAATTGTTTTATATAAATGCTATTAAAGCAACTAAACATATGCAATGTCGCCCCTCCATTAAAACAGGAAGGACGACACACAAACATATCCGATACCTGAACGGATGGAATCGGACATAGACAAACCATGGTCATGTTCATTCCGTCTGCATCTTTTATGTTTTTGACACGCCTTGGTTTTCTATTTTTTTTTGCAAATAAGTATATCGAAACAGTACTGAGTCATTCTGAAATACCCGTGGAACTTTGTTTCGTTATCGACTAATTCCGTAAATACTATTGCATATTCTCGCTCAATTGATCATTTTTCCAGGCTTCATGGACCCATATTCGCTTTCGTTTTCCACATTGTTTAGCTTCTATTTCCCTAATTGCCTCTTCTTCGTCCAATAGTACTGCAAACATTTTTTTTTTATCAGAAAGTGCAGTGAAAACGGAACGGACCCAGCCCGGGCATGTGTGAATCCACCTATGTTTTCTTTATCGGACGGAACGAACCCGGACCGGACGGATCGGATCTACCGCAGATATGTGTAAGTGCACCTTTAATCTTCTACTTCATTAGTGAATAATGATAATTCCCAGCAGTGTATTATGGATAGCGTTATTCTTGACCAAGCATAAATAATTGATAACATTATTTACTAGTCTTGAACAAATCCTTTTTAAAATTGGTTACCCGATTACTAAAAAAATTCATTTGTATGCGACTATAATTATTTAAGCAAAAATTCCATACGCAGTTAAATAACGCAATTTCTTTAACGAAAACAGAGGTTGCGACAATAAAACCAATGAATAATAAGTAAAATGCTCCTTGTATATCGTTAAGAGTAATGGAAAGTGCCTTTATTTTCTTTCTATTATACTCCGAATGGAAATGGGTCACATATTTTCCACCAAAATGTTCCCTTAGTTCAGAATGCCAATGCTTTATTAGTCCATGCTCAAAAAATCTTGAAATATGTATATTGAAAATATGAGTTAAAGGAGAGTTTTTACTTAAAGGAATAACAATGTAACTGTAAATAAGACATTCTTGTAGCAGTTTAAGATTCATTTTAGAATCCATATTAAGTACGTCCGTATCCGTTACATATCCATAATCCGTAGTTTTAACTGTTATGGCAATGTTATTATCACGAATCCGTTCATTAACATGCTTCAAATTATTTATAATAAATTGGTCTGCTAATTTATCGTAAGTGGGTTCACCTATAGTCCGTAGATAAACATTAGCAAATCTTTCACTACTTTGCCATTTTATCTCCCGTTCCAACATATCCTGAACGGTGCGTATAGGTTTGTTGTATATAGGATAAGTTAATATGCTTGCATATCCTGCACAATATGCTGTAGCAAGCAACAAAGAATAAATACACAATACTGAAAGAATAAATTTTAAACGGTTTTGATAAAGTGTTTTGTTAAAGTATCGCATAGGCAAAAGGGTACTTGACTGAATAACATCCAGTAGGCTCAAAGTCAGACTCGAGTACCGATGTTCTGGAATATTCATTATTTTGTTATATAGGGCAGTCAAATGTAAAACTACCCCAGTTAGTAGAGTTGTAAATATTGTTATAATCCATATCTCAATATTTAAAGCTTGGAAAACGTATAAAGTAAGAGGTACCTTTTTTGATTTTGGAACTAAAAAGGTAAGACAGGAATGACCATACGGATACGACATGTCGACGTTAAATTTGAAAGCAGTTAATTGCCATTGGGAACATACACATAAATCGCTTGTTTCGTCTGCTACTTCAGACATTATAGTAAGCCAGGGAGAAAAATTACTTTTAGCAATAAATGAAGGTACAATTTTGAACTGTAAAGGCCATTCCTTAGATATTTCTTTCACAATTCTGTATTCAATGCCATCGTACACTTTATTGTCCTGGTCGAATAGTAGGTACGGTTTACAGTCAAATCCTGACACACGAAGAGAAGACTTTGAACTGGATGGATTCCATTTGATAATGTCGAAATTATATTTGTTTATATTACTTGCTTTTACATAATTCCAAGAATGTAATATTTTATTATTTGTTAGAGACTTAACTTGAAGTGTTGATGGTGTAGGAATTTGATATTCGAAAATATTTTCCTCTAAATTACTTTGTATACCTTCCACTGTTATAACATCCATTGCTTTTATATTAGTTGCATAATGGAATAATGATCTTTCAATTGTTTCCTGACCAGTGAAAATTATTAGAACCCGTCTATGAGGTTTGAATTGTACGGTACCATTTTGTTGAAAAAGATTGACCAGCAAATGAAAATTTCCAGTGGTAATTATATATCCATCACATACAGTTGGTGAGATTTTCAAGTTTGTGTTGTTTGGAAGTAATATAATAACTGGAATTTGTAATTCCAGCATTGCTTGTTCAAAAATGTTTGAAATTCTGATATTATCATGTATAAGATACACACAAAATGGGGTTTTAAAAGAATATTTGATAATGTCCGCAAGAATTCCAATAATGTCTCCTTGTACAAACATTACAAAGAATGAAGCAGTTATTGGGACAAAAATTACAAGCAAATTTGGATTTTTCATTCTGGTTTAGTCACATATATCGCGATGGAGCAATAGGAATTACAGGTAGTAGTTTTAAACCTACAATTCGTGTGCTGTAGATTTTGGAATTGTTTTTGTCTTATATTGTAGAAAGCATAGAAACACTGGATTAAGCACTTTCACTTTGTTATATATTTACCTGCACTTACATTTCGAATACCGAATTTGTTTACATAAGTAGGTAGGTATATGCTTAGGTGTATACTTAACGTATTTCGTAATATTGAGTGGCCGATATTCAGAAAAGTAAAAGTAATTCTTGTCTTAGAGCGAACGCTGATTCTGTAAAGTCATTCATGAACCACTCGTTAGCTAATGACTCTCAGAATATCTTTAGGGCGAAACATCGTTCATACATCGACAATCGTTGATGAACGAGTTGTTACGCCTCACCGAATAGGAGTTATTAATCTATCGAAAATTTATTTTTCAAAAGGTAAAGAATACATGAGTATTCATCCTAGAATTTTCGAGCATAATAGGTATAGCCACCAGGCTTGGGTAAAATTATTCCCGAAACTGTAATGCTATCTACTAAGTTCTACAAGAAAAATACATGAAGGAAAACGAAAGTTTATTTATTGAGAGATTATTGTACGTTTAATATATAAGGTGTTCCTGAAACGACGCATCGTTTACCCAGAAGCCGTTAAAACAAGCGTGAAATTTTTTACTCACTTTACAAGCATTGGTTCCTAAGTATACGGTGCGCAATTTTTAGAACATCCTGTATAGTTATTAAAAAGTTCTAAAATAAGATATTCAGCAGCCAACTTCTGGTTGGCAGCTAAGTTTGATTGCGAATAATATTGAAAGTAGAAAGTCTTGTTGGTTACGGTTGGAGTGGGTCTAGATGTGATATTTCAGTATACTGGTTGATTAGTCCTAGTTCTGCTTTAAATAACAAATCATTTATAAGTTTTTCCGTGTAAATTTTTGTTTCCCTTGGCATCCTTCGTAGTTTTGCAGCAACGTTTTTTCCTATAATGCTGAACTCGTCCTCAGAAGTATCGAGTCTTTGATCAACCGTAGTATGTAATATTTCGTCTACCTGATTTGTAGCTGTCTGAGCGCAGATCTTTCTTTTATGTGTTCCACTGTTGCTCCCACCTGTACTTGTAGAGGGTGTATACGTCCCAATAATATGATCTGAATTGGGGGGATCTGCATCAGGAGCTTCTGGAGAATACTCATTTTTCATCTGTAATGGTAATAGGAGTATGTCAGTGGAACGGGACACACGAGTATTTTTAGGCGCGAATTACATTATCAGTTTAGAAAGAAAAAGTTTTAATTGATCTAAACACTTAATAAGAACGTATTTACTTATAGATAAATTATGTGCACTAAATATTCATACTAAGGGTTTGTTGAAGTTAATTTAACATCATCTTTGAATTAAGAAAATAATCTTCATTGAAATTTAAAATCCCTTTTGTCGGCTACTACTTTGATGTCATTGCATTTTTTGAACAAGTTAAATAATTGTTACGTGTTTAGTTTAATTTAAATTTTTTTATTAAGTACGCCACAAAGGCTACCTTGCATACCTGACTATTGCTTTCAGAGTGACTGATTTTGTCATCTTCACTTTGAGAATATCCAGCAGAGTGATCGTCATTTAGGATATGAGAAATGGAATCTCGTGGTTCATCCTGGTTTTGAACAAATTCCATTAATTCATAGTACCATAGTGCTGGTACATGGACATCTGCTCCTGATCGTTTTGAATTCTTAACTTTTTTAAATTCTCTTCTAAATCCTCCACGCAAACTGTTGATTTTTTGCACCACAGTATTTTTTGTTGCTTCTGGTTGCACATTTTGCAGCTTTTTAAGCAAAATTTTGTAGGCGGTAGTTTTCTTTTTTCTATTCATGTAATCTTTTGCTTTTGTTTTCCACAAACAAGGGTGATCTCGGTATAATGAAATAAATTCTTTTACGAAATCTCGAGTTAAAGTTCGTAAGTCTGACATTATTACTCTATAAAGAATAATATTCGATAGAACAAACCAACCCATAATATAATAATTACGTACCTAACTACGTGACAGAAATGATTGTTCACGACACACACAGTCGAACATCAACGTTCGTTCATTCTTCTACACGAGACATGTTTGCAGTAGAAATGAGGACATGAGGTCGATAAGTTCGACGCACTTCTACGTGACGTATTCATGCTGTAACCGGCTTTAAGCCGGTTACAGACGAGCGTATTTGCCTTAAAACATCAATGCGCATTCATCATTGTATATTCATATTGTATATTCATTATAGTAGCCGATATCAATCTGTATATATTTACTTCTACTACCTAATATCAATACTAAAATACTAAAATGCAATTTGTTGATATAAATAGCTATTTATGCAACGTGTTTCATACAACATTTTTTCCAATTTAGTAAGTTTGAATTAAAAAAAACATAATATGAATTAAAATTTGGTGATGTTTAAACGGCGACTTTAATTTTTTAGAAATAGTACTACCTTTAACCTGGTCGTTGCTATGCAATTACGCGTTGCAGTTTTGTAAACAATAACAATTAACACTAGTTATAAAATAATGTCACATATTATAACTAGTTATAAAATGAACCGCATATGACAACTAAAATAAATGTCAAAAAGTTGACTTTTCACAACTAAATTGGAAAAAAGTCTATTCAAAGCTCTATAGCTAAAGTATAGAAGTCATCAACATTTATTTGTTTTCTGTAGAAGCTTTCAGCGACTGCTTATAATTCCTTTTTATGCTTTTCTAGTTAAATACATATTTAGACGGCCATTGTAGTTACTTACTAATTTACTTCATCATTATCGGTAATCTACATTTAACCTTTTATATAAATTTTACCATGTACCTATTAATTAACACTTGCCCATTTACGAATATTTACTATTTACTATTAAAGTATATTGTTATTACGTCGACATTAGCTGGTATATTGGTTACAGCATTAACAAACAGATTATAAGAAGGTCTACTACGTAACACAAACGGTACCAAGGATCTCTCCTTGAATATAATTTAATTAGGGAGGAAGAGGGAGGTGCTTTATTTTCACTGAATTTTATGTTAATGCGTTCACATTGTAACTAACAATTAAAATTGTACAAACACGTTTTATGGAAAATATAAATAAAAATTAGGATAGAATGTTTTTGTTTAGGTTACAACAAATCAGGTAAAAAATGAAACTGAAGCGACACGACGCACAGTGGGGTATTTTTACAAAAACCTGGCCAAAACTCAAAAGATCTTCGGATCAGTATGAAACTTCTTACTTTCAGGTTTTGAGGGTCACTGATTCCAAATCTGATTTCAAAATTGTAAAATTCAAAATGGCGGATTCAATATGGCGGACGTTTTAGCAATATATATAATTTCGAGTAGGAGGTCCTTCTTGCATGATATCAAACAAGTACCTTCTAGTCAAAATCACCTTATCCTCGCGTGAACCTGCAGGAAATATTATATTAACTCATCACCTTCAAATAGATATAAAAATAACCAGGATATACAGTGTGTCCACAGATTGAGTGCTTATAAGGTGTAAATGACAATTTTTTTTAGAGTTGGATCTTCATGTTCTGAGGATCGCTCCTGCTTAGTCTCAAACTAAGATATTGAAAAAATGAGCCAAATCAATTAATATACAGGGTGTTTTTTTGGCCGAAATCTAAAAATTAGTCAAGAGTAAACTGTCTTTATTTTAGTAGATATAACAAAAATGTATTAGAAAAAGTTGTTTAGAATTAAAAGTTATTGAAGATTTTCAACTTTTATACAAATCAGCCTACTTTGATTTTTTTCATCAAAATCCAGTACTTTTGAACTTATGTTTGTAACAAATAAGGTTTAGTATTTTTTTAATAAATAATTATTTGTTTTTCAAGTACTTTGTTTAATTACTCTTCATGCATGGGCCATTAAAACCATAAAAATCATAAAAAAATCTCATGTTGATGAAAAATATCAAAGTAGGCTGATTTGTATAAAAATTGAAAATCTTCAATAACTTTTAGTTCTAAACAACTTTTTCTAAAACATTTTTGTTATATCTGCTAAAATAAAGACAGTTTACTCTTGACAAATTTTTACATTTCGGCCAAAACAACACCCTCTATATTAATGGATTTGGCTCATTTTTCAATATCTTAGTTTGAGACTAAGCAGGAGCGATCCCCAGAATATGAAGATTAAACTCTAAAAAAAATTGTCATTTACACCTTATATGCACTCAATCCGTGGACACATCACTGTAGGTGCAAATAGTAGAACGGCAGTACTTGCTAAAAGAATTAATATTTTTAGGTGGGGGCAGATATGGGCAAAATGTTTCAACGGTTTTAAGGTATTAAATAGTATAGCTAAACAAGCATACTAGTAATTTAATTGGACAAAACCCGGCACCTAACTAAATCACCCGTTAAAAGTGTTAATTCAAAAAAACTTGATATTAGGCATTAAAAACCGAATAATAAAATATAGTGAACATGAAAATAGACTAAAAAATATACGTATCTCCAGGAAGAGGCTCCATACTATCCACAATTAACGTACAAGCTCTAGATATACAAACACACAAACGACTTTATTGTAATAGAAGTTCGAAATGTTACTGATGAGTGATAGTTGCAACACCTACAATTGTTATATTTAGAGTAGCATAGGAACCAAAACAAAACATTTGCATTAGTAACGCGTGTCGATTGTTTTCTGTTGCTCTGGTTATCTGATGATATAGCTAAGAAATAATTAGACCCCAATTTTCAAATTTAACATTTGCCTTTTGGCCAGGTTTTCTCAAAAATACCCCACTGTGCGACGTTTAAATATGAATCACTTCCCATTTCAGTTGCCCCATCCTCGAATGTGTCAGAAATTCGCGAATATAAATACAAGTACTACATGAACTTGAAATTGTTTTATTCGTTTAACAACATCTCTTATCGCAAGAAAGCAACATAGATTCAGTGACTGCGGCCCAGTTCTATAAAAGATTTGATTCTCACTTCAGCTGATCCACGATCAATTGTCAAGCTCATGGACACGATTGTTCTTAAGAATCAAACTCATGACAATTTTATTGATCGTGGTTGCGCCTTTATTTTTCATAACATCCGAAATACTTTGGGGCATGGTATTAACGAAGCAAAAAATTCTGGTGTAAACGCATCCCATATTTCCTGAAGCCTTTGGTTTAGGTCAGGGATTGTTCTAGGAGGATCTTTCCGTAGCACCTTTTTAATTTCGTGCCATAAAGTCTCAATTGGAGACAAATCAGGATTAGGTAGGTACTAGAAACCGATTCTAAATTTGGGCCTTAAAAAAGCATGTAGTATTTACCATAGGTGGGTCAACTGAAATGCATAGGGGCTCGTAAGTGTAATATTACATGTTAATTTACTTAAAATTAATTTAAATGTAGTTAGGTGCTGTTCAACAGTTAAGTTCAATAACCAAAGTTACAGTTGCTATTATATATCCAACAAGTAGTAAGTAAAAAACCCCTTGCAAATCGTGTACAGAAAAAGACTTTCGTATTACAGTTTCAAACACGTAATTGTTATAAAAATTATACATATATCTTTTATGATAAAGACCTCGCATTTCCATATCCCAATGCTGGATTAAACCAAATTCGAACACTTGTGATGTATATTTGTCAAAGAGTTGAGTAAAAGGAGAATTTTTTGCCATGGGATTAACTATATAATTAGTTTGAAAACAATCTCCCAGCACCCTTAAATTACTTTTTCCATAATCGTCGAGTAATTCTGTGTTTCGAACGTAATCATAATTCGCAATCGTATTTGCTATAGCGATATTATCTTTCCGAATTCTTTGATTTAATGATTCTGAAGTTTCGTTAATCTTCAGTTTTGCCAATTTATTAAGAGTTGGAACTATTGAACTTCGTAAAAATAATTCCAAAGAAGAATCATAATATCCCCAGTGCATGTTATGGGTTACCAAGTCTTTAAAAGTGCTTATGGGTTTACTGTATCTTGGATACGTCAATAAACTTAAAAATCCAGCTGAGTACACTGTATTAAATAACAGAGACTGTAAAAATAATATGAATACAATTATCCGTATGTGATAATAATGTAAAATGCTTCTAAGGTGGTTTAATGCTCCTGATGCAATACATGATTGAAGCACATCAAGCAAACTTAAAGGTAGATCTAAATAAGGATGTTCTAAAATGTTAAGCTTTTTGTAGTACAATGCTGCAGTATGTAAAGCTAGAGCTATTATAAATATTACTGATATAAGTGCAAACCATAATGCGGTACTTAATGGCAGAAACACATATGATGATCGATGTAGAGTTTTTGATTTTGGAACTAAAAACGTAGCACATGACTGGCTATAGGATTGTTGGACATCAACAGTTACAGTGTTTAGAGCTATTTGCCAATGTGGACATAAGGACATATCGGTTACACCTAATATCACATTATCTTCTGCTGTTAAATAGTACAACCTCAAATCAGATGTTTCAAGTTCAATCGGTTTGAATTCTATCCGCCATTGTTTTCCAAGTCCATAAAGAATTCGATAATTGATACCATCATATAATATTCTTTTTCCTGAATCTACTCTCACGTAAGGAGTACAATTAAATATGGATATTTTAAAAGTATATCCGTTGTCATTATAATTAATCTTTGGAGACCACTTAATCGAATTAAAAATATTTTTATTAGAAAAACTAAAATCTGTATGATTCCAAGAAATTGAAATGTTTTTGTTAATTAAAGATACAATTCGTCCTATCTTATTGACAGTGGAATTGTGGTTGAAAAAATTCATACACAAATCATCATGTAAACCTTCAATCGTTATAATGTCAATGCCTTTTTTGTTAGATGCGTAAGATAGAGTTGGCGAATCTACAATGTTTTTTTTTCCGTTGAAAAATATTAACACTCGTTTATGTGGTTTAAATTCTAGGATAGTTTCATTTTCAAAGATGCTCATTAAAAAATAATAGCTTTCAGTTGTAATAATATATCCGTTGCATTGGGGTAAGGTTTTTTCAGTTTGTTGATTATTATAAGGTTCTTTCTGTAGATGTACTACAACCATTGGTATACGGATTTCTATGAGAATATTTTCTAAGGCATGTAAACTTGAATCGCCATTACTTAGAAGATAAATACAAGAAGTTGAATTAAACGAATATTTGATGATGTGTTTAGTTAATTTGTGAATATTTGCATCCAAGAATATTCTTAAAATATAAAATATTGTAAAGATAATATGAGTCATGAATTTCATTTTGAATTTCTTGAATTCTACATTCAAAATTATTTAAATATGTTAGTCGGTTACCTATACATTGAAGAATGATAATTGACCCACTTTAGAACCATCTTTTACGTAATAATCGTCAATTTTATAAATGACTAGAGAGGTATCTAGATTGGTTTCACTTTAACTAAATAACTATTTTTATTTTTACGTCTTTGCTTTTTGTAGGTATACATACAACAGACGGTTTTTAAAAAAATGCTTTAAGCCATAGCTTCGTTATTTTAAATTTGAGAACCCACAAACTATACATAGTTTTAAATGGTAAGACAAAATCTTTTGACATCACCCTTTCGTAAATATCTATCAACTGTTTTAAGTTATGATGTTCAACTTTTTTATTTCAAATGGAACACCCTGTATATGACTACATATTTATTTTTTAAATTCAGCGTGAAATTCTGTATAAGTTACAGTACTTATTAGGTTTAATTTGTTTTTTCATACTCGGAAGTTTTTAAATTTATTGCATGTAGGCTACCATAAAATTTTCAAGTGCGCCATGGAAAACAACCGGAATGTTAAAATTTTGTGGAACAAAGATTTAAATATAACTACAAAATATATTTACAAGGTATTGCTCAAATTTTTTCGCTGAGAACAAACACAGCGGATATAGTTTAGTTTTGTGATAGCGGTCCGCTGTCTAGATACAACATAAAAAAATTATCAAAAACATTTCTAAGTATCACAAAAACAAATGAAACACGCTACTGTATGCAGAATTTCAAATTGAATGCAAATATGTAAAAATATATAGGGTGTTCTATTTAAAATAAAATAGTTGAACATTATAGCTTAAGACAGTTTATAGATATTTACGAAAGGGCGGTGTCATTCGAACATGCACTATTCTTTTATGGAAAGAGAATACCTATTGCTTGAAATTGGCTCAAAGATAAGATTAACAAGGACAGACATAAATTAGGAACTAGTATTTTCTGCGCATGCGCGCGGTAATTTGGAACGCAGTAATTGGTCACTTCATAAAACAAGGGGTAAGTAAACAACAGAACAATGCATTAGTTCCTGTTATCTGTTTATCCTTATTGCACTTTCTATCAATTGGATTGTCGTTTTTGTCAATCTTCTTTCAAGCATCGGTTGTGCAGTGCACTATATAGGGGTATGCTCCTTCTCTAAAGAAGCAGCGTATGTTTGAAGGTGGTATCAAAGATACCTTTGTGCCTTTGTCTGACCATTTAAAACTAACGACAGATTGATGTTGGCCACTAGGAACTTAGGGACATTCACGCATATATTCAAGGTTTGTGTGTTTCAAACTCCTTTCGCTTATAATATACTCTTGCAACGACCTTTTAATGCACTATTTAGTAAAAAGAAAAAGTTTTTGGCCAGTCCTGTAGGTTTGATTTTCTTTTGTCGGTGTATTGATTGGAAATTTTGTAACTACTTTGCATCCAAAAATCAACAAAATTGGCTGAAAATACAGTAAGCAAAACATAAAAGGAGTAGTGCTTATCGTCTAGATGTTCGTTCGGATTCAGTAGGTACAAACGTATAAAACATTTTCGTGTCAAATAATAAATAATAGTGAAATGCACCACAGCATAAAACAGTATACATTCCTCGCTGGAAAGCTTTACTGTCTCGAGCTATATAGCTAACCTCGGGGCTACGTCTCGGCGCCGGCGCACAGTGGTTCCAAATCGTCAAATCGTGGACATAGAAATCAAATTCAAGGTTTTGGTTTGAAATATTTTTTTTCTTATAGAGCATCACTGTCTGAACAACATTTTTAAATAAACTTTTTTTATATTATGACGGTAAGTGGGTCAATTTTTTTTTATCGATAATCAAAAAAATCAAAGTCATTTTTTTGAGTTCTAATATTTTTTTCATGATAGAAGATGGTTATACCTACATTATTTCCCAATAGCATTTTTTTGTATTTTGAAGTTAAGATGGCGAAAGAAGTTATTATCGAACCTTGAAAAAACATTTTTTGCGATTTTTTGCGATTTTTTCGAAAGGTTTTAAATTGCCAGGGCTGACACTGTAACTGTATGTAGAAGAAGGTGTTTTACAGAACATAGGCGAAAAAGTATCCGGATATCCTTGCGTCCGTGGTAGTAATAGCTCGAGGATCAATTTTTATCGAAGAAAATAAAAATCAAAGTCATTTGTTTGAGTTCTCATATTTTTTTCATGATAGAACATGGTTATACCTACATTATTTCCCAATACCATTTTTTTGTATTTTGAAGTTAAGATGGCGAAATAAATTATTATCGGACATTTTTGTTAATCTCAAAAAATCGCAAGAAATGTTTTTTTAATGTCCGATAATAATTTATTTCGCCATCTTAACTTCAAAATACAAAAAACTGGTATTGGGAAATAATGTAGGTATAACCGTCTTCTATCATGAAAAAAATATGAGAACTCAAACAAATGACTTTGATTTTTATTTTCTTCGATAAAAATTGATCCTCGAGGTATTACTACCACAATGCTACCACGGACGCAAGGATATCCGGATACTTTTTCGCCTATGTTATGTAAAACACCTTCTTCTACATACAGTTAAGAGTGTCAGCCCTGGCAATTTAAAACCTTTCGAAAAAATCTCAAAAAATCTCAAAAAATCGCAAGAAATGTTTTTTAATGTCCGATAATAATTTCTTTGGCCATCTTAACTTCGAAATACAAAAAAATGGTATTGGGAAATAATGTAGGTATAACCATGTTCTATCATGAAAAAAATATTAGAACTCAAAAAAATGACTTTGATTTTTTTGATTATCGATAAAAAAACAATTGACCCACTTACCGTCATAATATAAAAAAAGTTTATTTAAAAATGTTGTTCAGTCAGTGATGCTCTATAAGAAAAAAAAATATTTCAAACCAAAAACTTGAATTTGATTTCTATGTCCACGATTTGACGATTTGGAACCACTGTGCGGCGGTTAGTTATTCTTATTATCTTCGCTCTCGACAATATTCAATAATTATTATAGTCGCCGACCCTTTTGAAAATAAATAAGGATTTTTCTGGGAACGCTCATGAATGTGTGTTAAATAAGAAACTTTTTTATTTTTAATAACTATAATTTTTTATCTTTCATCCTAACTATACATTTTAATAGTAATTTCAAATACGAAATGGGTTCCCTAAAATAATCCTTCTAGCTTTTGTCGATGTTTTAAAGATAGTGCACCTAGTATTCTCACATTTTATGAATGTTATGTGGACTTAATTATTATTAACTAAATACGCATATAAAAATGATTATTAAATAAATGCTCAATTGTAAAAGTTACAATCCCAACTGTATATCCACCAACCAAAATGAAAAAAGCACCTTGCAATTGTTCGATATTAAACGAATGAACTATTGAAGTATTATACAATACATATTTAGTGTAAAAGTTAGATATATACGTTTCATCATACCGCAAACGTATTGTCCTACTCCAATATTGCAATAAACCATGTTCAAAAACACGAGAAATGTAGATATTAAAACGTTTAGTAAAAGGAGAATTTTTTGTAAGAGGAAACACTACGTAGTTATAAAATACGCATTCCTTCAACAGTTTCAGGTGAGTTTTTGCGTATTCATCAAGCATACCAGTATTCTTCACATAACCATAATCCGTAATTGTAACTGACAATGCTGTATAACCTTTGCGAATCCTGTCGTTTAACAATTTTGAACTTTTATTGACGTAAAGGTCTGCTAATTGATTGTATATGGGATTTGTTGAATTCTTGAATATTGATTGCAGAATAGAATTATTAGATTCCCAGTGTATGTTTTGCTCTATCATATCTTCAAAAGTGTTTATAGGTTTATTGTACCTGGGATAAGTTAATAAACTCGCAAAACCAGCCGAATAAGCGGTAACAAGTAGCAAAGATTGTATAAACAGTATCATAAGAATGCAATGCAGAATTTTAAAATCTGAACCCTTAACAAAATATGCTAAAGATCCAAATGTCACTGATTTTATTGCATCGAACATACTTGAAGTTATATCTAAATATGGATGTATCCTGTTCAGTTTGTTGTAGCAAAGAGCTACCACATGCAGAATTAGAGCTACAATGAAAATTAATCCAACCAACAACAGCCATAGGTTTGGTTCCAAAGGTAGAAAAACGTAAGACGATCCATGTTCAATTTTTGGTTTCGGAACTAAAAATGTGACGCATTCTTGACCGTATGGTTGTGACATATCAATATCTTGTTTAAGAACAGTGAGTTGCCAACTTGCACATAAAGCAAGATCAATTAATCCACGCGAAATGTTTTGTTTCGCTAATATATAAAATATAGCAAGATCAGTGGATGTAGAATTAAAAACGTTATAATTTATAGGCCATCCTATCGCTAGTTCTTTAAGTAGACGGTATTCTATACCGTCGTATATTTGACTTTGAAAATTATGCATTACATAAGGAGTGCAATTGAAGAGAGATACTTTGAAAGGATACGTTTTTGATTCTGATTCAAATTTCGGAATCCAATTTATATTATCAAACATATGTTTACTAATTTTAATTGTTTTTGTGTAATCCCATGAAATTATCTTTTCTTTAGTAATGAAAGATATAACACTTAATTTCTTTTCAGTACTGAAACTGTGTTTCATGTTACTAAACAAACCATCATGTAAACCTTGAACTATTATAATATCCATGCCTTTTCGGTCAGTTACGTAAGTGAAAGATGGCACCGCAATGGTTTTGGCTCCATTGAAGATTATTAAAGCTCTTTTGTGTGGTTTTAGGTCTATCCAAGTATTATTTTTAAATAAATTCATTAAGAAATTAAAATTATCAGTTGCAACTATATACCCACTGCATTGTGGTAATTCTTTCTTAAAGTAGATCTCATGAGATTTAGTTTGGATAAGGATTACAATAATTGGTATATGTATTCCTATTAGAACATGTTGCAAGATTTGTGAAATTGTGTCGCCATTAGTTATAAAATATAAACAAAACGGCGATTGAAACGAATATTTTATTATATCGGTAGTCACTTTGTGAACTGTTGTTAGAGAGGACATTTTTAAAACTGAAAGCTCATGTTATCAGTTTACATCTATCGGTAACTTTTTAAATACCATTAGAGACACTGTTGTATGAATGAATAATTAATATAAATAATTTAAAAGCAACAATAATTCCATTAAGCGCGGTTTGTACCATACAAATAACAGGCTTTGTATTCCAAAGGTGGTACTTTCTATTATTTTATCCTTTATTTACGCGTATCTATTCTTTTCTCTAGAAAATTCTAGAATAATGGTGTGGTTGGATATTTTTTCAAAAAGCCCTACTTTTTATACAATCACGATCCCTTAACGTACAAATAATCTCTATACAAGTCGTTGTGTTGATGATGGATCAAAACACAAATATTTCAAAAAGGCTTCCCTCCATAATGTGTTTCTTATATTACCATTTTAATATTTATAACACGTAAGGGAATAGGTAGATATTTATTGATAATAAATATTTTGGCATGAAAACGTGTTATTAGACCATTAGGTTACAAGTGCGAGTATCCTATATAGCTGTTTTATTGAAAGGAGAATGTTTAGATTATTATATTTATTATAATACTATTTACTACTTTTTGAGTTGCTTCAAACATAAAATTTCTAGTGGAGATATATTGGATAATTTAAATTGGAATTAATTATCTAATACGTAGCGAACTTTCTTAATTTCTGTTGTTCACCTTTAAAACACCGCAGTAAGAACCAATTCTATATCTAGCAAGCTTTTTACTTTCTCATACCAGTATTGGTATGGGAAGTATTGATAAGTACCTATCATGATAATTTGCGAAATTGAGATTTTGTTTAAATTTTCTAAATTTTTTCTGAAGCTTGCACCACCATTTTTACACACCCTGTATAGGTACATACAGCAGCTTAACCAAAATAAAAGAATCTAATTTTTAATTCTTTTATGTTTCAATTTCAAGCAAATAAAAAAAATTGAATGAATTCTTTCTGAAATTACCTTTTCAACGATGTGCTATATCACATGGTATAGTGCTATTTTAAATTTTAGAAGAGGTGGCTGAGACGGCTTAGGCGTTGACGACAGACATCCAGATTTTACGTAAAGGTGCCCTCCTTACTGTCTTTGTTGAAATGTCTGGCGATTTTCAAGCAAACAATAGTTTTGAGTTTTGTACTGAGGGTGATTACTTTTCAATGAAAATTCCTGTCTATAAATTTTACAGTCACTGTTTACCTCGAGAAAATCGCATCAATATGTTTTCTAGATAATTTAATGGGAAAGGTAATTAAAAGTAAACGGCTAAAAGCACGCTGCTAGGGCCACACAACTTACTTACATTTTTACCTGTGTTACCATTTTTTATTTTTTAATTACAATAATGTGTAAAATCTGTAAAATTGTTAAAAATATTCAAATATTTTTAAAATAATATTTAAATTTTGTGCCGTATTTTCCTACAAATGTTAAACCAATAGTATATTACATAAAAGTCAGGAAAGTGATGCTTTACGGCCGCGTATTTCAGCATTGGAGTCAGCTAAAGACACTTTTTTGACGTGTATTGTATACTATATTTTTAGAAAACGCATTACAATAGTAAATAAATAGGATTTTTTTTAATAATTATAATGGCCAATTAATATTGAGTATAAATTGTGAATATTACTCAATTAAAAAAAATTAAAAAAATTGTAATTACTTTTAATAATTTTTCGTGTTAATAACTTGTACACGTGCAATTTTATGAGAACTAGTAGATAGGTAGTATGTGTTACTATCTGACAATATCCAAATAAAATTATTTAAACCATCAGGGGCATTCCAAACTGGGAAGGCTGGGGTCATTTTTACTTATTATTTTTGTAATGTTAAATTTTATTACCAATTTGAGTTAGTAACCTGATCCTACGATAAAAAGTGCCCTTGATATTTTTTGTACGTCTAGCCATTTTTCATAAAAAATAGATTTAAACATTTTTCTGCTTCAGGTGGAGATAAAACTTTTTTTTATTTAATACATATTTATTAACTTTAGATTCAGATAATGGATAACAACTAACTACTAACTAATACTAAAACGTAATTATTACAGTTTTTAGACAATAATGGTTATCCAAATAAAAATTAAAGACAAATTGCTAATCAAAAACTGAAATTTTATTCCCCCCCCTCAGAAGCATTTTAGGACACTTGTTGATGCGAACTTCTTTTCTTAAAATAAACTAAGGAATCATATCGCATTATACACCCTGTATAATGAAAAATAAAGTCATTACAGTCCAAGCAAAATGTGACAGACAAATTAGTGAAATAATTGGTGTCTATAAATAGATAACACTTTTATTTAGACGTAGTTATTATATAATTTTATTATTATATAATTATAAATATTCGGTACAAAAATGTGCTTAAAATAACTACATTTGAACAGATATGGTCAGAGTTCTTACATTCTTCTCAATTATGAAAGTTATAGTCGCAATAGCATATCCAACAAGTAGCAAATAAAGTCCTCCTTGAATCTTTGTAATGGAAATAGGGCGATTCTCTGTTACTTTAGTTACGTAACCTGCATAAAAATTTGAAAAGTAGCTTTCGTTAAGTTGATTATGTATTACTAATTGCCAGTGTCGAATTAAACCATGTTCAAAAACTCGAGAAATATGCCTATCTATAAGTTTAGTAAAAGGAGAATTTTTGGCTATTGGGAACACTCTAAAAATAGTAAAGAAACATTCTTGCAAAGCTCTTAGATTATGTTTTCCGAAATCATCGAGTGCATCAGTGTCCGTCATATATCCATAACCAGCAGTTGTAACTGCGAAAGCATGATTGTCATTAAAAATTCTTTCACTTAACTTATCCAAACTTGCATTACTATCCCAGAAGTCTGCTAATTTTACCATAGTTGGGTTTGTTGAGCTTCGAAGAACGTATTCCGTTATATATTCTAAACTTTCCCAGTGTATACCTTGAGTTACCATATCTTCAAATGTTTTGATTGGCTTGCTGTATCTTGGAGAAGTCAGCAAACTAGCACATCCTGCTAAATATGCAGTATATATTATCAGGGATTCAATGCAGAATATTGTGCTAATAATTCTGAGATACTTAAAGTTAGTTAAATAATATTGAAAGAATCCAAAAGCGTAAGAGTTCACCACGTCTAGGATACATAAAATAAAATCTAAATATGGATGTTCCATGAATTCTATTTTATAATAAAATACTGCTAGGGAATGTAATATTAGAGCTGCAATAATTATTCCTAGTAAAATTATAATCCATAAACCGAAACTTAGTGGTTGAAAGACGTATGTTGATTGGGGTAACAGAATTGGTTTAGGAACTAAAAACGAAATGCATGTTTGGTCATACGGAATAGACATATCAATATCCATATTAATAAGTGCCAATTGCCAATGTGATCCAAAGGAAATATCACTTTCTCTTGCTAACAATTCATTTACAGCACATTTCCATATGTTATCGCAATTTTTGGAAGTAATCATATCTTTTGTTAAAATTTTAAATTCTATTGGCCAGTCTTTTGCAAGTTCTTTAAGAATTCTATAATCTATACCGTCATAAATTCCTTTTTTTAAATCTTGCATTACGTATGGGGTATAATTAAATGCAGCTACCCTGAATTTACGAGTTTCCAATTTGTTGTTAAACTTTGGAGACCATTCAATATTGATAAAATCGCTTTTATTAATTTTCAATGGTTTTATGTAGTCCCATGAAATCAAAATTTTACTACTAATTAAAGAAGTAATTTGCAGGTTTTTTGTTGATACAGGACTAACTAGATCGTATGGTTTATTATTATTTGACAAACCTTCTATTGTTATAATATCAAGACCGTTTAGATCAGCAGCTGAAGATAGCGTTGGTCCAATAATATTTTCTTCTCCATCAAAAATTATTAGAAGTCTCTTATGTGGTTGAAATTGAAACATAGTAGTATTCTTGTAAATTATATGAACCAAGAAGGAAATATTTTTGGTTAGAACTATGTATCCATTACATTCCGATAGAGTTACATTGGAATTTACATCGTTCCCTTTACTGTGTTACTGTGTACCAGTAAAACGATTAAAGGAATTTCTAGCTCTATTAATGCTTGTGGCAAAACATCTTCAATTGTATCACCGTTGCTTATGAAATAAACACAAGAATGTGATTCGAAGGAGTGTTTGAATACGTCTTGAATGATGTTAACAATATTGGCATTCAGTACAATAAATGTTGTAGAAAAAATTATTAAAGTAATACGTCCCTTCATTCTTGTTACTGTTCTACCGATAGATGTTGTGCTTTTCAATTGTTACTACATTACCGTTTAGTAGGTACTTGTTTGTTTTACAATTAATGATATCAAGCGACTACAGTGACAAATGTTCTACATAATTCACTTATAAGGGTTTAGTCAATTATGTGAGAGGTTTATAAATACAGCTCTGCTTGCTATATCGTTTACTCATACCGAAATTATTTTTTTTATGCTTTGCATTATATGTTATTTGTATATTTATACGTTTTACTAAATCGACCAAATTGTAGAGTAACAAGGACCTCAAGTGATTATGTAATCACTAACTACTGCATAAACTACAAAATAACAAGTTTTGTTATTAGTGGTAACCATAGAAATGTATGTTAATTATTAATTAATTGACCTTATCAGGGGCCCTTTCCTAAGGTCCTTTCCCGTAGCGGATTTTTCGTGTTGGTAACCGTGATGCGCGTTACATTTATCGTTTTTAGGATAGCGATAGCGTTCTGTAATTATGATCCTGCCCTTGTTAGATGTGACATTTGAAAAATGTAAACGACAAATGTCATGTATGACAAAGACATGATCATAGCCACTAAACGCTATCGCCATCCCAAAAATGCTAAAAGTGACCTACATCACCGTTACCAATTATGAAAAGGTGTAGTTGCGCACCTCCCTTGGACTTTCCCATACTAAAAATAAACATTTCGTTTTTGGTATTCAACAGCAGTTTGCGAGGCAGCATTGGAAATCACTTGAATGCGTAGCGAGAAACACCAGACTAGTATACTATAATTTACTAACGCAGCGGAAGTTTGCGAATTTCTCATCAACTGTACATTTTAGCTATACAACTACCTTATACTATGTGATAGACAATTAAATTTTACATTCATTATATAATAATATACAGGGTGTTCCATTTAAAATAACAAAGTTGCTTATTGAACTGTGAAAAGCAAACATCCTGTATACGTGATATAAATTTAAGAGAATGCAAATCTATATACTGAACAACTTTTATATTTAAACTTTTTTCATATTTCGACTAATAAAGGAGCTATAGGAGCATCAATTTCCGATTTTCAAAACCTCGTAGTGGGCGCCACAGTGAAATTCTAGCAGTATACAAAAAACGAAAATGTACCTAACACGAAGCTGTATACGTGTAGAAAATTTAAACAAAATCGTGTTGCCACTTTTTTTGTAATAATTTTTCAGAAATTTCAAAATTTTTGGAAGAGCGCCGTTGCCGTTGACGAGTACTTGAAGAAATTTTGTACGATCTATACTACATTCTGATACTCTGAGGCCCGGTATTACAATATCAGTTTAAACCACAGCGTCCCAGTTAAATTTCAGAATACAAAGGCAAATCTTGGGGAAATCCGGAGTTAAACTCTTAAACTGAGATTGTAATACCGGGCCTGAAGCCGTTTCCTCGTCATCATCTTCTCTTCTATCTTCTAATTTCCCAATGTTTTTTAAATTAATTTTTCTTTTAAAGATAATTAAAAAAAAGAGTTATGTAACATAATTGTAACTCGCACATCTTTTTATTTCCAGGTAAACAATCTAATGATGAAAACAAAAGTCAAGAAAGTCCTAGTCAAGGAGTTAGTCTATCCAGTATTGATCAGCAACAATCAAACATAATTTTTCCACCACCTGGAGCAACAGTCACTGTAACAGCTACAATTACTACAAAGGGTTCTGATGATGATGTATGTACCTTTTAAGAAAAAAATTTAAGTTTAGTCAAAATGAAGTAAACAAGTTTAGTAATGAATGGAGATCATTTGAATTATCGTTGTCCATTTATTTTATAGACTGGCTGGGTATCTTCACCTAAAGACACAGTATTTCCCGAGACAATTCCAGAAGAAAGTTCGAGTACTGAAGAAGAACACGTCGTTATATTTCGATTACCATCTTTGCATGAATCTGACGGTTTTCTTAGAGATCCTTCTATTTATACGGTAAGTACTTGATAATGTAATCGTATTGATTCGTCGGATCCTCACCATGCGTGTTCTAATCCCAGTGATCACATAAGAGTTTGTGTTAGTCACAAATTATTAATAAATATTCCAGTACCTGTACTTGTTATGGGTATTTATTAATTTCTGCTACGACTTAAAATAAACACAACGCATTTTCAGGCTGAAACAAGTTTATTTCAATTAGCGATGACAAAGAATGGAACCGGGAGACCAAGCTTTAAAGTGGAGCAAGTTACTGCAATTTCTGCATCTGATACTAAACAAGTAAAACCAACACCCACAATGCAAAAGCTGGGGTAATTTTGAAATAATCATTAATTCTATTTTTATATTTTAATCTTTTATACTAATTTTAGGTCTATAACCGACAAAGATTCAATAAACAGTAGTAAACGTCCATCAACAGACGGCCCCGGAGTAGAAACAAGAGGATCCCATAAAACATTAATCGCGAATCCTCCCGTGTATGATCTCTCATCAGCTACATTTTTGGATGTTGCTGTTCTTAGATGTTTATTTATAACCCATTGGCAAGAGGAAGGCGTTTACTGGGCCTTGCATTTTATGTATAATAGGTAAATTAATGTTCTTATTAATAATCGCAAAGATTTTATTAATAAATTACTTAAAGATTGCGGGATATTAGTGAAGAAATGGTAGGACAACAGCAACCACGCAGGAGGAGTAATTCTCTACCGATTCCAAAAATTGAGGTTTCAGTTTATCAAAGTCCTGAATCTAGACGGCAAGAATCAAACTTAGAGGTCCCTGAGGTTAAAGATTTATCCTTACTCACAGGTGGTAAATTTTGAGCATCATAATTAAAAATTAAGGTGGGAAACTTTAAATTAATTTTTAGAATCCCCTTATCATGGACAAAAGCTACCTGACGATAGTCCAATACATTCAAGAAGAGCAAGTGAAAAAACTAAGAAAAAGATGAAGATGGCTGATTTAAAAGCATTTGTAGAAACTAAACTTCTATCAAAATCAGATAAAGCTTTGGAAAAGATTGGACAAGATGATCCAAAACCTCTTGGTGATCAAGTTGTGGGTTCCAGACGTGTACTTAATGTATGTATTCTTCTTTCGTCTTTATTCTTTAGAATCTGATTCTGAAGAGTAACTTTATATAGGTGCACAATCAAATTTTGTAATATGTCCTTATGTTGTAACAGCAAAGGAGTAAATAATTAAAACGTTTTATTTTTGCTTTAATAGGAGTATCATCGAAGTTTGGATACAGGTGATGAACATTTATCACGACAAGGCTCTGGAGTTTCTAAAATCTTCGAAAGTTCTTCTAGCAATTTAGTGAAAGGCAAAAGTATGCCCAGTCTAAGGTAAGGTTTCCTACGTAAAAAATAATTTATATCATAAATCCCCATAATTTTATTTCGATAGATAATCGTCTTATTACTGATCTGAAAGTAATAATCCTGAAAATTTAATTTTTGCTAAATTGTAGGCCATAATCAAACATTTGTTTACAAAATATTCATCAGTTTTCTTAGCACTAATTATCTGGGCAATAATTAACCCTTTTCTGAATATAGCCGGGTACAAACGGATGCGGCTAACTGGATGTCGCCAAGCGAGTGCGAGACAACTGGTAGTTGTCTCGCGCCCACTTCGCTGCGTGTAGTTAGGCGGCGCCCAGGGCGGCGCCTACTTGTTCCATTCTGATTTAAATGTAACATACGTATTTGAGCATTAGTAATCATCATCATTATCACCTATTATTTCAACTTCTGTTATGTCTACAACTGATTAGTTAGTGTTGAACATAAATTCTTTTTCTAGTTTTCTATGTCTGAAGAACTGCAATCGTATAAATGCAATTGCATGTCAATGTTATTTGTCTACTCTATTTAAAACGGATTGCCTTATACAATTTTTTATACAATGGATTTTCCTCTTTTTGGCACCCTATTTCAGTAAAATGGCACTACTCAACTAGAGTAAACTATATTATTTTTTTATGAAACAATTTAACATTAAACCATTTAATTAGGAATTATTAATAAAACATAATTAAATAAAATAATTAAGAAAACAAACTTTAAACAAAAAATAGACATAAAATATAAACGTTTTTAGTTCTCTCCGAAACCAAACACCTTTTTTTTCTGTTATAATTCAGGAAAAAATTACTATCAATATCTGTGATACATAATAAATTTCTAAAAATACACAATAATTTTTTTGACATAACTATTATTTACTTTATCGTTCTTATTGTTCAGTGTTTGTCTTGTATGTTCTTATACTGTGTTCTGTCTCTCTTAGCTGTTTGATAGATGAGTTGACGGCTGGAGGGTAAGTGGCTGTTATCTCACCCTACTTGTTTGTCTGCAAACTAATTTCAGCTTTGAATAAGTACATCAAAAGTACGACAACAAATTTCAGCTTTTACTATCTTATAAAATGAATTGTAATTACAATTAGGAAACAATTCAAAGAACCAGGGTTTTTTACTCTGCAGCTTCCCTCTCTAGAGCAGTAATTTCCAATTTGGAACAGCTTCTAAAAGCTGTAATAATTTGCAGGCAGATGAATTCATTTTCTAGTTTCATACCTATTTTCCTAAATATAAAATATTTTAATAATTGACTGGTTCGTTATTCTTACGAATTGTTAATTCAGTAAAAAAAAACATTGAATATAAAAATAAATCACAACATTGTTTTGGTAACACATATTAATAATAAATATTATTAGGTACATTGGAGAAATTCACTTGGATCGAAGACGACCTAGTAGATCTGACGCTCCTGGACGCCGAACAGTTAATCCTATCATTACTGTTACTGAACATACTCCAACACCGTCTCCTGATTACTTGAGGCGACAGGTAGGTACTTAGATATGAAACAACTGATTAGGGATTTAAAATTAAAAAACTTAAAATTGTTTCTGTATTCTTATAACTTTTCATAATTAGCTAAAAAACGACTATCCACTAAGCTAACCATGTGCCGGGCGCTGAGCTTGGCCCTCGCGACCACATGCCTTCCATATTTTACCCACAGGCCATAGCACACCACCAACCCATTTCCATACCGCAACATCTCTGTTCCAAAAAACGGCGCTTTATTAGCTAATCAGAAAAAAAAAACAATATATCCCTTTACATCCACTGTATCTACCACAACCGTTCCTTACCTATGGTCTTATCGCAGCCCCCTTTAGGTACCGCAACGTGTCCGCCCCAACAAAAAAAATGTCAATTACTCAGAAAGGAACTGCCCAACACCTTCACCCCATTTTCATAGTAGTTTAGTGCAATGGTATTAAGCGTTGAAAAAAACGTAATTGCTTTCAGCGAGGGACAAGCGCAGCGACCGACGCGCAGGGCTTGTTTTTCATAATTAGCTAATAATAATAATCTGATGCAGGGTTCAATTGATAGTCAACTTGATGCATTGAGTTTTGGTGGCAGTAAACAATATCCTCATTGGCAAGAACGTAAAGCAAGCCTCACACGCTCACAAACAGATTCTAATATTACTTATGCGGGAGAAGATATTCCCGAAGCTCCTGGTTCTTTCTGCTATATTACTAAGGATGGTGATATCGATCTACAAGTTGTCTTAAAGGTTGGTGATCTAACCCATAATCAACCCATATTATCATAACTAACGTAACCATTTTAGGCTACGCATTCCGCTGTTCTAAAGGATCACAACTGTTGCACACTTCGCGTTCTGGAAGTAATCTTAAACTTGGTTGAGTTGCTGCTAGACTTGGGTGTATTGAAGCAATGTTTAAGAGATGAAGCGTTGGCGGATTATACTACTCCAACTTCCTTGGGTGATTCCAGTCCTGGTAGCAAGACAAACAAGAAAACTAGTGGGACTACTGGAAACTTATCCGCAACGGAATCTGACATCCTGAGCAAAACCATTTCTCCACATAAACTAATTATGAACATTATTGTCAGGTAACTTGATCAATATTATGTTACTATTACGACAGATTAAATTAGTAGAACTACCACTTTTTCATACCTTTGAGAATTTGTTATAACAATAGTTGGTTGCTTATATTGCAGGGTCCTGAAACATCTTGGATGTCCACATGGGTGTGCTGACGGACAACGAGGTCCTGCTGCCGAATTCCTACGTACCCAGTGCCAAAATATCTTAGCCAAGTTAAATCGGTCAAGCAGCAAGCAGTTTACGAAGTTTCTACGAGACTACGTTAAATTTCAGTCTCTCCCTGATGTTCTAGAACTGCTTCACGCTTATGTTGGGTTTTGTATTGATCCTAGTTCGCTTCTTTCTCCTCTGAGTAAGTTTTTATAGCTGTATGTAACACAGTGGTACCTACCTCTAACACTTCATCTCACTACTACTGTTTTGTCTTTATACTTTGTAATTTCACAAAGCACTTTCATGGTTAAACAGTCAATGTGGGATTTCGAATGCTATGCATTTTATTTTTTAAAACAAAAATAGTTTATTATACTCATATCGACGTTTTTTTATGAAATTGCATGTAGTTTATCATCATCTTCATTCCTATGTCAGGGAATTTTTAGATGTAGGCCTCTTCCAGTAGGGTAAATGCAATTTTTGTCTCTCTTGTACTTTATTTAAATATCATCCCTCGGAAGTTCCTACCGGGTTGTCTTTTTTTTATATTTTTTACCTTGATTTGTTTTCAAATCGACTCGTTGGTTTTACGATGTCTTAATTCCACACGGATTTTTCTATTGCTCTTTGGAGTTTATTTTCGTGGTTAATGTTCAAGATTCATCGGCATGTGCGAAACCCGGAAGTACGATGTGATAAAACAATTTCATTTTTAATTTAAGATCTATCTTACTTTTAATACCTCTCATCAGTAAGCAAATATTCTTCACCCCAAATTAATTCATCTCTCCTTTTCGAGCCTTTATTTTGGCCCATATAGATATAGCTTTCTATTTCTTCCCGGTTATTTCTCCTTTTTGGACCATTCTGATCTGATGTATTACGTTTTTCATTGATTTTAAGTGTTACCCCTTTGTTTCAAATTTTTGAGTGACTTAATTCCTCCAACTTGTCTTTTCTTGCACTGTGGCATTTAATAAATGCAATCGAATACGTTATCAAACCTACCGCTACATCCTGTCCAACCATGAAAGTGTTTACATCTCGAAATCCTACAAAGCACCGATTAGTTAAATAAAACTTTTAACATCACCTCACTTCACACTTATATCTATCCTATAAAGACTGGTGTATATGCTATGCTTTGCTCCATAGAGAACTGGTCTTGCTTCCCGTAACTTCATTTCTGGACATGAACGTCACTAGAGTAGTGTAGAAGAGAAAGCTTTGAAAAATGACTGTAAGTTTTGATCTGTAAAACATTTGTTATTGGCAATATCCATCTAATTGGTATGACCCTCTAAACATATAATCACATTATGTGATGTTAATAATAATTTAATAAAGTTGTACATAGCAATATACCCAATTTCCTAACTAGTGAATGCACCTGTTCTTAGTTTCTGGTATTATCGATCTTTTCTCTAGAATGTTTCTCTGATGTATGTACAATATTTATCTAACTCTGCAGCATGATCCAATATTGATACTAGGTATATGTTCTATAATAAATAAATATTAAAATAAATATAATCTTTAAATGCAAAACAAAATAATAGTAGGTATATTATTCAACGAGCAATAATGATGAAGTTTGCGACACGAACAAATAAGAGTGTCATAACTCATCCGAGTATCATTACCGCGAGTAGAATACCATACTTTTTTCACGACTATTAAATTAAAATTCTATTTTCATACATAATCAAAATCCCAAGTTTATTTATTGCCATGGTCACTTGATCGATTGTGTAAAGCCGGGTACTCACTACGCGGTACTTGCCAAATGTTTGTCAAGTAGCCCGTAGTGTGTATGGAGATATGGCACGATTTAAGGAACGTCTGTAAACAAACTTGTAGAAGTACAAGTCCTTGGTCGAGTTAACATTACTTGGCAAGTACCGCGTATTGAGTATCCGGGTTAATGTTTTTCATGCACGTTTGGAGCTGTTGAGTAATGAAAATTCTATTTTCCAAGTGACTACAAACTGTTGACTTTTAGGCTGAGTTGTTAAAAAGATTTGACTCCCAGTTCAGCTGAACCACGATCAATAATTGTCATGAATATGATTTTTAAGAACAATCGTATTGATGACAATTGATCGTAGATCAGCTGAACTGAGAGTCAAACCTTTTATACAACTGGCCCTTAGGGTCGCTTTTATAGTTTGGTTGACCGACGACGGTTGGCTGAACCACGATCAATATTGTCATTATGACAATCTATTGATCGTGGTTTAGCCAACCGTCGATCAACCGAACTTTATAAAACTGGCCATAAGTCGGTTACTCACTACGTGGCAAGTACTTGGCAAATACTCGACAAGCATTTTCAAATAGCGCTTAGTGTGGTATGGAGATATGCGACAACTTGGCATGCTACTCGTACTTGCTGTCCGCTGGCGGTAAACAGCCCCAAGTCAAAGCAGGCACGCGAATTGGTACCCATCAAGTACGTACTTACGTAGTACACGGCGACTCGGACAAGTACTTTAATAGTCGTGGAAAAGAGTCTTGGTTTAATCGACTAAAGTTGCTTTTCCAAAATTATTTAGCAAACCATTTTCATGCAGCAACCTATATCTAACACTTTTCATGATTTACTAGTTATTATCAAAAACTTTGAACTGCATAAACCTAAAAGACCTATAACTAAAATTTACAAAATAATTAATAATGTAAGTATTGCCATTAATAAGCTACATTACAGCATCAAAACATTGAGTCTTAGTTCAAAGCTACAAACGTGATAAGTAATATTTAATTATCAGACCAGAAGCGGGGCTCTAGCAAGTCGCCAGACAATGTGTCGCAAAGTGGTTATGCCACGAACTTTGGCGCAGGCCTTGGAGGTGGTGGCATCCGAGGAGTCGAGGGCCAAGTCGTGTCCCATGTTTTTAAAGCCCTGGTTACCCGGTTTGTTAAATCTACCAAAGAAATCAAGGCTCCGGAGAACTTGGTAAGTGGATTTTCCACGATTTTTCAATGAGGACGGGTAAGTTCTTAGGAGAATTTATGTGCAAGTTATAAATGCTTTTGAATTTTCTTATTATAATTCATTATCATTGTAATTATCTCCTTTAGTCCATGTATTGCGAAGTACGCCAACTAATTACATATGTAAAAGAAGCACATGGAAGCACATTTAGACGTGTAGCATTAAGTGCACTCCTTGATACGGCAGATCGTCCAAATAAAAAAGATATTGATGTACAAACAACTCGTGTTATAAGGTAAACTGACAGAAATATTAGCAGATAGTCCGTTTCTACTTTTAATAAAAATCATTTTTATATTTACATAATTTTGCCAGACATATCCACCAAACAGAAATGGAAGAACCAGAACAGGCCGAACCAACTACAGAACCATCATATGATGATCGAGGTGCCCGAAAATTATTGTTTAAAAAACGTAGTACTTCATCTACATGCGCAGTAAGTTTATTCCAGTTTTTGTGCAAAATCATTCAATTCGTTTTTTGTTATTTTAATCATTGCGAGCTTTTTGTTTAGAGTTTATTAGAAACAGAAGCTGAAGAAGCTTCCAAAATAAGTCAAAGTCCCCTAAGTAACTTACGCAAGAAACACCATATTTTAACACCAAGACAAAGTGAAAGGACCTTAGGTATTGCCGAAATGGGGCTATCTAAACCTAAATCTAAATCTCGTTTAGGTGGTATAGGTAAGAGACAATCAGATATTTAAATATGAAAGTACCTATCCATTCCCTAAATTTTTAGTTAATTGGTTTAAAAGAGACGCTGGTGCTACAGATACATCTGAAAACCTTGATAGTAGTGAATCTGCCACGACAGATGCTTCAAGTTTTATCAAACAACCTTCAAAATATCACAGTCAAAAGACCCCAGTTAGGAGTAGCAGCGCTAGGTAATTTGGGATCTTTATTATTATCGACATCTTATGCCATCTTAGAAAATGACAAATAGATTCTGGCAATTTCTTAGTTTTCCTATTCAACATTATTCTTCTTCTTCTTTTTACTTTTATATATAATTTATATACAAAGGCAAACTCCATACCTACTCTATAACTCTTTGAATAAAAATAATGTAGGGCGAGTATGGATTGCGGACAAAAAAACATTTAGACTCGTAAAACATCTTCCGAATATAGGTACTATGCGCAGACAATAACATTTTTTTTATATTTCTAATAGTAACGTTGGACAGACTCTCCAAAAAGCAAAACGGCGAATGGAAGATCGGTTTAATAAATATGTCTTAAAGAAAGGCAAAAAGAAGGACGGTAGCATGGAAGAACCTGCTGGAAGTTGTATGATACATCATTTATATCAATTATAAAAAACAATAAAAACTAAAACTTTTTCAGATTTAAGTCGACGTAATTCTTTAGAATTAGGAGAAACTTCAAAAGAATCCGAATTTGTCGTTCTAAAAGAAAGAAAATTAGTTTCCACTCTACCAGTGTTAAATGGAATGCTCAGACTTTCGTTTCTTTTGGAAACATGCCCTCCTGGTTCTGTACCTGATCCACATTTACTATCAGCTGTGCTTGATCTGGTAAATCATCTAAAATTAATCTACCCAAACAAAAGTTATACACCCTCTTTGGTCATTTCTAGCCTCATTCTCCAATTGTTTCTCGAGCAGCAGTATTACTGGAATGTTCATATTTTGTGCATTGCTGTAACAAAGGACAGTGGCCTTCTTGGATGAAACTTAGTTTCCCCATGTTTAGACCATCAGGTCCTTTGCCTACGAGAGGTCCTAATTCTGGTATCCGACGTTCTCACATTACGCAAAGAGCTGCAGGAAAAATGTTTTATCAGTGGGCTGAGGCAAGTAAAACTACTAATAGATTCTACGTATTACACGAACAATAACATTCTGATATTTGATAGATGTTGGGAAACCGCTTGGAAGAAATGATAAATGAAGATAAAAATCATCAAACCCAAATATATAATTTAGTAACAGATGAAACCAAACAGAAAGAGCTTCTTCTGCAGGACGAAGAAGAGGACTTTTTAGATGAAGGTAAATTCCATGATTAAATTACGTCAGTCTAGTAATAGCATAAATAATTTCTAGCAAGCATCAATACATATGGCTCCTCCTGTCCTATGGCTGTCCGCCTTATAGCCTGTATGTTATTATACGAAATTACCACATTCTTACGTGAAACGTATCAAACCCTTCCAAAGTCTTCTCGTATGTTTGGAAAAGAAAAACCCCAAGCTTGGGATCGTATGTATAGTAAAGAAGCAAACAGAAGATGGAGCATGGCATTATCATCAATGGGGCATTCACAGACTTCAGCTCAAAGTCTTCAATCCATTGCAGGTGATCGTGAATCAGGTACAAAACAATATAACATTTTTGTTCACTTCTTGCATTCGGTATATTTCTTTTAGGTCAAACGGAAAGAAAAATTAGTTTTGTTTTACATGAACCTGATAATGAATCGGAAGGTAGCAGTAATACTACTGTAACAGCGCAGGTTTGTATAACTCCCTTGTGCTTTTATTTAATATCAATTACGCAGTAAATAAAAAATATATTAAATCAAAGGGTGAAGATCTAAAACGTATTGGTCAACAGCCCCGTCCTTACTTGCTGCGTCGAAGTACTGCAGCAGCACCAGCAGGGGGTTCGTTTAAGCGTCGCAGTTTAAAATTAAGACGTGGTACAAAAGAAGGAAAAGATATGGAAACTGAATGTAAGTTAAATATCAACTTGTCGGAGTTTATTTTTGTCTTTTAATTAATGGAACTATTGTAGGGAAAATTCCAGAAACAGTAAAACGAACAGATTCAATTCAATCAAAACGTAAAGTCAGTTCGCTTTCTGATCGCAGTGATAATTCCGAACCTGGAGCACCAGGCGAAGCTAGTGGAGAAGAGTCACCAGGTGTTCTTAGTGATGATCAACCTCCAGAAAGTCCTAGTGATAGTAATGATATTGATGATACTACAAAACATATGCCATGGTTAAAGGTATTATACTTTTTTAAAAATTTTCGCGTACCTATGTACTACCATACTTAATAAATTCAGGTTATGGTGCAGGTTTCAAATTCCTTTTACTTCTACTGTACTCATCAAACTTTTTGCCACCCATACTGCTACAGACGGGTTATGCGTGGAACTTCCAGGCTAATCAAGGCTGTTCGTAAAGTAAGTTTTGCTTAATGTTACTTCCGGGTTATGAGAGTATCATACATAATTTCTAATGTTAGGTATATGGAGAAGAGTTCGGTGTACTCTCTGAAGACAAACAGGATATGGATTTCGATACGAAAGGTAGAAAAAGGAAGAAAGATAAAGGGCAGAACCGAAAAGTGTCTGATCAAACCAGTTCTCAAGTATCACCAATCCGTAGGAAGGACAGTATGGCGAAACGTGATAAGTATGTAATGTAATAATTATTTAACAAGTTATGAAAGTCTCACTTTATCGGACCAGGGAGTTTGTGGACGTACTCGCGGCCGAGTAGTAGTACCTACTTTAAACTCCTGAGTCCGTTTAAGGCTTAAACGGGCTCGGGAGTGTTTAATGGATTCATATTTTTAATTTCGATCAATAATGAAGAAAGTATGATAATATAAATAAACAAATTGAGTATGAATACTTTCCAATTTAATTTAAAAAAAATCAGTGGCCCACAAGCGCCATAAAAGTGAGCACTTTCGTGAGCCTTGCAAACAATATTGTATTTCATAATTTAAACAAAGTACCTATATCAGATATTATAAATCATTTCAATTTTCCAGAATTGATAAGAACTTAAACGGGTCCCAAATGAGTAAGCTAGCATCAAAAGATTCTACTAAAGATTTAGCGGAATCTGATATAGGCGATGGTGCAGCATCAGGGAGTGACGAAAAACCAAAAGAACAACCCCATATACTAAAATATATTAAAACACAGGTCAATATAATAATTTATTGGTTTAATCAGATCTCCTTACTAAATAAAAAAAATCGTTTTTTAGGTAAAAGATGGGTTTCATAGTCCCATGGCGGTTCTTCTAAAAGGAGCTGTAATTATGTCTGAAGAAAACTTTTTGGAGATTATGCCAGTAGCATGGGAACTTCTCTTGGAATGGAATCAAGAAGTAGCTGCTTGTGCGGCATCGATTTTTATTTTGTGTTCTGTAAAAGTTCCTCAGCAAGTATCAGATTTGATGCACCATGGTCTAGCACATCCTGATCCTACTGTTCGAATTAGTTCAATATTACGGTATTTAAAGTACAACTTAATACTACAATAATTATTATAATTTCTTTACAAACAGATTTCAAGTGTTATGGAAATTGAGATATCAAGTTTGGCCACGTATGGAAGAAAATGCCCATATTTTGTTTAAAGTACCACCTCCAGGAATTGAATTCACTTTACCGTCACCCAAAATTGGAATCGAATGCCTAGAAGTTGTAGATTCCCCATGGAAATTACAAGTGAAAACTAAAGTTGAAGAAGTTGCAATTAACCAAGAACGCCATGTATGTTATTAAAATACATATCGTCCTGTTTAGTTACTTAGAAGATATTTTACAGAGATCTCTTGTAACTGCCACCAAGACACGAAAAAAACAGCAGGCAGAAATGGTCAAAATGTTTTTGCAATCAGAAGATGACAAAAAACGTGAAGAACGTGAAAATTTTCTTATCACAACAATTCCTATTACCATTCAAGCAGGCCATGAACCTAGTCTTTATCATACAGGAGAAGAACATGAAGAAGGTATATTTATTATACTTTACGGTGTTATCTGAATTTTTACTGAGAACAATAAAATGTTGTAGTTATTGGAGACGATGAGACATTAGACGGGCAGCCTCGCAATGCAGGACATCACTTGCATTCTGCACATTCATTATTTCCATCATGTCTTTGCTCTGCTGTTATTCAAATTATTGGTCTTTTGGATGACGCGGCTGTTTCTCCAGATGGAAATGCAGTTTACGAAGTAGCTTACCAAGTAAGTAGGTAAACTAAACTAAAAAATTAAAGAAGATATTTTTATATTTAAGCCCTAAGTCAAACTACAATATTATATCGTTTGACTTACTTTTAGGTAATATGGTCCTGTTTGGTTGAAGACAGCGCCTTGTTTTTGCGCTACATTCTAGAGCGATTAACTCGTGAAAAACAAGACCAAATTTTTAAAATCTTAAGACACTTAATAAGATTTATTCCAAAATTGCCTCAACAGGCTGCTTTTGCTCTATACAATTATATAATTGGGTATGTGATGTTTTATGTGAGAACCCCACACGAAGAAGGGCAGAAACTCATTGGCACTGCTCTTTCATTGTTGTGGATGGTAAGTGATTAATAGTTTTTGGTTTTGAAAAATGTATTTTAATTTAAATTTTAGGTTGTACACAGTGTTCATGGAATTATGTTTAAAGATCTCAAGCAAATATTAAGGAAAGAGCAGTGCGATGCGTCTATACTTTTAACCGCTAATGTCCCTTCCGCAAAGAAAATCATAGTTCATGGTCCACAAGGTACGTCTTGCTCGATCTTGCTATTCCCTTAAACTTTCAACTGCAATGGGTATAGTGGAGATAGATTGGCGAGAAAAGCCGTACGAGTTGCCTTTTTTGCTAACACATTAATTTGTTAAAGGGTCCTTCCAACAATGTACTGCTTAGGTCATGCGAGATTTCTCGCCAGTCTATCTCCACCGATCCATTTAAAATTTTCATAATTTGGTTGGTCTTTTTCACTTACATTGGTGGGTATAATAAACATTACATTACAGATCCAGACGCAGGTGGAATTCCATCTCAATTTCCTGTTCAAGAAGATACTCAGTTTTGTCAAATATTAAGAGAGTCGTTAGATTTCTTTGGTATTGATGAAGTTCGCCATAAAGAATTTTTCTTGGTCGACTACAAAACACGTAAATTATTTCTCTGTTGATAGCACAGGATGCTAAATGATTATGTTCTAGATCAAATTCGCAATCCAGCATCCTATGTACGAGATTTCTATTTCTTTAAACGTTCGCAATATCCACAACTTGAACTTGTCCATATGAAACCAGAAGATGCATTTAATGCATTACAGCAACAGGAATTGGTTTATAAGTTTGTAGAAATTGGAAAAGTTCTTCTCACTTGGGCTATCCTCAAAAATGTTGATATGGTAAGATATTTCGTAGTTTATACTTGATATTCGCGATAAACTTTTGTTAATCACGGATATTAAATTTAATTTGAAAATGAGTCTTTAACCGACCAAGCGGACCAAGATTGAATATGTATGTTAAATAATGATAAAATTGGGGGCGTGCGTAGCGCAGCGGTTGAGTGGAGAGACTCTTTATCTGGGATTACCTATTGGTGGTTTAAATATCCGCAGAACGGGTAAAACATTTAATTTCCATTTAAGGTTGTACAAAGAGTTGTTTTTCTGCATGAAGAACTAATGAAGTTACCATCATTTCCTAGAAAGGCATTAGAATCGGATTTAGATCTTTACAAAGGTGGTGAGATTGGAAAGGTAAAAAATTAACAACTTACTATAATATCTTCTACATTTTTTTTATTTATTTAGGAACTAATGGGTTTAGATGTGTTACATAAATTCATGTGGATAAGATTAATTGCACGTATGTTTGAGGCTATGGCAGGAAATTTCGCATATTCTGGAGACATTCATTTATTTTTAAATGTTCTTAATGGAGCATTCATATTGCATTCAGAAGATTCTTGCATCTTGAGATATGTTGTTGCTACGTATATTAATGCAGCGTTTCATTTTAAAAATATTTTTTCTACAAACGGGTATGTTCAATCGAAATTTTTAGTTTAACTTTACTATCGTTGTTTTAATTTAGATATTTGTTAATTATGCCGACTTTGCTAAAAATCTATTCCAATCATCAAACAAATAAATTGGTAACTACAACTGTTGAGTACGCAGTAAAACAATTTTATTTAATGAATCGTAAACCGTTCATATTGCAAATGTTTGGATCAGTATCAGCTATTCTAGATACTGATGAAGAAGGAACTTATGGTGATGCACATAAAGTAAGCTAGTCTGTTAATTCAGGTTTGATATTTTACCATTTACGTATTGTAGATACAATCAAGTTGTTTATTTAATCTATTATTAAGTTTGGAAACGCCATCACCAGATCCACTTAACATTGGGGAGTTGGTGAAGGAAGATAAACCATTGAAGGCGATCGATTTCTGTTATCACGATGAATATGAAATGGTTACCATCTTGGATTGTATATCATTATGTGTTATGGTTGTGTCATACGCTTCAGAAAGTGTTCGTGGCTATCAAATGCTAGTACGTTTATATTTAATCACTAACATCCCTATTCTGTAAGCTGTAACAACCCGTTAGCAACTCGATTGCCGGTGTTTCAACGATTTTTTGACTCTGAGATATAGGAGTCGGCAACGATTGGCGTTAGCTAATAAGTCGCTCATGAAGAACTTCTTACAGAATAGGGGTGTAAATTAGTTCTTCAGGACCGATAGTAATCATTCATTTCCTATAACGTTTATTGTTCGTAATTCATTTTCTTGTTTCATAATATTTAATATAAAAACATTTTCCTTAGATAATTTTAGAAGCAATTTTACCTTGCTATGTACAACATATTCAATTGCCATCTTATAACAAAGATGGTAAAACAGAAAAGGAAATTATTCATCAGTTAGCTGTTGCAATCAGAACATTAGTGAACAATTGCGAAGCGCTAACAAAGTAAGTTGTGCAGTAAATACCATTACGAATCAGAAAATTTCAACCTGGATAATTTTTGTAGAAGTTACAATGGACCATATCGATCAAGTCCCGAACACAAAGGTTCAAGTCAGAGAAACTATAGTAGGGGTCCATACTCTCCTGGGTTTGATTTTGAAGATGAATCACATTCCAAATTTATGAGCGAGCATTCTCGGGCTAAAACAGTTTATGAGCATGATGTAGAAGACTCGGAAGTTTTACGTGCTGAATACCGTAGACCAAGAGACGTCCTTTTATCTTTAGTTGGAGATTTTATATGTCGTGCTACCACTCGATTACAAGAGCTTAATAAGAAGAGCAGCCAGGAAGGAAAAATTATAGAACTCTTAGATATACGTTCTCATATCGTAAGTTAAATAAATTTTTTAACTGGTATTTCGCTCACCAATTTCGTTTCCAGCGTTTGGCAGATATAGCCCATAGTTTATTGAAAGTTTCTCCGTATGATCCAGAATCAATGGGGTGCAGAGGTTTACAACATTACATGAGTTATATTTTACCATCAACTGAATGGGCAAATGATGCAATGCGACCAGCTTTGGTTACTATATTAAGAAGATTAGATAAAGTGTTTCAGAAAATTTCCAAAAAGCCTTCAATAAGGGTATGTATTTGATTGTATATAGTATGGAAAAAATATTAAAGAGTTCAGAAGAACATTGGAAGAGAAATTTGTTCCTCTGACAAGTTCAAAATTGAAAACTCCGTTTGGTTTCTGTTTCTTTGCTTCCTCAATGCTAGACTCTTTCTACGCTATATTTTTTAGTAGAGTGCAGAATGTTTGGTACACCATTTTAAAAAATATGAGGAAACCAAAATATGGTTATACTTCATTTTATTTTTTTCCTCCTATCCTTCTGCTACCCCTTTCATATAAAGGCTTCCTTATTGCCGTTATATACAGATTGGTGGCCGTTATTGTGAACATAGAGAGACAAATGCATACGCGCTTTGCATGTATCGACACCTTGATTATGCATTATTTTTAAAATTGTGTTCTGTAAGTTAACAATTAAGGAGGCTGCTATGGTTTTAAACTAGACGCCTTCTTGGGTTTTATTCGAACTAATACATACAATTTTAAAAATAATGCATAATCAAGGTGTCGATATAAGCAAAGCGCGTAAGCATTTGTCTCTCTATGTTCACTATAACGGCCACCAATCTGTATAGGTATCCATGGTTTTCGCTTCTAATGCTTTCATCGTCTACTTCGATATTTCCTTACATTATTCTCAATCCTCCTATATCGAATATTGTAACATACGGATGATATATTATGTTGATTTTTTTTTCTTTTTCAGAGAAATACGGATTGGGACGCTGCAGCTGGTTTGTTGAAAGGGATATACGATACAATGATGAAATATCCATATATCATGCATTGGCAGCATATAAAGGCTCTTATTAACACATGTCAGGTAATACCTGTTACATTTTTGTAACAATATACACAGACTCTTGAATGAAAAGTTAATTCTTTCAGTAAGAAATACCGATTTCTCGTTGCACTCTTTTTTAACATTATTACCCACTTTTATACATTACACAGTACCATTTTACATTAGTTAGTATTTTTCACACGTATACATAATACAAACAAATTTACTAAAGAAACAATGCACGAATCACTACCAAAAACACCTCAAATATTTACACAAATATATTTTTTATTCGTACAATTTTTTTACACGTTAATTATCAACGCAGAATTAAAACTGTAGTTTAAGATACTGCGACTGTACAATGTATTCTGCAGACGAAAGGATTTCAGAAGAATCTTCATGAAGTTTAACGTATTGTGTTTTGTATGTATAAATTTTTTAATTATATCCACGACGTCCATCTTTGGGTGTGCACAATTTTGGTAGAATAGTGAGCCGTTGCTTTCATAAATCATTTGTTCATAACAATTGCTATATAATATTGCCAATTAATTTATAAAAAAAGTTTGTATTAATCTTGCAGACTTTAATTGTTGGAGATGGGTATCCAACTGAAGGTATATCCTCTGCTACTGCAGCACTTATGAGCCAAACTCCACCACCACATTTTTGTTCCATGGTAGTACGTCTAATTGCTCAACAAATTCTAAATATACAAGTAGGTACTCCTTTTACAGTAATATAGCATCAAGTTAATACCACATTATTAATTTTTTTACAGGATATGTACAGTTTAGAACAAGTGTGTGGTGGAAGTTCAATCTTGCCAAGCCAAGATAAAACTGAGAACATGATAATGAATCTTATAATGCCATTGTGCTTAAGAGTAGGTAGTGGACGGAAAGGTGTGTATAAGTTGATTTTTCTATTATAATATAAAAAAAGATTTATGTTTACCACGTATTAATTATTGTTATTGTTCTCAGATGTAGCACAAATGAAGCAATCTGACGTTAGTTTCGCTTTGATTTTGGTTCTTCATGCTGTTAGTCCTCCTAGTACTAAGGCTGCCACTACAACAGGTCAGAATATAAAAGCTGCTTCTGAAATTCGTGCTGGAAGTCTCACATTTACAGGAACTCGGGATACTAAGACCACGGCTCGCATAAATACATCTTTATACAAAGTCTCCTTCCTGGGTAAGTATCGCAAAAAAAATGATATCAAACTATGAAGTGTTCTTAAATAGATATCCATTATACACCCATTTCATATTTTTTTTAATCTCAAATATTTATTTGAATTATTTAAGGGTAATATGTAACGATTATTTGTTCCCCTAAAATTATTTTAGGACCAAAACATATCAATCACGGGATATCATTTTCTAGTACCACATGCCCACAACAATGAAATAAATTATTTAAATCTATGGATAATTCAGTTGTAGGTAGTTAGGCGGGTTTACTACATTTAGACCCTTATTCTGTAAAAAGTCGTTCATGAACGATTCGTTAACTAAGGACAATTGTTGGCGACTTTTATATAAGTACCTAACTCTCAGAGTAACTTGAGCGAAAGATCGTTCAAATACCGACAATCGTTGAATAGGGTTACAGGATAGGGGTCGTGTTACTTAAACTGTTTCGTTTGTTTTTTTGGTATTTTAGGACTATTAGGTAAGTCTTGTTAATTTCAAATTGCTTCTTTAAATTCTTATTACTACTTCGGCACAGCTATACAGTTTCAATGCCACCCTTCTTCTAGAAGTGTGTTGGACTTCATGAGTTTGAGTCTGTTTTATCTAGTCTTGCATAATGTATATTGTCTTCGTAATGGATATCTTTATATAAAATTCTTGCTTAAGGTTGTCTTAAAAATGCATGTACATGCCCTCCATTTTATTCTAATTTGCATCATCAACATCATCGCGATCTACCGTAAACATTTCTAAATTCTTGTAATTGTAAATTTGATAACTTTTTATTTTAGCGCTGAAGATAATGACAATATGTTTTGAGGGTGAGCTTGTAACAGATTGGCTAAAAATTTCACGGACCATGAGAGAACTAGGAAAACGAAATGAAGCTGCCACCTACTTGTGGGATTTTTTGGAATTTGTAGTAACCCATCGAACTCCTTTATTTATTTTAATGCAGCCTCTAATATTTCAAAAGGTAAATACGTTAGTAGATATCTACCTACTAGTAAATAAAGTATTGGCTTGCGGAACACCAGCCCTGGTTTTGTAATTGAAGAACGTTTGTTTATTTGGGCTTCATTTACAGTTGGCCCAACCACCAATTTCCGATTTTGAACGTAATATGCATTCCAGAATTCGAGATAAAATTAGAGGAATTGGTTTACCATTACCCAAAAGTCGCGGAGCTTTGCTAATGGAACTAGCCCATGAAATGAAGGAACTAAAAGAGGAGCTCGAAGACAGTGCGTTACAATTTTAATTAATTTTATAATGTGTTGAAGACAAAAGCCACTGAAAGTTAAAGATTGGCTTTTAACATACCCAATCAGTTTCTAGGTCTCACGTATGATATATACCTTTTATAATTAAGTTGATTTTAAAAAAATTGAGAATATGTAGTACCTACCTAAAGTTTTTATTAGGTTAGGCAGTAGATATTTTTTAGCACCACCTAGAAATAATGAACAGAATGTTGCAGCTGTGTAACATTAGAAGAAAAACGAAATCCAAGATAATATTCTTCTAGAAGAATTAAAATTTATGCAGCAAGCAGTGAAAAAAATTCACACATTTTGACACTGTTTCAGTACTATTCGTCTATGCATAGACTCACTACAATAACCTAATTCGTACTAAAATAAGCCTGGAATAACTTTTTACATTGCTCTTTGCATAATAGTGGTGTTTATGCTGTTGCCCACCCAAAACAGTAACTGTTACTCAGTAACTGTTAATTATTTATAATTGTGTACTTTAGAAAATATAAACTAACTATTGTTAGCTTCAGAAAGTACCACGGATGCTGGCAAGAAACAAGAACCCTGTCAACCAACTTTGCAAATGACCAGCGAGGTTTCCCATGTACGCCATCAAAGACCATCTTTAATTGAATTCCTTACTGGCGGAGAACTGGGAAGTCGACATGGTTCCAAAGTAATCACTGAACATCATTCTCATATGCATCATCACCCCACAAAAGGTATTAAAATTGCAAGTGTTAGGGTTTGAATGGCAAAAAATCCCTTTATAGAATCGTCATCTAGCACTAGTTATGTATCAACACCAAACCAAGGCAATGTAAGCATTAGTGAAGCTCAAGAAACAGGAATTAATGATAGCTCTACTGCCTGTAATCTAACTACTGGTAAGATTACTGTAGTAGGAATTTTTGTGTAAATAATAATATATTGTTTACATACTCAATGGCTCACCAAGAAGTATATTTGACAAATATTATTATTATAAAAATGTCAAATTCGAACAGTACAGTTCCTGTTAATATGTTGATGTTACTCCTTCTACTACTACCTACTACTTAGTGCTTCTTCGTATAACTATTTGTTAAGAAATATGTAGGTGCCAAAAGTCATTCTCCCTCTTAGTTGTTGCCTTTTTCATGGACTTTGTGTTTTACTTTCTACTGCCCTTAACAAAATAACTGTTTTTCTATCCAGTAACTGTAAGTATCTCTGTTTAGTTATTTTTGCATCAATGACATGGCACATAGGTACTAACTAAATTTGTATATAGAACAGTACCTACTAGTACCTACATATTTATCCTTACACAGTGGATATTTAACAAATAAATATCTTCAGAACGGTCTAGGATATTAGGATGCCGCCTTTTGAGCGCGGCCGTTCAGACGCGAGGACATTTGGGTGCGATCTCAAGAATGAATTATTTCGAGACGATTCACTTTCAAAATATTTCGCGCCCTAATGTACCACACCCAAATTTTCCTTTGTGCGAAAGTCTTTACATCCAAGTGTCTCGCGCCCAAATGTCCCGGCGACTAACGGTCCGCGCACGGGCGGTCGCGTGCTAATGTCCAGATCTGACCTTCAGAATTTGATTTAAACCAAAACTTCTGTATAGGTATGCATCTACAAAATATTTAATTCTGATTAAACTAGACAAGGCTAGAAATTAAAACCTACCGTCTTTGGTTTGGATAAGTGTAAAATGTACGCAGTAGGTACCTACCATAGACAATGTATATATCTGTGGTGTACCTACGCAATACAGTGTGCATAAATTAAAGATAAAAATTAAGTGAATTTATTTATTATTCAGTCATTATTTTAAAATTCACTTATAATATGTTGTTGGTATCATCCATAGTTAAATTTTTCCATCCAAAAAATCTTCAAAATATCTCAACGTAACCTGTGCTTGCTGATGTTGACAAACTGTTTGTATTGATTTATATAACTGTAACGTGTTTCCTATACCTCTAGATATTTGTGTATGTGTAGAATGTTGCATGTTTCAGATCGTTCCCAGCAATCTTCCGTTAGTGATGAACATGGCATACATAAAACTGATTCTCAACATAGAGCACATAAATTACGTTTTGTTTCTTCTGTAGAGCTTAGACATTCTTCAGGTAATTTGTTCTTATGCACAAAACCTTAAAACAGTAGGATTTGTACCTACCTCTACTATTATGTGATTATAACACCTAATCAGTTAGGTATCATACACATCTGAGATCGTATAGTCGGTTACAATAATATGGGAATGTGGTGCTATATGCCTTTCGAAATTTGCTTCAGATAACTTTTTTAATAAAAATTGTTTATATTAATAAGAACTGCAATTGGAATTATGTTAATTTTCATTTGTTTATAAGTGGAGATATAATAATTATTGACGAATTCGGAAAATCTCAAAATACCAAGTAGGTACCTACATAATGAAACAGAAAGGCGCCAACTGCCATCATAGTGTTTGGGACAAGTTTCAAATGGTTATTAAATTGGTTTTAATATTTGCAATTGTTTCAATCTCTCCAGTTGCAGTAAGGAATATTAAAGAGAAATATTTTTTTTCAGGGCTCACGTTTCATATTTTTATAACATGCTATGCTATAAGATGGTGTGCCCTAGACCAGGCAGAAGTTAGATATATTATGTAACAAGGAATACGAAAGATCTGTGATATTACACCCCTGGAATTATTTATGTATTTTTAAATTTTTAATTGAATCCGGAGAGTTCTTTGTTCCTTAAATATATATGTCCTCCATTCAATTCTCATTTAGGACGCAATGTTCTTTTACCGTTAACTGTTCTTGATAACTCAGTTTGAAAAACTCAATATAATATTACGATCTTATTATCTTAGAAATATTTAAAGAAAATCAGGAATCACCACAATATCTGTTCTCGAGATTACCCGAGGACGGCGGCGCTTATCAAAGCTCCTCACTCTTAGCTATAGAATTATGATGTTAGACAGCGATTTCATGGACCCCACTACCGGAGTTGTATTATATTAATGTTCATTTGAGAGACTGTGGCATGCTTTAATGGTAAGAAGTCCGTGTTCTTAAATATAGAATATAGACATATGCCTACCCACTTTTGGCATGGGCTCATTAGAAACTATACATCTTTGCTAAGCAACATTTGTTAATAAGGGTGCAATTCTTAATATGCCATGTTACAGAATATATTCTTCTCAGACTGAGACACGACACACTGATTCTGTAGGTATATAGTGCTTCTCGAAAGTAACGGATAAATTCAATAAAATCGTTCAGAAAAATATTTCAAATAAATGCTCGGACACGTCGATTTTTATTTTTAAATTGTCATTCAGAGGTGTAATTTTCAACCCCCACCCCTAAGCGCTGCCAACTCCAACTTTAAAAATTCAAATAGCAAAGAACCCTTTCTGATACCTCATTTGATAGCTTTTTCTATGCTGAATACAATAAAAAAAAATTTTTCAAAATCGGTTAATAAATAACGGAGATATTTACCAAAATGTATTCAAATGAAAGTGCCAATATTCGAGCAGGCGTTGGTACGGCTCTACAATGAGAAGTACAAAACAATTGAAACTTGTTTGTAATTGAATGTAAACAAAATGTATCTATTTATCTCCAACCCCAATCATCATTAAAACTTCGATTCTTTCGGCTTCAGTAAATCTCATTTTTGTTATCTTATTTTTCAATCGTTAATAATAAGTAACACACACTCCACTAAGTAATGTCAATACATTTTGTTTACATTCAATTGCAAACAAGTTGCAATTGTTTTTTACCACCCATTGCTAGAGCAGTACCAACGCCTGCTCGAATAATGGCACTTTCATTTGAATACATTTTGGTAAATATCTCCGTTATTTATCAACCGATTTTGAAAACCTTTTTTTTGTTGTATTCAGCATAAAAGAGCTATCAGATGAGGTATCAGAAAGGGTTCTTTGCTATTTGAATTTTTAAAGTTGGAGTTGGCAGCGCTTAGGGGCTGGGGGTGGGGGGTTGAAAATTACATCTCTAGATAATTTAAAAATAAAAATCAACGTGTCCGAGCATTTATTTGAAATATTTTTCTCAGCGATTTTATTGAATTTATCCGTTACTTTCGGGAAGCACTGTATTAGAAAAATCAGTAAATTAAGAACATCTGTCTATTTTGTAGCTCATCATAAATGTGTTCGATGTATCTTCATATGTACCTACAGCTAGCTCCTTATGTTCCGTATTACAATACTATACTTACTACACTTTTATAACTAAATTTCCGATTCATCTTTCACTTCAATCTCTTGCCAAGGAAATAGTATTAACAGTAAAAAAAATACACCCAACCATCTCACAATTTGGAAAAATTACATTCAAATTATACTATTATCTATTATAATCACACAGTGCTATAATTCTGTTATTATTATTGGATTAGCGTGTACCTAACACAGTATCTATAATTTTGATTTGTTTTATTGTTGCCAGTGTCTTGATCATTAACACAACCGAGACTGAATGTAAATATTGTAATTATTTTTAATAAGGAAAAGTTGTTGACAAATAAGGGAATTACAAAAGGGAGTTCAATTTTTTTGGTCACACCATTATAGGAGAGTTCTAAAAAACATTTGATTAAACCGTTATGTTTTAAAGGTGAAACATCTACTACTCCATTAAGCCCAGGTAGCCCAGCTGATGATAGTTCTGGGGAAATGCAAAACAAACCACGTTTGCAAAGAGTTAAAGCTCAAAGTCGTAAAACATTCAGACTCCGTAAAAGTCGTAAGAGTCGTATTGAGGTAACGGTAAATATTAAACTTCAAATGTTTTCAAAAACTAATATTATGCTTGCATAGGTGTCTCATATAAATATAGAACCTGAAGAAATTCCTTCAGTTGCAACTCCAATACAAACATCACCCCCTATTACAACATTTCAGGAGCAGATGCCTGCTGAATTATCTGTAACATCAATACCACAACAACCTGCTGAACCACATAGATTACGTATATCAATGCGTTCCCGACCTACTGAAGGTTCCTGGGATGAGGACAGTGCTATATCTCAAACTTCTAGTACATCAGGGTACCGAGAATCGTATCCAGTAATGCAACTAAAAGAATCATTGGATTCAAGTCCTAAACCTTTCCCTCCACTTGCTTCCCCTGATCTTCATGATTTACCATCAACCAGTAGTGCGGCAACTAACTACATACAGGGTGATAATAGCTCTCCTGATTGCTCATTAAATGAAAATGGAGAACGAACTGCACTTCTTAGTCCCACTGAACGTTCTTCATCTCAACATTCTCTACTTATGATATTTGATTCACAAGACGAAACTACTTTAATATAAATTTAGATTGAAATTTACTGTTGTCTTCTCCTTCTCTAATTGTTATATTAAATAATTGATAGGAACACAGAAGAAGGTGAAATGCAAATGGGTTTAGGTATATTAGAAGAACGGACGAAAAAGTAGAAAATGTTTCAGTTAATAAGTCAGTAACAGATTTTGACTTTGAAAGTTGATGCAATAATATTATATAGGTATCTATCTATAATATTCTTGTCCAGAAATTCCTTTTTGGAAGATAATTCACTAAAAGCAAATATTCGGCTGTTTGCATGTCATCTACTTATGAAGTAGTAGTTATTTGTTGTTGAACTGAATATTATGTGTTAGTGTTAATGAAAGTATAAAATATTAAATACAAAATATACAAGTTAGAATAAACGAGAAATAATATGAATCACTTCCCTTGGTAATATCCTACTATAATGGGTCCGAATTTTTCTAAAAACTTCAAATAACTTAATCTTATTTTTTTTTAAATTCGAAGAATAGTAAATAGCGGAAATTCAACTAGGTACTACTTCAACGAGTCATGACAGGTTGGAACGGTGAAACCAGATCCAAATCCGAGGGGTAAACCACGGTAAAAATGTGTTTACGTTTACCTACATTAAAACAATGTGAAAGACTAGGTACCCAGGGACTTCTCAGACACTATCCAAGGACTTCCCATCAAGGACTACCCAACTTCCCAGAGACTACTCGGACTTCCCAGAAACTATCCAAGGACTTCCTGAGACTTCCCTGGGACTGCCCAACTTTCCAGGAACTGCTCAGACTTCCCAGAGACTCGTATCCAACGGCTTCCTGAGAGTTCGCGTTTCATAGCTAATATGAGATTTAAGAGTATTTCATGTTTCCTAATTTTTCTGATTATAAACCCCCAAATCCTTAAACATCATTATTATATCCGGTTTTTGAAGTTCGAGGTTTTTCGATACCAGTCTACTAGTTTCGATACATCCACTATCAGTAAATTTCTCTGGGATACGCCGCGTCTTCGTCTTTCATGGGGTATCCAGTTTATCCTTGTTTGGAGATGCATTTTTTCCTATTCGTTGCCCAATGGTTATTCATGGTCAGTTGGAAAAAAATTATAATTGAACTTGTTGGAAATATTGAAACTGATGACCGCTGCAGTTTTGCCAGCTCTACTATAATGTCTATCGAAGCACCTCATGCGTGGATGCAGAAGCAGGACAAGATATGAAAATGTTTCCTTCAATTTTAGGTCCGGTACCTGTTGGACTTGGTTTAACCTTGATTGAATTAACCCATCCATATATTATAATGAGAAGCCTAGATATGCCCTTGCTCGTATAGTACCTACTTGTGATTGTCGCGCGCATTAGTTTATTTCTACCTAGACACATGTTAGCTTTTTACCTTTATATCTGTGGGCGTCTGGTGCTGGTCTATTACGGATGTATCGATGTCTTCATCACAGGGCCGCGGTTACCACTAGAACTAGTACCTATGGCTGAATCCCGCACACTCGCAAAGAGGTATTTGTCATCATAAGAAATAAGGCCGTTGCTAGCTCCTGCTCCACGGCTAACGCGGATAATTACGTTCGGCGCATGTCTGGGGACTGCCTGAGATTATAGGGACAGAGGTGCGCACGATTGGTTGCCTATTCTCAAACTGCAACTAACCTAAAGCAAAGACTTTGCAAAGACTAGTGGGGCGCCTCTCGAGCTTTAGGTTAGTTGCAGTTTGAGAATTAATTTTTACAAAAACCCAGTGCACTTGTGTATATACATACTCAGCTGTTTGTAGCCGAACTGTGAGGGCTATCCGCTTGTGCTAGCAATGGCCTATTTAAAGAAATAAATACTTTCTTATCAGCACTGGCTGACTAGACCAAACAAAGAAAAATACGTATACTATGCTAAATCTATTTGAAATGAGGGGATTCACAGGGTTCTCGGGTGACCATACCAGACTTCAGTTGGGATTGATAAATATTATGCTTACCATTAGGTGTCCGCATTTTAGAGTTGTTCCACTGTGAGTTGTTCGAGTAGGGTCCAGCAGAATATTATAGATTTACATTTTTAAGACTTTTGATGGAATGGAGTGATTTATTTGATAACAATAAGAGAAGATTAAAAAACTGCATTCCTACAGAAATTTTAGTCTACTTTCCAGAGAACACTTTACTATGTAACGTTATGAAAAGTTTTATACAGCGGCTTTGTCGATGCCTACAAGCAATGGAAATTTATTTAAAAATCCAAAATATTTATAGACGAACTTTTAAAAATCAATAAAAACTTAAAAGTTTGTTTAAAAGTTGAAACCTAATTCTGTCGGACCCTGTGTAATATAAATTAGTAACAACTTCACAAATTGTGATTTTCTTTTTAAACAAGTATCACCCTTGGTCTCCCGGCTTTTATTCAGTACCAATCACACTCTTATGAAAAAAGAAAACAACAATAAGATTGTAATCTGCATATACTTTGTTCTTTTACTAATATACAATATATAAATACAAGGCACGCTAAAATCACAATTACTGATTGCTTACGTGTTTACATAGTATTGTTAAAAATGATAAATCTCACATAAAATTTTCTACACAGCCTTTTAATATACTTGTAGTAATTTAAAATCCTATCGAATCAAAAACTCAAAAAATATACTAAACTTTAAATACTAACTAATATTATGTATACCTCGATAATACACTTCTAACGTTAATAAATTTAAAAATTTATACATTAGTAATTAAGTACATTTTTGAGATAAAATCTGTAGATTAACATTTAAAGCAATAAAAGCACAATACTGTTTATTAAAATATATTACGATAAAATTAAATTTGCTTATAAAGAATTTCTTGTCAAAATTCTTTATATACTTACGATAATTACTGAATTTTTTCTTGTTAGTCAAAAATTCTTTAATGGCACTTGCTTCTTTTACTAAATAAGGCGTGTTTGTTTCAAATAATGGATTAGGAGAGAGTAGACAAATCGATATTGAGCAATGGTTTGTACCATAAAAGGACGCTGATGACGAAGTAAACCAACTACACGAGCTACATCCACTTCCTTAAAAAAAAAAGAAGAAATATTTTAATTCAAGGAATAATTGCACAAATTTTATAACTGTTTACCTGGTTATGGTCTACAGTATAAAGTAGAAGATCTGCAAGTACCGTTAATCCAGTTCTTCCAACACCAGCTGTACAATGTACCAACATAGGAGGATTTTTATTATGTCCTGGAGGAATCTCTTCCAAAGAATGTTGTTGTACAGACTGAAGTTCTTCTAAGAATCCAAGAAAGTGAGAAACTGATTGTGGGCATCCATGTTCACCCCAATCTGTATAATGCAGGTGCCATAATGTCCTATATCGTCTAGAAGTAACATGGCATAAACGTATTTTACTGGTAACACAATGACCAGTTTTTTGTGAGAATTCCCACCAGATTTGATAATCCTGTAAAAAAAAACTGTACAGTAAAACAATAAATATAAAGTTTGATTAAATTACCTGACTAGCATCAATACAACGTTGGTCAGCATTAGGTAAATAATTTATATCATCCGAAGGTTCTGTAAGTTGTACTAAAAGGTATACCTCGGCTTCCCATACGCATTGCCAAAAATGTGGAATTGTAAGTTTTGTAGGTCCCTGTGTAGCAATATAGAACCTCTGTTTACTTCCTACTGTTGCCTAAAATTATTAATCAATATAAATATCCAAAGTAAATAAGATATTGTTAAACACTTACAGTGATATGCGAGGCATTAATGTAACCCTGTTTATTATCCCTAGTTGGTGTTAGTCTTAATCTGTTGTCCTCATAGGGCAATACATCTTTAAACCGATTGTATTTTGTATTGTCTATATGCAATGCCGTAGTAAAGTCAGCATTTTGTTTTTTCTTAGGAATTTTATCAAATTCGAAAAACAACTGACTGTCTGCTAGTTTATTTTCTAGAAGTTGACACTGTAACAATTTTTATTAATTTGTATAACATCTTTCAAAGGCAAATCATCTTCCAACATACAGTACTCTTTGCATGGAAAGAGAATATCGCTCTGCTGCACTACACAGCTGATGGTTTAAAGAGGATTGAGAGAAACGACAATAGAATTGTTGGAAAGGGTAATAAGGATAAACAGATAACAGGAACTAAATGCAAAGTGCGCATGCGTAAAAGCAACAGCTGTGGGCGTGGCGCTATGGACATCATCACTTAACAGCCAATTAGTGCGCTCTAAATAGAAAATACTAGTTCCTATTATATGTCTGTCCTTGTCAATTTTCAAAGCGGTATCCTCTTTCCATAAAGGAGCAGTGTGTGTACGAAAATGTAAATAATATAAAGGGTGTTCAATAAACACTTGGTCTAGTTGGGTATGGATTCGTGTTGGTTAAATCAAAGGACACCATTGAACACCCTGTATATTCGAACTATAACTTACCATTGTTTCTTTGCTAATGGAAGGAGGTAATGGATGTAAACGTGGAAGTCCAGTAGACCATCTGTGTCGGTTATTACTTTGATTCTTTTCTTTACTTTTTTCTTTTTCTCTACCTAAAGTTGCACTTTTAACTTTTTCACTTGATTTGCTTCTGCCCATTAAAATACCCCATCTCTTTCTTTTTGTTTTACCCGAGCTATTGTTTGAAGCACTATCGCTGAATACTTCACTGCTAGTGTTGCTGGTATCTTGAAATGCATTACTAGTAGCAGTAGTATTCAAGGAAGCTGCCTTATTTATTGTAAATGTATTCATTCTAGTCATAGCAGCAGGATCACTAGGGCTTGCACTGAAATTCGTACTTGTCGAGAAATGCGTAGAATTGAGATTCTGCGAGGAAGACGATGATTGATTTAGCAAGCTGCCAGTACTCCCTAAATTGTTAGGATTTGAATTATGGCTGTTTAAGTCAGTCTTTGATGATTTGGCACTATTTAACCCTCGTTCAATATTAGCATACAAGTTTTCTCTACTAGTTTGAGTATCACTTAAATTTTGCGGCACATTAGCTGCGACTTGTGTTTGAACATTATTTACCAATGCATGATTTATTACTTGACTAATTTCAGGAGCAGATTGAATACTTTGAGTCCGAGAACGCATCTGGCCATTTTCATTTTGCCATGGTAACGGAATATTCTCGTAAATAGGTTCCGTTGAATTATTTAAATCTTGTGCATGAGTCACTACTGCATTCTGATTACGTGTAACTACAAATCCAGTACTCGGCAACTGATTTTCTTGTAATATTTGCTTCATATTGGCAGGCATACAATAAATGATGTTTCCATGTTCGTCATACACTTTCTTAATGTGTTTAGTAATATTTGGATTATCTACAATAACTGCTTGAGGTCTCCCTAGAAGATTATTTTCAAAAAATGATGCAAGGTTCTCGTATGTTCCGTGTTGAGCTGCGGGTAGATAGCTTTGAGAACGGTGAACTGGATGTGTTTGTTGATGTGCATATAAAGCTTGCCCATATTGTTTCAAATAATGCTGGTTGATTAAATTCCCATTTGATACTAAATCAGGACTTGAACCGGAAACGAGATTACTTATAAAATTATTTTGAGGTTTGGCTTGTTGCGAGATCCCTGCTAAATCAGGGGTCGAATTTGAACTAATTCTATTACTCGGGTAGGGAGGTGGAGGCTTATACATATGTAAAAGTCTCATTCCTTCAGTTAAATCAACAACATTATGATGGTTTTCATCAGCTAACTGAGTATAACCGGGATTATATAATGAAGTCATAATATTTTTTTGCTCTATATTGTTGTGAGTTACATCAGGATATCTCAAGTGGGAAGCATATGCATCAGTTTGATGAATTTCTGGCTGTGAACTATACAACATAGCATGAGTGTTTCTTAATGGTTCACGGGTTGGTATGGCACCTGAAGAGTTGCGATATTTCTGTTGTACGGCAGTTTCATAATCAGGGGCTGGTCTGTATGAAGGTAAAAGGCTGCGTAATTTGTCTATATCTGTAGGTGTATTTAAATCAAGACAAGATGTTGACTGAGCACGTTGTGTTAATGCACGCGTTACAGATGAACGGTCCCATTGATGAGAAACATTTGAAATTTCTTCATAGCTATCTAGTTTTCGCATACTACCCTATTAAAAGAAAAACTGTACATTAATATCTATAAAATTAACAGTTTTGAGAATAGTTTGCTTGAACAAATAAAACAGGGTCTTCAAACAAATTTGGTCTTGTTGGCTTTGGGTTTCTTTCTTGGCTATACCTTACATTCAATTGTTTTATATGGTTTACTTAAACTTACTTCAACATTGGACTGTTGAAACACAGGAGGACCTTTTTCTGTCTGGTCAATGTTACTATCCATTTCATATTCTCGGAAGAACATGTGTTGTAATACACAAAACCTCCATGCATTTTTGGCATTTTCTACATCAGAAAAATGGAAATCTGCTTTATCAGACCCTATTACAGATTCAATAGTAAAATCTCTTTTGTGATTTATAACATTGCTGATGTCAACCCATCTATAAAAAAATATACCCTTAGATTTCCCACTTTTCTAATTTGATGACGAGATAATTTACCCATAACTACGACCTTCCCTTCCACTTGGATATGTTACTGTAACCCCAGTAAGAGAAACTCCAATTATAACATCCTCCCCCCCATAATCCTTAACAGTAAATGTCTCTTGGCCGTAACCATCAAGTCTCTGACACGCGCAAATGTAATATTCCTCTGCAGTACCTTGAGGTAAATTATGTAATATAGCGTGTTGTCTACTGGCTGCATCCGTAAGTGATTCTAAAAGTCCTGGGTCTGTAAAATTCTAAAAAATTGTTCTTGTAGTTTAAAATTCTTTTGATGGCCAGAAAAATCATGTTCAAAATATAAATAAAAATAAGTTATGACTTACTTTAGGAAATAGTTGAAAATCCTTGAGATAATGAGCCGTATGACGTTCTGCATCAAAATTTCCAAATTCTGCTTGCATGCAATAACTCGCTAATTCAATTGCTTGCTGAGGATTACATAAAATGCGACCTTCTATCACATCCATTTTTAATTGTAAAAAGTAATGATATCTGATAAAGGAATTAGAAACTATGTTCAGAAAAGACTCTCACAACAAACAATATTTTAATTTTTATTAGAAAATACAGGGATGTATACCAAATTTTAATTGTTATTGTATTATAAAGATACTCAACTGTAGAATGCGATTTCTGGTCTTTAAATTTTTTTATGACAATAAATTTCTCGCAAACTTTGCCGCACGAACGAGACTAGAATTTTTATGTTGATAAACACTCTGTAGTACCTACTATTCTGATGATATGTTCATGATCTGATATTTTAAGAATATTAATAACCACAAATCTTTAATATACTAACGCAAGGCACATGCCTTATTTTTAATTTGGGATATGGGATTTTGTTGTAAGAGGGATCAATCCTTGTGGGAGAGGGGTGGGTTCTTAATGTAAAAAAGGGTTTTTTGTGTTGTTTTTAATTTAGGATAAGATGGGAATGCCATCATCAATGTCAATCACTATTCACTGGGATGGCACTTTAATCATTATCCCGATCAACTCCTGTCCTCCTAAAATTTGCAGCATGAAGAATGAAAAATGCCTAACAAAAATTTTAACACCTTTTTAACTCCTTATTACGTTCTTTTTTACTTCTAGAAACTCTAAAGTTAACACTTTAAGTAAATCCTATATAAACAAAATTTAATTTAATTTTTTTTCCAGTTGTTTAAATTTGTAAAACTTTAGTTAATATCAATATTGACAATAAAATCTAAAAATATCTTTTCATCAATCACAATACTGGCACTTTGACAAATTTAAATTTACAGGATATATGCATACAGCCCCACATGTATCCAAAACATATTTCTAAAACTGATTTAGGATTAACGTAAGAGATAGATAAACCGTATGGAAAGTTTGGTGTACCTAGTTTGTATAGGGGCTACGTTCCGAAACCTTACTCTAGGGTAAATTTTGTACTCTGGATCGTTCCAATAGATGGAGGTAAACTTCAAAGTACACTTGTCGTACCGTTCCGAAATGTACAGAGTACAACGCAGAGTTTACTCTCTGTTGTACCCTTCTGAAAAGGAGGGTAAGGCGTACTCTAAGAAATGGATCATGCGCACAACCGCCATAACAAAACCGGGAATAACATTCTTGACCGATTCTAACCTAATTCTGTAGTAGTAACGGTCATTCAAATCATTATATGTTCTGTGGATATTCAGTGTGATTCAGTGCTCAGTGTATGTTATATTATCTATGAGTGTATGTTTAGTGTTCTACAACGTCCCTTATTTTATGCTGTTCTATCCCTGGTACTGTCACAGTACTGATCATGAATGAAACAGCCACAGACCTAGTGGAAACAGCAGACTATACGCCACTACAATTTAAGGGCAATAATTTTGTTCCACCATTCTGTTCCATTACTAATTATTTAGGCCGGCCAATTATTTATAGGTTTTAATAAATTTTCAGGTTATGTGCATCAAAACAAAACATCACCCAGAACGTTCAGAAACACTTATGTACTCTCATGTACTCTTGACAGAAAAAACAGGAACCCCTACTCTACCCTTGTTTCAGGTTTCGGACTTAGCCAGGTTATTAGTGCCTGGGAAATCTTGGTAGTCTCTGACAAGTCTGGGGAATCCCCTGGGAAGTCTGGTTAGTCCCTGAAAAAACTAGGTAGTCTGGGGAATCCCCTGGGAAGTCTGGTTAGTTCTTGAAAAAACTAGGTAGTCTGAGGAATCCCCTGGGAAGTCTGAGTAATTTTTGGGAAATCTGAAAAAGCTTCTAGGAAGTCCCTGAGAAGTTTGGGTAGATAGTCTCTGAGAATTCTGAGGAAGCCCCTGAGAAGTCTGGGTAGTCTGAGAAAACCTCTGGGAAGTCTGGGTAGTCTGAGAAAACCTCTGGGAAGTCTCAGGAAGGAAAGGAAATTACTGAAATTTATGCGATACCTATATTCTAACAAAAATTCTGGCTAGTGAAGAGTTCACAAAACAATTTGTCGACGCAACTCTCCAATTGTTTTCAATCTTTTACTCCATGAGTAAAACATAAACAGAACAACACTTAAAATTATGCATAGATCAATCTGCCACTTAAAGTCAGCTATAAAACTAAAGCATGAATTTTCATTTTTGGCTAGTCACACCACCAGGTCAATGCCACCTTTTTTACTACACAAGAATTATGAATTGAACATTCAACAAATATTACTTAATTTAGATTAATTCTTTTCTACTTAATACCCGAAAACTTACCTTGTCACTTCATCATTCAGTAATCTACATCCAGAAATCACGTAGTACATGACTCGCAAACAAACATTTAGGCTTCTTGCATGTTTATCAAGTTGTCTCTTAATAGGTCTATCAAGTTCCAACCAACATAAATTGCCATCTTTAGATCGACTGATGTATTGCAAACCAAAGAATTTTGGCTGGTTTAGTCCAAGTTTTTGGCAAACAACATCAAGACAATCTTGTCCCGTACTCTCCGATGATAATGTGCATTCTACATTGGTACCATCTAACATTTCCACAGTAATGACAAAAAGTGACTTGGAGACTACACTATAATGACGTGATTTCTTCAATTTCAACTTGAAAGGCATCTTGGAAAATTTTTTTTTTTCAATCTGTAAAAGTATAAGTAATCGAGTTTATTCTATGATAAGAGTATAAATACTAGTTTGTTAATATTACTATTTGCTAGTTTATAAGATAAAGAACGTTATGGATAAGAAATAAGGAAGAAGTGTATGTTAAGCATACATTATTTTTAAATTTAATTTATGTACAACTTTTATGTTCAGTCTGGTCAAATTGTTCTTGAAATATTACACAGAACACAGCGCTCAATAATGTTAGAAACTTAAATATAAAGTCTATACAATTACCTATTCTACTGAAGGCAATCAAATTTAAAGGGTGTAGTCTTACTGTTCCCTTATTTATCTCTATTATTTGTATTCAATTCACATTTTGACAGTGGTAAGTGGTTAATACGTTATGGCAATGCGGTGCCGTAAGCTATTTGTTGGTAAAATAGATAACAATTGATCAAATTCCAATATGTGTTGAGGTTTCTTTTGGTTGAGTGCAGCACTGTATGCGCACGGTAGCACTACATAATTCAAAATAAAATCTGTAATGCTACAGCATCCCATACACAATCCATTTGCACAAATTTTTGTTAGGCCTGAACAAGCCTAAGGGGATTACGCTGAGGTTAATAGAAAACACATGAAGAGCAAGTCGTCTTCAGAAGTGCTTTCCAATTGCACCCAGGAATAACTTCAAGTAGACTGGAACTTGTTGCACCCGAACTGATTTTTTACTCTCTCCCGTTCCTTAAAGAACCTACTTACTATATTCTGTGGGACCTTTTGTGTCCTCTTTCTGGGTCAGGAAGCACTTGTTACGCATTAAGTGGGGTTGTCGTGTTCCATTGAATTAACACTGGGGTAGCTTACAGTAGTTCACTACAGGATCAGATCATTCAGATCAGTTCATTTGTAATTGGAAAGTATCTCCGTGCTGCAGTTGACGCAACTTCGGCGTTCGGGGTAGCTCCGACTATGGTTTCCAAACTGCACTTGTTCGTTCCAATTGACTGGAGCTTGTTGCACCTGAACTGATCTTTTTACCTTCCCCATCCCCTTAAGAACCTACTTTTTATAATATGCCGTGTGACCTGCCCATTTTCTGCCATAGCAAGCACTTGTTATACCCTGACTACAAAATCAGATCAGTCCATTTGCAACAGATCACCAAGTAAGTATGAATTCAGTGTTTTTTATAGCTAAAATGTTTTAAGTATTTTGGAGAGAAAGAAATACTGAATCGGAATGTTCTAAGTATTGGTTTTATTTTTGTTTTACAGAAAAAAAATTGTAAAAATTGAGCGTCTGAATTTAAAAATCGCGCGCTTTTGTAATTATTGTAGAACTGTCAGTTATATAAACTGTAAATAAATGTATAATTTATACAAATACATGAGATCATCCATCACATTTTCAAAATGTGTTAGAAATTATTTAATTCATCGATTACGCAAAATTCTTTTATATAAAGCGCGCGATATTCAAATTCAAGGTGGATCCCCCAATTGACGCGGTTAACCGCATCTAACCAATCACAGGCTAGTATTTCTAGTTTGTGATTGGTTAGGAATTGCGGTTCCACCTTTAGCAGTTCAATTTTTTCTGTAGGAGGAAACAGGAACGAAAATACAAAACCAAATACAGGGTGATCAAAAATGATTGAACGTGCCGCTTCATACTGATTTTTTGTTATCCGCTTACTGCTGCTGTCGGTACTTGAATAACCTTGGTAATTTCAGTGGTGTAGACATTGTAATTTAAATGACAGATGGAAAATAATGCGCAAGACACTGAACAGATGTAAGTATTGATAAACAACAGACTGTTTGACAAAACGGAATGCATTTTTGATAGTAATTGGACCGACTAGCGGTCATGTGACCTTCAATCATTTTTGATCACCCTGTATAAAAAAAGAAACATTTTGTAATCCTGTATCCTGTTGACATCGTTTCCCATTCTGCTGTGTATTTCCAACACAGTACCAAAATATTCATAGGAATATCTCAATTTTTATTATTTTAATCAAATCAATTCTTTTATGCAAATAATAATATAGCCCGAACAAAATATAAATAATTTATTTTTTAACAAATATTAAGTATATACATTGGATTTCCTAAAGATACCCATAATACTGTACTTTACATAGCTGAGAAAATAACGGTTAAAACAGAAGAAGTACCTAGCATGATATACCCGGTGGTATTAACTCCATCCTTGGTAAGATATTTTCCAAGATCCCATACAAGATGACGAATACCATTACAAAAGTGATACATAAAAGGAAAGGCAAGCACAAATTTGATAGAAAACAAACAAGCTGATCCTACTTGTAATGCATCAATGTAATGGGAAACTTGACCTGGTAAAACTAATGCACTTCCAGCCAAAAGGAAGCAATAACCACCCAAAGCTGCACCTAAAGTAATATATTTTTTATAAATTGTACAAAATGTTTCAACAAATGCACACCTGTCATCCTGTGCGATATCGACAACATGCTCGTTAGCTCTGGGGCGTAGATAGTTAAATGGGGTGACTGGGGTCGTTTCAATTTCATGTTCAATTCATCGTAGTCCATTTCAGGGGCTGGTTTGTACGGCACTGCCTTTAAAGTTACATGGCGAGCTAGTGTTAGAAATTCGGGTTTGTTGTGGTAGACTATTTGAGGGGCTAATTTACGACTTGCTAACCTAAAACGTATTACATAATAAGGGATATAGAAAATTTAATCTTTATTGAATTTTTTTCAACGATTACCATTTAAATTGATTATTTACCTGCAAATTGCCGACATTATTTTGAATTTCTGTGGTTCGGATTTTCTTTTGTATTAAATCAACCAAACTACTTTCTGTTTTGACAGGGGCTCCTGTTCAAGGACAGTCCGTTGGTTTGGCTTGTGTCGGTAAAGCGTCCCACACACTGCACAATCTTACGTACATATTGACAAAATGGAGTTGCTCTTGTCGTGGCTCACGAGCGTGAATCACGAATTCGTGGTTCACGACAGGTATAACGGGGGGAGAGTGGCGGATTACGAAAATCACACCCTTTTATTTTTTAAACGCCAAGAGATGCTGAAAATTATCAAAGCATAATTATTATACAACGAATTTATTGGCACTGCTAGAATAGAATTTTCCAGGGCAAACCGGAAGGGCGGAAGTTCGGAAAACTGGAAGCATAGACCGGAGGTAACTTCCTCAACCGTAAGAGGTATCAAAGAAATTTTCAAATAAAAAAGAGTTCTTTTTAAAAGCCCGATCCAGCGATACCAAACACGACCTATGTTTCCATATGATATTTAAAAGTTGTTTCCGGCTTTCCGTACTTACGGTTTGCTTTGGAAACTTCCAGCTTCATAGCTCTTTGCGTTTAAAAATTAAAGTGTGGGATGGATGGTTTAAACAGTCTGTATTAAAGGAAATTATGTTTTGATTCTTTTTAGAAGTTCTCGAGTTTCTTTGGGGTAAAGAGTTGCTTATTGTTTTACATTTTTATTTATTATACATATTAGCACATATTAGGTTCTAACAAAAGTCGAGAACATAATACAACTAACTAAACTTCTTCAAAAATTCTAATCAAACCTAATCAAGAAAGTCATGCAAATGTGTAAGCTGTACGCCACTGTCAGTAAATATGAAAATTAAATGGACGCCTATGGAATGTGCAGGACCGTTTGTGAATTAAAATTTATAAACGGCGGAATATTTAAAACTATTGAAAATTATTCCCAAAAAACAAATTTTCAGAAACTAAGTTATATTTACAGGATAATTCTTATTTAAAAAAATAAAAATTACATAAACTCACTGCACGACTTCGGAGTGATGACTAACCAATCAAAACGCACATAACAAAAACAATTTGGCGTGTTGTGGTATTTGGCGTCGGTTGGCGAGCGTCAGTGTTGACTTGCACGTTTTTCAGTTTCTTGTAAGCTTTTTAGCGCATAAAAGGTAAGTTTAACATATATTTATGTGTAGTTTCATAGACAATTTAGATAATTTTAATTTAGTAACGTAATAAAGTGTTGGGATTTTGCCGCGCTTCCCGTACGCTTGCGTAACCTCTACTATAGAATTCACTGACCCGTATTTACAAATTGGTTTAAAATAAAAACAAAGCATTTAAAGGGACAAATGAGGAATTTAATTTTATTTGTAGATTCAGTACCGGTAAGAATTTGTAATCTTACATAGTTTGAAAGTATTGGTATTAGCAATAATCATTTAATCTGTCAATTTGGCATATATTATCAGGAAGAGTGATAAGAAATGCATTGGCGTAGTGAAACTTTTGATATAAAACGAACACTGTGTGGGGGGTCGCCTGTGTTTTCCGTATTCCTTGCCCATGGTGGGGAGTACCTATGACCGTTTTATGAAAATAAGGAAGCCTGAAAATAGATAAGAAACTAAAATATTTCCATACAAAGTTAAAAATAAAATTAAAATAATACTGAGTTGCATCTGGCCTGGCAAGGGGTGTTATTTTTGAACTCATTAATAGATTTTCTTTTAAAAAATTGAATAATATCAGAATTGTTAATCAAGAAAAATTCTATTTGTTCTAATGGGATAGCTACTTAAAAAAGTTGTGTGTTGTAATATAGGAATGAGGAAATACTTGCGTACCTGTTGCTATAAGTTATAAAAAGATATTTATTTTAAGCTTTACTTGAATTATTACTAGGTAAGTACGTACTGTAATTGTCTAAAAGCAAATAATTATTTGGGTTATTTACTTTTTGTTTTGTTTAATTTTCTAGGTCTACCTATTATGATATGAATAACTATTAAAGCTGAATAAATTTCTGCTGTTTTGTCAGTTTTGTTTGTGATAATTATATTAACCCCTTATGTCCTAGACGAGGTCTAAGAATTCTCATAAAAATTGTATTTCTATTGCTGTAAATTATTTTTTAACAAATTCAACTTGTAGGTTACTTTTTAAAGGTAAAGCTGTGGAAAATATAAAACCATGATAATATGTAGACCAGGTGAGACTCCTTTATAGCACAGAACCCATCTATGGAATGTTTTAAACCCCTGTAACTTTAAAAAGGACACATTTCTATTTGGTCACAGAAATGGTCTGATGTATGAATGTTTGTAAATCCCCTAACTATTAAGACAGTGATACCTGTGTAAATCTATTTTTAGATTGTTCTGGAAATTTTGTATTTTGAACAGCACACCATACATTATACCTACAAACAAAATTGACATTCGTTCAAGGGTGTTTCCCAATTGCACCCAGGGGTAACTCCGAGTTGCACTGAGTTGCTCCGAGTAGCATGGAGTTGGTTCCAGCTATTCAGAGCTACTCGGAGCTCCCGCGTGCAATAAATTGGAAAGTGCCTCATTTCTATGCGTCGCGTCGCGGTCGCGTCGTTTGCTATGATCTGTGACAAATTTCTATGTAATATATTGTATTGTTTATTGCTGCCCTTTTGTTTCATGGCAATTGTGATTTGTTCGAATAAAACAATATTCAAGCGGAAATATTTTGGTTATGAATAATTTTAATCATATAAGTGTGTTGTACTTTTTTAAAGCCAATCGAAATATTGCAAAAAATACAGGGCGTTCCATTAAAATTTATTTCCATTAAAAAACAAAAAGTTTGCACCATTTTTGGTTAAACCGGAAGTGTCATATACAAAATAAAATTTGAGATTATAAATAAATGAGTATAAAAAATTACTGTAACTTTCTTCATCTAATCAACTTTCCATTTCTTAAAGCTAACTGAGTTACCAATGGTGGACAAATTAAGATTGGCATCCTATACAAGTATACAGGGTGTCGGTTTTTCAAGGCCAAGCATTTGATTTTTTTTTAGATATTTTTAAACTAAAAATCATAGGTCAAATTTCTTTTCAGATTATTGATCAGCCTTAAAATACGCAGCTTTGCCTCCATTTAACCGACTTCGTATCTCTTAAAACTAACTGACATCCCTATGCTTAGCTTCGAAAAACAGACACCTTGTATATACACCCAGCACACAAAATAGGTCGTTTATATTTCCGAGTATTTATAGGATAGTATACGTGGAAATAAGTATTTTTTCAAAAAGCTTTTAATCGCCATACTCAGTTTTGAACTTGTGGGAACAGTGCTAAACTATAAAGTATATGAAACAAAATTAGATTATTTGTGTAATAGATGGCCAGACCAAAAGCTGAAACGTCGAAGAGTGAGAGGGACAAATCACCTAACAAAAAATCAACACGTGAATCATCTGCTTCAAGAACTTTCCGAAAATCGCCTGCCAGAACTGAAAGAAAACCAAGCCCTGATAGAGCTCCAAACACATCTACTTCAAGCCCAGTAGGTAGAGCTTCTATACGTAGAAGTCCAAGTCGTAAAAGCCCAGGGCGTAAAAGTCCAGGGCGTAAAAGTCCAGCGCGTAAAAGTCCAGTAAGCAAAAGTCCGGCTCGCAAAAGTCCTACTAGGAAACCACCCACACCTGGTAGAAGATCTCCAGGACGTCCAGCTAAAGTTGAGAAATCGGAGCCTGAAAGAAAGAGATCTCCAGGTAAATTATACAAGATCATTAAAATAAATATAGTACATAAATGTTGCCCATGAAAAAACTGGTGTTTTGGTTTCCTTTATGCAGGGTGCTCCAAATTCCAGGACAACCATGGGGATCTCGCTTGTTATTAGAGACAAGAGGGTAGGTTTAAATTTGGAGTTTTTGCAGAATTTTATGCATACAAATATGCCGCAAAGAAATTTAGCTCGACTCCAAAATAAAAAAAAAAAGATTGCTGTATATTGTTATCCAGAAAATTTTGTGAAAGCGTCAAATTTTAAACCTGCCTTGTACCTCTTATAAGAAGTGAGATCTCTGGAGATCTCTATGGTTGTTCTCGAATTTGATCTGTATGTATTCTAGCAGGATTACCTGCGGCAAATGCTGCATTTACCAATATAAGCCTACTATATTTAATGCTCATAACATACTGGAAGGTTCCCCGTGTCTAGTAGATATATACTTGCCCTTGTCGCTGCAAAGTCACTCCCTGTACTTAGAGTTTGTCTTGGGATGCATTTAAATTAAACGCCAAGTGTGTGGGTTGTATTTTGAGCAATTAATTAATTTTAATTTTAGGTCGGCAGCGAAAGCAGATCATTGAAATAGATTCGGATTCTGATAGTCTTGATCTAAGCCACCAAACTAATTTGGAGAAACCAAAAGCAGCTGTAAGAGGTCGTGCAAGAAGATTAGATTCGGATAGTAGTACACCAAAGGTAGCAATATTGGGTTTGTTATTTTGCCATATTATTATATTTAATGTTCCAGGTTGTTTTACATGATATCCAAACTTTAAGAGAGTTTCCTTCTGTAGATAGAGAGATCAGTAGCTATGTGGGTCTTGTTCGCCGTTCACTTCGAAAATCGCTTTCTCATGATGTAGATCGTATTGTTCATCTCAAAAATAATGATTCTACAGTTAGAAAATTGACAGAGTTTTCAGATGAAGATGATATTTTGATTAGTTCATCTAATTCTATTAGAGAGAAATCTGAACGTAGAAGTGAACCGAGAGTTTTGGAAGAGAGAATTCCAAAAACTGAGTTTGGTGGTTGGCTTACAGCACTGCTTCTTATTTTGACTACACCACTTCTCGTACTTAGTTTTTGGGTGTTTTGTAATAAAACACATTGTTCGTTAACTAAATTACCGAATTTTCAACCGTACAAAAATGTTTCTACTTACATAGACACTCCAGCACTTTTAATATTTTCGGGATTTTCTTTACTTATGGCAATTTTAACAGCTCTTCCATTTGGTGGATATCGAGTTAGTGGTATGCCAAACAAACAAGGAAAATTGAATTATGTGACCAATGGTCTTTTTGCCGTTGTATTTACCAGTTTGCTGGTAGTTGGTTTGGAATTTTTTAATGTACCTGTAATTTCACATATTATTCAGAAACATTTTCAATTGGTGGTCAGTTCTTTGATACTAGGAACAATATTTGCCGTTTATCTGTACATACGAAGTTTCTTCGTCCACATAAGTGCATTAAATCCACATGCTATCAGTAACAGCAGGATATATAACTTTTGGATTGGAAGAGAAGTTAATCCAAGATGTTTTGGTATAATGGATGTTAAACTATGCCTCTTGAAAATTTTTGCAGTTGGAATGGTAAGTAATTTTTTTTTCTACTAAATTAGAGTGTTTGTAGTTTATAAAAAACGATTTATGAATTTATTTATTTGTTTATTTATTCTATGGTTGAAGAGCTGTGAATGGCTTTAGTCTAAGTAGATGATCTTAGTAAACATTTGTTGTATAGAGAAGTTTTGTTTATCTGTTATTTGAAAAATTTGCGTAATAATTCACATTCAGTCACAGTTTAAATGTGATATAAATAGTAAAGTACGTATATCAAAAAAAAGTATTCAGGTTTGAACCAGGGACCTCTCTACCTGCAGTCAAATGCTCTACCACTGAGCTATGTATTTGGCTAGAGTGCTATGATACTTTGGTATCAAGGCACTCTACATTTGGTATACCCCCAATTTTTTGCTATTTTTTAAAAACAAAATTTAAAAAACAAAAGGACAAGCCTTCTGGATCTGAAATGATGAATTTTTCGATCTGTAAGCAAATGGTTTATAAATAATGAGGTATACCTCCACTTAGCTGTATGTTAAATGTTTCTAAAACAGATATGGCTAAATTAAAATTAAACAATACTTAGATCTATACCGGGTGACAATAATCTACCCACCTTGTATGTAACTCTGTTATAGCAAGACTTACAGAGTTGGTTAAATTAGCAAAAACTGAATTGAAACGTTTTTCAGTTTTTTGGAATTATTGCAAAAAGTTTGCCAATTTAACCAACTCTGTAAGTCTTAATTAACAAAGTTACCCATCAACATGGGCAGATTATTGTCACCCTGTACAGTTATGGTTCAGGAGCTATAGCCCCACTATGCAGCCATTTTTTTAAAAACATGGGGGAGGGCTCTGAATTTTTCAATCTTCAAGGAAATAATTGAGGTATAGTTGGTTTATTTAAATGGTAAGAAAAATTACTGTAATACATTAAAAAATAGGGGGCACCCGGGTTTGAACCAGGGACCTCTCGATCTGCAGTCGAATGCTCTACCACTGAGCTATACCCCCACTTTGCAACCTTTTTTTTTAAGTTTGTTTTTGAAAAATTTACAATGAAATACTCGAATATATTGTATTGAGCACCTTTAAATGGATATACAGTGGAATGCCTTTTAAAAATGTTTTGTAAAACTTTGGTTAAATTAGAAATTAATAGTAATATCTAGCTAATTAAAAAAGAAATATGGTGCATTCAGGTTTGAACCAGGAACCTTTTCATAAGGAGTTGAATGCTGTATTACTGAAGTATATATTTTTGTGTATAGGTAGCTGCTGAATTTTAATGTTTGGAAAAAAATAATGATTTAAAAAAATTATAGTAATTGTTCTACATAAAAAATAGGGGACACCCGGGTTTGAACCGGGGACCTCTCGATCTGCAGTCGAATGCTCTACCACTGAGCTATATCCCCTGATAATATGTAAACATTCAGGAATAGCTTATGGGATATCATTATTCCACCCACTTATATCAAGTCTTGTTTGAGCCATGTTATAGTATTATGGGCAAAACAACTTTGTAGATTGTTAATTTAAAAACCACTATGATGCTATAAATAAATACTTGCAACAGGTTTATTATGCAAAAAGTTACCAATTACTTGGGTATAGGTAGGTACCCCGATAACAAAATATAAATTTTTAAATTAAAAAGATCATTTTGCGCTTTAGCAAGAGACTAATGACTTGCATGCACAGGAATTCCACTCCCATATCTTTATCAAGTCATTGATTATACACTATATTGTACCATAGTATTTACTTTTGTATTTAATACAGATAGTAAACAGAAATAAATACATAACAAAAAAATTATAAATTAAAATAAATATAAATTAAATAACATTCAGCACTATCTGAATAGAGATAATCCAATGTCTTTCATATTTTACATTCATACAGTGTTCCTTGAAAGTAATGTCTTTTCCTCTTCTGAAATTATTCAGCAAAGTTATGAAGTCTCATTACTTGAAGTAAAAGGCAGTCTAATGACATTTGGTTATATGGAAGACAGTAGGTACAAACAAATTACGTCAGAGTCGTATCACTTGACCATTGTGGAGGGTGTTGATTGGCCTGTTTTGTTTTAACAAGGGTCAAATTATAGGGCTAGACGTTCAATTGTTTGTACTGCTCTCTAGAAAGGTCATGTGACCAAATGGAATAAATCTTTATTGGTATAAACTTTTTATATTGTAACAACTATTTAAAATAAATTTTATTTAGATCTTGTAATTTGTCTTTCAGATCATTATTAATGCTGCTTTTATCTATAAAAACATCCAATTTACCAAATCTACTGAAATACCACGTACCCAAGTGACCTCTACTATTGATTTATTAAAGTCTGCAGACTTTAATCCTACATTATTGGTGATTGCAATACTTCAAATAATTTATGCCGTCGATTTGGTATTGTTTGAGTATGTGTTTCTCTCAAGTTTTGAAATTCAATATGAAGGAGTAGGTTATATGAGTTCGGTACTTGGTTTTTCTTCTCCATTGGTGGCAACTTTATTCCCTAAGTATATTTATGAACATGGGATAAAATTACCTGCATGGCAATTGGCTGCAGCTGTGTTAGTGTTCTGCATTGGATATTTCTTATACCGTGGGAGTAATTTACAGAAACATGCATTTAGACAGAATCCATACAGTCCAGCTGTATCACGTAAGTGTATTTGAAATGAACTTTAAATTTGTTTGATTTACCAAATTTAGACAGTAATGTATTTTAATTTAAAAAAAATTCTGTGTAGATTTGGAGAGTATACCGACAGCTCAGGGTAAGAAACTACTTGTTTCTGGGTTTTGGGGCTTTGTACGACATCCCAACTATCTGGGAGATCTACTTATTTGGTCGTCATTTGCATTATTTACATTGAATGTACCAATTGTCTTTGTTACAATTTTGGATTATCTTTTCCTTATCCATCGTGCTCAGATGAGGGATGGTGCAAGATGTAAACAGCGATATGGCACTGCATGGGATAGATATTGTCAACGTGTAAAATATGTCTTGTTCCCTAAAATTTATTAGTTACGGTAAACTTACATTGCACATCACATTTGTTAATTTTAGTACCAGTGAATGCAAGTTTATTTTTGCATGCTTTGTGTTACCTGATTTTCTGATGAATTTTAAAATGAGACTTTTGGAATGTTCTCTTTAAGAGTATTATTTTTTTTTTTTTTACTTATTTTCATTGCATTTTAGATGACGATTTATTTTAAAAAGAAAGGATGTGAAATTATGGTTATAATTTTTTATAATTATAATTAATTTTATTTGAGTAGCGATAATTATTTATAAAAAAAATTTATTTAGAGATATTTATTTAGTGTATCCCTTGTATTGCTATAATTTAATTATTATATTGAATTTTTAACCATTTTATTATTTGTATTTTTACAACCAGTAGTGGGTAGTTATTAACAGTGCAAAAGTAAGATAGTTTAGAATAGGTATACATATGTATTTTTTTTTTTAATTTTTGTAATAAGTTTAAGGATGTATAGTGTGCTAAAGAAAAAATAGGCTCCATACTATATTTTGCAAATAGGTTAACAAATCACGTAATGAACAGGCAAGCATGTGAACATGATTTATTTATTTTATATGAAGAATAGAATTTTAATATGCATGGGAAACTAGGTTGTGCTGGGCATGAAAATACTGCGTAATATTCTTGCGTAGACATTTTTGGTTAATTTTTTCAGGTAGTATGTCTTTCATGCTACCTAATGGTAACATCATTAGTACAAAAAATAAAATTAATTTCAATTGTTTGTGTGAGTGTTCCAAATAATGATGGTATTTTAAATTTTAAGTGTTTTAGTAAATAATTTTAACTTTAAAACCATTATACATTGAAAAAAAATTATAGATAAAGATAATTGCTTTTTTATTTGAAACATATTTTGTATTTTAACAATTTCACAAAGTAAAAAAGTTCGCATAATAAAATCATTTAAATTTTATAGTTATTACTATTTTGACTATTAGTTTTTTTTGCTGTGCTACCACCATGATCAGACATTCAATTGACTCAGCACTCAGGTGTATTGTTTTAGCAGCAACCAATAGAATGCCATGTTTTTAAAAATCGAGCAATTCTATTGGGTTAAGTTAAAAATCGATAGGCTTGTGCTGACTCAATTGCACCCAGCCAGCAAAGCACTCTAACCATGATCATTTATTGATGAAAAGTCAAAATGAGTATAAAAATGCTGGAGGCTTGGTTGCAATATTGCAAATAGCCTTTGCCAAACGAATGGTGTAGTCCTGTTGGTAGCTAGGCTTCTGAACATGTTTTTCTGCAGCAATTCAGTGATAGAAAGCAGGTCCTCATTTTTAAAGCGTAATGTTGGGTCCGCAATTGAGGTATAGGTACATCACTTTTTAGCATGGACCAATAGAATTTTGACTTCCCTAACACCTTGTACATATACTAAAGATGCATATCAAGTTCTGTCAGTGCTTATATGATACCTACGACCTTTTTGTGCCAAAATCTTAAGTTTGTGTGATTAGGTAGCTGGGTTCAACTGACTCAGCAACTTGGCACAAACTCCTATCGCTTTTTAGCGTCAACCATTAGAATTGCTCGATTTTTGAAAACGCCGCCTTGTATTGGTTGGCACCAGTTGGCACTAAAACATGATAGGTGTTTGTGCTGGATTGTTAAGTCAATTCAACACAACTATTCTAGAATTTCTAGAGTGCATTGATACTGACAGTATCAAGGCACTCTAGTTTGTCCCATAAAGATACAGTTTATTCAACAATTAGGAATTCCAATGACATTTGGTCACAATGACCTTCCTGGAAGGTAGGTAGTGCAAACATACATGGCACAATCTTATCATGTGACCTTCGTGGAGGGCGCTGATTGGCCTGTTTTGTTTGTTTTGTTGCATGATAAAACTAGACGTTCGATTATTTGTACTGCCCTCCAGGAAGGACAGGTGACCGAAAGTCATTAGAATTATTTATTATAGATTTCTGTAATAGATTGTAAGATTTTTTAAAGATTAAATCTAGGTATTGGAACGACTTCCTTCCGTTTGATGCACAAAATAATTTTTTATGAGGTTTCTAGAATGAACTGGTGTGTCTATTTTATGTTTGAAATGGAAAGTTTTGTGTACCTACTAATATAATTTGCAGAATTATGAATTATAAGTAAATGTACAAACTAAGCTAAACATGACTAATAGCAAATTAAGACTGTTTCATATAAAATAAAATCAAAATTAATATTTTAATATCATCGCTCAATAAATGTTAAGTGATTAATAGAGTTGATCTCAGTAAAGAACAAAAAATTCTATATATTTGCTATATTAGACTAGAGGTATAATACAGTAATAATTAAAAACAAAATTGATATTTTGTAGGTAAGTACTACGGTACTACCTACATGATTGTCTTTTCATTATGTATGGTGACAACGACAAGTGAAAATGCTAAATGTATAATTATTCTGTATGTTGTTTCGTCTGTATTGAACTTGCAGATCAACGCAGACGACGATCCTGTAGAACAAGTGTACTTTTTGAATAACAGTTACTGTATTGTTTTTGTATACAATAAAAATTATGTAAATAATTTCATTTCATTATTTGAACATGAGGATAATAGTATATTATATTATTAGGAGTAGAAAGAGTTCTTTTTGTGTTGAGCTCATATTGCGGCCGAGGCGCACGCGCCGAGGCTGTGCAAGTGGGCGAAACACAAATAAGACGTTCTACTCCGAATAATATATACTATTTTTTCTTCAAGTGTAAAAATATTCTGTTGCTGTAAATAAATATTTCCTAAAAAGTCATTTCCACAGGACAACGCTCTCCCTTCTACCAACCTTGGGGGCGGAGCTATGGGCAAAATACTGCCGTTGCCATGGATACGTAAACACATTATTGTACTAGTAACATTATTTTCATTTTTTGACTACTAACAAAATCACTTCCTTCTACATAGCCAGTTCTGTACAACAATACGGATATTATGATACGCTTGAAGAAAAAAATTAATTATTGCTGTCGTTTTAAATTTTTACAAAAATATTACACAGGTATTTAGTGGATTGTGTATTTTTTAGCAACTGTCCCTATGTGGTAGGCATCTGTCAATGACTATCTGAGGACGTCATTTATGTTACGGAAATGCGACTGTAAAGTAAAATCGATCGTAAAGATAAAAAGTCCCAAAAGGGGTGATTGACGGGGGGCGTCAAAACATCAAAAAAAAAATTAAATTTATTATGGAAATTTGTAAAATTCGCCTAAAAAAATGTTGTTTGCATTCCTGCTTCTCGTCATTACTTGTTTTCTGGTCTCAGCATGGCCAGTAAATCTCACTCTACAAAAAATTAACTTTTTGACCGTGATACAAAAATTGGGATTTTAAAGCGGAGTCAAATTTTTAAACAATTGAAGAAAAAAAGAATGAATAAAAAAGTTCTTTAATTTCAGACGCCTCTGATGCAGCGGGTGCTCAAATATATACCCTTTGGAAATCGTCGTGATGAACCTCAACCCCTTAAGCCGCCACAATAGGCAACGCACATTACATTCGAAAGATTTTCCAATAATTAAGAAATATCGTAAATTACGATTAATTAATCAATTAATTAAATACGTAAATTAAAAAAAAGAGTCTGTTCATCTGTTGTGGATAGATGTAATTGGTTGCCGCCTAGAAATCTCATGTTTTCTATTAAAACTAAAAATAGTAACGAATACTTAACTTCCGGTTAAACTGGAAGAAATATTAACTTTTGAGAGAGAAAGAGAGAGCGAGTGCGACGAAAACAGTGAAGTTATTTCCAAATTTTTGATTTCCAAAAACTATTTGAAGATAAAGTAAACAGTTTCCTAAATTATTTATGGAATTTAATTTTATGGAGAACGGGGGTAATATAAAATTTTGTCGGCTCCAAATTAAAATTATTTACAATACGTAGGTATTTGGGTTGTTGTATTGGAGCCGCTTCATACATGCGCGATTTTTTTGAAAAATTTTTCTGTTTGTGTTAATTCGTTAAATTTGGCGGCACATTCAAATTTAACAAATGAAAACAAATAGAAAAAATTGTAAGCTTACTATATGAATGAGGATTTACGCACAACATCTTCAGGGTTGTTGCAGGGAAATCTGAATCTTTCACTATGCGGGGTTTTTTCATAAGCAGCTTCACGAAGAAATTGCCGCAATAGTTTGTGAAATTTTCAAGTAGATACTGGTTAGGATACCTTGAGAAAAACTTTTCCTTGCTGCAGTTTAAAATCCGTCGGATGAGAAATCACAATAGCTGCATAATAAGAATGATTACGTGAAACTTCCATCGCCCCTGCCCATCTGGTTAAAAAAAATCAGAAAGTTTGCAGAAAAAAATACAAGGTGAGACAAGTGTCTAGCCTCCAAATTAGATTCTGGGAATTTTCTGACGAAATTAGAAGGGGTGAGAAATATGTTCAAATAATGAGTGGGGACTATCGTCTTTCTATTTTTTTTGAAAACTTTCTGAATTTATTTTGACCAGATTAGAGCTGGGATGAAAGATATTTGACAGAAATTTTCCGAGTGTTCAGTCTTCGTATTATATACTAAGAATTTCTTAAGGAAATCGGAAGGGGTGAGAAAAATATACAAAAAAAGAAGAAAGTCTTACCTTTTTTTCTGAAATTTTTTTTTGACTAGATAGAAGGGGCCGGAAGGGGCTGAGGAATCTTTGGCACATATTTTCAAAGTCTTTAGCCTTCATAATACATTCTGGGAATTTCCTAAGGAAATCCGAGGGGGCGAGAAAATCATCCAAAAAAAGAAGAAAGACATACTAAGTGTTTCCTCATTTTTTGGAAAAAGTTTTGACCACTTCAGATCTCGCCAAGATTTTCCCAGAATGTTATTTGGAGGGTGTACACTTGGAAATTATCAGGCAAACTTCCCTCACCCCTTCCCACTGGTCCACACCTGGCTAGGAAATGTTCAGAATTGGGTTGTTCAGAAAACTTTCGGAATTTTTTTTGACCAGATGGAAGGGGATGGGGGATGTTTGGCACATATTTTTCAAGTCTTTACCTTTCATATTACATTCTGAAATTTTCCTAAGGAAATCGGAGGGGGTGAAAAAATCTTCCAAAAAAAAAAAGAAAGACTACTTATAGTCGTTCCTCATTTTTTGGAAAAAAATTTCATCCCTTCAGATCTCGTCACCATTTTCCCAGAATGTTATTTGGAGGGTGTACGCTTGGAAATTATCGGGCAAACTTCCCTCACCCCTTCCCACTGGTCCACACCTGGCTAGGAAATGTTCAGAATTGGGTTGTTCAGAAAACTTTCGGAATTTTTTTTGACCAGATGGAAGGGGATGGGGGATGTTTGGAATATATGTTTCAAGTCTTCAGCCTTCATATTACATTCTGAAATGTTCCTAAGAAAATGGGAGGGGGTGAAGAAATCTTCGAAAAAAAGAGGAAAGACTATTATAGTCTTTCCTCATTTTGTGAAAAAAAATTTCACCCCTTCAGATCTCGTCACGATTTTCCCAGAATGCTATTTGGAGGGTGTACACTTGAAAATTATGGGGCAAACTTCCCTCACCCTTTCCCACTGCTACACACCTGGCTAGGAAACGTTCAGAATTGGGTTGTTCCAGAAAACTTTCGGAATTTTTTTGGACCAGATGGGAGGGGATGGGGGATGTTTGGCACATATTTTTTAAGTGTTTAGGGTTCATATTACATTCTGAAATTTTCCTATGAAAATCGGAGGGGGTGAAAAAATCTTCGAAAAAAAGAGGAAAGTCTTTCCTCATTTTTTGGAAAAGTTTTTGACCCCTTCAGATCTCGTCCGGATTTTCCCAGAATGTTATTTGGAGGGTGTACACTTGGAAATTATGGGACAAACTTCCCTCAGCGCTCAGCCCTTCCCACTGCTCCCTGCCTGGTCAGGAAATGTTCAGGGATGGATTCCTTCTGAAACCTTTCTGAATTTTTTTTGACCAGATGGGAGGGGTGAGGGACGTTGTACACTCTGGGGTAATAGTAGGGTCTAAATAATTTATTTTAGGTCGATTTCCTGGAGTTCTCGGACGATTTCATCCTGGGGAGGCCGTCGCCCACTTCTTCCAGGAGGTAGCCGAAGATCATCAGTCCTGAAGGAGAGACGGCCCTTTTTAGGGATGTGAAGATAAAAACAGCCCTTTATAGGGCTAACAAAAATTTTAAAGAAAGGTTTTCCTAAGAGATAAGCGGTACGCTATAAAAAAATTGCATGGAGTTTTGTAATTTACAAAAATTTGTCTGAATGTTCTAACTATTTTCATGTGGTGTGTACGCACCCTTAGTTAATAAAAGTTGCAGTGTGAACGCACCTTTAGCTAAAAAAAGATGCTGTGTAAACGCATCTTTAGCTAATAAAAATTGCTGTGTGAACGCACCTTTATCTAATAAAAATTGCTGTGTCAACGCACCTTTAGCTAAAAAAAGTTGCTGTGTGAACGCACCTTTAGCTAATAAAAATTGTTGTGTGAACGCACCTTTAGCTAATTAAAACTGCTGTGTGAACGCACCTTTAGCTAAAAAAAGTTGCTGTGTGAACGCACCTTTTGCTTAAAAAAAAAGGTGCTGTGTGAACGCACCTTTAGCTTAAAAAAAGTTGCTGTGTGAACGCACCTTTAGCTAATAAACGTTGCAGTGTGAACGCACCTTTAGCTAAAAAAATTGCTGTGTGAACGCACCTTTAGCTAAAAAAAGTTGTTGTGTGAACGCACCTTTAGCTAAAAAAAGTTGCTGTGTGAACGCACCTTTAGCTAATAAAAATTGCTGTGTGAACGCACCTTTAGCTAATAAAAATTGCTGTGTGAACGCACCTTTAGCTTAACAAGGTTGCTGTGTGAACGCACCTTTAGCTAATAGAAGCTGCGGTGTGAACGCACCCTTAGCTGATAAATTTATTAGCTAAAGGTGCGTTCACACAGCGACTTTTATTAGCTAAAGGTGCGTTCACACAGTAAATTTTATTAGCTAAAGGTGCGTTCACACTGCAACTTTTAATATCTAAAGGTGCGTTCACACAGTAACTTTTATTAGCTAAAGGTGCGTTCACACTGCAACTTTAATTAGCTAAAGGTGCGTTCACACAGTAACTTTTATTAGCTAAAGGTGCGATCACACTGCAACTTTTTTTTTGCTAATGGTGCGTTCACACTGCAACTTTATTAGCTAAAGGTGCGTTCACCCAGTAACTTTTATTAACTAAAGGTGCGTTCACACTGCAACTTTTATTATCTAAAGGTGCGTTCACACAGTAACTTTTATTAGCTAAAGGTGCGTTCACACTGCAACTTTTTTTAGCTAAAGGTGCGTTCACACTGCAATTTTTATTAGCTAAAGGTGCGTTCACACAGTAACTTTTATTAGCTAAAGGTGCGTTCACACTGCAACTTTCTTTTAGCTAAAGGTGCGCTCACACTGCAACTTTTATTAGCTAAAGGTGCGTTCACCCAGTGACTTTTATTAGCTAAAGGTGCGTTCACACTGCAACTTTTATTATCTAAAGGTGCGTTCACACAGTAACTTTTATTAGCTAAAGGTGCGTTCACACTGCAACTTTTTTTAAGCTAAAGGTGCGTTCACACTGCAACTTTTATTAGCTAAAGGTGCGTTCACGCTGCAACTTTTATTATATAAAGGTGCGTTCACACAGTAACTTTTATTAGCTAAAGGTGCGTTCACACTGCAACTTTTTTTAGCTAAAGGTGCGTTCACACTGCAACGTTTATTAGCTAAAGGTGCGTTCACACAGTAACTTTTATTTGCTAAAGTTGCGTTCAAACTGCAACTTTCTTTTAGCTAAAGGTGCGTTCACACTGCAACTTTTATTAGCTAAAGGGCGTTCACCCAGTAACTGTTATTAGCTAAAGGTGCGTTCACAATGCAACTTTTATTATCTAAAGGTGCGTTCACACAGTCACTTTTATTAGCTAAAGGTGCGTTCACACTGCAACTTTTATTAGCTAAAGGGCGTTCACCCAGTAACTTTTGTTAGCTAAAGGTGCGTTCACACAGCATCTGGTCCAAAAAAATTCCGAAAGTTTTCTGGAACAACCCAATTCTGAACGTTTCCTAGCCAGGTGTGGAGCAGTGGGAAGGGGTGAGGGAAGTTTGCCCCATAATTTCCAAGTGTATACCCGCCAAATAACATTCTGGGAAAATCGGGGCGAGATCTGAAGGGGTGAAATTTTTTCCCAAAAATGAGCAAAGACTATAGTCTTTCCTTTTTTTTTCGAAGATTTTTTGACCCTCTCCGATTTCCTTAGGAAAATTTCAGAATGTAATATGAAGGGTAAAGACTTGAAAAATATGTGCCAAACATCCCCCATCCCCTCGCACCTGGTCCAAAAAAATTTCGAAAGTTTTCTAGAACAACCCAATTCTGAACGTTTCCTAGCCAGGTGTGGAGCAGTGGGAAGGGGTGAGGGAAGTTTGCCCCATAATTTCCAAGTGTATACCCTCCAAATAAAATGCTGGGAAAATCGGGGCGAGATCTGAAGGGGTGAAATTTTTTTCCAAAAAATGAGGAAAGACTATAGTCTTTCCTTTTTTTTTCGAAGATTTTTTGACCATCTCCGATTTCCTTAGGAAAATTTCAGGATGTAATATGAAGGGTAAAGACTTGAAAAATATGTGCCAAACATCCCCCATCCCCTCGCATCTGGTCCAAAAAAATTCCGAAAGTTTTCTGGAACAACCCAATTCTGAACGTTTCCTAGCCAGGTGTGGAGCAGTGGGAAGGGGTGAGGGAAGTTTGCCCCATAATTTCCAAGTGTATACCCTCCAAATAACATGCTGGGAAAATCGGGGCGAGATCTGAAGGGGTGAAATTTTTTTCCAAAAAATGAGGAAAGTATAGTCTTTCCTTTTTTTTTCGAAGATTTTTTGACCCTCTCCGATTTCCTTAGGAAAATTTCAGAATGTAATATGAAGGGTAAAGACTTGAAAAATATGTGCCAAACATCCCCCATCCCCTCGCATCTGGTCCAAAAAAATTCCGAAAGTTTTCTGGAACAACCCAATTCTGAACGTTTCCTAGTCAGGTGTGGAGCAGTGGGAAGGGGTGAGGGAAGTTTGCCCCATAATTTCCAAGTGTATACCCTCCAAATAACATGCTGGGAAAATCGGGGCGAGATCTGAAGGGGTGAAATTTTTTTCCAAAAAATGAGGAAAGACTATAGTCTTTCCTTTTTTTTTCGAAGATTTTTTGACCCTCTCCGATTTCCTTAGGAAAATTTCAGAATGTAATATGAAGGGTAAAAACTTGAAAAATATGTGCCAAACATCCCCCATCCCCTCGCATCTGGTCCAAAAAAATTCCGAAAGTTTTCTGGAACAACCCAATTCTGAACGTTTCCTAGCCAGGTGTGGAGCAGTGGGAAGGGGTGAGGGAAGTTTGCCCCATAATTTCCAAGTGTATACCCTCCAAATAACATGCTGGGAAAATCGGGGCGAGATCTGAAGGGGTGAAATTTTTTTCCAAAAAATGAGGAAAGACTATAGTCTTCCCTTTTTTTTTCGAAGATTTTTTGACCCTCTCCTATTTCCTTAGGAAAAATTCAGAATGTAATATGAAGGGTAAAGACTTGAAAAATATGTGCCAAACATCCCCCATCCCCTCGCATCTGGTCCAAAAAAATTCCGAAAGTTTTCTGGAACAACCCAATTCTGAACGTTTCCTAGCCAGGTGTGGAGCAGTGGGAAGGGGTGAGGGAAGTTTGCCCCATAATTTCCAAGTGTATACCCTCCAAATAACATGCTGGGAAAATCGGGGCGAGATCTGAAGGGGTGAAATTTTTTTCCAAAAAATGAGGAAAGACTATAGTCTTTCCTTTTTTTTTCGAAGATTTTTTGATCCTCTCCGATTTCCTTAGGAAAATTTCAGAATGTAATATGAAGGGTAAAGACTTGAAAAATATGTGCCAAACATCCCCCATCCCCTCGCACCTGGTCCAAAAAAATTTCGAAAGTTTTCTAGAACAACCCAATTCTGAACGTTTCCTAGCCAGGTGTGGAGCAGTGGGAAGGGGTGAGGGAAGTTTGCCCCATAATTTCCAAGTGTATACCCTCCAAATAACATGCTGGGAAAATCGGGGCGAGATCTGAAGGGGTGAAATTTTTTTCCAAAAAATGAGGAAAGACTATAGTCTTTCCTTTTTTTTTCGAAGATTTTTTGACCCTCTCCGATTTCCTTAGGAAAAATTCAGAATGTAATATGAAGGGTAAAGACTTGAAAAATATGTGCCAAACATCCCCCATCCCCTCGCATCTGGTCCAAAAAAATTCCGAAAGTTTTCTGGAACAACCCAATTCTGAACGTTTCCTAGCCAGGTGTGGAGCAGTGGGAAGGGGTGAGGGAAGTTTGCCCCATAATTTCCAAGTGTATACCCTCCAAATAACATGCTGGGAAAATCGGGGCGAGATCTGAAGGGGTGAAATTTTTTTCCAAAAAATGAGGAAAGTATAGTCTTTCCTTTTTTTTTCGAAGATTTTTTGACCCTCTCCGATTTCCTTAGGAAAATTTCAGAATGTAATATGAAGGGTAAAGACTTGAAAAATATGTGCCAAACATCCCCCATCCCCTCGCATCTGGTCCAAAAAAATTCCGAAAGTTTTCTGGAACAACCCAATTCTGAACGTTTCCTAGTCAGGTGTGGAGCAGTGGGAAGGGGTGAGGGAAGTTTGCCCCATAATTTCCAAGTGTATACCCTCCAAATAACATGCTGGGAAAATCGGGGCGAGATCTGAAGGGGTGAAATTTTTTTCCAAAAAATGAGGAAAGACTATAGTCTTTCCTTTTTTTTTCGAAGATTTTTTGACCCTCTCCGATTTCCTTAGGAAAATTTCAGAATGTAATATGAAGGGTAAAAACTTGAAAAATATGTGCCAAACATCCCCCATCCCCTCGCATCTGGTCCAAAAAAATTCCGAAAGTTTTCTGGAACAACCCAATTCTGAACGTTTCCTAGCCAGGTGTGGAGCAGTGGGAAGGGGTGAGGGAAGTTTGCCCCATAATTTCCAAGTGTATACCCTCCAAATAACATGCTGGGAAAATCGGGGCGAGATCTGAAGGGGTGAAATTTTTTTCCAAAAAATGAGGAAAGACTATAGTCTTCCCTTTTTTTTTCGAAGATTTTTTGACCCTCTCCTATTTCCTTAGGAAAAATTCAGAATGTAATATGAAGGGTAAAGACTTGAAAAATATGTGCCAAACATCCCCCATCCCCTCGCATCTGGTCCAAAAAAATTCCGAAAGTTTTCTGGAACAACCCAATTCTGAACGTTTCCTAGCCAGGTGTGGAGCAGTGGGAAGGGGTGAGGGAAGTTTGCCCCATAATTTCCAAGTGTATACCCTCCAAATAACATGCTGGGAAAATCGGGGCGAGATCTGAAGGGGTGAAATTTTTTTCCAAAAAATGAGGAAAGACTATAGTCTTTCCTTTTTTTTTCGAAGATTTTTTGATCCTCTCCGATTTCCTTAGGAAAATTTCAGAATGTAATATGAAGGGTAAAGACTTGAAAAATATGTGCCAAACATCCCCCATCCCCTCGCACCTGGTCCAAAAAAATTTCGAAAGTTTTCTAGAACAACCCAATTCTGAACGTTTCCTAGCCAGGTGTGGAGCAGTGGGAAGGGGTGAGGGAAGTTTGCCCCATAATTTCCAAGTGTATACCCTCCAAATAACATGCTGGGAAAATCGGGGCGAGATCTGAAGGGGTGAAATTTTTTTCCAAAAAATGAGGAAAGACTATAGTCTTTCCTTTTTTTTTCGAAGATTTTTTGACCCTCTCCGATTTCCTTAGGAAAAATTCAGAATGTAATATGAAGGGTAAAGACTTGAAAAATATGTGCCAAACATCCCCCATCCCCTCGCATCTGGTCCAAAAAAATTCCGAAAGTTTTCTGGAACAACCCAATTCTGAACGTTTCCTAGCCAGGTGTGGAGCAGTGGGAAGGGGTGAGGGAAGTTTGCCCCATAATTTCCAAGTGTATACCCTCCAAATAACATGCTGGGAAAATCGGGGCGAGATCTGAAGGGGTGAAATTTTTTTCCAAAAAATGAGGATATAGTCTTTCCTTTTTTTTTCGAAGATTTTTTGATCCTCTCCGATTTCCTTAGGAAAATTTCAGAATGTAATATGAAGGGTAAAGACTTGAAAAATATGTGCCAAACATCCCCCATCCCCTCGCACCTGGTCCAAAAAAATTTCGAAAGTTTTCTAGAACAACCCAATTCTGAACGTTTCCTAGCCAGGTGTGGAGCAGTGTGGGAAGGGGTGAGGGAAGTTTGTCCCATAATTTCCAAGTGTATACCCTCCAAATAACATGCTGGGAAAATCGGGGCGAGATCTGAAGGGGTGAAATTTTTTTCCAAAAAATGAGGAAAGACTATAGTCTTTACTTTTTTTTTCGAAGATTTTTTGACCATCTCCGATTTCCTTAGGAAAATTTCAGGATGTAATATGAAGGGTAAAGACTTGAAAAATATGTGCCAAACATCCCCCATCCCCTCGCATCTGGTCCAAAAAAATTCCGAAAGTTTTCTGGAACAACCCAATTCTGAACGTTTCCTAGCCAGGTGTGGAGCAGTGGGAAGGGGTGAGGGAAGTTTGCCCCATAATTTCCAAGTGTATACCCTCCAAATAACATGCTGGGAAAATCGGGGCGAGATCTGAAGGGGTGAAATTTTTTTCCAAAAAATGAGGAAAGACTATAGTCTTTCCTTTTTTTTCGAAGATTTTTTGACCCTCTCCGATTTCCTTAGGAAAATTTCAGAATGTAATATGAAGGGTAAAGACTTGAAAAATATGTGCCAACCATCCCCCATCCCCTCGCATCTGGTCCAAAAAAATTCCGAAAGTTTTCTGGAACAACCCAATTCTGAACGTTTCCTAGCCAGGTGTGGAGCAGTGGGAAGGGGTGAGGGAAGTTTGCCCCATAATTTCCAAGTGTATACCCTCCAAATAACATGCTGGGAAAATCGGGGCGAGATCTGAAGGGGTGAAATTTTTTTCCAAAAAATGAGGAAAGACTATAGTCTTTCCTTTTTTTTCGAAGATTTTTTGACCCTCTCCGATTTCCTTAGGAAAATTTCAGAATGTAATATGAAGGGTAAAGACTTGAAAAATATGTGCCAAACATCCCCCATCCCCTCGCATCTGGTCCAAAAAAATTCCGAAAGTTTTCTGGAACAACCCAATTCTGAACGTTTCCTAGTCAGGTGTGGAGCAGTGGGAAGGGGTGAGGGAAGTTTGCCCCATAATTTCCAAGTGTATACCTTCCAAATAACATGCTGGGAAAATCGGGGCGAGATCTGAAGGGGTGAAATTTTTTTCCAAAAAATGAGGAAAGACTATAGTCTTTCCTTTTTTTTTCGAAGATTTTTTGACCCTCTCCGATTTCCTTAGGAAAATTTCAGAATGTAACATGAAGGGTAAAGACTTGAAAAATATGTGCCAAACATCCCCCATCCCCTCGCATCTGGTCCAAAAAAATTCCGAAAGTTTTCTGGAACAACCCAATTCTGAACGTTTCCTAGCCAGGTGTGGAGCAGTGGGAAGGGGTGAGGGAAGTTTGCCCCATAATTTCCAAGTGTATACCCTCCAAATAACATGCTGGGAAAATCGGGGCGAGATCTGAAGGGGTGAAATTTTTTTCCAAAAAATGAGGAAAGACTATAGTCTTTCCTTTTTTTTTCGAAGATTTTTTGACCCTCTCCGATTTCCTTAGGAAAATTTCAGAATGTAATATGAAGGGTAAAGACTTGAAAAATATGTGCCACACATCCCCCATCCCCTCGCATCTGGTCCAAAAAAATTCCGAAAGTTTTCTAGAACAACCCAATTCTGAACGTTTCCTAGCCAGGTGTGGAGCAGTGGGAAGGGGTGAGGGAAGTTTGCCCCATAATTTCCAAGTGTATACCCTCCAAATAACATGCTGGGAAAATCGGGGCGAGATCTGAAGGGGTGAAATTTTTTTCCAAAAAATGAGGAAAGACTATAGTCTTTCCTTTTTTTTTCGAAGATTTTTTGACCCTCTCCTATTTCCTTAGGAAAAATTCAGAATGTAATATGAAGGGTAAAGACTTGAAAAATATGTGCCAAACATCCCCCATCCCCTCGCATCTGGTCCAAAAAAATTCCGAAAGTTTTCTGGAACAACCCAATTCTGAACGTTTCCTAGTCAGGTGTGGAGCAGTGGGAAGGGGTGAGGGAAGTTTGCCCCATAATTTCCAAGTGTATACCCTCCAAATAACATGCTGGGAAAATCGGGGCGAGATCTGAAGGGGTGAAATTTTTTTCCAAAAAATGAGGAAAGACTATAGTCTTTCCTTTTTTTTTCGAAGATTTTTTGACCCTCTCCGATTTCCTTAGGAAAATTTCAGAATGTAACATGAAGGGTAAAGACTTGAAAAATATGTGCCAAACATCCCCCATCCCCTCGCATCTGGTCCAAAAAAATTCCGAAAGTTTTCTGGAACAACCCAATTCTGAACGTTTCCTAGCCAGGTGTGGAGCAGTGGGAAGGGGTGAGGGAAGTTTGCCCCATAATTTCCAAGTGTATACCCTCCAAATAACATGCTGGGAAAATCGGGGCGAGATCTGAAGGGGTGAAATTTTTTTCCAAAAAATGAGGAAAGACTATAGTCTTTCCTTTTTTTTTCGAAGATTTTTTGACCCTCTCCGATTTCCTTAGGAAAATTTCAGAATGTAATATGAAGGGTAAAGACTTGAAAAATATGTGCCACACATCCCCCATCCCCTCGCATCTGGTCCAAAAAAATTCCGAAAGTTTTCTGGAACAACCCAATTCTGAACGTTTCCTAGTCAGGTGTGGAGCAGTGGGAAGGGGTGAGGGAAGTTTGCCCCATAATTTCCAAGTGTATACCCTCCAAATAACATGGTGGGAAAATCGGGGCGAGATCTGAAGGGGTGAAATTTTTTTCCAAAAAATGAGGAAAGACTATAGTCTTTCCTTTTTTTTTCGAAGATTTTTTGATCCTCTCCGATTTCCTTAGGAAAATTTCAGAATGTAATATGAAGGGTAAAGACTTGAAAAATATGTGCCAAACATCCCCCATCCCCTCGCACCTGGTTCAAAAAAATTTCGAAAGTTTTCTAGAACAACCCAATTCTGAACGTTTCCTAGCCAGGTGTGGAGCAGTGGGAAGGGGTGAGGGAAGTTTGCCCTATAATTTCCAAGTGTATACCCTCCAAATAACATGCTGGGAAAATCGGGGCGAGATCTGAAGGGGTGAAATTTTTTTCCAAAAAATGAGGAAAGACTATAGTCTTTCCTTTTTTTTTCCAAGATTTTTTGACCATCTCCGATTTCCTTAGGAAAATTTCAGGATGTAATATGAAGGGTAAAGACTTGAAAAATATGTGCCAAACATCCCCCATCCCCTCGCATCTGGTCCAAAAAAATTCCGAAAGTTTTCTGGAACAACCCAATTCTGAACGTTTCCTAGCCAGGTGTGGAGCAGTGGGAAGGGGTGAGGGAAGTTTGCCCCATAATTTCCAAGTGTATACCCTCCAAATAACATGCTGGGAAAATCGGGGCGAGATCTGAAGGGGTGAAATTTTTTTCCAAAAAATGAGGAAAGACTATAGTCTTCCCTTTTTTTTTCGAAGATTTTTTGACCCTCTCCTATTTCCTTAGGAAAAATTCAGAATGTAATATGAAGGGTAAAGACTTGAAAAATATGTGCCAAACATCCCCCATCCCCTCGCACCTGGTCCAAAAAAATTTCGAAAGTTTTCTAGAACAACCCAATTCTGAACGTTTCCTAGCCAGGTGTGGAGCAGTGGGAAGGGGTGAGGGAAGTTTGCCCCATAATTTCCAAGTGTATACCCTCCAAATAACATGCTGGGAAAATCGGGGCGAGATCTGAAGGGGTGAAATTTTTTTCCAAAAAATGAGGAAAGACTATAGTCTTTCCTTTTTTTTTCGAAGATTTTTTGACCCTCTCCGATTTCCTTAGGAAAAATTCAAAATGTAATATGAAGGGTAAAGACTTGAAAAATATGTGCCAAACATCCCCCATCCCCTCGCATCTGGTCCAAAAAAATTCCGAAAGTTTTCTGGAACAACCCAATTCTGAACGTTTCCTAGCCAGGTGTGGAGCAGTGGGAAGGGGTGAGGGAAGTTTGCCCCATAATTTCCAAGTGTATACCCTCCAAATAACATGCTGGGAAAATCGGGGCGAGATCTGAAGGGGTGAAATTTTTTTCCAAAAAATGAGGATATAGTCTTTCCTTTTTTTTTCGAAGATTTTTTGATCCTCTCCGATTTCCTTAGGAAAATTTCAGAATGTAATATGAAGGGTAAAGACTTGAAAAATATGTGCCAAACATCCCCCATCCCCTCGCACCTGGTCCAAAAAAATTTCGAAAGTTTTCTAGAACAACCCAATTCTGAACGTTTCCTAGCCAGGTGTGGAGCAGTGGGAAGGGGTGAGGGAAGTTTGTCCCATAATTTCCAAGTGTATACCCTCCAAATAACATGCTGGGAAAATCGGGGCGAGATCTGAAGGGGTGAAATTTTTTTCCAAAAAATGAGGAAAGACTATATATAGTCTTTCCTTTTTTTTTCGAAGATTTTTTGACCATCTCCGATTTCCTTAGGAAAATTTCAGGATGTAATATGAAGGGTAAAGACTTGAAAAATATGTGCCAAACATCCCCCATCCCCTCGCATCTGGTCCAAAAAAATTCCGAAAGTTTTCTGGAACAACCCAATTCTGAACGTTTCCTAGCCAGGTGTGGAGCAGTGGGAAGGGGTGAGGGAAGTTTGCCCCATAATTTCCAAGTGTATACCCTCCAAATAACATGCTGGGAAAATCGGGGCGAGATCTGAAGGGGTGAAATTTTTTTCCAAAAAATGAGGAAAGACTATAGTCTTTCCTTTTTTTTTCGAAGATTTTTTGACCCTCTCCGATTTCCTTAGGAAAATTTCAGAATGTAATATGAAGGGTAAAGACTTGAAAAATATGTGCCAACCATCCCCCATCCCCTCGCATCTGGTCCAAAAAAATTCCGAAAGTTTTCTGGAACAACCCAATTCTGAACGTTTCCTAGCCAGGTGTGGAGCAGTGGGAAGGGGTGAGGGAAGTTTGCCCCATAATTTCCAAGTGTATACCCTCCAAATAACATGCTGGGAAAATCGGGGCGAGATCTGAAGGGGTGAAATTTTTTTCCAAAAAATGAGGAAAGACTATAGTCTTTCCTTTTTTTTTCGAAGATTTTTTGACCCTCTCCGATTTCCTTAGGAAAATTTCAGAATGTAATATGAAGGGTAAAGACTTGAAAAATATGTGCCACACATCCCCCATCCCCTCGCATCTGGTCCAAAAAAATTCCGAAAGTTTTCTAGAACAACCCAATTCTGAACGTTTCCTAGCCAGGTGTGGAGCAGTGGGAAGGGGTGAGGGAAGTTTGCCCCATAATTTCCAAGTGTATACCCTCCAAATAACATGCTGGGAAAATCGGGGCGAGATCTGAAGGGGTGAAATTTTTTTCCAAAAAATGAGGAAAGACTATAGTCTTTCCTTTTTTTTTCGAAGATTTTTTGACCCTCTCCTATTTCCTTAGGAAAAATTCAGAATGTAATATGAAGGGTAAAGACTTGAAAAATATGTGCCAAACATCCCCCATCCCCTCGCATCTGGTCCAAAAAAATTCCGAAAGTTTTCTGGAACAACCCAATTCTGAACGTTTCCTAGTCAGGTGTGGAGCAGTGGGAAGGGGTGAGGGAAGTTTGCCCCATAATTTCCAAGTGTATACCCTCCAAATAACATGCTGGGAAAATCGGGGCGAGATCTGAAGGGGTGAAATTTTTTTCCAAAAAATGAGGAAAGACTATAGTCTTTCCTTTTTTTTTCGAAGATTTTTTGATCCTCTCCGATTTCCTTAGGAAAATTTCAGAATGTAATATGAAGGGTAAAGACTTGAAAAATATGTGCCAAACATCCCCCATCCCCTCGCACCTGGTTCAAAAAAATTTCGAAAGTTTTCTAGAACAACCCAATTCTGAACGTTTCCTAGCCAGGTGTGGAGCAGTGGGAAGGGGTGAGGGAAGTTTGCCCCATAATTTCCAAGTGTATACCCTCCAAATAACATGCTGGGAAAATCGGGGCGAGATCTGAAGGGGTGAAATTTTTTTCCAAAAAATGAGGAAAGACTATAGTCTTTCCTTTTTTTTTCCAAGATTTTTTGACCATCTCCGATTTCCTTAGGAAAATTTCAGGATGTAATATGAAGGGTAAAGACTTGAAAAATATGTGCCAAACATCCCCCATCCCCTCGCATCTGGTCCAAAAAAATTCCGAAAGTTTTCTGGAACAACCCAATTCTGAACGTTTCCTAGCCAGGTGTGGAGCAGTGGGAAGGGGTGAGGGAAGTTTGCCCCATAATTTCCAAGTGTATACCCTCCAAATAACATGCTGGGAAAATCGGGGCGAGATCTGAAGGGGTGAAATTTTTTTCCAAAAAATGAGGAAAGACTATAGTCTTTCCTTTTTTTTTCGAAGATTTTTTGACCCTCTCCGATTTCCTTAGGAAAATTTCAGAATGTAATATGAAGGGTAAAGACTTGAAAAATATGTGCCAACCATCCCCCATCCCCTCGCATCTGGTCCAAAAAAATTCCGAAAGTTTTCTGGAACAACCCAATTCTGAACGTTTCCTAGCCAGGTGTGGAGCAGTGGGAAGGGGTGAGGGAAGTTTGCCCCATAATTTCCAAGTGTATACCCTCCAAATAACATGCTGGGAAAATCGGGGCGAGATCTGAAGGGGTGAAATTTTTTTCCAAAAAATGAGGAAAGACTATAGTCTTTCCTTTTTTTTTCGAAGATTTTTTGACCCTCTCCGATTTCCTTAGGAAAATTTCAGAATGTAATATGAAGGGTAAAGACTTGAAAAATATGTGCCACACATCCCCCATCCCCTCGCATCTGGTCCAAAAAAATTCCGAAAGTTTTCTGGAACAACCCAATTCTGAACGTTTCCTAGTCAGGTGTGGAGCAGTGGGAAGGGGTGAGGGAAGTTTGCCCCATAATTTCCAAGTGTATACCCTCCAAATAACATGCTGGGAAAATCGGGGCGAGATCTGAAGGGGTGAAATTTTTTTCCAAAAAATGAGGAAAGACTATAGTCTTTCCTTTTTTTTTCGAAGATTTTTTGACCCTCTCCGATTTCCTTAGGAAAATTTCAGAATGTAATATGAAGGGTAAAGACTTGAAAAATATGTGCCAAACATCCCCCATCCCCTCGCACCTGGTCCAAAAAAATTTCGAAAGTTTTCTAGAACAACCCAATTCTGAACGTTTCCTAGCCAGGTGTGGAGCAGTGGGAAGGGGTGAGGGAAGTTTGCCCCATAATTTCCAAGTGTATACCCTCCAAATAACATGGTGGGAAAATCGGGGCGAGATCTGAAGGGGTGAAATTTTTTTCCAAAAAATGAGGAAAGACTATAGTCTTTCCTTTTTTTTTCGAAGATTTTTTGACCCTCTCCTATTTCCTTAGGAAAAATTCAGAATGTAATATGAAGGGTAAAGACTTAAAAAATATGTGCCAAACATCCCCCATCCCCTCGCATCTGGTCCAAAAAAATTCCGAAAGTTTTATGGAACAACCCAATTCTGAACGTATCCTAGCCAGGTGTGGAGCAGTGGGAAGGGGTGAGGGAAGTTTGCCCCATAATTTCCAAGTGTATACCCTCCAAATAACATGCTGGGAAAATCGGGGCGAGATCTGAAGGGGTGAAATTTTTTTCCAAAAAATGAGGAAAGACTATAGTCTTTCCTTTTTTTTTCGAAGATTTTTTGATCCTCTCCGATTTCCTTAGGAAAATTTCAGAATGTAATATGAAGGGTAAAGACTTGAAAAATATGTGCCAAACATCCCCCATCCCCTCGCACCTGGTCCAAAAAAATTTCGAAAGTTTTCTAGAACAACCCAATTCTGAACGTTTCCTAGCCAGGTGTGGAGCAGTGGGAAGGGGTGAGGGAAGTTTGCCCCATAATTTCCAAGTGTATACCCTCCAAATAACATGCTGGGAAAATCGGGGCGAGATCTGAAGGGGTGAAATTTTTTTCCAAAAAATGAGGAAAGACTATAGTCTTTCCTTTTTTTTTCGAAGATTTTTTGACCCTCTCCTATTTCCTTAGGAAAAATTCAGAATGTAATATGAAGGGTAAAGACTTGAAAAATATGTGCCAAACATCCCCCATCCCCTCGCACCTGGTCCAAAAAAATTTCGAAAGTTTTCTAGAACAACCCAATTCTGAACGTTTCCTAGCCAGGTGTGGAGCAGTGGGAAGGGGTGAGGGAAGTTTGCCCCATAATTTCCAAGTGTATACCCTCCAAATAACATGCTGGGAAAATCGGGGCGAGATCTGAAGGGGTGAAATTTTTTTCCAAAAAATGAGGAAAGACTGTCTTTCCTTTTTTTTTCGAAGATTTTTTGACCCTCTCCGGTTTCCTTAGGAAAATTTCAGAATGTAATATGAAGGGTAAAGACTTGAAAAATATGTGCCAAACATCCCCCATCCCCTCGCATCTGGTCCAAAAAAATTCCGAAAGTTTTCTGGAACAACCCAATTCTGAACGTTTCCTAGTCAGGTGTGGAGCAGTGGGAAGGGGTGAGGGAAGTTTGCCCCATAATTTCCAAGTGTATACCCTCCAAATAACATGCTGGGAAAATCGGGGCGAGATCTGAAGGGGTGAAATTTTTTTCCAAAAAATGAGGAAAGACTATAGTCTTTCCTTTTTTTTTCGAAGATTTTTTGACCCTCTCCGATTTCCTTAGGAAAATTTCAGAATGTAATATGAAGGGTAAAAACTTGAAAAATATGTGCCAAACATCCCCCATCCCCTCGCATCTGGTCCAAAAAAATTCCGAAAGTTTTCTGGAACAACCCAATTCTGAACGTTTCCTAGCCAGGTGTGGAGCAGTGGGAAGGGGTGAGGGAAGTTTGCCCCATAATTTCCAAGTGTATACCCTCCAAATAACATGCTGGGAAAATCGGGGCGAGATCTGAAGGGGTGAAATTTTTTTCCAAAAAATGAGGAAAGACTATAGTCTTTCCTTTTTTTTTCGAAGATTTTTTGACCCTCTCCGATTTCCTTAGGAAAATTTCAGAATGTAATATGAAGGGTAAAGACTTGAAAAATATGTGCCAAACATCCCCCATCCCCTCGCATCTGGTCCAAAAAAATTCCGAAAGTTTTATGGAACAACCCAATTCTGAACGTATCCTAGCCAGGTGTGGAGCAGTGGGAAGGGGTGAGGGAAGTTTGCCCCATAATTTCCAAGTGTATACCCTCCAAATAACATGCTGGGAAAATCGGGGCGAGATCTGAAGGGGTGAAATTTTTTTCCAAAAAATGAGGAAAGACTATAGTCTTTCCTTTTTTTTTCGAAGATTTTTTGACCCTCTCCGATTTCCTTAGGAAAATTTCAGAATGTAATATGAAGGGTAAAGACTTGAAAAATATGTGCCAAACATCCCCCATCCCCTCGCATCTGGTCCAAAAAAATTCCGAAAGTTTTCTGGAACAACCCAATTCTGAACGTTTCCTAGTCAGGTGTGGAGCAGTGGGAAGGGGTGAGGGAAGTTTGCCCCATAATTTCCAAGTATATACCCTCCAAATAACATGCTGGGAAAATCGGGGCGAGATCTGAAGGGGTGAAATTTTTTTCCAAAAAATGAGGAAAGACTATAGTCTCCTTTTTTTTTCGAAGATTTTTTGACCCTCTCCGATTTCCTTAGGAAAATTTCAGAATGTAATATGAAGGGTAAAGACTTGAAAAATATGTGCCAAACATCCCCCATCCCCTCGCATCTGGTCCAAAAAAATTCCGAAAGTTTTCTGGAACAACCCAATTCTGAACGTTTCCTAGCCAGGTGTGGAGCAGTGGGAAGGGGTGAGGGAAGTTTGCCCCATAATTTCCAAGTGTATACCCTCCAAATAACATGCTGGGAAAATCGGGGCGAGATCTGAAGGGGTGAAATTTTTTTCCAAAAAATGAGGAAAGACTATAGTCTTTCCTTTTTTTTTTCGAAGATTTTTTGACCATCTCCGATTTCCTTAGGAAAATTTCAGGATGTAATATGAAGGGTAAAGACTTGAAAAATATGTGCCAAACATCCCCCATCCCCTCGCATCTGGTCCAAAAAAATTCCAAAAGTTTTCTGGAACAACCCAATTCTGAACGTTTCCTAGCCAGGTGTGGAGCAGTGGGAAGGGGTGAGGGAAGTTTGCCCCATAATTTCCAAGTGTATACCCTCCAAATAACATGCTGGGAAAATCGGGGCGAGATCTGAAGGGGTGAAATTTTTTTCCAAAAAATGAGGAAAGACTATAGTCTTTCCTTTTTTTTTCGAAGATTTTTTGACCCTCTCCGATTTCCTTAGGAAAATTTCAGAATGTAATATGAAGGGTAAAGACTTGAAAAATATGTGCCAAACATCCCCCATCCCCTCGCATCTGGTCCAAAAAAATTCCGAAAGTTTTCTGGAACAACCCAATTCTGAACGTTTCCTAGCCAGGTGTGGAGCAGTGGGAAGGGGTGAGGGAAGTTTGCCCCATAATTTCCAAGTGTATACCCTCCAAATAACATGCTGGGAAAATCGGGGCGAGATCTGAAGGGGTGAAATTTTTTTCCAAAAAATGAGGAAAGACTATAGTCTTTCTTTTTTTTTTCGAAGATTTTTTGACCCTCTCCTATTTCCTTAGGAAAAATTCAGAATGTAATATGAAGGGTAAAGACTTGAAAAATATGTGCCAAACATCCCCCATCCCCTCGCATCTGGTCCAAAAAAATTCCGAAAGTTTTATGGAACAACCCAATTCTGAACGTATCCTAGCCAGGTGTGGAGCAGTGGGAAGGGGTGAGGGAAGTTTGCCCCATAATTTCCAAGTGTATACCCTCCAAATAACATGCTGGGAAAATCGGGGCGAGATCTGAAGGGGTGAAATTTTTTTCCAAAAAATGAGGAAAGACTATAGTCTTTCCTTTTTTTTTCGAAGATTTTTTGATCCTCTCCGATTTCCTTAGGAAAATTTCAGAATGTAATATGAAGGGTAAAGACTTGAAAAATATGTGCCAAACATCCCCCATCCCCTCGCATCTGGTCCAAAAAAATTCCGAAAGTTTTCTGGAACAACCCAATTCTGAACGTTTCCTAGCCAGGTGTGGAGCAGTGGGAAGGGGTGAGGGAAGTTTGCCCCATAATTTCCAAGTGTATACCCTCCAAATAACATGCTGGGAAAATCGGGGCGAGATCTGAAGGGGTGAAATTTTTTTCCAAAAAATGAGGAAAGACTATAGTCTTTCCTATTTTTCGAAGATTTTTTGACCCTCTCCGATTTCCTTAGGAAAATTTCAGAATGTAATATGAAGGGTAAAGACTTGAAAAATATGTGCCAAACATCCCCCATCCCCTCGCATCTGGTCCAAAAAAATTCCGAAAGTTTTCTGGAACAACCCAATTCTGAACGTTTCCTAGCCAGGTGTGGAGCAGTGGGAAGGGGTGAGGGAAGTTTGCCCCATAATTTCCAAGTGTATACCCTCCAAATAACATGCTGGGAAAATCGGGGCGAGATCTGAAGGGGTGAAATTTTTTTCCAAAAAATGAGGAAAGACTATAGTCTTTCCTTTTTTTTTCGAAGATTTTTTGACCCTCTCCGATTTCCTTAGGAAAATTTCAGAATGTAATATGAAGGGTAAAGACTTGAAAAATATGTGCCAAACATCCCCCATCCCCTCGCATCTGGTCCAAAAAAATTCTGAAAGTTTTCTGGAACAACCCAATTCTGAACGTTTCCTAGTCAGGTGTGGAGCAGTGGGAAGGGGTGAGGGAAGTTTGCCCCATAATTTCCAAGTGTATACCCTCCAAATAACATGCTGGGAAAATCGGGGCGAGATCTGAAGGGGTGAAATTTTTTTCCAAAAAATGAGGAAAGACTATAGTCTTTCCTTTTTTTTTCGAAGATTTTTTGACCCTCTCCGATTTCCTTAGGAAAATTTCAGAATGTAACATGAAGGGTAAAGACTTGAAAAATATGTGCCAAACATCCCCCATCCCCTCGCATCTGGTCCAAAAAAATTCCGAAAGTTTTCTGGAACAACCCAATTCTGAACGTTTCCTAGCCAGGTGTGGAGCAGTGGGAAGGGGTGAGGGAAGTTTGCCCCATAATTTCCAAGTGTATACCCTCCAAATAACATGCTGGGAAAATCGGGGCGAGATCTGAAGGGGTGAAATTTTTTTCCAAAAAATGAGGAAAGACTATAGTCTTTCCTTTTTTTTTCGAAGATTTTTTGACCCTCTCCGATTTCCTTAGGAAAATTTCAGAATGTAATATGAAGGGTAAAGACTTGAAAAATATGTGCCACACATCCCCCATCCCCTCGCATCTGGTCCAAAAAAATTCCGAAAGTTTTCTAGAACAACCCAATTCTGAACGTTTCCTAGCCAGGTGTGGAGCAGTGGGAAGGGGTGAGGGAAGTTTGCCCCATAATTTCCAAGTGTATACCCTCCAAATAACATGCTGGGAAAATCGGGGCGAGATCTGAAGGGGTGAAATTTTTTTCCAAAAAATGAGGAAAGACTATAGTCTTTCCTTTTTTTTTCGAAGATTTTTTGACCCTCTCCTATTTCCTTAGGAAAAATTCAGAATGTAATATGAAGGGTAAAGACTTGAAAAATATGTGCCAAACATCCCCCATCCCCTCGCATCTGGTCCAAAAAAATTCCGAAAGTTTTCTGGAACAACCCAATTCTGAACGTTTCCTAGTCAGGTGTGGAGCAGTGGGAAGGGGTGAGGGAAGTTTGCCCCATAATTTCCAAGTGTATACCCTCCAAATAACATGCTGGGAAAATCGGGGCGAGATCTGAAGGGGTGAAATTTTTTTCCAAAAAATGAGGAAAGACTATAGTCTTTCCTTTTTTTTTCGAAGATTTTTTGACCCTCTCCGATTTCCTTAGGAAAATTTCAGAATGTAACATGAAGGGTAAAGACTTGAAAAATATGTGCCAAACATCCCCCATCCCCTCGCATCTGGTCCAAAAAAATTCCGAAAGTTTTCTGGAACAACCCAATTCTGAACGTTTCCTAGCCAGGTGTGGAGCAGTGGGAAGGGGTGAGGGAAGTTTGCCCCATAATTTCCAAGTGTATACCCTCCAAATAACATGCTGGGAAAATCGGGGCGAGATCTGAAGGGGTGAAATTTTTTTCCAAAAAATGAGGAAAGACTATAGTCTTTCCTTTTTTTTTCGAAGATTTTTTGACCCTCTCCGATTTCCTTAGGAAAATTTCAGAATGTAATATGAAGGGTAAAGACTTGAAAAATATGTGCCACACATCCCCCATCCCCTCGCATCTGGTCCAAAAAAATTCCGAAAGTTTTCTGGAACAACCCAATTCTGAACGTTTCCTAGTCAGGTGTGGAGCAGTGGGAAGGGGTGAGGGAAGTTTGCCCCATAATTTCCAAGTGTATACCCTCCAAATAACATGGTGGGAAAATCGGGGCGAGATCTGAAGGGGTGAAATTTTTTTCCAAAAAATGAGGAAAGACTATAGTCTTTCCTTTTTTTTTCGAAGATTTTTTGATCCTCTCCGATTTCCTTAGGAAAATTTCAGAATGTAATATGAAGGGTAAAGACTTGAAAAATATGTGCCAAACATCCCCCATCCCCTCGCACCTGGTTCAAAAAAATTTCGAAAGTTTTCTAGAACAACCCAATTCTGAACGTTTCCTAGCCAGGTGTGGAGCAGTGGGAAGGGGTGAGGGAAGTTTGCCCTATAATTTCCAAGTGTATACCCTCCAAATAACATGCTGGGAAAATCGGGGCGAGATCTGAAGGGGTGAAATTTTTTTCCAAAAAATGAGGAAAGACTATAGTCTTTCCTTTTTTTTTCCAAGATTTTTTGACCATCTCCGATTTCCTTAGGAAAATTTCAGGATGTAATATGAAGGGTAAAGACTTGAAAAATATGTGCCAAACATCCCCCATCCCCTCGCATCTGGTCCAAAAAAATTCCGAAAGTTTTCTGGAACAACCCAATTCTGAACGTTTCCTAGCCAGGTGTGGAGCAGTGGGAAGGGGTGAGGGAAGTTTGCCCCATAATTTCCAAGTGTATACCCTCCAAATAACATGCTGGGAAAATCGGGGCGAGATCTGAAGGGGTGAAATTTTTTTCCAAAAAATGAGGAAAGACTATAGTCTTCCCTTTTTTTTTCGAAGATTTTTTGACCCTCTCCTATTTCCTTAGGAAAAATTCAGAATGTAATATGAAGGGTAAAGACTTGAAAAATATGTGCCAAACATCCCCCATCCCCTCGCACCTGGTCCAAAAAAATTTCGAAAGTTTTCTAGAACAACCCAATTCTGAACGTTTCCTAGCCAGGTGTGGAGCAGTGGGAAGGGGTGAGGGAAGTTTGCCCCATAATTTCCAAGTGTATACCCTCCAAATAACATGCTGGGAAAATCGGGGCGAGATCTGAAGGGGTGAAATTTTTTTCCAAAAAATGAGGAAAGACTATAGTCTTTCCTTTTTTTTTCGAAGATTTTTTGACCCTCTCCGATTTCCTTAGGAAAAATTCAAAATGTAATATGAAGGGTAAAGACTTGAAAAATATGTGCCAAACATCCCCCATCCCCTCGCATCTGGTCCAAAAAAATTCCGAAAGTTTTCTGGAACAACCCAATTCTGAACGTTTCCTAGCCAGGTGTGGAGCAGTGGGAAGGGGTGAGGGAAGTTTGCCCCATAATTTCCAAGTGTATACCCTCCAAATAACATGCTGGGAAAATCGGGGCGAGATCTGAAGGGGTGAAATTTTTTTCCAAAAAATGAGGATATAGTCTTTCCTTTTTTTTTCGAAGATTTTTTGATCCTCTCCGATTTCCTTAGGAAAATTTCAGAATGTAATATGAAGGGTAAAGACTTGAAAAATATGTGCCAAACATCCCCCATCCCCTCGCACCTGGTCCAAAAAAATTTCGAAAGTTTTCTAGAACAACCCAATTCTGAACGTTTCCTAGCCAGGTGTGGAGCAGTGGGAAGGGGTGAGGGAAGTTTGTCCCATAATTTCCAAGTGTATACCCTCCAAATAACATGCTGGGAAAATCGGGGCGAGATCTGAAGGGGTGAAATTTTTTTCCAAAAAATGAGGAAAGACTATATATAGTCTTTCCTTTTTTTTTCGAAGATTTTTTGACCATCTCCGATTTCCTTAGGAAAATTTCAGGATGTAATATGAAGGGTAAAGACTTGAAAAATATGTGCCAAACATCCCCCATCCCCTCGCATCTGGTCCAAAAAAATTCCGAAAGTTTTCTGGAACAACCCAATTCTGAACGTTTCCTAGCCAGGTGTGGAGCAGTGGGAAGGGGTGAGGGAAGTTTGCCCCATAATTTCCAAGTGTATACCCTCCAAATAACATGCTGGGAAAATCGGGGCGAGATCTGAAGGGGTGAAATTTTTTTCCAAAAAATGAGGAAAGACTATAGTCTTTCCTTTTTTTTTCGAAGATTTTTTGACCCTCTCCGATTTCCTTAGGAAAATTTCAGAATGTAATATGAAGGGTAAAGACTTGAAAAATATGTGCCAACCATCCCCCATCCCCTCGCATCTGGTCCAAAAAAATTCCGAAAGTTTTCTGGAACAACCCAATTCTGAACGTTTCCTAGCCAGGTGTGGAGCAGTGGGAAGGGGTGAGGGAAGTTTGCCCCATAATTTCCAAGTGTATACCCTCCAAATAACATGCTGGGAAAATCGGGGCGAGATCTGAAGGGGTGAAATTTTTTTCCAAAAAATGAGGAAAGACTATAGTCTTTCCTTTTTTTTTCGAAGATTTTTTGACCCTCTCCGATTTCCTTAGGAAAATTTCAGAATGTAATATGAAGGGTAAAGACTTGAAAAATATGTGCCACACATCCCCCATCCCCTCGCATCTGGTCCAAAAAAATTCCGAAAGTTTTCTAGAACAACCCAATTCTGAACGTTTCCTAGCCAGGTGTGGAGCAGTGGGAAGGGGTGAGGGAAGTTTGCCCCATAATTTCCAAGTGTATACCCTCCAAATAACATGCTGGGAAAATCGGGGCGAGATCTGAAGGGGTGAAATTTTTTTCCAAAAAATGAGGAAAGACTATAGTCTTTCCTTTTTTTTTCGAAGATTTTTTGACCCTCTCCTATTTCCTTAGGAAAAATTCAGAATGTAATATGAAGGGTAAAGACTTGAAAAATATGTGCCAAACATCCCCCATCCCCTCGCATCTGGTCCAAAAAAATTCCGAAAGTTTTCTGGAACAACCCAATTCTGAACGTTTCCTAGTCAGGTGTGGAGCAGTGGGAAGGGGTGAGGGAAGTTTGCCCCATAATTTCCAAGTGTATACCCTCCAAATAACATGCTGGGAAAATCGGGGCGAGATCTGAAGGGGTGAAATTTTTTTCCAAAAAATGAGGAAAGACTATAGTCTTTCCTTTTTTTTTCGAAGATTTTTTGATCCTCTCCGATTTCCTTAGGAAAATTTCAGAATGTAATATGAAGGGTAAAGACTTGAAAAATATGTGCCAAACATCCCCCATCCCCTCGCACCTGGTTCAAAAAAATTTCGAAAGTTTTCTAGAACAACCCAATTCTGAACGTTTCCTAGCCAGGTGTGGAGCAGTGGGAAGGGGTGAGGGAAGTTTGCCCCATAATTTCCAAGTGTATACCCTCCAAATAACATGCTGGGAAAATCGGGGCGAGATCTGAAGGGGTGAAATTTTTTTCCAAAAAATGAGGAAAGACTATAGTCTTTCCTTTTTTTTTCCAAGATTTTTTGACCATCTCCGATTTCCTTAGGAAAATTTCAGGATGTAATATGAAGGGTAAAGACTTGAAAAATATGTGCCAAACATCCCCCATCCCCTCGCATCTGGTCCAAAAAAATTCCGAAAGTTTTCTGGAACAACCCAATTCTGAACGTTTCCTAGCCAGGTGTGGAGCAGTGGGAAGGGGTGAGGGAAGTTTGCCCCATAATTTCCAAGTGTATACCCTCCAAATAACATGCTGGGAAAATCGGGGCGAGATCTGAAGGGGTGAAATTTTTTTCCAAAAAATGAGGAAAGACTATAGTCTTTCCTTTTTTTTTCGAAGATTTTTTGACCCTCTCCGATTTCCTTAGGAAAATTTCAGAATGTAATATGAAGGGTAAAGACTTGAAAAATATGTGCCAACCATCCCCCATCCCCTCGCATCTGGTCCAAAAAAATTCCGAAAGTTTTCTGGAACAACCCAATTCTGAACGTTTCCTAGCCAGGTGTGGAGCAGTGGGAAGGGGTGAGGGAAGTTTGCCCCATAATTTCCAAGTGTATACCCTCCAAATAACATGCTGGGAAAATCGGGGCGAGATCTGAAGGGGTGAAATTTTTTTCCAAAAAATGAGGAAAGACTATAGTCTTTCCTTTTTTTTTCGAAGATTTTTTGACCCTCTCCGATTTCCTTAGGAAAATTTCAGAATGTAATATGAAGGGTAAAGACTTGAAAAATATGTGCCACACATCCCCCATCCCCTCGCATCTGGTCCAAAAAAATTCCGAAAGTTTTCTGGAACAACCCAATTCTGAACGTTTCCTAGTCAGGTGTGGAGCAGTGGGAAGGGGTGAGGGAAGTTTGCCCCATAATTTCCAAGTGTATACCCTCCAAATAACATGCTGGGAAAATCGGGGCGAGATCTGAAGGGGTGAAATTTTTTTCCAAAAAATGAGGAAAGACTATAGTCTTTCCTTTTTTTTTCGAAGATTTTTTGACCCTCTCCGATTTCCTTAGGAAAATTTCAGAATGTAATATGAAGGGTAAAGACTTGAAAAATATGTGCCAAACATCCCCCATCCCCTCGCACCTGGTCCAAAAAAATTTCGAAAGTTTTCTAGAACAACCCAATTCTGAACGTTTCCTAGCCAGGTGTGGAGCAGTGGGAAGGGGTGAGGGAAGTTTGCCCCATAATTTCCAAGTGTATACCCTCCAAATAACATGGTGGGAAAATCGGGGCGAGATCTGAAGGGGTGAAATTTTTTTCCAAAAAATGAGGAAAGACTATAGTCTTTCCTTTTTTTTTCGAAGATTTTTTGACCCTCTCCTATTTCCTTAGGAAAAATTCAGAATGTAATATGAAGGGTAAAGACTTAAAAAATATGTGCCAAACATCCCCCATCCCCTCGCATCTGGTCCAAAAAAATTCCGAAAGTTTTATGGAACAACCCAATTCTGAACGTATCCTAGCCAGGTGTGGAGCAGTGGGAAGGGGTGAGGGAAGTTTGCCCCATAATTTCCAAGTGTATACCCTCCAAATAACATGCTGGGAAAATCGGGGCGAGATCTGAAGGGGTGAAATTTTTTTCCAAAAAATGAGGAAAGACTATAGTCTTTCCTTTTTTTTTCGAAGATTTTTTGATCCTCTCCGATTTCCTTAGGAAAATTTCAGAATGTAATATGAAGGGTAAAGACTTGAAAAATATGTGCCAAACATCCCCCATCCCCTCGCACCTGGTCCAAAAAAATTTCGAAAGTTTTCTAGAACAACCCAATTCTGAACGTTTCCTAGCCAGGTGTGGAGCAGTGGGAAGGGGTGAGGGAAGTTTGCCCCATAATTTCCAAGTGTATACCCTCCAAATAACATGCTGGGAAAATCGGGGCGAGATCTGAAGGGGTGAAATTTTTTTCCAAAAAATGAGGAAAGACTGTCTTTCCTTTTTTTTTCGAAGATTTTTTGACCCTCTCCGATTTCCTTAGGAAAATTTCAGAATGTAATATGAAGGGTAAAGACTTGAAAAATATGTGCCAAACATCCCCCATCCCCTCGCATCTGGTCCAAAAAAATTCCGAAAGTTTTCTGGAACAACCCAATTCTGAACGTTTCCTAGTCAGGTGTGGAGCAGTGGGAAGGGGTGAGGGAAGTTTGCCCCATAATTTCCAAGTGTATACCCTCCAAATAACATGCTGGGAAAATCGGGGCGAGATCTGAAGGGGTGAAATTTTTTTCCAAAAAATGAGGAAAGACTATAGTCTTTCCTTTTTTTTTCGAAGATTTTTTGACCCTCTCCGATTTCCTTAGGAAAATTTCAGAATGTAATATGAAGGGTAAAAACTTGAAAAATATGTGCCAAACATCCCCCATCCCCTCGCATCTGGTCCAAAAAAATTCCGAAAGTTTTCTGGAACAACCCAATTCTGAACGTTTCCTAGCCAGGTGTGGAGCAGTGGGAAGGGGTGAGGGAAGTTTGCCCCATAATTTCCAAGTGTATACCCTCCAAATAACATGCTGGGAAAATCGGGGCGAGATCTGAAGGGGTGAAATTTTTTTCCAAAAAATGAGGAAAGACTTTCCTTTTTTTTTCGAAGATTTTTTGACCCTCTCCGATTTCCTTAGGAAAATTTCAGAATGTAATATGAAGGGTAAAGACTTGAAAAATATGTGCCAAACATCCCCCATCCCCTCGCATCTGGTCCAAAAAAATTCCGAAAGTTTTATGGAACAACCCAATTCTGAACGTATCCTAGCCAGGTGTGGAGCAGTGGGAAGGGGTGAGGGAAGTTTGCCCCATAATTTCCAAGTGTATACCCTCCAAATAACATGCTGGGAAAATCGGGGCGAGATCTGAAGGGGTGAAATTTTTTTCCAAAAAATGAGGAAAGACTATAGTCTTTCCTTTTTTTTTCGAAGATTTTTTGACCCTCTCCGATTTCCTTAGGAAAATTTCAGAATGTAATATGAAGGGTAAAGACTTGAAAAATATGTGCCAAACATCCCCCATCCCCTCGCATCTGGTCCAAAAAAATTCCGAAAGTTTTCTGGAACAACCCAATTCTGAACGTTTCCTAGTCAGGTGTGGAGCAGTGGGAAGGGGTGAGGGAAGTTTGCCCCATAATTTCCAAGTATATACCCTCCAAATAACATGCTGGGAAAATCGGGGCGAGATCTGAAGGGGTGAAATTTTTTTCCAAAAAATGAGGAAAGACTATAGTCTCCTTTTTTTTTCGAAGATTTTTTGACCCTCTCCGATTTCCTTAGGAAAATTTCAGAATGTAATATGAAGGGTAAAGACTTGAAAAATATGTGCCAAACATCCCCCATCCCCTCGCATCTGGTCCAAAAAAATTCCGAAAGTTTTCTGGAACAACCCAATTCTGAACGTTTCCTAGCCAGGTGTGGAGCAGTGGGAAGGGGTGAGGGAAGTTTGCCCCATAATTTCCAAGTGTATACCCTCCAAATAACATGCTGGGAAAATCGGGGCGAGATCTGAAGGGGTGAAATTTTTTTCCAAAAAATGAGGAAAGACTATAGTCTTTCCTTTTTTTTTTCGAAGATTTTTTGACCATCTCCGATTTCCTTAGGAAAATTTCAGGATGTAATATGAAGGGTAAAGACTTGAAAAATATGTGCCAAACATCCCCCATCCCCTCGCATCTGGTCCAAAAAAATTCCAAAAGTTTTCTGGAACAACCCAATTCTGAACGTTTCCTAGCCAGGTGTGGAGCAGTGGGAAGGGGTGAGGGAAGTTTGCCCCATAATTTCCAAGTGTATACCCTCCAAATAACATGCTGGGAAAATCGGGGCGAGATCTGAAGGGGTGAAATTTTTTTCCAAAAAATGAGGAAAGACTATAGTCTTTCCTTTTTTTTTCGAAGATTTTTTGACCCTCTCCGATTTCCTTAGGAAAATTTCAGAATGTAATATGAAGGGTAAAGACTTGAAAAATATGTGCCAAACATCCCCCATCCCCTCGCATCTGGTCCAAAAAAATTCCGAAAGTTTTCTGGAACAACCCAATTCTGAACGTTTCCTAGCCAGGTGTGGAGCAGTGGGAAGGGGTGTGGGAAGTTTGCCCCATAATTTCCAAGTGTATACCCTCCAAATAACATGCTGGGAAAATCGGGGCGAGATCTGAAGGGGTGAAATTTTTTTCCAAAAAATGAGGAAAGACTATAGTCTTTCTTTTTTTTTTCGAAGATTTTTTGACCCTCTCCTATTTCCTTAGGAAAAATTCAGAATGTAATATGAAGGGTAAAGACTTGAAAAATATGTGCCAAACATCCCCCATCCCCTCGCATCTGGTCCAAAAAAATTCCGAAAGTTTTATGGAACAACCCAATTCTGAACGTATCCTAGCCAGGTGTGGAGCAGTGGGAAGGGGTGAGGGAAGTTTGCCCCATAATTTCCAAGTGTATACCCTCCAAATAACATGCTGGGAAAATCGGGGCGAGATCTGAAGGGGTGAAATTTTTTTCCAAAAAATGAGGAAAGACTATAGTCTTTCCTTTTTTTTTCGAAGATTTTTTGATCCTCTCCGATTTCCTTAGGAAAATTTCAGAATGTAATATGAAGGGTAAAGACTTGAAAAATATGTGCCAAACATCCCCCATCCCCTCGCATCTGGTCCAAAAAAATTCCGAAAGTTTTCTGGAACAACCCAATTCTGAACGTTTCCTAGCCAGGTGTGGAGCAGTGGGAAGGGGTGAGGGAAGTTTGCCCCATAATTTCCAAGTGTATACCCTCCAAATAACATGCTGGGAAAATCGGGGCGAGATCTGAAGGGGTGAAATTTTTTTCCAAAAAATGAGGAAAGACTATAGTCTTTCCTATTTTTCGAAGATTTTTTGACCCTCTCCGATTTCCTTAGGAAAATTTCAGAATGTAATATGAAGGGTAAAGACTTGAAAAATATGTGCCAAACATCCCCCATCCCCTCGCATCTGGTCCAAAAAAATTCCGAAAGTTTTCTGGAACAACCCAATTCTGAACGTTTCCTAGCCAGGTGTGGAGCAGTGGGAAGGGGTGAGGGAAGTTTGCCCCATAATTTCCAAGTGTATACCCTCCAAATAACATGCTGGGAAAATCGGGGCGAGATCTGAAGGGGTGAAATTTTTTTCCAAAAAATGAGGAAAGACTATAGTCTTTCCTTTTTTTTTCGAAGATTTTTTGACCCTCTCCGATTTCCTTAGGAAAATTTCAGAATGTAATATGAAGGGTAAAGACTTGAAAAATATGTGCCAAACATCCCCCATCCCCTCGCATCTGGTCCAAAAAAATTCTGAAAGTTTTCTGGAACAACCCAATTCTGAACGTTTCCTAGTCAGGTGTGGAGCAGTGGGAAGGGGTGAGGGAAGTTTGCCCCATAATTTCCAAGTGTATACCCTCCAAATAACATGCTGGGAAAATCGGGGCGAGATCTGAAGGGGTGAAATTTTTTTCCAAAAAATGAGGAAAGACTATAGTCTTTCCTTTTTTTTTCGAAGATTTTTTGACCATCTCCGATTTCCTTAGGAAAATTTCAGGATGTAATATGAAGGGTAAAGACTTGAAAAATATGTGCCAAACATCCCCCATCCCCTCGCATCTGGTCCAAAAAAATTCCGAAAGTTTTCTGGAACAACCCAATTCTGAACGTTTCCTAGCCAGGTGTGGAGCAGTGGGAAGGGGTGAGGGAAGTTTGCCCCATAATTTCCAAGTGTATACCCTCCAAATAACATGCTGGGAAAATCGGGGCGAGATCTGAAGGGGTGAAATTTTTTTCCAAAAAATGAGGAAAGACTATAGTCTTTCCTTTTTTTTTCGAAGATTTTTTGACCCTCTCCGATTTCCTTAGGGAAATTTCAGAATGTAATATGAAGGGTAAAGACTTGAAAAATATGTGTCAAACATCCCCCATCCCCTCGCATCTGGTCCAAAAAAATTCCGAAAGTTTTCTGGAACAACCCAATTCTGAACGTTTCCTAGTCAGGTGTGGAGCAGTGGGAAGGGGTGAGGGAAGTTTGCCCCATAATTTCCAAGTGTATACCCTCCAAATAACATGCTGGGAAAATCGGGGCGAGATCTGAAGGGGTGAAATTTTTTTCCAAAAAATGAGGAAAGACTATAGTCTTTCCTTTTTTTTTCGAAGATTTTTTGACCCTCTCCGATTTCCTTAGGAAAATTTCAGAATGTAATATGAAGGGTAAAGACTTGAAAAATATGTGCCAAACATCCCCCATCCCCTCGCATCTGGTCCAAAAAAATTCCGAAAGTTTTCTGGAACAACCCAATTCTGAACGTTTCCTAGCCAGGTGTGGAGCAGTGGGAAGGGGTGAGGGAAGTTTGCCCCATAATTTCCAAGTGTATACCCTCCAAATAACATGCTGGGAAAATCGGGGCGAGATCTGAAGGGGTGAAATTTTTTTCCAAAAAATGAGGAAAGACTATAGTCTTTCCTTTTTTTTTCGAAGATTTTTTGACCCTCTCCTATTTCCTTAGGAAAAATTCAGAATGTAATATGAAGGGTAAAGACTTGAAAAATATGTGCCAAACATCCCCCATCCCCTCGCATCTGGTCCAAAAAAATTCCGAAAGTTTTATGGAACAACCCAATTCTGAACGTATCCTAGCCAGGTGTGGAGCAGTGGGAAGGGGTGAGGGAAGTTTGCCCCATAATTTCCAAGTGTATACCCTCCAAATAACATGCTGGGAAAATCGGGGCGAGATCTGAAGGGGTGAAATTTTTTTCCAAAAAATGAGGAAAGACTTTCTTTCTTTCCTTTTTTTTTCGAAGATTTTTTGATCCTCTCCGATTTCCTTAGGAAAATTTCAGAATGTAATATGAAGGGTAAAGACTTGAAAAATATGTGCCAAACATCCCCCATCCCCTCGCACCTGGTCCAAAAAAATTTCGATAGTTTTCTAGAACAACCCAATTCTGAACGTTTCCTAGCCAGGTGTGGAGCAGTGGGAAGGGGTGAGGGAAGTTTGCCCCATAATTTCCAAGTGTATACCCTCCAAATAACATGCTGGGAAAATCGGGGCGAGATCTGAAGGGGTGAAATTTTTTTCCAAAAAATGAGGAAAGACTATAGTCTTTCCTTTTTTTTTCGAAGATTTTTTGACCCTCTCCTATTTCCTTAGGAAAAATTCAGAATGTAATATGAAGGGTAAAGACTTGAAAAATATGTGCCAAACATCCCCCATCCCCTCGCATCTGGTCCAAAAAAATTCCGAAAGTTTTCTGGAACAACCCAATTCTGAACGTTTCCTAGCCAGGTGTGGAGCAGTGGGAAGGGGTGAGGGAAGTTTGCCCCATAATTTCCAAGTGTATACCCTCCAAATAACATGCTGGGAAAATCGGGGCGAGATCTGAAGGGGTGAAATTTTTTTCCAAAAAATGAGGAAAGACTATAGTCTCCTTTTTTTTTCGAAGATTTTTTGACCCTCTCCGATTTCCTTAGGAAAATTTCAGAATGTAATATGAAGGGTAAAGACTTGAAAAATATGTGCCAAACATCCCCCATCCCCTCGCATCTGGTCAAACTTTTATAGTTTTCTGGAACAACCCAATTCTGAACGTTTCCTAGCCAGGTGTGGAGCAGTGGGAAGGGGTGAGGGAAGTTTGCCCCATAATTTCCAAGTGTATACCCTCCAAATAACATGCTGGGAAAATCGGGGCGAGATCTGAAGGGGTGAAATTTTTTTCCAAAAAATGAGGAAAGACTATAGTCTTTCCTTTTTTTTTCGAAGATTTTTTGACCCTCTCCGATTTCCTTAGGAAAATTTCAGAATGTAATATGAAGGGTAAAGACTTGAAAAATATGTGCCAAACATCCCCCATCCCCTCGCATCTGGTCCAAAAAAATTCCGAAAGTTTTCTGGAACAACCCAATTCTGAACGTTTCCTAGCCAGGTGTGGAGCAGTGGGAAGGGGTGAGGGAAGTTTGCCCCATAATTTCCAAGTGTATACCCTCCAAATAACATGCTGGGAAAATCGGGGCGAGATCTGAAGGGGTGAAATTTTTTTCCAAAAAATGAGGAAAGACTATAGTCTTTCCTTTTTTTTTCGAAGATTTTTTGACCATCTCCGATTTCCTTAGGAAAATTTCAGGATGTAATATGAAGGGTAAAGACTTGAAAAATATGTGCCAAACATCCCCCATCCCCTCGCATCTGGTCCAAAAAAATTCCGAAAGTTTTCTGGAACAACCCAATTCTGAACGTTTCCTAGCCAGGTGTGGAGCAGTGGGAAGGGGTGAGGGAAGTTTGCCCCATAATTTCCAAGTGTATACCCTCCAAATAACATGCTGGGAAAATCGGGGCGAGATCTGAAGGGGTGAAATTTTTTTCCAAAAAATGAGGAAAGACTATAGTCTTTCCTTTTTGGAAAATTTCAGAATGTAATATGAAGGGTAAAGACTTGAAAAATATGTGCCAAACATCCCCCATCCCCTCGCATCTGGTCCAAAAAAATTCCGAAAGTTTTCTGGAACAACCCAATTCTGAACGTTTCCTAGCCAGGTGTGGAGCAGTGGGAAGGGGTGAGGGAAGTTTGCCCCATAATTTCCAAGTGTATACCCTCCAAATAACATGCTGGGAAAATCGGGGCGAGATCTGAAGGGGTGAAATTTTTTTCCAAAAAATGAGGAAAGACTATAGTCTTTCCTTTTTTTTTCGAAGATTTTTTGACCCTCTCCGATTTCCTTAGGAAAATTTCAGAATGTAATATGAAGGGTAAAAACTTGAAAAATATGTGCCAAACATCCCCCATCCCCTCGCATCTGGTCCAAAAAAATTCCGAAAGTTTTCTGGAACAACCCAATTCTGAACGTTTCCTAGCCAGGTGTGGAGCAGTGGGAAGGGGTGAGGGAAGTTTGCCCCATAATTTCCAAGTGTATACCCTCCAAATAACATGCTGGGAAAATCGGGGCGAGATCTGAAGGGGTGAAATTTTTTTCCAAAAAATGAGGAAAGACTATAGTCTTTCCTTTTTTTTCGAAGATTTTTTGACCCTCTCCGATTTCCTTAGGAAAATTTCAGAATGTAATATGAAGGGTAAAGACTTGAAAAATATGTGCCAAACATCCCCCATCCCCTCGCATCTGGTCCAAAAAAATTCCGAAAGTTTTCTGGAACAACCCAATTCTGAACGTTTCCTAGCCAGGTGTGGAGCAGTGGGAAGGGGTGAGGGATGTTTGGTACATATTTTCTAATTCTTTAGCTTCCATAATACATTCTGGGACTTTGTTAGTGAAATCCGAAGGAAAATTACGGAGCAAACTTCCCTCACCCCTTCCCAGCCTTGCTTCCTACCTGGTTAGAAAATGTTCGGAAACGCATTTCAATTCTGAAACCTTTCTGAATTTTTTTTGAACAGATAGGAGATGAGGTACGTTTGGCACATATTTCCCAAGTCTTTAGCCTTCATGCTTTATATTACATAATGGGAAAGGGAATGTAAGGAAATAGGAAGTGGTGAGAAAATTATCCAAAGCCTTGCCTTTGTTTCTGTTGTGAGAAAAACGGACAAAACCGGTGGTAGATACTATAACTTATTAGGAGTGCACAACAGTAGTTTTTATCTTATTGGATACTTTTCTTGTAATAATCCTCCATAGGCGAGAAATAAAATCTGCGAAATTTTGTTTATTAATTATGTTATGGAATAACTGCCTTAGTTAAATATTAGAATTAAGAACCTTTGTCCCTTAGGATATCCTTTGTTGATATCTATTACACTACCCCTTGCCACATTAACAATTGTTTAGTGCCAATTTCCTGGGTGCAGGGAAATATTTTAAGAAAACAGAAAGTGGTTTTAATTTTAAAAATCAACCTTTCACGCTCTACAGTTTTTGTTCTGTGGGTTTGAAACACCCTGTATGTTCGCTCGCAGTGTTAGTTGTTCTGACTTCGATCATTCTGTAAGGAAAGTAGCCAGCAAGTAATGGATCATTACTAATGATTAGACAAACAAATTACAAGAATATTTGGAATTTCTTTATTAATTAAAGCAACACAAGCAAATCATATTTTTGACATGTCCTAAAACAACAACACAATGCTTGTGATGCTAGTTTAGGTAGGCACTCTATTCTATCACTTTTATAAGTTTTATTGAATTATAAAAACTGTCTTGAATTTTTAAAAGCTTAAAACCTTCCAAATGTGAAAATTTACGTTAAAAATACATTATTAGTTTCAATTTTAATTTTCTATTGCACTCATTCTTCAACATTCATATTCTGCGAAAACTTCAGTTTAAGATACTGAAAATATATACTTTTCTACATAATTCTGCAAAGAGTGCCACTTTAAAAATGTATTAAAAGTATTTTAAGTTACTAATAAATAAACAATGAAGAACACACTTTCATAATAATGTATAAATAATTAAGTTTATAAATACTACGAATTATAATACAGACGTTCCCACTAGGTATTTGACACAAAGAGTTATTGTACTCGTATATTACGTACTTGAGTTCTAAACTCCTATGAGGTAGTCTCTTTAGCTAAACGGCAGTAAACAACTATTACTTAGAATTAATATTAAACGGACGACTCATCAATTACCGTAATAACGCGATTTGGAAATGTTTTCCATTTGGAGTTGTTGGTCCTGTTCACTCCATTTGTTTCTTCTTCATTATTCATTGTCGGTTGGTCTTCAGCTCCTGAGGCAAGTCTGGACCGCGCTAAAGACCATCTTCTGCCTTTCCTGTCTAATATCACAGGCAATTCCGCTATTAGATTATTTTCAAACTCGCTAAGCATAAGATAATTTTCTACTTTATTACACGAAGTTATGCAGTCTCCAATGTAGTCTAAATCGTCTAATAAGTTATCAGGAAGATCCATGTCTGCTATACCTTCTTCGGAAATACAAGTTAGTTCAGGTTTGTCATTGGAACCCACAATATTATCAATAATTCCAGCCGGTTGATTGGGTGCTAAGTCCGCGCCTAATACAAGAGCTGCAGCTGCAGCCCCTGCTGTCACGCCAGCTTCATTTTCAGGTTCTTGTGAAAATGATAATTTCCTCCTCTGAGGACAATTTTCATTAACACATACATGGCGGGTTCCATTTTCTCTGGTATGCTTATGTCTTGCAATATTTCTTCGATGCAAGTCAATAAGAAAAAGAGTTAAACTGCCAACCAACACGCATGTTGAACTGAAATAGTACCCTGTCTTTTCTCCACATTTTTCATTCATGTAACCTGAAAGGAGAAGATAAATGAAAAATTACCACTATTTAATTATTATTAATTTATTTCTTCGGTCACTACGCTACTGCGTTCGACAATGTTTTGTTTGTTTAAAAATAATTCTTGTCTGAATTGAATAATTTTAATCTTTCCCAAATAAACGTATGTGGGATAACATAAAAAAGTTTTTGGAAACACTAGCAACATAAATGATGAAACTATGATGCAAATTAATATAAAGGTCAATAACTTTGTTTCATTAGATCAAATCTATGGGAGCTATCGCGTTATTGATGACAGACACATTTTAACCGTTTACATTAAGCAGTTATCTCTGAATTTAAAGGAGGATTAAAAATAAAATAGGCAAGCAAAATAATGCGTGGCATTCTGTATAACTGTACACACATTCATTAATTAAGAAAAATGTTTCGCTTTAGTTTATGTATGAAAATTACGAATTCTTAAAGTACAACAAGAACACGTAACGGCTTTTATTTATTATGTATGTATTACTTTTTAGCATTTTTAAAATTATGGAATGAATAAAATATATTTATTTGTTTGGGGAAGGAAGAGTAAACACGAAAGAGACACAAAATTAGCTTCTTTCTATGACAAAAAGATGTAAGAAAATGATCCTTTAGTGCTTGTCATGCTCTTTTAAATAAAACTGTGTATGAAACCATAAATGTGCAACATTCTCCTTTAGGTATAGTATTTCAACAATCAAAGAGTTGTATTAAATAATATCCAGGGGCGGACTGGGCTGGATTGGTCCGGGTGGCTATATGGCTCGGTGGCGGATAATGCAATTTGCAAACTAAATATTTTTATAGACAAGTCCTGTCAAGTCCAGCATTTTTAGGTGTTAAATAAAACAAATGACGAAATTTAAGATAGGTATTAAATAACAAATTGTTGGTCGTTTTTGTCTTACAGTTACAAGTTAGAGAGAGCTATAGGGGGATGTCTAAGGAACGTAAACAAAGTTTTGTTTAGTTAACATCTTCTACGTAATGTCAACTTCATATAGGTACTTATATTTGTAATACGCTTTGTATTTACATAGATTGTATTATAAAATGATTACGTACCTGAAAAGGGGACTCCAATTACGATAGGAATGGCTTGGGAGCACTGAACGAATCCCCAAGTACGGGCAAAGTTGCGTGCTCGTACTCGTTCGTAGGTGTACATCTTCAAGGAATAGTGATAACCGCCACAAAAAATACCTAGAAAGAAGAAAATACAAACTAAATATTAAACACACCCATGAGAATTTGCTGTACATTCAGAACCCCATATCTTAAATTTCAATTATAACGACGTCTACAAGGAGTATAGGTACCTGGCAAGGTATGACATATCTTCCTGTGCTAAGGAATGAAAATCCTTTGTATTACGGTGTTTTTATCCCAAAGTACCTACCATACCAAAGGATATTATTTGCATCCTACGACAATCCAAAGTTCCAGTTCAATATTTTCAGTCGAAGTTTGGTATTTTTATTATGCAGCTAAGATGTGCCAAACAGAACTTAAAGTAACATTACCGTTTAGTGCAAAAATTACTTTTCACTTTCTGTTTTCCTTGAAAGTTGGATGGAGTTTGGTGTTGAATAAGAAATCTATTTTATCGATTCAGAAATAAAATCCCAGGTAATTGAAATTACGAATGGTATGTTCTGTGCTTAGAAATTCCGCAGTTTCTAGCTTAATCTGCAGTTTCTGAAAGTTTTGTGGCGGTAGCTTATCTGAATCCATAAACATCTCGAGATTTTTACGTTTATTGTCACATTAAGCAATAAAGACGTCACGGAATCTTCACGCCAAATGCATTTTTAGTTTCCTCATTAACACGTTAACGGACTATAAGTGTCACATCTACGATAATATTGAGACATTTTTGCTTTTTATTGAAATGTTTATTTCAGAAATTCCAAATATTCTTACAGTAGCCAAAGTGAGTTGTTTTGATGTGGAAATAACCATTTCGTTTCCTTGTTCGCCAATAAATTTGAACATTATTCGCATAGTTTTGTATCATCAAAATAGTGAAGTGATGAGATTAAAATTTGTTTGGAAATCTTTTTAGTATCAAAGAATGCAGAGAAGTGTGGATAATTTAGGAGCAAATAAAATTTCTGTACAGTAGGTTGCTACTGTAAGAAAGATGTATTTCCAAATATCTATTCTTCTATTATCCGCAATCTGTTTTTTTGGGGATTGATGATTATTTTAACATCTTCAGATGTTTTACGGAAAACACAAGACGAAAGCGACCATAAGCAAGGGTGTGCAAACTGGGTGGATACCGAATTGATGTTCTGGTTCATCAAAAATGTTGACCAACTACCAACATGGAGATTGTTCCCCATCTCTTCAGACCGGTCTTTTAATCCGGGTTTAACTCCTTGTTAAGCTAACCCATGGTCAATTGTCATGGAAACAATTCTTGTAAGAATGGATCCATTGCAAGTGATTGTTAGCTAGGTTAACTGGGAGTTAAATTCGAATTGAAAGACCGGTCCTTAGTCTCTCAATTTAGAACCCATTGCGATTTTTTCTTTGTTCTCAAGGGGAAAGAAATGATAAGAAGTATACGCCGAATTGCGAACCTTAACAAAAAGAGTTGCATGTCTGCTTCAAATAGTGCGATGGCTATACCTACTGCTAAAAGGGCGACTTTGAAAGATTTTAAGACGTTAAAGCTTCCACCCGAAAATTGCTCGGTAGTTTCGTTCATGTCATTTTAAAAACGAATTTGTTTTTGCTTTGAATTATATACCCAAAAGACAACAAAAAATTCTATTGGTTTTTTCTCAAGTATTCCTATTTTATTTGACGGTTAGGTACTTACCATAAATCCAAGCAAACATGACGTAGGCATGATAATTTCCACTAACAACAGTAAACGCTAAAATGGACAATCCACACATAAAGACTGCTGTTTGGCAAAGATATTGACGAGCAATACGACATTCTACGGAATTATGTAGCACCAGAGTACTGAATACAACACATCCAACTGTCCACGCCAATCCAAGATACATTTGTAAGAGAACTGTGGAATCTCCTAGGCCCTCAGCTTCTGCTTGGTAGGCAAGATAAAATATTGGAGTATTTATTCCAAACGCGCTGATACCAGTTGAGGCAAGGAGAATTCGGACGGTCTTACTTTTCAGCGTGCTGAAGTCAAAAAACGGGATTTTATCCTCAATTTTGTTTTTATCTTTTATTTTTCGTTTCTGGTTCTTGATGTGCAGTATGGCGCGCCTTTGTGGGTGATAGAGTGAGGCTGATCGGTAAAATGTTCCTAAGATGAATGTTATGGACACTGCTCCTGTCACTACTTGTAATCCTAGACGCCATCCTAATGCACTGCAAAAGAAAGATTTAATTGATTCAGAATAATATTTTATTGACAAAGAGAATAAATTTGTCAAATTAAAAGTATTCGTATGCGTGACCCCAAAGTGTCTTACGATAAAGAGCTTTTATTCATAGTCAAAGAATTTTAAAATACAATTCGCTTTCAGTTAAACCGGAAGTAAAAATTTCAGACAAATTGTGAATAATTATTCATATCTGACCCATAAAAGTTTTATTAATTATTTGCTTAAAAAAACAAGCAAGAATCTGAAGGTGAGTATAATAGAGGATGACAACCGGAATAATTTATTACAACCTTTCCTCTTGAATACGACACATAAGGCTTGAACTTGAAACATACGGCTGTAGATGTAGCCATAATCAAACACTTTATAAAGAACTTATTTAATCAACGTGAGACATCACAAAATGTTTTTTTTATCTCTATCTCTAGCGCTTTATGTGACCATTTACGGGAGAGTCAGTTTAAACAACCTGAACATACATAGTCGAGTTGCTTTCTGCTGATATTTTAAGAATAAAATTAAAATTTTTAGTAAAGGAGCGGTTTAGTCAAGCAGATTAATGTAATGCGATCGCTTCATGCTTGTTTTCTTTAGATCTGGCAATGAAACTGAGGGACGTAAACGAAGAGTGCAGAAAGCGTGAGAAAATGTCCTGAAGAAATAAGAGTAATTGCTTTTCCAAAAAATTGAACCAAAGAGTATGTGTTTGTATCTTTTTTTGGGAATTAAATAAGGATATAAGGGTAGGTTATTTTTGCCTGAATCATCGTGTCAGAAAATTGCGTAAAATCTCGTGTGTGTATTTAATATTGACAAAATGAAGTTATTATCCGATCAAGTATTATTTATTAGCTTACTTTGAATATTCCTGGTATTCCGTTACATGCCACAGATCATTCAAAATGATAAATTTGTTAAACGGTAATTTGGCCTGCTTTAATAGACCTATTTATTACTTTTATTTACTACTAATGAGATGCAAACATTTCCTAAGTGTATAATCTTGTTAAAAGATAGTTATTTTAATTAATATTGTTGTAGCTATAAATATTAGATAAGTCGTTTAAAAACATCTTATAGGTAGATATGTTACTCTTATATTTTAAAGACAAAAATACTGCGAAAAGAATAAAGATTTGAAAGATTAAGTTGCAGCTTAAGTACCATTCTTGTTATTCAATTATTTTTTAATCGGAACTGGTTGTTAATACCATAAGAAATTTTATTTGAGGATAAGAATTAGAGAGGAAGAATATTTTGTTGTTTTAAACTACAGTTACAGGCACAGTATAATTAACATTAGGTGGCCCTCTATCCAACACGAGAGTACAATCACAGCGGGGGGACGAAAAAAATGTCCACTCTGATTAATACTCGCACCCATCTACATTGTGGACTGGCTTCCTGGTCCAGGAAAAATAAAATACGGTCTCGTTGTAGTGCATGTCGCAATGAAAAACATAATCCAAGTAATTTTTATCGTCGTGACTGGGTAAAGTTTATCAAAATCGTTCTTTTACTAAAGCTGGATCGCTAATTCATAGTCTGCCAAGTAAAACTCAATAAAACAAAGTTTTCAAAGCTTTCCTAATAGCTTTAGAATTGAGAACTGTGGAACAGTTAACTGGAACCGAGTGACTTTATACTTACTTACAATTTTGTTGTTTATTATTTTATTCTGTATTCTATAATAGACTATAGGAGTTACTCGTTTCATAATCAGCTACACTGATTGAGATCAAAACTGAACTCACAGAGAAAGGATTGTGGAAACGTGAGAATAACAGACACAAAAGAAAAAGAAAAAGAAGGGAGTAAATAAATTAATAGACGTTACCAATATTTACATAAATAAAAATTAAAGTGGAAATATTAGGAACAAAAAATAAAGTAGCTATAAGTGTTCATTACATTCCATTTGAAGTTACTGTAGATCTACTAATATATTACTAACATTAAATTTTATATTTGCTATATAAGTTCTGTTATGATCCAATTGTAAAGTTTATGGTGTGCAATTCTTTATTCTCTCCTTTTGAAATGACAACACCAGTTGTTCGGCTTTTATTAAACTGGTTGGTCTTTACAGGAGCGGAAACGCAATACCGTTACTTATGTTTTCTTATGCGTTGTATTGTTCTGCAGCGATATGTGGATACTTCAGAGGTATTAATTCCTTAAGGGAATGACAATTTAAAATATTACAAAATAATATGTGCAACCTTAAACACACCATAATCTCTAAATTCTTCTTATACGGGGTTTTTCAAAAGTAGCCACCCTCAGTGTCTTTCGAAACTATTGTTTGCTTGAAAATCGCCAAAACATGTCAACAAAGACACCAAGAGGGACATATTTTTACGGACGTCTGTCATTAGGCCCTTAGCCGTCACTCCAATCCCCTCTAAAATTTCAATTAGCACCATACGATGTGCCACATATGGTATGGAAATTTTAGGTGGGATTGATGACAATATTTTACGTAAAAAGATGTCCCTCTTCCTGTCTTTGTTGGCATGTCCTGGCGATATTCAAGCATAAAGTTATTATTTGTTGAAAAACCCTGTACGTTACTTTGAGAGTAGTAATACAAAAGGAAAGTAGGATTATTTGTAAATTTTAATTATTTCAATATTCTTAAGCCATCAGATACGTAAGTAACCTATCTGTTTTATGTAACAAATAAAACAGCAGGGAAAACTAACAGAACTGGTACCGGTAACTATTAACTACAATAAAATTTATGTATTATTGAATTGCAACTGCACTAGATTGATCGAACAGCACAAGTCAATTTTATTGCGCAAATAAAGTGACATCTGCAATTAGTTCTCAATACGTCGTTGAACATTTATTAAACTTTACGACACACTATAACATGGACATACAGATTTACTGTAAATAAAATTATATCTTAGAATTAATTAAATGATAAGTAGAATAGAAATACTAACGCGTTAATGTTTTTAGATATAGAGGTAGTAAATGTGTATATACAGGGTGTCTCTAAACCTAGTACCATAAATTTACCAGCCGCTTCCTGACGCAAAAATAAGTCGAAAATGTTTATAAAAGTTTTGTCCTAAACCGCAGCATAAAGAAGCTACACGTCTTTGAAAATGGTGTTGAAAAAACGGAAAACAATTGCGTTTTAAAAACGGTTTGAGATAAAAAATCGAAATTTTCCAGGCAGCCTAACCTATTAAAGGTATAAATTTTCTACTATTTTTTTTTGTAAATTAACCAGGGGCGGCGCGAATGGGGGTTATCACCTTTTTCTTGTAACCCGTTTTTCTTAACCTTTTGTTTTTTTTTCCATTTTAGTTTAGATATTTGTATTCCCTGTTGTCTAATTAACAAAAAAGGTACACTAGTTTCAACTCGCTTGGACTAACCCTTTCCTATAAAATCCAGGTTTTCTGTTTAGCCAAAATCAATTTAGAATGCTAGATTTGTATGTAAATTAATTTATTGAAAAATAAATTAAAATAAAAATAGTTACAGTAAGTGTTCGTACTGTTTATACCTTCAATAGGTTAGGCTGAATGCAAAATGTCGATTTTTTTTATCTCAAACCGTCTTTAAAATGCAATTGTTTTCCGTTTTTCAACACAATTTTCAAAGACGTGTAGCTTCCTTATGCTGCGGTTTAGGACAAAATTTTATAGACATTTTCGACTTATTTTTGCGCCAGGAAGCGGCTGGTAAATTTATGGTACTAGGTTTAGAGACACCCTGTATATAAATACAATTAGTAAATAAATTATTGTTTGAATTTGTAACTTGAAGAAACTACATTATATAAAAATTATTAAAATACGGAAAAACATCTGCAGTTCAACTGCTATAAATTTTCAGAAGCTGATCAGTTGAAAACAGAGCATCGCCCACATTTTAGTAAGGCAACAATTAACTACTAATGCTCGGCAAGAAGTGTCATTAGCCTGTTATAAAGCACAGAATTAAATGTTAATTTAATTAGAATAGCCTCAACACTTATGCATGCGATAGTGGAAGGTTATATTTTTTACGGATTTTATATTAAGCAGTAAAGGATTTTGTTTGTCTGCATACTTTTTATTCTTTTTGGATGCAGAAATTTCTTTACGCGCAGAGCTTTCTTTCAATTTGTAAATAAATTGCTCTTTTACTTTTCGTCTGTAATAAAGACTGGCTACATACGTTCTTTTATTGAAGTAATACTATATTAAGACTCAAAGACCAAGACACAATGACAAGTCTTTTCGTTTTCAACAGACAAGCTCTCTTAGAAAATCCCTCATCTATCAATGCCTTTTAATCGGAAAAACGCGTCTACTGCATTCGTGATATCATTAATCTCTGAAGATACTGACATTATAGATTATACTCTGTATAGATGTTAAAGTTCGATTAAGACTCTCGTCCACTTAAGTTTGCTTGAAACACAAAGTAAAAGGCCTACCGGTTTATGAAAACATAAAATGAAACAACTTCGTTCTAGTAAATGACTCCTACTTGAAATATCTATGTAATATTTTAACACCATGTTAAAAAAAATAGAAATAATATATATATATTCATATAAAATATGATAAATGGACAGATTTGAGTAATTTATACTTCAACGGTCGTAGTGTTCCATTTCGATAACTGGAAGTGAAAATAATTTATGCTCCTATAAAGTTAATGAAAACATTAAATATAATGTATCGTTTTCTGTTAATTTTTTTTAAATATTACAACGTTTTATCAATTTAAACTTTCTGTCAATGTTAAAGCTATTACAGAAGCTTCAAAAACCACAAAATAGCTACTGTACTGTACGCATATAGCAGGCTGTTACATTAAAAATATTAAATTTGCTGTTAAATGGTTTAAACGAAAATAATGATCGAATGTATTTTTGAACACTAATCTTTTTTGACCGCTTGTGTTTGGCATTTATATTTACGTAATTAAATAAATTTCAATTTATTACAGTTCTTATAAAAATTACGAAACTGCATTAAAATTATTTGTGTAGTAAATTTATGAATACTACCTCGATTTGCTGTACACATAACCACTTAAGTATACGTTATGTATTTTGGTTTTGCTGTTGCAAACATCAAAATTGCTTAAAACCGGGTTCATAAATCAGAAAGACGCATGTTAAAATAAAGTGGGCCGACGTAAACACTATAAACACCCAACGAAGTGGACACTTCCTGTAACAATTCACATGTCTGTTTACAGAATTCCCGCAATAAGAAATCTACCCTTTTGAATTCGACACCGCTATCGACGTCAACAACTACATAAAAGTTTTTCCTAGAGCTTCCACGGAATATGTAAAAGTTCAGTTAACGTATTTTACAAGAAATTTCTAGTTTCTAAAATAAAGATTCTATCGCATTTACATATTCTGATGTTTGCACACATTTTCGGCTATCAACTGAACAATTTAAACATTGACAACAAAAGAAGTCAAATGTTTTTATATCACATGCACATACAAGATAGGATAACGAATAATTGTATTTCTTCATGGTTAATTTAACAACAATAGATAAATCATTTAAAGATTATGAATGTTTTGGAATTAGGTTACTGTATAAAATGAGAAAATAAAAAAGAATTCTGCAATTCTTAAAATACACGAAAATTAAAATTCTAAATATTACCTACATAATAAGTTTCAGGATTTCTTTTTTTTTTGGTTTTACATATGTAAGCGAAAGTTAAATTTAGTTTTCCCCAATAAACGATTTCTCAACATTTTTGAAAGTTGAATTTTTGATTGGATAGGTGGTTTCAATTTTGTTTAAAAAAAATTAACTTATTCAATATTTTGTTAGATAAGTATATTCTTCTATTAAAAAATTCATTTCCTTAGTAAATGCATCTCATGTTTACAAATTATTTTTTATGACCAAAAAGACAAACATTAATCTCTCTGACAAAATGATAAGAGTATTTATAAGAACTAAAGCTCGAAAGATTGGTATTATTGTATTTTCGTTGTTAATGAAGAGTTCAAAGAATTATTATGCAAGAAAAACACATGTATACTGAAAGGAATGGTTTATACATTAGTTTTTACCTAAAAGTTCCTTACTGAAAGCAAATAAAAGTTTGTTATGGAATATAAGCCATATACAAAATATATTGGATGGTTATATTAGGGGATTTATTTATTAACAAAAAAAAATCATTATTGAGAGAAATATGAAATTATTCATAAACTTTCCGATTGGTGATAGTTGAGAGTTTCAATATCAGTAGTAGTTGGGAAAACAAATAAATATACGAACCCTATGGTGCTTTTGATGACGACGGACATAGCTGCAATCCCCAAGCCGCTTCCTGATACGATAAAGATTTCAACAAATTCTCGCCTTCTCTTAAAATATTGGGCTACCATGAGAGTTGAACAGTCTCGTGTTATTCCCACACCGATGCCAACGACAGTTCCATAACTGTAACAAAATATACACATAATGTACTACAATTTACAGTTTCGTTAGAGTTAATATTTAGTTTACTATCTCTATTTTTTTATGTACCTATAACATCAATTAAGGTTTGGATATGTATGGTCATTAAAATATGAAAATTATTACCACAATCTATAAATGTATTTTCTTGTTATTTAAAGATAGATGTAATGATAAAGGCATTCTTCTAGAGAATTGTTTAAATAAATATTTCCTGAAAATGTTTAAACATTAAAACCTGAAAGAAAAGGATGTTTATTCCGTTTCTCCATAGAAGCAGAAACTTTGAATGAACGAAAAACTGCATAAAAGGAATCTTATAATTTATTGCAAAGAAGAGGAAACAGAAGGGGAAGGAAGGAGCACCAGCATATATAGGAAAATTATTTTCTTAGACAATTTTTTTAATGGCTATGCGATGGAGAATATATTCCGCTGACGTGGATACCCCATACAGGTAGCTAAAGCACCCTGCAGTAGCCTGTTTGAAGAATTCTCGCCACAGCAAAGTCTAGGGACTCTACCTATAGTTTTGATATAAAGTGTTGAAATTTTCTGATTCGGAGTCTCTCACTCAATTAAAATGAAACCCCTATTTAAGTTTGACACACATTTTTTGTTAGGATAATGGGGAAGGAAATATAGGCCTTCGATGTGGTAGGCTTATTTCCAGACGTCCCACATAGGGGAAATTAATATTAAACTTTCTCAACACTCAGAAAATCAACGAATTTGTTTGAAACTTGTCATAATATGCGGGTATTGAGGGTTGTTAACTCCTCATTTGTTTGCAAGTTTTTTCATTGGGGTTCACATATTGAACCGATCGCCTAGACCAATTTTTTGTCAAGGTGCCAGTTATGTACTCATATTTTGTAAACCACCCCTGTTCTCATATAGAGATGAGGGTAGTTTACAAATATCTCAAGTTGTATTGTCTGTGGCTAATGTTTAGAACCCTAGCTTTCAGTTTCTTCACATATCAATATTTGTTACTCATGGAGGTTTACTAGTTTTAAGATAATCCACTTGTATTCTTGTTCCTCAGGAAAGTTTTCCAAGCAAAGTATACTTATAAAATAGAATAAAACGAACATGTTCTCCATACAGTACAATTCCCGGATTATTACCTTCCGTTGTAAGGAATTTAACTACCCTTCGATGTTTTGCTTTTAATATACATATACTAATTTTTATTAACTCAGTGCGGTATTTGAAAATTTTTTAGTGGCAGCAAAAAGGATGACGGTCTTCACTGTGGTTTATGAATTGTTAGCTTTTGCCTTTTTCAGCTAAACATTTATTTGTAAACGTTTGTAAATTAATCCTTTCTAGAAAGTATATTATTTTGAGTAATTATTCCGGCATGAATAAATATATGAATTATAAAAATAAAACCTTATAAAAGCAATTCAAACCGCTATGGTGACAGCAGTTTTCAAGAAATATTTAAAGTACGTGAAACGGTAATACCTATTCATTATACGTAATTTGTCAGAAATAAGTGCCAATTTATGTCAAAGTATTTCAAGAGCTAAATTGATAAATCTGACAGGTGGTGTTATTAAAAACACGTAATTTTCTACTTAACTCCTATTACATTATTATTTATGGCCCAAAAGGATAAAATATTCTACTTAGTTCTTATTGCATACATTTCACACTCTTAATATTAATATACTTAAGACACCAGAGTTGAGAGGAATACTTCATTAAAATAATCTTTAAACTTACTCTGAATAGGTGGGATAAAAGTTGTTGTTATGCCTCTAGATGCAGGAATTGTTGTGATTGTTAATGAGGATTCCCACAAATTATGCAAATGAACGCTAATCTTGCGCATTTAATTATGACATTGTAGGTAGGTCCGGAAAAAAAGTTATGATTTTTGCTACTGACGGGAATGGAAAGGGAGAATTAGAGATAGACTGCAAAAATTTGCTAAATCAAATGTATTTCAGCATTTAGTGAAGGAAAATTATGATTTTGAAAAATCTAGTAATAAATACAGAAAAGCAAATTTATTAATTTTACGGTACTACCATTGTATTTATATTGACTAGTATGATAACTTGTTAAGAAAAACTGGTGACACAAAATACTGCACGTGAGGTACTGCCACCTATGATTCAATAGTTTCTTAGTTGCTTTGCTTTGTGTGTCGAACCATTGTTAAATAAAATTTGTTTTGAACAAAGTCGCGTTGCAGTTATATATTTTTTGACTCGTAAACAATTATAGAAATAATAAATATTAAATAAAATATCAATTTCAACTGAAAATAACATAATTCATTATTTGCTTACCTAATACCATTTAATTTTGAAAGACAAAACGCGACAATACGTCAACCAATAGCAAACAATCTTACTCAAAAGTATACCTATTCACAGGAAAAATTCAATTGACGTTTGAAATTTTTCATAATTTCAGTGTTTGTCAGATTGCTTTGACGTTTAAGGGCTGTAAATTTTCAATGCGAATAAAACGTAAAATCTGAAAAGAGCTACCCGAGAGCGGAGTAAGCCGAAAATATACTTTAACTCGGTTATTTCTAAATATTTTGAAGGTTCGCATAAAACTTTTAGATAGAGAACAATTGGATACATCCAATCATCCAAAATATATACAGGGCGTTACGAAAAAACAGACAGACAAAGGGTCAAAGGGCTGTAACTCCGCAACCAATAATTTTTTCAAATTTCTATACGCGTCACTGAGTCAGAAATTAAAAATACTACAATTTTGCTTATTTAATCGTATTCGTATCTTTACAAACAAAAAAGTGGCAGCCTGTAAATTTTCATTAATTTTTCAATGCAAGTTAAAACGTAAAATCTGAAAAGAGCAGATCTGGCCCAAAATGTCCCTTTAACTCGGTTATTTGTAATTATTTTGAAAGGGTCACATAAGACTTTTAGATAGAGAACACTTGGATACATCCAATCATCCAAAATATATACAGGGCGTTACGAAAAAACAGACAGACAAAGGGTCAAAGGGCTGTAACTCCGCAACCAATAATTTTTTCAAATTTCTATACGCGTCACTGAGTCAGAAATTAAAAATACTACAATTTTGCTTATTTAATCGTATTCGTATCTTTACAAACAAAAAAGTGGCAGCCTGTAAATTTTCATTAATTTTTCAATGCAAGTTAAAACGTAAAATCTGAAAAGAGCAGATCTGGCCCAAAATGTCCCTTTAACTCGGTTATTTGTAATTATTTTGAAAGGGTCACATAAGACTTTTAGATAGAGAACACTTGGATACATCCAATCATCCAAAATATATACAGGGCGTTACGAAAAAACAGACAGACAAAGGGTCAAAGGGCTGTAACTCCGCAACCAATAATTTTTTCAAATTTCTATACGCGTCACTGAATCAGAAATTAAAAATACTACAATTTTGCTTATTTAATCGTATTCGTATCTTTACAAACAAAAATGTGGCAGCCTGTAAATTTTCATTAATTTTTCAATGCAAGTTAAAACGTAAAATCTGAAAAGAGCAGATCTGGCCCAAAATGTCCCTTTAACTCGGTTATTTGTAATTATTTTGAAAGGGTCACATAAGACTTTTAGATAGAGAACACTTGGATACATCCAATCATCCAAAATATATACAGGGCGTTACGAAAAAACAGACAGACAAAGGGTCAAAGGGCTGTAACTCAGCAACCAATAATTTTTTCAAATTTCTATACGCGTCACTGAATCAGAAATTAAAAATACTACAATTTTGCTTATTTAATCGTATTCGTATCTTTACAAACAAAAAAGTGGCAGCCTGTAAATTTTCATTAATTTTTCAATGCAAGTTAAAACGTAAAATCTGAAAAGAGCAGATCTGGCCCAAAATGTCCCTTTAACTCGGTTATTTGTAATTATTTTGAAAGGGTCACATAAGACTTTTAGATAGAGAACACTTGGATACATCCAATCATCCAAAATATATACAGGGCGTTACGAAAAAACAGACAGACAAAGGGTCAAAGGGCTGTAACTCCGCAACCAATAATTTTTTCAAATTTCTATACGCGTCACTGAATCAGAAATTAAAAATACTACAATTTTGCTTATTTAATCGTATTCGTATCTTTACAAACAAAAAAGTGGCAGCCTGTAAATTTTCATTAATTTTTCAATGCAAGTTAAAACGTAAAATCTGAAAAGAGCAGATCTGGCCCAAAATGTCCCTTTAACTCGGTTATTTGTAATTATTTTGAAAGGGTCACATAAGACTTTTAGATAGAGAACACTTGGATACATCCAATCATCCAAAATATATACAGGGCGTTACGAAAAAACAGACAGACAAAGGGTCAAAGGGCTGTAACTCCGCAACCAATAATTTTTTCAAATTTCTATACGCGTCACTGAATCAGAAATTAAAAATACTACAATTTTGCTTATTTAATCGTATTCGTATCTTTACAAACAAAAAAGTGGCAGCCTGTAAATTTTCATTAATTTTTCAATGCAAGTTAAAACGTAAAATCTGAAAAGAGCGGATCTGGCCCAAAATGTCCCTTTAACTCGGTTATTTGTAATTATTTTGAAAGGGTCACATAAGACTTTTAGATAGAGAACAATTGGATACATCCAATCATCCAAAATATATACAGGGCGTTACGAAAAAACAAACAGACAAAGGGTCAAAGGGCTGTAACTCCGCAACTAATAGTTTTTTCAAATTTCTATACGCGCCACTGAATCAGAAATTAAAAATACTACAATTTTGCTTATTTAATCGTATTCGTATCTTTACAAACAAAAAAGTGGCAGCCTGTAAATTTTCATTAATTTTTGAATGCAAGTTAAAACGTAAAATCTGAAAAGAGCAGATCTGGCCCAAAATGTCCCTTTAACTCGGTTATTTGTAATTATTTTGAAAGGGTCACATAAGACTTTTAGATAGAGAACACTTGGATACATCCAATCATCCAAAATATATACAGGGCGTTACGAAAAAACAGACAGACAAAGGGTCAAAGGGCTGTAACTCCGCAACCAATAATTTTTTCAAATTTCTATACGCGTCACTGAATCAGAAATTAAAAATACTATAATTTTGCTTATTTAATCGTATTCGTATCTTTACAAACAAAAAAGTGGCAGCCTGTAAATTTTCATTAATTTTTGAATGCAAGTTAAAACGTAAAATCTGAAAAGAGCAGATCTGGCCCAAAATGTCCCTTTAACTCGGTTATTTGTAATTATTTTGAAAGGGTCACATAAGACTTTTAGATAGAGAACACTTGGATACATCCAATCATCCAAAATATATACAGGGCGTTACGAAAAAACAGACAGACAAAGGGTCAAAGGGCTGTAACTCCGCAACCAATAATTTTTTCAAATTTCTATACGCGTCACTGAATCAGAAATTAAAAATACTACAATTTTGCTTATTTAATCGTATTCGTATCTTTACAAACAAAAAAGTGGCAGCCTGTAAATTTTCATTAATTTTTGAATGCAAGTTAAAACGTAAAATCTGAAAAGAGCAGATCTGGCCCAAAATGTCCCTTTAACTCGGTTATTTGTAATTATTTTGAAAGGGTCACATAAGACTTTTAGATAGAGAACACTTGGATACATCCAATCATCCAAAATATATACAGGGCGTTACGAAAAAACAGACAGACAAAGGGTCAAAGGGCTGTAACTCCGCAACCAATAATTTTTTCAAATTTCTATACGCGTCACTGAATCAGAAATTAAAAATACTACAATTTTGCTTATTTAATCGTATTCGTATCTTTACAAACAAAAAAGTGGCAGCCTGTAAATTTTCATTAATTTTTGAATGCAAGTTAAAACGTAAAATCTGAAAAGAGCAGATCTGGCCCAAAATGTCCCTTTAACTCGGTTATTTGTAATTATTTTGAAAGGGTCACATAAGACTTTTAGATAGAGAACACTTGGATACATCCAATCATCCAAAATATATACAGGGCGTTACGAAAAAACAGACAGACAAAGGGTCAAAGGGCTGTAACTCCGCAACCAATAATTGTTTCAAATTTCTATACGCGTCACTGAATCAGAAATTAAAAATACTATAATTTTGCTTATTTAATCGTATTCGTATCTTTACAAACAAAAAAGTGGCAGCCTGTAAATTTTCATTAATTTTTGAATGCAAGTTAAAACGTAAAATCTGAAAAGAGCAGATCTGGCCCAAAATGTCCCTTTAACTCGGTTATTTGTAATTATTTTGAAAGGGTCACATAAGACTTTTAGATAGAGAACACTTGGATACATCCAATCATCCAAAATATATACAGGGCGTTACGAAAAAACAGACAGACAAAGGGTCAAAGGGCTGTAACTCCGCAACCAATAATTTTTTCAAATTTCAATACGCGTCACTGAATCAGAAATTAAAAATACTATAATTTTGCTTATTTAATCGTATTCGTATCTTTACAAACAAAAAAGTGGCAGCCTGTAAATTTTCATTAATTTTTGAATGCAAGTTAAAACGTAAAATCTGAAAAGAGCAGATCTGGCCCAAAATGTCCCTTTAACTCGGTTATTTGTAATTATTTTGAAAGGGTCACATAAGACTTTTAGATAGAGAACACTTGGATACATCCAATCATCCAAAATATATACAGGGCGTTACGAAAAAACAGACAGACAAAGGGTCAAAGGGCTGTAACTCCGCAACCAATAATTTTTTCAAATTTCTATACGCGTCACTGAATCAGAAATTAAAAATACTACAATTTTGCTTACTTAATCGTATTCGTATCTTTACAAACAAAAAAGTGGCAGCCTGTAAATTTTCATTAATTTTTCAATGCAAGTTAAAACGTAAAATCTGAAAAGAGCAGATCTGGCCCAAAATGTCCCTTTAACTCGGTTATTTGTAATTATTTTGAAAGGGTCACATAAGACTTTTAGATAGAGAACACTTGGATACATCCAATCATCCAAAATATATACAGGGCGTTACGAAAAAACAGACAGACAAAGGGTCAAAGGGCTGTAACTCCGCAACCAATAATTTTTTCAAATTTCTATACGCGTCACTGAATCAGAAATTAAAAATACTACAATTTTGCTTATTTAATCGTATTCGTATCTTTACAAACAAAAAAGTGGCAGCCTGTAAATTTTCATTAATTTTTCAATGCAAGTTAAAACGTAAAATCTGAAAAGAGCAGATCTGGCCCAAAATGTCCCTTTAACTCGGTTATTTGTAATTATTTTGAAAGGGTCACATAAGACTTTTAGATAGAGAACACTTGGATACATCCAATCATCCAAAATATATACAGGGCGTTACGAAAAAACAGACAGACAAAGGGTCAAAGGGCTGTAACTCCGCAACCAATAATTTTTTCAAATTTCTATACGCGTCACTGAATCAGAAATTAAAAATACTATAATTTTGCTTATTTAATCGTATTCGTATCTTTACAAACAAAAAAGTGGCAGCCTGTAAATTTTCATTAATTTTTCAATGCAAGTTAAAACGTAAAATCTGAAAAGAGCAGATCTGGCCCAAAATGTCCCTTTAACTCGGTTATTTGTAATTATTTTGAAAGGGTCACATAAGACTTTTAGATAGAGAACACTTGGATACATCCAATCATCCAAAATATATACAGGGCGTTACGAAAAAACAGACAGACAAACGGTCAAAGGGCTGTAACTCCGCAACCAATAATTTTTTCAAATTTCTATACGCGTCACTGAACCAGAAATTAAAAATACTACAATTTTGCTTACTTAATCGTATTCGTATCTTTACAAACAAAAAAGTGGCAGCCTGTAAATTTTCATTAATTTTTCAATGCAAGTTAAAACGTAAAATCTGAAAAGAGCAGATCTGGCCCAAAATGTCCCTTTAACTCGGTTATTTGTAATTATTTTGAAAGGGTCACATAAGACTTTTAGATAGAGAACACTTGGATACATCCAATCATCCAAAATATATACAGGGCGTTACGAAAAAACAGACAGACAAAGGGTCAAAGGGCTGTAACTCCGCAACCAATAATTTTTTCAAATTTCTATACGCGTCACTGAATCAGAAATTAAAAATACTATAATTTTGCTTATTTAATCGTATTCGTATCTTTACAAACAAAAAAGTGGCAGCCTGTAAATTTTCATTAATTTTTCAATGCAAGTTAAAACGTAAAATCTGAAAAGAGCAGATCTGGCCCAAAATGTCCCTTTAACTCGGTTATTTGTAATTATTTTGAAAGGGTCACATAAGACTTTTAGATAGAGAACACTTGGATACATCCAATCATCCAAAATATATACAGGGCGTTACGAAAAAACAGACAGACAAAGGGTCAAAGGGCTGTAACTCCGCAACCAATAATTTTTTCAAATTTCTATACGCGTCACTGAATCAGAAATTAAAAATACTATAATTTTGCTTATTTAATCGTATTCGTATCTTTACAAACAAAAAAGTGGCAGCCTGTAAATTTTCATTAATTTTTCAATGCAAGTTAAAACGTAAAATCTGAAAAGAGCAGATCTGGCCCAAAATGTCCCTTTAACTCGGTTATTTGTAATTATTTTGAAAGGGTCACATAAGACTTTTAGATAGAGAACACTTGGATACATCCAATCATCCAAAATATATACAGGGCGTTACGAAAAAACAGACAGACAAAGGGTCAAAGGGCTGTAACTCCGCAACCAATAATTTTTTCAAATTTCTATACGCGTCACTGAATTAGAAATTAAAAATACTATAATTTTGCTTATTTAATCGTATTCGTATCTTTACAAACAAAAAAGTGGCAGCCTGTAAATTTTCATTAATTTTTCAATGCAAGTTAAAACGTAAAATCTGAAAAGAGCAGATCTGGCCCAAAATGTCCCTTTAACTCGGTTATTTGTAATTATTTTGAAAGGGTCACATAAGACTTTTAGATAGAGAACACTTGGATACATCCAATCATCCAAAATATATACAGGGCGTTACGAAAAAACAGACAGACAAAGGGTCAAAGGGCTGTAACTCCGCAACCAATAATTTTTTCAAATTTCTATACGCGTCACTGAATCAGAAATTAAAAATACTACAATTTTGCTTATTTAATCGTATTCGTATCTTTACAAACAAAAAAGTGGCAGCCTGTAAATTTTCATTAATTTTTCAATGCAAGTTAAAACGTAAAATCTGAAAAGAGCAGATTTGGCCCAAAATGTCCCTTTAACTCGGTTATTTGTAATTATTTTGAAAGGGTCACATAAGACTTTTAGATAGAGAACACTTGGATACATCCAATCATCCAAAATATATACAGGGCGTTACGAAAAAACAGACAGACAAAGGGTCAAAGGGCTGTAACTCCGCAACCAATAATTTTTTCAAATTTCTATACGCGTCACTGAATCAGAAATTAAAAATACTACAATTTTGCTTATTTAATCGTATTCGTATCTTTACAAACAAAAAAGTGGCAGCCTGTAAATTTTCATTAATTTTTCAATGCAAGTTAAAACGTAAAATCTGAAAAGAGCAGATCTGGCCCAAAATGTCCCTTTAACTCGGTTATTTGTAATTATTTTGAAAGGGTCACATAAGACTTTTAGATAGAGAACACTTGGATACATCCAATCATCCAAAATATATACAGGGCGTTACGAAAAAACAGACAAACAAAGGGTCAAAGGGCTGTAACTCCGCAACCAATAATTTTTTCAAATTTCTATACGCGTCACTGAATCAGAAATTAAAAATACTACAATTTTGCTTATTTAATCGTATTCGTATCTTTACAAACAAAAAAGTGGCAGCCTGTAAATTTTCATTAATTTTTGAATGCAAGTTAAAACGTAAAATCTGAAAAGAGCAGATCTGGCCCAAAATGTCCCTTTAACTCGGTTATTTGTAATTATTTTGAAAGGGTCACATAAGACTTTTAGATAGAGAACACTTGGATACATCCAATCATCCAAAATATATACAGGGCGTTACGAAAAAAAGACAGACAAAGGGTCAAAGGGCTGTAACTCCGCAACCAATAATTTTTTCAAATTTCTATACGCGTCACTGAATTAGAAATTAAAAATACTATAATTTTGCTTATTTAATCGTATTCGTATCTTTACAAACAAAAAAGTGGCAGCCTGTAAATTTTCATTAATTTTTCAATGCAAGTTAAAACGTAAAATCTGAAAAGAGCAGATCTGGCCCAAAATGTCCCTTTAACTCGGTTATTTGTAATTATTTTGAAAGGGTCACATAAGACTTTTAGATAGAGAACACTTGGATACATCCAATCATCCAAAATATATACAGGGCGTTACGAAAAAACAGACAGACAAAGGGTCAAAGGGCTGTAACTCCGCAACCAATAATTTTTTCAAATTTCTATACGCGTCACTGAATCAGAAATTAAAAATACTACAATTTTGCTTATTTAATCGTATTCGTATCTTTACAAACAAAAAAGTGGCAGCCTGTAAATTTTCATTAATTTTTCAATGCAAGTTAAAACGTAAAATCTGAAAAGAGCAGATTTGGCCCAAAATGTCCCTTTAACTCGGTTATTTGTAATTATTTTGAAAGGGTCACATAAGACTTTTAGATAGAGAACACTTGGATACATCCAATCATCCAAAATATATACAGGGCGTTACGAAAAAACAGACAGACAAAGGGTCAAAGGGCTGTAACTCCGCAACCAATAATTTTTTCAAATTTCTATACGCGTCACTGAATCAGAAATTAAAAATACTACAATTTTGCTTATTTAATCGTATTCGTATCTTTACAAACAAAAAAGTGGCAGCCTGTAAATTTTCATTAATTTTTCAATGCAAGTTAAAACGTAAAATCTGAAAAGAGCAGATTTGGCCCAAAATGTCCCTTTAACTCGGTTATTTGTAATTATTTTGAAAGGGTCACATAAGACTTTTAGATAGAGAACACTTGGATACATCCAATCATCCAAAATATATACAGGGCGTTACGAAAAAACAGACAGACAAAGGGTCAAAGGGCTGTAACTCCGCAACCAATAATTTTTTCAAATTTCTATACGCGTCACTGAATCAGAAATTAAAAATACTACAATTTTGCTTATTTAATCGTATTCGTATCTTTACAAACAAAAAAGTGGCAGCCTGTAAATTTTCATTAATTTTTCAATGCAAGTTAAAACGTAAAATCTGAAAAGAGCAGATCTGGCCCAAAAAGTCCCTTTAACTCGGTTATTTGTAATTATTTTGAAAGGGTCACATAAGACTTTTAGATAGAGAACACTTGGATACATCCAATCATCCAAAATATATACAGGGCGTTACGAAAAAACAGACAAACAAAGGGTCAAAGGGCTGTAACTCCGCAACCAATAATTTTTTCAAATTTCTATACGCGTCACTGAATCAGAAATTAAAAATACTACAATTTTGCTTATTTAATCGTATTCGTATCTTTACAAACAAAAAAGTGGCAGCCTGTAAATTTTCATTAATTTTTGAATGCAAGTTAAAACCTAAAATCTGAAAAGAGCAGATCTGGCCCAAAATGTCCCTTTAACTCGGTTATTTGTAATTATTTTGAAAGGGTCACATAAGACTTTTAGATAGAGAACACTTGGATACATCCAATCATCCAAAATATATACAGGGCGTTACGAAAAAACAGACAGACAAAGGGTCAAAGGGCTGTAACTCCGCAACCAATAATTTTTTCAAATTTCTATACGCGTCACTGAATCAGAAATTAAAAATACTACAATTTTGCTTACTTAATCGTATTCGTATCTTTACAAACAAAAAAGTGGCAGCCTGTAAATTTTCATTAATTTTTCAATGCAAGTTAAAACGTAAAATCTGAAAAGAGCAGATCTGGCCCAAAATGTCCCTTTAACTCGGTTATTTGTAATTATTTTGAAAGGGTCACATAAGACTTTTAGATAGAGAACACTTGGATACATCCAATCATCCAAAATATATACAGGGCGTTACGAAAAAACAGACAGACAAAGGGTCAAAGGGCTGTAACTCCGCAACCAATAATTTTTTCAAATTTCTATACGCGTCACTGAATCAGAAATTAAAAATACTACAATTTTGCTTATTTAATCGTATTCGTATCTTTACAAACAAAAAAGTGGCAGCCTGTAAATTTTCATTAATTTTTCAATGCAAGTTAAAACGTAAAATCTGAAAAGAGCAGATTTGGCCCAAAATGTCCCTTTAACTCGGTTATTTCTAATTATTTTGAAAGGGTCACATAAGACTTTTAGATAGAGAACACTTGGATACATCCAATCATCCAAAATATATACAGGGCGTTACGAAAAAACAGACAGACAAAGGGTCAAAGGGCTGTAACTCCGCAACCAATAATTTTTTCAAATTTCTATACGCGTCACTGAATCAGAAATTAAAAATACTACAATTTTGCTTATTTAATCGTATTCGTATCTTTACAAACAAAAAAGTGGCAGCCTGTAAATTTTCATTAATTTTTCAATGCAAGTTAAAACGTAAAATCTGAAAAGAGCAGATCTGGCCCAAAATGTCCCTTTAACTCGGTTATTTGTAATTATTTTGAAAGGGTCACATAAGACTTTTAGATAGAGAACACTTGGATACATCCAATCATCCAAAATATATACAGGGCGTTACGAAAAAACAGACAAACAAAGGGTCAAAGGGCTGTAACTCCGCAACCAATAATTTTTTCAAATTTCTATACGCGTCACTGAATCAGAAATTAAAAATACTACAATTTTGCTTATTTAATCGTATTCGTATCTTTACAAACAAAAAAGTGGCAGCCTGTAAATTTTCATTAATTTTTCAATGCAAGTTAAAACGTAAAATCTGAAAAGAGCAGATTTGGCCCAAAATGTCCCTTTAACTCGGTTATTTGTAATTATTTTGAAAGGGTCACATAAGACTTTTAGATAGAGAACACTTGGATACATCCAATCATCCAAAATATATACAGGGCGTTACGAAAAAACAGACAGACAAAGGGTCAAAGGGCTGTAACTCCGCAACCAATAATTTTTTCAAATTTCTATACGCGTCACTGAATTAGAAATTAAAAATACTATAATTTTGCTTATTTAATCGTATTCGTATCTTTACAAACAAAAAAGTGGCAGCCTGTAAATTTTCATTAATTTTTCAATGCAAGTTAAAACGTAAAATCTGAAAAGAGCAGATCTGGCCCAAAATGTCCCTTTAACTCGGTTATTTGTAATTATTTTGAAAGGGTCACATAAGACTTTTAGATAGAGAACACTTGGATACATCCAATCATCCAAAATATATACAGGGCGTTACGAAAAAACAGACAGACAAAGGGTCAAAGGGCTGTAACTCCGCAACCAATAATTTTTTCAAATTTCTATACGCGTCACTGAATCAGAAATTAAAAATACTACAATTTTGCTTATTTAATCGTATTCGTATCTTTACAAACAAAAAAGTGGCAGCCTGTAAATTTTCATTAATTTTTCAATGCAAGTTAAAACGTAAAATCTGAAAAGAGCAGATTTGGCCCAAAATGTCCCTTTAACTCGGTTATTTGTAATTATTTTGAAAGGGTCACATAAGACTTTTAGATAGAGAACACTTGGATACATCCAATCATCCAAAATATATACAGGGCGTTACGAAAAAACAGACAGACAAAGGGTCAAAGGGCTGTAACTCCGCAACCAATAATTTTTTCAAATTTCTATACGCGTCACTGAATCAGAAATTAAAAATACTACAATTTTGCTTATTTAATCGTATTCGTATCTTTACAAACAAAAAAGTGGCAGCCTGTAAATTTTCATTAATTTTTCAATGCAAGTTAAAACGTAAAATCTGAAAAGAGCAGATCTGGCCCAAAATGTCCCTTTAACTCGGTTATTTGTAATTATTTTGAAAGGGTCACATAAGACTTTTAGATAGAGAACACTTGGATACATCCAATCATCCAAAATATATACAGGGCGTTACGAAAAAACAGACAAACAAAGGGTCAAAGGGCTGTAACTCCGCAACCAATAATTTTTTCAAATTTCTATACGCGTCACTGAATCAGAAATTAAAAATACTACAATTTTGCTTATTTAATCGTATTCGTATCTTTACAAACAAAAAAGTGGCAGCCTGTAAATTTTCATTAATTTTTGAATGCAAGTTAAAACGTAAAATCTGAAAAGAGCAGATCTGGCCCAAAATGTCCCTTTAACTCGGTTATTTGTAATTATTTTGAAAGGGTCACATAAGACTTTTAGATAGAGAACACTTGGATACATCCAATCATCCAAAATATATACAGGGCGTTACGAAAAAAAGACAGACAAAGGGTCAAAGGGCTGTAACTCCGCAACCAATAATTTTTTCAAATTTCTATACGCGTCACTGAATTAGAAATTAAAAATACTATAATTTTGCTTATTTAATCGTATTCGTATCTTTACAAACAAAAAAGTGGCAGCCTGTAAATTTTCATTAATTTTTCAATGCAAGTTAAAACGTAAAATCTGAAAAGAGCAGATCTGGCCCAAAATGTCCCTTTAACTCGGTTATTTGTAATTATTTTGAAAGGGTCACATAAGACTTTTAGATAGAGAACACTTGGATACATCCAATCATCCAAAATATATACAGGGCGTTACGAAAAAACAGACAGACAAAGGGTCAAAGGGCTGTAACTCCGCAACCAATAATTTTTTCAAATTTCTATACGCGTCACTGAATCAGAAATTAAAAATACTACAATTTTGCTTATTTAATCGTATTCGTATCTTTACAAACAAAAAAGTGGCAGCCTGTAAATTTTCATTAATTTTTCAATGCAAGTTAAAACGTAAAATCTGAAAAGAGCAGATTTGGCCCAAAATGTCCCTTTAACTCGGTTATTTGTAATTATTTTGAAAGGGTCACATAAGACTTTTAGATAGAGAACACTTGGATACATCCAATCATCCAAAATATATACAGGGCGTTACGAAAAAACAGACAGACAAAGGGTCAAAGGGCTGTAACTCCGCAACCAATAATTTTTTCAAATTTCTATACGCGTCACTGAATCAGAAATTAAAAATACTACAATTTTGCTTATTTAATCGTATTCGTATCTTTACAAACAAAAAAGTGGCAGCCTGTAAATTTTCATTAATTTTTCAATGCAAGTTAAAACGTAAAATCTGAAAAGAGCAGATTTGGCCCAAAATGTCCCTTTAACTCGGTTATTTGTAATTATTTTGAAAGGGTCACATAAGACTTTTAGATAGAGAACACTTGGATACATCCAATCATCCAAAATATATACAGGGCGTTACGAAAAAACAGACAGACAAAGGGTCAAAGGGCTGTAACTCCGCAACCAATAATTTTTTCAAATTTCTATACGCGTCACTGAATCAGAAATTAAAAATACTACAATTTTGCTTATTTAATCGTATTCGTATCTTTACAAACAAAAAAGTGGCAGCCTGTAAATTTTCATTAATTTTTCAATGCAAGTTAAAACGTAAAATCTGAAAAGAGCAGATCTGGCCCAAAAAGTCCCTTTAACTCGGTTATTTGTAATTATTTTGAAAGGGTCACATAAGACTTTTAGATAGAGAACACTTGGATACATCCAATCATCCAAAATATATACAGGGCGTTACGAAAAAACAGACAAACAAAGGGTCAAAGGGCTGTAACTCCGCAACCAATAATTTTTTCAAATTTCTATACGCGTCACTGAATCAGAAATTAAAAATACTACAATTTTGCTTATTTAATCGTATTCGTATCTTTACAAACAAAAAAGTGGCAGCCTGTAAATTTTCATTAATTTTTGAATGCAAGTTAAAACCTAAAATCTGAAAAGAGCAGATCTGGCCCAAAATGTCCCTTTAACTCGGTTATTTGTAATTATTTTGAAAGGGTCACATAAGACTTTTAGATAGAGAACACTTGGATACATCCAATCATCCAAAATATATACAGGGCGTTACGAAAAAACAGACAGACAAAGGGTCAAAGGGCTGTAACTCCGCAACCAATAATTTTTTCAAATTTCTATACGCGTCACTGAATCAGAAATTAAAAATACTACAATTTTGCTTACTTAATCGTATTCGTATCTTTACAAACAAAAAAGTGGCAGCCTGTAAATTTTCATTAATTTTTCAATGCAAGTTAAAACGTAAAATCTGAAAAGAGCAGATCTGGCCCAAAATGTCCCTTTAACTCGGTTATTTGTAATTATTTTGAAAGGGTCACATAAGACTTTTAGATAGAGAACACTTGGATACATCCAATCATCCAAAATATATACAGGGCGTTACGAAAAAACAGACAGACAAAGGGGTAAAGGGCTGTAACTCCGCAACCAATAATTTTTTCAAATTTCTATACGCGTCACTGAATCAGAAATTAAAAATACTACAATTTTGCTTATTTAATCGTATTCGTATCTTTACAAACAAAAAAGTGGCAGCCTGTAAATTTTCATTAATTTTTCAATGCAAGTTAAAACGTAAAATCTGAAAAGAGCAGATTTGGCCCAAAATGTCCCTTTAACTCGGTTATTTCTAATTATTTTGAAAGGGTCACATAAGACTTTTAGATAGAGAACACTTGGATACATCCAATCATCCAAAATATATACAGGGCGTTACGAAAAAACAGACAGACAAAGGGTCAAAGGGCTGTAACTCCGCAACCAATAATTTTTTCAAATTTCTATACGCGTCACTGAATCAGAAATTAAAAATACTACAATTTTGCTTATTTAATCGTATTCGTATCTTTACAAACAAAAAAGTGGCAGCCTGTAAATTTTCATTAATTTTTCAATGCAAGTTAAAACGTAAAATCTGAAAAGAGCAGATCTGGCCCAAAATGTCCCTTTAACTCGGTTATTTATGTAATTATTTTGAAAGGGTCACATAAGACTTTTAGATAGAGAACACTTGGATACATCCAATCATCCAAAATATATACAGGGCGTTACGAAAAAACAGACAAACAAAGGGTCAAAGGGCTGTAACTCCGCAACCAATAATTTTTTCAAATTTCTATACGCGTCACTGAATCAGAAATTAAAAATACTACAATTTTGCTTATTTAATCGTATTCGTATCTTTACAAACAAAAAAGTGGCAGCCTGTAAATTTTCATTAATTTTTCAATGCAAGTTAAAACGTAAAATCTGAAAAGAGCAGATTTGGCCCAAAATGTCCCTTTAACTCGGTTATTTGTAATTATTTTGAAAGGGTCACATAAGACTTTTAGATAGAGAACACTTGGATACATCCAATCATCCAAAATATATACAGGGCGTTACGAAAAAACAGACAGACAAAGGGTCAAAGGGCTGTAACTCCGCAACCAATAATTTTTTCAAATTTCTATACGCGTCACTGAATCAGAAATTAAAAATACTACAATTTTGCTTATTTAATCGTATTCGTATCTTTACAAACAAAAAAGTGGCAGCCTGTAAATTTTCATTAATTTTTCAATGCAAGTTAAAACGTAAAATCTGAAAAGAGCAGATTTGGCCCAAAATGTCCCTTTAACTCGGTTATTTGTAATTATTTTGAAAGGGTCACATAAGACTTTTAGATAGAGAACACTTGGATACATCCAATCATCCAAAATATATACAGGGCGTTACGAAAAAACAGACAGACAAAGGGTCAAAGGGCTGTAACTCCGCAACCAATAATTTTTTCAAATTTCTATACGCGTCACTGAATCAGAAATTAAAAATACTACAATTTTGCTTATTTAATCGTATTCGTATCTTTACAAACAAAAAAGTGGCAGCCTGTAAATTTTCATTAATTTTTCAATGCAAGTTAAAACGTAAAATCTGAAAAGAGCAGATCTGGCCCAAAAAGTCCCTTTAACTCGGTTATTTGTAATTATTTTGAAAGGGTCACATAAGACTTTTAGATAGAGAACACTTGGATACATCCAATCATCCAAAATATATACAGGGCGTTACGAAAAAACAGACAGACAAAGGGTCAAAGGGCTGTAACTCCGCAACCAATAATTTTTTCAAATTTCTATACGCGTCACTGAATCAGAAATTAAAAATACTACAATTTTGCTTACTTAATCGTATTCGTATCTTTACAAACAAAAAAGTGGCAGCCTGTAAATTTTCATTAATTTTTCAATGCAAGTTAAAACGTAAAATCTGAAAAGAGCAGATCTGGCCCAAAATGTCCCTTTAACTCGGTTATTTGTAATTATTTTGAAAGGGTCACATAAGACTTTTAGATAGAGAACACTTGGATACATCCAATCATCCAAAATATATACAGGGCGTTACGAAAAAACAGACAGACAAAGGGTCAAAGGGCTGTAACTCCGCAACCAATAATTTTTTCAAATTTCTATACGCGTCACTGAATCAGAAATTAAAAATACTACAATTTTGCTTATTTAATCGTATTCGTATCTTTACAAACAAAAAAGTGGCAGCCTGTAAATTTTCATTAATTTTTCAATGCAAGTTAAAACGTAAAATCTGAAAAGAGCAGATCTGGCCCAAAATGTCCCTTTAACTCGGTTATTTGTAATTATTTTGAAAGGGTCACATAAGACTTTTAGATAGAGAACACTTGGATACATCCAATCATCCAAAATATATACAGGGCGTTACGAAAAAACAGACAGACAAAGGGTCAAAGGGCTGTAACTCCGCAACCAATAATTTTTTCAAATTTCTATACGCGTCACTGAATCAGAAATTAAAAATACTATAATTTTGCTTATTTAATCGTATTCGTATCTTTACAAACAAAAAAGTGGCAGCCTGTAAATTTTCATTAATTTTTCAATGCAAGTTAAAACGTAAAATCTGAAAAGAGCAGATCTGGCCCAAAATGTCCCTTTAACTCGGTTATTTATGTAATTATTTTGAAAGGGTCACATAAGACTTTTAGATAGAGAACACTTGGATACATCCAATCATCCAAAATATATACAGGGCGTTACGAAAAAACAGACAGACAAAGGGTCAAAGGGCTGTAACTCCGCAACCAATAATTTTTTCAAATTTCTATACGCGTCACTGAATCAGAAATTAAAAATACTACAATTTTGCTTATTTAATCGTATTCGTATCTTTACAAACAAAAAAGTGGCAGCCTGTAAATTTTCATTAATTTTTGAATGCAAGTTAAAACGTAAAATCTGAAAAGAGCAGATCTGGCCCAAAATGTCCCTTTAACTCGGTTATTTATGTAATTATTTTGAAAGGGTCACATAAGACTTTTAGATAGAGAACACTTGGATACATCCAATCATCCAAAATATATACAGGGCGTTACGAAAAAACAGACAGACAAAGGGTCAAAGGGCTGTAACTCCGCAACCAATAATTTTTTCAAATTTCTATACGCGTCACTGAATCAGAAATTAAAAATACTACAATTTTGCTTACTTAATCGTATTCGTATCTTTACAAACAAAAAAGTGGCAGCCTGTAAATTTTCATTAATTTTTCAATGCAAGTTAAAACGTAAAATCTGAAAAGAGCAGATCTGGCCCAAAATGTCCCTTTAACTCGGTTATTTGTAATTATTTTGAAAGGGTCACATAAGACTTTTAGATAGAGAACACTTGGATACATCCAATCATCCAAAATATATACAGGGCGTTACGAAAAAACAGACAGACAAAGGGTCAAAGGGCTGTAACTCCGCAACCAATAATTTTTTCAAATTTCTATACGCGTCACTGAATCAGAAATTAAAAATACTATAATTTTGCTTATTTAATCGTATTCGTATCTTTACAAACAAAAAAGTGGCAGCCTGTAAATTTTCATTAATTTTTCAATGCAAGTTAAAACGTAAAATCTGAAAAGAGCAGATCTGGCCCAAAATGTCCCTTTAACTCGGTTATTTGTAATTATTTTGAAAGGGTCACATAAGACTTTTAGATAGAGAACACTTGGATACATCCAATCATCCAAAATATATACAGGGCGTTACGAAAAAACAGACAGACAAAGGGTCAAAGGGCTGTAACTCCGCAACCAATAATTTTTTCAAATTTCTATACGCGTCACTGAATCAGAAATTAAAAATACTACAATTTTGCTTATTTAATCGTATTCGTATCTTTACAAACAAAAAAGTGGCAGCCTGTAAATTTTCATTAATTTTTCAATGCAAGTTAAAACGTAAAATCTGAAAAGAGCAGATCTGGCCCAAAATGTCCCTTTAACTCGGTTATTTATGTAATTATTTTGAAAGGGTCACATAAGACTTTTAGATAGAGAACACTTGGATACATCCAATCATCCAAAATATATACAGGGCGTTACGAAAAAACAGACAGACAAAGGGTCAAAGGGCTGTAACTCCGCAACCAATAATTTTTTCAAATTTCTATACGCGTCACTGAATCAGAAATTAAAAATACTACAATTTTGCTTACTTAATCGTATTCGTATCTTTACAAACAAAAAAGTGGCAGCCTGTAAATTTTCATTAATTTTTCAATGCAAGTTAAAACGTAAAATCTGAAAAGAGCAGATCTGGCCCAAAATGTCCCTTTAACTCGGTTATTTGTAATTATTTTGAAAGGGTCACATAAGACTTTTAGATAGAGAACACTTGGATACATCCAATCATCCAAAATATATACAGGGCGTTACGAAAAAACAGACAGACAAAGGGTCAAAGGGCTGTAACTCCGCAACCAATAATTTTTTCAAATTTCTATACGCGTCACTGAATCAGAAATTAAAAATACTATAATTTTGCTTATTTAATCGTATTCGTATCTTTACAAACAAAAAAGTGGCAGCCTGTAAATTTTCATTAATTTTTCAATGCAAGTTAAAACGTAAAATCTGAAAAGAGCAGATCTGGCCCAAAATGTCCCTTTAACTCGGTTATTTGTAATTATTTTGAAAGGGTCACATAAGACTTTTAGATAGAGAACACTTGGATACATCCAATCATCCAAAATATATACAGGGCGTTACGAAAAAACAGACAGACAAAGGGTCAAAGGGCTGTAACTCCGCAACCAATAATTTTTTCAAATTTCTATACGCGTCACTGAATCAGAAATTAAAAATACTACAATTTTGCTTATTTAATCGTATTCGTATCTTTACAAACAAAAAAGTGGCAGCCTGTAAATTTTCATTAATTTTTCAATGCAAGTTAAAACGTAAAATCTGAAAAGAGCAGATCTGGCCCAAAATGTCCCTTTAACTCGGTTATTTGTAATTATTTGGAAAGGGTCACATAAGACTTTTAGATAGAGAACACTTGGATACATCCAATCATCCAAAATATATACAGGGCGTTACGAAAAAACAGACAGACAAAGGGTCAAAGGGCTGTAACTCCGCAACCAATAATTTTTTGAAATTTCTATACGCGTCACTGAATCAGAAATTAAAAATACTACAATTTTGCTTATTTAATCGTATTCGTATCTTTACAAACAAAAAAGTGGCAGCCTGTAAATTTTCATTAATTTTTCAATGCAAGTTAAAACGTAAAATCTGAAAAGAGCAGATCTGGCCCAAAATGTCCCTTTAACTCGGTTATTTGTAATTATTTTGAAAGGGTCACATAAGACTTTTAGATAGAGAACACTTGGATACATCCAATCATCCAAAATATATACAGGGCGTTACGAAAAAACAGACAGACAAAGGGTCAAAGGGCTGTAACTCCGCAACCAATAATTTTTTCAAATTTCTATACGCGTCACTGAATCAGAAATTAAAAATACTATAATTTTGCTTATTTAATCGTATTCGTATCTTTACAAACAAAAAAGTGGCAGCCTGTAAATTTTCATTAATTTTTCAATGCAAGTTAAAACGTAAAATCTGAAAAGAGCAGATCTGGCCCAAAATGTCCCTTTAACTCGGTTATTTGTAATTATTTTGAAAGGGTCACATAAGACTTTTAGATAGAGAACACTTGGATACATCCAATCATCCAAAATATATACAGGGCGTTACGAAAAAACAGACAGACAAAGGGTCAAAGGGCTGTAACTCCGCAACCAATAATTTTTTCAAATTTCTATACGCGTCACTGAATCAGAAATTAAAAATACTACAATTTTGCTTATTTAATCGTATTCGTATCTTTACAAACAAAAAAGTGGCAGCCTGTAAATTTTCATTAATTTTTCAATGCAAGTTAAAACGTAAAATCTGAAAAGAGCAGATCTGGCCCAAAATGTCCCTTTAACTCGGTTATTTGTAATTATTTGGAAAGGGTCACATAAGACTTTTAGATAGAGAACACTTGGATACATCCAATCATCCAAAATATATACAGGGCGTTACGAAAAAACAGACAGACAAAGGGTCAAAGGGCTGTAACTCCGCAACCAATAATTTTTTCAAATTTCTATACGCGTCACTGAATCAGAAATTAAAAATACTACAATTTTGCTTATTTAATCGTATTCGTATCTTTACAAACAAAAAAGTGGCAGCCTGTAAATTTTCATTAATTTTTCAATGCAAGTTAAAACGTAAAATCTGAAAAGAGCAGATCTGGCCCAAAATGTCCCTTTAACTCGGTTATTTGTAATTATTTTGAAAGGGTCACATAAGACTTTTAGATAGAGAACACTTGGATACATCCAATCATCAAAAATATATACAGGGCGTTACGAAAAAACAGACAGACAAAGGGTCAAAGGGCTGTAACTCCGCAACCAATAATTTTTTCAAATTTCTATACGCGTCACTGAATCAGAAATTAAAAATACTACAATTTTGCTTATTTAATCGTATTCGTATCTTTACAAACAAAAAAGTGGCAGCCTGTAAATTTTCATTAATTTTTCAATGCAAGTTAAAACGTAAAATCTGAAAAGAGCAGATCTGGCCCAAAATGTCCCTTTAACTCGGTTATTTATAATTATTTTGAAAGGGTCACATAAGACTTTTAGATAGAGAACACTTGGATACATCCAATCATCCAAAATATATACAGGGCGTTACGAAAAAACAGACAGACAAAGGGTCAAAGGGCTGTAACTCCGCAACCAATAATTTTTTCAAATTTCTATACGCGTCACTGAATCAGAAATTAAAAATACTATAATTTTGCTTATTTAATCGTATTCGTATCTTTACAAACAAAAAAGTGGCAGCCTGTAAATTTTCATTAATTTTTCAATGCAAGTTAAAACGTAAAATCTGAAAAGAGCAGATCTGGCCCAAAATGTCCCTTTAACTCGGTTATTTGTAATTATTTTGAAAGGGTCACATAAGACTTTTAGATAGAGAACACTTGGATACATCCAATCATCCAAAATATATACAGGGCGTTACGAAAAAACAGACAGACAAAGGGTCAAAGGGCTGTAACTCCGCAACCAATAATTTTTTCAAATTTCTATACGCGTCACTGAATCAGAAATTAAAAATACTATAATTTTGCTTATTTAATCGTATTCGTATCTTTACAAACAAAAAAGTGGCAGCCTGTAAATTTTCATTAATTTTTCAATGCAAGTTAAAACGTAAAATCTGAAAAGAGCAGATCTGGCCCAAAATGTCCCTTTAACTCGGTTATTTGTAATTATTTTGAAAGGGTCACATAAGACTTTTAGATAGAGAACACTTGGATACATCCAATCATCCAAAATATATACAGGGCGTTACGAAAAAACAGACAGACAAAGGGTCAAAGGGCTGTAACTCCGCAACCAATAATTTTTTCAAATTTCTATACGCGTCACTGAATCAGAAATTAAAAATACTACAATTTTGCTTATTTAATCGTATTCGTATCTTTACAAACAAAAAAGTGGCAGCCTGTAAATTTTCATTAATTTTTCAATGCAAGTTAAAACGTAAAATCTGAAAAGAGCAGATCTGGCCCAAAATGTCCCTTTAACTCGGTTATTTGTAATTATTTTGAAAGGGTCACATACGACTTTTAGATAGAGAACACTTGGATACATCCAATCATCCAAAATATATACAGGGCGTTACGAAAAAACAGACAGACAAAGGGTCAAAGGGCTGTAACTCCGCAACCAATAATTTTTTCAAATTTCTATACGCGTCACCGAATCAGAAATTAAAAATACTACAATTTTGCTTATTTAATCGTATTCGTATCTTTACAAACAAAAAAGTGGCAGCCTGTAAATTTTCATTAATTTTTGAATGCAAGTTAAAACGTAAAATCTGAAAAGAGCAGATCTGGCCCAAAATGTCCCTTTAACTCGGTTATTTGTAATTATTTTGAAAGCGTCACATAAGACTTTTAGATAGAGAACAATTGGATACATCCAATCATCCAAAATATATACAGGGCGTTACGAAAAAACAAACAGACAAAGGGTCAAAGGGCTGTAACTCCGCAACCAATAGTTTTTTCAAATTTCTATACGCGTCACTGAATCAGAAATTAAAAATACTACAATTTTGCTTATTTAATCGTATTCGTATCTTTACAAACAAAAAAGTGGCAGCCTGTAAATTTTCATTAATTTTTCAATGCAAGTTAAAACGTAAAATCTGAAAAGAGCAGATCTGGCCCAAAATGTCCCTTTAACTCGGTTATTTGTAATTATTTTGAAAGGGTCACATAAGACTTTTAGATAGAGAACACTTGGATACATCCAATCATCCAAAATATATACAGGGCGTTACGAAAAAACAGACAGACAAAGGGTCAAAGGGCTGTAACTCCGCAACCAATAATTTTTTCAAATTTCTATACGCGTCACTGAATCAGAAATTAAAAATACTATAATTTTGCTTATTTAATCGTATTCGTATCTTTACAAACAAAAAAGTGGCAGCCTGTAAATTTTCATTAATTTTTCAATGCAAGTTAAAACGTAAAATCTGAAAAGAGCAGATCTGGCCCAAAATGTCCCTTTAACTCGGTTATTTGTAATTATTTTGAAAGGGTCACATAAGACTTTTAGATAGAGAACACTTGGATACATCCAATCATCCAAAATATATACAGGGCGTTACGAAAAAACAGACAGACAAAGGGTCAAAGGGCTGTAACTCCGCAACCAATAATTTTTTCAAATTTCTATACGCGTCACTGAATCAGAAATTAAAAATACTACAATTTTGCTTATTTAATCGTATTCGTATCTTTACAAACAAAAAAGTGGCAGCCTGTAAATTTTCATTAATTTTTCAATGCAAGTTAAAACGTAAAATCTGAAAAGAGCAGATCTGGCCCAAAATGTCCCTTTAACTCGGTTATTTATAATTATTTTGAAAGGGTCACATAAGACTTTTAGATAGAGAACACTTGGATACATCCAATCATCCAAAATATATACAGGGCGTTACGAAAAAACAGACAGACAAAGGGTCAAAGGGCTGTAACTCCGCAACCAATAATTTTTTCAAATTTCTATACGCGTCACTGAATCAGAAATTAAAAATACTATAATTTTGCTTATTTAATCGTATTCGTATCTTTACAAACAAAAAAGTGGCAGCCTGTAAATTTTCATTAATTTTTCAATGCAAGTTAAAACGTAAAATCTGAAAAGAGCAGATCTGGCCCAAAATGTCCCTTTAACTCGGTTATTTGTAATTATTTTGAAAGGGTCACATAAGACTTTTAGATAGAGAACACTTGGATACATCCAATCATCCAAAATATATACAGGGCGTTACGAAAAAACAGACAGACAAAGGGTCAAAGGGCTGTAACTCCGCAACCAATAATTTTTTCAAATTTCTATACGCGTCACTGAATCAGAAATTAAAAATACTATAATTTTGCTTATTTAATCGTATTCGTATCTTTACAAACAAAAAAGTGGCAGCCTGTAAATTTTCATTAATTTTTCAATGCAAGTTAAAACGTAAAATCTGAAAAGAGCAGATCTGGCCCAAAATGTCCCTTTAACTCGGTTATTTGTAATTATTTTGAAAGGGTCACATAAGACTTTTAGATAGAGAACACTTGGATACATCCAATCATCCAAAATATATACAGGGCGTTACGAAAAAACAGACAGACAAAGGGTCAAAGGGCTGTAACTCCGCAACCAATAATTTTTTCAAATTTCTATACGCGTCACTGAATCAGAAATTAAAAATACTACAATTTTGCTTATTTAATCGTATTCGTATCTTTACAAACAAAAAAGTGGCAGCCTGTAAATTTTCATTAATTTTTCAATGCAAGTTAAAACGTAAAATCTGAAAAGAGCAGATCTGGCCCAAAATGTCCCTTTAACTCGGTTATTTGTAATTATTTTGAAAGGGTCACATAAGACTTTTAGATAGAGAACACTTGGATACATCCAATCATCCAAAATATATACAGGGCGTTACGAAAAAACAGACAGACAAAGGGTCAAAGGGCTGTAACTCCGCAACCAATAATTTTTTCAAATTTCTATACGCGTCACTGAATCAGAAATTAAAAATACTACACTTTTGCTTGTTTAATCGTATTCGCATCTTTACAAACAAAAAAGTGGCAGCCTGTAAATTTTCATTAATTTTTCAATGCAAGTTAAAACGTAAAATCTGAAAAGAGCAGATCTGGCCCAAAATGTCCCTTTAACTCGGTTATTTGTAATTATTTTGAAAGGGTCACATAAGACTTTTAGATAGAGAACACTTGGATACATCCAATCATCCAAAATATATACAGGGCGTTACGAAAAAACGACAGACAAAGGGTCAAAGGGTTGTAACTCCGCAACCAATAATTTTTTCAAATTTCTATACGCGTCACTGAATCAGAAATTAAAAATACTACAATTTTGCTTATTTAATCGTATTCGTATCTTTACAAACAAAAAAGTGGCAGCCTGTAAATTTTCATTAATTTTTTAATGCAAGTTAAAACGTAAAATCTGAAAAGAGCAGATCTGGCCCAAAATGTCCCTTTAACTCGGTTATTTGTAATTATTTTGAAAGGGTCACATAAGACTTTTAGATAGAGAACACTTGGATACATCCAATCATCCAAAATATATACAGGGCGTTACGAAAAAACAGACAGACAAAGGGTCAAAGGGCTGTAACTCCGCAACCAATAATTTTTTCAAATTTCTATACGCGTCACTGAATCAGAAATTAAAAATACTACAATTTTGCTTATTTAATCGTATTCGTATCTTTACAAACAAAAAAGTGGCAGCCTGTAAATTTTCATTAATTTTTGAATGCAAGTTAAAACGTAAAATCTGAAAAGAGCAGATCTGGCCCAAAATGTCCCTTTAACTCGGTTATTTGTAATTATTTTGAAAGGGTCACATAAGACTTTTAGATAGAGAACACTTGGATACATCCAATCATCCAAAATATATACAGGGCGTTACGAAAAAACAGACAGACAAAGGGTCAAAGGGCTGTAACTCCGCAACCAATAATTTTTTCAAATTTCTATACGCGTCACTGAATCAGAAATTAAAAATACTACAATTTTGCTTATTTAATCGTATTCGTATCTTTACAAACAAAAAAGTGGCAGCCTGTAAATTTTCATTAATTTTTCAATGCAAGTTAAAACGTAAAATCTGAAAAGAGCAGATCTGGCCCAAAATGTCCCTTTAACTCGGTTATTTGTAATTATTTTGAAAGGGTCACATAAGACTTTTAGATAGAGAACACTTGGATACATCCAATCATCCAAAATATATATAGGGCGTTACGAAAAAACAGACAGACAAAGGGTCAAAGGGCTGTAACTCCGCAACCAATAATTTTTTCAAATTTCTATACGCGTCACTGAATCAGAAATTAAAAATACTACAATTTTGCTTATTTAATCGTATTCGTATCTTTACAAACAAAAAAGTGGCAGCCTGTAAATTTTCATTAATGTTTCAATGCAAGTTAAAACGTAAAATCTGAAAAGAGCAGATCTGGCCCAAAATGTCCCTTTAACTCGGTTATTTGTAATTATTTTGAAAGGGTCACATAAGACTTTTAGATAGAGAACACTTGGATACATCCAATCATCCAAAATATATACAGGGCGTTACGAAAAAACAGACAGACAAAGGGTCAAAGGGCTGTAACTCCGCAACCAATAATTTTTTCAAATTTCTATACGCGTCACTGAATCAGAAATTAAAAATACTATAATTTTGCTTATTTAATCGTATTCGTATCTTTACAAACAAAAAAGTGGCAGCCTGTAAATTTTCATTAATTTTTCAATGCAAGTTAAAACGTAAAATCTGAAAAGAGCAGATGTGGCCCAAAATGTCCCTTTAACTCGGTTATTTGTAATTATTTTGAAAGGGTCACATAAGACTTTTAGATAGAGAACACTTAGATACATCCAATCATCCAAAATATATACAGGGCGTTACGAAAAAACAGACAGACAAAGGGTCAAAGGGCTGTAACTCCGCAACCAATAATTTTTTCAAATTTCTATACGCGTCACTGAATCAGAAATTAAAAATACTACAATTTTGCTTATTTAATCGTATTCGTATCTTTACAAACAAAAAAGTGGCAGCCTGTAAATTTTCATTAATTTTTCAATGCAAGTTAAAACGTAAAATCTGAAAAGAGCAGATCTGGCCCAAAATGTTCCTTTAACTCGGTTATTTGTAATTATTTTGAAAGGGTAACATAAGACTTTTAGATAGAGAACACTTAGATACATCCAATCATCCAAAATATATACAGGGCGTTACGAAAAAACAGACAGACAAAGGGTCAAAGGGCTGTAACTCCGCAACCAATAATTTTTTCAAATTTCTATACGCGTCACTGAATCAGAAATTAAAAATACTACAATTTTGCTTATTTAATCATATTCGTATCTTTACAAACAAAAAAGTGGCAGCCTGTAAATTTTCATTAATGTTTCAATGCAAGTTAAAACGTAAAATCTGAAAAGAGCAGATCTGGCCCAAAATGTCCCTTTAACTCGGTTATTTGTAATTATTTTGAAAGGGTCACATAAGACTTTTAGATAGAGAACACTTGGATACATCCAATCATCCAAAATATATACAGGGCGTTACGAAAAAACAGACAGACAAAGGGTCAAAGGGCTGTAACTCCGCAACCAATAATTTTTTCAAATTTCTATACGCGTCACTGAATCAGAAATTAAAAATACTATAATTTTGCTTATTTAATCGTATTCGTATCTTTACAAACAAAAAAGTGGCAGCCTGTAAATTTTCATTAATTTTTCAATGCAAGTTAAAACGTAAAATCTGAAAAGAGCAGATGTGGCCCAAAATGTCCCTTTAACTCGGTTATTTGTAATTATTTTGAAAGGGTCACATAAGACTTTTAGATAGAGAACACTTAGATACATCCAATCATCCAAAATATATACAGGGCGTTACGAAAAAACAGACAGACAAAGGGTCAAAGGGCTGTAACTCCGCAACCAATAATTTTTTCAAATTTCTATACGCGTCACTGAATCAGAAATTAAAAATACTACAATTTTGCTTATTTAATCGTATTCGTATCTTTACAAACAAAAAAGTGGCAGCCTGTAAATTTTCATTAATTTTTCAATGCAAGTTAAAACGTAAAATCTGAAAAGAGCAGATCTGGCCCAAAATGTTCCTTTAACTCGGTTATTTGTAATTATTTTGAAAGGGTAACATAAGACTTTTAGATAGAGAACACTTAGATACATCCAATCATCCAAAATATATACAGGGCGTTACGAAAAAACAGACAGACAAAGGGTCAAAGGGCTGTAACTCCGCAACCAATAATTTTTTCAAATTTCTATACGCGTCACTGAATCAGAAATTAAAAATACTACAATTTTGCTTATTTAATCATATTCGTATCTTTACAAACAAAAAAGTGGCAGCCTGTAAATTTTCATTAATTTTTCAATGCAAGTTAAAACGTAAAATCTGAAAAGAGCAGATCTGGCCCAAAATGTCCCTTTAACTCGGTTATTTGTAATTATTTTGAAAGGGTCACATAAGACTTTTAGATAGAGAACACTTGGATACATCCAATCATCCAAAATATATACAGGGCGTTACGAAAAAACAGACAGACAAAGGGTCAAAGGGCTGTAACTCCGCAACCAATAATTTTTTCAAATTTCTATACGCGTCACTGAATCAGAAATTAAAAATACTACAATTTTGCTTATTTAATCGTATTCGTATCTTTACAAACAAAAAAGTGGCAGCCTGTAAATTTTCATTAATTTTTCAATGCAAGTTAAAACGTAAAATCTGAAAAGAGCAGATCTGGCCCAAAATGTCCCTTTAACTCGGTTATTTGTAATTATTTTGAAAGGGTCACATAAGACTTTTAGATAGAGAACACTTGGATACATCCAATCATCCAAAATATATACAGGGCGTTACGAAAAAACAGACAGACAAAGGGTCAAAGGGCTGTAACTCCGCAACCAATAATTTTTTCAAATTTCTATACGCGTCACTGAATCAGAAATTAAAAATACTATAATTTTGCTTATTTAATCGTATTCGTATCTTTACAAACAAAAAAGTGGCAGCCTGTAAATTTTCATTAATTTTTCAATGCAAGTTAAAACGTAAAATCTGAAAAGAGCAGATCTGGCCCAAAATGTCCCTTTAACTCGGTTATTTGTAATTATTTTGAAAGGGTCACATAAGACTTTTAGATAGAGAACACTTAGATACATCCAATCATCCAAAATATATACAGGGCGTTACGAAAAAACAGACAGACAAAGGGTCAAAGGGCTGTAACTCCGCAACCAATAATTTTTTCAAATTTCTATACGCGTCACTGAATCAGAAATTAAAAATACTACAATTTTGCTTATTTAATCGTATTCGTATCTTTACAAACAAAAAAGTGGCAGCCTGTAAATTTTCATTAATTTTTCAATGCAAGTTAAAACGTAAAATCTGAAAAGAGCAGATCTGGCCCAAAATGTCCCTTTAACTCGGTTATTTGTAATTATTTTGAAAGGGTCACATAAGACTTTTAGATAGAGAACACTTAGATACATCCAATCATCCAAAATATATACAGGGCGTTACGAAAAAACAGACAGACAAAGGGTCAAAGGGCTGTAACTCCGCAACCAATAATTTTTTCAAATTTCTATACGCGTCACTGAATCAGAAATTAAAAATACTACAATTTTGCTTATTTAATCATATTCGTATCTTTACAAACAAAAAAGTGGCAGCCTGTAAATTTTCATTAATTTTTCAATGCAAGTTAAAACGTAAAATCTGAAAAGAGCAGATCTGGCCCAAAATGTCCCTTTAACTCGGTTATTTGTAATTATTTTGAAAGGGTCACATAAGACTTTTAGATAGAGAACACTTGGATACATCCAATCATCCAAAATATATACAGGGCGTTACGAAAAAACAGACAGACAAAGGGTCAAAGGGCTGTAACTCCGCAACCAATAATTTTTTCAAATTTCTATACGCGTCACTGAATCAGAAATTAAAAATACTACAATTTTGCTTATTTAATCGTATTCGTATCTTTACAAACAAAAAAGTGGCAGCCTGTAAATTTTCATTAATTTTTCAATGCAAGTTAAAACGTAAAATCTGAAAAGAGCAGATCTGGCCCAAAATGTCCCTTTAACTCGGTTATTTGTAATTATTTTGAAAGGGTCACATAAGACTTTTAGATAGAGAACACTTAGATACATCCAATCATCCAAAATATATACAGGGCGTTACGAAATAACAGACAGACAAAGGGTCAAAGGGCTGTAACTCCGCAACCAATAATTTTTTCAAATTTCTATACGCGTCACTGAATCAGAAATTAAAAATACTACAATTTTGCTTATTTAATCGTATTCGTATCTTTACAAACAAAAAAGTGGCAGCCTGTAAATTTTCATTAATTTTTCAATGCAAGTTAAAACGTAAAATCTGAAAAGAGCAGATCTGGCCCAAAATGTCCCTTTAACTCGGTTATTTGTAATTATTTTGAAAGGGTCACATAAGACTTTTAGATAGAGAACACTTAGATACATCCAATCATCCAAAATATATACAGGGCGTTACGAAAAAACAGACAGACAAAGGGTCAAAGGGCTGTAACTCCGCAACCAATAATTTTTTCAAATTTCTATACGCGTCACTGAATCAGAAATTAAAAATACTACAATTTTGCTTATTTAATCGTATTCGTATCTTTACAAACAAAAAAGTGGCAGCCTGTAAATTTTCATTAATTTTTCAATGCAAGTTAAAACGTAAAATCTGAAAAGAGCAGATCTGGCCCAAAATGTCCCTTTAACTCGGTTATTTGTAATTATTTTGAAAGGGTCACATAAGACTTTTAGATAGAGAACACTTAGATACATCCAATCATCCAAAATATATACAGGGCGTTACGAAAAAACAGACAGACAAAGGGTCAAAGGGCTGTAACTCCGCAACCAATAATTTTTTCAAATTTCTATACGCGTCACTGAATCAGAAATTAAAAATACTACAATTTTGCTTATTTAATCGTATTCGTATCTTTACAAACAAAAAAGTGGCAGCCTGTAAATTTTCATTAATTTTTCAATGCAAGTTAAAACGTAAAATCTGAAAAGAGCAGATCTGGCCCAAAATGTCCCTTTAACTCGGTTATTTGTAATTATTTTGAAAGGGTCACATAAGACTTTTAGATAGAGAACACTTAGATACATCCAATCATCCAAAATATATACAGGGCGTTACGAAAAAACAGACAGACAAAGGGTCAAAGGGCTGTAACTCCGCAACCAATAATTTTTTCAAATTTCTATACGCGTCACTGAATCAGAAATTAAAAATACTACAATTTTGCTTATTTAATCGTATTCGTATCTTTACAAACAAAAAAGTGGCAGCCTGTAAATTTTCATTAATTTTTCAATGCAAGTTAAAACGTAAAATCTGAAAAGAGCAGATCTGGCCCAAAATGTCCCTTTAACTCGGTTATTTGTAATTATTTTGAAAGGGTAACATAAGACTTTTAGATAGAGAACACTTAGATACATCCAATCATCCAAAATATATACAGGGCGTTACGAAAAAACAGACAGACAAAGGGTCAAAGGGTTGTAACTCCGCAACCAATAATTTTTTCAAATTTCTATACGCGTCACTGAATCAGAAATTAAAAATACTACAATTTTGCTTATTTAATCGTATTCGTATCTTTACAAACAAAAAAGTGGCAGCCTGTAAATTTTCATTAATTTTTCAATGCAAGTTAAAACGTAAAATCTGAAAAGAGCAGATCTGGCCCAAAATGTCCCTTTAACTCGGTTATTTGTAATTATTTTGAAAGGGTCACATAAGACTTTTAGATAGAGAACACTTGGATACATCCAATCATCCAAAATATATACAGGGCGTTACGAAAAAACAGACAGACAAAGGGTCAAAGGGCTGTAACTCCGCAACCAATAATTTTTTCAAATTTCTATACGCGTCACTGAATCAGAAATTAAAAATACTACAATTTTGCTTATTTAATCGTATTCGTATCTTTACAAACAAAAAAGTGGCAGCCTGTAAATTTTCATTAATTTTTCAATGCAAGTTAAAACGTAAAATCTGAAAAGAGCAGATCTGGCCCAAAATGTCCCTTTAACTCGGTTATTTGTAATTATTTTGAAAGGGTCACATAAGACTTTTAGATAGAGAACACTTGGATACATCCAATCATCCAAAATATATACAGGGCGTTACGAAAAAACAGACAGACAAAGGGTCAAAGGGCTGTAACTCCGCAACTAATAATTTTTTCAAATTTCTATACGCGTCACTGAATCAGAAATTAAAAATACTACAATTTTGCTTATTTAATCGTATTCGTATCTTTACAAACAAAAAAGTGGCAGCCTGTAAATTTTCATTAATTTTTCAATGCAAGTTAAAACGTAAAATCTGAAAAGAGCAGATCTGGCCCAAAATGTCCCTTTAACTCGGTTATTTGTAATTATTTTGAAAGGGTCACATAAGACTTTTAGATAGAGAACACTTGGATACATCCAATCATCCAAAATATATACAGGGCGTTACGAAAAAACAGACAGACAAAGGGTCAAAGGGCTGTAACTCCGCAACCAATAATTTTTTCAAATTTCTATACGCGTCACTGAATCAGAAATTAAAAATACTATAATTTTGCTTATTTAATCGTATTCGTATCTTTACAAACAAAAAAGTGGCAGCCTGTAAATTTTCATTAATTTTTCAATGCAAGTTAAAACGTAAAATCTGAAAAGAGCAGATCTGGCCCAAAATGTTCCTTTAACTCGGTTATTTGTAATTATTTTGAAAGGGTAACATAAGACTTTTAGATAGAGAACACTTAGATACATCCAATCATCCAAAATATATACAGGGCGTTACGAAAAAACAGACAGACAAAGGGTCAAAGGGCTGTAACTCCGCAACCAATAATTTTTTCAAATTTCTATACGCGTCACTGAATCAGAAATTAAAAATACTACAATTTTGCTTATTTAATCATATTCGTATCTTTACAAACAAAAAAGTGGCAGCCTGTAAATTTTCATTAATTTTTCAATGCAAGTTAAAACGTAAAATCTGAAAAGAGCAGATCTGGCCCAAAATGTCCCTTTAACTCGGTTATTTGTAATTATTTTGAAAGGGTCACATAAGACTTTTAGATAGAGAACACTTGGATACATCCAATCATCCAAAATATATACAGGGCGTTACGAAAAAACAGACAGACAAAGGGTCAAAGGGCTGTAACTCCGCAACCAATAATTTTTTCAAATTTCTATACGCGTCACTGAATCAGAAATTAAAAATACTATAATTTTGCTTATTTAATCGTATTCGTATCTTTACAAACAAAAAAGTGGCAGCCTGTAAATTTTCATTAATTTTTCAATGCAAGTTAAAACGTAAAATCTGAAAAGAGCAGATCTGGCCCAAAATGTCCCTTTAACTCGGTTATTTGTAATTATTTTGAAAGGGTCACATAAGACTTTTAGATAGAGAACACTTGGATACATCCAATCATCCAAAATATATACAGGGCGTTACGAAAAAACAGACAGACAAAGGGTCAAAGGGCTGTAACTCCGCAACCAATAATTTTTTCAAATTTCTATACGCGTCACTGAATCAGAAATTAAAAATACTACAATTTTGCTTATTTAATCGTATTCGTATCTTTACAAACAAAAAAGTGGCAGCCTGTAAATTTTCATAAATTTTTCAATGCAAGTTAAAACGTAAAATCTGAAAAGAGCGGATCTGGCCCAAAATGTCCCTTTAACTCGGTTATTTGTAATTATTTTGAAAGGGTCACATAAGACTTTTAGATAGAGAACAATTGGATACATCCAATCATCCAAAATATATACAGGGCGTTACGAAAAAACAAACAGACAAAGGGTCAAAGGGCTGTAACTCCGCAACCAATAATTTTTTCAAATTTCTATACGCGTCACTGAATCAGAAATTAAAAATACTACAATTTTGCTTATTTAATCGTATTCGTATCTTTACAAACAAAAAAGTGGCAGCCTGTAAATTTTCATTAATTTTTGAATGCAAGTTAAAACGTAAAATCTGAAAAGAGCAGATCTGGCCCAAAATGTCCCTTTAACTCGGTTATTTGTAATTATTTTGAAAGGGTCACATAAGACTTTTAGATAGAGAACACTTGGATACATCCAATCATCCAAAATATATACAGGGCGTTACGAAAAAACAGACAGACAAAGGGTCAAAGGGCTGTAACTCCGCAACCAATAATTTTTTCAAATTTCTATACGCGTCACTGAATCAGAAATTAAAAATACTACAATTTTGCTTATTTAATCGTATTCGTATCTTTACAAACAAAAAAGTGGCAGCCTGTAAATTTTCATTAATTTTTCAATGCAAGTTAAAACGTAAAATCTGAAAAGAGCAGATCTGGCCCAAAATGTCCCTTTAACTCGGTTATTTGTAATTATTTTGAAAGGGTCACATAAGACTTTTAGATAGAGAACACTTGGATACATCCAATCATCCAAAATATATACAGGGCGTTACGAAAAAACAGACAGACAAAGGGTCAAAGGGCTGTAACTCCGCAACCAATAATTTTTTCAAATTTCTATACGCGTCACTGAATCAGAAATTAAAAATACTACAATTTTGCTTATTTAATCGTATTCGTATCTTTACAAACAAAAAAGTGGCAGCCTGTAAATTTTCATTAATTTTTCAATGCAAGTTAAAACGTAAAATCTGAAAAGAGCAGATCTGGCCCAAAATGTCCCTTTAACTCAGTTATTTGTAATTATTTTGAAAGGGTCACATAAGACTTTTAGATAGAGAACACTTGGATACATCCAATCATCCAAAATATATACAGGGCGTTACGAAAAAACAGACAGACAAAGGGTCAAAGGGCTGTAACTCCGCAACCAATAATTTTTTCAAATTTCTATACGCGTCACTGAATCAGAAATTAAAAATACTATAATTTTGCTTATTTAATCGTATTCGTATCTTTACAAACAAAAAAGTGGCAGCCTGTAAATTTTCATTAATTTTTCAATGCAAGTTAAAACGTAAAATCTGAAAAGAGCAGATCTGGCCCAAAATGTCCCTTTAACTCGGTTATTTGTAATTATTTTGAAAGGGTCACATAAGACTTTTAGATAGAGAACACTTAGATACATCCAATCATCCAAAATATATACAGGGCGTTACGAAAAAACAGACAGACAAAGGGTCAAAGGGCTGTAACTCCGCAACCAATAATTTTTTCAAATTTCTATACGCGTCACTGAATCAGAAATTAAAAATACTAAAATTTTGCTTATTTAATCGTATTCGTATCTTTACAAACAAAAAAGTGGCAGCCTGTAAATTTTCATTAATTTTTCAATGCAAGTTAAAACGTAAAATCTGAAAAGAGCAGATCTGGCCCAAAATGTTCCTTTAACTCGGTTATATGTAATTATTTTGAAAGGGTAACATAAGACTTTTAGATAGAGAACACTTAGATACATCCAATCATCCAAAATATATACAGGGCGTTACGAAAAAACAGACAGACAAAGGGTCAAAGGGCTGTAACTCCGCAACCAATAATTTTTTCAAATTTCTATACGCGTCACTGAATCAGAAATTAAAAATACTACAATTTTGCTTATTTAATCATATTCGTATCTTTACAAACAAAAAAGTGGCAGCCTGTAAATTTTCATTAATTTTTCAATGCAAGTTAAAACGTAAAATCTGAAAAGAGCAGATCTGGCCCAAAATGTCCCTTTAACTCGGTTATTTGTAATTATTTTGAAAGGGTCACATAAGACTTTTAGATAGAGAACACTTGGATACATCCAATCATCCAAAATATATACAGGGCGTTACGAAAAAACAGACAGACAAAGGGTCAAAGGGCTGTAACTCCGCAACCAATAATTTTTTCAAATTTCTATACGCGTCACTGAATCAGAAATTAAAAATACTATAATTTTGCTTATTTAATCGTATTCGTATCTTTACAAACAAAAAAGTGGCAGCCTGTAAATTTTCATTAATTTTTCAATGCAAGTTAAAATGTAAAATCTGAAAAGAGCAGATCTGGCCCAAAATGTCCCTTTAACTCGGTTATTTGTAATTATTTTGAAAGGGTCACATAAGACTTTTAGATAGAGAACACTTGGATACATCCAATCATCCAAAATATATACAGGGCGTTACGAAAAAACAGACAGACAAAGGGTCAAAGGGCTGTAACTCCGCAACCAATAATTTTTTCAAATTTCTATACGCGTCACTGAATCAGAAATTAAAAATACTACAATTTTGCTTATTTAATCGTATTCGTATCTTTACAAACAAAAAAGTGGCAGCCTGTAAATTTTCATAAATTTTTCAATGCAAGTTAAAACGTAAAATCTGAAAAGAGCGGATCTGGCCCAAAATGTCCCTTTAACTCGGTTATTTGTAATTATTTTGAAAGGGTCACATAAGACTTTTAGATAGAGAACAATTGGATACATCCAATCATCCAAAATATATACAGGGCGTTACGAAAAAACAAACAGACAAAGGGTCAAAGGGCTGTAACTCCGCAACCAATAATTTTTTCAAATTTCTATACGCGTCACTGAATCAGAAATTAAAAATACTACAATTTTGCTTATTTAATCGTATTCGTATCTTTACAAACAAAAAAGTGGCAGCCTGTAAATTTTCATAAATTTTTCAATGCAAGTTAAAACGTAAAATCTGAAAAGAGCGGATCTGGCCCAAAATGTCCCTTTAACTCGGTTATTTGTAATTATTTTGAAAGGGTCACATAAGACTTTTAGATAGAGAACAATTGGATACATCCAATCATCCAAAATATATACAGGGCGTTACGAAAAAACAAACAGACAAAGGGTCAAAGGGCTGTAACTCCGCAACCAATAATTTTTTCAAATTTCTATACGCGTCACTGAATCAGAAATTAAAAATACTACAATTTTGCTTATTTAATCGTATTCGTATCTTTACAAACAAAAAAGTGGCAGCCTGTAAATTTTCATTAATTTTTGAATGCAAGTTAAAACGTAAAATCTGAAAAGAGCAGATCTGGCCCAAAATGTCCCTTTAACTCGGTTATTTGTAATTATTTTGAAAGGGTCACATAAGACTTTTAGATAGAGAACACTTGGATACATCCAATCATCCAAAATATATACAGGGCGTTACGAAAAAACAGACAGACAAAGGGTCAAAGGGCTGTAACTCCGCAACCAATAATTTTTTCAAATTTCTATACGCGTCACTGAATCAGAAATTAAAAATACTACAATTTTGCTTATTTAATCGTATTCGTATCTTTACAAACAAAAAAGTGGCAGCCTGTAAATTTTCATAAATTTTTCAATGCAAGTTAAAACGTAAAATCTGAAAAGAGCGGATCTGGCCCAAAATGTCCCTTTAACTCGGTTATTTGTAATTATTTTGAAAGGGTCACATAAGACTTTTAGATAGAGAACAATTGGATACATCCAATCATCCAAAATATATACAGGGCGTTACGAAAAAACAAACAGACAAAGGGTCAAAGGGCTGTAACTCCGCAACCAATAATTTTTTCAAATTTCTATACGCGTCACTGAATCAGAAATTAAAAATACTACAATTTTGCTTATTTAATCGTATTCGTATCTTTACAAACAAAAAAGTGGCAGCCTGTAAATTTTCATTAATTTTTGAATGCAAGTTAAAACGTAAAATCTGAAAAGAGCAGATCTGGCCCAAAATGTCCCTTTAACTCGGTTATTTGTAATTATTTTGAAAGGGTCACATAAGACTTTTAGATAGAGAACACTTGGATACATCCAATCATCCAAAATATATACAGGGCGTTACGAAAAAACAGACAGACAAAGGGTCAAAGGGCTGTAACTCCGCAACCAATAATTTTTTCAAATTTCTATACGCGTCACTGAATCAGAAATTAAAAATACTATAATTTTGCTTATTTAATCGTATTCGTATCTTTACAAACAAAAAAGTGGCAGCCTGTAAATTTTCATTAATTTTTCAATGCAAGTTAAAACGTAAAATCTGAAAAGAGCGGATCTGGCCCACAATGTCCCTTTAACTCGGTTATTTGTAATTATTTTGAAAGGGTCACATAAGACTTTTAGATAGAGAACACTTGGATACATCCAATCATCAAAAATATATACAGGGCGTTACGAAAAAACAAACAGACAAAGGGTCAAAGGGCTGTAACTCCGTAACCAGTAATTTTTTCAGATTGTCGTGTGCGCCATTGAATCAGAAATAAAAAATACTATAATTTTGCTTATTTAATCGTATTCGTATCTTTACAAACAAAAAAGTGGCAGCCTGTAAATTTTCATTAATTTTTCAATGCAAGTTAAAACGTAAAATCTGAAAAGAGCGGATCTGGCCCAAAATGTCCCTTTAACTCGGTTATTTGTAATTATTTTGAAAGGGTCACATAAGACTTTTAGATAGAGAACAATTGGATACATCCAATCATCCAAAATATATACAGGGCGTTACGAAAAAACAAACAGACAAAGGGTCAAAGGGCTGTAACTCCGCAACTAATAGTTTTTTCAAATTTCTATACGCGTCAATGAATCAGAAATTAAAAATACTACAATTTTGCTTATTTAATCGTATTCGTATCTTTACAAACAAAAATGTTGCAGCCTGTAAATTTTCATTAATTTTTCAATGCAAGTTAAAACTCCCCTCTATCAGAGAGCGTTAACAGACCGAAGGGTAAATTATATCTGGTGATGTTAGTAGGGCTGTACTATTTCCCGTTAAAATCGATATTTTATTTAATAGTTATTAATTCTATAATCATGAATTTTAACAAAGTAACGCTTGAAAGTGTCAATAATTTAAATTAAATTTTAGTTCTTTTTGTTAAGTGATACATTTCTTTCCTGAAGTAATAAGGGTATGAAGTATAATGCATTACTTTTTCCACTAATTAAAAAGTAATTGTAACGTAATCATTTTTAAAAGTAATGTACCAACAACTTATGTTGAAAGGGTTGAAATATTGGTAAAATGAAGAAGGGAAGGGGGCGGGGGTAATTGAAGTTGGTTTAAACCTGAAATGTGAAGCGGTACTGGCGGTACCTTCCTTTGGATAGCAAAGTATTGAAAAAATAAAACTATTCAGAGTCACTGTAAACTATTCGGATTTTGAGCGCTCTCCCAGCATCTGCATCCAGTACTAAGAGCGATTAGGAGCTACTTGCATCCAAAAAGTGTTGCCTTAAGAATCCATAAGGTTATCATACTAGTCAATATAAATACAATGGTACTACCCAACTTGTTGGGAATTACAGAACTTTGTGACGCCACAGGTAGGGGTAATAAAACATTTAACGTTTATCATTTCCTAGTCATAACGTAATTCGAATGGAATTTTTATGACAAATCATATTACTTCTGACATCGATAAGATATATATGGGAGAATAACTAATTCTAGTACCAGTCATAAAACTGTCTTTATGAGAGCTTTGTTTTATCTTTTCTTCCACTTTGACAGTAACACTTGATCGCGATCACTAACACTACTTTTATAGATACGTAGTACATATTCCGAGCGGGTCATAAACTCCGACGAATTTTATAGCCAGGGTAAATTAAGGAACTGTGGATTTTGCTGAGGAAACTCGTTTCGAAGCCAGTGGAACGGTGCCTTGTCTCCTGATTTTGAGCCCGTGTTAGTACGAAAAGATACTAAACTAACACATTGGAGAGATGCAACATTAATTAGTTTTTCAAGCGTACCTACGGTATATTTTCAGTAGTAGGACATTACAAAAGGTTAATTTCTTGTTATTTAGTTACTTTTAGGAAAACTTGACGCCATTATTTTAGTGGTAACTGTGGTGTTTCCTCATGTGGCTATTATTAAGTTTTCTGCTGTGTAAAATGATATGATTAATGCAAAAGGAAAATAGTATCTATCTGAAGAACAATAAAACCAAATGTTTATGTCTATAATAATTAGTTCATTTTGAAATCTTTGTTTAGTAGATGAGAGGGGATAGGAGATAAGTCAGTTGCTATACATAACCGAGTAACGTGTTGGTTAAATAGTGAATTAAATTTTAACATTATGCAGTATTTATTTCGTCACATCCAAGTAATATTATTCAAACCAGTTTATTAAATTTAGTAGCATTAATTATTTATTGTGTTCACACCTGTTAATAAATTAAAAATACAAGTAAGGAATTACATGGTAGAAACTGTATCGTAAATTGTTATTGTTGTAAAGCTTGTCTATATTGTATAAGCAACCTCAGGGCGAAAGGAAAATGGAAAGGATTATATGAATCTCTCTCGTGGGTCTTCAATCACTTAACTGGGTTGTAGCAGTTCGCCATTGTTTCCTATCTACTTTCTTTAACTTTTCATTTCTACGTAATTTTGACATTCAAGTACTCTTGTTATTTATCTTACGTATTCCAATCTCGGGTTTTCTTACGAGAGTTACAGGAGCCAAATGACAGGGGTTTAACCTAACACAAATAATTTATGTGGGTATTATTTACTAACGAAGATTTTGAGGTATTAGAAACATCAAACATGTTAACATTTTAACTATTTTACTAAATTGTGGAAAGTGCTAAACCGATTATAACATGGGCCTTACGTTCTTATGGTTTACCATAACGGAATATGGGTTTAGATATTTGCTCCCTTACAGAAACATCAGTTTGATAAATTGTTATAGATAATAGAAAATATTTCTATATAGACAAAGAATAAGCAAGTTATATTACTTTTCGGGATGGTATTTTCAGGTTGTTTACTTGGAGACTAACCTGAAAAATAGTTGATGAAACTGCGTTGCGAACGATGTGAAGAGGCAACCAAGAGCTGTTATGAGACCTCCCATTACGGCCGTGACTCGAGTGGACTTTCGGCGGCAGAATGCGATGGTAACAGGGGAAATGAGGAGCGCCACCCCTGTAGACATAGCACCCAGCCATCCTGAAACAGAAAATCGTTTAATTTTTGGCCTTATGATAAAGCGTATTCGATCATTCTCTGTAAACTGAAAATAAAGGAAGACAAATTAGTAGCATAGTATATTTTTATAATCCAATGCGGTGTCCTAATAAAATATAAGACCTGAAAAAATGATTGTATTACATTCCATAATCCTGAATTATGCAAGCAGATGTGCCAATGGAAAGGTTATTTATTTCTGGTGTTAAAGTTTCGGTATCAATTCCTGGTACCATCATCAGTGTGCGGTGGAAACTCTTTCAGTGGCTTCTATTCTAAAACTAATTTTCACTGTCTTTTCAGATGCTTCCGCAAGTTTTCATTTTATATTGTCTACAAAGAAATTGATTTGTTTATAGCCAAGACTGATATACCGCGAAAAAATATAAAAAAACAATAAACTACGTTTCAGTAGATTTATATTCCTATAAAATTTTGTACTCTTAAAAGTTCGATAGAGAAGCTGAAATTATAGTTTTATTTAGTAGTTTGTAATTTATCAAGTTAACTATTAAATTCTAAACTGCTTTGTAGTTAATTTCTTGTAGTAATAAAAAACATACAACCGGAAAATCTTTTTTGTACGGTTTGCTTTCGCCAAGTCACAGGCACAGCAAAAATGATAGCCACCCGGCGTTTAAAGCCAATATAAATTTTCTTTATGAAAGTGGCCTCTATTGTCTGCTATCAGAGAGGTCTCACGAATCGCATCGCATCGTTTTAGCTGAACTATAGAGAGAGAGTGAATGCTTACATCCCAGAGAATTTCATTACGCATTTTCCCTTTTGTGCCTATAAATTAATTGTTCAGGTTTAGGTAATTTGTCAACAGTTACCCACAATACTATAAAGTGTCATCCGATATGGTTTGATTTGCATTTTGATAATTGTGGAGTACAATTTACATTTTATGACTATTTTGGTAGTAACCAAAACATTTTAGACAGATTAGAAACAAAAATTTGTTACAGTTCATAATTGCCATGGTCAAGTATTTAAAAGAAAAAGGATTATTTTCTGATATCGATTTTACATTCAAATTATACATTTATATATGTGGTTTATACCTGCAGGTTGTTTGATGGTCGTTTCGAACTTTTTCGATGTTTCCAGGCTGAGCATTCCAAAGGAAAGAAGAAGGCCATGGCCGAGTACGTGAATCAGAACACCAACTAGAACTACCACCCACCCCCAGCCTCCCTCAGGGTAGTAGTGCTGCTTAAGCGTCAGCAGCTGACGCAAATCCGCCACCAGACGCGCGGCACGACTCGCAGGAGCTTCGTCTGCCCCCGAATTCTATAAATAATCCGTATTCGATTGCTTAGGATTAACACGTTTTAAAACGAGCATTTTCTTTTGAATGTTTGCTGCGAGATTTGATCCTGTGTACCCTTTGTAGCTAAGGTTAATGTAAAACAATGAACTTTTTTAAGACTTATAAATTCCTTAGAAAAAAAAACGTAAACCTCATCATTATCAAATAGATATAAAAAAAATATTGTAGATGGAGGCTTTTAGATCCCATACAGTAAACAAACTGCAAGGATGATAGAGTAGGGTTGGTATAAAAACCGAAGTTTACTATAATATCCCTCAACACTTCCGTTCATCCCCTTCGTAAATATTGACATTCCATACATAATAAATTAAATGCAAATAAAATCCTGTTATTATTACTGAAAGCAAAATGCAATAATGTTTCATCACCTTTTATCGCCCATGGGAAATTTGTAAATTGTGTTTGATTTTCGAAGGATTTGAATTGGCCCAGCATCCTGAAGTATTTAACGTAAACACGACGGCCTCAAGAGATACACAGAATCAGATTCTGATTCAATTTATTAGGTCCACATTGCAATCCTACTACATAAAGAACAAACCCCGCAGTAGCTGCCCAAACCGGAGTCGTGGTGCGACAGGTGAGGAAGAGATCGTGACCGGGACAGCACGTTCCGGCGAGGTCGCTCATCGCTTGAGAGTTCTTCGTCGGTCGTTGCCATTCCCATTCAAATTTGCTGCTGTTACTTCGAAATAGCATCGCTACATCTCACGTTTTATAGGTGAATTCGAATTATAGACACGAGAGGAGATTGTGGTGGTTGCGATTTTGAATAATTGGGGGTTACGTTAGTCCGCAGTTGTCATGGTCGTTACTAAAGTAAAAAAATATATTTGCTAGACTTTGCGAATGGAAACTAAAATTGTACTGCCAGTATCGAAGAAAGCATTTTTAGATTTCTTAATTTTTATAATATCGATAAAAATTTCATTGGGCATCCTATGCTCACAGTTGAAGGTAACCTCCCGGCAATGTATACCTGTATACCTATACGAATGTTTTTGCTGAATTCTGGGGCTCTCAGCCTTACTTCTACAAACTTTCTCGTCCCGTAAAGGGCGACTTGAGTACATAAATAACTAATAAATAAACCATAATACAACTTGTTAGTACACCGATTCACCCATCTACGCCTGCATCCCGTTTTATAAAACTAGAAACGAAACCGCAATACAATCATTTCAAACTGAATTTTGTGAAGCACTTATAGAATGTGCAACGATAAGGCTTATTTTATAAATAATGCATTATTCTGTAATGAAGTTACATGCCGTTCAAATGCCGCAATAGATATAAAACAAGCGTTGTTATTTCTCGTATAACAATAATTCCAATTGCATACAAACATTACATTCGTATAATATCCACAGAAGTTTAGTGCGTGCGAATTCTTGAAAATCGCTGTATTTGGTTTAAAAGATAATTTACTTGTTAAGCAGGAATTAAGATTTGTTAAAAGATAGCAAGTTTTCTAGGTTTCCATACCAAAAGTAAACGGAAACTCCAGCAGCGAACATCTGGTCTTCAATCGGATAATACTTCACCATATTACGAAACTTGTTTTGCATGTTTTTAAAATCCAATTTAGATTTCTAGATAAATAGAATGAATAAAAATTTTGTTTGAAAAATATTACGGGAAAAAGAAAAAAAAAACAATTGGGCACTACAACATAGGCAATAGTTCGAGTGGAGTTGGAGAAGCAAGAAGAAATTGTGGAAGATATTAAAAAAATCAATGGAGAACTAGCACATTCGATGGTACTCCATATGAAAGCAAAAGAAATCCACACAATGACAAGAGAAAACTTGGGAAATAGAGAGTTTCCTACATACTGCAGAGGAAACAAAATGGCTGCAAAAGGGTGAAGAAGGAGAAGTGGACAAATAAGTTTATAATATTACCTTGTTTAAAAAAAACTTTTTTATTCTAGGTTTGATGTCCACAACTTTTTAATATGCCTGGTCGCTCTATATAAAATTTCTTGGAAAACATAATATCTTTGAATGTGTGTTGAAAACAACGAAATAGTAAAAGAACAGCAATTAAAATGATAAGGCGAACGGATACGAGTGATAAGGCGAAAGGATACGAGCATTGGAAAGCACTAAAAACTTTAAACATAAACTCAGGTTTTTAATGCGATGAAGTTTCAACTGATAAACTTAATTTACTTTACTCGCGAGTTGTTGATTAAAATACTTAGTGCAGATGAAACGAAAAATACATCAGAAGGAATTTATAAGAAAAAGTTTTGTTTGCAGACACGTACGTAATCATTGAAACACAGTTGCTCTTGCAGTAAACTAAAACTTTCAGTACATATTTGAGAATTTTTTTAGAGGCAATAACATCTGATAATATAGAATACATTATTAGGGTCCAATATACAGATACAAATATTCTGAAAATTTTACAGTCGCATGCATTGAATATTCTAATTTATTACCACAGAGACGCCAACCACATCGTAAGAGATTTACATTTTATGGCTTTATTCGACACCAAAATTTTGGTTTGAATATTACAAATGAAACATTTTATGCGGTAATGCGCGTTAACTCGCGTAATAATGCCGAAAACCTTTGAAAACAAGCAATGCTTCAGAATAATTTCAGTATTAATTGTTGCTGTTCCACATACAAAAATGGATCTTGTGTAATATCAAAACCAGGACTTTAATAAATGGATTAAATCTTTTCGCTGTTGACAGTAGGCGTATCCGAATGTAAGTATTTTATTAATTTTCCTTCAAAAAGATTTAATTTGTAGATATTTGAATCAGCGTTTCAAGATTTGACAGAGTTATTAAAATTTCTCTGAAAAATATTTTTATATTCAAATGATGCAAATTCAAAAACGGCATTCCTACAGCTACAAAGTTAAATTTCTGTTATCCTATATAACACATTTGAGGTGCAAGTTATCGGAAATGTCTAAGTTTGTAAAAGTTTCCTATAAAGTTTGAAGGGAGAAGTAGGGGAAGCACTTTGATTTTTCCATACTTCAAAATGTGAAGTATTTTATGTTATAACGTCTTAGATGTAATAACGACCATAATACTAAGGCAAAAAGTTATTAGTTCACGAAGTCGAAATCCTCACCCTAAAATTAGAACCGTGAGTATTTTAGGGGTAGCATGAAAATGAGTAGCGCGTTATTCTGTTCCACTGATCGATCTACCGAATACAGTTTATATTTTGAGATAAAGCGCATCCACTTTATGTCATTATTAGAAGCTGTGCTGTATAGGAAAATTTATGGCAATATCAAGAATAGCTGAAACGCTAAAACCAGCCACAAATATGGAACATGTTTCGTAGAAAATACAATCGTTAAAGCTTCGAATCTAGTATTCAGTGAACTACCTCATTCAGTTACAGCATCCCATTCTTCAATAGATTTCTTCTGACGGCTTTCAGTGTAATTGGATTATTACGCATTGTTTTCCCGCCAATGTAATGCGTCCTATATGTAAATTTTTCAGGCCATAAATCTGTAGGATTTAGACTTATCACTTCTATTGCAGATTTAATTGCAAGAAGGACTTGGAGACGTGACTGTTTAATGCAAGTACGCTTATAAACTGGCGCCACATGCAGAGCTCGAGGGAAGTGCAACAAGAAGAATGATTGGTCGAATGGCATTTAGAAATATTATACTTTCCAAAGTTTTGTCCTTTATGAGTCTTGGGCAAATATTAGATAAATTCAAACTTTTTATATGTTATACGACTGTGTTCTACTTCCCCCATGACATAAATGTATGCATTGTGATAGCCAAATAGGTTCCTGACCTGTGCTGTATGGTATTGCCTGAATCGTATTAGGAAATAGATTCGAATGTTCTGTTCTTGGATTTTGTAGTGAAATTTTACGTTATTTTTATTGTTTGCAGCAATCCAATCCGCAGAAGTCATTTTAGAGTTCAGGAACAAATTCCTTGTCTACGAATACCGAATGAAAGTTTCTATGTAGGTATTTCAGAATTTGATAAAAAAAATTAACATACCACTCAATGTGATAAATTATACACAAGGCTGTAGTTGACAACGTTAATCTGAAAATAATTTTACTAGTTAACTGTAACTACACGGAAATTCCTCGTGAGTTTCTGTACAAACTGAGCATTATCTTATAACGGAACGGTTTCAAATTATGGCAGTGTTTCATAACGAAAATCCATGAAAACTAAGCGCTCAAAATATTTCACTGCAACTTTTGGTTTAATGAAATACACGTGGAAATTCACGCAATATATTTTTTATTTTTATTTTATTTATACACTCTAAAATAAAAAAAATGAAGAAAAATAAATTGCAGTTTTTGAGTTGTGCATTGGTGCTGATTAAGAAAATAGCCTGATAATCTCAATCTAGTAGGGCAGTGAATAATATAAATTTGGTAAACAGAGCCCCCCACTTTGATTTTCTATATTTTATTAACATCTTTTAGAAGGAAAGTATTATTATCTGACAATGTTAAAATGTGAAATTTATTAAGTCGATCTGATGTCAAAAAATCAATCAACACATTTTCGTTATTTTTTTGAATAATTCCAAATCGAATAAAAAAATTGTAAACGAAAGAAAAACGAGGTTGTATACATATAGTACTTTCCTAAATCCCTATGTCGCGTGTTGCATTAATTTACGTTTTTACGAAGGTTCCGTAAAACATTTCCACCTTCTAACTGCACTTATATTAGGAAAGATCCGAAGAGGGTCATCTAAACCACCAGGATTATAGTCTTGGTGAACGATTAATTTACGCAGCATGTAGTTCAGCATTTTGGGGGTGTTTTAATCTAACAGTAACAGTTGAGGGTAAACATTTTTAATATTAAATATAAAAAACTAAAGTAATGAGGAATTTTGTCTATCCGGAAATACACGAACAAACGAATTTCTCGAATTCTTTCATGAAGAGTGACCATGTACTTATACAGGGTGTTCAAATATACGCGGAGAAAGATTTCGAGACATCAGAATTATATGACAGAATCTTTCTAAAAAAGACGGCCTATAACTTGATCAGTGTTTGAAGTTATTGACCGACCCTCGTACTTTGAACTGATTTTGATTTGTTAGAACATTTTACTTGAATTTGTTCTAAAGCAAAAATTACATTCAAACCATTAAACTTGAAATCATTCCTTTACTGAGCTTGTATTGCATTGTGTGGAAAACTAAGGCCATTATTGAAAGCGTGTACATGGCAGTTCATTTCTACAGGTAAATTATTATCTACACAGCACGTCTTTTGACTTTTCTCCGCTTAATGGCCCTTAATGATGGAGAGCCATGAATTCTAAGTAGTATATTATCTTTGGAATTTTTACAAAATTTAATGATAAGTAATAATTATATGCAATGGCCTTCATAACTTTAGAAATCAATTTCCTTTTGTACGGTCTTCTAATTATAAGAAAAGTTTACTTTCTCAATACCTATTTCAAGATCTCAAGATGGAAACGCGCAGTTTAGAAGTCAATTTTAATTCAGTTTATTTTAATTATGAACCCTTCAAACGAATTCAAGATATAAAATAACGCGATAACAAGAAAGAGGTCGAAGTGGGACGCAGAAGAATAACAATAAAAACAACAAAGGCTGAATCAGAGAAGTAAAATTTAAAGAAAATTTCAAATTAGTTTTATTACTCCATAAAACTCGCAGTGTTTTTAAATTACTTTTCTGGAATAATTTTTGCTCTGAAAAACCTAGGAAGTAACAATTGACAGTATAAAACTTCTTATAGGGAATTTTTTTGGATATTTCAACTTCTAGTATATCAAACTATGTAGTTACTATTGCAACAAAGACAATAAACTTCCTGGAAACTTTAGATAGGGCACAAGATCCGGCGCACTACGAGGAGAATTCAGGAAAATGTTTTAAGTGCATTAACTAGGATTTGATTGAAACCATTGAGTTGTTGCAACATAAAACATAATAGGTACTAAATATTATCTAGGGTGAACGTAGGTGGAGTAATAAGTTTCTAAAAAAAATTCAATACAATCTTAAATCTTTGAAGAAGCCGCTTAACATCTCGTTTCATAATTATAGGGAAGAGTTTTAAATAAGAAAATATAATTTGAAAAGAAACCTGTTTATAATTTTGCCGCTCTGTGTAATTACCTGATTAATTAATTTCTTCGGCAACAGAACGTTACGAAAGGTTGTTAATATAAATTCGCCTAAAAACTGCAAGGTATGAGATGTTAACTTTATCTTATTCATTAATCAGCTTTAAATTCAATGGAATTTCAACCACATTCAGTTTAAATTAATAAATGCATTAAAAAGAATGGTGGACATGAAGTAAAGTTAAGTGATCTATCGTGATATAGAAAAGGTTATTTTACGTAGTTAGAAGATATTAAAAATAAATATTGGACGAATTTCTGGGAATTATAAATCTGAGAATTTTTAGTACTAGTTAACGGTCAACGTAAAGCCTATTTTATTTTTTCGCGACATTAAGAATTCCAGGAAATATCAAATCCTTTCAAATATCTCCGACTTTACACTTTAATCCTGTAAACTTCAACAGAAGCATCTAACAAAGTTGAAGATTGATTTATGAACTGTAATAATTCGCTTCCGATATACGTATCTGGATTTATTTTTAATTCCATTAAAATAACTTTCATCCTAGCACTTTAGGAATGTAAATAAGATCTAACCTGTCGGTTTGTTAGTTTTCTAACAGATTTTTATAGTCAGTTTGATAGTTATTTTGGGTATTCCGTTAATTTAAGATTGTTATTACGGATGCAAACAGATTGGACAAGCCATTGTAGATTTTAACAGCAATAAACTTGGATTAACGATGTCTTTTAGTACGTTAGTGCTTGTGTTATTCACCGCTCAAATTTCCTTTAGGATTTTGGGAGGTTGGTGGGTCTACAATTTATGGTATTTACAATGGTTTTAGGCAAACTAAAATGAAAATGAAGTAATTACGACCCACGCATAATACATGAACTAAATTTTAATTATTCAATGGACTTAACTAAATGAACATGACAATTGCTCTTTGCAATGCATTGCAGGTCATTGTTGATTACCAGATAATAACGGAGTCTTTTATACGCCGCTTATTATGGTGGATTTTTATCAAGATCTTAATTCTGACGTGATTTCATAAAAGCGCCGTTTCTTATAAGCTTCTATTGCAAAGCGTTTTTGGAGGAGATATTTTTGCAACGTAATGATAGTTCGGGTGCTTCCAAATTGCTTACACATACCTAATCCTAACAAATTACGCAATTTAAGAATATTTAAGGATGAAACTTAAGCTCCAATATATTTTATCATAGCACTAAATTTGCAGAGGCTATATTTTTACTATACATGCATGGTTCGTTTTAGACGTCCATAAAACACTAAAGTTGGATTTAATTTCTTTACTGTTACTAGCAGTAACTATTTGGAAAGGTATCGTAAATTACACGGATTTTTAAACTGTAGAGAAGTAAAATGAAATTATTCTGCATAATTTTTAATGAAAACCTAGTAACTGCTAAGGACATATCCCCCCTATGGCACATTTAAATCTAACACGATATAACACACATAATACCCACACACACATCATAAACTGAAAAACTTGAGCATGGAGCCCAAGGTTTCTTGTAGCGTAAAGAAATTTTTGGTGTTGATTTCTTAATGAAAAATGACTTTTTAAATGCCGTTAGTATGAAATTTAAGACGACGAGTTAAATGGGAGTGGCAAAGGAATTCAGGTGAGCATAATTGAATGTATTTGGTTGATTCCGAATCATTTATCAAACACTCACTTTAATACGGACATGAGCTTCAGCTGAGCAAATGGATACCTAATTATAGAAACCTAAAATTATTGTAGAGCTTTGTAGACGTCTCAACCATCACATCAGGATTTACTACTGCCAATTAACTTACAAACGCGCTATAAAGCTTCCGACAGATTTAAATGAGGAGTGCTCACTTGCTGTATTCATTCTTCACGATTGCTTACGCCGAACCTATTTTTGAAATTTAATGATGATTTACAGTAGTACGGATTTATTAGATTAATTTTTTGCTTATGTGTGGGAGATGCATTTGCACTAGCAATAAACTTTTGAATATTTTATATATCACAATCAAATAGCAAGGATTATTATTCTGTATCTCGCCCTCAATTTTTTATTAAAATTATTTGATCTTGTACAACCAAATTAATATTTACATGATCGTTTTGGATGGTGACAACGAATTTAGCTTTAGCTATGTCACCACTTCAATGAAATAAGCGTAACTCGCATCTGAAAACCATGTTACCTATTTATTTTCCACGCGAGTAAATTTCACCACCTAGTAAATATTGAAGACGTTTACTGCAAAATTTAATGCTGTTTGGTTGAAATAATTTTAGATTTGTGGATTTGCACATTCTTTTGCAAATGATAAAATAAATAAACTTATATTTTTTTTTTCTAAAAACACCGTGCTCTTGCTAAAATGGTGACTATTTTATTAATGGTGTGATGACATATATTTTTATTTAAAAAACATAATGTTATGTACAAAATTTCAAGAATTAGATTTTTTTCAGGAACACACACTTTTCAAAATAATAAAGCATACGTGTTTGTGTTAGGTATTTCTAAAATTATTTCTTTTATTTATTTTTCTTATACTAGCTATTAGCAAAAAAAAAACGAGGCGATTAAATTGTGTTTGTAAGAAGATTTCGAACCACTCACTCCTAAATTTCTAAACTATAATCTAGGATAATTTTAATCTTTGTGTTAATACTTTAATGTTAATGTTAAGAAGGTTCAATTTAGTAGTTTAACTGTTTTTTAAGTCAGTTCCAACCTATCTCTTAATTTAAGTACTGCAAGAGGTTTTATGACGTCCGTTTCACGAAAGGCGCACATCAAACATGATAGAAGAGTTACGTTTGGTAACCCTTACGTTTTTCGATCAATTTGAACGGTTTGTCCGTTCCCTCTGAATTTATGTTCTGAAGGCGAATAACTATTTTTCAGCGGATATGAGGTTTCTTCCATTGTCAAATCGAAACGATTCCAATTTAGTTTGTTTCTATCAAAATAAATAAATCATGGCTAAATTTAAATTTCAAATTTTTCAATGCTTTATCAAGTACCTTTGAATTGAACGTGAACATTCTAAAGTAATGTCCTGCATTAAAGTGAAACTGATCCGAAACCTAATATGTGGTAATTTCCGGGTTTCAGAGGAGACTGTAAAGGAAAGTGGGTTGGAAGACAACAGAAACCACATTCGCGTTTGACGAATTTCCCGGAATTTCCGGGTATTTAGTTCAAGGATAGTTTTTGCCACCCTAAAATTGAGACTGAAGAACTGCATGAAGTTTGAATGGGATTTCAAGTTTGAATATAGATCTTATTACTAAAATGATTTCTGGATAAGATAAGGGGTAATTTAAATCGTCATAATTTTCTTCTAAAGTAGACTGAAGGTGAAGGAGGAGTCTTGAAATTACTGGACAGAGAAAACCTACAGGTTAGACGAAACGCCTGAATTTTCGGAATGGTGATGTAGAAAACATTTTCTGGATCAGCACATATTGGATATATACCTTACAGACGAGATTCATTTTAATTCAGTAACCCCAAGCGAACTTTTTATTTGGTAGCTACTACATTTTTTTCTATGGGTTACAGTTGTATACGAAGACATAAGCAAAAAGTCAGAAAGTTTACTGATTGAATTCCGTTATGAAACTTTTTCCAAAACATGTCCAAATAGAAATAGCAATTTCAGTGTAAAGTCGATTATTTTCAAGAGGATATAACCATTGTTTGTCACAATAAGGTTTCTACAATAGAACGATTAAGACCTTATCCGATTAATCTACAACGCTCCTTTTCAGTCGTAAGGGAACCCCTATCTGCATCCACGATCAGCATTTCAGATACTTCACAAAAGATTTTTAAAGTTGTGTCAATGGCCTGTGTGAGATACCTACATATTATTTCATATACAATTTTATCGGAGTTTTAATTGTTTGATGATAATAAATTTCTCTGTGTAAATTTAAAAAAAAAAAAAAGCCTATAACTTCAAATGTGGTGGAAATACTTATTTTCAAGTATTATTGTATTCAATGATAATTTGTCTCCTAGTGGTAAAAGTACGGTTTTCAATTTTGTTGAAACCTCATGGATAACATTTAAATCGTGGCTGCGGCTTAAATCTTGGTTCAAGAAAAACTGAACTTAAATGGTATTAGACACATTTAGTTTTACTATGCCATTTAAGGCGCTCTGGAATTGAGGTTTTAATAGTCGAAATATATAGACTTCCCTTCTTTTCTTTTTGTATGTTCGAAATTGTCAATTGCCATTGGTCTAGAAACTTAGATGGTATGGAAATTGACTTCCCATAACGCTAATCGGTTAGTTATAAAACCAAGTACGGTGAGAATTATTTGTGCTTTCCTTGACGGACTACAAAATTATTCGAATGATGACAAAGGGTTTCTAAATTTAATATCTGGCCCTATTCATTTATTAAAAATATAAAATCTATTTAAACTTTTTAATGAATCCCTGTAGAATTATAAAAATAATACAGTTTTATATTACTTTGAATTTTGTGAAAATTTTTAAGAATAATAGTTAGATAACTGTTTCGAATTTAATGAGAAAGTCTTACACTTTAGTACGGTGACTATAATTTATTCGGAAGGAAAACAACTGAGGTCAACTTCGTTTAGAGTTAATCGCTTATTTTGTTGTAAACAATTTGTAACGCCCAACAATGCCCATAATCAAAAGATAATTATCTATACCTACCATAAAAGCTAGAGAATGGGAATATATTTCACTAACTATTCAATTCATTTTCCTGAAATATCAAAATGTCCTGTAACCTAACCCAGAAGTACAAATATGGTATATTTAATGATTCTTGTAGAAAGAATGTTCAGATAATTTGTAGTGTTACCAATTTTGTTACAACAAAAACTGTAACAAAAGTATCGCTGTTAAGATAAATTTATTAGATATTAGATTTGGCAAAACTACAGTTTTTTGCAAAAACGGACGCCATTAACTTGAATACATAGTCGAAACTTCTCGACCAAAGAGAGCCATTAACATAACATTGCCATTTTTTGCTCTTAAATCAATAACTAGTGGTTCTCTATCTAAATTGATATTTATGAATTGAAATGGTTTCCTCCTATTAAGATTAAAATGATATAGTAACTATTTTTACGCAAAATAAAAAATTATTAAATAATTGAGGTAAGTATATATAATTAGAAAAATTTAATGATATAAAACTTGCTTATGCTTTTGCATAATGGAATTGAGCTTTAGAATCAAAACGATTGTTAAATAAATCGGTATTTTTATAACGTTAAACTTTTTTTTAATAAAATACGATGAAAAACGGTGGAAATATAACACAAAACTTAAACATTTCAGCAGCAAATCGTTACTCAGTTACTGGATTACATGCTAAAACAAGATTTAACAAAAAACAAAATATCTTATCTCAATGGGCTCATAACGTGGAACGTGGTACTAATTACAAGCCTGTTTGGCCATTTTGTGGTTCTATTAAGTGCCAAATAGCCGTACTAATCAATTTAATGTGGCAATCAAAGAATATAAAATTAGTGAATTTAGATTCAGTTTAGGTTTAGAACCGGACTTTATGTAAATAAAATCGATAGGGACGGTCGCCGGCTTATTTTCTCATTTCTTTTAACGTTTCCTATCTTTAAGTAGGTACCTACTACTATATGCTGCGAGATTTAGTAAAGGGGTTTTGCAAGTACTTTGTAAAATATTTTCCCTAATTAGAAAAAAAGTATCGTTTATTTATTACAGGGAAAATCTCGCAATTATCAGGCATTAAAAGCATGAAAGAGGCAATTTAGTAATTTACCAAATAAAACAACACGAGAAGTATGTGAACGGTATTTCTGGTATTAACTTCTTCAGGAAAGGTTTATGGTTTCAAATTCCATGGAGTTGGAATATACGTAGTAACTTGGAGAACCAGTTAATGGAAATCCAGCACTGTACAGACTGTATAACAGGTACACAACCAGTCATGTTGGTCTACTGATTCACCATAATATTTTTTTGAAAAATTACAAGATAATGAAATGACACAGCCAAGTCGATGAATAATGGCAGAGTGGTTATTACGAATTGTGTACTAGTTCAGCAATCAGAATGATGTAATACATTCATTAATCAATTTTTTAATTTAGAGCTGCAAAATTGTATTTTGAATATTCATTATTCATTCTTCTTAAGTTTTCATGTTTTAATTATTTATTAGTTAAATTGTTTTTATTTTCACACGACGTGCAAAGTCAAAGGTAATTATTTTTCAAGTAGTGAGGAGACCAACATTCCAATATAAATTACATCACATTATTACTTAAAGGGTGAAAACGATTATTTTTTGTACTAACTGAATTTTATACCCGATGGGTAAATTGTTTAGTAACTAGAAATTGGTACTTATTAAAAATAACGTTTCATTATTTGAACATTTATTTTAAACCAAATCCCAAAATAAATGTCTGAATTTCATACAAAACTTTTTATAGTTCAATTTCCAGATTAGCACAAAAAAGTTTCAGCGTCTACTGTTCATCCGGCCCCAACCTCGAATTATTTTTACAAAAGCATTTCTAATTTTGGTAGCATTAAGCATTATACGTACCTACCGGTCGAACTGGAGATAAAAATTTGGCGGTGTAGGGCTTAATAGAAGATAAATTAGACAGAGTCGGGCTAACCAAATTGATTTCCGCTGAATATGAGATGAACGAGTCTCATCGCAACAAACCGGCTTAGAAAATACTATCCTGGGTAGAAAGGTTTAATCTAATCTCTTAAGTTTATTTATAAGCTATTTATATTCAAATTCTCTATTGATTTTAATGGATTAAGTAATTATCTCTATAAATATTTATCAAATAAGTGGGCGGTATTTTTTAGGCTAGTTGGCTTTTTTGTTTTGTTTACTGAATATAATTTACATTATTATTAGGGATGGATAATTTACATGGACTTCATTCAAGAAAGAATGTTGTAGGTACTATTTACTGTTATTTTATTTTAAATTTTTTTGGAAAGAACAATTCAAGCCTATATTCGTATTTCAATAATATTTAGCGAGTTTTAAAATCATTTTTTAGGTACATCTGAATAATATTATACGGGACCTATTGTCTGATTGTAAGACAATAATTTCATCTCTTAATAATAATTCTAACGCGCGCGGGTAAATTAACTTGGTGTGAAAGTAAATTTGCGATATTGAGTCTTTTTTAAGATTCGGTCTTGAAACATCTCTAAGCAATTAAACTCCCAACAAACACAAGATCACCTTTTCGTGTCGTATACATAGTCGATTTAGCTTTTACGAAAGCACAAAAAATAAGTTCACCAAGGGATGTAGTTGGAATACATTTTTAGTTTTCGTAATAATTTTATATTAAATAATAATATTTTTCCACTACTAGATTTAGAAGGTACCATTATTTAGTTTGTTTTCAGGGCAAGACGTTGATTTTCTCAGCTAGTGGTTATTAATTTTTTATTATTGATCAACGATCATTGGTCAATAATAGCAACAATCCCTTTAAAATTATGTCAAATATCGAATATTATTCACCTTCATATTTTAATACAACAACCACTTTCTAAAGCTTATTTATTTCAATCTAGTATTGTTTCTTATTAATTTTAATTATAATTATTTGTTAAAAATGAGAAATAAATATCTTTTAGATAAACGTCAAATTTTACACAAATGTCAGTTGAAATGTTTTCTTTCAGGCAAGGCTACTTGATTTTTGAGGATATTTAGAAATGTAATTTTAAAATAATAATGCTCGGCTGAAAAAAATGTCTTGTCTACCTTGGTATATAATATACTATTCCATGGTAACCGTGGGTGTATATTTTACAAAATTACAGATTTTCCTAGCATAGGAACTTTAAAATCAGAACTGGAAATTGCAAATTATATGAATATTGTAGTTATTTTGTTAGTACTGTGGGAGGCTAAATATTATATTTCTAACTATATGATATTCACATATTGACATATAATTATATAACATTCTTCTGATTGTTGGTAGCAAACCATTAAAGCATAAAAATGTAGGTAATAAGGTAAGAGTAGGTACTAATAATAAATCAAAATTGGTAGGGTATAAGTTTGTTAGAAAAATAAAATTGCGCAAATTGGAAATGTTACTTGCAATTTGAAACAGTAACATGGTGAGCTATTAATAATGAATTACGTTAAATTAAAATTAAAATTATGGCATATTTAGCCAAACCTCGATACTGGCAGTACACGTTATATAAAATGGAAAATTTCTGAACATAACAGAAAATTACCATAAAATTTTTCAAGTTATATTTGTGAGACGTTGTTTAATAAAAATAATCTCACTAGTGTCAAAAAAACACATGGTTCTCCACCTGTTCCTGAAAGTTAGTCGAAGAAGCTTACATAAATCAGAGATTATACCGCGGGGTGCAGAAGTTCGCGTTGAAATAAAGCGAGAAAAATTTGCGTAGAAATCGTTTTTGCATGATTGCAAGGCAATTGACGACCACAGGCAAATCCTGGGGCAAACGGAACAATCACACGAACACGTGGAGCAGCAGCTACGGCGGGTTGGGATCGATGCCCGTACACTACGCGAGCACGGAAGCCGTTCCAAGACTGACGCTATTCTCTGACACCCGTCCACCGGCTCTCCTGCTCTGGCGGAGTCGCCGTTCTCCAGGACATATTCGCGCAGATTATACGACTGCTTTTCTTTCTTCTTTTCCTCGGTGTAAACAGAATGCATTGACCGCATCCATTTCTCAAACAATCGCCTATAATGTCGATAACTTTAGATTTCAGTTCATATTCTCTTCTATTTTGTAACAACTTCTGCAGCTTTGCCTTTTTTGTTTTTTTTAGTGAATCGGAAGGAGTTCTTCCTATATCAAAATCGTAGCGATATTCACATTTAAGAGTAATAATTCGGTAATAAACCATACAAACATTAGTAAAACTAAAAAAAGAAATGAAACGCGATACCGTTTAGATTACGTATGTATATGTTAATCGAAGAAAAAATGTGGAAATGTCAGGAGCACCGTTCTGTTGAATCCGAACCAAGATGTGTGAAAGTGGTAGTTCATTTATGGAATTTTATATCACAAGGATGTTTGGTTGTACTGCAGTGGTCAGGCCAATTTATCACATTAAAGATGAAAAAAGCTATGGTAACCTGTGATCTTCTGTGATCATGTGTACTTCAGTTCAGGTACTATTGAATACTTTATATGTTATTAAGATACAAATGAAATCATCAACGACTGATATCTAAATATAGATCTATCAAAACCGCTTCTTTTTTTTGTAAACCCAATAAACTATTTATCCCTTTCTCAAAACTGCAACTACAGAAACAGGTCAAGTGTAAATAGAAAAAAGAAATAAAGACCCATGAGAAATTGGAGTCATCAGTGCTCAGAAAACCCACGAGTGAGAGGAAGTTGTGAATGTGATCACTGTGTCACCGTCAATATTGGGTTCGTAAAGATCTAATTGTGATCCTTCATGGAGTGGAGCAATATCTGACACCCAGTTGAAGAAGCATTAAAAGAAAATAGAAGGAGCCAAAGAGTGGTAGAAAGGGAGAGACGAAGGAGGGTGGAAGGAAACAAAGGGGTGGATAAGATGTTATGGAAGGAGTGTGGTAAAGTGGGAATTAAAATGGGAAGGGGGAGATAGATGAAAATGATTTGTTTTCTTGAACATCGAAATGCAATATTAAAGTATTAAGCTGTTGGCAGTTCGACTTTTAGGTACGCAAGAGACGATAAGTTATCGTACGTACGAGGAACTCTATGATTAGAAAATTTTCCTTTTTAATGAAACTTCAGTAAGAGTAGTTAATAATTTCTGCATAAAATAATTACGAGTATGTTGTACGTGAAACATTAGTTTGGTTTGCCGATATTTGGTAGAAATATATGTTATAAACTCTTCTGGAATGTGATCGCGATTATCTGGATGTCCCGATCTACTGCCACAAATAAGAACCTGTTAAAAGTTCAATTATTTATTTAAAAAGGTGACTGCGAAGGAAGTTATATAAATCAGTGGTTTAAATTACCAATTCAAATGATACACAGATTATGCGCTGCAAAGTGGAATAAATCTATTCGTAAATTCCCAGATAGAAGGGAAAATAAAATTAAATAATTATAAAAGTATATCAAGAATGAACAGTTAAATATTTGTATGGAATTTATGTACGGTTATAAAATAAAAGTTTTTAAAGTTTTATGTTTTGTGAAGATATCGTGAAGTTGGTGTTATTGATAATGTCAATGTCTGTTGCAAGAAACCCTCTTAGGACTTGCAAAAATGGTTTTGCTAAGTTGTTGAACATCGCAGTCGAATAAGAAAATAAATTCTTGTAACTTCGAGCAAATAAATCAAAAGACACATCGTAGTTTTCTATACTTTAGGGACAGTGTAAACAGTATTGCACACAAAAAGGGAAAACTTTATGGAAATTCTAACAACTTAAATTCGTTAAAATTACATTGAGTCATGAATCAATAATATAAACTTGCATAAACGGCTAGACTATGTGCACTGATTGCAAATTTAATTACCTGTTCCGTTTAGCAACTACGCATATGTAAGTTGATTTTAAATTTAGATTTAATAGCCATGTATAAAAATGCAAATTCTTTGATTTTGTAAGCCAATTCAAAATAGTGGTATGTTGAATAGGGAAATTTACTAAAATATGTAAAATATATGTAAATATAAGCAAAAGAAATCTAAATAAACAAATGGAACATAAAAACAGAATTTTACTCAAACTTTCCTATCAGACCAATTCTCTTTAGATAATAAACTAACAAGAATTGGTTTATTTTTCTTTTGCTACCCTAACATTATTGTTAGGTACTGTTGCCAGTTTGAGTGCAACAAGAGGATTCAAGAGTTATAATTATTTTAATTTCATTTTCTAGAAAATTTTAACTAAACATTGTTTCTCGTTGCATTAACTATCGTTTTTTTTAAAGGTACCTAAATATTTTGGGTACTGATTCGGGATTCCTTTCGTCAAAATACATAAAAACCTACGGCTGGTATCAAGGTATAATACCAGCCCCTATTCTTTTTTTTAGTAAAACTGCTATGAGTATAAATGTGTCCTACAAAGACCCAAGGATGCTTAGGGCCCTCCTACCTTTAGCTACGTGTTACAGTTTTATATCTGATTTGTCTGATACTCTCGATCTCGGTACGGCCAAACCTTTTCCTGCAGCTTGTTTCCCTCACAATTTGATACTTTGTCCTGAATTTAAATTTTAAGACATTTTTTTGTGTTAACATTTTTATTTTCCAGTTTTATTTACTTCAGTATGTTTAAACTTTATCTATAAACATACGTAATGCATTTACAAGTTCAATTATTAATCAAGACAAAATGTGGAGGCAGTAACCTAAGCTTTGATTGCGTGTAGAAGTTTCATTTAATACCTTTGATAAATTTCACAAAACAAGTGGTTGGCGTGCCCGTACAGTGATTAAAAGTGAAATATGAAATGTGACGGATTTAACACCCACAGCAAGTGCAATAAATGTACAAATGAGCTTAAAACTGCGAGTTGGAAGTCAACATATTTCTAATTAAGCGTTATTTAAAGTAGACGTAAAGATGTCAGATAAAAGGATAGGATTTAAAGAGGATAGAAGCAAAATAGACAGTAATATTTCCAGTTTATATATGATATATACATATGCAGTAAATGTGCAATAAAAATTTAAGCGTGTTCTAGTTATTAAAAATAAACTTCCTTTACCTATACATTGCTTTTCATTTTGGGCTTGCCTTTGAAAACTTGATTTACCTATTCTGATATAACTTTTTAAATGTTTGTCTTTATTGCATTTCCTAAAAGAATTTCTTTGCGTTATAGTTAATGGATTCTATTATACATTCGAGAACGTTTTAGTATTAGTTTTATTACTTGCTATTTTTGAAAAGTAATAAAATAGATTTTAAAAGTACGATTTGCCTTCTAAGGGTACCGTTTCACAGATTACTTTGTAGTAGCGATTAAATTGCAAACTCCGAATCGAATCGACTATTCAGCTACAGAAGCCATCTTGATGGCGGTGCCTTTCGATTATTTCATGACCTTTATGTCATTTGTCTCCAACCACGTTCATATTGTTGTTAATTATAAGGCGCAAAGGAATATAGCTTAAACTATTAGGTAAAAGAATAATTAGATAATTTAAGAAATCTGGTGGTACCTACTCTTTTTAAATTTAAACTTCCACTCTTTCAGTATTGGGCATCATTTGACATGCTAATATCAACATAAAATCTTAAAACGTAATTAATCTCGCAGGTTGTCTGCTTTTAAGAGTATACTCATTCGATTTTATATTACATCCTATCGCGTTCAGGATAATTGCTAGTTTTATTACTTTGCTGCTTATGTGGTTGTGTTAAAGCTTTTTTATGATTTGATTACAAATACGTATAGGTACACTTAACATAAAAAGGATCATTGATTTAACGTAAGGTAGAATCCTGTTAGGTACTTAAATTTATATGTTCCTAATTATGGGACATTTGTAATCGATTCTTCGACTAATCAGTTTCAACGATTCATTTTAAAACTGCTTGTCGCAGCGATTTAATGGTTTCTGTTTAGCTACTTGTATTTATCTTGATAATTTCTTAGCAAATTAAACACTAAAAGCCAAATAAGTTGATAATTAAGTTAATGCTACAACGTAGGTGGTCTGCTACAAAACTTCAATATATTTTTAAATTTCGTTTGAAGAAAATTATATTTGGTACGTGAATAATTGGGAGCTTTTATGAGCCATTAAGTTGCAGTTAGTAACTATTTTAAAACTTGTCATGGTAAGATTTACATCTATAAACGAATTATACATGTGGTTAACGCAAATTTTGCATTTGCTCTCTATCACACCAGCAGCAATTTATGGAAGAAATATATACTAGAAGGTGATTACAAATAGGTTAATAGCAACATTGATTTAGCGTTTACTATCCATGAAGCACCGCGTGGAGCTGATTAGCATTTATTTGCAATAAAGCTCACCATGTGTGTGGAATTTCTCTGTTAGTATCAACAGGGAGTACTCTATAGAATGTATTATGTTAGACCATTTTTACTATGATTATATTACCATTAAACACGATTACTATTTAAAACAATTTACATTTTATCGAGGAATTTTATTTTACTCCGATTATTGCGAATTTTTGAAATTGGTACATGAAAAATGATATGTATATGTTTGACGTTTTTCTTTTAATTAAATACTATAAACAGACATTGTTATCTTCATTATTTATTTGTGAGACCATACCAGAAGTAGTGATTTAAAAAATCCAATAAAGCGGCGTTGCTACAACAGTGTGTCGAAATGAAAAACCAAACGAATCCAGAATTATTGACTAACGAATTTTGTTAAAATAAACTTTTAGTAATACGTATTACAATACTTCTAAAAATACATGCTGGGTACTACAAATGCCCCTGTACATGTCACTTGATTATAATTTCATGAAACCATCGAATTTTATATCGACAAAATATGCTCTTGTGGTGCATCGAATATCACAAGGTACTACAAACTTTTACTGTTGACAATCTGGAATGCCATGGAAGATTATGAAATATCTTGTTAAAATAGTTATTTGTATCACAAGGCCATAAACAGCACATTTGTGTGCGAGGCGGAACGCCGAGTCCTGCAAGTAGGACCACTAGCAAAACTGTTTCTGGACGTGTAATACACAAGATTTTTTGTGCCGATGTTTGTTTAAATAAATTAAATTTACATTTAAAATTTAGTATTAGGAATTTTTTTATGATTTTAAAATCAAGATTCCTTGTTTCCTGGTATTCATTAAACTTAATTCATTTATTTTTTTACAATTTCCATTGACGTTTATTTATAAATTTCATTATCTTTGATTTAAAAATGGATACACCGGTGCATATTAAAGAAGATTATATTCAAATCACCACAGTGGCTCAAATAGGTAATCGTATTTGTAAAATTTTGCTAATTTGTTTGTTTGATCGTCTCCGACCGCGATGCATAAATTTGACTTTGACAGATTGAGCCGATGCTGCCAACCAATAACCTTCAATTCCTACTTTTTGCCGGCCTAGGCCGGAGAAACCTCTGTTTCTGGCAGATTTCGCGATGCAGAAACTCAGTGATGCCGGCCGGAGGCACAAAAAAATAATTGTTTCGGCTTCTTGCTAATTTTAGTAGGTATCCAAAAACAACATATATTTTACACAAAAAGAGTTATCTTTCAAATGCAATAAAAAGAAATGAATTCAAATTGTGAACGAACCCTAAAGGCAATTTCCACGGTATATCCAATCCAATTATAATTATTACGTGAGGTGTACTTCGTTAACTGCGACAATTATTCCATTTACGGCATCTGGGAAATGCACCGTGCACCAGAGATCCGAGAACTGCTTTTAGTTTCTACTGCATGACCAATGTTATAATGCTATAATAAATGCATACGTTTAAAGTTGTAGTTTTCATACCATATACCAGAATCCGGTCTTCTTGACAGCAAAGGATGCTCTATTAAATTATAATTAAGTGGGCCATCTAAATTTAATTCCAAACCGTGTAAAGCAGCTTATGTAGGTACATCTTCTTTCAGTTGATAATTAACAGATTAAATGGTAATGAACTAATTAAAAGTATTACCCATTTTTAATTTCGGTAATTAATAAACTAATTATAATTTAGTTTTGTTGTACCAGTGAATTAATTTAAGATAAAATAAAATTAACTGCGAATAGCTCCAGGTTGCAAGACTTGGTCAATAGCTAATTTTTTTATTTTGCTGCAAGTATTTCAGCTGCGAGGCGCCAAAGGGTAATCGATATTTGTTTATTGAGAATGTATCGGGAAGTGTTCAACAAATTTTCTAAAAAAAATTAGTTTATGTAAAAAAAAATAGAAAACGAAAATATAGGCATACAAGGATATAAATGGATGCTGCATGTACCTACCTACTATTATTTCTAATTTTTACCTTGAAGATATGCCCAACTGTATTGTTAATATCTTAATCCGACAACAAGAAAGCAAACAATCCCTTCATATCGCCAAATAAACAAACTTCAATTCACTCCCTTTACCCCTTCCTACTTTCTAGCTAGCTAATTCAATGAAATAAGACCAAAAAGCTTACGGCCCCTTTATCTTTTATGTTCCTTGTACTAACAAAATTTTGCACAGGAATAACCCTGTATTAAGGGAAAATGAATTGGATGAATAAGTGTGGGAAACAAAATGGTTAAATGTTCAATCCATGTATAGGTAATTAGTAGTTCTAATACTTAATAATATTTAATTAACTCCTTAAGTAGGAATGAATACAGGAAACAGCACTAGACATGCTTGCGAGTACATGTTTGTATTCGGAAGACGTCTAAAAGGGTATAAACAAAGACTATAAGAAGAAAAAACCTTTTAACATAAACTGTAAAGGGTATGGCATACCATCCTCTAGGGTAAACAGACGCGCACCAAAATAGACCAAATTTATATCGCTTTAATATTTTTATGCAAAATATAGTTTCTGTGCATTTTCGTATTTTTAAACCTTTATTGTTTTATTTGAAATATTTAACTACATTAACAATGTAGTATAGACAATGTCTGCTATTTGCTCAACGTATAGTTGAGTGAGAGAACCGAATGATGATAGCAACTTCCTGTCTGTAGGACACAAATCAGATTTGGTGGATTATAAACAAGCCTATAAGGTTAGTTCTTAATTTTAAATAAAAAACAGATAAGCATTTCATAGGAACGAGAATGCAATAAAAAGCTATAGATAATATTTTAACGAATGTTCTACAGTTAGATATAGGTTCAGATATTTTAAGATTTTATATTTTTATGTAAAAGAATAGGGAATAGCATTATACAATTAGTTTTTAATATTAACTGACGCGGAAGATCCTCTTTAAGTTGCTACCACTGAAATTTTTTCCATAAAAATGGTGAGCAGAAATTCGCATAAACGTGATAAGTGATACGTAGTGTAGAGGGTCTAAGTTCACGGATGTGAGAACAGCAGCAAACTTTAGATTCATGTTTAAGTTCTAAGCGTACTTTTTACACTCATTAATAGGTCATTTTGAATGTTAGAATGTTACCTTCTAAGTATCTAAGTAATTAAATCGTATCTACTTAGTTTGTGTTTAAATTTAAATGACTGACATCAGATGGATAGTTAATATTATCCTGATATATCTAAAACGTAATTAGCTGACAAAACGTTTCTTAATTAATGGTTTTGCTTTAAGCAGAAAATTGTTTAAAATTTTTCTCACATAGTTACAAATTATAGCTAAAAATTCAATTTGGCACATAAAAATAAAATAAGATGTAAAAATATGCGTGCATGGATTCTTTTATAAAACCCTTCAAAAAAGAGAAAAGTCTAGATCTACAGAAAATCGCTGTCGTACTACGTATCGCAGCAATTTTCACAGATTTATGATATGTTGGCCTTTTCGGAAAAAAGAACGGAAGTTTTTTGTATAATAATTTATAGAATAAAACTGCTATAAATAATGTGCCAGATCACATTCCGGATTATATGCATGTTTAACCTTAACTAGCGTGTTTATCTCGTAATTACTCCTACTGTTAATTAGTGGATAAACATTATAAATTAAAATGTGTTACAAGTAGGCGTTCAATAAATATACTGCATGCTAATATTAAGGCTACGGTATAATACGTACAGGTATCGTCGAGTAATGCTAATTAATTTAACTTATTTTACCTTATTTCTTCATTTCAGATTCAAGAGTTTGTTTAATTAAATTTTAATGATGACGCTAAACTTTTTGAAAAGTTCGTTTTATATTTACGGTTTGTATTACGTTGGCTAAACCATTGCAGGTTGTTACAATAAAGCTTGTTAACTGTTTTATACCAATAATTTAATGGCTAACTAAAGCCAGTTTGAACACCATACTACAAATAAATACTACGCTCCATTTTCCAAAATTTTGTCCTTATTCTGATATTTTTCAGCGAAAGATGAGCTCTACTCTCTGAATATATTACCAGATTAATATACAAATATGTGTTATCTAATAACTGACTTGCGGCAAAAAAAATTAAAAATCACTACAGTTTGTAGACCACGTACCATAAAACTGTCACCAATTTTAAACGCCAACAAATAATGTTTCATTTGAGAGAATTTAATATTTTTGACGTTGACGTTTTATAAAAAGAAATAAATATTCAAATAAAACAAATTGATTTTACAGTAATGTAATAAAATGTTGTACGATACACGTCTGTGAAGTTATTATTAAAGTATTCGTTTAGAAATTCTGGATTCGGGTTCTTCGTCGCCTCATCCATAACCTTCTACCCTTATACTTTAATAAGTCACTTCTCGGACTTGGAAATTACTAATACTGCATTTAATTTAAAACAAGTAATTGTACTGCATTATATTAGCATGCATTTTTACTGTTATTTCTGTGGAAATGCCTTACAATCTTCCCATTAACAATAAGTTTACCATCAGGTTGATGTTGAATTACCGTTTTACCTCTAATGAAGCAGTTTTTTTCTGCATACCAATGAAGCATGTTCGAAAGCGTAATTGGAGACGTAACGTAAAGAAAATTACTGATATAACATTATGATACCATTAATTTATATTTATTTTACATTATATTTTTGACAATTTCCATTGGGTGGTTGATGTAGCCAAAGAAGAAAAGACAAATCGATTGATAAGATATAAATTTCTCAAGATTCACTAAGCAATTTAACTGCTATAAGAAGTTAGGTTTAAGACCCGAAGTAAAAAATTAATGGTTGAGAAAATACAGTTAAGATCTTACAGGACATTAATTCTTTAAAACGCGCAATGTTGAGAACGTTTGGTTCTATGTACGATGATTGTGGCGGACACTATAAGAAACTCAGCCCATCAGATATCTCAGTAGGTTTTGTCGTTATAGAATGTGGCAGAAACTTTACCGTTTAAGTTCAGAGCAAAATGCCAGAAAAGTTTCGTTTTGATTACTTTAATGTTTATGACTTACTGCAAATTTTCATTATTGGATTGGATTTCCAAATGTACTATTAGTAACGCAAAGTTTGAATTTAGTTGTGGTTTCAAGATTTATGTTTAGTTCACAAGACTATCGCATGTTTTAGAATATCTGCATATTAATTTTAAATAATATCTTAGATACCTTAGATAAGTGTAATTTTCAGAATTGAATGTTTTTGAAAAAAAAATTAGTATCTTCTGTAAGACAAAAGTCTCAGTTATGTTGCTACTGTAAAATCCTCTAAAACCAAAACAAAAATCAATCACAACGTAGATAAATGTTGACACTCCTTAAGAATGACAGGCTATTGATCGGCATAACGCCTTCACTCTGCCTACTGTTACCAGTATTATATGTTAACAAGCTTGAATAGTTGATGTACGACAGTTTAATAAAATATTCATGTTACTGCCACTGACACTATAAATGTAGCTTGAAAAAATTTCATAAACATAATTTTTCAACACAAAGTTGTTTTTTGTTAGTTGACAGCTTATTCTACCGATATTTGTAATTTAATAGCTGTTTGTATTCAAATATATCAGAAGATAAACGTAATTTTAACAATAAGAAATTACCATCATTAGTTTGTGGTATGTAGAATAAAATTTTAATACAAGCTCTTCTTTTTGCAAATGGAAAACTGATTTTTGATATACAGGGTGTCTCTAAACCTAGTACCATAAATTTACCAGCCGCTTCCTGACGAAAAAATAAGTCGAAAATATCTATAAAAATTTTATCCTACACCGCAGCATAAGGAAGCTACACGTCTTTGAAAATGGTATTGAAAAAACGGAAAACAGTTGCATTTTAAAAACGGTTTGAGATAAAAAATCGAAATTTTGCAGACAGCCTAACCTATTAAAGGTATAAACTTTCTACAATTTTTTTTTGTAAATTAACCAGGGGCGGCGCGAATGGGGGTTATCACCTTTTTCTTGTAACCCGTTTTTCTTAACCTTTTGTTTTTTTCCATTTTAGTTTAGAGATTTGTATTCCCTGTTGCCTAATTAACAAAAAAGGTACTCTTGTTTCAATTCGCTTGGACTAACCGTTTCCTATAAAATGCAGGTTTTCTGTTTAGCCAAAATCAATTTAGAATGCTGGATTTGTATGTAAATTAATTTATTGAAAAATAACTTAAAATAAAAATAGTTACAGTAAGTGTTCGTACTGTTTATACCTTCAATAGGTTAGGCTGCATTCAAAATTTTGATTTTTTGTCTCGAACCGTTTTTAAAATGAAATTGTTTTCCGTTTTTTCAACACAATTTTCAAAGACGTGTAGCTTCCTTATGCTGCGGTTTAGGACAAAATTTTTATAGACATTTTCGACTTATTTTTGCGTCAGGAAGCGGCTGGTAAATTTATGGTACTAGGTTTAGAGACATCCTGTATAACAGGTCTCTTCAAAAAGTAAAACATAAATCTCGTCTGATGTATGTAGAAAGAAGGGGTTGGTGAATAACAACAAATCTCTAATAAAAAACTGGTGTGCGATTGGTATAAAGCACAAAGTGTCAGAGAATTACGTTGTTTTGCAATTCCGCCTCACTTTGCAACGCTTTAGTGTAGCTTAGCATCCAAATGGTCGCATTCTAACAAATATATACCGTAGCTTTGAATAGAGAACTATTGTTCAACTTTACATACTAAACAGCTTTCTGGATGCAAACACTGACAACTGTGCAATTCTGACATATAAAATAAAAGTTCATTTTAGAATGCACTCTACATAATTAAAGCGAAGCGAACACATTAAAATGTACCTACTTAACGTTAATAACTTCTGTAAGCTATTACCTTAATGAATTTCAACATACAACAGATGTGTGAAACCTGTCCGCAACGTCTTAAGCTTTACTTGTAGTGAATTGTACACAAATGGACCGACTTGTTTTTCTTTTCAATTAATTTAATTAAATACCAATGCAAACGGAATAATATCTGTCAAAGATTAGATAACTATTTTAAAGTTGGCTTTAGACTAGAGGTGTTACGGTTCTTCGTAGGTTTGATGGGACACAGGAAGATGGATATCAGAAAAACGTGCTAATACCAAAGTGGGACGATTGGAGCAACGATAATTTAATAATTAGTATACAGGGTGTTTCTTAAATCGCGGACACGGAGCACAGTACTACATTCCCCTCCAGATACCAATTGGAAAAATATAATACAATAATGCCCGTTCTTCGCTAGTTTCAGAGTTATTCTCAGTCAAAGATTGAGATTCAATTCCTTTATGCTTTGGAAAAACGGGTAAATTTTAACCGTTCCGCATTGTTTATCAATCAAATATTAAATCTTAATAAATTTGTAATTTTTTATACGTTGTATTCCTTCCTCCGCAGACATTCTTTCTGATAAATATCTGTTGTTAAACTTTTTTTCAATATGTTGCAACAGTGCATTGTAGCGATGAGGTTATTACCTAGGAAACTTGTTCATACTGCCTTATTAAAACAGCAAACATTTAAAACAAAGTCCGTGCAAGCATGCGCAATGTTGTCAAATTTAAAATTTCTAAAATGCGAATAACTCGGAAACTAAATACATTAGGACAAAATCGCCTATACTTTTTCAACTCAGTTTAAAGATGAGAATTGCGTAGTGCTCTCCGTGTCCGCCATTTAAGAAACACCCTGTATAAAGGGAGATGTGTGGTATACAGACGCATTCACCATTCAAACCGAAAAATGAAGCAGAATATACACTGTATTCAAATATAGAGTAGGTACTGCATGGTATATGCAAATCAGACATAATCCAGATCCCTTATGAGGAGGGCATCTAAGAATATAATACTCCTTAGGAAAGGAGAAAACAATAAATGTGAGAGGCACCATCAGATACTATGAAGAGGAAACAACTCTTCAACGGTTACAGTACTGGGAGGGCTCATCAAGAATAATATTTAGGGGTACGGCCACTGGTACCTGAAAGGACTCAAATATTTTCATTCAAAACAGTCCTAGGTTTCTCTAAGGAATCGGAGCTTTCAATTTGAAGTCCACCAAAAACAAAAATGCTGCAAGTATAAATGGATTCGGAAACCACAGTGTCAGTCTTGAATGCAGCATTTCGATTTTAGAGGTGGCATTTAGAAACAATGACATTTGTTACCAATTTAAGATAATATTGTAGCAAAATTTTGAGTAACTAATAATGTTTTTTCTGCTAATAGTGGGGTTGCACTCCCTTTAGAATTAATTACCAGGGATATGAACATGTTTGTTAGCCTAAGAAGCTGGCGTGTGGTATATCTCAGTTGATTAATTGCAACAAGTAATATAAAACAGATGGTTAGAAGTATTCGGAAAATATTAAAAAATAATCGAGTACAGTTCTGAGAAGTCTGCAAATCTGGAGTGATTTAATATTAGGTATTGCTAATATCTATACATGAATAAGCAATATCTATTCACAAATATAGTAACCGTGGGTGAAAGTATATTCAAACACAATTGAATTTAATTTTATTTCAACAAAGACCAAATGACAATCTGGCATGTTAAGATTTAGATACGCATATGATTTGATTTTTATTGACCCTTGTGAAGGGAAGACTAATAATTAACTATAAAAACCAACTTTTATCTGTCGAGTACTAAAAATCTGTAGCTAACCCCAATAAAATTTTATTTTCAATCCGTCTCTGTTTGAGAATGACATAAATCTTTTTCTAATTCGACAAGAAGAGGAATTTAGCTTTATTCGTTATCTGGAGGTTGAGATACGTGTATTATTTATGCTCGTCATCTTACGAAATTGATACTCGACCTACCTGTTTCTAAACACATAAATTAAGGAAGATTTATGTATTGCTTTCTTTTAAGTTTTGAATTTTAAGAAGGCCCGAAAGAAATACTGCCTACTATCATATACAAATCTTATGAACGTAACAACCGAGGAATTTTCATTTTAAATGCAAATTTGGAAAATAGAAGTTCGGATTATTGTTACTTCTCTGAGAAACCTAAACTGTTCTTGTTTATATTTACATATTTGTAATTTTTTATATTGATATGTCATATTTCTAATTTAAATATTACGATTGTGGTTTGCTGGGACCATGACAGAGATTAGTTTTATTCCATAGAGCAGTTCTATAATATATGGGCAATACAAATACAGGTTAATTATAAAAAGTTTCCATAATATTCATAGAGTCCGTTAATTGTAAAATATATGTCTGTTTCTATTTATCAACAAAAATCACGTACTTGTGTTCAATTAAATAACTTTGATTTACAGAGATGGTGGACATTGGTGTATTACATCCAGTCATATAAATCAATTATCTGCACATGTACGGTAAACTTATGCAAGCATTTCTTCACATATTAAATCAAACTGTCTTGTAGTTTTCCAGTTTTAGTAATTTCTTATTTATGGCGGAATAACTTCTTACAACCTTTTACACATCAGAAATTTTAATTATAATTGTAGTAAATCTGGATTTTATATTATATGACATAATATTTCTTGAATCGAGAGTCGAGCTTCAGTTCTTTTACAGCGTGATTAAATAATGGCACATAAACTTGCGGTTATATAAGGTTGACAGATCTTTAGGGAAATTTTTTAAAGATACCAAAGAATAATAATAATTTGAAAAAAGTTTTTATCAAAATGAATAATTTAAAATTAAATATTTGGACTGATGTTCCAAGTTGTTTTGATAGAGCGTGGGAAATAATTGGGTCGGCCTCAACAAAGTAACCCCTGCATTAATTCATTGTCATCTACCATTAATATTATATTTATAATTAATTAAACATTTAAGAGAATATATGTGATTTCCTGTCTGTTTTCATTATACAGGGTGATCTATCACCTAACGACAAAAATGAAATGCCGTATACAGATCATAAAATTAAAAGTTAAAAATCTGAAATAATTTTATTTCGGATTGGCAACATTTCATCGATTATAAATCACCCTGTATATTATGGGATCCTGGTTAGTTATTTTACAAAATAAATAATTCAACCAATAAGGGTCGGTCATGTGACGTCAGTACGTTAGCAACGCGGTTACATCGGTGGGTAAGCAACTACACGTTAATGGGTTGTCAAGGAACCGGCGCCGCGGTTACCATAGATATTGTGTTTACACACCGAGGTAGAACACGTGACAAGCGGTTCCAATGAGAACCCATAAGCGTGTAGTTGTTTACCTTCCGCGATAGACCACGTGATGACCGAACCCTATAGAATGGAAACCTTGCTTTAGCAAGAAAAAGCCTTGTTCGTCCGACAAATAATTTGTTGTTTGAGCTAAACGAATTTGTGGTAGGACATAATAATGTCATGGCAACATATTTTTTGTGTTAACCCAACAAATTCATATTTCTTGGTATAACTTCAACAAATCGTTTGTTGGGTGAAAAAGACTTTTTTCAGAGTGTTCGAATGCACCACGACAACGCAAGACAGATCCAAACTGTGATTTAGTAATTTCCTTGAGGATTAGGGATTCAATATAAAAACAACTCACGAGTGCTACAGTTTCAATTCAAAAGGGATAAAATTTTATGACATTGTAATTGGGGTGTTTAGGTCAATCTGTCGATTTCTGCGTAGATCTGGAAAATAAGGATATAAAGAAAAAGTGAAAACGCTAGATTTCCGCTCCTAAGCTTTGTTGAATCAGTCACAAATTATACGGAATTTTCCGAATTTACGAGCTTGAAAAGGCTATACCTCGAAATAATACGCATTCAAATGACCAAATTTAATACTTATAAATGCTTTCAAGCACTGAAAGAGGCTAATAAAACAAACATAAAGACTGGACTCCGCCAGACAACTATTACGGGAAATCAATTCCTTATCTGTTTGCGGTTTATACGTCTAGAAAAGTGATACTAGCTAGAACTGCAGCGATAACAAATTTAGACAGATATGTTGCAATTCTGGTGCACTACACTTTTGCTTTGAAAATTACACTTTTTCACCGAGCACAATTTATTGTTTCCTTTCTGTATGATGTTGACACAACATTTATTTTAAGAAGTGGCTTTAGATGTGTTCATTTACACTGAATTATACTTCACTAAAATGGAATAGGGTAATTTTTTAAAACTTTCAACATATTTAAAGAATGTTTATCCATGATATATTCAAATCATGGGGTAGGGAAATTAAAAATACTACGTAGTTTTTAAATCTCAGGACAGCAGTTAATTCTAAAAAGTTAAAGTAGTAAAATGGATTACATATGATTATGATGATTCAGATGCCTAGGCATTCGATTCCCAGCAACAAGCATTTTTCGAGTATAAAGCAGTGATTTCTCATTTCTCGAGTGCGGTATAGACTGAACGAGTTAGGATATTTCTACACTTTGAAAATGTAGAAAGAAGGCCTTATTTCAGGTGATGGAGCGTATATATCTTTTTATGACATTCCAATTCATCAACAAATCAAGGTGCGGATACAGGAGGATGTGAGACAATTCCAAGAACACCAAACCGACAGTGCTTTGATAAAGAAGTTATGTACGCGGTGTTCTTTCGAAGCATAGGTCAAAGCTATTTAGCAAGGGCAAAAGACAGTTACTACTGCTGCTACCACATACACTACTAAATGACTTCCGCAGGTTCTTCATGGATTACAAATTAAGGATTTAAACAATACTTCTTCACAATACTGCGAAACCAAGAGTCGACTTTTTACAACCTAATAAGATAAAAACCAAAGAACTGTAATGTATTCGTCAAGTTTGGTTGTGAGAGATATTCGCTTTAATTATTCTTTTTTTATTCAAAGAAGAAATTGGTCAATCACTAATGGAGTGTTTCAACAATATTTCGAACAGCGAATAGAGTGCAGTTTTTGGTGGAAAGTAAAAGGCAGTGCATTAGTGCTGGAGCGTGTTACTTTTGAAAGAAACTGAAATAATTATTTAAATGGTAATGGTAAATGGTAATAATTTTTCAAAAATACCCAAATATTTGGACACGCGCCGCGCCGCTGTTACGACCATTTTTTGGATTTTCGAATTAATTTTTCTTCATGGTGTAAGTAGCATCGCCAAATAGCTTTCAAACAAGTTGTTGCCGAACCCGATCATACAGCTTGTTTTTGAGGTGTGCGGCGTTAAAGTCAAAATTTTGAAAAATTCATAGCGGCCGCCTTTTTGAAATTATAGAGTCCGGTGAAAAACTGTTTCCCTTGCCTTATGGTCTTCTTTCATATCCGTAAGTCAGATTTCCAAAATCTGCTTCTGAAAAAAATACTACCAAAAAAAAAACATAACCTAAGTTCCGCTTCCGGTTTCGAATTTTTTTGAAAAACTTATTTTGTCGATGAATTTTCGATCTCCCCTTAATTTCAAATTTCATCAAAATCTGTTCACTAGTTTCGGCGTTACATACTCATCCATACACGCCCACACACACAGACAAACATTTTTTCCAGACCACTTTTTTGAGTTTCTCATGGTCCAAAACACGCACTTCCGCGAAAATCTCAATTTCGAAAATTTTCATGATATTGCAGGTATGAGAAAGTAAAAACCAACAGGAGACATAATCTGAGATGCTTTAGTTATACACTCTTCTGAAAGAGGTAGTGGACGTTTACTTGAAGTGTTGCTATTGCTACCCTAACAGCGAAGTGTCTATTTCTTCACACCTGATATGGTTTTATATAACGATAATTGTAGATGTAGTAAGCAACGAGACGCTTCTTTTACACCTAAAAAGGTAAACATTAGAGCTACGTAATGGTAGATAATAAATGTAACTGATCAGGTGTATGATTCTAAGAAAAGCTATTTGTATCGATAACTCTTAAAAGAGAAGAGGAATTTTAATAAACGCTAGTATTTATTTCGCAGAAAGTATCACCAATCTTGTTAGTTAACTTTTAATTGGTTTGATAAAATTATAATAAAAGCAATATACTCCTAATAAAGTTTAGTTTCTTATTGCAGTTTCTTAAGAGACGCAGACATATTAATTTCATATAGGAAAGTTTATATGAGGGAATAAAAACGAATTTCTGTATAGGTATCCAATATTACACGCTACCAATAAGCTCGAGTTTCGGTAAACAAGCTACCAACATACTGTGACCGCAATTGCATGTTGAAACTTGGGGAAATTTCCCAAACTTTAGTCATATACAGGATCTAGCAAAACTTAAGCGAAAATTATCTTCTCGATAAGATAAATTAAGAAATATGAAAGTGCTTTTCGTATTTCAGATAAGTATCGAATTTATTGTACAGTTAAATGTTATGGAAATGAAGGGGTTTGGTATAATATAAAAGATTAGAGATTATCAATTTTACCAGTCACAAACAAAGAATTATTTACAGTGTTGATAAAATAATTTGAAATGATAATAAGAAAACTAGAAATAGGTATATTAGGTAGTCTTTTGGTTTGATTGTGTAAAAGTTTCACACCGTTTAAAGTATTTTTTAGAGAATTCTAGTTATTTACAAGTTTTGAATTATGTACTCTGGAAGTGAAAATTAATTCAAATCTATTTATGTTCAAATGTATTATTTTCAATTTCCTACGAACTTACTGAAATAACTAATTATAATCTATTCACTATTTTCATAACAAAATAGTTTGTCATGGTGATTGTTTATTTCAGACGGGATACTTTTAATCTTCCTTGTAGAAAGTTCAATTGGAATATCGGGAAAACTCAAATGACTTTCTACAAGTTCACAGACTTCGCTTATTTAGAGAGCCAGAATGCAATCAATGTGCTTCCCAACATTAGAACAATAGCAATAGTCTGATTCGATAAATTTCTCCTTTATCTAAAGTACAATACCCTATTCTTAATTAAATAACCACTGAAGCTCCTTTTGAAAACAATAGCAAGTGTTTAGTTTTCTCACCAAAATTATAAATGCAGATAAATCTATTAATAAAGGAAAATTGGTTAATGAACAGAAAAATTGAATAATATTTTGATAAAATAAAAGCAATGAAACGAAAAAGCTTTAGGATACACTTATTTTTCTCTTTTATAGTTTATTATCAAATAGGGGCCGTTCTGAAATGTAACTAAAAATTATATGCAAATTAAAAACTGATTGTGGATGAAATTTCTATCATTTTGGAACATCGTCAAAACGAAAGCATTTCATTTTCCACGTTTCCACTGCTACACAAGGAATGATAACAAAATGAGCAACAAGGGCAATAAAAGTTTAGCATTCGGTTTATTAGAGGACATACGATTAAAGACGCTATAATCGTTACGACTACAAACGAAAATTACTTTGGCACTCGAGCGCTAGAAGGAATTCAACTCCTTTATTCGGAAATTACTTGTGTAACTTATCCTCAGTGTTTTTCATACCTTAGAACTTTGATACATACATTTAGAAATATATATTTATCCATTACTAGTTAATAATCTATCAATTATTCATATGTTTGATGATAGTATTCACTAGTGAATAATTAAGTAGGTGCGACATTTGTTTGGTAAGAAATGTTTCAGGTTTTATAAATTTATTTATAAAACATCTCATGTTCACTGTATGGTGTTCACTTTTGATTCTTTATATAAAAAAAAGTGGAGGTGCAAACCTCCCCTGGACTTTCCCATACTAAAAATAAACATTCGTTCTTGGTATTCAACAGTATTGTTCGCCACAACCGATAAACTAAACTTGAAAATTAGTATATGGAAAATTAACACAAGTGCCGATTGTGTTCATCTGCGCATGTGTGATTATTTATATTCATAGGCTGCTAGGATTAGCCGGCGACAAGGAATTCCCGTCCCGCGCATGGTCACTTGAACATATCGGCACTTACAAATTTCACCCTACACTGTTTTAAAGTTCAATATTCACGAATTTCTCATTAACCGTACATTTTAGCCATATGAACACCTTATACTATGTGACAGACCATTCAATTTTGCATTCAATTATATAATAATATATAGGGTGTTTCATTTAAAATAACAAAGTTGCTTATTGTACTGTGAAAACCAAACACCCTGTATACGTGATATAAATTTAGAAAAATGCAAATCTATATACTGAACAACTTTTGTATTTAAGCTTCTTTCATATTTTGACTAATAAAGGCGCTATAGGAGCATCAATTTCCGATTTTCAAAATCTCGTAGAGGGCGCCACAGTGGAATTCTGGCGTTCATCAAAAAACAAAAATGTAGCTAATACCAAGCTGCATAAGTATAGACAATTTAAACAAATTCCTTAGACCAGTTTTTTTGTAATAATTTTTCAAAAATTTCAAAATTTTTGGAAGAGCGCCGTTGCGACCGTTTTTGGATTTAGTAAATAATTTTTTTTCTTGGTGTAGTACAGCCAAAGGGCTTTCAAACAAGTTGTTGCGGAACCTGATCAGATAACTGGTTTTTGAGTTAAAGTCGAAATTTTGAAAAATTCATAGCGACCGCCATTTTGAAGTTAGAGAGTCCGGTAAAAAACTGTTTCCCTTGAATTATGCCCTTCTTTCATATCCCCTACTCAGATTTTCAAAATTCCGCTTCTGAAAAAAATGATACCAAAAAAACATGTCTAACTTCCGCTTCCGGTTTCGGATTTTTTTGAAAAGCTTATTTTGTCCATGAATTTTCGATATACCCCTTCATTTAAAATTTCATCAAAATCGGTTCACTAGTTTTTGCGTTAGAGGCGTTACATACCCACCCACGCACCCACGCGTCCGAATATGTAAAGCTATGTGAGAAAGACATATAAATGAAATCGTGATAGGTGCTAACTTCTTGGCCTTTGCTATACTAAAAATTTACTTTGTTTTAATAAGTATTGAAATTCCGGCTAATTATTCGAAAGTAAATGAGTGAATTATCGAAATTTTTCTAAAGATTAATAAGTTACTTTATCAGTATATAAAGAATGGGATCTGTTATGTCAAGCCAAGCATACAAAATTCTTTGAAATGTGCAGCTGAACCAGAATACATAAAATATAAAACAAACTAAAACAGTCATAGAAAAGTACAAAAACTGTTGTTCCTGATAAACTTTCAAAATAAAGTACAAAAGTTGTAAACACATAGAAGTTGATCCAGATATCGAAGCTAGCATATAATACTCTGAAGTAAATGGTTTTAGTTAAGTTGTTTGTGTAAGGCTTTTGCTTCAAGAAACTATTTTCATAAAAGGTATTTAGTACTAATATCGAGCTGGACGTAGAAGATACATTATGTTAAGTACAGCTAGGTTCAGTGAACTAGTCTACAATCTTATCTCTATTTCGGATCAAATGATGTAAATTAATGTATCATAGAACCTTTAAAAACTATGTAAAAAAAGTGTTATGTTTAAAGTTCATATTATCATCTATCTTACATGTAATATTTAATTAACCGATTCTTTATAATGGCGGAAAACGGTAAATTTCGCAGCTTGTATTGCAGTTGTATTAGAATCATAATCTTGTTTATAGACACCCAAATGCGGGCATAATTTGGCCTTTATGGCACATACTAATAATTAAAAATTTGCTAAGCAACGATTGAATTAATTATTGAAACAACTATTATTTTCCACTTATTTGTTGTTTATATCTGCCAAATGATATAAATAGTATATTGTGCAATGAGCATTTAATCACAGCTATTAAGACACGAGTATAGGCGAGTGTCCTAACTATAAAATAAACTGCACGTAGCGTATGTATCTTAATGAACGACATTAAAGTACCTAGAGGTAGTAAATATTAAAATATCTAATAAATCAATTAAACTATGGAAGCAAAAAAAATCTTCACCCTTGTTTCTTTTAAAGCATTTGTTCGATTGTTAGCCTTTAGCGTCGTTTTTTTAATAAATAAAATTAGTAGCCTATGGCATTTTAAATAATTTTGTTAATGTTTCGACATAGGTTTATATCTGCATCAATATAATAATACCTACATAGTCTACTTACAAGACGAATATCAATGTGAGCGAAATAAATTTGAGCAAGAAACAATAAGTAAAATAATACATACGTTTATGTATTGAAGTGTTGTCTGTCCTTTCACAGTTTGTAAACTACTGAATAAAATAGCGGAATATAACAATAAAACCTGACATAATAATCAAATTAGAATACGTTATGTATCAGTGTAACTAAAAGAGATATCATAAAATCACTCCAAACCGTTTAGATAACTGAAATTTTAAATGGCAACGCTATACTAACTCGTAATAGTTCTTGATAACTTTTCAAAATGATTTCCATTATTTTCCAAACAGAAGCAAACAAAAATGATATTTTTATACGTTCCGTTATAGTATGAATCATCTTAAATCCAAATTTTGGGCATTTGTAGACTACTTATTATTCTGATGAACACATAAACTTAACTCGAAATCTCAATACGAAAAATGAAAATAGATTACAATTTTCTGATGAAACTTTTGGTAGAGTAAATTGAAAATTCAATGTTAAAGTATTGTTTCCTGAAATTAATATTTCTTCCACTAAAGGTATCTCTGGTAGGGACAGTAATTTGATAATTTTCAAAAATTATTAATTTTCCTGAAAATCTTCTAAAATAGAAAATATGTCATCAATGTAAAAAAATCTGCGATTTAAAACCAAACACGTTACAGTTGTTTGCCTTTCGTCGTCCTGATCAACTTTAACAATTAACAAAATTAAATTTTCTAGAAACCAAAGAAGTAGAACAGTAGAAGACTTTAAACCACGAAACCAAAAATATTATTTTTAACATCGGAATTTGTACGGCCATCTGCAGTTGTGAGAGAAATATAGTTTCTGATCTGTTAGGAAAGCTGTATTTAGTTAGTTTTCTGTAACGTCTCTTTCATTCTGAAGAATTCTTTTAGCAGAGTTGCGAACCATGATTGTGTAAAAAGTATCTGTAGCGTCGTGATGGCGCTCCTACAATATCAATTTTACTCCACAGAGGTCCGATGCTCCCTGACGCTAGCAAAGGACTCTAGATTTTAATTTGATATTGCTGTATTAAAAAAAATAAAATCATTTGAAAGCAGTATATTTTTTAATGAAAATTAGAAGAATAACATATTCATTTCATAATATTATATGTTATAGGGTTAACAGAAGTGCATAGAGGGTTACACAAAAAATATTTTCGAACCTTATCTAATTAATCATTAAAGTTGTGAAATGCGTTTTAAGTTTTTTTATAATATTTTATGGTAGATACTAAGGGGTTTTTAATGTTTCTATTTATATCTTTCTGATCAGATTTCGTCTCCACTGTAATTCTTACCAAAAAAATGTTTTTCGAGTTCGGCGTTTGAAAGTTACCTACATACATCTAAGTAAGTACATTTTCAGTAGGTTTACCTAACCGGAAATTGAAAACAGAATTACTTACGATTTTATTATGATTAGGTATGTAAAGACTGGAGCATGTATTGAGTACTATACAGGGTGACATAGAACCGCGGTACACCCCACGGGATTAAATTCTGCGTATAATAGTGTCAAGATATTGCAGTTTTGAGAACTTTTAATTTCAAAAATGCGTTTTAATTCTAGAGTGCCATGACTTATTGAATTTTGTTCATAACATTAGCGCTTACTTTTCTAAAACCGTTTAACATAATAAAAAGTGAATAATTAGTTGGGTAGTAAAAAAAATGAATGGGGTCTACCGTGGTGCTGTGTCACCCGGTATAAGGAAGCTAAGCTCCACTGTAATAACATAATATACGTGTAACATTAAATAAACAACAGGAGTGCATTTAACCAAAAGTCTAAATGTGTTTTACTTTTAATACATTTTAAAAGCTGCTTTTATCCTTAAAGAAGGCTAATAAAATAATCAACGATTAATGTATAGAAAATAAAAACATCCTTCGGGTTCCTTTGAGAATCTATTCCGCAAGTGAGAAGAACATCTGATAGTATCATCACGTACCCCAGACCGCATTTAGAGTACATTTTTTTAGACAATTAACAAGACATTTGGTGCGTGATCAGACACTGAGACAGCAAAATTATTTTTTAGAATTGCGGTTCTTTTTAGAACCCCCATGAACAATTTCTTCGGGATATTGTATAATAGTGCAGCCAACAGGGTATTAGAAAAAAGGCTTCAACAATTTAAGGTATAAAATGTTTTTGGTAAGTTCATGACGTTTTGTAGTACGCACAAAGGTGAGTGTTAAAATCAAAACAAGTTGTTTATTGCTTGCCTTCCTATCTAGGCTCTCTTTGATGTATCTAAATTTGAGTCGCACGTAATATCCCCAACTTAAAATTCTTTCTCCAAATAATTTGTTTAATTCGAAAAAAATAGTACTATGTATCTTAGTGTGAAATATTTCTGTCTCAGTGTCAAGACAGTATAAACACTTCTGCTGTCAAACATGATTTCAATTAACATCACTTACCATTTTAATAACCTACTTAGATCATACCTGCTTTGTAAGACAGGCGAGTATTAAATTACCTGCTGCTGCTGTATGGTCCTGATTAAATGCTAATAATTTAATACGAACAGCAATTACCTGCAACAAAAGAAAAGTAATTAGTGCTTTGTACAATAATTACAATCATTAGTTTCAATTTATAACAGAACCGAGTACTAATCAATTCTTAGCTAACATTAATATATCATGATTTGTTCAAAAAATGCCTGTCTAATAAATATATTTGTTTACACAAACTATCATATCGATACTTATTAATTATTATGTAGAAATTTGCTGAACGGAACAGTTTTCGCAAGAGTTGGAAGTTGACAAAACAAAAGGGAAAGAGCTCGAGAAAGTAAAGACTAAGAAGATGACATAAATTTTCTGAACGAATAACCTTTAATAATGAATGAACACATTGAACATCTATTACTAAAGATAGCTGCTGCTAAACAGTGGAAGCTTCCAAATTATTATAGTTTTAGTTTTATCTACCTTAATTTTTTTTGCAAGCAATTGACTTTAGATTTCCTCTATTTATGAAAGCTTTTATTTGTATCTCAGCAGTTCTCAAGATTATTTGTAGAATATCGACCACTTTAAAGTTAATCCTTTTTCTTTCGATAACAGTGCGGTGAAAGTTTGCTGGACAAAAGTTCCAGCAGATACTGAAGCGCGTTAAAGAAAATTAATGAGGATAACGATCTAACTTGAGAAAAGTTTGTATTTCGCTATAAAGTAGGAAAGAAAGTTTCTTTAACTTTTAGCACGAAATATGCTCTTAACATTTTAAATTGAGAATTACAGTTCCATTTTATATTAATTATAAAAAAAAGAAGTAATAATTAAGTGGTTCAGCAAACATAATTACTTACAAAAAATTAATAATATTCTTTTATTGCAAAAATGGTGACGATATAACACTTACATAATTATAGTTCCGTTATTATTTAGTGATCTTAAATTAAACAACGGAAATGGTAATTTCATTTTTTGCCCAAAATTATCAGCTATGAATTATTACTAACACTTGAATTGAATCGTTAAAGAAGAATGTGTTAAATACGAAACCCAATGTATTCCTGCGAATTAATAAAATTCCAATTCAATTTTTAGTATTGTAGATTGTAGTATTTTTCTAAACGCTTTCCTGAACATCTTGTGGAATACGATATCGTGAGAAATTTCAGCCCTACCTTGTCGACTGACTACAACTCTCAGAACCTATTAATGGGTTTACTTCGGATCGCTTTGCAATTAACTCCGCCGACAGTTTTTTTCCCAATATCTTATAAAGAAGAATGACAAAGACAAATTTCAGGGCACTGGTGTTGATTAATTTTTAGAAAATTGTGTAGAAAATTAATAGCATCCTTTAATGTTCAGATAGAAGGTGAATTTTTTCGAAATGCAGTACTAATTTGTGAAGTCCGTGCTATCATATGGATTATGTTAAAAGATTTAGTATAGTACCTAGTAGTACTAGTATTGTTTGTAGTTTTATTCAACAACACTTTATTGTAACTTACAAGTAATAGGTCGTGGTATATGACAAATAAAAGCTGTTCTCGTAAAATGTAGTAAAAGGTTTACGACAACTTCCGTTATGAGAAAAAATAGAACTCTGCAATATGTTACTAGACCACAAACGTATATTTTTGGTGCAAAGTGATTCCTTCAAACTTCAAATCATCTGACCTGCAATATTGTATTTTTATAAAAATTGTGGTAATTTTATTACAGCTGCATGTTTATTTGTAATTTTGAAGGTTACGATTCAAAGTTTTCAAATTTTCATATCATTGGTAATAGTTCCATCTCAAATACATAAATTTATTATCAAATACAAATAAATTTTAGGTTTCATCTTTCATCTAATCAAGGAGGTTTAAATCGGTGTTAAATGGGTGTCTCGTAGACTAAATGTTTCAGATAACCCCAAAGGAAGAAATCAAGGGGGTTTAAATCTGGACAACGCGCAGGCCAGGTCACGGGACCTCCAATCCACTGGTTGACAAATTGGTGGTCCAAATTTGTTTTTCTCGAAAACAAAGTGTTGTCCGGTATATTTAGGGAACACCCTACCCTGTATAATTAGATTCATTTACACGACGCACGTTTATTATGTCTTACAAGCAAAATTTTATTCTTTTAATATAATTACGTGACATAAATATCTGATACCGATCTTGGTGATTTACGTAGTGTATTCACAAGTAGTCAGTAATAAAAGTGCCTTACTCGCAATTATAGCTTACATTAATCTTCGTGTGGAAACTGTCCCTTATTTGGAAGAATCAGTGCAAAAACAAATGGCATAAATAGTTGGTATTTACAGACAATTTAAATTGCCTTTGCTAATACGGATTGAAATTTACGTTTTTACAAACACTGCATTCTATTTAAGAGTCACCAGGGGAGCTCGTTAGATGTTAAACTGCATTGTTGTTACGACAAAAACCAATAACAGTTGACAAGCTAATTAATATGTGGAATAAAAACCTTTACACGAAAATCTAATTAAGAAAACACGATTTAATTAAACCTTTCACTTTAAATACAATAAATCTAAATACATAAATAAAAATCTCTTATTTCCAAGGAAGGGATGCGCGAAATTATTTTATCTTTCAAAAGGGTGCTTACAGAGATAGAGTTGGTAAAATATTACGTTAGGGCTTGGTTAAATAAATTATTTTTCAACCAACTGATACACAAATACCAGTAGTTTGAACCTTAATATTAATGGATATTGAATCAAAGTTGAATGTTTTACCTACACGTCTTTGCAATTAACAAAACTAACCAGGTTTGTTTACATTCAATTTAAAAAGTTCTCAGCTCGACTAATCCTCGGCTCGGCTTCCGTTATCTTATTTGCATGTTCACTTATTTCCTTACTGAGGGCTTTTAGCCTAAGTAATTCACAACCGCAAATAGATTTATAAATTCAATTTAAGGATATTGGATTAAGAACCATTTTAAAATTGTAGTAGCCAAAGATGTCTGTTCATGCCTAAAATCCGCAACGGATTCGCAAGTTTGGGGCAAATCGATTATGAAACTTTCAAAGATTACAAACGGTAATTACCGTTGATGTCGCTGGGGATTTATTTGCAGTACGAAAGTGAAAACAATTTTACTCTGAGAAAATATTGATAATGATGGAGTTGGGGGAGAAATTCTTACAAGTTTAATTTATTGAAAGTACAAAAATTGACTGTCAAAATTTTCCACTTTAAAATAAAATATTTTCAGATAATTTCTCTTTTCCGTTTACTTAGAAAATAAAGCTAAGTTTCATCTTTGTATAAAAAAATAATGCCTAAATAGATTAATTGTTCTTCCAATTAAAAAACAAACTACAATATTATTCCATTTATAGACCAGCTTTACAGGAAAATAATCATGTTAGACTTAAGTAGTTCCTGAAAGCAGCCAAGACGGCTAACAAAATGATAATATACAACCTGGTGCATTAATGTTGTACAACAACATGCCTGCACAAGCTCATATCAACAATCTACTAAGCGTTCCTGAATTAATTAAGTAACTGATTGTTTGTCTGACTTGTTTGTTTTTTAACGACAAGGTTAGTGATTTACTTAAAGAAGCAAAATCTAAAATCTATAAATATACTAAAATGAAATAAGTTTTGATTATACTTTATATGAATGGATTTAGTAGACGGCCTGGCACCTTCACAATATTTTTTAATTAAGGTGGGCCCATTCCTTCGAAAAAATAATCCAAAAATTTTCGTGAGTGTGTAAGATTAGTTTGAAAGAAGAAACCAGTGGATACCATGACTGGTATCCTTCTCCAACTCAATTGAAATATGATAGCCTTGATTACCAATCAACCCGAGTCGATCGTGATTTTCAGTCTGGCTCTATTCATCTAAAATTATTTCTTAGCAATCTTTTTTGTGCACTTTCCACCTCCTATTAAACTTCCTATCAACTTTATTCAGCTATTAACTTAACCGGAACCCTTTCGACCAAACTGATACGCGTGTTTCAAATTGGCGTCAGTGATCGGCCAAAAAAAAATTATCTGTCAGATAGCTATGCAGGAAAAGTGAGGTTGAAAGACCGGGTCTTAATTTGAATTTCGCGATATTTAAACGATTCCGTGTGGGAGATATTAATATGTGGATTATCCTGTAGCATTGTTGTATGAACTTGTTGTTCTAACTACCAAACCCTACACGTGAAAATACGTTTATATTCCAAAAGGTAATTTCAAAATGCCAGTGGAGTAATTTTTAATGAAATAAACATGTAATAAATATGGTTGAGCATTCGCAACATCTTTAAGTATTTCTTTGGAGATTGAACCATAAATAAAGATTCAGTAGAGGAATGCTGTACTGTCATAACAATTCGTGTTGTATATATTTTTACATAGTACCAAAGCTGTTTCCATTAAATGCAACTGAAAGTAATTAAATGGAACGTATGCGCCAGATTTTTATTACTGCAAAAGCTCCTGTGTTTAAAGGAGCATTTGCGAAGAATTACTTGGAATTTAAGAAAAGCTCACCAAGACTAGAAACTTGCCTAGAATATAATTAGCTAGATTTATAATTTTAAATTAGATATAAACGCTTCACTGGAGTTCACATCTGTATAGGTGCCATAAATGGTCGTCTTTGTTACTCAGCAAGACGCCGACGGGACAAAGCGCTCTTCCAATAAAGAGAATTTTAAATTAACTTTTCACTGAGCCTCCGGGACGTCCGGTTTTAAGATCACAATCGATAGGAATAATTCATATCACGAGTGTCTTCGGCAGCTACGTCAAGCACTTCTGTGTGATTAGTGATTATAGCCGGTTTTACGGATGATTATAATTCTTTAGTTCACTCTTTATGATTTAAACAGGAACTGTTGACACTTCGTATATGATTTTCTCTTGTTATGGTTGCAGCGAAATGCTCAAGATGGAAATGATTATTTATGTTTGTGTTCATAGGTATAATTTAAATTTTAAAACTATATTGTATGCCCACTAATGATGTTACATACGGTGTGTTTAACATATTTGTTACAACTTCTTATTATAACAAGTGTGCTAGCATTGTAGGTAGGTAGGTACAGGGGTGGACTGGGCTGGATTTGTCCGGGTGGCTATGTGAATCGGTGGCCCCGGTTGGAGAAAATTTAAACTACTAAATAAATGCTTTCATAGACAAGTCAATTGTTTTCAATCAGGTATTAAATAAAATAAAGTTGCAAATTTTTGGATTTTTTTGTCTCCTCACGGTGTCCTTTATATGCCATTCCCTGACAATATGAGTAAAATTATGTCGTTGATCCGACAGACTATAGTACGACATGGAACTTTAATTTCAAATCACTTTTTGTCCACTAATTTTTTGATAAGCAGATTTTGGATACCTACCTGATTTTTGTTTTTTTTTTTCGAGGAAGTATTAAAGAACTTATCGCACTTTCTTGAAATGCGGAGTTTTCATGCTTTGTAACTTGATTGTAAAAATGTTGATTCTTTCGGTGGAAGCAGAATTCTTGCCAAAAGAAAAGAAAAACATACAACCATTGCAAGAATACAGGGTGCCCGAGATAAGATGATGTAATGGGGATCTCTCGACTACCCTTATGCTTATACCTTAAGAGATACAAAGTTTGTTAAATTAGTGAAAAGTTGTGCAAATGTAGTGACTCTTTACAAAAACGTATCGATTGTTGGACCACTTACTTGTCAGTTTGCAGATAATTTTTGTAGAATAAGGAAGCTGTTCAACATTATATTCATAGTTCAACACTCACACTTCGTATAATTTCTAAGTCACACAATTTAACACATTTTGTACAATAAAATAGCAGATCTTTAGTCAGACGTTGTATTTAAGCGGTGAAAATAAACTAACTGAGGGTTTTAGTTGTATATCGAAAGCCAAAACGTGTGCAAGGTCGGTCTGTAAACTGAAATATTATCTAACCAACACCTTAGATACAACAGACACAACAAAAAGAATCTGATAACATTCCGTTTTAAAAATGTGTTTATACATTAAAAGAATGTCTTTCAAATAATATGATTCATTTATGTTAATAGAGGTTGGATTTATGGACAATTACATCAAAAGTAAGACGATATTCAGCCTAATCTAAAAACGAGAAACTCGTATTATTTTTATTAGGAGCTGCAACAACGAAGGAGTGGCAAATTCTAAACAAGTTTGTCACCCCTTTTACAATTTTTAGGTAGTTTTTGGCATGTGTACGGTTCTTCTAAACTTAGCAACAACTTAAATTATTCCATCTTAACTAATTTTTATGCGAACTTATAAACTCTAACAATTTTTTGTAAGCGAAGAAAATATTCATCACCTTGTCGATAAATAATTGACGATTGCGATTGATGTTTTTGAAGGTATTCTTGTCTCCCAATGATTCCCTGTCCTGAGAACGTCTTGGGGAACCACGATTTAATCGGTAGTATAGCTTTACTAATGGTGCAGATTTACTTGAAAAGACAACATGCTAATGGGATGGAAATTTGTTTGGTCATCGGAGACTATAAAGCTGTTAAAACATTGTTGACTAAAAACCTTCTAATATATAGAAAATAGAACATCATGGGGCATCCGTCATTTTGGTTGTCTCTAGGAATAAATGTAAGAAAAAAAAAGGTTGAAAAATTGAGATGGAAATTACACAGTTTGGTCTTTGAAGCGGCGTTATTGATAGAAAACGGTAGGGGTTTGTGAAATATGTATTCTAGAATTTTTAATAAAAATATTTCAATCCTACTGAGGACAATCGTATCCTGACATTTTCAAGATCACTGGTTTTTTTTCTGGTATAGTAATTGCGACAAAAATATGAAGGCAGTAAATAAATATTGAAACAAAGAGGTAAAATAAAATTTAAAAAGAAAAAAAATAATAATTGAATGATTGATTAATGTAGAGTGAAAAACTTTAAAGTGCTCAAATAAATTTCACTAAATTTTCAAAACAATAAAGTAATTTATATTCGGTTACCTCCGATCTACATTCATTGGTATTCAAGTTGCGATGAGCATATATCGCTGGCGGCCCAAAAATACTTCGGACCTCTTGTACACTTGTAGAATTCGTAATACAATTTTCCGTTGGTCATTTATAACTACACACTTGGCCAGTCCTGTCAAAACAAGATACAAATTGCACTTGATTCGATTCCGACAAGTATTCCTGTATGATAAAGTAGAAGTACAACATGCAGGTTACATTAGGGAAATGCAAAATACCTGTTCTTGCAATTTATGCACCTTGACTTTGCATGCGGAAGATGCTACTGTTAATAAATATCACACAGCAAACCAAATGAAAATCTCAGTTTATCGAGATACGTCATCATAATTGGAAGTGAAACGCCGATTATATTCAGCTGGAATAAATATATTTTTTATTTGATGAACAAACAGTTATAATCCTACTTTCTTGAGGATATCTGCTAAAATTTTAGGAACGGACCTTTCCAAGGCAATAATGTGCGAATACGGTTATCTCTGTTTCTCGTGCAAGTAAACACGTAATCACAATAACTTTTGCGAGGCAGCTTGATACGCTAAATTGCACTAATTTTAGTGGAAGACGAGATAACTACAGACTAATTTGATTTCATATTTATTACCTACTTCTTTTTTTTAGCTTAACTTTTAGTGTTTACTCAAAATTTTGGCTCGATATTTTATATCTCGTTTTATATCTAATGTAAAAAAAGCTATTAAGGAATTTAAAATTTAAGAATAATATAATTAAGAAAAATCATTACGAATATAAAGTCCTTTGCTCATTTTAAAATGTTTGTGAAAGATATTTTTTTCTGCATTTAAATAAAATTTTCTAGGTAATTGTCTTTTAATTAAACTTGCGGAAGAATAATTTAAGGTGTTATGCTAGTCTGATTTACTAAATATAATTTAGAACTAACTTTTAAAAAGTAATATACAGAGTTACAATTCATTTAACATTTTGGATGAAACAGGGTATATAAATTCTAGAATGGAAGACTTACAGAACAGAACAAATGTGAAACTGGTAGTTTTAGATCTTGGAAAGTTTGCCTTTTATTACACTTCCTTGTTATGGGGTGAAAACAACATAAATGCTTGCGTAAACTATGCATAAAATGGCTGATAGGATCGATATGAATTTCCGAATGCATTGTATATCGCTGCATTTTATGTTCAGTGAGATATTACAGAATCAATTTTTACTAATGAGAAACCGTAAGAAATAAAAATGTATACACTGTCAGTATTATGAAGCGATAGAAAATCTTTCACATGATTTTGTTGTTGTATGATACGCATTTAATAACGTGTTAATGAACCTCCAAAAATAGATTAATAGCCAATCAAAAGTTTACTTACTTAAAGTATTTTGTTTAGATTGAGTCCAAATATATCTTTTATGTCTGCTACTTTACCTTCCTGTTTTAACTATCATCAGGAGGTAAAACAAATCAATTTGTAAGCACATGGTAAAGATCTTAATTTTGTAATTATTATCACTTTTCTGTTTATATAAAAAATTAAATGTAAACAGGCAACTATGTTTCAAAAAATTGAGTCGTCCTGCCAATATTATATTTTGTTTAATATTGTAGGCTTAACGATCTTACACTAGTATGAAACCCATTATATGTTTTACGATCCAATAAAATAGTTATTTAACTTTGTTACTACTTTTTGGTGTTCTTGATGAGATTTACAACAAAACTAATCAGGAAGTGAAGATAAAGAAAACGTAAACTAAACTGAGGCCAAAAATTTTTTTTTATAGGAATGTATAAATTTAAGTATTATACATACACTGCGTTAATACTGCAAGAAAAAGTAAACAGTGGGAAAATACCGTCTTTTTTAAAGTACCTAAGATACCTTTGGTACATATAAGTAGATAAGCATAATAATTTATTGTTCCATATCTTGAACAATAATAATCGTATTTCCGTCCATCACACCCCATTTTATTTGAGAGCAATTAAATAAATAAACACCTGATTATTACACTTTAATAACTTTTATATTTAAATCTAGGTATTTATCCAATTTTAGTTTGAAAAATTAAATTGTGTACAGGTGCAAAAGTTATTAATATTCAAGATGCTTGATATGTTTTTTGTAGAACAAGAGTCGTTTTCTTTAGTACAAAGTGATCGATTGGATTACTATATTTGGTTATCTTGATTAAAATTATACCATCCCACTTTATTATGCAGTGAAAATCTCACAAATCACAAGTGCATTATTGAAGTCGTTAAAAGTTCTACAACTATAAAAGGCGTTGACATTTTAGTCTGCTTTTAAATTAATAATCCTCGCAACTTTGATAACATCAATATTCTTAAATTTATTACGTCTGCTATCTTCATAAAACTATACGGAAGCTGGCTCTTTCGAACAGAACAACGAAATAAATCACAAATAACAATAAAAATGTGCAATGCTCAACTGGTTGGAAATAACAGAGGTAAAGTTGCAATTGCCGCTTGGATGGTCATCAGTAGTTGAACACTAGAGTTCAGTAGTAGTTGGAAAGTTGAAATGGCATCTATCATTGTTGACTATGTGCCAGTTCTATGGCCCTTCTAATAAATACATTTCAAGTCAAAATTAGTATTGATCTAACCGTAGAGGCGTTCTAATAATAAAGGATAGTAAATTATTATGTATCAAACTAAACCTCCAGTTTTTGTATTATGGTTTATGAGTGTCGATATAAAAAAGTTTCTCAATGACATAAAAACTACTGTTAGATATACTAATATTAAAGCTCATAAAAATTTCAAACTTAAAATGTTCTTTTAAAAATAACATGGTAGAAAGTTTGCCTATTTCGATTTTTATTTTATTTTTATCATTGTGTGTTTTTATATGCGCTCAGCCGTCATTATTGTACAGGGTGTACCTAAACTATGTAGCTGAACTGAAACCACACGTTCTTCAGGCCAAAATCTGACGATTTAACCCAATTTTTCTATATACACATATCTTTGTTGGAGTTCTTGGAAAAAACAACTTTTTTTTAAGAAATCTGCTTGAAAATAGTAAAATCTAAAAAAATAAATATATAGAGTAAAGCGTGTTACCCAACAATTATTATAGGCGTCTTACAATAACAAGAAAATTGCCAGCACAGGAAAACAAAAAAGCAGTAAAGCAAGCAAATACTTGGATATAGCTAGTGTAGGGATATGGATTTTATTTTTTTATGTCGAAACCGGAATATAGATAATAGATTAGGTATTGTAAGAAATGTAAGAACATAAGTAATAAACGCCGGCAAAAAAATTTACGTTGTTAATACATTATAGTGTGCCACTCAGGGCTCAAGGTGTTTGTTTCTACTTAAAATAAAACAAAATATATTCTTGTTTTTCAAGAACTTTGAAACATAATAGCGCCTTAACGGAACATATTATTTGTATATAAGTTATAGATAAACTGGGTTTAATCGTCATCATTATTTTGCTTGCATGTGGTTTCAGTTTGACTACACCCTGTATAATTAAAATTCTGATGCAGCTATAGTAGGATTTTAAAGAAGTAACATTTTGATTTTAACAAGTAGAACAGGATTGGAGAAATCATGGATTTCGATAAAGCTAACTTAACAAAAGGGAAGTATTATTTAAACGATATAAAATAAAATTTATTCCCAATCATGATGACGCGAAAGAATTTGTGAACATACCGAAATAAAATCGAAAAGGTACGAGCTAGTTAGCTTCGCTCAAAAACGTTCATGATCTTCAATAACTTGAGGAGGGAAAGACGAGGCAGCCAATTTTAATCAATTTATAGAAGTACAATAAAAAAATATACCCTATCTTTTATGAGATGATATATAAAAAGGAAACTGAAAAGGAAATAGCGTGAAATTGGATATGAGATTGAAAAAAGCACTCGAATACAGTTTAAGTCCACAATTTAGAGTTCTCCTTTTCAAGTTAATTCCCCTGAAACGATAAACTGCAAAATGTTTAACGTCCGTATATTACGTGTAATTATAAAGGATCATTGGGCTGCTAAAGTTCTGCAAGAGATTTGTAGGATATCGTTTAATCGTTTCAAATGTGAGTTTTTATCGTCAGAAGTTTAACCAACTAAATCAAAGGCTTTTCATACACTTTTTTGTAGAATCACCAACAAAGGTGAAGGCAATAAATTATATGACGATAAAAATTAAAATTTACATTTATATTCTACGAAAGTTGGTTATGTTCCAACAAATTTGTGACAAACAAAATAGGAATTTCTGTCAACAAATATCACTACTTCTTTGTTGTGTGCCTTTTGTTATCACAATGAAAAACGATGTTTTTTTCATAAAATCTAAAAATTAAATGGCCCTCAATCTGAACGCGGTTTGGGAGGGCCGAATGAATAATGACAGATATATTAAAACAGGAGCTGCGGTTGACATCTAGCGACATGATAAATTAGAAAAGTGCAGGCTAAGGATGAGTCAAACTAGGTGCAAAGGCACTATTTGTCAGTATTTTGTTGCGTTCACCAGCAGATGCTCCTTTTTTGATGATAAATATTCTTTCAGACCACAATTTATGTACGTATAATATTGCAATAAAGAAAATAGCTCTTGACGGAATAACTAATATCATGTGCGAAATGAGATAGTCTTATGCAGTCCAATATGCTGCTATTTGTGGTGAAAAATTTAAACCAATATTTCTCTTAGAAACATTTTTAAAATCCTTTCCTCATGCCGTTTTGCTTAAGCAATTTATGTCTACAATTGTTCTGTTCTGTATATACAGGATGGTCTTGGAATAAAAACATATTATAAAGAATTTCTCAATACAATGTAAATTTGTCCACTCTGTCTGTACCATCCCCCACAATTCTACTTCTTTTGTTGGTTTTACTTAGGTGTAGCTTCAGTTAGATTAGATGAGGATTCTGGTTCAGGATTTTGGTTAGAACCATTTGCTACTGTAGTTGTATTAGGTTTATTGCTTAAGCTGCATTAGAGCTACTAGGAAAGTTAACAGAATTAAATTAAAAGCGATGTTTAGTTTATAATACATTAATACGAAAACTGGGGCTGTTGTGTACGTGTTTTGGGGTCCACGGCTACAATAGATCGTATTATCCATATTATATACCCATTTATTAAATATGACACACTAGTTTTAAATATTTCTTAATACATATTTACAAAATCCAGGGATACCTCTGTTTTCCCTGGCCTCGTCTCGAACACATCCTTTTTCTACCGCTATCTTACAAGTCTAAACCTGTTTAGATGGGCGCAAGAGTAGGGGTGGCATCTTAGAACCCTTATAATAACCCTTATAACTGTTAAAGCTGAAACTTCTAATTATCACCGTACTTGGCGGTGTTGCAAGATTTATTACGATAAGACCTTACTTCCTTCTTTAGACCAAACTTTGTCGGTACTATATAAATCGTTGGCGCCACTGCCACTACAGGGCTGCAGAAGCTGTGCTGCCATGTCATGTAGACCGGAATCGGCAAATAATTTCAATAAAATTCAGTAAATTTTGGTTGGTTGGTTGGTTTTTTTTATTGAAAATGTGTTACGTTTATCTAAATGGTTTATTTATTAATGGAGGAGTTGGTAATACCAAATTATAATTATGCTCTTTGGTAATACTAAGACCTAACTAACTTTTCATCAAAACTATTGCGCCCAGAATTTTTTTTGTTATCATTGCCCATGTTAAATAATCGTTTGTGATTATCAAAAAGATGAACCAATACCTAAAGATAAATGTGCTTCTACACCACGGCCACGGGTGGTGGAAAAAAAGTCTCCGGGAAAACATCTAGGAAATGAAGTACCTGGAAGAAAAGTCTTCGGGTAAAAAAGTCTCCGGAAAAAAAGTCCCCGGGTAAAAAAGTCTCCGGAAAAAAAGTCTCCGGGTAAAAAAGTTCCCGGAATAAAGAGAGTACCCGTACAAACAGTCAGTATAGTTTGAAAAATAAAAGTCAAAATACTTGATATAAATAATAATTATTATTCCTATAAAATACAAAGTTTATAAAGTTAGATTAATGTTCCAAGTAGGTATGTCCGTTGTCTGATGTTGTGGCTGATTGCTTGAAGAAAATCCCGAATATCTCGTAGTCCATCTCGAAAATCTTCACATATAGTTGTTTCAGTCGACTCTGGAGAACTTCATATGTGGAGGTTTTCTTTTTTGTGTAACAACCCCAACATGATTTTTTAAAATTTTGGTGCCAACTCCTGTTTCACTTTTAAAATGACGGTCCAGATCGACGGATGTCCCCTTTGTCGACCACAACATCAGACAACGAATATGTTCGGAACATTAATTTAAATTTAAAAACTTTGTATTTTATAGGAAGAATAATTATATTTATTTCGAGTATTTTGACTTTTATTTTTCAAACTATAGGGACTTTTTTATGGGAACTTTTTGTACCGGGTACTTTTTTTCCGGGGACCTTTTTACTGGGGCACTTATTTTCCGGGAACCCTTTTACCGGGGGACTTTTTTTCCAGGGAACTTCTTTTCCGGGGACTTTTTTTCTGGGGACTTTATTTCCGGAACCTTTTTCCGGGGATTTTTTTTCCCACTAACGACTAACGACTCCTATTTGTAAGAGAAGTTATAGTAACAAACATTTATAGAAGATAGATTGGAAGGGAGGTCCTGTTTCAAGGTCTTTCGAAAGGCCGGACTAAATTTTTTTTTTAATTTTTGCAATTTAAATACAAATAAATAGTTATTCAAAAACTAAGGAGAAAACTAATAACTCAGATAAATATTCAACAACAAAGAGCAATTCCAACGAATATGGTTTAAATAGTCTACCATACCTTTTTTTTAAATAATACTGGAAATTATTTATTATAACAACACAATTACGTTCTTATTACGTACTACCTACATTAAAAACTGTATCGAGAGATGGTCCAATTTTCTAGAAACTCTCAAGTTTGTGCTATTTAGATAAAATGATACAGAAAATATTCTGTAGCAACATCTACTGTGGAAAATTAGGAAAAACCTTTTATTGTCCAATATAGATAAAGTTCACAACGTTGCCGCGCTTAAAATAGCGAAAACGAAACGCTTATTTCAGAGTGCTTCAGAAATGATAATAATAAACTTCCCTTCTTTTATAGCCTTATTATAGGTTTCTACTGTTATATGCTGATTGGAAAGTTGATGTAATTCGTTTTTTATATTTTTGTATTCGGTACGATGCCACATAGTAAATGTTTCAGAACTTTAAATATTCTGGTTTATTGAAACAGCGAAATTTTTTGCTCTCAACTAGGATACTGAAAGATAACAGAAGTATCTGTAAGGAAAGTCGGTGATTTCCTCCAGATTTTTGCTAAAATACCTATGGAACATGTCTACAGGGAATTGATAATAATACAACATACCGGAAGCTAAGAATGTTGCAGCCATGTAAAACATCAGATAAATAATATTAACACAGCTGCAATAAATTTTATATTTCTTATGATAAAGTACCAGTCAAAACAAAACAGTTAATTTCATCTTCCATTTACATAAAATGACGATAATGGGTAACGTTATCCATTATACTAAAACAGTTAAGCAACAATATATCAAAAGCAAATTTCGCATGTACACCTTTTTAACATACAACATACTTCGAGAACAAAAAAGAAGTTCTCGCTGTTAATGGCCGATTAATTTAAATGCGACAAAAAATACTTCATCGTTTATGTAGAACATGTAATGGAATTAATTGGTACTTGATCTGGGCATACCCGGTTTAATCTCAAAATTAATTAGAATACCTGCAGGATGGACGGGTTCCACATGAAACTTTTTGGAGGCGGGCGTGACCAGTTGCGAGCACGAGAGCTGCAGGCCGTGGTTCAGGACGTGTACCAGTAGGGCACAGACGGAAATAACCCATCCCCATCCTCCTTCCGGGTAGTAGTGGCGGCAAAGGAATCGACGTGCCTGGATCTGAGTAGTCCTAGGAGTGGCTACTTGACGAGGTTCTTCGGCAGGAGCGGCTCCTGACAGCAATGGCCAACTTTGCGCTCGCGACAATGAAGACATCACACGCCTTCACCATCAACTCTAGCTGGGAATAAAGACCTGGATATGTGGCCTTATGCACGTTCTTTTTATCATGACACCACAATTTTATTTTTAGCACGAGTTAAGTCGTTTTATTTCACCGTCGCGTAGTACTGATTAAACCACCTATGGAATTTTATTCCAGTACTTATTCTTCTTTATTTCGACGATGCACGTCACGCCGATAAATTATTCGAGAATGTTTCATTTTATACTGTATTTTTTATGGTTCCTTTGCGATTATAATCAATTATGGCGTACCTCGAAGTCAGCTACACTATAATATAAAAATTTTATTAAATGGGAACTGCGTTTTAATTACCCCGGTAATTAAATTATATGCAGAAATATCATGTTTAATACATCAACTTCGACAAAGTTATGTTATAATATAAATATTTATTCGTTTATTTTTTAGAGGCATAAAATTATCTACGCCTTTAAATATTTGTGTAGGTTTACTGCATAATCATTCAACAACTTAATTTATATTAGTTCTTGCATTAAATTAATAAACGAGATATTGAATATTATATTTTGAATTACGAAGTGTAAACCACAGAAGCGTATCTGATAACGATCCTTGGGGTATTCGTTTTCGTGGATATCTAACTGTATTTTAGCGATTTCGAAAGGGTACAAATTTTTTTAAGTCATGTATACATAGGTAATGATTATCGTGTATACTCCACGTAATACAAAGGTTAGATAATGAAAACATACAGACATACTTCCAGATCAAATTAGTCCCAAATAATAAATTTCCTTGTGTAACAAAATTTTTAAAATTAAAATTAATAGTAAACGTAGATTAAATTTCCTTATAAGGAAGAATAGGGTGCCTAAAGTTGAATTGGGTAGGGCCACGTATCAATAACTAGGGATACAAAGCAAATTAAGAAAATACCTTAAAGCCTGGATAGGATACAGGACAACACATGCTTACAGAAATCAGGATGTGGATTGCTTGAAACATATATGTATGAAGAAATCGGGTATTCAGCAGTGGTCATACGACTGGATGATGAACGACAGTGATAATATCTAAGTATTTTTCAGTGGATATAATTATGCTGCAAACGCAAACATTGTTGTGTAATGATCACGACTTTGGTGAAACGGAATGGTTTAAGAGGAAGCGACAAACTTGAAGTGTTATAAAATTCCGATAAGGACGAGTATGAGTTTCCGGTACGATCTGAAGGAGAGTGCCGGAATTGTATGACTGCGAAAAGGAGAAATCTTTACGAGTTGCTTATTATAATTTTTCTACGACAAAATACTTCACACAACAATAACGGTATAAAAAACGAAGAAATAAAAGCGAGTTCATGAAATGTTAAATGCTACCACAGCACTATTCGATATAATTAGGTGAATTTTTTATTTCGCATGCGTTGCCATGACATACCATGCAGAAAAGTTTTACCGTATAGTTCCCCATGACAATCAGTAAACGGCAAGTAATATTACATGCTTGCTTCTATAAAATATTTTAACATGTGGAGTACAAAAAATATAGTTTTTTGTGCAACCGTACACGAAGTTTCGTGTCCGCTATACAGGCCGCGAAATGCAATTTCGTGGCCGCTGTTAAGGTAACGGCCTCTAAAGTAAAATTCATTGTACTGTTGTTAAGGTAATGGCCGCTAAAGTAAAAATAATTGTTTTATTTACGCTATTTCCATAGTACCGCGCCGACTGATAGTCGTCTTTCTATTAATTAAGCTCTTCGTTTTCTAAAAGCAATAACATTTGTAATTACACATTTTTTACAGTTTTATAAAAAATATTGTGTATACCTTGTCCGCGAAATTCTTTAGCGCCCTAGATATTGTTTTTCCTTGGCCGCACGCGGTCTCGGCGACAATTTTCTCTCGGTACGATAAAGACACATTTCGCGGCCTTGGTATACAAATCACTATTTCCCTCAGGCTTAAGATTAATTCAAAATGCATGTGAATATCAAAGTTTTAGTTGTACAACAATAAACATAGGTACTTAAGTTTGGATATATTTTAAATTATTTATTATGATAGTTCTGTACTTAGGTGCCAAGTGGAAATCCAATAAAATAATATCAAGGATTGTACAAAAACATACACAAGATTTTTTGTTTTGATTTATAATCAATAAATAAATAATAATAAACACATAAATAAATAAATCATTTATTGAATGTGTTAGTTGTTTGTATCAAACCTAACGAGAAACCAGGTATGTTTCGCCGTTTAGTCTGCGTAATTAATGTAAGTTTAGTTACATACATAAATATGAAACGCTGTGATGTATATCATAAAGCTCCTATAAAAAGTAGCAGTTTTTAATGAATAAATAAATGAATGTCTTCTTATTCCGTTTTTAGACATTAAATTCCTATTAATAGGAGCAATAAGTGTTCTACCAACATGACCGGCATGACCACCAACGGTGATATATGATAAAAAAGTATTGTAGTTAACGCTTTATTTATTTAATAAGCATCGAGATTCTTACAAATCGTATCTTTATAATTATTCTATAATAAAAAGCTAAAAACAATTTTAATAACTGATTGATTATGTATAGTTTTCGATCGTCAGATAAGATTTTATTTTAGGTCCCACAAGTTTCTACATGCACACTTCTTCTTGAATAATTTAAATTTATTTACCTTTCTGTTGTCTGGTTTTGGATAAATGAAATGCAGTAGTTACTGGCGTACAATAATATAAATTAACCTGCGAGAAATTTATGTTTATTCTCTTTGACACTTGCATTTAGCTGGTTTTATAACTTAATGTTTAACATCAGAGATTACATTTCTCAGGTATTTGATTAAAATTCCTTATTTTTTCACAGTATAAATGGTCTTGGTATTTCGAAATACTGCGAAGTAAAGGATTAAGTTGACGTTGGAGTATCACGTATATATTTCATTATAAGTACTCGTAATTCAAGCTTTTTCCCCGATGTCCTAGTATAGATAAAGGAATGCGTCTTACCCAGAAGACCGTAACGTTGTGAATTTACTTTTGTGCAAAAACTCATGCTTTATATGACTTTAGTAACTATTTACTTATTCGGTACTTACAAGCAAGTTTTTTTTTAATGGGATGTTAATTTCAACATTATTTTAAATAGTGTGTTGGAACAATTTGGAGATAACATAAGAGTTACTCGTATTATTAGTAGTACCTACCTAATAAGAAATTAATGTAGAGGCAATTTAATAGTAAAAGTAAGTAGGTATACCTAGTGTCAATGATTGTTAATTTTAGCGTTGGTTTATTCAGTAGGTATTGTTAACTTCTAAAATCATTTGTGGAAAAGTTTAATCAAGCCGACTAAAATAAATAGAATTATAGAAAAAAAATGTTATTATTAACCTGCTTTAGTCTGTTATTTCAGTAATATTCAAAGCATTTAGGTTGTAAAATGTTCAAGGATGATGGTTGTCAATCAGTTCGCAGGTTATTTATTGCATCTGACAAATAGCACAGGTTTTGCACCGTCGCAGCATGGTGAGAATTGATATCTTATATCCGCGTTAGTAATGCAAGATCGAGATGAAGTAATGCTTTCAGCATAATCGTCTTAATACATAAATATGTTGCTTCTATAATTTTAGATCTGAAGAGCAATGACAGGTTTTGTCAATAAAGTATTTAAGTAAATGGCGGTTCCGCGTTGCAATCCATTAAATATTGGTTCATGAATTCTAGTATCTAATTTAGTTAAATGCAGCTTAAGTTATTAAACAGAGTGTTAAAAAACGATTTCGAATATTATACCCACTTATAATGTTAAAAAATTTAGGACTGTGGTCTAATAATTGCTGCAAGTCGATAGATGGTAACGTGTCTTATCACAAACCCCTATAGTCACTGGATCAAATCAAGAGATCTTAAGTGACCACCAAATGAAAAATTATTTTTTAAATACCAACAGATCAAACCAACAAAAATAATATATTGAACCAATAATTTACGTGGTTATTGTAAGAAAACTGCGGCGGTCAAAAGAACTGGGTTATACCTACGTTTAATCTGATACATTTCTTCTGCAGCATCTGCTAACTCATGTAATCTATAACGTGTCACAGAATCATCAATAACCCTACACAGCCAATATTTGTAGGGGATGTAGAGCTTAGTGTGCGCATTCAGCGCCACATGGAAATGTTAATCGCGCAATCGGATGCAATTAAGGAAAGTGGTCGACTGAAATTTATGGCTTCTGCGTGTCGTGATGCATACCTCGCCATTATATTTTGCCACATAACTTCTCCAGTGACATACCACTAATGAAGTACGATAGGTGTCGTAAGTTAGAAGAAAATTACAGAAAGGGCAAAACCTGAATGTAAGTCGAATGATTATATTTGGCATAGGGATTATATTATGTATGCGTGTTGATATTAAATAATTTGTAAAGTTGTATGTAGACAACTTGAGAGGCATCTTGAATAGAATGTTGATGATCATTAATACAAAAGTTTTCAACTGTACATCCTTCTCATGGTTTTTATGTACCTACACGTTTAATTGGATTTATTTTAAATCTGACAAGACAAAACGAAAATCAGATTTATGTAACATAAATCAAGTGTTTTATAAGCAGAGGAAATGCGCCATATGTTATTCTTATTAAGCAGTTGTAGAAACAGAGGAATTAATACAATGTAGGAAATCTTACAGATTTAATAAACACATCCCTTGAATAACATACATTCACTAATTTCCTATTTCCCGGATCTTTACTTTTATGTTCAGAATTTTCTAGACACAACAGCAACAAATTGGTTTTTTAGGGTCACATTTTATCGAATAGATGTCTTTGATTTATATCCATTTTGTTCTTTTTGGTCCTATTTCTATACATCCAAAACAAGGGCAATTATGCAAAACCACGAACTGTGTCGTTTTTACTTACAACCACCAACTTCCTTATACTGAATTCATGCAAATGCGAGATCTAAAGATAGAAGAACTTCTAACAAGCCGTCTCGCTTATTATCAAAGATAAACAAGACAATCTTCCAAATACTGAAACAACACAAGATTATGCTTTAGATAACAGTCTCGTTATATTTTGTGTTTTAACATTGAACCCGCACAAAGGTAATGTAATTGGCAATTGTTGAAATCAAAGTCTTTTATTTTGTGCATCTAGATTCGTTCATATAGAAGTAAGGAAGGAATTTAAAAGGCTTTGCTAATCAGCCGAGCATCGTATATTCGTGAACAAAACTTCAGTACATGAAGATATTGTTCGTCCTAGTTCCCGAGTTAGCAACATCCTTTACTTTTGTCAATGTACTTTGTACAAACTCGTGTAAGACATTTTCTTGTGTTTCCCTGATGAAAGTACAACATTAAATTATGGGATACGACAAGAATGTTTCTAAGAGCTAAGGAAATGAAATCAAATTAATGATAAAGATAAATTAAAAGGAAGAAACCAACTTAACAAAACGTCTAGGAGAGAGCAATATAAAAAGAGATACAGTGGTAATTCATTTTTTAACCAAGAGTCGGAGTACACAACAAAGGGGGTAGATTAAAATAATAGATCAACGCAACTACTCTGTGTTCTAGATAAAAAACGATACGAAGAAAGACAATTTTATAACTACTGTAAAGTAAGAAATTTTTAAGCACACATAGAGGTACAAACTGGAATCTATATCAACAACTTTTTTTTATGAACTGTGATTTAACGGTGCGAGGATTATTATCAGTTTCCGAGTTAATTTTGTGTGTAAAAATGGGCTTAATAAAAAAAAATTGATAAACATTTTCTAGGCGGTAATCTAGTAAAATATACCATAAATATTATGTTCCTTCCTTAAAGATTATTTAAATATAACCGTTTATACATAATAACAAATAAAAGGTTAATTTAGAATGGTTTACTTTTGGCACAGATATAAATAAACTGAAAGTGCATAATATCGTATAGATAAAGTTATGTAGTACGCAAAATCGATTAAGGTTAAGAATTATGTTTTATGTATTTAAAAAGAAAATCGAAATATATAGAAAATACCACAAGTATCAGAATTAAACTGTTTACAACATTTAAACAAATTGCATAGATAAAATATGGCATGTCAGAAATCCTAATATGATTTAGAAATACCGATAATACCCTTGGGGTATGCGGCTTTAAAAGTAAATTAAAGCCTAGATGTTTAATCTAACAACATTAGTGCTGTATGAAGGCAAGGCATACGAATATAAACCAAGGTGTTGCGTTTGATTGTCGAAAATAATCATACGTTTCGATTGGTTCCAATTTCATACCCTATTATCTGCTGTATTTGGCTGAAGTGCTTCGTTTTCTTGTTATCACAAAGAAAACTCATTACCTTTTTGTGCCCAACTCATAATATTATACGGATTTTAACTACCAAACCTTGTTTGGAATTTAAATCAGAAATAAATATAAGCCCAAAAAACCTTTTAATTCTTGCCGATGTATACAGCTCTACCAAGCTTACAAAATTAAAAGGGGGCGTGTCCGGCGCTGATAAAGTTTTGCAAAGTACAATAAAAATAAAAACATTCAGGCGGCAAATTTAAATAATTGTAAATACTTTTCATTCGAAGAATTCGACGTCCTTCCGAATAATATTTCTGGCTTCAGAATGAATTATCTTCCTCGATTTAATATTCATGCTTAATAGATTTTAAACGTCAAAACAATCTGACAAACACTGAAATTATTAAAATTTTAAACGGCAATTGAATTTTTCCAGTGAATGTACTTTTGAGAAGGTTTGTTTGCTATTGGTTGACGTATTGTCAACCTTTTGTCCTTAATATTTAATTGGTATATTTAGCGGGACATTTGTGAGCTTGGTGGAGCTGTATAATGAGAAATTAAAGTACGATTATGATATTATTTGCATAAATATTAACTTATCACGACTACTGGTTAAGTATCTGGAATCCTTTTGTGGCAACTTTTACAAATCCTCGTAACGTAAATCACATTAATCTGGTTAACACTGTGTAAGCTCTCTGAAGATTATAAGGTACCTAAGTTAGATTCATTTGAGTTTTAATGCAGATATATTACACTCTGATTACCTAATTTGCCCACATAATTCCTCTGCTTAAAAATTATATGAAAAAGTAGGTAGGTAATATAGTAGCAGATATTCTAAACTCACATTTTAATTAAATATTTTTTTATCTACAAATAAAAAGGCTGTTGCAGCGTATTTACCAACTAAACATAAGTTTATAGCATTAAATTCAATGACGAGTTGTTTTCGTATTTCAAATAAATACTTGGAGCAGTAATTTGGTATTGCAAAATTACGTTACGTTCAAACTTAAATTATGGCATTTATTTTTTAAATTGCTAAGCGTAGTAAAAGTAGAACAGATATTTCTTAAATAATGAAATAGTCTATGGAATTTAGTAAAAAAAAAAGGTCAGAAAATCTATTATAATGTATTGTAATAACACTTAAGTAACATACTCGTATGACTATACATGGGAAATGTCTGTAACAAACAATTCTTTAGTAGAAATGAATTTGTTCTAAATTTCGCATTTAATAAATTTTGTCATAGCAGCATGCAACCTCTTAAAATGAGTAAAAATAGTTATATTTGGTACCTCCACAAATTAAATATCTACCAACCTTTCAAGAGCAAGGAAAATACTTCAGAAGGATTCTTTGCTGACATAGAAAATACGTCGAGCTAACTGTAAAGGTTATCCATTTAACCATAAAGACAACTTAAAGCAAGACAATAAATATGATCGTAAATAAGGTACTTTAACTACTTTAGTGCTCCGAGTACTTCGTAAAGTTGCGTATTGCCCCTGACATTTATGTTCTATGAAGAATCTTCTTACAAAAACTAACTTTAATAAAATGTTCGCATATAGATTAAATGTAGTAAAACTAGTAAAAGTTAGGGTGATATTCAGCCAAACTTTAGATTCGTTTTCTGATTAGCTATTGTAAATGATGACCCATTAGATTGTATTAGGAACTACTACATATTTACTAATAAGAATTTGCAAAATTATATTTTTACTTTTTAAGTCTTGAGAATGAGGTGACCATAACTAATGTAGGTCGGAAACAAAGATATTAATGTGTAAAGAACAGCCAAATTAAATGATTGAATTATTTATGGATGATTACCTTTTGGTGTCAAAATTAAATTAGAATAATATGGTTGAGTAAACATGAATTGGGCATTATTGAATTAAAAGTTTATATAACCATAGGAATTTAGATCGGTTTGAAATGTAAATTTCGTAATTCAAGGTAAGTTAATTTTTACCACATGTTAAGATATTGAAACGTATTGGTTATGCCTTTCCTTCAAAGTAATTAAATAAAACAGATAACAGATACTTTCAATTTAAAAAAATAGGAATAAAATATAGCTGCAATTTATTTATAAATATGTTGGCATAATAAATATTACTACTCAAAATTGAATAAGATTCCAAAATTTCTCTGTAATTACCCCTCTAATGTTTTCGTTTCTTATGCGATATTTTTGAGTAGGTACATCTTTTAACTCTTCTTTTATGTGTCGAAAGTAATTACTTTGGAAACATGAAATATTGGGTGTCAAGTGAGAAGATCGTATGTAAAGCGAATATATAAAAGGAGTTAGAAGTATTTTTCTTTTCAGAAAGTATCAAAGAAAATAATTATAGAAGTATCATACCACAGGAATGTAAACAGAAATTCAAAAAAATATATATAAACTAACGACTACAGAATATAACCAACAGGGAAACTACAGCCCTGGAAATTCCGATAAATCTCTGTTTCTGACAAGGTGGGAATCTCCAAAGTGCAATGACATTTATATTATACATCTTCCGATAAGAATATGATTTAATTATTACATAAAAATTTTAAAATTGATATAAGCATAAAAATTAAAGCTATTAACGTCTTACAAAGATACAAGAAAGGTTCTATTAATTGCTGTTTGTCGGCATGAAATCAAAGCATATCCTCTTTGTTGCAAATAAATATAAGATAAATCAATAACTCTTCTAGATAACGTCGGTTAGACATTCACAAGAAGTATTACAATTTCTTCTTCGATAAAAACGGGACAAGATAATAACAGGATAACGCGGGTACATTCCAAAAGTATGCATGCAGTAAATTGAAATGACCGCATGTTTATGTGTAAGCGTTGCATCCTGTTGGCAGATATTTGTAAGTTATGTCAGATATTCGTAGGATATTTTTAAATAAACTTGCAAACATTATTTCTCTATACCTATAAGTATATTTCATAATGAGACCTTTAAAGTTCTATTATAAGGCCTAACTCGTATTTGCAACCAAGTCAATTTAGAATCATTTATTGCAATATTGCAACCATTTTATTTATTAGGTGCATTAAATACTTCTATACATAAATTCTAGTTCTCACAGTTAAGTTTATAGTTGCGCATTAATGTCTTGCGTTAAAATATATCTATTCATTTACGAGAATGTTTCTAACCAGCAAATGTACGCAGCTTAAACTAAGAAGGCCATTTCTCATCATATCCATTATTTTTTGTGGATTTATCGTTATTGGCTTGTTATTAAAACACGAGGGAAAATATGAAGGACCTTGTCTGCTGCCCTGAACCCTTGTCCTTATTACAAGGAAATCCTGGTAAGAATGCAGCCGAATAATGAGAAAAGCTAAAAGGACGCGTCATAAACACATCAGCTTGAAGTTGCCCCACTGCAAGTGATCTGCTTAATGAGATTTTTTAAACGACAGAAACCAAAACTTGTGGCTATAAACACTAAAATTTAACTGACAGGCACATGGGACAAGTTCAGAAGTAAAAATAAACTTTTAGCGCGTTTGAGTTCGGAGGAAATAAAAGTCATAAAAAGGCCATCAAATGGGGTAAAACGACATAAGTTTTCTTAAATGTGTCGCCAATATCTAAATATATTTTATTAAAGTAGCAAGTGAATTATTTTATTACCATTTTGCAAGGGAATGACGGGATATATGAATTAGCTTTCAGATTCAAATATTATTATCCTGAAACTAAAACACCTGAATAATTGGGTACCAAAATTTCAGAGAGTTTGTTTGATTATGTTAATTTTAAATAAATTTAGTATGGACCGTGGCAAATCCTGTATATATGAGAAATAAATTAGCGGTTAGTCGTGAATTCATATTCACTGTTCTACCCTTTATGAATATGAAAGGTTTATATATTACTTGACCTGCAATGTATTGTTCAAATTGGCAATTCATTTTAAAAGGGTTTGTGTGACATAATTCCTTGAAAATTAGGTTTGGTTACCAAAGTTGAAGCTCTATATCTTCAAAAGTATAAGTAATTTTTCACAAATGATTATTATTAATGAAAATACATTCATAGACTTCTAATTAACATTCTAATATCCAATATATGCATGATATTTCCAAAACTTTCTATTATACATAAAAGAGAAAATAATTGTTCAGATTGCACGACTACTAAAATTCAAGCTGTCGTTTCTAATTCTGTACAAAACAGGCTTTCTACATCTATCCATTTTCAGACTCAATTTGACTTAATTTGTAGTTTCCGATCTTCGCTGTGAATCGATTAAATGCCTGGTTTTATGTTCCTTCCATCAGCTGCTGATCAGCCATGAAGATAAGCCCAATAAAGCTAAAAGTTGTTGGTTTAACGCAGAATAAAGACATTGGCTCTGCTTAATAGTTATTGTATTAGGTACGAAAAACCCAAAGGGAGTAATAATTACACCTTATCCTGAGGATAAAACATTAGATAACATTTTTGAGTAGATTTCATTCAAAAAGCACAAATAAAAAGTAATAACGAAAATATGAAGAAGTTTAAAGATTTTGATTAATAAAAAATAAACCAATTCAGTTAATTAATAAAATTTTCAATAAATAGAATTAAACAAGAAGTTACGATTTCCTTATTTCATTTAAGCGTCTGTCATACACTAACGGACATCTGCGTTTATTTCACTGCGATCCTTTTAATGTTTAAGGACGTTATATGTCAGGATAAATTGGCTACTCCGTGATATAAAACCCAAACGATCATGCAGTATTTGACACAATCTGGTGGATATGTCCTTTCCCGTGAGGATTAAAAGCATCTGCGGTGAAATAAAGGATTTAATTTCCAACTAACGTTGTGCTTGGAATTGAATTTAAAAACATATTTAGTTTGTAAGGTTTACATAATACACGTCCCTTAGAATTTAACCGAAACTGGAGAATAGATGGATGCATATGGAAAACTACTTATCATTTATTATAAAGTCGTTAGAGTCGCATAACAACTATAAAGGTGTGGTTTTATAGCATATATTTTGCAAAATATGTACTTTTAATAAGCAACTCCGTACGGTACTAATGATCTCCACTACGTGTTGAAATACGACTGCTTGTCAAATATTAAAATTAGGTATTTAATAAAATTTGCGAAACATTTGCCATAATTTCATTTGAAATAGGATAAAGTTTTAGGAAATTACCGAATACCTTTAAATGGGAAAGATACGATCCAACTTGTTGAAATCTCAAACCGTTAAACGATTAAAAGTTATGTTGGGTAGGTAGGGATTCAACCGCCTGAAACTTTAAAGTTGTTCAGCATTTTACGCTTCGTCTCGTACACTGCAAAGTGAATACAATACGATGTGGAATTCAATTTAAGTTTAAACCAACACAAATATGATTTTTGAAAGTTTTATTGATTCTATAAGATATTGAAACTGTGTGGGGAACATAAATTTCATTTTTTCACAAAGCACTGCTAAGTTTAGGATAGGTACTATTTTTTCAGTGGCTTCGCATTTAAGTTCGCGTTTACGATTTTAACTGGAGGAAATGCTACTTGTTAGCAAAGTAATATCGTCAGCTGTAAATACTCCCTTCATAATAATTCAACTAGGATATCTCATATTTCGAGTGAACAAATACCACGAACTCGAATCACTTCGCGACACCCAACGTTGGGAAAACTTTCGATTCTAAAAGCGAGGAAACCAGAGGAATGTTTCGCTTTATGATTTATTAATAGTATATGTCCTGAAATTTTAGTCATTATTTGGTATTTGATAATGGAGAGTTTATGGATAATACCCTACACATATAGAATGAAACCAATTTGGGATTAAACAAACAAATCGTGTCAGAAGTAAATAGGAAAAGTTGTGACAATCAGCTCAAATATTATGATTCTTCATCAGATCTCGGGCTACCAGGTTCTAGAAAGGACAACGTATATAAATTGGAAATGAACGGGATATGCGTAAAGAACTAGGAATGGAAATTGTGTACCGGGACAATTTTGGAAGACAAAGGCCACCCACACACAAGATGAATAGATTACATAAGTACACTGCAGTGGTAGGAAACTGGTTGCAGGTTGTTCAAGACAGGCGCTCAACAATGAACGCAAGTAGCTGAAAAATGACAGCATTACTAATTGATGAAGCAAACGAAAGGGTTTAAACAAAGCGACAAAATAGACATAGCTGGATGAACTGGATAGTTATTTCAAAAATTAGCAATCGTATAAGAAAATCGTAAGTTACTCGGGTAGCTTCTTGTTTCTTTTTCAAGATATTTTTAAATATAGGTATTTGGTGAAGTAGTTCCATAAAAATTAATGTGAATTGCGGTACGTACCACGTGTTGAAATTTTAAACTTTTCCTTGTTTCTATATTTTTATTCACGAACTGCTCTAAAGATAATGCAATCCAGTCGCTATTACAAACAATTATTATGGTCTAAGATTTCTCAACAACGTGTTTTAAATTTAATGTAAAGGATTTTCTCATAAAACATATTTTATGATACTACCACCTGTAGTATTTTATTTTTAATATGACTTGTAAAAATATTGCCCTTTTACTCAATTCGAGAAATTTTAGCTATAAGCACAAAATCAAATACAGAAACGTATTTCTATCACAGAACACTCGGTATGATGAAACAACAGAATTAATTTGGAAGATAGTATAATGTTATACTGTTATAGTGTTATGTATTATGTTATGTTGAGGCAGATTACCAACCGGAAGGAGGGTTACGCTAGATTGCAAGTTAGTTGTACTTTCTGCTAAAACTAATTTAAAGAGGATTATGTTGTCAGTTAGATAGTGGTTGGTAATAAATCACTACAATGCAATGTTAGAAATTTTATTATCATTTGATTGAAATACGTGAAATATTTGTTAAATTTAACTACAGCAACCATTAAATAATTTGTTTTTCTTCGAGAATAATAAATAAACCCACCCAGCAAACATATTACACTAAGCTAGATACCTTAGCAGTCCCCCTCCCCCCCTAGAACATGTTAAACCGTTAAACGTAAAAAACTGTTCAGAAAAAGATTTGTCATTTTTCATTTAGTTACTTTCCAAAATGAATGACTTCATTTAAAAGCATGCATAAAATTTACTTTTTGGTAAAATTTAAGACCTTTTACTTTATGAGAATATATTATTTTAAGCGTGTATAATTAAATACCTACCACTCATTAGCGTTTCGCTATTGAAATATTTCAAATGCTTTTATATTCTGAATGTTCACAGTTAGAGATTTGTTGAAATAATTTTTTGTGTTAATATTAAAAAAACAGAAATTTCATACTAACCCAATTTTAGAATGCACAGAAATAATAATGTTATTATTTTTTATTAGACACAATTATGTTAATCACAAAAGTGTCACAGTGCAACATTTAATTAGCTATAGCCGTTCAACTGTCGACAGTTAAAAATTTTATGGTTTATGCACTGCTCATTCCATTGCCACAGTTAAGAGTTGACAGAAGTAATAAAGTGACTCCATGCTAATAAAAATTTTATGGAAGAAAGTAAAACGCTACTTTTAGTCAAAAATGCTTTATGATGTTTCTAGAATTATGATTTTAACACTGCAGTAGCACACGTAAACAAGAAATTAAAATTCTTTCCGCCTGCTTTGTTAATTGTTCTATATTTGAAATGACTTGATTAGCTGCAGGAAGTAAATATAATTGTTTCGCACTTTAACGACAATACTACAAATTGCTGAGGAATAAAATTAAAAAGCCTCAATGCAAATTTAAGATTCTGGCGTAAAACTGGGATTTAGTAAAATCTCTTTCTGTGACTGGTTCAATTGCAGAAGTCGTAAAAATTCGATGGAAATCGTTTTTTATTTCCACTTAATTTAAAACGCCGCCAACATCAATCTCGATAATAGCGAAAAACTCCCTTAAAACAGACATCTGAATTTTAAATATCCCCATTTGAATATTTACTAATGAATGGTTCTTTGGATTCGTTTTTGGTTACATACCAGCCACCATTGCGGCTACTATAATTTCGCATTATGCTAAAAAAAAGTTTCGAAAGAAAAATCCTTTATGCAAATAAATTTCCATACTTTGAGATATCTGTAGCGAATTCGAACTACTAATAACGCCCTTGTTATTTTAAGAATGCAGGAACAAATTAGGTCACAGTATACAGAAGCGAAAAACCTCTGCAACCCCAAGAGGGACTTTTTCCGAATCCGTCATTGGTAAGAGTCGCGGAAAAGTTCTTTCATCCTACGAAGTTTTCCCTAAAAGCGCAAAAGCAAAGGAAGGATATTACACAGCGCAACTAAATTGTGTTACAGCAAAGTTTTGAAGTAGGTAGGTTTTTACACGGAGCATTGCTGAAGTAGTTCTTGGTTGAATTATTGAAATTAAAATTTGTGACTGTTTTTCTCGAGTACTCATGCTTTGTTTTGGTGTAAAAGTTCTGAAATTCCTGATATCTACCACAATGCTAAGCTTAAACTGTAGATTGGTTTTCACATAAATCACGATCTCCAAATACACTACAATGGAAAGATTGATTGAGTTATGAAAATGTGTAATTACTCGTATTTATGCCAATACAATCATAGTTATTTTTTATACTAGACGATAAAATTAATTTTTTCGTATATTACCTATTTTGACGTTAATTTAAATGCTGCTAGTACCTATATACACTGTGCGTATTCAAACTTTGAGGACTGAAAGTATGTCCCAAAATATGACGGAAAGTTTTAATGAACGTGGGTCCGCAAATAGACGATTTCGGAGATAGAAAGGATTATTCCTTTTTCTAATAGTTGTACATTTTTTCGCTTATTTTTTTTCTTATCGCAGTCGACAAATGATATGTCACACAGGTTGACATTCAGTAGTTAGTGCACAATTTACTTGATTTCTTTCTTTGGGGATATTTGAAAGCGTTAGTGTACTGTACAGTGTACGCCTGTACACAACCTCGATGACCTGCAGCAACGAGTAGATGAGGAATATCACCGAATCCGAGTCACTGTGGGGGTTTTCGAGAGAGTTCGAATGTCCATGCGGCAGAGATATCATACCTGTCTTGAAATGGAGGGAGGGCACTTTGAACATTTCATTTTACTTTTTGCCTTTGCTGTTTGTTCATAAATTACTATTACATTATACATTATTCGTAACTCCGAAACCGTCCATTTGCGGACCCACGTTAATTAAAACTTTTAGTCATATTTTGGGTCATACTTTCACTCCTCAAAGATTATGACACTTTTTTTTAGCACCCTGTATAACCAACATACGATAGTAATTTCCGTGCTCCAGGAAGGAGATCAGGTGATCAAAATAATAGAGGTATCGATACAGAACAAAGTTATAGACATGTTGGAGACCGACGGCGAATACGGCCCGTGGCCAATATACTTGAACATATCGCCATATATCCATAATAGAAATGCCATATGCAGAAATAATGATACAATTCTGCATATGTCAATTTGAACACATCCCGAAATGCGCAAATAAACATAACTAAAAACACACTTGAGTCTAAAGACATTGATATTTATTGCAAAGCAAAAAGCATCGTACTATGCATTGTATATTAAAGAAAGTATAGAGCCTTTGAGAATTCCTCGTATTTTGCAGATAGTTTTGGGCCCTTACAGTTACACGGAAACTAAATGTTACGAACATTCACGCGAACACTCTTACATCTTCATTCAAAACGGAAAATAATTTTGCAGAAAAAAAATGAAACCCCAATTTATGAACTTGCACAATTTTTATTAAATCGGAAATTTTTTAAACAAGTTGTTAATAAGACTTTAATAATGCGCTGCTCTTTTGATACATTGAAAAAAAAAAGCTTTGGACAAACATATACGAAACTGTATTTTTAATTTACAAAAACGTAAGTAACGACTTAACTACACAACATTCTATTATAGTATATCCTTAGTATATCTTTTAAAAAATTCAAGGCTGGTATTTACATCACAGAAAGCATGCAAAAGTTGGTCGTTTCAAACAATTCAGGAAATAATGTTTCATTTAAGATGTTTCCTTTCATTTACAAAAGGACAATTTTATTCTCATTCCGTAAGTTTCCTAAATAAAAACAGTTGCAGCTAAAATACACCAGCAATGTAGTACTATACGAATAAATTAAAACTACATACCTACCTATATTGGAAAAATAAGGTTACGACTATTTCGATTGTTGAATTATAGAAAACAAAAATTTTCAAATTCTCAAGCTTTCCTTCACCAAAAAGTTTGTATTCATGGGTGATTCAATATTCAAGATCGTATTTCATCTACTAGACATTACATCTATTATTTATTTAGTGTTATACAGGCTGTAAATTTGTTATATTACTTCGGGGAAGCTTTTTTCAGACAGCGATCTAAACCCACAGTTGTTATAAAATGATGAACATTCTAGTAGTTAGATATCTATCAGCTTTACTAGAACGGCAGTTTGAAGAACTTTTTGCTCTTAGGAATAATACGAAGTATTGCTTAAACAAAGTATAATACGCCATTGTTAGACCACTCAGAAGAAAAAAATTAAAGCCATTTGCATATAGAAGACGTAAGATAGCAGTCGAAATCGATATCACCGAACAACAATGTAAAGGAGAATGAGTAAATTTCGTTCTGTTGTGCTTTTGAATGAAAGCAGAATTAATGTGTTACAAGTTACAATGCCTGAATGTTTTAAATATAAAAGTAAATCGGATGTTTATTTATGTGTAATAAGAAGAAACGCGGTTAAACAAAGGTGACCACGGTGTCAATGCTATACTGCACGGTTTAGGGTTGTGTACAAATATTAATGTACCTACTTCTAAATTGCTATTAAAGTTCAAAGTTCTTTAATTTTGATAGTAACCTTGTAATAATGTAAAAGCAGGGCATTTTTTTATTCAATTAATTAATTTTTGGGAGACTGTAATTATTTAGTCAATTGTTTAGTGGACACAATAATAATTCTTACATGCAAACCGTTCCATACAATCAAATTTCTGGTTTCACATAACGTCCAGTTATCGAAAATTACAGGTACATAAATTTTATGAAAATTCTCCATTGGCAAACTGGCTACATTATTAGCTGGTCTGCTGACTTGTTCGTTTTATTATAAGTAATTAGTTTTACCTGGTCCTTGGGACGTTTCTTGCTTGTACGTTAATATGAATAAACTAACACCCTAAACAATGCACTTACTTCGTTTACATGCGCTTTAGACTTAGTTATAGTCTATTCACACCTGGGTAGGAATGTCCTAACAGACTGAAGAAGATGCCAACGAACTACTTATAAATAAACAAACGATCCAATCGATCCGGCTGGACAATCCAGAATTTTCAAAGAATTATATTTGTATGTTTATTTTATTGTTGTTTAATCAAATGTTTTTTATTTACTTACCAAATTAATCTGGATCTGTATAATATTTTCCTATAATTTCTGTGCAATACGTTGCTTTAGTAAAAATTTACGAACGGCTCGGGAATGTTTCATCATTCTTATGGCTTTCTTTAATCATTTTTAAAACATTTCTCTAATTGATAATATCTCTCTCAGCGAAACGTTAACCAAATTACAGATCATTAGAAAACTTCATTTCCAGCTTAAATGTTGAAGAGAAGTTCTTAAAACTTAATTTTGTTCCTATTAAATCCTGCCAACTGATTTAAATTTACATCTGCCACAATACGACGCACGTCGGTCTGCTGAATAGAATTTCGTGGTAGGTACTAAAAGAAACCCAACTTTTTCCCGTATCAAATTATTTATACAATTAGTAATTCAATTCATTGTCTCCACATAAAATAATTCAGTTTCTTTTCGTAATAATCTTAAATCATACCCTAATTGGTTGAGGCGTTTTTAATGTTTTTATTTATTGTGATGAAAATAATTTTTTTGGAATCAGTAAATCTTAATACTTTGATTGAAATTATGTGGAGTATTTGAAGAAGAAAGCGTCTGGACAGAAACATTAAATGACCGGTATTTATGTTTATCAAAATTTTTGGCAATCTCTTTTAGATAAATGTTTATTGACGTTTTTATTATAGGTATAAATGAAACTAATCAAACGTGAGGAATCAGATTGTAGTTACGGTTAAAGCTCATTAAAACACTCTCTGAATACATTTTCATGATTTTCAAATTATCTTACGGGATTATGATTGTGCTTTAAAAATTCTTTAAAATTAAAACATTGATGCAGTTACAAATGCTCGGCTATAACTTCTCAATTATTATCTAGAAAATCATTAAATTTCGAGGCGCGGAAAGAAATGATTTTAGATGACATCATTTTAAAACATTGATATACCTATCCCACGTGCAAAAATTGGTACCTATCTGTTAATCTGCGGCGGAGTCCTCGCACTGAATAAAGCATAATCAGCAAGAGTGATATGTTACGAAATTAAACCACCATTAAAATGCGAAAGCCGTTCAAATTCTGTGGTTCTGTAAGCTTGTTTTTGCCATTTTCTCATTATTTCTTCAGGTTCAGCGGTCTAAATCTTTAAAATGCGGAATTTCAGATTTAGTGCTTTACTTAGAATTACAAATTCTTTCGTTTCCAATTTAAAATTGTATTACAAAAACGACCATTATGGAGTTTCTATTTTTTAACTGGGATTTAATTAAAACATCGATATAAATGAATTATTATTATAAGAAAACTATAGGTAGGTACCTAACATATTGGGTTTCTCGTTTACTTTATCTGTTTGTTAATTTCTTACATTTTACAAATTAAAAAAAAAATCCCATTTTATTTGAAATATTGAAGGTAAATGTTTTAATTCCGAGGTTGTTTTACATTCATGTTTGTAATTTCCTAACTATAAATTAATAGAGTTACAGAACTTACAAACCGGCAATTTTTAAAATATAAAATTTTTATTTGATGTTGAATATTATAATTATTTACAAACTCGCGGTGCTAGTTAGTGTCACATAACAAAAATTAATTGGGCCTGTCCGAGTCCAACAGGGCGGTAAACTTCAAAGATAAGTTGTGTTTCATCCAAAAATATTAGAACTAAAAATATCATTAGTACACATGTATTTGTAGAACATAATTGCATAGCTATATTTTTTCAAGAAAATTATTTTGTGGCGTTTTTCAAAAAATGCGTCTAATGTTTTAATTAATATTTAAGAATCTTATTAACGTAAAATTACAATTAGAAATATTTTATAATAATAATAACAGAATATTAATCCGTTAATTTTGTATTAAATCCGTTTTATTTATTATTGTTTTGTGGTAAAATATTTTAATTCAATAATAGGTTTAGATATTTATATAATATAACATAATTTATTGTTAATATTTTGTACTAAAATACTTTAAAATTTTAGTACTTACTAATTAACATGAATTCGAATTGGGTCTAAAACCCAGCTGCAATTCACATCTTATTTCAAATTAGCAAAATATTTACCCAAGAATTCACGTTATCAGATAACAGACTATCGATGGGGTTGATTGAATAAAAAGGTTTAAATACGATTGTTAAGAATTGGTGCACAACGTGGTCGGGAGTTCCGCGGGACGATTCGCGCACCCATAACGCTGGCGGGAAGGACACTGTTCTGTTGTGGGCCCGAAGACATATCCGCAAGATGCGCCCTCCTGCTGGACTTAGCACACGCTTGCGTACATTTCATACAAGATAGGTAACTCTTAAGAACATGCGGCATGTGATCACGATTTCACATACACCGGGGAAAATTTATTGCAGCATACTTGTACGGGACAATGCCTGAAGTGCGCCTGACACCATATTTTATCGTATGAACTTTAAGTGCAATAGAAAGAGCAGATGTTCGTGAAAAGCTTCAAGACCTCTTTCGCGAAAACAACGAATCGTCTCTCCACTACGTACAGATATAAATTATTAGGAATTTCAAACAAAAATATAAAGTTGGGACTTTGCGGGGCTTTTTACCCAGAATTATTATTCGTAGCAAAATATATCCCTGTCATGTAGTTTACTGATTTTATAGTTTACTTAATATGCCTTTCCAGGCTGCTGACAAGAAATTACAATTTTATTCATGTTGTAAGACAATTTCGTGCTTATAGTTAATTGCCCATTCATCATTTTTATAAAAAGACGTCCCCTTCAATTTAGATGACTTTAAGTAAAGCAAGATTTTTATCTCCACTTTAATATGGACATCAAATTGTAATAAGTATTATAGCATCTGTGTATTTTATAAAAAGGCTACTAGATTTCATCTGTTTTGCACATAATTAAAATTTTGAAATAGAAATATTGCTTGTTGGAAAATTAAATCAATGTTACAAAATTTTGCTTGATTTAAGTCCGTATATGGTACCATAATGTAAACGTTCACAGTAAGTAGAAAGTATTTTCCCTCACACAAGATGAAGTTTAATGGTTTTATGAAGTGGTATGTATATCTTCATTAGCTTAAAAAAAGGTCAAGGTAGCTGTCACGTGTTTTTGGGATTTTTGCGATAAGCGTGTTGGTGCTGGTATTATTAAAAAGTTTTGTGTTGTTTGCACTATGCTCACAAGCGTTATTAGACTTTGAATGGTCTCTAATTTTTTTGAAAGTCCTCGCAGAATAACTTATTTCTGATAGTTGATTTAGAAAAGCTAATGTCTTTTTCTAAATTTGTAGAAACATTTTTTAATAAATACGGCATAACTCACTCTCACAACGAGAAGTGATCAAATTCAGGATTAAATTGTTTACTTTTCGGGAATGAGACTCATCTCAAGACTGAATATGTTTATTATACTTATCCGGGAAAATTCATTTGCTTTGTTAGGAAAAAAATTAATTATAAGAAAAGTTAGATATTCTTGAAATAGAGGTATTTTTCTATATTTTTACATTCTCTCCCTTTGGTGTTTTGTATATTTATATATCATATGGATATAAAATATATGCTTAGTATTAGGTGCTATAAACGTACAATTCAATGCGGTGGGTTAACAATATTAAATCGTATTAAAGTAGAAAAAAGTGGGTAGATACAATGATTTGCAGATATTTTCTCAGAGATACAGTTTAAGTAGATTTAAGACGATTACTATCTTAGTCACGATTTCTGATTCACATTCTTAATGCTAGAATTTTTAATAGGTACAAATAGAAAAAAACTAAATTTTTGGTGTTTAACTGTAATGAAAAATTTTAATTATTAACTATCAAACGGTCAAAGAAATAAACGTTTCTTACTTCTGGTGCAAAGTGCAGCAGGAATAGATATATCGTTCTATTGTTCGCATTTCACGATCAACCAGTACAGAATTTTTGTGTTAGAACATATTCTTCTACAAATTTACAGAAGGAAACTGTTGATTATGAAGATACATTTTTTTTTTCTTGTGTTACACATTTTCAGAAAATTTCTGTTTAACTTCATTACGTCCTTAAAATTGGGGAAACCGATGTATTTACAGAATGTGGAATACATCTGTGCTAATAGAGGAAATAAACGCACTATTAGTAGCATAAGAGTAATGAGAACTTGTCTAATGGTAATGCAAACGTAAATTATAGAGCAGCTTCTTGTCAAGAAGAGTAGCAACAAATGCTGACATGTTTTGATATGTTACACGCTATGATCATGTAATTAATTGAGACGTTTAAAAAATTTATGGAGTAACTATAATTAATATAAGTCTTACAAATATGCTTTAGGCAAAATTAACCCAACAAAACAATGTTTCGAATGAAAAATTTTAGATATAACAATAAAACTTCTAGTCTTATCCATCTATTTCGGAAAGAATTGAAGAATAAACACATAAAAATATTTTGAGGGTACTGAGTAAATCATTAAGGGCCGGTTTATTAATCCGTAGTTTAGGTACTCCTTGTTAACCAACGGTCAACTGCCATGGATACGATTTTAGTAACAATTCGTAAGCATGACCTTTGACTATTGGTTAACTTAACAGGGAGTTGATAAACCAATCCTAACTGTATAGTATAGGTACTCTGCGTATACAAAATTCCAGTGAAGAAGACTACTTCGTGCATAGTTCAGGAGATATAGGTGGCTAAGAATATTCATCAGTAAAAACAATTCACGTAACATTTCGGTGATTTCGTGAAACTCCGTAGGAATAAAAACATTGGTCTTCAATCTTTCTTTTCTTTACTAAAACCCGTAGGTTTATGAATTATAATATCAGTATACTTTAGTGTTTCTTAAATAAGTACTTCAGCTAAATCTTAATTAAAATGTAGTCTGCAAAACTTTACTAGGATAAAACTTAAATTCTATGATGTCTGACACCAGAAAACAACCCCAACATTTTGCAACTCTACAAGGACGATAAGCGGTGTGATTTACATGAAAATCTCAGCGGGTTAGTTAAGGAATCGGGTAACCCAGTTAACAGTAGGCCGTCACGGGAAAATAAATGGAAGTAGCAAGCAAGTAGCAAGGCAAATTAACATTTTAAGCCGCTAAATGCTATTACTTAATTATATTCAACGTAGTCCTGCCAACATCTACACAAATGTACATATGTATGGATTCGAATACGCGAAACAACTCTATAAACCAGTTAGCCGGATAGAATATGTAATTTGTAGTTTATCACCTGAACGAATGCATCTTAATATTATCAGCTAAGTTCATCTAACGATGATTAATTGGTTCTTTTATGTGTAAGTAACAAGTGAGCTAGTTTTATAATTAGTAATGCTTTTTAACAGATCGCGCTTGGATAATCTTAATAAACTAAATCAGGCCAATTTACATATCGGAAATGACTTACTGTTTTGAAAATAGACATTGATTTTGTCCTAATCTGAATGAAATAAATATTTAAAACTAAACTATTTAATTGCGCTTTTATTAAAGTCTCTTACATAGACAAGATCCACAAATACCTACTCTAAAGAATTCCAGAAAGTGTAGAAATAGATGCCTTAAAATTAGTAACAAAAATTAATTTTGACTGGGATGTACGAGTGTGCAGTAGGGTAATAAATCATATAGATTGGTATAGCAACACGGCCAAGAGAAAAATTACGACATTAGTATAACCGTCAAATATTTAATTCGATTTAATTGTACAAGACAGGAGATTTTGTTAACCCCAATGGTGTTTCATTAATCAGTTTATAAATATCCAAAAAGAAATGGAATTATTCATCTTTGATATTGCGTTAAGGCATCTGAAAAGGTCTCTAAATATTATCAAATCAAGTATGTACAGGATTATCAAAAAGGAAGGTACCGAAGGTACCTACGGTTTATCAGTCCGTAGTTAGCTCCTCGTTTTATTTAACTAACCAACGGTTAATTGTCATGGATACGAATTGTTAAAAGAATCGTATCCATAACAATTCACTGTTGGTTAGATACGGATTGATAAACCGACCCTAATTCTAATAATTTTATTCTTCACAAATAAGCAAAAGGTATTTCGTAACTACAATCCCTTAGCCCTTAGGCAGGCATAATGTCATGAAGTTAAAGCAGGTCACACATTGTTGTGTAACAAGTAATTTCATTTTTAATTAAACGCCTCCAATGTTATTATACAGGGTGTGTAAAAATGGTGGTACAAGTTTGAGGTAAAGTTATTCCTTGAACAAAAATAAGGCAAAAAGCTTATTGCAAAACAACTGGCAAAGGCTTCCTGAACTTACACGAAGCCCTCAAGGTTCAAAATTTGTAACAGTAAAGAAAGCTGCCATTTCAAAATCAAGTTGCTTGATGTGTACATTCAGTGATAATATCTAAAATTTATTACCATCGATCGTTTAAAAAAGTAAAAAGAAAATAATAATTTTATTATTTCAAATCATTTAATTTTTCTGTATGCTAAAAAATAGATTTGGCAATATTGCAATGTAACAGTGTTAGCTTTAGCGTCTTTCAGAGTGCCTTGACGCAATGACAGATAATAAATTGTGGTCATCAGTGATCAACTTATCATAGTAGGTGGCTACAAGGTTGCCAAATGTACATTTCTCAAATTGTTATGGTGGGGGTTAGCCATGCGGCTACGAACTGTTTTGCAATAAACTTTTTGTCTTATTTTTGTCCAAGGAATAATTTTACCTGAAGCTTGCACCACAGTTTTTAGACACCCTGTATACGTAGATGGTGCGAAACCTAAGTTGCTCCAATCTAATCAAAAAAAAATGCCAAATATTGGAAAACAATTTTCTTAAAGTTGGTGAGATGCGGTGTGTGTTCGAGACTTATAAATTACAATGAATTTTCCAAATCTAATCAATCTCCTTTAAGGCATATAGGACAAATTTTTAATATTAAGCAAAAAATAAAATCGGAAAAGTCGATTAGACATGGTTTGTCACAAATTTAATCAATAAATGAGTTTTAGACTATTTTATTTAAAATGTTTGTAAGCTACCACTTCCTGAAGAGGGTTAGTCTTGAAAGATTCATTACTGACCTTTATTCGTTAATTTTTGAAAATAAAACATAAGCTGTTCTTCAGTTTTACGGTTTCACTAAATTTGTTTGTTTCCATGTAACAAAATGGAAGAGTTTAGGTTTTACTGCATCTAAATTGGGAAAAACAAAAAAATATGTAGGTATAGATACCCTAATTTTCTGTGGAGAACGTATTAGCCCGAAGTTTTCTATATGTACCTATTATAAATCACCCATACTACTACTCGCACAAAGCACTGCTGCGATTTTAAGAGAAAAAAAGTTCTGCGGAATATATTCATTAAACCTAAAAAATAATTGCATGAAAAAAAAACAAAAAATAAATTTCCTCTTAAGTAATTTCTTTGTACCTATATTATTAATAAAATATAAAAAACTGGAAAGTTTAATCTGCTCGAGGAGGGTTTACGTAACAAATTTAAAACAAAATTGAATACCGAAGTTAGTAATTGTTAAGTTTAACCCTTTAGTTTGGGAAAAACAATTTTACATAGTAACCCGTTGCTTTACTTTACGTCGTTTCATGTTTATTGCGTGTTAATGGCAAAAACTCAGCGGTATTCTCCTAGTGTTAGCTTACTTTATCATTCCGACTACGTTGCTGATTTTTTTCAACCTTTACTATACCCATAGGGGTAGTTTTGTTTTTTCCTTTTCCACAAGAAACATGAAATATTTACAGAAACTACAAAATGAACATTTTCAGTCAATCGGTGCCCAATAACAAGACTATATCCATATTACGAAAAACTTCAGAGGATAACAGATACTTCTGAAAATCGTATAATATTTAATTAATTCCATAAACGAACTGATTGTTTTCGGTAAAAAAGAATAGGAAATTATCTGTTTCAGACTAATTAATGGAAACGTTTCTATGAAAATACAGTTTCTAAAACTATCCAGTAGAAGCGAGTTTCTGAAAAGATTTATTATTTGTGTCAAAAGAAATAAATCAATATGACATATTGTAAGAATACTTGAAAATATATTAAATAGTTTTTATAAAATAAAATCTGACAATATCATCCCTGCTTTGTAGCGTTGTAAGCGTATTTCGTCGAAACTGCAATAACGTATAAAGCTATTCGATATTTGTACTATAACATGAACCTTATTGAGTTCTATAGAAAAGGCTAGTTAGTAAACGAGTGAGAAAGAACACGCATAGAAAATCTCAGCTGCTTAGTGCCGTAATGAATTAATTATAAGTGTGTTGTAGATTAACAACAACTTATAAGTTAACCTCTCAGGGCAATTATTAAAAAAAGTTGAAGAGTTTTTATTATAGCTAATAATTGGATCCACTTACTGTGATTGTGTGTGATTCTCTACAAGTTTATAATCTTAACTATCATGATCACAAACAACTTTGGCGGAAACGAACATTAACCGCATGATTGCCTGCGCTTCGAGCAAGTAAACTTGCAGAATTTATTCGTCGGATTCAAGAGTTTTATGTTATTACCAGAGTACAAGGCGAATGTGCCAAGTCCATATGTGTTGGACTTTGTAGGAATTTATAAAAAACAGAGATATGTGCATTTGTGTGCAGTCGCGAATTCCTTATATTGGTTCGTTTTATGTTAATACCTACTGCTTTATTAGGTGTTCGCTCTGAATTTACAAAACGCCCGGAACGTTTCCCTTCGAGCGAACGCAGCTTTTCATTGCTATCTTTAAAATGCAAACTACATTGTAGGGGTAATCAAAGAATGTTTAGATTTGCTTTCAGGACATGCAATCGCTTACATAATGTGTTTTAAAGCATGCAAAAATAGGTAAAAAGGAATTCAACGAATGAAGTAACTGTATTTACCTGGAAGTAGTTAGAATAATGTGTATTTGAAGAGATTTCTTTGGTACCTAAGTATTAAGTGTAGTTTTTATCATCTTCTGTTGCAAGGTTTGATATTTGGTTCTAGCAGTTCTAGCAGCAGAATGAAGCTAGTCATGGTCTAGCGGACATAGTTTCAGCCCGGTCGTCAGCAAAATAAACAAACAAAAATGTCGGACTAAAGGCGACGGAAAGTCAATATCAGCTATACGGGGTGTTTCGAAAATGGCACATAAACTGTGTTTGAAGAACAACTCAAAATATATGACAAATTTAATTTGGGGTCAGATTGTATAACCTAATCTGAAATTTTGCAAAGATTGAATCTGACAATATCTGTAGGCACCTTAACGTCTACTTTGTGTTGTGTTGCCATCTTGCCAAATTGCTTCTTTAATTCTTCATGTAATTTTTAACTTAATAAAGTAGTTTCTTTACTGCGTTCGAGTAAGAGTTTAAAAGCAATCCACCTGTTCAGTTGAGAATTGAAGAAGAGCTTTGGAAAAAGATGATGTTTCGATATCACAAAATGAAAACCCCAAAAATAAAACAAATCGCTGTTTTAGATGTGTTGTATTTCTGAATCTATTGATATGGAAACGCATTAGCATGACGGGGATATATGCGGGGAGATAAAACAACAGTTTGCTGCCAAATGTGTTTTATTCGCATTGGGGTAGATAAACAATTATAGATGTTTCATATCTGCTCTGGGTATATTCGCTAACGCACTGTGATGTCGATGTACGTAAAGTCATTATCTGTTTCAAATATTGTTCAATATTTGTGATACAAAACAATTACAGTATTACAGTTAATTAAAATTGGTCAAGGGTAAATTAAATCAGAAGAAAGATTTTGTCTGTTTTCCAAGGCAGTTGTAATAAATCAGAATCATCATCTGCAATGGTAACTGCGTTTCTCAACCAAAGCGGAAGTTCAAGCATATACAAAAGATTGTAGAAAACCGATTTGAATGTGTTCTCATTTATAAATACTTTAACTCCTTTAAGGTACGCAGAATAAAAAACTGCCCAGGACTGACAAATAAATTATAATTTAATAAATATTAATGGCTTGGCTTTTAAATTCGATAAAGCAATCTAATCCCTTCCGTAATTAAATACTAATTCAATATCACAACTGTATTCCGTGTTTTCTCTGCAGATTAAATAATAATCAGATTTTACACATTTATATTCCACAAAACAAACGAGATCTTGTATCGCATAAATCTATTGCAAATGCATTCGCATAAAACTGAATTGCTTTCAATCAGCAATCAATAGTTAACAACCGTTGTAAAAGAGCTATTTATCAAACCAATCTTTCAAAGATTAACTGAGCTATTCGTTATCTCCGAAAACAGATTAAATATTCATAGGAAAGGGATTTGCTAAGCAACGTTGAACTGAAATTCAGTCCATAAAAATGATGATTGAGGAATTTCTGACAATTCCACGGTTAAGATCACGAGTTTTTGTTTCTAATAATGAAAGGTCTAAATTTGAGAAAACTGTAATTTTAAAGTATTATAATTTTTCAATGGGATCGCTGTAGCTGATCGGTCGTGATGTTTGCAATTGCGTACATTGCTAAGCACCACAAAGCGAGACTGTTGGCTCGAATCCGACACGGGGTGGTAATTTTCTGTATAAGTTAAAGCCGCCCCAACCAAACATGGTGCATGATAGATGGGCAGTTGGAGCCTCTCGTAAGTGTAGGAAGAACTATAGATAACACAACGAAATTAAGTAAGACATTTACAACTTAAAACCGTCTATTTTTATATTAGGTTTTCCAGAATCCAAATGATGTTATAACATCCAACGCCATTAAGTTATAGCTAGAGTAATAAACATGGTCCTTATCTTAGTTGTTAGACACTCAGATACCATCAAATTTATTCTTTTAATCTAGTTCTTGGAACTAAAATTGGTAAGTCAAAGACTATATAAACCTAAATTGATATAAGTGTAGTAGGCCCGATTTTACTGTTACATATTTGTACCATACGCCATTATTTCCTGTCAATAACTCAATATAAATCAATATAATTGAAGCTGATGGTCGAGATATAAAGGTATTCAGATATCTTAACCTCAATCGAAATGAAACACATCCAAATATAGACAGCACTTCATTTGAAAATAATATTAAACTTTTAATGAAATACATCCGACTTCAACATCCTAGATTGCATCTAAATGAATATACAATGATAAGATCTGATTTACTCTAATTTGCACATTTTATAATAATACCAAAAATACTAATTATGTTTTATTTATCATCATTCATAAAGTCTTAATGACTGCATCGATTTTCTATCACAATTAGACTTATTCCTATTCATTATAAAAATGCAGTTCTTGAAACTAAAAGCCAGGTATAGACAAATTTTAACATTCATTACCTTGACTTGATTTAATCTTAAGATTGGTTTTGCGACATTGACTATGAGGTCAGCTTTATGAAATATGAAATCTGGTATCATCTAAACTGATAACTGATGAGTCATTGTGTATCAACTGTAAAATTAACCAAATTTTATAAGTCACTATTAGACAGCAAATTTTATAGTCCCAACAAAACGCTTGGAATGTCTACCTATTGCAGGACCTCGATCTACTTTAAATCGAATCATCTAGACAGCTAACAATATCCAATTGATAGGTAAACTTAACAAATACTGACAGCAGAATAAACCATTTGTAACCGTTTTTTGTTACTGACACCTAAATTATTCCTTTAATGTCGTATCTATGATAAATATCTGATATGGGGTATGGCATACAGAACATTAGAAATTTCCAACAAAATATTGATCTAAAAGGATGCAAGAGTATTGAGATTTCCAAATTGTTCTTTTTATGTTTAACTTTTATACAGTTTGCAATTACATATTATAAAATAAAATAAATATCCAAATGAATAAATGGTTGAAATAATAATTATATAAATAATAAATTAGTCTCTCCTTGACAATAACCTTCCGTTAGAATCATTAGCATGCCATCACTTTGATCTAAAGCTATTATTCAAACAGAATTTAGATTCAATTTTGCTATCGTTAATCTTGTACCTGTAAAAGAGATACCTGCCGATTAAAGCTGGTTATCGTTGTTCAATTAAATTCTAATGAGCTTGTTATTTAGCTACATTTCAGATACATAAGACATTAATCAAGAAATCCTTTAATAAAAACTTAATTATCAAATTGCTAGTTAAGTATTTTATTCTAATCGATTAGTTATGTAGCCATTAAAAGTTATTTGGTGCAAAATTAACCAGAGAAACTAAGTTTTAAACAGCATCCTACTCGATTAAATTTATTGTGCTTAACCTAATTATAAGAATTTCAATTTGTTGCAGTTTAACGAATGAAGTAAATTCCTTATTCAGGTGCTGTACAGTTGATACCGTATATACGTCTTCTTTGTTAGTAAATACATGCAGCTCACTTGATTGTGAGGATACGAGAACTCCTATTTTGAAATTTTAGGTTTATATAAGGATTTTGTCAGGAAAGCGCCGCAGTTCCGGTTTTCTACTAAACGCCAACTTTTAAAAATTTTTTTCGGTGTCCAACAAATTTCACTTTTTAGATGTGGAAGAAATAAAATGTTATTATACCTAAAAAATATCTTGATGCTACCCCTTCCGACCTGGTCAAGAAGAACAAAATAATAAAAACAGTCGCCAACAGTTCGAGTCTTTGAAAGGTTTGTATTTTTCGACACGAGTCCTTCTTTTTTTTAGGTTTCGTCCGGCATTAGAGGTGGAAGTTAAATCATTTTGGCACAATAAAAATTTACAGAGAAGCACTGCGAATATTCTCCGGTTTTACGGTTATAGAAGAATTTAAAAAATGCCTATGAAACATTTAAAAATTGAATCAGGTTAATTATTTGATTACAACACGTTGCTCATTGCTACCTATTCTGACATTTATAATAGCAATTAATTTTCACCTCTTGACTCATAAGTAAAGAATTAAATAATAAAAAACAAGTGACACATACTCAAATGGTATAAACCTTGTTCGCATATAATATAAATTTCTGTTGACATTTAAGCATTTGACGCCAGCCTCACATGTCTACATTACAAAATTTCCATAAACGAAAAGTACTTAAAATATTTGCCACACATTTTAATTGTTTTTTGGTGTTTAAAAATGATATGCAGCAGCTGCTTTTGTTTGGACTTATTTGGAAAACCTCAATATATGCAGAATTAGTAAATCTAAATTAAGTCAAATTCAAAAGACATAATAACCAATAAACTCTTCAAAATATTTACATTTGGATTTAAATATATAATTAATTTATTTAAATCTTTATCCATCAGCCTACAGCAATATAAAATTTATATCATAATATAATTATTCTTTCATTCTGAAAACGAAATGAACACTCAAAATAAATTGATTTCCATTTTGAATAAGTCTATCAATTGATGATTTTGGATCGGCTTCCGTCTTTAAATTAAAAAAATCTTCGGTTCCTTTTAAGCGTTAACCGTTATTTGAAATTCGATTCCATTTTAGTCGTAATGTAAAATTATAGAGTCGTTCCGAATGATTTAATGTTTTATTTCTATTCTATATTTGTGCACAAGATATCGATTTGCCAATACTGTTATGAATGTTATTTCATCTTAATAGTAGTTGAGTTCAAGATGGTTCAGTTTTCTAATAAACAACCACCGAATAAAATATAGGTGGGTGGGTTTCTTTTGCTTTGAAAAATTTCAAGCACACGAAGCTCATTGAAATTATTGTATCAAAAATATTATTATCTTAACCATAAATTTTGGGATCGTTCGTAATTCGTTTTCAGGTTGGATTTCCCCTTCCCCCTTTTTACATTTATAACGGAATTGCACGATTTTTTGATTTTAGGAATAGAAAACGGTGAAGACCTCTTTCTTGATTAGTCGTTTAAGAAGTATTATTGCTGCTAATTTTATTAAAAAAATCAACGATAACGATATTCACTTTACAAATACATTAAATATTGATTACAACAAAGAAGGCCGATGTGTAGCTAGATCTCCGCTATGAAGATGCATGTGATACTATTGCATAGACATGATTGACGTTTACAATAAGTTCTCGTTATAATTATTAATTTAAAAGTTGGGAGGTTTCTTTTTATATCTGAAGTTAAATTTAATTAAAATACTTAAATGTAATTGACGAGATATTAAACTATTTTAATTAACTGGCACGCCATTAATCATTTCCGATCTATTATTTCTGCACATACTTCGAATGTTATTGATAAAGTATGTTCGAGTGATTATTTTTAAAGATTAAAGGCGCCACCGTAGTAGAAGAAAAATGCCACATATGACAAGAATTCACTTTTAAATAATTTACTACATAATTGTTATCAAACGTATTCCTGAATAACATTAGGAAGTTTTAACCGGAATTTTTCTTAGTAATACTTGGTTTTCAATGATCATCATGTGTATATAGGTAATGTAGTAATTAAAAGTTTTATATTGCTTTCATGCACACGCACGACAAATTTAATTGTTTGCCTCAAACAATGATCTTTTAAGTATAATACCGTAAATCCTAGAGAGTACTAAAACTAAATTGATACGTATATGAAGTACCGTCAGAAGAACAATTAGCACAGAGAAAACAGACGTTAACTTCTACGCACTCGTTGCTGGATGATAATAATTGCTTTTGATGGTTTGAGCACTCTGAAATTTCGTTGGATATACGATTGCAGGCAATTTGCTGTAAGGGACAGTTTTGCTAAAATTACTTCTCAGTGAACCCAAACATGTTATTTATTTGTTAAATATAATTACCTAAAACAATTACTACTTTTTTCACGTTCTTAAAATAAAATACGTAGAGTCGTAGACTGACATTGCGTTTCAAGAGGCAAAATTATTCTTTCAATTGAAATTGGAAGATAAACGTAAAATAAAATACGTATTAAAATTTAAAAAAAATAGTTAATGGGAGATTAAATAATATCATTGTTTTGTTTGTTTTTTTTAAGCGCTTAATTGAGATAGGTATTACTATAAGATATACATTTAACACATCCTTATCAACAAAAAAACGTATTCTGTACTTACCCTAAAACTTTCAAATACATAGCATAGCAAAATATTCGTATGGCTCACCTGGAAAAAAGAAAAAGCAATGATTAGAGATTTAATGACAAATTCAAACATTTGACAAATCTAATATTTTTAGATATATTTTTTGATGGTAGCTAAGGTATCAACCTTTATTTTTGATACTAGAGTAGGTCATAAATTATTTCCCTACTTGTACGTTCCAACTCAACTTTACGACTTAGCCAATCACGTTTATTACTATCGCATTGGATTAGAGTATTAATATATCGAGTTCGTAATTTTTCTCCTTTCAGTACCTATGTTAATTAGATATTTAGAAAAATCCCAATTTCCGGAATATTTTAGTATAGTAAACTGAACTTTGTAGTTTAATTTAATCCATTTAAATTTTGAAATTTAAATAATTAAAGTTAAAGTTAAATATAATATAGGTAAGAAAAATTAACAAAACCAATAAAGGCAATTTCTAATTTAATGGCCTTTTAGTTTTGTTAAAGATAACATAATTTATTTGACTTAGCATGCTGCTGCAGCACTGCAGTATTTGGAGCATGAGAACTAATTTAGATTAAACTAAAGCTAGTTGGTAGCATTATATCCTTATCATGTACTTTCCCAACCATTTAATCTAGACACGCCAAAATGTGACCGCCATTCTATAAACTAACCTGTTAACTCTAATCAGGGCCCCTTTCATAATGCAAAGAAAAAGAAATAAAAAAGTCCTTGTCGAGTTTAAAATCGAGATAGAAAACTTTTTCTCATTTTTCTTTGATACATATTACAAGGCAGAAACCTCTATTATTTGTACTTTTAAAACTACAGAGGTTGGCTATGCTTATGGCAAATCCACCATTTATTCTAAATATTTTGATTTAAATGGAAAGAAATAGAAAAGTTTCCCTTTTAACACATTTCAGTTGGGTGACAAATGTCTTTTCTTTTCGATTTTTCCCAATCCAATTGGTTAGTAAATTAGAGCTTGTAAAAAAATGATGTAAAAAATTCGAACAAGATCGATGTATTTTCCATTCGAGTGTAAAATAAATGTAGTGGACTGTTGCTCCCGATGACCAAGGAAATTATACGGAAGTAATGATGTAAACAGGAACGGGAAGTGGAGACAAACAGTGGTATACGGTCGCCTTGTCACTATCTGATCTACCGACGCAGCACTGTAATAATTCTTCGGTAAAACATTGAGTTGGGGAAGCTAGTATGAATTTCCAGTGAGAAAATCTGGATTATTTGCGACAAATGTAAACTATTCCACACATTGTTCTAAACCGAACCTAGAATAAATTTATGACTTCATAGAGCTTCGTGTTAATTCGTTGAGGTTGAAATAAAAAAGGACAAAAACCGCATGGCGATGAAAAATGAGGAAACTCTGTTTCCTTTTGTTTTTAATCTCAAATACATACCTATACAGGGTGTTTCAAACCCACCAGACAAAAGGTGTGTGCGTGAAAGTTTGATACATTTTAATGTTAAGACCACTTCTTGGTTTCTTAAAATATTTTCCTGAACCCAGGAAATTGGTCCTAAAGAACTGTTAGTGTGGCAACGTTGCACACAAACCTCAATTTAATTTCTACGTGAAATGAAAGCTATACATTATCTTGCAGTTTCCATGGAAACAACTACGGATTCCCAAGTATTATGGCCACATATTTTTGAACCAAATTTAACCAACTGTCAATGCATAATAAAATATTAACGGGTCGTGTAATATTAATAATAAATATCACAAGTGACAAAGGTTGTCAATTCTAATATTGAACTTAAGGCACTTTTTTCATAAAGTAATTAATAAAAAATATTTTGTAGATGATAATTCTTGCTTTTGGAGGATCATTACAAGAAAAGTATCCACTGTAGAAAAAAAAAGGACTTAAGTTATGCATTCCTGGTAAATATAGAACGTCAGGGGGGGCTGGGCTGGATTGGTCCGGGTGGCTATGTGACTCGGTGGCCCCGGTTGGAGAAAATGTAAACTACTAAATAAATGCTTACATAGACAAGTCAATTTTTTGAATCAGGTACCTATTAAATAAAAAAAAAGTTGGAAATTTTTGGATTTTTGTCTCCTCACGGTGTCCTTTATATGCCATTCCCTGACAATATGAATAAAATTATGTCGTTGATCCGACAGATTATACGACATTGAACTTTAATTTCAAACCACTTTTTGTCCACTAATTTTTTGATAAGAAGATTTTGGATACCTTATTTTTGTTATTTTTCTCGAGGAAGTGTTAAGGAAGTTATCGCACTTTCTTGAGGAGTTTTCATGCTTTGCAACTTGATTGTAAAAATGTTTAATAACTATTTTGATTCCTTCGGTGCAAGCAGAATTCTTGCCAAAAGAAAAGAAAAACATACAACTATCATGGCAATAATACAGGGTGCCCGAGATAAGCTGATGTAATGGGGATCTCTCGACTACCTTTATACCTTAAGAGATACAAAGTTAGTTAAATTAGTGAAAAGTTGGCCAAATGTAATGCCTCTTTACAAATATGTTCGATTATTGGACCACTTACTTGTCAGTTTGCAGATAATTCTTGTAGAATACGGAAGCTGTTCAACATTATATTCATAGTTCAACACTCACACTTCGTATAATTTCTAAGTCACACAATTTAACACATTTTGTACAATAAAATAGCAGGTCTTTAGTCAGGTGTTGTATTTACGCGGTGAAAATAAACTAACTGAGGGTTTTAGTAGTATATCGAAAGCCAAAACGTGTGCAAGGCCGGTCTGTAAACTGGAATATTATCTAACTAACATCTTAGATAAAACAGACACAACAAAAAGAATCTGATAACATTCAGTTTTAAAAATGTGTTTATACATTAAAAGAATGTCTTTCAAATACTTAATATGATTCATTTATGTTAATAGAGGTTGGAGTTATGGACAATTACATCAAATGTAAGACGATTTCAGCCTATAATGTCCTAAAAAATAATTTTTAACTGTGCTGCAACGAGGCTGCAACAACGAAGGAGGGACAAAGTCTAAACAAGTTTGTCACCCCTTTTAAAATTTTCCATGGGCGGACTGGGTTGGATTGATCCGGGTGGCTATGTGGTAAATCGCTAAATAAATGCTTCATACACAAGTAAATTTTTTTGAATCAGTTATTAGATGAAAAAAAGTTGCAAGTTTTTGCCTTTTTTTGTCTCCTCACGGTGTCCTTTATATGCTATTTATATTCAAAAATTTGGGGTTGTCGAGCTTCTTGTCTTTGTGTAAAGATTTTACAGATGGGAACCTTAAGATAGTAAGCATGATACGGTTTGACTGATCGTGACGAACGTCGCGAACGCCACCTAGCCACCCTATCCAGTCCGGGCCTGAACAACGTACCACCGGTTTTGTCCAGTGGGTTTGAATCACCCTGTATATATCACAATGAAGGGCCTATGTAGCAAAAATAATATGGCTATTCCTTTGTTTAACGATGGAAACAGCTATCAAATTATATTAAGTGTCCTAATACAAAAAAAAATAAATTGTATATCATTAGATTTTCTGAAAAAAGGAACCCAGATCTTTTCACGAGACGCAGTATACTATCCCTGCCATATCCTATACTAAGTTTTAAGTATTCTACATCCTTGGAACCAATTTCAGGCGGCACCGTGGGCGGCACTAATTAGTTAATCTGTTAAGCTGTTTCGTTTGAACTCAGACGTGTTGTGAAAACTTTTATCATGATGTATTAATAAAAGTTTGTTTTATTATGAGGATTATATAAATACTTATATTCTTTTTAAAGGTGTCACACTACATCGAATAGGAGCAAAATAGTTATTTGTGTGCAACTGTCAAAAAAAGGTCACTTTTTTTGTTTGATTTTGAGTCGTGAAGTAGCACATTTGTTTATAGTAAAATAAAACCTTGACAACGTAAAAAAAGCCCTGACAACGTAAAAAAAAGACTTTTTTTTACCGGCCGACAAAGACTTTTTTTTACGGGTCATGATCTTGAATGAAATTAGCTTTTAATTTTATGTAAAGATTCGATCGAAACTTTAATTTTGGTAATTTTTCACAGTTGCACACAAAATTTTGTATGCCACATGGCCGTGAACTATCTTTTTTTTATTCGAATGATTATTTGGCTCGGCCTTCGCCTCGCCAAATAATATTCATTCTAATAAAAAAAAGTGCTACTTCACGGCCTTGTAACATAAATAACTATTGTATACCAAGGCTGTGAAATATGTGTCGTTATCGTACCGAGAGAAAATTGTCGCCGAGGCCGCTTGCGGCCGAGTAAAGACAATCTCGAGGACGTTAAAGACTTTCGCGGACAAGGTGTACACAATATTTTTTGTGCAACCGTAAAAAATGTGTAATTACAAATGTTATTGCTTTTAGAATACCAACAGTTCATTGCTTGTTGTTTAAAAATGAGTTTTCTGATTTGAAGAAAAGGACAACAATGCGAACACTATCCATGAATAAATACTGTAAAGCCTTAAAGGTGATCTTTCTGCTGTGTCCCAATCGAAATTCGGCTTGCTGTGGTTTTTGATGTAAATCTAGTTTGTTTGAGAATCTATTGAATATTATTTATACTCTTGTAAAGAATGTAAATATTGGAATACTCTAACAAATTTGATCATGGATAATAATTCTAATAAAGTCTACGTCGTCGCTACTGACTTGGAAATCCCAAAACTCAAGAAACTCTAGTAATTACGGCATTGAACACAACAAATGTTGCGATGACAAAACTAAACGTCAAGGTTTTAGAACTTCTCTCCAGAAAGTTGTTGAGCTTCACAACCGATTAGACGCCCTTTCTAATTTGAACACACCAGAGCAGAGTAAATGTAGATTAACATTTACAAATGAGATAGTTACACACTAAACACATCGGGGTTTAGAGGATTTTATAATCCTACACGCATTTCCGGTTCCTGAACATTGTATCTAATTCCCTTTACTCTCAACCCTTTCCACGTTACGACATAATCGATTCTGCTAAGATAACGATTGTGCCTAATTTATAGCAAGTGCTTTTCGCATTTAACCACAGTCGACCCTAAACAGTGATTTATTGGGAACAGAACACAAGTGGCATACCTTACACATAGACGTTTAAAATGTTGGTATTTAAAAATTTTGAATTCTCAATTGAATATTTTCATTATAAAAAATTAATAGATCTGATCTAAAGAGTCTTTTACCAAACTACATGACGATGAGAATAATGGAATGTTTCAATGGAATTACTGAAAGAAATAGAATAATTGATAGGTAATGAAACGCATCGAACTTCTGCTGTAGTTATCGACATAAAAGTAATGTTAAGACAAGACCCTATAACCGGTAGCTTTATTACTTTTAGTATTTCGCTTAGAAGTACATGTACAGACAGCGGCTACTTGTTTATGATCCATTATGTTTCCTCAGTATGGTTAGGCATAATGAATTTTGTAGTTAGGTATCGATGTACAAAAAAAAGCGAAATATACGGAATTTATAAATGGCTTACTTCTCTATTACAATTTATTGAGAACGATGACGTCCAAAACTAATTAACTCAATAGAGAAGAATCGAAGACGGAGTAAATGATTTCAGGAATTTTGCCATTTGTAAACAGGTGAACATTAAATGAATATTAGCAAGCATTTCGAAAATACCTCATCGTCTTCACAAGAACAGTTTATGATACCAAGGAAAAATACCAGCGCTAAGTAAGACAATAGACAGAGGGAATATGCTTTTTCCACCTCATGAGCAAAAGAATGCCGATCAATGCTGATCATAATAAAATTCGTAATATCTTTGATTACTACAGAGGGAGGGGCATATATTATTAATCCGACGCGAAAGGCAAACCTTCATGGACGGAACGGTTTTACACGTTCCACTTCCGGATTTGAAGCACCAGTATTTTACAGTCGCAGGTTAAGAGTCTCCCGACTTTACCGCTGCGCTACGCTTGCCCCTTTTGAAGATCTTATTTACGATGTAGAATATTAAATATGAAATATTATTTATATGTTCTGTTGTATTACAGAGAACTGACAGAATAATATTGAATTAAATTTTTTTTTTAAATAGTATGTGACAAATAAAAACCGGAAAATTAATATTTAGATTTTTAAACATGAAAATAAAAACTCTAAAAGATACGAAAGGAAATTAATGATTAGTGTTATATAAGAAGTCAATGAAGTTTACGTTAAAAAGAGTTGGTATCGGCACTCACAGTTGATTGGAGAAGGTCAATCAGGGCCCTACAGCAAAGACAAATGTGATTTTAAGACCTCGAGTGCTAATGATTCGCTTCGCCACTTTTGATCTTACGTAAACTAAATTCAACGTATTGGTGATAACTACTAACGAAAACTTTATCTATAGCCTAAAAAAAATAAGATTTGTGTTGCTTTGTTTGGCTACCTTTGATAATAAACGAAAAGCTGAAATTTGAGGAGTAACAATAAACTAAACCATTTATAGAGAATTTTAACAATTCTTAATATTCCTCCTCCTGAAACAGAATCCTTGATTAATTACCCAATTTTCGTTTAAAAAATCGTCCTATTTACGAAAAACTATTCTCAACTATACGTGCTTGGAAACCCTGCGATTTAGATTAGCGAAAGTCTGAAACATTTTTTGTCATGTCACACAATTTTTTCATGTCCGGATGAGCCTTATATTATTTTAGAGTAAAAACGCTAGTATAAGCTCTAAAGTAAGAAAAAGCGTCACTAGCAACAGAAGCCACGGGATTGATACTTCTATCCATGCGATATCAATGGTGCCAAAGTATGACAGCGCGATAGATGAGAAATCGCCCTCGCCCACGAAGATTGATCGCTTAACGGGAGATGCTAGCTCGGCGAAGTGCAAGTTTTTTACTTAATTAAATTTTCTAACACCTTACAACTTTGACGATACAAAAGTTTGGTAGTTTTTCATTGCAAGGATATTTTGCAGGATATTAGTTTACAAGTTTACATTAAAAAGTTTCTGGAGAGCAATAGATACGATATAGTCTGTTAATTTTTAAATATTTTTTGTTATAGCTTACACACATGTCACAAAAAGTAATAATAAAGAAAAGCTTTTAATGCTTAGCTATAAAGATACAACTAAAACCTGAAGCAGATTTTCATTTTATTTTGCTTTAGCTAACAAACATTTGAATCATCAGTATTTTTAATTTCGACTGAAAACCAAGAAAGCGGAAGATAAGAAAAAATTTAGTATGAAAATTTTCTAGCTTTTATAAAGCTACAGGGTTTAAAAAATTTCAATAATTTTCAACTCGCAGTTATTAAAGATTATCGGTCGCAAAATTAAAAATTATCCCACTCTCAATCAATTTCATTACCTACTAGGGGTACAGGGTCTATACAGGGTGAATCTGTTAAGAAGAATCAGCTGGATACCTCCGTTATCTGAAGTATTAAAATCATTTTGCTTAGGTAGGTTATAATAGCCAACAGGCGCAGTCAAATATTTTTAGGCTTTTCCAGCGAGATGTATTGAAATTTTTTTGATTACCTCAATAAAATATTTTTTTTACAAATCACTTTTTTAAAAAAATAGTATTAAAGAGAATATTATGGCAAGCAATAATCATAAAAGCATTAATTCAAGTAAAATAATTTTAGAAGCAAGTAATAGTTATTTTTTATACAAGACGATAAAATTATATTTTATCGACAAGCGGAAAGTGTTAATACACGAGCGATGAAATCGCGAGTGAATTAATTTTCGCGAGTCGATAATTAAATTTTATCGTCGTGTATAAAATTCTATTTTTTTCTATAGCAGATGTTAAAAAATAAGAAAAATTTGTAAAAAAAGCAATTTAAAATTAGATTATATTAAACCCGAAAATCTCAGTAGCAAAGGTTTCCATTCGGTTTCCATGGAGTTTCCAGAAAATTAAAGTACTTTATCTATCCTTGCGGTTAAAGTGTTACTTTATCTACCCTTGCGGTTAAAGTAATACTTGATCAACTATTTTTAGTCGAACAAAGCACACTTTAACATCTGCTATAGAAAAAAAATATTATTATACCTACTACCTCATTGGTGAGGCCTAAAAAATATTTGACAGTGCCTATACATAGAGATAGAATTCTCTGTTACAGGTTACCCATGCAGAATTATTTTAGTACTTCAGATAATGGAGCTATCCAACTGTTTTTTTTAGAAGACTTGCCCTGTAGTAGGTAAGTGTTGTATTTTATTCTATTACCGTTTTGTAAAGGTGTACTAAGAACTTTACTTAAAAATATCCACCCAAAAATATAGCTAAACATAAAAAATATTGTTCATTCCCTGGCTTTATGTCCCTAAAAGATTAACGCAGATGTATACGCAACGATGCTCGACGTGCCCTGCCGATGGCTAACGGTACACCAGGTAAAAGCTATCCAGTGCCGTAGCTTACTTTGATAGGTACTTTGATTTTGTTTTAATCTATTTCTAATGCCTAATATTATAGTTAAGTTAAATTAATAGTGCTGGTTGTAGTCAATTTATAATGTACGTATCTTTATTTTAAAATATTTGTAAGTACAATTTAAAATAAATTCAATTTCTATTTACCCTGTAAAGTTATTTGTTTTGAACGCTACTGACAAACCTTTCTCGCTACTTTCCGGTTGTAATACGACGTCCCAGCTATTGTCTATCTTACTTTAACGCATTAGGTGAAAGCTAAACGAGTATGAACAATCTTAGAAATTTACGTTCAAGGTTCAGGTATGCGAGGGCCATAAGCAAAACAGAGACGACCGACAGTAGTAGGTCGCATCATAAATTCTGCGTTAATCTTTTAGGGACATAAACCCAGGGAATGAACTGTATTTCTTTTTGAAAACATTTCAGCATTATGGAGCGACAGAAACTAATTACGAATGAGTTTTTTCTTGTTCTGATTTGTGCATTGTTACGTTAAAAGTTGTTAATATAGAACTGTAATCGAGGTTACATATTTCCTTTCATACATTTTCAACGCGCGTTAATGAAGTTTTCTTGCTAAACGTGAACTTATAATGCCTACATCTATGTATGTTATAAATAAGAGTAGGTACTTAAAATTTAATGTAGGAGCTTTCATGAACAGATCCCTCGTCTATCAATTTTTTTTGACAAGCTTATTTACAACAGCTGCTCGAGTTCTTGTGTTTGATTCAACCTGATTAATAAAGACTGGAGAAGGTGAGTTCTTAATCGCATCAGCGCATGAAAAGATTAATGAATGTTGAAGAGGGGAATATTCGCACTATATTCTATATCAGATTGAAAGTTTCTTTACAGCAAAATGTCCAAGTCCGATGATAAATTGCGCTTTATTCACGGGCATTAGGAGTATTTCATCAGATTTAAATTCAAACGTTTACTCCTTAGCATTATGCAGCGAACCAAGAATTACGACTTTCAGGTTACAGTTTCAGACTACTATTTTCGTGTGTTTACAAAACTCCCTTTAACTTTTCTTTTAATAATTCATTGTATGTTAATATAGTATAGGAATTATGTTTTGAAAGACAAAAGCAGTGTATATCAATTGGACTTTAGGATCCAAATTACGAGTATGTTTGTAAATAACTTGCATTTGTAAAAGTTTATCAAATATTTGTATTGAAAAGTTACTCACTTACAGAATGTGTTTCCATTTATACATATCTTTTGAATGTTGGGATGGTATATATTTATATTAGTGTTATATTACCAATCCTACAATTCATATGTCTGTAACGAGTGCAATTAACAAATGGTAGTCTTGTTTAAAATTAATAGTTTACTCATTTCAATGAACACCGTACGCCCCTACATCCTTGGAGCTTTTATAACATTCCAAACATTCAAAAGTCTAACTAACCTAAATTATTGCAAAGTTCCTCATCAAATTTCAAATAGACAAACAAAAAATAAAACGATAATTCAGGAATCAAAGTATAACTTAGTCCATGAGGGTAAACTGTTCCAGCAATTCAACTAATGTAAGAATTTGGAAATCTGCACAGAGAGCCGGAGAAAGAAGGCAAAAATTATTAGATAAGCGGAATAGATGAAATTCTGAAAATCTTGGAAGTACGGAACTGGAAGACGATTGAAAGGGTTGGTAGAGCGAACTAACCACTTAATTACCATTACAATTTTAAATCAACGGTTTAGTAATCCGAGGATCTCTCCATCAAACTATTTTCTGGAGCACCATTCTGATAACTACAAATATGTACCTACTCATGTTTTAAATAGAAAAAGTTAGACTGATTAAAATTTTTAAATTAAATATTATCCTGAGAAATTAATAGCAACCATTTTATAAAGTAAATGAAAATAAAATGATAAAGAAAAAAAAGTTATATAATTATATATTTCGACATTAATAATTACGTCTTCTTCAGTAATAAAAAAAAACCATTTTGTATTATATTTAAATTAGACCATTCTGTAATAGAAAAAATGAAAGTTAGTGGAAAAATAAATTCCTTAAATTTTTTTATTAAATATCTTACGTTTAAAGATGAAAAATTAAACTTAAAATTATTTCATATATCAGTAGTGGCAAAATTTGCTAATTTCTGCATAAACTTAAAGCTTCGAAGTTAAATTATTTCTTTACTTTCATTTTTTTACACCGCTAGAGTAAAGTTTTATGCTGGAACTAAAACATTATACTTTACTCCCAGAGTGCACTAAAATATCCTCGAAAATATCTATAATAAAATTATTTGCTTGCCCCTGTATGAAATTAATTTGGTACTATAATAATTTAAATTGTATGCATTAGCTAATCACACTCATATTTAAATTTTGTTATACAAGTGAGTAAATTTTCTTCAGAATTTTCAATTTTCTATTCCTCGCGCCCTCTATGACTGAAACGCTTAAGTTCAATGTATTCAACTATCACGAGCTGCAAACATTTTCAGTAGATCGATTAATCCGCTCGCGCCCCTACAAACTGGTCAAAATATAATGTAGAACTCTACAATCTTGGAACTCTACAACCTACCACAGTTTATTCTAATTACAAACCAAATCCTCTTCATATTGTATTATCTCAATAAATTCTGAACATGAAAGATAAAAATGAAATTGAAATAGTAGTATTTGGGGATAGGCAGGGAGGAGGAACTTCTCTTGTAATGGGGTATGCCAAAGACAATTTATTGTATGGAAATGTTCGTTCCAACTAGGTATATAACTACAAAATTATTAAAAAATCAAAACAGCTCGACAATATTATAAGTTATAAGTTTAGCTGGTTAACATTAAGTAACACAGATTTTAAAAAAATGGTACCAATATTATCAAATACTAGGTAAATAAGAGTCCTACAGTTACTTTGGGAGAAGTGGTTGGACGCAAAGTCGATTCTAGTAAGGATTTTGATATTATAGGTATTCATTCGAAAGTAGGTACACCGACAACTCCTGGGCGGGACAGAATATGTATGACTTAAAAAATGCAAATGGTCCTCAGGTTTACCATATTCCGGTTAATTTTAAAATTCTGACAATTCTAATAGGTGCCTTCTAACCAGAGGAATTATACTTCCCGTAAGAGCCAGAAAAAATACAGTTTTAAACTGTTTCCAGATTGGCACTACAAAATTACCAGAAAATGCGATTGATGACGTAATGCACCCTTAGCGTGCCCCAACTATATATTTCTAGCTGGTCATATTATGTTCAAGTCAAGATGTGTTTTTGACGACTTTCTACGAGTGGTGTTACAAAACAATAAATTACACAGTGTACTTATCATTAAGTGATTATAAATAGAAAAATCATATTCTACTTCAAAGATAAACTTGTCTCTAATTTATATTTTCATTACTTTTACAAATTTTGGAAAAGCAATAGTAATTTACGTTATATAAGTCTGAGTCTGGAAAGTGACTTATTAAAGTATAAGTTTAGAAGGTTAATTTTAATTTCTAAACGAATACTTTAATAATAACTTCACGGACGTGTATCGTACAAAATTTTATTTTATTACTGTAAAATCAATTTGTTTTATTTGAATGTTTATATTCTTTTTATGTCAATTTCAAAAATTTAAATTCTGTCAAATAAAACATCATCTGCTGGCGTTTCATTTTAAATCACATCATCCATTTTATATTTTTTGCTTAGTTACAAATAAACAACTTCACTTTTCGGCCTTGTACTGTAATGTGTCATTTTCCGGACTTGAATTAATACCGTAATAAAGTATATACCGGGCAGTATGAAATAAAGTTCATTACGATATTAAATGTATGGCGGCTTGTTTACGGGAGATTATTGCGTCAAAGTAGTCAACAGAATATCACAAACATGTCCTCCCACATACAAAAATCTTAAAACCCCAACAAATAATTTGTTGGTCTATAGCACGAACATTTATATTTAAAATGTAGATAAAAATGTTTTAGTTAATATTTTTATACTTTAGGCCTAAATTCGTTAACTACTAACACTTGAACTGTAAAAGTAGTATACCGGATGGCCGCTCTCAAATGTGTACATAGGGAACATTGTATTGAACGTTCCTGCTGGTTTCTGCTCGCCAATTCAACTTACAGGAATGGTAATAGTTGAAAGGTAAAATGATTGCGCTTCAAATGGCGTTAATCATAAAATTAAATGTGTTATATTTATTTTAAAATAACGATTTAAAATTTTACGACTTTTAAATATGCCATGATTTAAATATTACAGCATTTGTCAAAAAATTTGATAATTAGTTGGCATACATTAGTGGATTTCTGCAAATGATTACTAATTTAACCAATTTTGGTAAATATTCCAGTAAGTTGAATTGGCCAGCAGGAATCAGCAGAAACGTTCAATACAATGTTAAAAATCCCTATGTACACCTTTGAGACCAGCCACCTGGTATAGATTAATAGTTAAAATGATACTCGTAGGATTAAAATAGGTTTTATCTGACGATGACATGCAAAATCGTGTTATTAATCTATCTTTGCTTAGTTAAAACGTTCTGAAACAAACACATATGCGCATCGCTTTTAAACGACGATACTTATAAAATATTAATATTTTCATGAAACAACAATCTATTTTCAAGTTCAGGGCGATTGCCATATCGTTATCAGGCGGAGTTCTGGATATGATGCTACCTAAACAAGGTTTCTGGTATGCAGTTATCTCGCCAAGTGAAGGACCTAGAGATTTTGAACACAAAGTTAAATGCAACTAGTGTTCCAAACTCAAACTAAATATATTTCATAAACTACAGCTACTATATGAATGATTTACTCCAAGGCGTTGTTGATGTATTTTGTATTTTTGTAACAAAGTAGGAATGTTTCATTTTTGCAAAAACATATACTAAGATTTGATAATTCTGTAAGTTTTGATGTATATGTATCTCCGAAAGATGACTGTTTGACCTTTCCTAAAACAAGAAAACATTAGTATGAATCTATTTTGGAGTATCTACTAATTATCACTATCGTAAAGATAAGCACAAATAAACTAGTATATAAGCTACGTACCTACTTATTTACGTTGTTGTATGAAAAGAGAGCCCCTATACACTTTACTAGAAAGTTAATTAACGTGCGTTATAGAACGTTCTGCTGCATTTTTTTTTTGTTTAATAATATTAAGAATAAATAAAAGATTTCATCGGTTAACTAAAATTTATCAAAGGTGAGTTTTAATGATATCGATTTTAACAGAGATTACAGAATCTGCATTTCAGATGGTCTTAACCGCTATAATTGTTATAACAGCATTATTTATGTTATATAAATATGCTACTAGAAACTTTGATTATTGGGAGAAAAAAGGGATACCTTACGTGAAACCGTATCCTTTCATCGGAAATTTCTTAGAAGTATTGACGCAACGATATTTCATCGCTAATTATTTGGCACATTACTACAATACATTTAAAACTCCATATTTCGGAATGTTTGTAGGCAATACACCATGTTTGGTGGTTAGAAGTCCCAGTTTGGTAAAAAATATTTTAGTAAAAGACTTCAACAATTTTTACGACCGAACCTTACATTCTGACGAAAAAATTGACTCAATAACATCAAAACTTTTATTTGTAGCTAAGGGTCCCGAATGGAAGTTCATGCGTACAAAAATATCGCCAGCTTTTACTTCCGGTAAGATTAAAAGTATGGTAGAACTGATAAATAGAGCAGCTCAAGAAATGAAAACATACCTGATTAAATATCAAGATAAACCGTCAATAGAAGCCAAAGAAGTGTGCGCAAAGTTTTCAACAGACGTGATAGCAACTTGCGCTTTTGGAATCGAAGCACATTGTTTTCAAAATGAAAATGCAGAGTTTAGAACAATTGGGAGAAAACTTTTTGGCCTCGATTGGAAAAATGCGGTGCGCCAAACAAGTTACTTTTTTGCTCCAGGATTAGTGAAATTATTCAGAATGCGCTTTCTTGATGTCAGCGTATCGAATTTTATAAGAGAAGTTATCGAATCAACAATTGAAGAGAGGGAGAGGACGAAGCACAACAGAAATGATGTCATCGATTCTATTATTCAGCTCAAAAATAAAACTGCACCGAATGACAAGTTTAAATTCGGTAAGAATTTTCAGCTGATTTTCACCCGTTTCCAGTCTGAGTAAAATTCATGTTTGCTAATTTTAGAGGGTGACACAATTGTAGCACAAGCTGGTCAGTTCTACACAGCTGGATTTGAAACAGTTAGCACTACCATATCTTTTACTTTGTATGAATTATGTCTACAGCCAGAAATTCAAAATAAATTACGAACTGAGATAAACGATACGATCTCCCAACACGGAGGAATCACTTATGAAGCTCAACAAGAAATGAAGTATTTAGACATGGTAATTTGTGGTAAGTACTTTTACTACCAGTAATAACGAAAAATTACAAATACCTAGCCGTAATCGAATTAGAGAATAATGAGAGAGATTACCATCTCTCAAAATAAAACGCAACTATAATTACAAAAAAATATTTTGCAGAGACACTTCGTAAATATCCAGTGCTACCATTCCTGGATAGAATGTGCACCACTGATTATAAAGATCCCGACAGTGATCTTGTAATAGCGAATGGAACTCCAGTTTTTATACCAATGTTTGGTTTACACTACGACCCCGAATACTTTCCTGATCCAGAAAAATACGATCCAGAACGATTTTCTGATGAGAATAAAAGTAACGTGCCTGGATATTCTTACATACCTTTTGGAGAAGGACCACGCAAATGTATTGGTAAGGACTAAGGACCTTTTCTTCGAGGTATTTTATAAGAAGTGATCAAAACGCTTATTTTAGGTGAGCGTCTCGGTATAGTGGTTTCCAAGTTGGGACTGATACATATTTTATCAGAGTTTGAAATTGTAAGGAGCGTCGATACACCAGTACCGATTATTTTCGAACGGAAAGGTTTTTTGCTATCGTCAGTTGTTGGTTTACCTATAAAATTTAAAAGAATTTTGAAATAGCAGTGCATGACTTAATTAATATTTACAGTTTATAGTTATAAGAAAATAAATTGTTGCCATAAAAAAGTTTACCTATACTTTTTCAACATTCGATTAGATGTACCCCTTTTGCCGCAACCGTCTCTCCGTAGCCGTTTTTCCGTTTAAATGAAACACAATCGTATAACGAAAATACTAGATCCTTTAATGGGAATATTGCAATTCACAGAAATTCAATAATTTGGAATTGGATAGTATCACCAAAGAAAGAGTCTATTACTGGATATGCACTCGCTACGCTCGTTCTCAACTAAGCCATACTAGTTTAGTAAAAATTCACTTTTCTAAAATTGCTGCATAATATGCTATTATTTTATTTGCAAAAACATTTAATAAAATAAAATACTTAGCTATTCTATTTCTGCAGGCCCCAGTTACTAATAATAATAATGAATAAAAATATTTAAAATTCGTTAAGTTTGCTGTTCAAAATGATTTATATTGAGTGTAGTTTATAACCTATATAGGATAGCCTACATCCTTTGTACGCTTGGCACAGTTATAGGACATACTTTTAGTTTTTATTTATTTAAACATTGTAATGTTTATTGGGGTCTAAGATAACTACGGATTGCAAACGGTTGTAGTGTGTGTTGCCTACCCAATTGTTACAAGATGCCACAATAATATTGGTCTAGGTAACTTAAGGCTGGAGTTTACACCTTGAAATATACCCCATTTTATGCACATTTTGTTCCAATTTTTCAGAGCCAATTTTAAAGTAGGAAGGGCGGGCGAATTTTTTTTCTTATTATTGGTGTTTTATCTGTCTACCCATAGAACGTTTTTGTTTAATTTCTAAAAAATAACTTTTCAGCATTAAAAAATGTACAACTCTATTTCACTTTAAAATTTTCAAGTAGCATTTACAAAAATATGGATATCGAAAAATTCTCTCTATCAATAGATAGATATAACCACGCTCTTTCAAATGCCACAAGAATTTTTTTTCTAAAATGCAAATTAATTCGGAAATAATGGAAATAAAATTTTAGAAATATCAATATAATTCACCTTTTGCAATTTAGCATATAGGCAACACAACTAACAGGACCATTAACTGACAATGGAGCCAATACACAAAAGACGGACTCTAACGGATTACAACTTTTTACTAGGTATTGTTGTTTGACAAAAAAAAATTCAAATAATATAACGACAAAATCTATATTCAATACAGTAAATTCATTATTCTTTATTGCATTTATCAATTTTGGTAACGTCAGAAGAATCTGAAATATTTAAAAATATGAAACAAAATTCCAAGGCAAGCATTATTCTTGTTATTGTAGGTATGCAACTTTCCATACATCAAATTCGATTTTGCTTTAAGTAAATGCCAGCCTTAATGTATTTGACCCGGTTGTGTAATTCCTATCTACTGTTACACAGAACCACATTGCTCTGTACAGCAGTATATGATTAAGAATTATAAAACGCTCAGTTTTGTTTCTAAACTATACTACTACGCAGCGCTTAGTCGTTCTGTATGGTAGTATACTCATGTATATACACAAGTCCACTGGGCAAAAATAATTCTTAAACTGCAACTAACCTGAAGCAAAGACTTTGCAAAGACTAGTGAGGGGCGCCCCTCGAACTTCAGGTTAGTTGCAGTTTGAGAATTAATTTTTACAAAAACATACAGAACGACTAAGCGCTGCGTAGTAGTATAGTTTAGAAACAAAACTGAGCGTTTTATAATTCTTAATCATATACTGCTGTACAGAGCAATGAGGTTCTGTGTAACAGTATAGATAGTAATTACGCGACCCGGTTACTATACAACCAATGTAAAAAAATTGTAACAAAGTAGGAATGCTAAAACGCACACACTAATGAACTGATAATTTTGCAAGTTTTAATGAACATGTATGTCCGAAAAATGATAACCAGAATGATAAAGAATATATTTCACCTTTAGTAAAATCGGAAAATATTAGCAGGTAGTAATTACCAATTGTACATTTTATATTTACTACATTTTGAAGTGTCGTAATTACATTATTATACAGATACGCACCAGTAAACTATTATGTATTAAAGTAAAGTACCTACTTTACAAGAAAGTCAATTAGCGTGTGTTATAATACTTTCTGCTGTACTATTACTTTTATTTCTGTTTGACAAAATTAAAAAGAAATAAAAAAGTTCATCTGATAACTAAAATTTATCAAAGGTAATTATCGGGTTTAATAGAGACAGAGAATCTGTATTTCAGATGGCCTTAACTGTTATAATTGTTATAACAGCATTATTTATGTTATATAAATATGCTACTAGAAACTTTGATTATTGGGAGAAAAAAGGGATACCTTACGTGAAACCAGTTCCTTTCATCGGAAATTTCCTAGAAGTACTAACGCAGCGTTATTTCGTCGCAAATTATTTGGCATACTACTACAACACATTTAAAACTCCATATTTTGGAATGTTTATAACTAATACCCCATGTTTGGTAGTTAGAAGTCCCACTTTGATAAAACATATTTTAGTAAAAGACTTCAACAGTTTTTACGATCGAACCTTACTTTCTGACGAAAAACTCGACTCCATAACATCAAAATTTTTATTTCTGGCAAAAGGTCCCGAATGGAAGTTCATGCGTACAAAAATATCTCCAGCTTTTACTTCGGGTAAGATTAAAGGTATGGTGGAACTGATAAACAGAGTAGCTGAAGAAATGAAAACATACCTGATTAAAAATAAAGAAAAAACATCGTTAGATGCCAAAGAAGTGTGTGCAAAGTTTTCAACAGACGTGATAGCAACTTGCGCTTTTGGAATCGAAGCACATTGCTTCCAAAATGAAAACGCAAAGTTTAGAATAATTGGCAGAAAAATTTTTGGTTTCGATTGGAGAACTGTGGTGCGCCAAACAAGTTACCTTCTTGCCCCAGGATTGGCGAAACTTTTCAGAATGCCCTTTCTTGATGTCAGTGTTACAAATTTTATTAGAGAAGTTGTCGAATCAACGATTGAAGAAAGGGAGAGGGGGAAGCACAAAAGAAATGATGTCATCGATTCTATCATTCAGCTTAAAAATAAAACTACTGCGAATGATAGTTTTAAATTTGGTAAGAATTTCAGAATTTGAAGTTTTTTTTCGTTTTCATCTGTTAACAGTCTGAGTAAAATGCATGTTTATTAATTTTTAGAGGGTGACAGAATTGTAGCACAAGCTGGTCAGTTCTATATTGGTGGATTTGAAACAGTTAGCACTACCATATCTTTCACATTGTATGACTTATGTCTACAGCCAGAAATTCAAAATAAATTAGGTGCAGAAGTAAATGACGTTATCTCCCAATACGGAGGAATCACTTATGAAGCTCTACAAGAAATGAAGTATTTAGACATGGTAATTTGTGGTAAGTTCTCCTATGTTCTTAACGAAAAATAATAAATAAATACATCAGCGGTGACTTGAATTAGACAACAATAGAAAAGATTGCCAACTCTCAAAATAAAATAGAAATTTTCCACAGAGACACTTCGTAAATATCCAGTGCTACCATTTCTGGATAGAATGTGCACCACTGATTATAAAGATCCCGACAGTGATCTTGTAATAGCGAATGGGACTCCAGTTTTTATACCAATGTTCGGTTTGCACTACGACCCCCAATACTTTCCTGAACCAGAAAAATACGATCCAGAACGATTTTCTGATGAGAATAAAAGTAACGTGCCTGCATATTCTTACATACCTTTTGGAGAAGGCCCACGTAATTGTATTGGTAGGGACTTTTTTTCAAGGTGTCTTATAAGAAGTGATCAAAACATTTATTTTATGCGAGCGCCTCGGTATCGTGATTTCCAAGTTGGGACTGATACATATTTTATCAGAGTTTGAAATTGTAAGGAGTGTCGATACACCAGTACCGATTATTTTCGAACACAAAGGTTTCTTACTATCGTCAATTGTTGGTTTACCTATAAAATTTCGAAGAATTCTGAAATAGCAACTTGTGTGGAGTAAATAATATTTACAGTTGAGAGTTCTAATCAAATTGTTACATAAAAACGTATTATTAATTTTTCTTCGAATAGAGCCAACGCTCTAGTAGCTGCAGTTCGACGCATTAGGTTCGCAGCAGACCTATACTCGTCTAATCGAAACGTAAGGACAACCCTCAATTGGTTTATTACTTTATCCCGTGTTGATGTTGTTGTTTCCATTACTTTAATTCCTTCTATTAATTCTTCCCAGAAGTATTATAGAGAATGTAAAATAAACAACAACCCTACAGGGAAAATAACTTTATTCCAAAGATTTTTTGTAATTGAAATATTGTAATTCTAAGTAATTCACAAAAATTTAATAACTGGAGATTGGATAGTTATGGGATAGGCACGGCACCCATAGTTAACGGATTCTTAATGGTTGTAAGCTTACCTGGTGAACATGAATTAATAAAACACATGACTTAATTATTTTATAGACTCCCTTGATTACCTTACTTTTTGAACGCAGGGTATAAACAATATGCCGAGTAGTATAGGGAGTTAGTATACTAATTGCGAGATATTTAAATTGTGCTGTTAAATTTTCGGATCAATTGACTTAAATCATTAAGGCAATTGATAACAACTGTTAACACTTACGTCATAAAGCAGCTACAACCATTTAAACTGCGATTGTATCAGTTAAAAATATTGTTAAATTGCGTTGCATTACTTTTTTTAGTTCCAGTTTATTAACACGTTACAAACTTTATTCTCCCATGCACCTATACTTTTAAATCCTTGTTGGTGACCATTTATAGTGATACCTACTGCAAGGTGAGAAATGAGATAATCTTATATGATATAATATAAATGTTTTACAGATGATTTTCATTATATTATTAATTGTATTATCGGTGGTCTTAATTTTATATAAGCTATCTATAAGAAACTTTGATTACTGGAAGAAGAAAGGTGTACCGTTCGTAAAACCTTTGCCTTTTATTGGAAACTTCTTAGATGTTTTTACGCAACGCATGACACTCGGTCATTTTTTAGCTAAATGTTATAATGAATTTAAAACCCCTTATTTCGGTATGTTCGTACTAAATAAACCCCACTTGGTAATCAGAAGTCCTGATTTGATAAAAAGTATCTTAGTGAAAGACTTCAACTACTTTTGTGACCGCACCTTAGTAGCCGATGAAAAAATCGATCCTATATCATCAAAACTCTTGTTTGTGGCTACAAATCCGGAATGGAAGTTCATGCGTAATAAAATCACTCCTGCTTTTACCATGGGCAAAGCACGAAATATGATACCGTTGATAAACAGAGCTGCAGGAGATATGAAAATGTATCTAAAAACAAATTTGGATAAACCTTCAATAGAAGCTAAAGAAATCTGTGCTAAATATGCTACAGATGTAGTAGCAACTTGTGCATTTGGTATCGACGCTCATTGTTTCCAATACGAAGATGCACAATTTAGGGTGATTGGGAGAAAACTGTTTGATTTTCATTGGAAAACGGCTATACGCCAAACTTGTTATTTTTTAGCTCCAGGTCTTGTTAGGCTCTTTAGAATGCCATTTCTTGAAAAGAGCGTTTCAGAATTTATGAGGGAAGTTGTCTGGTCAACGATTAGGGAAAGGGAAAGGACAAATCACAAAAGAAATGATATAATTGATATTATTCAAATTAAAAATAAAAGTAGTCCTGAAGATGAGATTAAATTTGGTAAAGATTTAATTATTAAATTAACTAACTTTTTGTTATTACGGGAGCTACGTTTTTATCTTGAATGTGATAATGAAAAAAAACACAATGATATTTACCAAAACATCTTTTTTTTAATGGAACACCCTGTATGAATTTAGATAAATTAGAAAATTTGGAAAAGATTTATAAAATTAAATTCTGAACAAAAATGCCCATATAATTATTTCTGATAAAATTCAAAATAACCGAGTTACTTGCATATGAACCGTATTAAACCTTAAAATCAAATAGCCATGAAACAAAAAACATTCGTTTTTGTCAATTAAAATAATGAGCACTTTGATTGATGACTACTTGATTTTTAAAGTTTAAAACAGTTAGATTCAAGTAACTCGGTTATTTTAAATGTTATGAAAAAAGTTATAACAGTATTTGTGTTCAGAATTTAATTTTCTATCTACTGAAATAAAAACAAACAGGGTGTTCCGTTTAAAAAAAGATGTTTTGGTAAATATCTCGAAAATGCGATGCTCAATTGTTTTCTTGATTTCATTGTCATAATCAGCACAAAATATTCTACTAGTTTGCCCATTTAATCGACATCGTAGCTCCTATAATAACAAAGTTAGCAATAGTGCAGTTAACTTGAAACACCCTGTATACATATAATGTAACATAAAAACTTTTTAGATGGCGATAGAATAGTAGCACAAGCTGGTCAATTTTATACAGGTGGATTAGAATCAGTTAGTACTACTATATCCTTTACGTTATATGAGCTCTGTATTCAACCAGATATTCAAAATAAAGTAAGAGCAGAAATTAAAACGGCCCTTTCTCAACACGGGGAGATCAATTACGAAGCTTTGCAAGATATGAAATATTTACATATGGTAATCTGTGGTAACTATATTTTTAATCATATAAACAACCCTAGTACCAAGAACGAACTATTTTATAGAAACGTTACGTAAATATCCAGTCCTGCCATTTCTGGATAGAGTTTGTATGGAAGATTACAAAATCCCTGGTAGTGAGCTTGTTGTAGAAAAAGGAACACCAGTTTATATACCAATGTTTGGATTGCATTACGACCCTGAACATTTCCCCGATCCAGAAAAGTATGACCCAGATAGATTTTCCGACCAAAATAAACATAAAATACCTAGTTATACGTACATACCTTTTGGCGAAGGTCCAAGGAATTGTATAGGTATTGTTTTGAATAAAGGCATTCTTTTAAATAAAACAAACATCAATAAATTTACAGGTGATCGATTTGGTTTATTAGTAACCAAATTGGGATTAACTCATATTTTATCCGAATTTGAAGTTGAGCGAAGTGCAGACACACCTGTACCAATAGTTTTTGAAACTAAAGGCTTTCTATTAGGTTCAACTGTTGGTTTGCCAATGAAATTCCTAAAACGCTATTAACTAATTAATTATTACCTAAAATCATCTCTAAATTATACAATTACGTGCTTTAGAACTTCTAATTAATGATTTCATTAAGTTACTAAGCTACTAATTAATAGAGGCAGGCTATGTAGATATTCTCTGAGTTGCGAAATGAAGGTAACGTGTCGCTTTATCTTTTCCAAAAATAACGCGAGTTTAAGAATAGAAAATATGTTTAAGATTGTAGTGTTAACAAAAATAAATTTAAAAATTCCTGCTTATATGTGTTTTACTCCTTCCACTTCGACAACAACATGTTATATAATTTAATAGCAGTGCGTATTTTATTGGTAGCCAACCAGAACGATAAAAAACCGACCTTCTGATTTTATTTTGATGCTTGAATAATAGTGAAAAGGTGCGCTATTGCAAGGACACATGTTTGTCATGTAAAAATTTTCATTATTGTAAAATAACGCGATTGTACAATAAGATACTTTTTTTTAAATGATGAAATATTATAAATATTCAAGTTTTAGACAAAAATACGATCACGTTATTGCGTGACACGTTAAACATCTTTTTAAATTGGTAAGTGGTAATTAATTATGCAAACATTCCAAGTTTAGTAATCATTCGCTTAACTTTACATTCGCTAGTTTTTTTTAATAAACAAAACTAGTCAAAGACAAATTATTTAACTTCAATCAATCCACGTGTAAAGTATTAGTGATACATACGGATATCTAATACAAAAAGTGTCTCACTAAACGGAAAATGCTGTTGTTTTTAATGAACATTCACGACAGGAAGGAAAGATAAGCGCTGATAAGTAAATCCCTAACTATTTTACCATGAAATTATCATTATCATTTAGTAACGTAAAATATGTACTTAAATGTTCTAGTAAATTTATAGAAAAATTTTCTTTGAAAATTGATCTAGACTGTTATAATATTCAGTAAATTTTTTAGGTCCTAATGATATTCTGTTTTCGAACTCTAAAATATGGTTGAAAAATCACTTAGGGTGGTGCTAGTTGGAAACAGCAAAGTTGGAAAGACATCTCTCCTAATTAGATATAAAAATGATACTTTTATGGATCCGGATTTTGTAATGTAAGTATTTAGATTAATAAACAAGTTAATTGGTTCATTTAAAATTCTAAGTCAAAAAGTATACAGTCATTAAAGGAAATTCTAATTCATAGTTCTATTAGTTCAGTGTTAAGGAAAATAAAATAAAAACATACCCAAATACGATTTTCACTCGCAGAATTACTTTGGTAGCAACTCACCTGAAAAAAAAATACATTTCAATAAACTGTGTGTAAAATATGTAAAATAAACTTTTCAATAGAAAAATTAGTCCCTCCTACATAGTTCTTGCTGCTACTCATGGAGTACGTCAGTTCCTCCTAGAAACTATACATTCTCAAAAGCTCATTTCGTGCAATAACATACGAGAATATACAGGATGTTCAAAAAACATAATATGCTTAAAACATGTCTTTGCATTTGCATTTAAAGATCTACTAAGGTGCGGCATACAGGATGTTTTAAATTCTAGGGCAACTATGGGAATATGGCTTGTTATAAAAAATAGAGGGAAAGATTAAAGCGGGACCTTTGCGGAATTTTATGCATAGTAACAATATGCTGTAAAGTAATTTAAACCAACTGCATCCGTTTCCGTCTTATGGAGAAAACTCTAAAAAAAATAATTTTTGTTTTTTATTTATAACTATTTTATTAGAAAAGATATTTTGGAAAACTGTACATACACTCTTAGGACAGCTTTTTATTCTCAAACAGCCAAAGGTATTAAATATTTCGGTTTCTTTTTTTTAACCATCAACTTTCTTTATTTCCTATAAATGTTATGTTAACTTTTTATGCCATTGGGTTAAATTTCTTTATGAAACATTGTTATTCACAAAATTCTGAAGAAGTGCCAAATTTACACCTACCCTCTATCTCTTATAATAAGCGAGATCCCTAAGGTTGCCTCGAATTTGAAACATCCGTGTATATCTAAGACAATAATATCTAAAAAATTCCTATTAATAGAAGTAGATACATGCGACGAGTGAACATTGTAAATGGAATTAATCACATGTCTGTAGATAGGAAAACCGGCTAGGTTATATTTAAAGTTACTGATACGAAACAGTAAAACTATATATCTATGAACAAAGGTGGCAAGGGGGGGAGGCAAATTATTTCTTGATTCAACTTTGTTTCAGTAAAAATTTTTAATAACAAATAATTCGTTCCCTATTTACAAAACCATCAACAGATATTAGTTCACAGGCATATTCTTCAGATATCAAGGCATTTCTACCGACATTAAAGAAGGAGGTGTACTCTACAGGGTTCATTTAATTGATACAATTGGTAGTGATCACCAAATGAAATTAAGACAATATCAGTACTCTCAGGTAAGTGAAATATAATGGTTCAAACAAAAGTTGTACAATAAATTTCAATCTAAAGTAGTAACTCTACCAATAAAGGGTAGATTAGTTAGAATTAAAATGTTATTCCCAGTTATTACTGCTAGTTCTTGTATAAATGTTTTAGAAGAAAATAATCGTTGGAAACTTTGCACTAATAACTTTAATTGTATTACAGACTGGAGTCTTTATTTTATGTTTTGCTGTTAATGATGAAGATTCTTATATTAATCTCCAATCTCATTGGATTCCAGAAATAAAACCGTTTGTAGTTAACGCACCTTTGATATTAGTTGGTAAGTATTACCTACCAGAAAATTTATTAGTGGTCTGTAATCTGATGGTGTCTTTGGGGTGAAGGCAAATTTGGTTAAATCGTCCTATTTTGGTCTCAGTAATATATGGTAGTTTTTTGTACAGACCATTTAGAGACACCTTACATATTTTATATCTATATTAAATCGTTTCTTGGAGCCTGAAAACGTTTAATTGTTGTCTGTGGGATTATTGCACTTCTTGTTGATTTGGGAACGTTACAAATTTGTTAGACTTCCCTGATAAATTAGTGTGGGGGCTAGATTCATTAATTGATGAACAATGTTTGTTAACTAATTGTTACGCGTGAAAGTCTGTAATTATTTTATTAATTAATTTTAGAAACAAAATCACACTGCGGTGATATCTGGAATCTGAATAGAACTACCTAAAATTAGTTTTAAAAACTAAAATAAAATATATTAATGTTATAAAATAATTTTAATGATGTTCCTTGTTTCAGGAACAAAATCTGATTTGAAAATTGAAAGGCGCATCAATTTAAAACAAGCACGAAAACTACAAAGGGAGTGCAACGCGGCATTTTATATCGAATGTTCCGCAAAAGACGGTTCTGGTATAAATGATGTTATTAGAACGGCTCTTAGAGCATACAAAAGAACTCTAAAAAGAAGAAAACAATTAAAATGTGTAATTATATAATCTACTAGTCAGTATACATGTTATAATGTACTTCTTTCGCCTTCATGTAATAATGTAGCTTATCTAGAAAAATTTATTCGTTATCAGAGATTGTACAATAAAAAAAAGTCATACTTTAGCTTGCTAGTTGAAAAGATAAACCTCTCTTATCTTATCAATTTGTGGGTACCACAATGTTGTCTTTACAGTTCCCTAAAAAGTAACGTGTGTTGTTAAATTTTCATTTATATAATTAAATAAATATCCATATTTGTCGTTTAAACGTGATAATTATTTTGAGGTATGTAACTAGACTGCATTTTATATTTAACTAAACCTAGAAAAAAATTCAAGCGACATATTATTTCATTTTACACCAATCTAGAGCTTCTGAGACTGTACACGACACGACGTACATATTAAAGTTGGTTGACACTAGTACAAATTCTGAATTGATTCAAACCACATACAGGGAATGAATACTATGCATAAGTTATTTATGGTGACTTGTTTTAGAGATCTTGACACTAATAGATGCTAATAGGAACTTGTGGAACGTACAGTTTTGTGATCGCACAAAATCAATGATTTATTACCAGTGGTAGATACTTCTATCGGCTAAATATATTACTATGACCTAAATATTTGGTCATTTAAACATCAACATATCTGTTTAACCAAATAATAATAATTTTCATCAAAGAAAACTTGACAAAATTGTAATAACTAACAGGTACCTGAAATTCGTGATTATATCAATAGCACTGATGTAAATACATTTTGTATTATCATTTCTGAGTACAATATTGGATTTTGCAGATAATTAAAACAAATAGTTTTGAAGTATAATCGGAATTGTTGATAGTCAACTGTCATTTCGTTGGGAACATACACGTTTCGAATTATGTAATTTCAATTTCCAATTGGGTCGCTACAAAATTTATATTCGTAACAAAATATTTTCTTTTTATTTTCTTTGGTTTCATTGGCTATTGGAAGCAACAAGAAGAATTCGGCAGATGAAGGCACCCTAAGCGTATAATGGGCGCAACGTTTTAATATTCTTTTACAAATGCTTGAAATGCATTTTCCCTAAAGTAACCCTTCGGAACAGTGGACACTTTATACAGGTTCTACTATATTTGTTTTGAAATCTTCTGTAAATTAATACAAGCAATTCATTTAGTTGTCTTAAAATTTAGCTCATTGTTCAATACGGACATAATTTATTGGTTGCACCGTGTCAGCTTACCTACAGATGGGGATACCGAATAATACAATGTTTTGGTTACGAAATAGGAAAACTTTTGTTCCTGCTTTATTTTCAGCTAAACAAAAAAGAAGGAGGGCAGTTAAATCGATTGAAAACAATTACACCCTTAATTAATGAAACTATTTGACGTTCAAGATTTACCTAAAATAAGCAGACAACACTAGGGACTATCACTTTGTGTAAAAAAGGTTGAGATACTTCATTGGTTATGTACCTATACAGTGTGTCCACAAACTCATTCTCTCTCTCTCAATATGGGGATCCCGCTTATTATGAGAGATACAGATCTGATTAAAATGGTACAAAATACTCCTTAGGTAAAGTTATACCAAACCCAATAAATAAACTTTTAATATTTAACGTACTTCTGGACCTATGGCAAAAAACGTGGATTTTTGACTTTTTTGTGTTCTTCTATAAATCATTTGTTTTAAGAGGAAGTCAAATTTAAATATCGAAAGTTTATTTTTGGGGTTTGGCAGAACTTTACCTAAGGAGTGTTTCATTCCATTTAACCAAATCTGTATCTCTTATGATAAGCGAGATCCCCATGTTGAGAATGAATCTGTGGATACACTGTATAATATACTTTCTTATATTGTTCCAAGGTTTGATTTTTTACTATACACTGTAATTTCTAAAGGTTGGTTTTTCTACTTATAGAGGTATTATATGTATATCCAACCTCAAGGTAGATTGTATCTACCTTGAATTAAGGTAGAATAATCACATATTATAGCAGTATGGTGTTTGAAGCACCTTTACTTTGTATTAATCATTGGTCAACTGGAATTTCACCTATCAAAATATATTACTCATTAACAATATCAAGCATTTGCTTAGTTTCCAACATTGAAATGGCAATACTTAATTGAAACATTATGTTCAGTGTTTATGGTTAGTTTTACAAATATGCTGACAATTATTATGCTATTTTTCCAACAATATAATAGCAATGTAGATATAACTCAGGGTTTTTACAAAACTATTATTGCCGTAATTTCATATCTTGTCTTTTTAACTTAATATCTTTATATTATTGTAATATGTTCTTTTACTTAAACAAAGTGATATTTAGAAATTTCATGACCTTAATATAGATTTATCGTTAATATTACTCTACATTCATACTATGACTAATTATACGCGAAAAACAAACATAATTTGTCCGATATGATAACTTCTTTGTAATACTTCTAGATATTTTATAAAGGTATGCTTCTGCTTTTCTAAACATTAACTACTGACAACGTTCAGTGTGCAATGTCATACTAATTTCTGTATTAACAGACAAAGGAAGACTATGTGCTACCATAAACAATGGACGACCTGAAAACTCATATAAGAATGACAGTGGTTGGTGATGGTGACACAGGAAAAACATGCATGTTGATTGTATACAAAGATAAGAAATATGAAGAATATTATGTACCAACAGTGTAAGTAATTTATGTTAAAATTTTATTCATTAAATATTATAATGTAAAATCAATCGTCCTCAGCTTTGTAAATTTTGAATTACGAACTGATTCGCTTAGAAATAGGATTTCCGTTCCAAGAAGCTTTACTTTCCCGAAGTTAAATTAGTTGAAAGCAAATCTGTATTTCTTTTCAAAAAAAAATGTTTATCTCTAAAACGTTTTTCAATTTAAAGTAGTAGCTGATATTAAATTTCGTTGGAAAATATTTTATTAGCTCAGAGCAAAACTCAAGTTGTATTAAAGTTCAAACAATAAATTATTAAATACTGTTTGTTGGGTAGTATGGTTGAACAGCTTTTTTTAATAACTATCCAATGGTGTGTTACTATTTAAATTTTTTAAATTGAGGTCGCTGTGGCTTAAGGGTTGCATACCTTGTTACATAATTTCAGTTCTCCCTTCATTTTATGCGAGCGGCTTTAAGTGACTATTGATATCTTTTTTAGTTACAGAAATAAGTATGCACCGTCCCCATTGAAACTACTAAAATTTTACACTGTATATTATGTGGGTTACAGATTCGCTATAAAATTGTCAGATTGTCTTTATTCTTCATCTTTATATAATCATCTTTGTATAACATCCTTCAATTTAGGTGCTATAGGTATCTTAGTCTAAACTTCAGGATTGAACTAGTTGTGTATCCAAAATTTAAAGGGATGTTAAAATTTTTTATCGTAGCATACTACATTCAACCATTAACAATAAAAAGGAAAACTTTAAAGTACCTATTCTTTAAATATAACATATTTGTACGAAAACCTGTAATCAAATTAAATCGTGACTAGGGAGTTACATTGTCATAAAACCTAGCAGTTTGCAGACGAAGTATAATAATTATAATTGTACACGAGATTGCAGCTACTAAAGCGATGCAGAGTCTCCGGAAAGCGGAATGAGTAAAATACCTAACAGGGAGTTTATAATCAATTTAAGATCAGATTAGCTTCATCAAACCCTTTGGAGATAATGAAAAAATGCAATTAGTTCTGATATATTGGTTGGAGGGATATTGCAAGACGCACTTTGGAGCTGACAGATCAGTTAAAAGAAGCGAAGTAGTAGCGCAATTTATACGGGGTGTAAGAAAAAATGGAACACACTTAATAAGCAGGGAGCACCGATGTAACTTTTGTCTAACTTACTTTTTAAAAAAATTCTGTTGGCCTTTAAAGTTTTGTTAATTTTTTATAATACCTATGAATATGGTCCTATCGTTTAGGATTTTTGGTAGAAACATTGCACCTCCCTATGCCTAAATTTTACATAGATAGATGATAGAGAGGTATATGATTGGACACGCTAGTAGGGTGAACAAAATTAACACTTCACAAATTAGCTACCTACGAGTTTAGACTTATATTTTCTTGTGAATGATTTTTTTTAATATATGCAATAAATTGTTATAACTTATAGACAAATATAACACGTAATCCACCAACTTACTTCACTTGCATACACAAATTCTAAAATCAAGAAACCTTAAATATTTCAGATTTGATTCGTATTCTATGAACGTGAGAGTACATGGAAGAACGTGCACAATAATTCTACAAGACACAGCTGGACAAGAAGAATACGACAGACTGAGACCTCTAGCGTATCCGGAGGTAATGTTTTCATTTATTAACGTAACTCTTTAAAGAATTCAATTAATTTTTTTTTTAGACGGACGTATTTTTAATGTGTTTTGCTGTAGATAAGAAAGCTTCATACAATAACATTATAAATAAATGGGTTCCAGAAATTAGACATCATAGGCCGACAGCGAAAATCATTTTAGTTGGTAAATATTTTTATACAATATCCGGAAACCTTAAGGATATCTAACATTTATTTAGTGTAATAAGAATGACGGTGTAGATCGTCAAATGGTCACAATCCACCTACCCTTAAACTAATTTGAATAAAGGTGTCTTTTCTTTAAATACTGAAACTCTTTATTTCTAGCAACAAAATCTGATCTGAGGGATGTAGGTCAAAAATCAATTACTACAAAAGAAGGAGAAGCCCTGCTTCATAAAATTAAAGCCGATGGATATGTAGAATGTTCGTCAAAGTTTATGTGGAACGTCAACAGAGTATTTGAAGAAGCATTATTAAGTGTGGTTGGCAAACCAAAAGAACCTAGATCGAGTAGGTCTAATTGCACTGTATTATAGAATAACCAGCCTACTCTCTATCGTTTTATACTGTTTCATTATTGTACAGACATACATTCAATACTCTTTTTAATGCGTTTATTCAGATTTAAAAAAAAAGACTTTATACGATTTGTATATTGTTGTAACCATCGACTGTATTCTATGATTCATATTTTATATTATAACAAGTAAATTGTAATTATTAAATAATTATGTAAAGCGGTGATTATTATTATAGTCACCTTATACATTTTTGTGACTGAAGGTATAAAACCTTTCTTAAGGGATACTTATTGTCACTATAATGGATGTTACAAGTTGGTATTTATTTAAATTTAAGCAACACAAATTATATAAACGCATTTCCATTTTAAAAGCTAGGAAGACGTATTTCTAGCGTTAAATTGCTGTGTTCATAACCATAGTCTGAAAAGTAACAACATTATGGCAGAAAAATATGAAATATGTAATATTGTTAAATACATGAAGATATATTACTGTTCATACTACCGTAAGTGGATTTTATTCATACCATATTCATTCATCAAGTCAGATGTGTAGTTGTCCTAACTGAGTGTTTTATGTGATTTCAAAAGAGTTGTAATTTTAGAATACTATTTTATATTAAAACGTCCATTCTTTAAATAATAAAATACTAGTTATCTTAATTTAATCACTCACAAATCCTGTGACATTCAAAATTAACTTCTCGTTAAATTATTTTAAGACAAAAGGATAATTGTAGCAAGATTAATAGAAATTCCGTAATAATTTTTATGAGAAGTACTTGCCTGAGCAAATTAACTATACTTTGTCATCTCTTTTTGTCCTTATAATTCAATAGTAATTACTCATTGGTGCTTCCATCATCAGATATGTAATCTACTAAAGGAGCAAGAAAACTGTCAGATTTTGTTGAATACCAGCTGAGAGATGGATGATACTTCTTTACCAGCACCCCATTATCTCTCAAATTTTTCCACCCCACACACTTACAAAGAACGGATGAATATTATGTAGAAAAACTATCAAATTATATGAGTTCATGTTGATTATTTAAATGTGTTTATCTCCACCGTGTCGGGGATGTTTGTGTTCTCAGAATTTTCCGCAATACTATCGGTAGTCGAGTAGCAAAGACGTTCCATTAATTTTAACCGATTGCGCTAATAATATTTCCTTTAAATTTATGAGAATTTATTGTAATTGGTTTGTAAGACAAACTGAATAGAATAAATTCTTATTGTTAGCGTATTCGCAGATTACTTAGACAAAACAGGCTGTTATAGGTACCTACTACGATGATAGATTTTTATGTTGGTTGACAGGGGCGGACTGGGCTGGATTGGTCCGGGTGGCATGTGACTCGGTGGCCCCGGTCGGAGGAAATGTAAACTACTAAAAAAATGCTTTCATAGTCAATTTATTTGAATCAGGTATTAAATAAAAAAAATTGCAAATTTTTGTTTTTTTTTGTCTCCTCACGGTGTCCTTAATATGCCATTCCCTGACAATATGAATAAAATTATGTCGCGTTGATCCGACAGATTATACGACTTCGAACTTTAATTTCAAACCACTTTTTGTCCACCAATATTTTGATAAACAGATTTTGGATACCTTATTTTTGTTCTTTTTTTCGAGGAAGCGTTAAAGAACTTATCGCACTTTCTTGAGATGGGAACTTTTCATGCTTTGCAACTTGATTGTAAAAGTGTTTAATTAAACTATTTTGATTCCTTCGGTGCAAGCAGAATTCTTGCCAAAAGAAAAAAAAAACATACAACTATTGCAATAATACAGGGTACCCGAGATAAGATGATGTAATGGGGATCTCTCGACTACCTTTATACCTTAAGAGATACAAAGTTTGTTAAATTAGTGAAAAGTTGCGCAAATGTAATGCCTCTTTACAAAAATGTATCGATTATTGGACCACTTACTTGTCAGTTTGCAGATAATTCTTCTAGAATAAGGAAGCTGTTCAACATTATATTCATAGTTCAACACTCACACTCCGTATAATTTCTAAGTCACACAATTTAACACATTTTGTACAATAAAATAGCAGATCTTTAGTCAGATGGTGTATTTAAGCGGTGAAAATAAACTAACTGAGGGTTTTAGTAGTAGGATAGCGAAAGCCAAAACGTGTGCAAGGTCGGTCTGTAAACTGGAATATTATCTAACCAACAACTTAGATATAAATCAGACTCAACAAAAAGAATCTGATAACATTCAGTTTTAAAAATGTGTTTATACATTAAAAGAATGTCTTTCAAATAATATGATTCATTTATGCAATCCTACAGGGTGTCCGAGATAAGATGATATACAAGGGGATTTCTCGGCTACCTTTATAGCTGTTCAGAGATACAAAGTTTGTAAAGTTAGAGAAAAGTTGCGCAAATGTAATGCCTCTTTACAAACATGATTTTCAAGATATCTGCAAGTACTTCTGAAATATTCTGAAGAAACTGAAATTTGTCTTTTTCGAAAAGATCTTAATTAACAATTTCCGAACCAACTATTTTCAGAGATACGTTACTCAACTTTTCGCCCGTTCAGTAGACCCAATATCAACCTTTTTTGATATCTACTCGTATACGTCAGCCATTTTGACGTTATTTTGCATACACGCCGGGTTGATAATTTGTTCATTATCTATTTTAGAATGAAATACATTTTTACTTATTACTTTGATTTAAATGAAATTAATGTTGATATTGTGTCTACTGAACGCGCCTTTTCCTTCTCTATCCAAGTCTGTATTTACAAACATGTCTCTGATATTGTATTTGAAGTTGTAGGTTGGTAGGGCACGCTTAACTTATACGCGTCAAAATATTTTATTGTTTAAACTGGGGAAATATTTTTTTAATATAAATTGAGGGTGGACTCTTAAAACATTTGCTAGACATGCATGGTAGTATCCTTGTCGAGTAGGTACTGGGTACTGGTGTACACGACGCGACTCGACGGTACGGCAATGATTTTGACTGTAATAGGCGGCATATTTATTTTAAAGTAACAGAGGTGCTCATTACAATTACTAAAGCACTAAACCAGCCAGATCTACTTATAAGGATGTTTTTATTGTTTGTTCGATGACCTAGTAGGTTCGAACGGATTGCCTTCCAAGTTTTCGAGTTCCGTTCGACTCGCCACAAATATGAAGATTAATTTGTTGTATTTTGCATGATATATATTAACACGTAGTTTATAGGTAAAGTAACAATAAAAAGAACTACATAAACACATTTGACTGTAAAAGGGGTATACTAAACGTTCTACAAGTACAAAACTGTCGAATTTATAGATTGATGCATGCTATTCTAAAATATACATTCAGAGGCGCTAGATAGGTCAACTATTGTAATTCCTGGGATTCGAGTTTTCAGCAAAAATTTTCCGGAAACCAATAAATAACCGTGACCTTTCTTATACAGATCAATCGCTAAAGTGTAAAAAATGACCTATTTTCAAACTAATGTCTAGTGAAGGAAATTTGTATAAAAGGAACAGAAGCAAAGATTTATTGCACGACAGCAGGTAAACGATTTTGATTTTCAAACATTGCATATAATGTAATTCCAGTCGTATTTCGTTAATTTAATGAAAATTTATTATACTTTTCACTATTAGATATTGCCACCAATCAGCATTAATTTATCCAAAGCTCTTGATAGAATATCTGCGACCTAAATTGAGCCATCAATACTATATTTTTTGCAGTCATTTTGTAGGTGAAATAAAACAAAGACCGAAACCGAATTGCTATCGAAAAGTCGGATTTAAATTGATGCAGAAAGATTTTAACGCTAATCTAGAAACGTTTGAAGATGGTCTCAGATTTTGGTACTTGTTTTAAGAAGAAAGAGTGAAAATACGTGTCAAGAGATTAACCAAAAACTGATGCTCGACGGACTGTGAAATGAAAAGTCTGTTATTATACTAGAGTTCGAAATAGGAAACTTATTGAATATAAGTGAACTGATCATAAGTTGAAAGATCTAAAATGACTTCCAAGACCCACACTACAATAGAGATAATTTAAAGATATTATTTTATAATTTCGAAATTTTTTACATCAGGTAGAAATAATTTTAGCACAAGCTTAACAATAGTTATTTATGGTACTAAGTTCGATATACTAAAATATTACTTTTATACTTGAAAACAATATGAAGTTTAAGTACGTAACATCCTATAATTTTTGTTTATAAAAGAATATATCCCTGATACGAATATATCGTATCACTTTTACGTAAAACTATTTCACTGATTTTAATCATCGATCCGGATCTAATTTTATTAAAAGAATTATATTTTCTTATGTTAGAGAATAGAGATGCTGTTATATTTCGTTGTATTGTAAACAATACCAGGCCACACAAAGGATGTCAAGCTTGAACAGGCGGATGCGTTGTTTTTTATACTCCAAGGAAGAAGACCGCAACAAATTCAAGAAATAAATATTCAAAAGCTAAAAGGGTTTATGGACGTATGTTAATAGTGGTAACAGAACGTTGCTTTCAAACAATAAAAAACTGTTCTAGCACAAAAAATTGAAAATACGACTATCATGACCGGACCATTCATCAATAGTTTTTACTTTTAGAAAACATTTCCTCCCATATTTCTTCTAAAAGCTCTTTAAAAGGTCAGGCAAACGCTCCTCCCTTAAATATTTTAGATAGTGTGGACGAGAAAATGTTTGGAACTTCTTTGTTTTTGTGTAAATGTAGTGCTAATAATCTGCGTTCTATTGATTGTGCCTGCAAAGAACACAAGTTGTTAGGAAGATCAACAAGAATCTACACGGCAGTCGCTATGTAAATAGCAAAGAATTAAAATTGTTCATTTTTATTTATTTCTTGATTAATTTGGATTTGGCTTTCTGATAGAGCATCAATCTCGAATGAATTTAATTTTTAATGACTATTCGACTCATACCTATAGTTCATTCATAATGTTTTCTGTATATCACTCCTATTCGACTAATCAGACAATCGGATAACTAACCACGTTCAAAATATTGAAACAAAATCACTCGCCTTACGGCTCGTGGTTTTGAGACGATATTGTTCACAAAATTACTAAGCAACAAACGCTCGCAGCAATTTTCACATTTTATTAATAAAATTATATGTGATATGTCCTTTGGTGTTATAAAATAAAAATCAAATTCAACAGGAGAATATGCTACACATTGTGTAGCAGTACTTAATGAGATTTTGAAACTAGAATAGGTATGCACAAATTGCAATATAATTACACATTGAAATAATCATTAATTTAGTGTTTTCATCTTTTGGGTTAGTATAAAATAGTTTTACCCTCTGATATCCCACACGTATCTACGTGATTGTCCCATTTTGTCACCAATTTACGACTTCTTCTCCATTATTACACTTGGGATATTCAGCGAGTGGAAACGCACAATACAACACTAAACCGTAGCAAAACTTCTTTAACCTTTCCGTGCAGCGTGTGTCTACGACGCAGATTTACAACCCCATGCCCAAGTGAGTAAACACAAATTAAGCCACCGCAATATATTAACAGGGTATAAGAACATGTACCTACATAAGCTTAACAGTAAACACATTTAATTCGTAACAGTTTTTTGCTACCACTCGGCTATTACAATTTTTCACGATATCTTATGCTGTCACATCTAATTCACGATGATGTTTCGAACAAGCAGCGAAAAGAAATCAAATAGAAACATTCAAAAACAAGCACAAACTTTTTTGCTGCTGCGGTAAGTGCTTAAACGAAAACGTCGATCACTTTACTCAAGTTATTTATGAACGAGGGTTTTTCAATGGGGGGTATAAAACAAAGACCTGAATTTTTATTTTTATCCATTCATGCTATTGCAGAGTTTCTCTGACGCGAAAACAAATTTGTTTTAAGTTAAAACATGAAAAACAAAGGAAACTGGGTATTTTACTATCCATCGATTTTCTTTGGTCTTATAGCTTTAATTACTGTAAATTGTGTTTCATATTAAAGCCTCTTGAAATAAGTCAATGAACTTAAAACAAATCTCAAAATAAAATTGGTGTTCAATTATAATACATTTTTTCACCCTAAAAGTACGAAATACATTTGCAGTAATCATTTAACGAATTATTTACAATAATTGTAAAGAATTTGAATATAATACAATCAAAATAAAACATTTGTAATCTATATAAAGATTCCTTTGATGTTTGTTGTCGATCTGTATATTAATATTATTGTTTAAGTACAATGTTCATTAGATTCTAGAAATTTAACCACCCACATTCGGTATTCATTTTCCATTTACTGTACCTTTGAACTTTCACTTTTACAGCCACAGGCTTACTTGTTTAAACCTACACCTCCGCTTTCTGATTTAAATTTAATTTGTAGGTACTACGTTCATTGATGTCTTAATTTAATGAGGAGGGTCAACGTATTCTTCTAATGCTCGATTTGTAAATAAAGATGGTATAAGTTTCTTTTTTAAATATAAAAATACAATTAATCATAATCGGCGTTTTACGAAAAAAACCAATATTTATTACACAAGTATTCAGAGCCTGCAACAGATTTCAGAGGATAATGTTTTTATAATGGTTTCATCAAAATGGCGTTTTTGACTAAAATAGAATTTTCCCAATAAAAGAGGGTTGTTTGTGATTGTAATTTACTTTTAATTGATTCTACAAAAATTTAGTTTCTTGTTTTTTTAGTATTGTGTAACCGTTGGACTTTAAATAACCGAAGTATTGTATCAATAGTTTTAATTTATTAAGAATTATTAACACAAAGATAAATTCGATTTCTTTTATTTATTCTGTTTGTTTACAAGAGTATTTTCGAAAATTTATTTAAGGAGGCACGGGTTTTATGTATGTTCAAGATAAAATTGAAATCTTCTGTATTTCGTAGTAAACTGTGCTTTACTCTCGTACTGATTTGATATAAATTAAATTTTATATGCAGTTAAGGGCATCAAGTTGCAGTGTGAAGACATACGGTTATTAATTTAATTTCATATATTTTCAACTCTAGAATAATGAAAGTTTTTATTATTCTTGCGGCTATTCTAATTGGAATCCAGGCTCTGTCAGAGATTGATTTGGTACTAGAACAATGGACAGAGTTCAAGGTATGTCTTGAATTATATAATATTTAGTAGTAAAAATTTAATAATACAAGTAAATTAAAAAAAGTGGTAGCATTTAATATGTTTTCGCTTGTTTTTTTATTTCTATTTCGAATAGTTTTTTTAAACCGATCAATCCCATCAAATACATAAAGGTCCTAAAGGGATACTCCGCTTTACGATGATTCGGTTTCCAACATTTCGTTCAAACGATTATTTGAAACCTACCCTAATATTACTGATATTTCTAGCTTTATGAAACGCTTAATTCAAGTAAAGTGTGTTTACAGTTACAGTGCATATAATAATTTTGTCACTTATACTCAACTTTATACCTACATAATCTCATGACAAATAAATATTTAATTATAGAATTGCCCTTTATAGAAATTCAAATTCTTTTTGCAATATTATACCTACGTACTGGACTTTGATTAATTAAGTATAGGGAAAATCAATGTACTGACAATACCCACAAATTGGTTGAAATATACCCCAGAAACGGAAACATTGTAATATTAAATCTAAATTATGTAAAATAAAAATGCAAAATGGGATATTTTAGAATCCAAAAAAGATAATAATTTGATGGCCAACACTGAAACTGAAATCATTAATCTTCATTATGATTTTCTTCTGTAACGATTTAATATTATCTACAGTGAAAGCATTTTCATTTTCTGTTTAATCTTTAATTAAAATAAATAATTCTTACAGACAACTTATCGCAAACTGTACCGAACTGAAGTGGAAGAGAAATTTCGTCTAAAGGTCTACATGCATAACTCACATAAAATTCACATTCACAATCAAAAGTACGAACGTGGTTTAGTCAGCTACAAAATGTGTATGAACCAGTATGGAGATATGCTTCGCCACGAAGTTTTCGAGATGTTAAATGGATACAATACAACTACATACGCAAACGATGATGATAACGTTTCTGAAGAATACGGATATGACGCTGTTACTTTCATTCCACCAGCAAACGTGGAATTACCAAAATCCATAGATTGGAAAAAAGCGGGAGCCGTTACACGTGTTAAAGATCAAGGCGGCTGTGGAGCCTGTTGGAGCTTCAGTGCCGTAAGTTAATTTCATGGTACTTACAGTTATATCCAATTACTATTAACAATGGCAATAATTACGATTAAAGGTTTATTTGCTTAAATTTATTTAAATTTTTAGACGGGGTCATTGGAAGGCCAACATTTTCGGAAGACTGGCAAGTTGGTAAGCTTAAGCGAGCAAAATTTAATAGACTGTAGCAATAAAAGCGCTGGATGTAATGGTGGTTATACATACAAAACCTTCAACTACGTAAGAGATAACCATGGAATTGACACAGAAGCTTCATACCCCTATGAAGGAATGAACGATAAATGCCGTTACAATCCTAAAAATTCCGGAGCTACAGATCGTGGATATGCAATGATAAGTTCAGGGAAGGAAAGTGACTTACAAGCTGCGGTCGCCACTGTAGGGCCAATTTCAGTTAGCATTGACGCCAGCCACGATGGTTTTCAACTTTACTGCAAGGGTGTATATGACGAACCAAAATGTAGTACGACGGAATTACACCATGCGGTTCTTGCTATAGGGTATGGTACAACCCATGATGGAATTGATTATTGGTTGGTCAAGAACTCGTGGGGCACCGATTGGGGAGAAGAAGGTTATATTAGAATGTCACGTAATAAAGAAAATCAGTGTGGAATATCATCAAGAGCTAGTTATCCGCTTGTTTAGAATACAATGATTGACACACAAATATTGTCACTTAAATTAAACATTGGAGAGGCTATTCTCCAAATAGGTGCAATAATAGTTATTTTTTATACAAGACGATAAAATATAATTTTATCGACAAGCGGAAAGTGTTAATTCACGAGCGATGAAATCGCGAGTGAATTAATTGTCGCGAGTCGATAATTAAATTTTATCGTCGTGTATAAAATTCTATTTCTTTCTATAGCAGATGTTAAAAAAATAAGAAAAATTTGTAAAAAAAACAATTTAAAATTAGATTATATTAAACCCGAAAATCTCAGTAGCAAAGGTTTCCATTCGGTTTCCATGGAGTTTCCAGAAAATTAAACTACTTTATCTACCCTTGCGGTTAAAGTAATACTTGATCAACTATTTTTAGTCGAACAAAGCACACTTTAACATCTGCTATAGAAAAAATTATTATTATTATGTATAAATAAAGTTTAATTTTATCTAATACTGTTTTTATAAAATATAGTTTATTAAAGGCATCTTAACGATATTAAAACTGCATTTTATTTTATGTTAAACGTATTGGTTTTGGATTAGAAAGAAAATTTGGGCGAACCCATTGAGTTACTTCCTAAACAGATTTGCAAATCGAAGCCATTAAATAAATTTGGCGATGTCTGTAATTGTGGCCGGTCGTATCAGGGCAGAGTTCTCTCAACATTATAAAATAAAAAAATTGATTCATTATTTTAATTAAAAATAAACAATATTAAATTTTTGAAAATGGGTCAAGTGTATTTCTTGCATTGATAGTTACCATGGACTGGTAATGGTTAATGGTCTCATCATCACCATATTTTACAAACTTTTACAAATAAATTAGTTTGTATACAATTATTTTAAAACGAATGTCTCGGTTTTATCTGCGTAAAAGATGGGTGAGTTCACGAAATATTTAAAAACCAAACATGTATGCAGGTATTTGCTCGACAATTAGCTATTCACTACAAATCTCTTACATACTCGGTTTAATAATAAATTGTACTTTTAATTTATGTAATTGTTTGGATTGTGACCTATTTTCCTTCAATTAATTTTCCTAAAACCAGATCCTAATATTATTAACCGCTCCCAGTTTTAAATCCCTTTCGAAAGCATATTCAGACGCAACCCCAATGGACTGTTGTTGCACGTAGGAATAATATTTATTAAATTCTTGATAATAAAAACCACCCTTACTTATTGTTAAATGAAAACATTTGGTGTTTAAAACATTCTTCAGGTTCGTACAAGTTGTAGCATTTTTATAGATTGCGCGAATTTTGGCAGGACTTTTTAAGAATTGGATGGGTTAGGTGTTTGGCTACCGTATTATTCAAGTTTTTAACTTACCTAATTAAATAATAAATATTTTTTTTAAGAATTATGAACTCGCTATTTAACTAATACAGGATTTCTCAGATAAACCTAGATAACGCTGTGTTAATGTAAAGAGTTCCAATTTCACAATAAGATCTTGAGCTGCAATAAAACAATTTTAAAGTAGTTTCCTGAGTATATCTCAGGATGATAAAAATATAGTGCATTCGATTTACAGAAAGTGAACTGTGAAATAGTGGACCAATTTGATTTTTGAGTAAACGTAAAACTAGACTTGACCATTATTTCCACAACATGAACCGTTTCTAGCTGAACTTTATACGAACGATCATGATTTCGAGCAAACTACTGCGCTCCTAAATATTGCTAGAATGCAATCGAGCATAAAACCATCTATAAGAGTTGGCATTCGGTGAAATGTTAATTTAAAGCTGTGCTTCCTGCTGCGGCGAACGTTGACCTGCAGGACCTAGTATTGCAGGGAATTTCTCACATAGGGCCGACCATTGCAGAGAATTTGTCACTCGCCAAGAGACTGATTTATTAGACGGTATATAAATCCTGTAAAACAATGAATAGATCCTCATTCCCATTCGGTATCCTGTACACTTTTTATGTTATCAGATAACTGAGTTATGAGAGTGGGAAAACGACAACTTAAAAATATAAATCAAACGATATTTGCATATCCGGTCTAACTGTTATGATACGAAGGCGGAATTGCTTATATGAAAATATCTTATAGTAATACTACAAGCAAAGACGCAATGGTCCGTGATGTAATCAAATCTAAATGCTACAAACGGGGAGTTTACTCTTACACGAGAGATTAAATACCAAGAATAGGGAATGATTTAAAACTCTAAGCCTAAGGTAATCAGTTTCAGGGAAAGTTAAAAAAAAGCAATTAGCTTTTATATCTTGGTGTATAGAACCTTACTGTCAGGGTATAGATAATTGTAGTCCGACAAGTCCTACCTTTAAAAAGCATATAAGCCCTTATTTAATAGAGGAAAGCTTTTCTTTGATTTAACGACGCTTTTAAAATTTTGAAGTGGGTGCAATAACTTCTATCATTCAACAAGTTTTAAGGCTTTGCTGAATGAAGAAATAATGGCGTAACAGGAGCATAATACCGTGTGGGAGTAATTGGAAATGAAATAGCGCGGCTGAAAAAGTGGAAGACAAAGATAAATCAGAAAAATATTCCAGAAATAGAAACGTAAAGCCTCTTGAATTGAAAGATCAAAATAAAGGAAATCAAAAGGTAGTAAAATACAGCATAAAACATTTTATTACCCCTAAAGTTAATAGAAAATTACGTAAGCGTGAGTAAATAACAAATAATTTAGGTATCAATTTAATTTATGAATACCTAATAATTATATTATTTTATTTTATTACCAATAAGTAAAACACAACCCCATAACCACATTGAGTATTATTTATAATAAATTGTATTCTCCAGGGTGTTCCGTTTCGGTTCTCTAAACATTAGAGAGGTTGTTCGGCAGGTCAACACCAAAAAATGGTTCATATTATAAACCCCTTAAAGAGGCCCCTAAAATTTATTTTCTTTTCTTTGGGGAACAACTGCCACAAAATGCTACCATCAAGTTAATTCACGAATTCAAATAGTTTTAATGTTTAAAATGAGATAAAATAAAATTATAATAGTAGAAGCGTTTTCGGCAATTTATGCACACCCTGTATGTGTTTTCTTGGGTATTTATTTAATCAAAAGCGTCCACCAGCAACTATAATTAAAATTTTGAAGGGTGTCATGAAGAAGTTTATAAACCAAAAATCGGTTTCCGATAGTTATGTAAAAGTATAATAAATAACATGCATTCTGTAAATGTTATAAAACTATAGGGTTGCACGGGGTTCCATTACATTATAGCTGAGTTGAAGCGTAGTCGAAGCACGTAAATTTAAATTTAGGATATAGTAGTGAACTACTGGAAATTGGAATTTAAACTGGAATTTAACAAATTGAAGCGCATATTCTGGAATAGACAAATGAGATTTCAAGTAACACCTGAGACTGAATATACTGAAAATTATACAGTTCGCAAATTGTTGCAAAACTCTAGGAATCTAATCATAAAACAAATCTTAAAGTTCATTAAGATACTATCAAAGAATATTTTGCTAAGTTTATCTTGTTTAAGAAAACGCTTTACATCTACTCGAGTAATTATGTAAGCTGGATTTAGATAAATTGGATAATTACAACAAGCATCTTCTAATACCTATATCATAATTACAACTGCAGTAAAATCTTTGATATGATCTTGTTAAGTTGATTAATTTCCTCCTTCAAGTTTCTGCTTTCAGCTCGCAGACAAATAAGTAAATTTTCCGAGGTAAATGAAGCTTGTGCACCACATAAAGAGGTTAACCTCTTTACAGAGTGAAATTCTGCATGCATAATTATTATTTACGTTTTACGCTTCTATTCACGTAGTCTGCACCGAGTTAACTCTGCATAAGAATATAGATGAAAAGTAATTGTACGAAAACACCTCTAAAACTAATTTTATTGAACATTATTTCGAAAACTTCCACGTAAGTTAATAAAATGGTTTTGTTTCTACGCTGATCAATTTGCACATTATCTGATACCTATTTAAAATTTAACCAACTTAAATGGATAATAATGTCGATATTCAAAGTAATGCTTGTTAACATCCTGATATTTTGTTAAGTGAGTTTTTGATTAAGAACCGAAGAAGTGTTGTGTTTCCAGGGAGCTGAGAACTTCACCGGATAAATACTGAGTCATTGTTTAGAATTATTTGTAACGGGTTTGAAGGCTTTCAAGTTTACATTTATCTTTCAAAACAATGTTTTGGCTTTAATTAAATTTTCAAAATTTTTCTGTTGTTTTATTAATGCAATAATTTAGAAATGGTCAACTAGTGCATAAATATATAAGTTCCACGTCGTGGGATAAGAGAACTTCACAGGATAAGTAGTGAGTCGTTGATTTTTTCATTTTTCTCTAACTTTCCTCGCAAACATGGAGGCCTCAAGCTCGTTACGCTCTGCATGTATATATACTAACGTGTAAGTGAAGTGAATTAAGTGTTTGAGGAAGTGTTTAAGTGATAGCAAGGTAGGTAGATATAAAAATACAGAGTAAGTATAAAACAGCCAGTTTTCTGTATGTTATTAATGTAAACATTTAGAAATGGTCAACTAGTGTAGAAAGCACGTCATAAATAGGTAGGTTCCACATTGTGGGATAAGAGAACTTCGCAGGAGTGTGCCGTTGATTCTTTTATTTTTTTCTAACTTTCTTCGAAAACCTGCAGGCCTGAAGCTCATTACGCTTTGTATATAACGAGAGATCAATAAAAAAAACAATTAGGGCAGGCTGTGAAATTGAATTATATTAAATTGGTAGGTACTGTAGCCACATCCACAGAATGACATTTCTGACATGAAAATTTAAAACTGAACGCTCTTGGCTAAGTTTTTAAGTTTTTTATTTGATAATAATATTTTAATAATTTGATAATCAAATAAAAAACTTAGACAAGAGCGTTCAGTTTTAAATTTTCATGTCAGAAATGTCATTCTGTGGATGTGGCTACAGTACCAATTTAATATAATTCAATTTCACAGCCTGCCCTAATTGGTTTTTTTATTGATCTCTCGTTACTAACGTGTAAGTGAAGTGAATTAAGTGTTTGGTTGAGTGTGATAGCAAGGTAAGTAGATAAAAAATTCAATCGTTTTATACTAATTTGATTAATATATTTTTAATTAAAATTTGCTAGGAATTTGCGAGAAAACCGATAAGTGAAAGTGAACTGAAGTGTTGTGTAGTGTTGTACCTACTTAGAACCCATATACGCTGCACAGGGTAAGTTTTAAAATATCATTTTAAATTTGTTTCGTGGACCTAGGAATCATTCATTTAAAAAATATTTTGATATTAGTACAATGCTTAATTTTCAGTTTTTTTTAGTTATAAACATGTGATTTTTCAATCCAGACAATAGGAAAAGACAATTATTTTGAAAATTAGTAGTATTTATATTAATATTCCAAACAAAATAAAGAAAAGGAGAAGACAATGGAAAACTCTTTCAAGCCAAAAAACGAACAGGTAAAATTAACGGATTTCACAAGGTCAGTCAAAAACTGCTGCGATTTTTGGGGCTGCACTTTTTTGCAGCTCTATGGTGTAATGTAAATGTGTGTCCTCGGTTTGGGGTTTGAATTGATGGCCATCAATTTTGGGGGTTTTCATTTATAATATTATTCTGTTTCTTTTCTTTGTTGTTTTTGTTCTTATACAGGATGCCAGCGAGGAGGAAAAAATGAAGAGCAGATTTATTTTGTTTTTAAAATTCTTACAGTTATTTTTTTTATTTCATGTAAAGTAAGTACTACTTCAAAGGGGCTGCCCAGTGTATGTTACCGTCAACAGGCCCGGTCGTCCATGCTGTTTACCGAACTACAACTCCTGTATAATGGAACCACACTTCTGGCTAAAATTTCTTCAATTATTGAATACCAAAGAGGTAACTGTTCTTTTTATTACAATTTTCCCAAACTTATGTTTTGTGCAAAATGCGTTAAATTCTAAAATTTTGATTTGTTTCAGGTATCAGTTCGTTTAGTATAATTTAGAAGTATACAATTTTTTTTTGTTATATTATTACAATGTAAAGTTATGTGCAAGGGGTACCCCATATTACGAAGGTTTCACAGTTACAAAAGTTTTATTAATTACAACTGTATCTGCAGGTACTTACATGTTGTAATTACAAATGTTTCTTTGCAACCTTTTATTTTTCATGTCGCAAAAATGTAATGGACATAAGATTTAAATATACGATTGTAATGTGTTTTAATAGCAATAAATTATTTCTCTTTATTATATTGTTATTATTTCTAAACAAAAAAGGTACCAGATTTTAAAAACCGGTCAGTTTTTTCCTTCTCCAGTGGCGTAACTACAGGTGTGTAGGGTATGTGGATGGAGGAAAAAATGGTACGCTTTACTTTCCCATACCACCACTGATATATTGGAAGTAGGTATTGATATCATAAAAATGTTCGAAATTGAGATTTTCCTGGAAATACGTGTTTTGAACCTCCAGGAACCCAAGAAAGTTGTTTACAAAAAAATTCTGTCTGTGTGTGGGTGTGTGTGTTCTGGTCCAGTGTAAATAGGTATCAGGAATCTTTCGAATATTTTAAAGCTTTTTTGTTTTTCCGATTATTTCCATGTGACTGATTTAAGGGGGAAGGGATACTCTTTGTTTTATCCGATATTTTTAACGATTGTCGTTAGCTAACGAGTCGTTCACAATCGATTTTTTAAAGGGCTGTAAATACTATAAAGAAGATGGCTGTATCCATGTATGTTTTAGATAATTGATGAATCGACACTTCTAACGTATAAAATTAATAAAGATAATTGAAAATCAATACATAGGTACACATTTCAGATAGCTTTCCTTCGAAACCGAAATTCCAATCACTTAAATTGAAAGGGTTTATCCTACGATTCTTTAACAGCGAAGCGGTTATTTAAATTTTTTGTGAACTTAGGATTCCTGTCACTTTCCTTAAAGCTTGTTAATTTGTTGGCTAACGATCCAGATACTAGTCAAGCCCACATAATTTTCTAGAATAAAGTGTGCGTACGTGAGTGCCAAGTTAAACGCATGTTTGGGTAAAGCGTTCTTTTCATCACAAAAAAAACGTCATAGCAATAACTTTAATAAAAAAAAACAGATATAAAATTATATATTTATATCTTGTCCGCCTTTCTTAAACTTGGCATATACCACTAGCGCAATCTTTTAGTCATGCTACCCATTTCGAACCCTATTTTTTTATTAGAAAGCTGACCCGATGTCCACAGTTACTGTAATAAATTACAAGAATGTTAACATTAACTACGTTTTTATGTAAAATATATTTATATTTTAATTTTATTTTTGATCTAATTTCCAAAACTTAAACATTAATCGTTGTTCAGATAAACCGACGAACGAAATAATATGTATTATAAAATATAAATTTACATTTCTGTGCTGAATATGAGGTGCACGAGGGTAATTCCATAAAACATTTGCAGAATTCCTTGTTATTCAAACAGCACCTTCAACAAATGGAAATCTAGTGCTGTATGTGCCAGGTTCAATTACGGAATACATACAAGAAGTATGACCCTAACCTAGCTGTATGAGTCTGTTTGTGCTTGTGCTGAAAACCGTGGCGATAATGTAGTAGTTTCTGTTCGGGAAAACGGTAGCAATTTGCACAATGCTCACGGTTGGCCCTGGTTAACCCATTTATTCAATTCCCCTTGCACGGAAGATCACTTACATATTCAGCTTACTTCTTGTGACGTTGTAAAGTTATAAAAATGATTTATAGTTTTTGGTTTTAAGACAAAAATTTCTTTTCTATAAAAACGGCCAACTTAGATAGATTTCGCTGGTTGTTTTCAAAAACATGTATTTGAAATTTCATTTAAACCAACTGATTGAAATACATAAATAGGAACGAATTTCATTTGCCGTCTGCTATAGAGATTTTACAGTATTAACACACTTCAGTAGAAGACTCCGTATACTTACATACATTGGATACCGATTTCCCTAGAAACTTCCTTGAAGCTTCGTGAATCTAACTCCACGGTACGACTTTGTAGGATTCTACTAAGATTTAAATTTATAAAATAAATCCCTTAAGAATGTGAATCTACCAGACAATCCCATTTTTGCCGTTTTGAGTATAGGTTTTTGATGAAATCAAATTACTATACACGTCAGGATGAGTAATAAAATAAAGCTTCGTGTTATACTACTTCAAGATTTAATTCCAATGTATGCGATCCAAGAATGCGGTTAATCGTAAAATTAAAATTGGAAAACCTACTTTTCGTAAATGGATTGAAGAAATTACCATGCATACAACGTATGGTGTACCTACCTATGGAACTTTTAAGATTGTTCAAGTAGCTTTCAAAATAGTGCTTTCAAGCCTAAATTTTTACAACAGCGTATACAGTGGAAATAAATTACACTTTAAGCCACGAGAGTGATTATCATAATTAAAATCTTTTTAGACGCAAAAGCATCCTGGCTGAAACAACCTAAATGAGTGGTTTATTAGATTGCATTTTTATATTCACAATGTGTTCCGTATTTAGAAATTATCTTATGTGGCATAAAGTAAAATTTGTGGGCTCCCTTTATATTTACAGTCACTCACTGCTGAGTTCTTCAACGAAAAGTAGACGAGATCCCTTTTAATGCCATATGACCACAATTGAAGACACACAAACACTTTTAAACACATTCAGGTTTTCACCATTTCTCCTAGAATTGCTTATCGATAGACCCTGATAAGCATGCCAATGCGTTTTATCTTTTTACAATGATTGTAGTAAAAAGAGAAAAATACCGATCGCGTGACTTTTTCGGTTCTCTAAGATTCTCTGCTAACAATGGGGATGTCTCAAACGATGACATTAGATTATCGATTTTGAAATTTGTGGTTGTGTTATGAGCGGACAGAGAAATAATCAAATCCACCCCTTCTAATGGTGCCTATAAAGGTCATAATATAGAACAGACAATAGTTAGTCTTTGATTTTTTATTTTAATTTTTACAGTAACTATAGGAATCAAGTAGGAGGACAATAGTCTATACTACATCAGAACACAAGATAAATAAATATCCTGTGACAACTTCTCCTTGAACAATTATTCGTTAATTTTCGTTATACAAGATCTATAATGGGCACATTACATATTATTCCAAATTAAGTCCCAATAATTTAATTAAATGATCCACTCCCAATTTTCAGATTGTACGTTAGGCCTTAGAAAGTAATTTTAAATCAACCCTGTATTATAATTTTTAGGCAAGTCATAATTGGAGCAAATGCATTTTGTGTGTTTTGAAAATGCTAAACCAATTATGGAAATACATTTAAGGGGATTATTATAATCTTAGCAACATACGAAATATATCGAAGGGTTAGGTTATATCAACCCCAAGGAATCGAAATATATGTCCCTCAAAGTTTTAGTATCCCTAATTTCAAGCACAATTTAACATCCGTATAATAGCCACATGGATTACTAAACGGGTATCCTCATAAAATTCCTCCTATGCCATAATAAACAAGAGACTCTAAATATTTGAAAATGTAAAATAAATTTTACTAAATGCCTGTATATACACAGAAATATGAAAGGATGCTAATAGCTAGTACATATTTGATCTTTTAATACCTTATAAAAAATTAAAAAAGTGTAATGTTTAAAAGAATAATTCATTATTATTATTTTTAATCTACTGTGTAAAAACTTCAGATACTTAAACTTCATGTAATCGATAGAAGTAATCTTTATAGATTTGTTTAATCTAACCAGACCTATATCCGTATTTCGAAGGAAAAATTGCCTGAAGGTTAAACGGGGGAAAAGAACATTAAATTCATCAGTGTGCGTGCATTCTCTGTCGGGGCTGAATTACAAAAATCCAAGTTGCAAGAAACGCATAAGTTAATTATTATAATGAACCCTCTTTATTACAAGAAGTCTACGAAGAATCCGGAATATTAATTATGTTCATCTAAGTAATTTGAAATAAGAAAATGTGATTCTGCAGATTTACAGGAAGTACAATTTGTAAAAATTACATAAAATAAATATTCAATGGGGAAGGGACACTGAATATATTTTTTTTAATTTAGAAGATTTCTGCTGATTCTGTTTGAAGATAGGAAGATATACCTACTACGTAATTTCTGCAATCTGTTTCTAACAACATTTCTTGGTTTAAGTAGATACCCGTTTTTAAATTTTTGGGAAGAGGGGGATAGTCATCTCATCTATATTTACCACTAAAACGCATGATGAACTGACATTTTCCATACACAGTTTGGGATTTCCATCATTCCCTAATGTTAAATTTAAGGGATCCTAAAATCTAATCTGCCTAACCAAAGGCATGAAATCTATACCCCGCACTGTCTTGAATAAATAAAATTAATCAACAAGACTCACCTGCAACGTCGGCCGGACGAGCTTTAAATTTCTCAGCAGCAGGCATGGTTAATTGTGAGCAGGAAAGTTGTATCCCGTGGTTGAGCACATGAACAAGTACCGTACAAACGATAATCACCCACCCCCATCCTCCTTCAGGATAATAATGACGTCTAAGTGTAGTCGTCTTGCGAGCGTCCAGAGGTATATCTGGTAATAAACACTCGTTATGCTTGTTACACATTCCTGTATTCTTGGTCTTGACCCCAAGTGCAGCCACCGTAACCTCATTACATTTCTTTGAAAACTTATTTCCGTTTGTTTCAGTATAAATGAGATCCCAATTGTCCACTTTGTTACTTGGTCTTCTACCAACATGTCGAATTCCGTCGTTTCGTATGTTTTCTTCTACTCGACTAAGTGCGAGTACATGGAATTTTTCGAAATTTTCGGGTATGATATCGGTGATTTCAAGAGGCCCACTGATATGTGGATTACAAAGCACTGAAAAGATAACCATAATCAATACCAAAAAACACGACAAGTATAAACGTAAAAACAAACCGTGATTACTAAATAAACTGTACTCTACTATACACTATTTATTCGAGACATTATGAGACCTCCGTGCACTTTCATGACCCTACAATTATGTCACCGGGGCTTTGAACGAGTGATCCCCTAAACCCTAGCCACGCTAGGAAGTCGAAATTGCGATTTGATGGTTTCGAATTCAGGACAAAATTTGTGATATAACTTTTCTATTACAACATACGAATTTATAGCATAACAATAGTAACAATTAATGCGGTTTCGACTCTCATTTAAACATAACATTTTACAGTTCGTTGTTTCTGAATCGAAATGAAAATGATCTATGCTTTCAAATAGAATTATTGAGTGTACCTACCTATTTATAACAGACCACTGTTTCACTATTTTTTGTATTATATCTAATAGTTTTTTTCATAGCATTCCAACAAGATATGAATCATAAAAGTTTTCTAATCCTTGAAATCCAACAAGACAATTGCAAGGCCACCAAAGACTACTAGGTTGTAAACATTTGGCCGACCTACATTATTCCGCAAGACAGCGTCACGCGTCAGCATAAAACGTTACCCTTCGTTTTGATGTAATAGGAGTCTTCTAAACTTAATATTATTAAAAAGAAGTGCTTACAGTACAAGAAGCAAACATCACGTGACGGTAGTTCTTATAATAAAGGATTTTAGTATAACGAGATAAAAGTTGCTCGTTGCTTATCCTCTCATTAGGGAGACAAAGAGGTAGCAATATGGCTCAGCATTCAACGCCTAATGTTTTAGCTTTTATTTTTGATTGCTAGGCTTTCTTGCCGTTCTTTTGTGTTTGGCCGAAATCAGGCTAAGGGCACCAATTTGAAAAGCGAGATTTTTCGGTTGACTGTCTTGTAAATTCGTGCAATCAAAACTTTAATTGATCAGAGAGCTTGTAGGGAAGAACTTCATTATGAAAATTTCTTTTGAAAGCTACGAGACAAAAATTAAATGCAATCTGGACATTTGTATTGATATCAGCGGTAAATACGTCTTCCATCTTCTAAAGCAATAACATTTGTTTAAGGAAACATAATTAATATTATGTTAAGTATTCTGTGAGGTTACCATTTTAATTTAATAAAATTGTAACCTTTTAATACTGTCTTCCTTATTTTCTTTTTCTAAATGAATTAGAATTTATTTATTACAGACGTACAGCTGTTATTTGTTAAATGTTTCTTTAATTATTGCGTATTTCTGTTGTTGATTAATGCTAACAAATTTTAACGGAAGTTTTCGTTTACTATAATGGAGGGTTTAACTTTTAATTTGTGTAACAGATAGTTAAGTTATCATGGACCATTTAAATAATACTGTTTGGGTTAAGTTTATAATTTAATTACAATTGCTGAAAACTCTCTTATAACGAACAGACGAAACAAAGGACTGTTAAAAGTGAAAGGAAGTTGTTCGTGTTTCATTCACCCCTGGATATGGAAATATCGCCGCTTTTCAATGACGAAAAGTTCGTTAAGCATCAGCCTACTCCTTTTACGTTCAGAAAACGGTTTCACCTACGCAGGAAAATTAATTGGCACAATTGTAAAGATAGAAGTTCTGAAAAACCTCACGATTATCTGACGTGAGCGTGACATCCCGGAAGTGTGAATGTGATGTAGATTTATTCAGAAAGAGGAAACAAGCTCGTTTGTCTTTGGTGAAGCGAGGCTAACGTCTGAAAGCGATATTTTAAAGTGTATGGGGGAAGTACCAAATATTTTTTCCGTAAAATTATATTTCCTTTATCCGATACATTTTTTTATATCGGACAAATATAATGCTTCCCTTTATGTTAAACCATTTTTGAACAGTATTAGATTTGTCTTTTCAGTCCTTGCATAATACAGCATAAAGAAATAATGATCCTACAGTTGTCATTGATAAAAATCAACAGAAACGTAGACAATATTTTACAGTAATAATTATTGTACTACATATTTTTCAGTTTCTGCGCTAAATAAGTTATTAGAACTATAATCGCGGGGAGTATCAACCCATCAATGGGATCGTAATGTAGAGTACTATAGAAGTCGCTGTTGGGACTGTAGAAAGTGGCAATAGACTTAAATGTAGTTGAGAATGAAGGGTAGGTTAGGGTACAAAATTTTCAGAAGATGTAGTCGATGTAGCACACAGTAAATTCGTTTATAATATATATAAGTTCGATTATATTCCGAAGAAGGTTTTGATTTGACGCAATATGAATGTATATTTTTATAGAAATCGTTTGTAGAAGAAATGCATTTTAATCCATTTACGGACGATAATTTAATTCTTATGCAGGACAACGCTTGTCCCTCGTTTGACGAGGACTACCTCAACGAAGTCATCGTTGCAGTGACCGAGTTGCTAACGAAAATTCAGCACGAATCGTATATACCGAGATTCTCGATAACTTTTGGGATCCACTTAAATGATTAGTTAATAGTTAATGCATAAATCATCTACATTTAACAACTTTAGAAAAGTAGAAGAAGCTAAAAATTGCTGAATGGGAAAATATCTTGCTAGAAACCGTTCGTTACTTTAAAAGCAGTATGTCACCACAAATGGAAGTAAACATTGGAGCTAGTTTTTGGTAGGACTCCCTATTGATTTTTCTCGCATTGCTTTCATACCTATTAGTCCTGTTACTGTTCGTCTTGCATGCTCTTGGAATAATTTCCATATCGCTCCAATAATTTCTTTTTCGTAAATATTAATTTTAGTACTACACGAATTTTGCTGAATTTGTCCGTCTAGCATGTATTTCCTTTGACAGTTAAATATGTATCTTGCTTAATATCACTTTTAGTCTGAAAACCATGATATGCGTGGTCCATTCAATTCCAATATTATGATTTTTTTTAAATCAAATCTTGTTAATTGTCCAGAACCTAAATTAATCAAACATCAGCTACATATTGTAACTCGATTACCACATTGTTATCAAGGGGTGCCCTAAAGAGAATACGCCGATATCTATTTTATGTAAAACCTGTAATGAATTTGAAAATTTCGCTATTGTAAATGTAAAGCTGAAAAATCTTCTTACTTCTAAAATACCTCCCTAAAAATCTAATTTCTAATTCATTTTGTACCAGTACGGTTGAGGTGCTAGAGAGCGTTTTACACCTGACAGTTGCCAATATAAGATTAATAATTTTTTCGAATATAAATTCCAGTAGTCAAAAATAAATTCTCTATTTAAATGGAAGGTAATAACATTAACGAAAACAAGATTATTACATGTGTAACTTAGTTTTCTTACCTGTGCTGCCCTGGTTTTCAGAATCAAACTCATCCTGTTCAAGGATAGTGGAAACTGTATCAGTTCTAATTGTTTTGAGGGCAGGAGCAGCCATTCTAGTAAAGAGCTCTAAATGTTTTTTAGACAATGGTAAGATAATTCCATTCTTAGCCTTCTGCGAAGTGTCATCCTTAGGGGGTTCTTCCTCAAGGGAGTCGCGGGAGTGTTGCAAATTCTGCTCCGCCTGTTCATGTTGTAATTTGTGATCCGTAGCGATTACAAATGCCTTTGGGTCTGCAGAAGGAACGTGGTTATCATCACGGTGTGCCTCCTGGCCCGTCAAGGTACTGTAAGTGCGACCGTGGGGGTCCACCCTCAACTGTACCACCGCCATCGTACTCACTGGCCATGTTTTGCTGTGGTTTAGTGTCATTTTGATAGCAATCTATATTTGTCATGTTCTTAATGACTTTCGCAAGCATTTATCTCAATCCGCACATATCTGAAATATGATGCTTTAAGCACTAAACTGTAGTTGATTCGAGCTTCGGCACGCTGTCATATTTCATTTTCTATAACACTTTTTATTTTCGCTCCACTTTAACTTCCCTAGATAGAGTTTCCTGATAGTTATAAGTTTAGAATTTTATTTATATCGACTTCTTTACACAAGTTTAAAAGTTTAAAAAGTTTTCTTTTATCGATGTAAGGAACTGTTTTTACTTAGGATCGCATTTCAACTGACACACCATTTAACACACTTTACGTTTATGTTGTGGTTTCAAATCCATTTAGCACGAGAACATTCAATGCTGATGAACACTTTTAGAATACAAATTTATAAAATGAATTAGGTCTGCTTGACCGCAGGAATATTAAAACATTATTAAACCAATAGAATTTCAGCGAGCCTAATTGCTGTAATTTCGTAGAATAACTTTGATATGTAAATTTCTAGGTAATTTTAAATGAACACATATTGAAGTAGTTTACATGCAGCGAGCAGAGGCATACAAATGGACAGTGGCTTTCCAATTACTATTTGTTTATGTTTTAACACGCTGTTGGAAATCGTTTTTGTTATAAACCGCACGTATTTTCATATACAATACTCAAAGGGACGGACATATATCCAAAAATTTTATCGAACTGTCATACTAGTGTTGGTTGCAAGGAAAACGCGCAACGCGCGGACTGTTTTCAAAGGGTAACGAACACGCGTATGTATAGGTACTAACAGGGAGGTCAAATTTTCTAAACAAACTACATTGAAGTAACCCCACGTTACAGCAATACAGATCAAAAAAAGATCATATAAAAGAAGTTACTCTAAAATATTCAAGATTTCCACAGTTTCCTTAACACGAGGAAATTTTTGGAGTTTCTCGCATCAGGAATCTTCAAATATTGCAGCCGTGAAGATATGATGCACAACCATGATAGTTCTTCTTCTAATTGTGCGACATTATAAATTTATTGTACACTCACTTTAAGAAATGAGTCTGTGATGGGGCTTTTGATTATAACGATAATGGGTTCGCCCCCTTCCCTAAAGTAGAAATGTTTCTGATTCTTCAACTTCGTCGTTGAAGGGCTATAAAATAATTATTAAACTATTTTAATAAAATTTGATGATGCATTACAAACAGATTGCATTCTTTTATTGCTTTATTAATTTTAAAATGGAAAATTTTTAAACATTATAATACCATTCGCTAAATTACGCACTAAATTTAGCAATCATTTTTCTTCTTTCCTTTAATTATTTGCTTCAGATACATGATACGTTAATAGGCAATTAAAGATCTTATTTCAATCAATAGAGGTTCATTCACTTTTTCCTTTTGTTTTTTCCCATCCACCTCTCCAACAAGGAATGAAACAAAATCTCAAATCCCTGTTTACGAAAGGGTGTTTGTTCTATTGTATAGTGACACCGAGTCGAGACATAACAATGTAAGCGAAAAACTAAACACATACTGAATTGCGTAATAACCCTTCCCACAAAAAATGTTTAAAAAGTGGAACGCGTACTGAGAACCAATTTGCAACAATTTTAGTCTTGTTAAAGATGAGAATTTGGTCGTCGAAACGCGTTTAGCGTTTTGTTTCACTGGGGTATAGTATTTGTCCCACATGCACTACAAAGGACGACAACTGTTAAGGTCTTATGTCTCCCCCCATCTAACAATGAATACTTGGTTGATACTAGGTAGTCAAAGTTTGAGTCTCTAGACTGTATACCTTTGCGTTTCTTCACTAGAAGAATTTTCTTGTTTTAAATTCAAGTGTATTATAATTCAAATATTTACACTTAACTCGGGTTACTATTGCTGATTTTCATATTTTTCCAATTTTCCAAACAACAAAACTTATATTAAGTTTCAAAATATTTTCCTATGAATGGAAAAACTCAATGCATGCTATTGTATAAACTTTTCAAAGAAACTGAAGTTCAGATTCCTGTGTTTGTAAACACGGATAGTGATGTAGAAAAAGGAAGGTTCGTTGAATTTTTTATATAGAGAATTACACGATTACAAGATTTGGTTAGCAAAATTTCATTGCATATGTGTTGATATGCCAAAAACGTACTTGCAGTAACTTATTTTACTGCTTTGTATTGAACGTTTCAAGTTCTGCTAATCAAGAATACAAAGCACGAGGAAGGTGAACTGAACTTATTTTAGTCATCAAACACTTTGTATTCAGTTAAACAGAACAATGGGGACCAATTTCGTAGCAAAAGTGCGAAGTGGAGAAAGTGGATAGTCCGGAAATAGCTAATAATCAGTAAATTCGAACTGTCTGATTCGGTAATTCTGCACACTCTATAAAACGAACGATTTATTTTATTCCTAAAATAAAAGAATTGAAATTGTCGAAGAAATGGAATAACAATCCCGCTTTACTTTTCGCTGTCCCATTAAAGAAAAAGAAAATTATTTTTAGTTTAAAACCAAGAAGCGAGAGTTACCATTGGTTTGTATAGATTTTTCAATAAAACTGAACTCGATTCAAGAGCAGCTTCCAAACTCAGCTTCCATTAGCTTTTGTCTGATAAACAGACAAGCAACTTTATTCAATGAAGCAGCTTAGGGTATGCTATACGGCAAGCTAAAGCACGCTTAAGAGTCTGAATAAGATAAATAAGGACTTATTATCTTTAACTCTGGAAAGCTATAGTAATCAGTTTCGTCAAGGAGACGCTATTATCGATTGATTTTACGAATGATTAATTCTCTTCAGTTCAAAACTGTTATGTACAAACCGAATTGACTTCAACTGTAACAGACCCAGGGACGCGTAGAAATTGTGTAGATAAAACTTTCAAGACATTGTTCTATCTATTTTAGTATTTTAAGAAAATTACTGTATTTTGATGAAACATTCTCAATTAAAGTTAAAGCATTTTTAATTATGTCACTGGTTGTTTTGACCAATTGCTTTTAAGTATTCTATATTCTATATATTATTCTAATTATGCTATATTCTTGAAATTTCCAGGTAATTTTTTTCTGAATGTGAATTTCTTGGAAGGTGTAAAGAAAATATTTTTTTTTTATATTTCATGGAACGTACACATTCTGTAAAGAATATATCGATAAGAGCCACAGCACAGCATCCGTTTATCTCAAGTTCTAAAAACCAGAAAAATGTTCGTGCACTTGAAAGAACATATCATAAATAAAAAAGAAGTTCCTACTTGTGTAGGATGTTCTGGGTAAAGCCCGCTGCTTGCACGCAATAACCAAAGCGTCATTGTTTTTTATTCATACTGAAAACTGAAACCTACTTGAAATAGACAGCCCACTATAACTTTAAAAACAATGGATTTCTACAAAATAATACTTTAATCCAATCTTTCAAACACATCGGCTCTATAATATATTATCATGGCAGCTCTTTGTAATATCACTTTAGACTGTAGGTATAGTTTTTCCAAGATAAAGTAGTGAAAACAAGTTGAAATTAAATTCAGTCTTCATAAATACATCTTATCTGAATTTTCCACCATATGGTTGAGCATTTGCTAATTGCTTTTCTCGTTGTACTATTAAAGCGTCGCTTTGAGACTGCAACTGATTTGAAAGTATGATCACATCTCAACATTCTAAACAACTTCAATTTCAAAAGAAAGACTGTAAACGTATCTGTCCTCGAGTTTTTTCTTTCGATATGTACCCATATTATAAAAAGTTTCTAACGAAAGTGAGCCTTTGGGAAATTGTTCGGTGGTTCTGTCGTATTGCCAGAGATATACAGCACATTAACCAACTACAACAAGAACAAAGCAATTTCAAGCTTGTAACTTGTGATATCAAAATTAAAATAAAATTTTAAAACTCAATACCTGCTCAAACCACCTAATCTTTTTAATTAATCCTTATTTTCGAATTTATTTCAAAGTCGAGATTACAATCTCTAATACAGGAGCTTCCCTTTTATTCATCCATGTTGAATAGTTGTTTTAAACTTAAATCTACACGTTTCTAGTTATTTGTTGAGATTAGGCATTGAATTTCCGTTCGAATAGCCTGAAACCCTGAATGAGAATAGAACTATCTAATCCCTTCTTGAGTTGTGCAAAGGTTTGTTGTTGATTTTGTGTGTAAACAGAAGCTAACGTAAATTGTTAAGGTTTAGCTTACATGAATCTTGAATAGGGAATAACTCTAATAACAAAATTCGAGTAATTTGCTGAAACAACAAAAAATCAAACTAGAAACAAATAAGTTTCGAAAGCTTTAGAAAAATACTGATAGATCTATACCTACAGCGTAGTATTCAAAATTACTTGTAAATCTGTTTGAGCAGATCTGTTTTACCAGAAGATTTTTTAGTGTGTTGGATGAATAAATATATTAATCAGCTAACACATTAGTGGTCAACCTAAAGTAAGTCAGATTTTTTGTACATCATCATAAATGAGTTAAAATAAAATAGAACTCAGCACAAGGTGCATTTAAGCTTCAAATGTAGCACAAAAACTAAAAGTATTTGATTCCTTTCCTAAACTTTATGTGAATGTGAAAGCGGAACTGTTTAAGAAATTGAAACATAAAGAATAAGAATTGAAACTGGAAGACAAACAAATTTACAACTAAGAACGAAGCCGTGCGGAAAAACTGTGTGAGTTGTAAATAGGTATATCAAGAAATAAATGAGCTGTAAACGAAAGAGATAAAGACGTAAAGAAATAAAATTATCAAAGAAACGGGCTCATCAAAAAAGAATTACTTAGAAAAAACGCATGGATGCTGTTGTTCTGATATTAATATCAGTAAAAGCTTTTAAAATAATGCTTCTGTAAAAGTAGTGACACAAAAGTTTTTTGCAAACTGTTAATGAACTCATATGCTGGAAATAGCTAGTTCGGTAACTAAAACACTGAAATTTAACCCAGACCGTTCAATTTGCCGTTAAAGCCATAGGGTAGGTGTGTAATTGAGGACGCACCTTTGCTAATGTGGTCGGGTTACATTTTCCGAATTAGATTTTCTGTTGGAAATTAATACGAACTAGTAATATTTGGCAACAAGCGAAACAACAAGCAACATAATGCGGCTTACAGTTTCATTTACAGTAATATTTATGCATTTCAAAGTGCAAATTCTTTACTGCAAAAGTTCTGAAACAGCAGTAAATTATAAAACACCTACACAGTTCTGTACTTTGTCGTTAATACGGTTTTATGGCTGTTATTAAAATTTTCCATGATATTAGGTCATGTTAATGTTTACGCACTTAAATGGATGCAAACATTGTTTTTCTAGCAGTTATTCCACGTTTGGGATAAAATAATTAGATAATCAAAAAAATATATTGTTACAATTTAAATATTCACAGTTTTTTAAATTTAACGTTGCGTTGATATAAACAATTCTGCACTTTCACTACAGTCACGTCTAGAAGTGTGCAATAAAATGGGTTGCATGAAAATATTCAAATGCACTTTTCAATAAAACTTGGAAATACACTTTTACTTTATGGTCAAACTTAGATTATCGGTTTAGCACCATAAAATAAGTTTTCTCGTATAAGAAAATCGACGGTTATCGCAGCGTTTTTGTACCAAAAGGAATGAAACGCAAAATTACATTCAGAACTTGTAGAAGTAAGGAATAATTTTTACTACAGATTATTTACGTACATATTACAGATCGAGATGTCTGTCTTCTCTACAAAAAAAAGTATTGGAAACAGTAAACCATTTAGATATAATTATTGAATCGATTAAATTAATATTCGAATATCGCTTGCATATCACTTTCTATAAATTACCATAAGCTGAGATCAACATCAAAGTTAGCTTGATCACAATATTATTTACGAGTCTAGATTAATTTGTTGGGTTTAAAATATTATAATCTTGTGTCAAATACAAATAAATTGGTAAAATTTAGAATTTGATATTGAATAAAAGGAAAGAGAATTGATCAGAATTTTAACTAAATAAGAAAAACCAAATCTAAACTACCACAAGAAAATTTAATTATCTACACATCGATAAGAAAGCAGACGAAGATAAATTAGGTCGCAGCCAAGAATCGTCCATACAAAAGAACTAGACATTCGTTCTGAATAAAGTAATTTTTTTCGTGTTAGTTACAACAAGGAAGTTAAATCAGTAGTGCATGAATAGCCTTACCAGAACTTCATCTGCAGAAAAGTATTCCAGCTCATTTTGTCAGGAATCAATGATCAAACTTGCAAAATCTTTAAAAGTTGATCTATATTGCATCTTTAAACTGCTAACTATTTAAAACATACTTATAGGAGCGTATAAGAAAATAGGTCCTAATATTTTTCAATCGACTTATTAATTTTCAAGTATTACATAAAATATTTGTTAAAATCCTTCGCTCGAAATGTGAATACTATCTGCGTATACATAGGATAAAATTATATCTTTAGGATCGGTCCTAAAAATACCTAAAAATACATTTTTGTCGTATTCTTCCAAAGATATAAAACCGCAAAAGGAAAAAGGTGGAGGAGCCCTATCAAAACGGATATTTACACACAAGCGAGATATTTTTTTTCAGGGTTGGTTCTGTACCTTACGTCAAGAATCAGACACATAAAAAAACTCTTAATATTTCTTGGGTTACGTAGTCCTTTCAGTGTTAGATCGTTTAACTGTGGTAAAGTAGTTGAAATTGTGGTGATGTGAAAATTCGTAGAGCAAAGTATGCCCCGCCTGGACACTAATAAAATTCAGGTTTGTATTTCCACAAGTGAAATATTAAAAAATGTCTATTTTTTAATATATTACCCAAAAATATACCCTTTATATGTCAAAAAAATGAATAAACCTGAACTAATATGTAATGACCAACGATTACAACAAAGATTATAAACATTCTTTAATCTAGTAACAACGTGATTTTTCATTTCACAGTTACTGTGTAACTGCACATAATTATTATTTGTCATCGGTTTCCATTGTATTCATGTTTGGAATATCTTATTATTAATATGTATCGGGAATTTCCAGTTTGCTAACGGAAATAGTTTTCCAAGTAACACTTTATCATACACATATTCTAAAATTCCTATCAGTTTTAAATAGTTCTGCACCCCAAGTCTATAGTAAGTAGGTAGTACCTATATTTGTATTTAATCGAGCTGTGTTTTGAATTTTTTCTTCGTTAAATGTTCTCCGTGTAATACTATAAATTTGAAATTGCGCGTCGTCTGGCGGCATAATCCGCTAGCTCTCCGGAGCTCTAATATTACTTAAAATTACTTAATATCGGGTCTTAACCTAATAGCTGCTTTCTTCCGGAAGATTTCAGTACAGCACGTACTAGAAGTTCCAAAGTGAAATCAAAACCCCGTTTAATCGAAATTTACATTTACTGACATGGAAGCTAGTGAAACCGCAAACCAGCGAGTGGGTGTTTATATGATATGAAGAGCTTTCGACTCTATTTAATCGATGTTGAACAAATAAGTTTTATTAACTTACACGTGTAAGACGCCTATACGTCTTTACGTCAACAGGAATAAAGAAATTCTTCAAAAAGTTTCTGTAGTTAGGAACAAGTTTAACAATACATTCAAGCTTGGAGATAGACAGTCGTAACAGCAGAGGATATCTAATTTAAAGACTGAAACGGACTGAAATGAAAATTTTACGATCAATATCACTATTCGTATAAAATATTAACATGTCAACAAAGATAGTGGCATTATTTTTGTCTAAACCGTAGAAATATTGACACTTGCTTTAAATTCAGACCAAATGGAAGAATTTCATTTAGCATTTTTTCTTATGGATATATATTTATAACAAGAAAATTTTTTTTCTCCCTCTCGCACTTATAAGGCACGAAATATTGCTTCACTTTATTAATTTCATGTTTCTATTTTCAAAGAAAAAAAAGAATATGAGCAGTAATTATTAGTGGGAAATGTATAAAACGGGGATTGGGTCCAATGGGAGAATAAGATCTCTCAATGGGAAAATGTAGCCCTGCGGTCTGCAGTGGGACTATAAATACACAACAACTGATGATGAACACGTATTTAAGAAAAATCATAAACAAACACAGTTTTCAACGATACTTGTTGCCCCCATTCAATCCCACTTACAACTGTATTCCCTATCCCTGGAGACACCTACCTACTGATGTAAATAATTCTTCCTTTTAACAACTATCGTGACCGTACTTCTTAACTTCAACTTCACAAAAAATACCAAAACGTCAAAAATTGCCCTAAGTCCCACAGCTGAAATTGCTTTCACGATCCAAATTCATAACCGCGAGAAAAGGAAAAAATGGAGGGTGTATAGTGACAATATAATAAGTTGCAGATGCGAATTCTTTGCAAGAATTTACTCTTTTGATATTGTCGTTTAAAATAAGTTTATCATTTATTTACTTATCTAATTCATACTCAAGACATTTTTATTATAATAGTTATTTTTGTATCAAGGCCAAAAAGTGAATCTTTTTCGGCCGCGACTGATTTTCTGGTCGAGGCAAAGCCGAGACCAGAAAACAGGGAAGGACGAAAAAGGACTTTTTGGCAGAGGTGCAAACAACATTTTTTAGGCGAATATTACAAATTTTATGATTTCGTGAACGGAAAAATCTGATTTTCCTAACGAATTGCACACATAATTTTTTCTAATTCGGTATAATAATTTTACTTTCTGAAAGGCCGAGATAAAAAAATCGTCTAAAACGAAAAAATCAAAACGTCAAAAACGAAACAAAAAAACGTCTAAAACGAAAAAATCAAAACGTCTAAAACCGAAAAATCTTACTTTTCCTAACTTAAAACAGTTTTCGATACAAGTTAGGAAAAATAGTACTTTTCCTAACTGAAATGAATGTTGATAAGTAAGAATTTTCGATACCGAATTAGGAAAAAACCATTTGCGGCCGCAAAATAGAAATTGACAAATGCCTACTACAAATTGACACTTTTCGGCTGTCAAAAGATACGTAAAACAGCTGTTTTTATCGTAGTCGACTAAAAAAAACTTTTTGGACACTTCCATTTTTATCATTTCATTATTGCTTGGTATTGGATACCCATGCGTATCACATAATGAAAGACATTATTCTAGGTTCGTAAAACTCCAACTTGCTATAAAAACTTTACGAGAATGAGATTACTTTATGAGTCATTTTCCGAATTGTTCATCTTCTGAAAAGTCTTTGCAATCAGAACTAGAAACGGTTAGGCAGTATTAATAAAAGTAACTGAACTTTCCTGTCAAGGACTGTTGAGGGATTGACAAATTAAATTTCAAGGGTGTAATTTTTTCAGACTCTTTGGGACACCAATTATAAAATTAGCAGAGTTCCCAATTTTTCTCTTTGTTAAATGTAATTACAATGAATTGCTTTCATTAGTGCTTTTCTGTCATATAAACTATAAGTTCGCCATGTCATGAATAGCATTTTAACTTGTGAACTGACAAATTATTTTATATTAGAAAAAATATATATGCGTACAAAAGTCTCCAAGGAGGTACTTGAAGAGGTTCTTTTTTCTTTCCCATACCACCACTCTTATATGGGAAGTATTGATATCATGAAAATTTTGGAAATTAGGATTTTGGCGGAAATACGTGTTTTGGACCTCCAGGAACCCAAAAAAGTGGTTTAGAAAAAGTGTCTGTCTGTGTGTGGGTGATGGTGTGTATGTGACGCCTCTAAATGAAGGGGTATATCGAAAATTCATCGAAACAAAGCTTTTCAAAAAAATCCGAAACCGGAAGTGGAAGTTAGACATGTTTTTTTGGTGGCATTTTTTTTCAGAAGCAGAATTATGAAAATCTGAGTAGAGGATATGAAAGAAGACCATAATTTAAGGGAAACAGTTTTTTACCGGACTCTCTAACTTTAAAATGGCGTGGGCGGCTGCTATGTGTTTTTCAAAATTTTGACTTTAACGCCCCCCAACTCAAAAACAGTTATCTGATCAGGTTCAGCAACAATTTGTTTGAAAGCCCTTCGGCGGTGTACTATACCATGAAGAATTTATTTAATAAATACAAAAACGGTCGCAACGACGCTCTTCCAAAACTTTTCAAATTTTTGAAAAATTATTACAAAAAAACTGGCAACACGATTTTGTTTAAATTTTCTACACTTATGCAGCTTGGTGATAGGTACATTTTCGGTTTTTGATTAATGCTAAAATTTCACTGTGGCGCCCTCTACGAGGTTTTGAAAATCGAAAATTGATGCTCCATAAATCCTTTATTAATCAAAATATGAAGTAAAATAATTTATGTTGGATATTATTTTCAACGTAAATTTTAAATTTGGTTTTGTATATTAATTCATTTTATTACTCGATTTGAAAATCTTCAATTGTTCTCTAATTTAAAGAAGTATATGAAATTAGAAATTTTAATAATTCTAGGAATTATTTACTAAACTTGTTTATTTGGAGTCACAATACGATTTCCTCGTTAGTTCAATTGTAAACAAATAATTAGGAAATACATTTCAGATTCTTCGACTAAACTGTAAAGGGGGAATTTATCGTTCAGGAGAGCAAGAAAAGGGTTTGTTTATACACTCCTTTGGTTGAAACTTTGTGCTGTTAACCCCATAACCAGTATGTATTACTCAAATAAATCTCCGATTCGATCAGAAATGCATTTTTAAATGCAGAACTTCCAAATACTTCGGCTATTTATGTGGATAACGACGCTAGTGAATTTCGAAATTCAGTACCACTATCCCCTATTTATACCGACATCCTCTAGAAAAGTCTCATAACAATAGAAAAGTAGAAAAGATTCTATATAAGATAGTCCCGAGTATACCATAAGCAATACGATTTGATGAAAAGGCAATTTCATTGTCTTTGAAATGTTAAGAGGGGAACCCGTATACATTTCCTGTTCTGAAACAACAGTTGTGCACAATTTCGTGTAAACAAGAGTTAGTGTAGCAAGGATGGCTTGATTTATTTGCCTCTTAATGCAATATGGCTCTGGCTTAATTTTTCTTCGCTGACAGCGCACAAGATACAGCCACTGGCCATTTTAATTTGAATCGGGTTGTATGCAACCTCGTATATCTTAACAAAAGTATTATGTAGCTGAAATAAACTACTGGCACATTTTATGGTTCTGAAACTTCGAGATTATTTAGAAGAATTGCTACTTTTGTTCTTTGTTCCAGTTATTTTTAAAAGAATTTTTGTTACTGTCAGTATCGTCCTTGCCACGGCCTACTTAATTTAGAAGAATTCTGAAATATACAAAGCTTGTTATCGTAAATGGCATTAATCCAACATTATCAGTTAATGCAGTAGAGATACATAAATTACTCATGTGAACTGAACTTATCTAAATCGTACTATAAAATTAATTGCCTGTCAGAAGGTGCAGTGCTACTAAATCCTTATTACAGCTTTTGGCAAAAACTTGTTCTATCCTACGAATCGTTTTTAGATATAGGTACGATTTACTTTTCAGTTTATAACAAATAAGACATAGTAATTGATAATAAATGATTGCTATTAATTGATAATAAAATTGCAACTTTATCAAGCATGATGTACTTTTTCATAATTTACTAGAGTTTTATAAGAGTACGTGAGTTTGATATTGATATCCAACAAACTATCTAGCCAAGTTTATATTGAACGTGAGGGCGGCCACGCCACCAATTCTAGTATCTTTCATAATACTACCCGACTTTTCGAATGCGTTCAATATCGTATTAGTGGTTGTGGAGTTGCATTACTGCTAATCTTAGTAGATGGATTTCTTCCTAGTTTGATGAAGAAACGAGAGAATTTCTTAATAAGATAATGAATTATTTGAGGAACAGTATTCACACCATATAGATATACCTAATATTCATACGTAGCAAGCGTATTTCAGACAGATAATTTATTATTGTTGACAATTAAAGAATAATATTTAATGTAAGGAGATTTATTATTTTATCAACTATCTTAGAACATAACGAAAGCGGTTTACCTTTTCTGAAGCACACAACTGAAATAAAACAAAGCTGAACCAACGCAAAGTACATAACAAGAATACCATAGTTTATAATAGAAAAGTTACTCTATTTATCACGTGCAAAACATTTTCCCCTTAATCCATAGCCACTGATGAGTACCTTACGTAGTCTATTAGGACTAGGGATTCGTTTTTGTTTAATTAGAATAGCTCATAGAAGAAAGTGGAAAGACCAAACACAGCTCAGATAACAATTAAACTTTAGAGGTACGTAATGGCTAAACGGTGTAGGACAAGTGGACGCGGTCAACTGCGTGCGGCCATCTGGACGTGGCCAGGTGGCACAAGACAACTAGGCGTAGGAACAACTAGACGCGAGACAACTCGGCGCGAAAAAATCAAGTTGAATAGTGTAAAAGCATGTCTCTATATTCCTGGTAGCCGATACCAATCCGTATTTCTTTTACTGTTTTATTAATCTGAGTCCTAAGTATTTCATGATTACAACAAAACTAATATTTACAAAATAAATTTACATAATCTATTTATAACCAAAACGAAATCCTTACCTGAAACGTTTTAAATTTTTTTTGTGTTTTATTTGTTCCTTATATATTTTTTGTTTTATTGTCTATGTCCTAATTATTTCACAATAGCAACGATAGTAATAGTTAATCAAAAATAGTGTTCATGTCATCATGTCCATAATTTATTATAGCTACAGCATTTTAAATAAAACCATTTTTTAAAGGTATCAAATATTTAAAGCGTTTTTTATTAACTCTTCTAATTGGGAATATTTGTCTCGCATGCACTTGTCCCTGCGCCAACTTGTCTCGCGTCGACTTGGCCGCGTCGACATGGCAGCGCGCAGTCGACCGCGCCCACCTGTGCTATTCCGAAGAACAAGTACCTATCACTTATTAGTTTTATAAAGATTCGTGGAAATTGAATTCAATTCTAAAAGATTTTACCCCGAATTTTACTTTAAATGTAAATAACCGCGTATATTGAATCGTAATTATCGTTAAACGAGGTGCAACAAAAATTCTAATTCAGAATAAAAAGCTACATACTGATGGTATTTTCATTATTTATAATGAGATTTTGAGGTGATGAAACAGTTGGATATTTACATTTACTTAAAAAGAACTTTTTAAATTTCCCGAATGAATGTTATGGTTAATTGTCTAGACGACTATTATCTACCGATATTTAATAAATTCGAGAATGATTCAACAATTAATCACAAAAATACAACCACTTATTGACACATTAACAATCGGTTTTGATTTATTTATAATTACAATACTTTAGAAAATGTCATTGTGAAGAAATGTTAAACAGAACTTGGTTCATTTTAGTGAGTTCTATTACACAGGTTCAAAAAAGTAAGCCAACATGCTAATTTGTTTACCTTCATTTATTTGAGTGGACGCCGGGGTGGACGCCTACATAATTAATTATTATTTACCTACACGGATTTAGGTTCAATGACTATGCATATTTTTAGTGGAAAATCCTTGGAAAATCCCTAGTATAATATTATTGTTATCCTATAACAATTAAACATTTACGCTGACATTCTGATTCAAGTTAAGAGGTACAGACGTACAGTTTCATTTGAAATTGATATTAACAATTGCCAACCGCATTGGAACTGTTAACACTTCAGTTTTCCCGTTGATATCAAACGCATCTGATACTTGCATTTGCTAGCAGTAGAAGGCAATAACAGTGAACATAACGCGTGCAGTCAGTGCTTTTCCGCTCGACAATCTCTTATTCGTTTTGTGGTTTTATTTCCGTTCGACCGTCGACCAGTGCAGTGCACACGTTCTTCCTGACCTAACACAATCCATTCTTTGTAACGTAACTACTGATTTCCCACTGGGTCCTGGGGTTATACATATTTGTATTACAGATTGAAGTGGACATTTTATTGATATTAGATGTGCTTGTCGAATCATAAATTGATATTTACAGCCGGTATGTTCTTTTTTATTTTAGAATCACGCTAACATAGGCTATGCTACAGACAATTAAATTACTTCCGTAATAATTGTGGATTAAGAATGCAATAAAGGAAACGAAAATCTCGTATTTTTTCTTAGTATTATTAAGTTAAGTATATTTTACCATTTAAAACCAGGTTTATCAAGTATATGAAATTCCAATAAGAAAAGTAGTAGTGCGAGACTGCGAGTGCTTTATGTTTGAACAGTTTCCGCTAATAAATTTTTTCTGGGCAATTTTTTGTACGCAAAATGCGGAACTTCCTTAATCTGCTAAAAACTAAATCTTCTTAGAGTTCTTGTTACGTAAGAAAATAAAAACGCAGTTTATCCAAAATTGGATTAGCAGCGAAGTATTTTGTTCCTAGTTAAACTTTGTCCCTAAACTAGGTCAAAATTGACTCAAATATTCAACTATTTCTTTAATCATTATTTTACGGTTTCCGCGGTGTAGAAAACATTTCCAAAATCAGCAATTGCTGGGGGGTTTGTTACCCCAACGTAATTGATTATTTATTTATAATTTTCCAAATATTTGTTTGCCGTTCTAATAAAAACACAGCTAAATTCAATAACAATTCTTTATCGATGTTAGTCAACATTGTAAATCATATTTACTTCGAAAATTAATTTCCTCTGATAAAATATATCAAATAAATGTGTTTAATTTATCTTTTGGTAGTAATACTTAGTATTATTTTATGGTAGCAAACTCGTTTACTACAACTTATAATTATTAATGTTCACATTTATGTAATAAGTAGTGATGTAACGGGTACACTTTTTTGTAAAAGCCGGGTACCGGGTACCCGGTCATTAAAACTGCCAGGTATCCGGGTACCCGGCCGTCGGGTACTGTAATTTTGTCAGATTTAAATGGGATTCCTCGGAAAGTATTTGGTAGTGTTAGAGAGTACTCCCTTGAAATATCAGGGGTATCCCCTGGATTATTTTAAGTATTGACCTACTTTATTTTCTTATTTTTATTTTTTTTCATAAATAACTTTTACGGACACATAATATGTAGTATTTCTAGAACAATATATATTGAAAAAATCATTTTCATATTAAGTATATGTTTTATAATTTATATTTTATAGCAGATAAGTTAAATAATTTAATTTTTAATTTTAATTTATTACCCGGCCGGGTAATAAGCATTACCCGGCTATACCGGGTATGAGGCAAAATCGGCCGGGTAAGCAGGGTACCGGGTACTGGCCGGGTACCCGTTACATCACTAGTAATAAGTTTATTGTTATGCCGAGAATTTCGTCACTTTAATGGTTCTTTCGCTATAATCTATAAAGTATTTAGAAGAATCCCCCTTTTCTATTTTCTACTTTATTCTAACACTTAGTATTACCGACGTAAAGCTTCCTGTTTTTCCTTTACGTGTTATCACGATCGCTGCTAACTGATGAATTATTTTTTATTGACCAAACAGTAAAAAGACTAATAGTTCTAGCGGTTTCGAGTATAATACATTGTCAGTAGTTTCCAGCCGTCTTCGTTCATTGCTTTGCGTATCTCAGCTAAATAGACGGTTACGTGTATAATCTTAATTAAAATAGATGGATTACTTCAATTCTGTTACTGGAACCCATTTACAAAATTATCCTACGGTCAACAAATCCAATTTCCTCTATAGCCATAACGTTTAAATGTAGTAGAAGTTGTTTTTAAACCTTCAGTAGATAAATTCAAGTAGTTAAAGGATAAAGGAGATTTTGCGTACCAAAACAATTTGTTGAATAAGAAAATCTTGAAGTTGCTAAAAGGAGTAACAATCTTTTATTACCTATTTATTAATTTATTTATTAATATAAGACCCGTGCTTTCCATCTTGGAATAAAGTTCTTAATAAACAATTTTTTTTTCAACCAATCACTGACGCCGCCCCGCCGCCGCCACCGGTTGGAAAGTCGCGTATCAGTTATTAGTCGGAAAAAGGTTCCTGTTAAAGTTATTAGCCACATAGCTATTAGACACTTTAATAGAAAGTGGAAAGGCCAGGCCTAAATATAGTTTTAATATAAAATATTTTTGTTTAAATTTTCATCTTTTTATATTTATTTATTATTTGATAATTTATTGTTAATTAAAAAAACAGTGCTATAAAATAAAAAATAATAAATAAATATCTTATAGAATATGATGTAAAAGGTCAAAGGAAGAGGATACAGAGGCAGACGATAGATATTATAACAGCAAGGCGGTGTAGCCAAAAAGGGTCAGAGTGGAAGAACGAAAGATATGAAGGATATGAAGAATAATATCAAATTAGGTCGACACCAAAAGATAAAGGATTGATTTAAGTAAGAATATAAGATAGTATTTTAATTATGAACAACTTGACGCTAAGATATAAAATAAAGTAACGGAGGAACCATATAGGCTGTGAAAATCCCTTGAGAACATTAATTATGTTAACGTAGTTTCCGACATGGCAAGTAAGTATAGCTAAGAGGAAACCATTAGCATCAATATTTTGATGAATAAGGCCATCTTGTTCTTTATCTCTAGTAATAAACATCATGAGCGGTTAAATAAATCACAAAATTTCATTCTTTAATAACTTTGAAGTTTGTGACAGAAACTTAAATGATAACAAGATCTCAAATTTGCTGCGGTTCCTAGTAAACACAAATTTACAAACTCATTAATAATTTACAACATTTTGAATCGAAATCCCTAAACTAAACAGCATTAAACAACCAAACACTAAATTTTCGGACTACCCACTGATAATTCCAACCAGAACATTGTAGATTGCAGGCGTAGAGTTACTAAATAAATATAATTGCTTTTGTTGTTTGTATTAAAACATCTTTATAAAGGCAACCTGCATATTGTAATGAAAACCCAGCCCAGAGATGACTCAAACGAGTTCTTAAGAGATGGGGAGGATAAAATTAGAAATTACGAGCTTTTAAAAGTCAATTAAAGCCAGCACGAAATTTCAAAGGAATAAGTTTCCAAGAGTTAGATGATACCTTAAGCTTTAAACGGCAGAGAAGAATATTGCAGGGATGTATAACATTATTATGTTAGTCGATTCGTTTTTGATTATAGTTTAAAGTCTACAGTAGTTTGTGTGATTTATTCTAATTCCATAAAAAATAAAAATCTTTAAGTTAATAACGTTAACAGTTATATACATACTCGAAGCCTTTTAATAATTATTCAGTTAATTACTTTTCCTCTCGCTTTTCCTTTATAATAGAAATTAATTTTACTGTTGTTTTAAAAGAAGAATACCGGAAATCTATACAAAAAAGTTTTGAAGATTATAAGAAAACTATAAGGTCTAGTTTTAGAATGAATAAAGTTAAATCTAAAGGAATGTCAAGTTTTATTATTGAAGTTTGCGGAGCGAATAGAAACTTTCGAAATTATTTACAAACCATAAAATGTTAAAATACTAAGTCCTGAAAATAGTAATTTTCAAAACAGCTGCAGGACTTTCAAACTTAAGTAAAAAAATTTGTAAAAAGATAAGTAGATCACTTGCGTTCAAAAAATAAAAATATACCCAAAAGGTTTGAGTCAGAATACAACCTAAACCCTAAACTACCATACAGCCAACTACAATACAAAAACAACTCGAGACAAATCTGTTACGTAAACATAACCTATTAAAGTAATGGATTAAAAAAAGGAGCTTCGGTATTTCTTTATCAACAACCAGTTGTTTTTGGCCAGCTAGAAATTATTAAAATAAAAAACTCCATCAAAGAGACATTAAAGTGGTACTACATAGGTATATGAATATCTAAAGATTCCAGCCGGACTTTCATCTCGTTTGGTCGGACGTTCACTAAGTTCGATATTAAACCCGGATGTTTTAATCATGACATTATTATAAGTAAGATGTATACTTCTTTGTGAGTTTATGCAAGTTTATCCTCTCATTATACAATACTACTCGTACCAGAATTTAACTGAACATTAAATGAATAGTCGATATATTGATCAATCTAGAACGTTAAACTCAAATCACCGAAGCAAAATAGTAGAATAGGCAACCCAAATAACAAATTAAATAGCTACCTGGATTACTATTTTAATAATAAGAAATCACAGAAGCCTGTTTTATTATTAATTAATTAAGTTATTAAAAAAATATGAAATGTCAAAGGTAATTATAATCAATTTAACGAGATAATTTTACAAAAAAAATCTCTAAAGGAATAAAAAGCAGCAACACAAAATGGATTAGTTCGAGAACGTACAATTTTTGGTTGGTAATTCAGGCAGCAATTTAATTTGTTAATTTTCTCCAAATTGAATTTTGGTTGCCTATTCTACTATTCTGCTTGGGAAATTCTAGTATAGTTAATTTAGAAATCAGCATAATCCCCTTCAAAAAAGCCTACATCCCTACATGGTGGTGACTTTGTTTTCCACTTCTAAAATTTTTCCTCAATAGAATTTGTTGCAGTTCTTTCGTCCAACTTTAAATTTTGTTTTGTATTGTCACTTGTCAGTATGCCTTCAAATCCCTGTCCCTAAATACAGCGTGGAAATAAATACAATGGCAAGGTGCCGTATTTGGAAAGCAGGTGGTTGACGACAACTAATTGTTTCATTTTTGGTCACAAAACCTTGAATGAAATAGTCCGCATGAACAGACAAATTAATTACTCTTACGCCCAAATAATCCCCAGTTAAACTCAGTGTGCTCAGAAAGACGTCCCAACATCTCTGATACCTCTTTAATATCTCAAATTCGTCTCTAAAACCCTGTTCTCACGATTCAACCGTAGTTGAATAACTAATAATTGAAATACCACTACTCGTAGTCTATAGAATATCATATCCGCACTGCAGGATTTATTGTTTTCCATAAATAATCAAAATCTTACATTTTTAATTTAGTAAAGATATAAAAACAAAATTATCAATTGCAAACAATTTAATTTTAAAGAATCCGTAGAGGCTGTTACATAAATTTCAATTCATTCCTTTTATTGGAGTTTAATACACAACTGAAACTTTTATTTTTAAATCTAATTTACGAGAACAGTTTAAACTCTTACTTACAATCTTTTTTTAACTTAAGTTAACAAGTAAACGGTACTTAGTTAGCATAACTGATCTGACAAAGGCTTTCACTTCGTCTTAAATGTTTCTAACGGTTTAATTCCTTTTTTATTTTGTTTCCGAGACACAATTAAGGATTTATTTATCCACCCACCCTCTGAAAACTCACTGAACTTCAATCCCTATTGAGTTTCTACGTTCTCTGCGAATGGAATTTGTCCATGATAAGGACAGCTAAGCAGGAATAAACAAGAAGGAACGCATAATATACATTTGCGTGGGAAGCCAGGGTTATTTGCTTATAAATTAAATTAAATTTTTTGTAAATGCGTAGGTGGCAACCAACGCATTATTGTTTTTGCATCTATAATAAATTAACCCCTTCGCTAATCCCTTCTGCGGGTTTTAGTAAAATACTGAACAGTAACAAAGATGATTGTAATACGAATATTACTATTAACTTTCTACTATAGGATAAAAAAATAAATATCAACTACACAAAAAATTATTAACTGAAATTTATTATTTTCGTTGTCGGTTTTCCATTTGGTAAATGAAATGTAAAATTTAACAAATGGTTTGTAGTCTTTAGCAGTAAATTGGGATAATTGTACTAAATAGAGGTCATAACCCATAGCTATCGTTTGCTAAAACGTTCCTGTAAAATTTAGACCAACATTTCAGTTATAATTTACGTTAATGGAACACGTAATAACGTAAACAGTTATTTCACCTAACAAGGTTTATCAGTTTCGCTACTGTTAGTAGAAAGACCTCTATAGTAAAATTGTTTGAAACGTTACAGAAGTCTCGAAAGTTGCAGGGAGAGTAAATATATGGATCCTTCAATGTCGGTGAATCGGTACGTTCTATGGCACGAAGTTACTGGTAAAAGCAGAAATCTCATTTTCGTAGAGTAACCCATAAAGGATAGGAGCAACCTATAGTCCGTTTCATGTTTTAAATGTAATATCGGTTTAAGTTAGATAGTGTTGTGAAATTCATTTGAAAATTTGCTATAGGTGCCAATATTTAAGATTGATTACATAAGAGCAGATATATAACAATATAAGTACTGCCAGCGAAACAATAACGAAGCAATATCTTCCGAAGGGAATATTTTTCCAGTTTGTTCTCACAGATGAGATGATACAGGAAAAATAATATGTTCTAAATATGTCAAGCAGCACATAGTTCTTTCACACCGGTAGGATATATTTCACAAGCTGATACTTTACTCATTATTTATCATCAGCGTGATCGATTCTTAGTGATAATCTAATGTCGATGCTATAGTAAACCGAGACTGACATTTAATTACTTACAGAATATTGATATCGTGGAGTATAATTATATTTTATTTAAAATGTAGAAAATGGTATAAAACTGACTAATTCAAGTCTATACGTGTAATGTGAAAAGAACATTTAACTGGAAATTATTTTTTCAATTTTTTTTACCTCTGCTTCTCCAAGGTATATTATGGAATGAAAGGTAAAAGGCATTAATCTTAGATTTAACGATTTATCAGTAGTCTAAATATATTTATTAGTGAACTTATTCAATGTAATTAGAACTTTCAAAATTTAATTCAATATTCTAGAATGAATAAGTAATTCCATTGAAAGATGTATTAAACAACATTCTAACAGTGATTATTAGAATCATTAGGTACAGAATTAAGCACAGATTAAGCTATGAAAGCATTGTCACGTGGAAGCTACGACTACATGGTACATTCCCAAAGCTACCTACTTCAGGGAGATTTTCAGTAAATGCCATGCAAAGGAGAACGGCGAAAGCGCCCTAGATAATATTAATGTTATTATGCGTATTTGTGGATATTAGTTTTCCTTAATTATCCGCTTGATGCGGTTGCCTTTGGTTCCGTTTTGGCAACAATTTGTCATTATTATACGGAAATTTGCTAGCAATATTTGTATCGAATATATTTAACATTCATAAAATATATATATACACTCTGACTATACTATATTGGGCTATAAATTTTGTCGTTCGCTATCCATTAAAACTAATTCCTTTTTTGGCTAGCATCTCTGAAATAAGCTTTTAAAATTGATAGTTGTAGATACTATATGAAATATATTGCTGGCTTTGTAACATTATCCCTAAAACAAAACTTAACCCGGTGAAGAAAAATTAAGTAGGTAGTACAATCAAAATGTTACTTTCAGTTGTAATAAATCATTGTGATATCTTTTACGAAACTTGTATTCAGGCTGCTTACCAATTCCATCAGTTGTGATTATATTTTAAAAGTAAACAAAGCTCCTTTAAGTGTAAATGAATATTTATAACTTTCTTGCAGGAAATTTTATTATTCCATTTCAAAGAATGATTTTTATAGACAATACATGAATATAATGTATTTGCTTCTTCTTTTTTTAAAATAATAATGGGGTAAACAAAATTTAAACAAGATAGGTAAGCAGGATCAATGGCAAGTATTAAAAAAAATGTGATTAGACAAGCCTGTTACTCTCAGGTATACGTGGTCCCAAAGCTTAGAAGAAATATAGACAGAGGATCACTACATAGAAATTTTATATGAGGGTGGCCAAAGTAATTTTCAGATACTGCGAATTATTATTATAATAGGAAAATTTAGGATAGACCAAACAGTCTCTGTACAAAATTGAAATATTATTATCTTGAAATACTTCAGTATAGGTACTTCAGTCCTACTCGAATTGAAACACCTCCCCCCGATATATCGGGTAAGTCTTACACGGTGGATAGGTTTCAAAGAGGTCTTCGTCTTTGATCATACAATCTGCCGACATAATCCTACTCAACTTTTTTGGTACGGATAAGTAAATGCTATAGAAGCAAATCCTATAATTTCCAAATCATTTTCAAGCTAAAGCAGGTATGGATGTAAATGGGTCCAATTTAAAAAAAAATAAACAGCTAAAAAATGTGGACAATAAAATGAACTATCTTTGATGCAATGGTAAGCTTGATGAGTTCTAAGTAATGGCTCTTCATTCCAAAGTGAATACCATGAGGTGATTAAAACTGGGGGCTACTGAACCAACTTGAATACGCTTGCCAATCTATGATTAACAATTTTGAAAGAACAACGGTAGCTCAGGTACAATTTTCGTAACCTAAAAACCATAAAATTCAGGAACTACCAGAACATTATTTCAGTAAGACGAGAAGCGTTCGTGAGCATGCGTGAAATTATTTCATGAATTCCCGACAAACCCACAGGTTACTTAACTGAATCCGATTTATAATCCTCATAAAATATGCTAGACAAGATCTTAAGATTTAAATCACTTTCCATGTTTAGTATTATTTTAATACCGAAATCTAGGGGGGAGGGGCATTTCCACGATATTCCTTTATATTGGGAAAGGCTTAGTCAACGATCAGGACAATCTGCAGTTTTCAATCCGATCGAGCTTTTTTGTGCTCGTTTTTTCTAATAATTACAGCAAATGACGAGAACTAAATCTTGGTACTGATCAGCATGCGGCCGTGTTGGGCAGTGAAGGATCAATACTGTAAACATTTGATCTACTAATATTTTTCTGATTATGGCTTTGCTGTAATTATGCTGAAATTTTTTAATCTCGATTGTGTTTTATATATGGTTGATGGAATATTTGATTCAGCTATAAAAAGAAACAAACATAACAATGTATTATTACTTATAAAGTAATAACTAATACTAATCGAAGAAAGAATTTTCTTCTCAAAACGTAGTCTGTAAAATTATTCATAATCCCTACAGTAAAGTTGTTGTCACAAACCTTAAAACAAAGTGAATTGCCGTAGGTATGATATAAACCAAATTACATCAAAAGGTATTTCAATACCCAAGTTTAATTAACATTTTCACAAAGCATCAAATTGTTGGGAGACGCAAATTAACTCATTCATTAATGTAGGCCTTCGCGTAACTTACACCCTTATAAACATGTTGTATTTTATGTAAAGCATTCATTCATAAATACGAATACCTACATGCCGCATCAAAAGCTGCGTCAATCACTACAGAGATATTTTGTTAAACAACCCATATTACAGATGTGCTACAAGAAAAAAAGTTAGAAACAACAGATTCAAAAAAGCAATAAATTAAATAAATGTTAAAGAAGTTTTTAATTTGTTACATGAGTTATATCGTACGCTTGTGTGGGGCGATACGTGGGGATATCTATAAATTTCCTGGACGATACAGCGAGATCCATGCGAGAAATTTTAAAAAATTATTTATAGGGGATCGCAAAAGCATTATTAAAAAATGTAATGTTCCATTATAAGAGCAAGTGTCAAATAAATTACTTATTTGCTTTAATTCCAAAAATTGTTCCCAAGCGAGCGCTTTATTTATAAAAGGAAAGCCACCTTACTGTTTGCAACGTCCACAATCTAATTAAGTTTACCTTTACAAATTCACTAAAATTTTACATAATTTTTTGATCACTTTGTATCGAATTCTACATAATATTAAAACACAAATTATTACCCATAAAAAGTATCAAAATAGATAATATAAAAATCACTTAGAATTCTGTAAAACAACACTTAGAAATGAAAAAAAAAAAGTTTGCCTGTTGCGTAGGTAAAACAGTATATATCGCGAATTGGGGTGGCACCGCGAACGGTAGATGCTGGAGCACTGAGCTTTTAGGAAGAGCTTTCGGAGAAGCTCCCACGTGCAAGTAAAGCCGCGCAGCGCAAAAACTGAAACTCCGCCCTACATCACCAAATCAAATATTGTTTTAAGTAAATTTAACTTCGAAAAAGTTCCCCGATTTGTTTGTTTCAATACCTGAATCTTTTAAAAATTTTACGTGAATGAACAAACAGCGATAATATTATTTTATATAAAAGGGAACTTTCAAGATGAGTTAAACTGTAAATCCCCAAAGGAAAAGTTCAAAACAAATTCTATTAAAATTTGTGAAGGTGATTTGGGATTTGAAAGACCGTTGGGGTTGGTATTAAAACTATTTCGCTGTAAGTGTGTTTGCAGAATACCTAGATGCACAGGCATAAAACTGATATAGTGCTATATGACACCACAGCAACAGCGAAATATTATTTCGCATTATATGAAAATGAACGTTAAGCACTAATGTGTACACTTCATGATATCGTGGTGTTGAACTAGAAATTTCATTTTGGAAATTGTAAAACATCAGTCCTGTTGCTTTTTTTAACTGCGCAATTTAATAGAGCATGTTGAAGAATTAAAATTCGTGTTTTAAATTTACTACGAGCTCCTTCTCATTTCAGTTGACCAACCCTAGAAATTCGTCTTTACATAAATACAAGTACTACATGGACTTTATTCATTTAACAACACTTTTAGCATCTCTGAGGAGAACAAATAGACAGAATATGAACAAATACGTAAAATATTTTCCGGTGTAAACGAATCCTATTTCCTAAAACCTTTGCTTCAGGTCATGCGTTTTACATTTCCTGCTGTTAATAGGTACCGCTCTCATGTTCTAATTAAGTGAGTGAGTTTAAAATGTTGTCACAATAATAATTTTTTTTCTTTTTAACTTATAGGCACTTATAGGGAAATGTTGCTACATGGTACAAAATGAAATACTTTGCAAAGTACCCTTGGAGATACGTAGTATGCGTATTCCTAAAAGATGTGTTATACGTTTACAAATGAAATGAAAATTCAAAAATGATCTAACACTGCCGACTATATTATAATAATTATGATTTACTTTACTTACTTATGAAATATCAAAGCAGTCTCATTGACTAATTTGTGTAAAGTTCGTCTTAATATTATGAAATCAATACAATTTAGTTCAAAGCAAATGTTAACCGTTTCAGCATTTGCAAAATGTCTTAGCTGTCTGAGAAACCACAAAATAGGGCTACCCACATTCTCCTTTAACTTATTGCCCGCTGGGGCTGACTTGCCCTTTAGGTACCTTCATAATACTAATCCTTATGACGAAAGCCTCAAACCTTATTCAATCTAAATACCCTGACTGACTTAAGTCAATTGGAAACAATAAATAATGGTGGTGGTAGTACCTATAATAATAAATAATACCATACCAATACATAAACACAGGTCTACAGAATATTCACAATTTTTGTACTTGCTAAAATATTTGGTGTCGTATAGCATAAAATATGAGACGGATTTGGGACAGCAGTTCTTAGCTACAGGGGACAACTCGTAGCGGTGGATAATTGTCTGTTGTGACAACATATGATTTTTGGAGTTGCTACTAACTTTTAGTTGACTCATTTAGCTATTATACTTTGCTTTTCTAATACGTCCTGACTCGAGTTTGGAAATTCCACACAATTTATTCGGTTTTCTCTGAATACATGCAACTGATGAGCGACAGTCGGACAGTTAAGAGCTACTCATACTCAAATTGAACGATTTACTACACTCCAAAGCTATTTTCTTAATGCACCACATCAATTTATCATAATCATCAACTGTCATGCGTACGTTTGCTGACTTCACCATGACGGATATTGGAAAATGGGTTGCCTAGAACTTATGCAGAAAGGTTCTGAAACTCTTTAAAAGCCTTATTAAAATAGTTACTAATATATCAGTAGTCTGAAATCCAACTACGATATTCTTAAATTTATACAATACAAACAAGCATTGAATGTCTACACAACGCAATCTGAAAATAGTATATTAAGTATTAAGAACGGTAAGGACATTTTACCGATCGAAGACAATAGTTTGGAGGAGGAGCGCAGCGACGACTCCAATTATTGTCTGAGATCGGTAGTCCTTAACGTTCGTGATGCTTATGACGTTTTTTGCGCTACTGAATCCGGTAAAAAGAATTTTTAATAAATTAATAATTAATACAGATTCAAATGCGATAATTGTCAGTCTCCACATCACGTTGCCATATTGTGGATTGATATATTGCGTTTCTATAGCAATCTGTAAACAGTTACCGCCATTGCAGTTTTTTGTGAAAATTATTTGGAGTTCCGTGCTAAAAATTAATGAAAATGGATTCCGAAAACGAAATAGAAGAAGCTTGGAATGCGGGGTGTTCGGTTCTCATTCCTGATAAGTCTAAAGAGACGCTACGAAGGTACCTACAATCATTTTAAAAATTGGTGTACCAAGAAAAGTACAAATATTGATGAAAAATCTTTGCTGGCGTAGTTTGTTACAAGAAATGAGAAATTAAAAGCTCCAGGATTTGTTTTAACTAACATTGGAAATTGCATTCATTTTATTTAACTAAACTGACATTTGTGACTGACATTAATTTATCAAATTACATGGCACATTCGTTTTGAGTAAATTTACTTACCGTTCTAGAACCCCAAAGTATTTTGTGTGCAACTGTCAAAAAAAGGTCACTTTTTTTGTTTGATTTTGAGTCGTGAAGTAGCACATTTGTTTATAGTAAAATAAAACCTTGACAACGTAAAAAAAGCCCTGACAACGTAAAAAAAAGACTTTTTTTTACCGGCCGACAAAGACTTTTTTTTACGGGTCATGATCTTGAATGAAATTAGCTTTTAATTTTATGTAAAGATTCGATCGAAACTTTAATTTTGGTAATTTTTCACAGTTGCACACAAAATTTTGTATGCCACATGGCCGTGAACTATCTTTTTTTTATTCGAATGATTATTTGGCTCGGCCTTCGCCTCGCCAAATAATATTCATTCTAATAAAAAAAAGTGCTACTTCACGGCCTTGTAACATAAATAACTATTGTGTGCAACTGTCAAAAAAAGGTCACTTTTTTTGTTTGATTTTGAGTCGTGAAGTAGCACATTTGTTTATAGTAAAATAAAACCTTGACAACGTAAAAAAAGCCCTGACAACGTAAAAAAAAGACTTTTTTTTACCGGCCGACAAAGACTTTTTTTTACGGGTCATGATCTTGAATGAAATTAGCTTTTAATTTTATGTAAAGATTCGATCGAAACTTTAATTTTGGTAATTTTTCACAGTTGCACACAAAATTTTGTATGCCACATGGCCGTGAACTATCTTTTTTTTATTCGAATGATTATTTGGCTCGGCCTTCGCCTCGCCAAATAATATTCATTCTAATAAAAAAAAGTGCTACTTCACGGCCTTGTAACATAAATAACTATTTCGTGCCTCCGGTCGGCATCACTGAGTTTCTGCATCGTGAAATCCGCCAGAAACAGAGGTTTTGCCGGCCTAGGCCGGCAAAAAGTAGGAATTTAAGTTTATTGGTTGGCAGCATCGGCTCAATCTGTCAAAGTCTAATTTCTACATTTCAATAACAAATAACAATATGATTGCCTACTTAACTACTTAAAATTAAAATTAATTGTGCAGTTTTCACAATTGGAAATATTTATACTAGGCAAACTAGAATCATTTAATTTGACTTGTACGTTCTGAATATTAGAACAACTTGCTTGTACATTCTGGTCATCTGCTGCAAATGAGGGTTCCTGGTGAATATTGACAGAACTTGTCGATGGTTGTTGCATGGAACTACTTTGACCACCAACTAGTTGATTAGCTACAGCAATTTTGGCTTTCAGGGAATCTTCTATATATCCTTCAGCAACAGCCGTACTTTTCCAGCCGCCGTGCCTTTTTAATGTGGTTATATCCGCTCCATGACCTGCCAATACTGTAGCACTACTTCTACGGAAACAGTGTCCTGTATATTGTGACGGATTTTCTAATTTTAAAAAACTCGCTATTTTAGAAGGCATGCTGCCAAAGGAATGAACACCTACAGGTTGTTTTGTACACTTATTTTTTGAATAAAATAAAAAAAATCTCATCACTACTACCCCTGGTGGTCTTAAAGATGTGTAGTTTCTAATAATATTTATCCATTGTGGTTCTGTTACACAAGATGTACGGGGCTTGTTGGTTTTAGTGTCAGGAATTGTAATAATTATGACATCACCACGATCTTGAACGTCTTGCACTCTCATATTTGTCAATTCATGTCTTCGACATGCCGCACACATGCCTATGATTAAAGCTACCTAAAACAAGATGTTTAAAATTGGGACAATGGAATAAAATGAAAATACTCACTTTTATCATGAGGTAGGTTTCATTTGGAGCCTCGTTAATAAACTTATTAATCTCCTCAATTTCTAACGTTTTAGATTTTTTGGGCACATACCCATCTTTCTTTCTTTTTAAAAAAGTTATCAATTTTGTGTAATTTTCAATATTGATGTTATGCTTGATATTGATTGTAGACTTTAACATTGAAAAAATCGACCACAAGGTGGAAGATTTTAAATTTTTTGATTTATGTTCGAAATAAGCAAGTAAAACATATTCATTGAACGTGCTTACACTATTTTCTTTGGACCACTTAATAAAGAGTTCATATTCTTTCCAATACCGATTTGACGATTTTTGCGGCAACAAATTATTAATAACCGTTTCCGCAACTTCTTTAATATGCGCCGGTGTATCCATTATATCTTATTACCTATTATCTATGATTATATCAAAGATAATGAAAATAAATAAACGTCAAATTAATTGTAAGAAAACAAATGAATTAAATTTAATAAATACCAAGAAACAAGAAATCTTGATTTTAAAATTCAAATATTTTGTTGTTACCAACATAAAGAAAATCCCTAATACTAAATATTTAAACTAATATGTTGTAAATTTTATTTATTTAAACAAACATCGGCACAAAAAATCTTGTGTATTACACGTCCAGAAACAGTTTTGCGAGTGCTCCTACTACCCTTACTCGCACTCGCAAATCTGCTGTTTCTGGCCTTGTGATACAAATAACTATTACCGACGACTTTATCCTTAGCAACTACTAAACATAACTTACTGTCTTGGAAACAGCCGCGGTAAACAATGAAATAGAGCACAGTAGCGCAAAAAGGTATTTATGTACGATCGATCAATAACAACTGTTTTTTAGACCTAATTTTCAGGCGTAAACCTAGTCTTTTTGGCCCTCGGGCCGTAATTATGTTTTTGGCCCGCTGATTGCACTTTTCTAATTAAGGAATAATTTTATTTTTGTTTGGAATACAAGTAGTAACACAGTTATTTGTTAATATGAACATTTATATCTATCTTACAGTTATTACAATTACTTATATTAAATGCGGAAGGAATGGTGTTTATCAAAGATTCACTGATAACGCTTTCATTAATACCATCATTCTCTAACGTAGAAAGAATGGTGTTTATCACAGAGGGATTGCGAACGTTTTCATTACTGACAGCATTACTTGTTGAGGGTACATGAAGACCTTCGCCTACCATAACCTTTTGTGCAATTTTCATTTTATTTTGCAATGAATCCTCAATATAAGTCTCGGCCACCGCCGAGGACTTCCAGCCACCATGACGTTTGATACTGATCAAGTCTGCGCCCCCATCAGCTAAAAGAGTAGCGGAGGAACGTCGAAAGCAGTGTCCTGTATAGGCACCTGCATCCGGCATATTCAAAAATTTGGCTACTCTTTGCGGCACTTGTCCCAGTGTATTTTTTCCTACAACCTGCGATGTACACTTGCCATTTTTGTAATACACAAAGAGTCGTCGATGCTCCGTGTGTGATGGCCGTAAAAACACGTATTTTCGAAATATTTGTAGAAAATTCAGTGCTAGTTCTTCGTTGTTAACGACTGTAAATGTTCTGTTGATTTTGTTCTTTGTCTTATTGATTTTTACAATGAGTGCAGACCCTACATCCTCAATATCGTCTAGAGTTAATTGGGCTAATTCGTTTCTACGACATGCCCCAGCGATGCCCATGATTATTGCCACCTACAATATTGTAGAAACTCAATGAGTATAATTATATTTCGAATTAGTGATTTTCTTACCTTCATCATTAGAAATGTATCATCTGGGGCTTCCAAGAAAAATTTTGTGATCTGTTCCCTGTTGAGTATTTTTGATTTTTTGGGTTCGTACCCCTCGCTTTGCCTTTTCAGAAAGGCGAACAATCGCTTGAATTGACTGACATCAATGTTTTCCTTAGCTGCCAAATTTGCTTTGATCATTGAGTAACGCGACCAAAGCGAGGTTGGTTTGTAAATTTTACTTTGTTCATCAAAATATACCAGTAAAACGTTTTCAGTAATGGTTTTTACCTTATTAACTGCACACCACTTTAAAAAATCATTATATGTTTTCTCATATATAGCTTTGGATTTTGGCGGTAACAGATTCAAAGTAATGTTCTTTGCTGCTTCATCAAAATCTGGCACAATGCACGAGAAATCTTCTTCTTTAGACATACTTTTGCAAACAAATAGTGACAAATACTTAAATTACTTACTAATTTTTTTGCAAATAATTTGTTTTTGTTTATACTTGTTGCTGTGGTTACGCAGTTTTATTTGGTCAATGATAAATCGATTTCAAAGGAGCGCTTTTCATTTTTTGTTTAAATACAGTCATTGTCAATATAAACTATATTTTTACGGTTTTTAAAATTTCGATCTTACATAAAGTTTTGTATGCACCTCAGGCGTAACCGACGTCTTTGGCCCTCGGCGTGTTATAGCCCTCCGTGCTTCGCACGTCGGGCTATAATTTTCACGCCGCGGGCCAAAAACGCCTGGGTTACGCCCTTGATACATAAATAACTATTTTGTTTCACAGTATTTTAACCCCTTAAAGGGTCTATTCTGTATTCACCTGTTAAAATTTAACGTGGCTTTAAAATTGAAACCAACCGCTAAATTTAAACCCTTGATGTTGATTGGTTAAATGGTAGTTTTAGCTGTCATAATTAAGCTTAGCGATTGGTTACAATTTTAACGCCACTTTAAATTTTAACAGTTGCTTACAGAATAGACCCTTAAATATTTTTATTTTATTTCATACACTGGAACATTATGTCCGTTAGAAATAAATATTAGTAACTAATTTGTAAGTATAAACCTACATTCAATCGGATTTACGAGTTTACTATAACTAGTTCAATAGTTATTAAAAAGTTAAATAAAAGTGTAATACAATTAACCAACTTTTAGAACGTGGAAATAAAAGGATTCCTACCAAAGTTAGTAGAAGTTTCGTATAAACTGCACAGTAGTTCTGTGAAGAAACCACAAAGCGAATAAGTAGATCTACATTCTAATGTAACAAAACCATTATGAAAATACGTGATGAAAATAGCTGCATTTTCAAATGAATAATGTTTGTAACTAGTAGTAAGGAAGCGCAATTTGCGACCTACTTTCAACACTGTCTAATTAAAAAATGTCCAGCGTTTCTCCAATGCCCAGAACGATTATAAAGGGGCTTCAAATTTGAGCAGAAGTTATTTGTTGAAAATAAATCGAATTTTACAGTCCTGTCGCGGATAGAACTGGGTTAACTTAATTATTTTGTTTTAATGTTAGATTTAATTGTTCTTTTGGTATTTAATCCGGTAAGGACAAAATAAACTTAATGAAAAATAATTTCAAAAGTCTTTAGACTTACGAAAATAAATGGATATTGGGGAATTGTAAACAAATTCCTTTTGTTGACTTTAGACAAAGCAGCATTGTTTAGGTATTCAAGATGAAATTGAATTAAATTTGGGTTAGGATGAATTTCTTCCTATAAGAATTAGGTTAAATGAGGTTAATTATTATTGGACACTGCTGAAATCCCCAGACACCCCACCAGGTTTGAATAACCACCCGAACAATTCGTTCTTAATTAGACGAAAAACTGCGTTTATACGTTGCAGAACATTAAATATAAAAAGTGATAAATGATTTGGTATACAAAAAAGATGAGGCTGAAAAGAAAATTCATATATTATTAACAAATACACCAAGCAACACGCTCTGCAAGGCTTATCCTCAATACGTTTTTCGTCTTCATAATTTCTAAAGCGCATCCTCACTTTTAGTGTCATTAATTATATTTCTTATGTAAGAACGTTGAACTAGAGACCGTTTTTACCTTACGTCCACTTCTTGTTATAGTTTCAACCGAAAAGTACGTTATGGGGGTTTTTGGTTTGTTACATGTCACTAACAACAGCAAAATGATTCAAGTAAAACAAACATTCAAGCATATATAACACAGTTAATAAAAAATGTCATTAGATAGTAATTGTAATGGAAAAGTGCAGTGTATACTTTAATTTTTACTCAAATTCTAGAAAGGTATTAAGATTTTACGAATATGTTTTTTATACACACTCACCTGTGGTAGTTTTGTACTTGGTGTTATATTCTTCCCAGTTCGTTTATATTTTTATATTCCAAACTAGAAATTGTAACAACGGAATTGGCTGCAAGCCGTGCTCTTGCATTATAGATATAAACAATTCACTGCACTCATTGTGTTTTAAAATGCATGTTGTTTTAGAGTTTATTAAGTTCAGTTGGCACTGGTTTAGAATAAAATGTTCATCGCACATCCGAATCGAAAATCTGCAAACAAAGTACTGCATTAATAAAATTTTAGTTAATTCGAGGATTGGCAAAACAATATTGACTTTGTTCATTACGTATTGCATTGGTTTGTTGTCGCTACCATAAAACTGACACAAATTTTAGAGGATTATTGATGATCTCATAGTTCGCACCCACATATTAATCCCTGAATCCTCTTTTCTTTTATTTAAACATTTACGATCATATTATCAAAAGGGGTACATTACAATTTACTAATATTTTTCCTCTACACCTAATTAATAATAATATCTTTTTTTGGGAAAATCTACAGAACAGGAGCTCCCCCACCGCTTTTAGAACCATGCTATAAGAACTGAAGCCTGAAAATCTGTAATAATAATCCAGCACTAGTTACTATATTATTGTTTATTTATTTAATACTATGGACAATGTAAATTAACACAAAAAGTGCTCTACAAAATATAAAATAATAAAGTAGAACATTTATTTAAAAATGAAAGTAGATATTACCCTGGTATTACTCTTTAAAGATGGTTTTGACAATATTGTAGTACGTTTCCTATCACTAAACTTTGTTTATGGTAATTTTAATATAGAAGCAATAAACTTGTTTTAGTACTTCTGTAGACAACCTTTCCCAAACTGTGTTTTGCAATAAATCCTGACGGTTTCATCAATACCCATTTTATAGTAGGTAGGTTTATTAATTATTATTTTTTTAGTCATAGACAGATAAAACACTCTTCGTCCAATGACGTACCACAGCGAAATGGGGGTCATGTTAAAAGACAATATATTTATTGATTTAGCGACATTGTACTATAATAAATAATAAAATAAATAACACAACAAAAAGAATATTTATTTTTGGGTTTGTTTTCTATTACCTACTATTCGGTGCAACCTTGCCTGCTTCCATTGCAGGCACCATACAATACAGCGTGTTAAAAAGTAAAGTTTAAATATTTAAATGGCATATAATATGATCAAAAACAAGTAAAAACAAGTAAAAACTCCTTAATAAAGATGGGTCTGAAAATCAATCGTTGTCGAGATAGGAACGACTTTGTTTTCCATTCAGTATGATGTACAAAATTTTGTTTGTCTACACACAGACCTCGGTCATTCACAATCGTAAGCACATTGTGCAAAAAAACTACTCTCCTTTAGCAACAAAAAAACAATAAATAAAATAGTTATTTTTTATACAAGACGATAAAATTATATTTTATCGACAAGCGGAAAGTGTTAATTCACGAGCGATTTCATCGCGAGTGAATTAATTTTCGCGAGTCGATAATTAAATTTTATCATCGTGTATAAAATTCTATTTTTTTCTATAGCAGGTGTTAAAAAAATAAGAAAAATTTGTAAAAAAAATCAATTTAAAATTAGATTATATTATACCGAAAAATCTCAGTAGCAAAGGTTTCCATTCGGTTTCCATGGAATTTCCAGAAAATTAAACTACTTTATCTATCCTTGCGGTTAAAGTGTTACTTTATCTACCCTTGCGGTTAAAGTAATAGATCAACTATTTTTAGTCGAAGAAAGCACACTTTAACATCTGCTATAGAAAAAATAATATTTGTTTTCATTATGAATGCAATATTCCACAAATGAAAGTATACACTTGACAATAACAATTTCAACGCATTCAATACCTAACAATATTAACAGTCTGGCGAAGTCTCGGTTACACATCTCTCTGCGTTTTCACTTTCCAATATCAAAAGGACAGCATGAACACGTAAAGAGCCCTACACCGACCATACGTGACCCTAAGGTCGCTAACAGCTTGAAAGGCGGTTGCGTGGGTTTGATCCAGTTAAAGGTGAGAAAGATCAGGGGTGCTATTTATACTTCTAGACTGTGAAAACGTTTCTTAGGTTGTTATAGCAACCCATGGGGATCATTAACCCGGATAATTTAAAACTTATAGTTTAGTTACTAAACTTTGTCTTTAAATATTCAGGAACTGTATCAAGTCGTTTCTTGTAGAAATGTATATAAACAACATTATTATCAAGATTCCTGTTTCAGTTATACCTTTACCTCAGTGAAACTACGTGGTTGTTGCGGTTACTCAATAAGAATTTTATTAGGAAATGCTATGTAGGCATTCTAATAGACAGGGTGTTAATGCTAAAGTCGTTACACACGATAATGGTAGTTAGAACTCATTAAAACAAACATTTTAATATTTGAAAAAAATATATAAAATAACTGTAAATGTAGTAAATGTTGTAGAGATCTGAAAGCTAATTTTGAAAGCCTTTCGTTTTTTTGAAATATTCCCTAAAATAAGGGAATGATTACGATTGTTAAAAATACAAAAAGAAATCCAATAACTACCAATTGGGGCCCAAATCAAACATTGTATCTAACTAAAAAAATTATTTATTAGCACCCTGTAGATGACGGTTGTAAGCAGTTCTGTGTGTTATCTAGTGTTGATGTGAAGAGATAGAATTCAAGAAAATGGTACATAATCACATCACAATATTCACAATCCTTATACTGAATGAGGTGATTAAATAACTGAGCTTGGAAGGAGCACAAGCCGCGAAACCCTTAAACCAGAATACTAACTGCCTTCCAGGAAAAATAAAATATCCATCATTTTTATTTCCTATATTTTTATAGCATTAGCATAATCAGCTTTACGTGAAAGTGAAACCCGATGCCTCAAACATTTTACTATGGAGTTTCCACAGAAAGTAAAAATACCTACAAAACGTAAAATAATATCGTACATAATTCATTCATTTTTTAGTTTTTAATCATATAACTTGTAATATAAGAAGGATTTAATATAGGTACTCAACCTTAGAAGTTTGAGTATCTATTCATGATATTTTATTTTTCCGGTTATTGTATCTCGATACTTTTCAAGCCCTTACATTGAGTATCATGCAGCTACATCAAAGAATATCTCTTTCTTCATCTTCTGGTAATTACATGATAGAAGTATGTTATTTATTATACTACAGTGACTAAAGTGAATCGCAACAGATAATATTTTTGATCACGTGTACGGTAACCTTTTTAAGGTTTGTCTTAAATTGGATTAGATTAAATTTTAAAAATGGCAATTGTACATTTATTTAACAATTCCATGACAAGTAGAAGTTTATTACATGTTTATTTATTTAACTATGAGGGTAGATAAAGTGGCACTTTAGCAGAGAGATTTGGGTACATAAAGCACAACTTTATAAGTAGGAACTTGGAATAAGATATTTGTTTTACTTGTTATTCGTATGTTCAAACAATTTCGGAGAATGATAAATATGAATATACCTACTTTCATGAAAGCTTTATAAATCTTATAGAGATTTAATTTTACTATTTTTCATGAATAATTTAACTAATTACTATAACGATTAAAGTCGTACAGGTACGCGAAAGGATATCCTTTCGATAATCTGAAACTTTCTAGTAATCTATTCTTTGAACTTTTAATTACCACCTCGGTTAGAATAAAAGCGACGTTATTTAATTTCAATTACAATTGCAAATCACAGTCTTTTATATAACGGGCTTTAAAATCAATTCTCTGGATTGTAACCGGGATTGCTAACAACAGCACGTATTGGGAACATTGATGTTATAGAAGTTATTTTGTACTTCGCAATTAAAAGTGACGTCCAGAATCCTTCCTCTGATTACACTCTATCCGTTTTATGTTTCAATAAAAGTCACGTCCTGGGCAACTGTAGTAATGAAAAACAACTAACTTCATAATTGAGTGTTATCATTATGAATTAATTTTTATTTGGTAATTTCCTGCTAATTTTCCACCTAAATTAAAATATGATTTTGAACGATATTTAAAGGGTATCCATTTTGCTATTTAAAAAGTACGTTACTTTTTTAAAAGGGCACGTTTATTAGAGCACCTTGTATACAGTTTCGTAGATGAAAGCACGTAAAATATGGTGCTACCAATTAAGTTCAAAATAAACCTGTTATTGGAAATTTGTGTTACCCATACCCTGCACAGCCGCCGATCCCTAAACGGAAGGAAATTAATCATTATAAATAAAAACTTCGAGATAGGATGTTTGATTTACCATAAATCATACTGATCAATAACGTAGTAGCAAAATCTACGCAAATATAAACAAACGGAACCCAAGTTTCTTAACTGAACAAATATCCGAACTAATCTTTATAAGTTAAAACTTTTTAGTTTAAATTACTCGACCGATTATAACTAGTAAGTTTAAATATGTAACATGTAACAACATTTCTTCACAAAGCAAACGTATATTTTTCGTTTTGATATTATACCTATACCTAATAAGAATAAACTACCAAAGTATCTTTTAAAAAATATCCTAAAAGTAAATAATATTCTTATAAAACGAAACAAAATATAAACTTTGAGAGAAATTACTTTAAAAGCTACTACAATTTCGGAACAATTAAAAAGACAGCTCCCCCTTTAAGCTATTGATTTTTTGTAGATGTGTGGGTGTGTAATTTTAAAAGCTTAGGGGCTCAATAGTTGAAGTATGTGGGAAAAGTTGGGAATATTACTGGAAAACTTGAGGCATGTCGAAGAGACGAATTTTATGTTTTATGCAAATAAACACAAGTTGTGAATCTGAACATGTAAATATTCAGTAACGTATCAATTTTCCTAGACCCTACTATGAAGCTTCAGCATTACTTTTGACACGACTCTCTTTAGATTTTGCTGTGTTATATTTGGTTATAGTTAAAACAAACCTTCAGTCGTATACGAAATTCGATAATTAATTTACACAATTATGTACTTGAATTGTCAGTTTCTTAATCGGTAACAATTAAAGCAGGCAACATGAGTTTTTGTAACAATTAGATCGTTTAAAATCAAATTCATGACGAATACACAATTTCTCGATAACAATAAATTAGCCTAACAACCCACACTGCATTAGGCTTTTGATAATATTCTCAAATAACAACAGCAGCACATTTTCAGGTTGTACAATATGATCAACAAAATTTTCGGTATGGGTTGGCCATGAAATATTATTAGTATGTCTTTACTTGTTTCGACTAAAACTGTCCGACAGTTGTCCAGAGTAAACTACGGGAGTAAAAGCAAGAATATCAATCGTGTGGCTTCTTAAGTAAAGATACACAATTTATATTCCATGGCCAATCTTTAATGAAAATTTTGTTGATCACATTGTAGGTAATGCGTGAATAAATAGTAAGAAACGATTTCATAGCCATCTTGATTCAAGAGTTTATTGAACACCTGTCATAAATATTTTTTTCTGGCTAAAAGTAAAAATATAATTCGTAAAGTGAAATAGGTGTTGCCGACAGCTCTCTTAAACGGAAATTTCTCAAAAGGGATAAGGGTTCTTAAAAGCGATATTAGGAAAATGATCGGATACGGACAGTATACTTTGGCATATTCCAAACCAATACGGCCCCTTACGGACGCGACGTGGCACTGGCAGAAAGAACATAAATTGCAAGGCGATTCCCTCTTTATGTAAAATTTTGGAAATGAGTAATTGGATATTGAGAGAAACTGGAAAATCCTCTTCGTGTAATTGTAATTGCTCTGTGCAAGAAGAAGAATTGTAAGAAGTTTACGCATGGTATTAGAGGACTAAAAACTTTTAATGATCAAAATATAGAGCTATTCATACTCGTAATGATGTACGCTCTGATATTCAGTCCTAAATTTTGTAACCGACCTCTTATATTTTTTTATCTATTAAACGGTTTGAAGAAATACGTCTTATAGTTATCGATTTATAAAATATTTCGCCTGTAAGTTGTTAAACTGAAAATTTAAACCTTAGAATTAGAAGCAAACAAATTTTTTGAATGTTACTATAATTTTCCCCGATATTCTGAAATGTTAATGTAAGTTTACATAGAAAATCCTTTACTGGAACACTGATTTCTAGCTATCGGCATAAATGCATTGTCCCTGAAAGGAGACGTTATTTCTTTTTGCAATTGCGAGGTCGATAGAGCTTATTTCAGCAACCCTAAGATTTATTAGGTTGTACGTCATTGTGCAAAACCCATTGTGCATGTGCATTTTACGAGTACAACCACCTATACGGCTATACTAGTTTAATATTAGATAGTGCACCATATTCTGTTCTAGATTTTCTAGTTGAAAAGTACAGGCTTCCGTTAACATGTTTTTAAACCCATATGTCTCATATTTTACAAATTTCCATGAAGATTAGGTAAAAATAAAATATCAAGTTTAAATCTAAGCTTCATATATTTCCATACACACAGCTTCCTTGCGTTATTTATTAATTCAAAAATTCAGAGAAAAAGACTTAACGAAAAGTCAACTTCAAATCACATTCCAATTTTTTTAAACTATTAAACAATGTTTTTGTTTAATAGCATCCTTGTAAACAGCAGTCAACTCATGTTCTTGTACTCATAGCGGCTGATTTATGTTCACCAGCGTGTTTGGAGTTTGTATTTGGTCATGCTGGTTACATATACATTGCCAAAACAGTTAAATTTACCTTTAACAATACATGGAAATTTCAAAAATTTATTATACCTATGTATAGTACATGCTATGGAAAATCATTTGTTACTTAAGCAGTTGGAAGTGTTCTATCTTTGATGTTAGGTACTTCAAGAAATTATTTCGGAATCGTATATAATATACGTAGAAATTTCAGGCAGTGTTTAGTATTTTCAAACTTTTTTAGTTCTAATAGGTATTTGATTGGTCAACTAACAAGAAATCCTTTATTTAATAAAAGTGTGATCTTTTTATCATGTGTGATAAATTTATATTCTTTTCTTTTCACTGGACAGCACTTCATGTGAAATCCGTTTCTTAAGATAATCGCATATACTTTTAACAAGCTTATCACCCCTCTCTACTACTCCAAAGTTTATTACGTACTCTCCAGCTATTTATAGTTAAAGCATAAGCACGTTTAATTATGCAAAACTCTATAATAATTATTAAGATAACAACAGCTTGAAGTTGTTTGTTGTTGGTTGAATAAACATTAATTGCATAAACAAGACTCTAGAATTATTGGTTGAAGAAATTTGTCTCCAGAAATTTACACATGAGGGCAGATTAATTTGTTATTAATTAATGTTTTGTTAGCATCAAGTTTTCGTGCGTCAGCTTGCGTGCAAAACTAATTAATACATTTTGATAGTAGTTTATGGCTACACACTTCAATAAATGGCTGTATAAATTATGTAGGTACGACATGACACGAAATTATCATTTCCGTTACACAATGCGGCTTATTGGAGAGTAGGTTTTGTCTTCAGCTATTGTGAATGAAAATCAACAAATACAACTCTTTCTGCTACGTAGTGCTTACTATTAACGTTAATCAATTGATTATGGGATCTACTGAAATGACTGTAATTAATTAAAGCTAGTCAATGTGTTTCAATGTCTACCAGAACATTTGTTAAATTTATCGGAACAAGCACGAGACCTTCCTCGTGAACGCTTTTGTGAACGTTTTTCTTGTCCACAATATTCTCTTGTTCCTATTGTTTCAAATAAATAATTACACTCTTATATTCCGGACTAAACCTCATTAATCTAACCCACCCATTAGTTTTTAATGTATTCACTGCGTGATCGTATTGCTACCCTAAGTTAATATTCAACTGTCTATCCCTTAAAAACCCAAATCAACTTGAACTTGGTCTAACACGTTTTCGCAATAATCACCAGGTTAACCTCTGTTTAGGTAATCGAAAAAAACTAAGCTTATTGCAACTTTTCAGATTAAGTCTGAAAGTGTTTTAAAAACTGATTTCTGTAGGTCTATAATATTGTATACCAATTATGTATAATAGCTTATTACACACCGTCTACTCATTTCATACATAGGCAATTTAATTCACTTCTCATTTCATTTTAAAATTACGTTTGCTAGTCACCTTAACGTATTATAGAACTCTCTTCGTATAGTAGTTATTGAGTTATAATTATCTCTAAATTGCAGTTCACCGATGCACATTAGCAACCACAATCTGTTAACGAAGCATGTTTAAACGGGTATTATCGTCTTTGTTGGAAGTTCTTCCCCAAGTCGTCCCTACGGCTGTGTAGTCAAATTTGCTTCTTGTTGAGCACGCCGACCGCATTGTAGGAATTCCGTGCCTAACGTTCCGGTATGCAAATGTCGTGAGTGTTCATCTTAATACTTGACAAAACCGGAAACGACGTGGGTGTGGGTTATCATTACAACGCTTTTTATTTAACGCGATTACTATAGGGGTATTTTTATGTGAAGGTTTCTGACCCTAAATCTCATTTGTTGGATTTGTAAAAACCACAGTTTGGATTTAAATTTAAAAGTCTGATGTATTACAGATTAGGTGGGCGTTTCTGCCCTTTATAATAATATATATACCATAAGTAACCACCGTAATATTGAAGTGACTTTATGCCAATCCCACTTATCGTAGTAGGTATGTGATTTCTTTATAATAGAGTTTACTATAGAGTCCTTGGATTGTCTGTCCATTGAACTCTAGATGTTGCAAGATGTAATTAAGAAAATACAGGCATTTGAAATGTGGACCTACAGAAGGACACTAAGAATTTCATGGACTCTGAGAATAACAAATGGAGCAGTTATCGAAAATTGGTTCACAACCCCAATTTATGAAAATAATTATAAACAGAGGAGCAAAATACTTTGGTCATATGATGAGACATGGAGGAATTTAATGCGTTACAGACCATAATAGAAGATAAAACGAAGAAGAGGAGTCGGAAGAAGAAAGAAAGCTGAGAAACCAAAGAGAATGGACATCACAGAACCTAATTATTACCAACCTCAATTAGAGACGGCACCTTAGATGAGAGAGATGATGATTCTTCTAATTCAAAATACTGTTGATTATACTGCACTTTTTTCAAAATATCTGTTCTGCTGCCCTTATACAGTTTAGAGACTTAATAGTTTTGATATTACACAATAAATTTGTTCATAATTTACAGAACAATTTTCTAAATTGTTTCGCTGATGTTAATCCAATTTGGTTTCGTTTTATCTGTCGCACTCGGAATTTTGCTTCACCTAAGTTTTTATATACCAGAAGCTGCGGGTAGCAGGAGCTGTATATTCGGAAAACATACTTTAAAATAAACTGTATAGTTTCCGGAATCATATCTTCTACTTCGATTTTACAGTTCACCTCAGTTAGATATCCTCCTATAGAATTATAGCTTCTATTTTTCTATATGGGAAATTTGATTCTAAAAATCATCATTTTATTGGTGGTTACGAAAAGAATACGTTCCAAGACTCTGTTTGCGTCTGTTGGTGCTTTAGCTAAATTATGAATAAAATATCCAGCAATATTTTATTGGATAGTTACGTTGTAGGTACTAAATAATATATGAGAAATTGGAGTTGAATACAAACGAGATGCAGTCGAATGTACGTGCAAACTCGTTATATAAAACAATATCAAATAAAACTAACTCTGCCATCTAAAACCGTGCTCAGAGGACACAAGTTAAAATTGCCATATATGTCATAGACTTAAGCCTTCCTGAAATCTTAAATATTTTGATCATCAATCTAATAACATGTACCCCCATTCACACACAGCCCTGGTTGGGACTGCTTTACCTTATGTCGGTTGTAGTAATAAAATAATTAAATAATTTAGTGTGATTTATGTCAATGAAATTTCTATAGTTTTGATGATTTACTCCAATCATTTAACCTCATAAACCAAACTTACTATCTTCAATGTTATACATTTGCAATCATAACTGAGAATATTCTGTAGTAAACGCAGCGTACATGATTCATGCAATTTATAAATTGCATTTTTATGCAGAGACAAGTTCCAGTTCATTTAATGTTGTACCGATTTTTAGATATAAGTTATGAATAGAAATGTCGTTAGAAATATGACAAAGGGAACAAACCAACACTTTAAAGCGAGCTCTAAAGGAAAACTAAACCTAAACCAAAAACTTTTTGGTCATATTGATTAAACGTAGCAAGATAGTTTTCGAATTTTCTGTTAATTCTGAATTAACTAATTTGTGTTTCCATTTTCGTCGGCGTTTACAATTTTGCTATGTAATTTATGCAAATACACAATAAATGTCGTATAGCGAATGAAAAGCGCACTCAAGCTAAGATAATAAATATGCCAGGCAGTAGTACGCTAAACCATAAAAATTTAATTTAAGTGTATTCACAAGTCACACTATTTAACCGCCTTTTTATTAAGAAATCGGCATGAAATAAAATACTCTTACTATGACGGTTACAATTGAAGTTTGTAGATTTACCAATTATTTTTATACAACTTTCCTAACCTACATCAATTTTTATTTTCCTTACTGTACAATTACAAGTCAATTTTATTTTAGTTACAGGATTACAAATCAAGCTTACAAATGCCCCGGAAAATATGTCTACTAAATTTTAAAAGAGCCGTAAGCGGGACAATACGTCAACCAATAGCAAACAATCCTACTCAAAAGTACATTCACTGGAAAAATTCAATTTACGTTTAAAGTTTTAATAATTTCGGTGTTTGCCAGATTGTTTTGACGTTTAAAATCTGTTAAGTATGAATGTTAAATCAAGGAAGATAATTCATTCTGAAACCAGTAATATCATTCGGAAGGTCATCGAATTCTTCGAAGAAAAAGTAGTATTTACAGTTATTAAATTTGCCGCCTAAATGTTTTTATTTTGACTGTAGGTACTTTGAAAAACTATACCATCGCCGGAACGCCCCCTTTCAACTTTTTGAGCTTGGTAGAGCTGTACTTCTAAATTAACAACAAACAGTAAAATTTAATCATATTTAAAAACATAATTTAGTAATGTTCAATAATTAATAGATAATATTATGTATGCATCACAGGAATTATTAGATGCTAATAATCTCGGGCAATACTATCCCTAGGACCCTCACGATAATAATTTCCCTAATAATTTCTCATCATAATGTCCCTATATTTTATTGTTTTAAGTTACCGGACCGAACATAGCTATAAGAACGCCAAACCTGGTGTAAAAGGGGAAAACAAGCGATGAGCCTACAAGACCTGTAAAAGCTTCGTATGTGTGTAAAAGTTACCGTAATGAAGATATACCGACCTACATATTACAAAGTTTTAATAGCTTTAGAAATATTTGAAATTGGCTTCTGAAACCTCCTAATATAAGAAATACCATCTATAATACAGGGTCAGTGAAATAAACCTTGAAAAAGAAGGAAAGTGCAAGTAAGCAAATCTTTTAAAACTTTTTCCAAACCCTCCTTACAATGTAATTTTATTACAGTTCTTTAGTTTTCGATAGAAAAACTTTTATAAACAAAAATGTCATTTCCTTGCCACTTGACCGTGTTCAATGGTTAGTACATAATTCTGTCGGTTTATTTCTTGATCGTCATACTATAACACAATTCAAGACAATAATTGAATTGTTATACACCAGCAAACAAATGTAAGAAAATTGTGTATGCGAAGAATACACGATACATATAAAATAATGAATTTTCATTTTCATACAACACAGAATTTTCTTCCCTGTATATTTCATTTGCACTGCAGGTATTGTCTCTATTACTGTTAAAATATTCGTTTCAAACTAGAAAACTTGCAAATGTAAATTGTTTGTTCAGCGCAATCCCCGTTATTTCCATATCCGCCAGTTTTAATAATGCAAACTTGTTATTACATAAACTGGTATACTACAAAAGAAACGAAGCAACCTTGTGAAGCAAGGTTTAATTTCCTTCTGTTTCCAGTCTAAATTATCAATTCACAATTTGATTGCTTTATTCATCTTAGATTACGTTAAGATTTTAAGAACTGAAATACCAAGGAGCTTTTTTAAGTTTACAATATGGTAACGAGGACACTGTAAACTAGCTCATTCATGTAATGATTTAGGAAACCAAATAATAACTAATAACATTACTAATTATTTACGTACTATTAGGTTTGTATTCCTAAAAATACAAGTTCTTAGCACGAAATGTCGTTCATTGCTCTGTAACATCAAGTAATCGTGCCGTGCGTGTAACTGTTATTTAGATATGTTTTTTTATCACGAACTTATTGTTAACACTACAACCCTAAGAATAAAACAATAGTAGCGCTTGAGGGTAGTTTCGTTATCGTAACCTAGCTATAAAACACTTTTTCTTGTTAAGAATAAAATTCAAGTTAAATGAACCCAACAGTAGAGGCAGCTGCGCCATCTTCCCACAAAATACTTAACTACGAGCTTTATTGAACTGAGTTTAGTTATACTCTAGGAATTAAACCTGTAAGTACGTAATGATTTCCTAACGAAATTTACTAATTTATTCTTCAATAAACTCTATTAACTTTTAACGTGACATACATTTAAAATCAATCGTAGCAGGAAGTTTTTAAACAAAACTCAAATTCATTTTTTGCTAGTGTCTCAAGAAATGTTTGAGTTTGCACACCAAAAACAAACATTGAAATAAAATCTTACAAAGTTAAAATCCTGCGAGGGGCATGTATATTTTATTATAAGATACGTTGGCTAAGACATTTACGCAGAATCTGAACATAGATAACACTAAAACTACTACCTATAGGAAGAAGAGCAGCAGGAAGACATCAAAAGAAATGGTTAAAGTGGAAATGAATCAGAAACGGTTGAAGTGGCTCTTAAGGAAGCTTAAGGAAAGCAGGATACGTAAAAAAACTAATCACCCGAAAACATTTTGTGAACCTGAAAATGCGGTATATTTTATTGAAGTATAAGTCAATGGTGAATCTTAACTTTTTTTATTTGAATCTTTTTAGAATAATTGTGAAATAAGAGGATGTAGGTATAATCAATCATTACTTTATTTACCAAACATTAGTGTGACCTTCTATAATATATTGCTGTTTTTGAAATAGCCTATTTACTTTGAATTAGAGTGCCTTGATTTTTGATATTGTTTGTGGTCAGAGTACGGACAAACTTGTCCACATCACGCTTGACTCGATGTACTTACAGGCACTTACAGGTTATGTAAGGTTATATGGTTTCTAGTCAGTAACGATTCGTTCAAAATTTTAAAAGGCATCGAAAGACCTTAAAACTGGTTCCAAATTTTTTGTTCAGTTACGCTTACATTTATGTAGGTGGGAACAGATGTAAGCATGATACTATAAGTAGAGATGTAATGAATAGATTACCATGTGATGTGACGACCCTGTTTTAAAAAAATGACAGATATAGACAGTCTTTCTCCCTTCATTGGAGAGAACAACAGGTTCATATATTTATCTCTGTTAGTTTGACAAGTGTGTCCACATTCTCCTCAACAAAAATCAAGAAATCAAGGCACTCTAGTTTGAACAGCGTTCACAGGGCATACATGAATATTGTCTATTTCTGTTAACCGTTTGATATAAAATAATTTAGAAACCGAAAACATTCAAACAAATAAAGGATATTGTCTGAATTTCAACAGTTAATAATCTTGAGCAAGTAGACAATAAAATTCATCGAAAGAATACGACTGTGGCGTGGTGTATTTATAAAGCACTTATATCTTCCGCTTTAAAATTAATCATAGTTCGAATAGGGTGCTTCAAAAAGCAGTAAATATTCGAAAACCCTTTAAATACACTGTAAGATTTTTGTGTGGCGAAGTAAGTAATAATATCAGTCCATTAACTCGTTAATGCCGATTGTTAATACTTCAAATAGCTTCCTTAAATTATTTTTCCCCAACATTTTTAATATTAAAAATTTGTATCGATACAAAAAAACGCAACCACATAATAAATTCTGAAATACTAATTTTCTTTCAGGAAGTATACAAAGGAAAACAGTTCAATACTAACAAAATAATATATTTTGCAACATTTTCCCGCGCGTTCCTCGATGCATAGCCAACATTTATACATTAAATAATTTATATGCATGGGAAGCAATTTAAAATGAAATAGTACATAGATTAAGAAGATTTAGATGAAACCCCATAAAATTCAAGTTGTATCCTAAAATATCGACACAAATCCATGCACGATTAATGCGTTTAAACAGAAACCCGATTGGAGCCTAAGCTACAGTATTGCATTTAATTTACGTAATTTACTATTTTTTAAGCACATTTAAGGATAAATAAATTGCAAACACTATTAAAAACTAATGTACCTACAGCAAGGTATCAAATATGATAAAATACGCTTGCGGTATTAATATTCAAAATAATTACCTTGAAGTCCTAATCAGGCAATCCAAATCTCACTTAGAAAGTTCTATAGCGTCGAATTCTTATTAATAAATATTTAAATACAGTTACAATTGTGCAAGTATAAAATCCTGTCGGAAAATAATTCCCTTGTTAAAATCTGGGGAAAAGCTCTAGAGAACCTCCTTGCACATTTGACCCAGTAGTGTTGAAGTGGAGATGCAGAGCTTTATCACGAAGATTTACAACTCGCTCAGGACAAATTCAAAGTTTCCACGTAATGAATTAATGAAATTTAGTTAGCACTAGTTCAGTCAATCTCGTTATTCACTACTGTTCTTGCTTCTGAAATATAACGTTTAGACTACAAATTGCTACACGCCCCAAATAATGAATATGCAAGCAAAATTTTGCTACACACGACTAAGGAGTTTATTGGAGTTAATGGAATACAGTAGGTAATGTTATCCCTACATACTATCTACTAATTCTTGCAGTAATAAACTCGGAAAATTCCCTGCAGGTTATTTTTTTAGAAGATGAAAACATAGTAAGAAATTTAAGTTTTTCTGTTATATTCGAAAGCGAAATTAAATTTTCAGGGGCCATTTATGCAACGAAGTGGAACGCAGAATTTACATGAAAATAACAAGACGAAAACATTCTTGATAAATGATATCCTCAACTTAATTTCTCATATTATAAGTGGGACGGTAGTGAAAATTACCACCATTGTGTGAAATTTCGTGTTTGTGCATCCGTTACGCACAAATTTATTATCACACATAATTATGTACACATTTTTTTGTTCCCGTACATCAAAGATACTTAGTACTTAGTAACCGTCGTATAAATTTTCATACAAATCGTCATATATTATCACTTTTGTGTAAAAACATGAAATGTCACACTTATTGTGAATTACATATTTATGTTTTCATCAACATTTCAACGGTTCCAAGTTATAATTCATTTTTGACAATAACATCTATTTGTTCACAGTTTCATCATCAATCAACGTCAGAATTTGAAAATTGGTTGGGAAGATTTGCCTGAGATAAGAGAATGGTGAAAATTGTAATTTTGCTTTATTTGTAACCGCATTCTAGCTTTGTATTCTGAAACAAACTAACTAGAACATAGTACAATGTATGCATACAAACTACAAGCGTTATCGTGTTGTGTAATAAACTACTGCAAAGTTACTAGGTATTTGTATTAAATTTTTAATACATCTACACCATACAGAAGATAAATATCTAAACAGTGGCTATACGCATCTATATAGACGGTCAATAAATATAAACATCAAAAACGAATTCGAAAATGGCATGACCACAGTTTTGAGCAAGATTACCAAAAAAAACAGACTATTTTCTGAGATGATTAAGTCCAGAATTATGATTGTCGGAAGATACGCAGAAACAGAATAAATAATAATGGGGATAGACCAATCGAGTTGTGGCATCACTTTCATTAAAGATGTTAAATTTCCACAACAAAAGATCACAAATATACTACTCCGCTGAAACGCTTACTTCAATTATTCACTATACAGGGTTATTCATGAGTGTTGGCGAGCCTTTTAAACGCAGCTCAATATACATTTTCATTCCTCACGCTAACTATAGGTATACTTGATCATACCAAAAATATAATTTTTCCACTCCCTGCATTGTAAGGCACAATTATAGTCGGTTCCATGTAGCTTTACCGGTAAAGTATAACAAGAGATTAGGTCTCGCACTCCTAGCGTGCCAGCGCTTCCCAACCATTTATTTCTATACATTTTTCGTTAAAGCTAAAGGAATGAAAATATAAAAATGCCCCTCTTATTCCTGTTTAAAAAGACGGCTTCTTGTGATAAAAAAGAAACCCATTGCTATAGTGCTGGTTACTTGTTAGTAGGGAGTTGTTTACTTGTTGGTAGGGTGTTGTTTACTAGTACTGTTGTTTTTTTGATTACATATTCGGGATTTTGTCTTGTTAAATATAACTCGATCTTATATTTTTCTCATGGAAAATTTCAGCAATAGTGCCCTTAACATTCTTGTTGTAAGATAAACCACTCAAACACTATACAAAACCAAAAAAACACTCGTGCTGACGCACTCGTTTTTTTAATTAATATATTGTGCCTCGTGATTTACCTAGCAACAATATTTTAGGAACTACTACAGAAATTTTCAGATAAAAATCCAAGGTCCTATTATATTGTATCTATATGAAATAAAATGTGGAAGAGGTTTCCTTAAAAATTTCCGCGTAAATACCAAGTAAGTGTCACGCCATTACAAATCAAATAATAACATAATTTATCCTTCCTCTTTAATTAACGAGTAAACTTTTCCGTGTGATATATCTATTCATACGTATATGCTATTTCTGTTATGTGATTGTACGACTTACGTTTTCTAATTCAAAACCGTTTGTCGGTTAAATTTTTACCGTCGTATAATCGGAAACAATAAAAAGAATAAGGCAAGAAACCCTAGTAAATTGAAAAATTTATGATATAATAAAGATTCATTTGATTCCTAATCAAATCGGCTCGCGTAATGAAAGGGAAATGGCAACATTCCGAAGTATTGACGTTTGGAGTTTTATTATCTTTTCGAAAAGAAAATTAAGAAAGAGTTATGTGTACATGGAATTTTCACTACCACAGATATATTTTGAAACTTGCTGTATATGTGCATACGCAGTTTAGTATCTTATTAATTACTAATTAAATTATTAATTAGTGTATCATTAGAGTAAATAGATAAGAGTTCTTAGAAAATGGTTTAATTTAATGTGGTGCATCAATTGAGCAATATAATAGTCGATCCTTTTTTATTAACATTCATCCATATCAAAACTAACAAACGAAGAACTAATTGTTTTTTTGCAACTTTGCAGTTCATACTATTTATATTTTGTTTTCTTTTTTAAATTCGTGCAACCTATAATATTTTGGAGTACCCCGCATAAAGGCAATTGCTTCTTATTCTGTTCAATCAAACTGATTATATGTTCCCATGCAGTCAGTGTGAAAAATTCTCTAAAATAAACAACTAACATAGATTTTAAAATAACAAAATTGAGACAAAATCAAAAATGCACCCTCTAATAGGATTTATAATCGCTACTTCATCTAATATTAAGCATTTGGGTACATTGTTAATATTTCCCTGAATATTTTCTTTCTTTATCAACGTTTCGGTTGAAGTAGTAGAAACTACTGATGGTACCTATTATTTTCAGCTTTTTTCCAACCGATTTCTGGTTCATTATACGCGCCGAATTTATGATTCTAGGATATCCATTCTATAGTTCAATGTAATTTTTTTAAGTCGCCTATTGCTGTACATAGGGCCTTATACGAATAAAATATCTGTCCTATGTAAACCCCCATACAGTAATGATATCTATACCCAAATTCACTTGTGATGAAAAACTATGATCAACAATACGTTTTTGTATTATGTATTACCAAAGACTACCCTCACCTCTGTGAGGATAGTCTTTGGTATTACCCATTTTCAATAAAAAGTTTAATAATAAATTCTATTTTAGAACAATACAATAAAGTAAATTTAACACAGAAAAATACATTTTCTACAGCTTTCCTCTTTGATCGAGTAACTACTGCTTTATATAATATACGTAATAATGAAGAGATTGTATGATTTTACATTGTTTTTAATTAGTTATATATTTTCTAACTATGTTTACGGTATCCATGATATAAGTTTTCTTAAGCTATATTTCTTATTGAAAATCCCTGCATTTCTCTTAAAATTTTGCACGATGGCGCCACCTTTGCTTGCTGTTACAAATACATGTAACATTGAGTTAAAGATTTTTGTATTTCTTCAAGTTCCTTTCTATAATGTTATCGATGCTTACATAGCGAATCTTAGAAAAAAGGAAAATGTCGATTGCTAAAAAGCACAACCGGAAAGAAATAAAACAATTGATATTTTTGTATACTAATATTTCTCTGCGTTTTCTATAAATGTAATAACTAATACCGGTGTTTCTTGCGACGTTTTTATAACATCTATAGTTATCTTGAAAAAGGAAAACCTGTACAGGGCGTCGCGAAAATAATGGGATTGGGTGAAACTAGAGGATTAAGTTGACCATTTAAAAACTCAATGCGCTTTATAAAAAAGTCAATAAACATTCAACGATAGAAATTTTAACTTTTGTCGAAAATATAAATAAAATATTTTATCATAAAGGCCTTATAAGTTATAACTTCTTAAAGAATCACATAACCACTAACGCCTCCTGAGTATAATATACCTGCTTTCACCCCACAAAGTTCTAATAACTTTCGGCATACTCTGTATAAATAATCCAATATTTGCTGAAAATATCCAAGGGGTTAGTAGATTTTCTGAAAAATATGTGGGCAGTATTCTTACTGTTTTTTATTGTCTAACGTTAGCTGTTGAGTATGGGTCAAGTTGGCAGAAATCCAACAAAATAATCGATATCCCAACCAGTATTTCCCTTATTTAGGTGAATACACAGCTTGCAGGGAGCATGCAAAATAATGTATTGTTAACAAACAGTAACAGAGTAATTTAGACTACATTACATTATATTCAAGCTAGAAAAAAGTAGTTGTGCCCTTTGTAGGGACGACATAACTTGTCCCCAGTTATTGTAAAAATTTCTTCCCAACTAAACAATAAGCAGCAACCGACTAACAGAAAAGATTGTAAACTTGATCAATCTAGGAGACTTTATTGGGCAAGTTATAAAATGAAACTTCTTCCTACTCATATTATGTTATTATCTGTTTGATATGGGGGACAATTGGGCCATTGCAAGAAGACATCAATACCATTTCAAGGGCTTCAATGAATAGAAAGACAATAATTCAACTATACCTATTAATAATTTCACGCAATGCTATTCTAAATATTGTAACATTCAAACTAGTCAAGAGTAAGGACCGGGAATAATTATACGACATTGAAAGCTAAATAAATAATTCCTAAAATTTCTTAGTCGCTTAATTGACACCAGGCAGTTACAATAATGATGAGAAAGTACGATAGTAACTTGTTGGTAGTTAGCTTAATTTCAGTGTTGCGCAATTAGTAAATATTTAGAAAACTATGATATAAACCAGCGATTTTTCGCAGTGGTCACGTATTTGCATAAAAATGTAAATCAGTTTATCACTTTATGTGCCGTTCATGTAACAAATGCGGTTTAAAACCATGACCGCGACCACAGCAAAGCCTCGTGATCCACACCTTATTAAAGCGCGGGTAAATTGGTGTGACGTCGACACCGACGCTTACATTCTGACGTCACGCGACGCCCAGTAGAAGGCATAGCGTCTTGGCGCAAAGCTCTGGCGCAGCGTGCGAACCCGGGCCAGTCAGTGAGTGACATGATAGCATCAGCACGTCTACATACCCAACACCATCCGCACGGAGAGACATGTATCAAGATGAACATGGACACAGCAAGCATAATTTTTACGGTAAGCCATATTATAAAATTGAAATGAACAAATCGATATCACATTCATACAGTATTTAGAATAAAAACGGTGGTGCGAGTCATACCGGGTTGGGGCGGCGACTCCACCACCGCGTAATATAACACACGTTCAAATTTCATGTTTTGTAAAATTTTAAAGATAAGTAATCCATATTAAATTTGATATCTCACCTCAAGTGGTACAAACTTCTTCAATTTTTAACAAAAAAAAATTGTGATGTAATTACAACAATATTACTATAATTATTAAAAATAATCAAATTAAAGGAGTTTGCGTTTATTAAATGCCTGCAAGTTAGTATCTAGCAGTTTAGGAAATGTATCTACAATATTTTTATATATCTGTACCATATTTATTCTATATTATGAACCAATACGGTATTTGATGTATAGTACACGTCAATTGAAACAAAACGTAAATACCCAAGGGTAGTAATTATATTTCTCCTTAATAATATTAATCAACTTTTACTCAAGTAAATTGCATTTTTTTTGCTTAATGTGTAAACTTTCTATTAGCAAGTTTCTTGGTCACCCTATCGAATAACGATTAATATGAATTTGATTAAAATACTGTTTTCATCGCAGTTATTTTTAAATCGTAAAATAGTCGGGAAACTTCTCGCCCAGTTTTCTCACTTAACCAGTTATTTACGCGGCGCCTGCAGAGAGGGCGTCTGTTGCCCAATTTAAGGAAAGCTATGTATGAACACATATCAAGTAACTGGAAAGTGTGAAAATTCAGACTGTAGCATATAGTTTGATAGCAAATTATATGTCTAGGACAACAATTACATATTAGAAGAATTAAACACAAGAAATTATCGGTATCTAATGTACATTAGCATTACATCACCTATCTGCAACAATTAATATTACAGCTAAACTGTTTTAACGTATTTTGCAATAGAAATACAATGTAAAAAAATTACATGCTATTAGATTAGTTGTACTAAGTACTGTAAACAATCATTATTACGGTTTTATATGTGTAGTAATTTTAATTACTCAGTAACATAAATCGTGGCACAAAGTATTTATGAAGAAAACTTAGAATGCATTAAAATTAAAAGAACGTAGTTCGCGGTTATTATGAACTTGGAATATAGCAAACCATTCGCGGTACTTCATAAGCAAAACTTTTATTGTTTCCATAATATAATTTAAAACTTTTTCTTATAGTAATTAAGTAATACCCAACCTATACTTATGTTATGTATTTGCATAATAGCAGTCAATGAATTCTCATCCAGAAAAATCAATTTCAGACAACGTTACTGTAATTAAAAATTATTAGAACAAAAACTAGTGGCAATTTTCATTAATGATATAGGGGGGGGGGGTGGATACAAACTTAACAGACAATTTAAACGCGTTGATTCAATTAGCTGGTGTTTCCTCTCATAATACTCTAAAATTAATTAGTAGCTACCTAGTACCAACCTACTTTCAAAATCCATATCAGTTAGTACATTACCCACATTAATATTATTTTGTATTGGTTTAAAACTCGGTGAATTCTATTGGGTAATAATTGTTTCAAAATATGTTTTTTAAAACGTTAATTCGCTTCCGGATGCTGTTTCAAATCGTTAAAGTCGTTCCTGAAGTTTAAAGTTCGCGAAATCTACACCAATTGGTTTCTAAAAGTACAGTGCCTTCATTAAATACTGATACCACGTCACTTTTTCTGGTCACGTGGGTATCAGTATTTAATGAAGGCACTGTATAAACAACAGTATATTCCAAATACTTAAGCTATTTGTGAATAGTTTATTTCCGAAAAATACCATCGAACGATTTTCCACATACACCATATTTATGTAACTCTTGTTTTTGATTATAAATATCTATTCTTTATACTATTTTAATATAATTAATAGATCTACCTACTAAATGTGTATTGTCGACAAAATTAAAATCAATTGCAATATACAATAAAAACAACTGGCCACCTCACTCGTCTGACTTTCTTTAAAATTCTCCTTTTTCACTATTAAACTAGTGCTTTTAACTTTCATAATATCGAACAAAACATGAATTTAGGTAGGTAGGTACCTACTAACATGAGTAATCCTATATTGCAGTAGCGTGTATATAAATTAACACGAAATATTTTATTCATTTAGTATTTCAACATGTCATGATACATTTTCTTTTATTTTAGTTTTTGTCTACAATTTACACGACTAACAAACATCTTTTGGAGGCGAATCGTTGAAAGTTTCCATATGCTCTCGGAACGAGCAAATTAAATTATAAAATTACAAATGAGTTTTTGTTAGACATTGATTTATTACAAAATTTAATTAAACCTGGATTAGATTAAATAGCCATTCCATAAATCCCAGTTTATTTTTTGTGCCTACGGACAATGTTCGTAAAAGTACAGCAGCCACTTTTGGAGTAGGTACAGAATTTAAAATACTACGTTCAGTCATGAAAAGCTATTGTGCTTCGAAAAGCATTCAGCAGGAAATGCAGTAGATATTGGTAGTAATGCTAGTATTATAACAACCCGACTAATAAGGAATGGCTGAATAGCAAATATCTCTATTAAAAAAACAGCGTTTTGAGAACCACGTTTTCATCTTTAGCAGTTTCAGCAGATAGTCCTGCTGATGACCAAAATTTGATTCTATAGAAGCATGTAGACTTATAAATATTTTTTTAAGATGAGGCACTTGCAATTCTGTATTGTTACCAAATCATACCCTCCAGCATTTTTATAATTACAAGGAGTTGCTAACGCTGTCTTTCAGCAACCTATTACTACCCCCATAAGGATACTCTCAGATACTTTTACAGATAAGTGAAATTAGAAGCAATTGAAAAACCTAGGTGTTGTGGTGAAAAATATCTTTTATTGAATAGAAAATTCTATCATCATAGGTACCGCTATCAATAAACACATACTGGGACTTAATTAATGATTTGGTAAAATTATTTTTCTTAATTGCTTGTTAATCAAATACTATCCAGAATTAATTTTCACACGCTATTGACTGGGGCATTATTCTTGCATACAGAAGTTCTATGTATATTTACACAGTGTCTTAATTATTTATTTACTTAGAATCTTACGTCAAACTAAGTGCTAATATATAAATGTATATTTTTCCAATCAACACATTCGTTATAATTTAAATAAATGTCACTTGGTTGTAATTAATGTAATTTTCTGCAAATCACAAATTAATCTAAATCCTTGTACACTGCGTAGGTATATTGATGTGATAAATGAATACATAAACAACTAACATTAACGTCAGACACTTCTTTAGGCAAACTATAGAGTAAATTGTGGTTAATTAATTTTTAGAAGCTTAATCATGATTAAGTTTTATAAAAAGAAATCTTGCCAAAGAAAGAAAATGTAGACGAGTTATAAAATATGCTGTACAGCAATTTAATATAGAGATTTTAAGGAAGACTCAAGATTAATTTAAATTTACCCGCTCCCAATTTAATTAGGTACTTAAACAAGGCTTGTTACTAAATGGTCTGCTATTAAATTAATATGAAAGTGTCTGTTTCTGGATTATTAGTGCAGATCCCTTGTCGCGAATAAAAACATTTTGAACCCTTTCAACTTTTAGAGTGAGGATATTCCATGTACTAACAGAGAACAGGGAATAAAGCTTTTAATTAAATTTATGCCTTGTCAAAATTCAAATTGGTTTATGACCTTCACAGCCTATTGTGACCAATAATTGGGTATTGTTGAATTCCCGAATTTGTGTTCTAAAGAGAAAAGTGCGATAGCGCGCAATTCAGCAAGCTATATTTTATAAATAGGAAGCAGCACAAACAAAGTAATAAATGAAATAATTTAGAGGATGAAAATTTTAAGTTTATTATTGTACCGTTTGTTTTAGTAAGTTTTTCCCTAAATATTTAAGTATTGATTGTATTTTTTCGATATTATCTGTTGTAAGTGGCAAAATGTAAAACATTTCAGGTTTGTTATTCATACAAGTATTTTTTTAATTACCAAAAAACTGTACACGACATATTATTACTTTAAAATAATGGTACATCATTTGAAATACATAAATGAAAATTTATAGTTATTTTATACATTGACTTTTTTTACAACAAGTAAACATGTTGACTGTCTCACGGTCTGATGTAACCAGTGTTAATTTAAATAGCTAGTCTGCTAACCAGTAAGTCAGTACAATAAAGTAAAAGTTAGTTTCGAAATAAAACGTAATTGTAATCTTTTACTAAAACTATCATCATTGAAAAATATAGTAAAGAAACGATCCTTATAGTGTATTTTTAATAATAAGTTAATCTCTTCCGATTTTCAGTATATGTAGTAGGTAAACCTAATGGGTTTTGTCGAAGGACTTGAACTTTATTATTAGAGTATTTCTGAAATATAGAGTGAAAGTATTTTTCATAGATGTAAAAGTTAACAAGAATAACGAAAACCTCTTCAAACTCTATGAGGATTTTGGGGACGTGACGATCATGAGTTCGAATCGTGGTTTCATGGTTGATGTTTGGGTTAGAGGTAAATAAAATGGCCAATGCCACTAAAGCATTTGCGCCTATCCAGAAATGCTCGATGTTACACCTAGACAACGAAACATACATAGACGTGAATTATTTAAAAATATCCGATTTTCCACATGCAGCATTTTAACTTCCTGATAAAATACTCTCCTTTAATATAACCTTAATATAAAATGGCATCATTTTTGACCTACCGAACAGGAAAATTCATTTTCGATAAGGAAAAGGGTATTCATAAAGCAAAATTCACTTCTGTTTTATTTGGCGCCTGCAAATGAAACGCAACCCCATTTTGTAACACGCGTGGGTTTTGATTAAACCAATTATTATTAATTTAGTAATTAACGCTTTCTACAATGGTAACTGATTGTATAAACAAATGAGCATTTTTTTTTCAAACAAATTGAAATAAAACTGGTTTATTATTATTAACTATGCTAATACCAGAGTTTTAAGAAAATTATTAAACAAACGAGAAATATCAGATTACTGAAAGCGCGCTCAAATGCGCCGTCTGAATATCGGGCGGGTTAAAAGGATTTTCGGTGACCTTCAAAGGTCCTTTACAAGATTTCGAAGTCAAATAATTATATCGTAAGTTTTACATATTCCGTGACTTCATTCTGATAGTAATCTTATTAACGTACACTACCAGCCCTTAATGAACTGACTTTTAAAATTTGGAGTAAGTACCTACTTATCGATTTAAAAAAAACTAGAAACCGAAGTTTAAAGGCGCTTGCTGAAGCGCAAATTACGCATATATCGCTATTTGACTTTGTGTACGTTGAGGCTTATTAGTAATTTTATCTTTTAGCAATAACCAGTGCTTAAAAGTATTATTATTTAGTTAGTTCTACCTTCTACTAAGTACTTGTTTGGTATTAATAATAGAAGTGATGTGTGATTCTAACCGCTTTGTTCTTCTAAATTGAGTGCACTTAAAATATTGTTTTCAGAAATGTTATGCAATCGTATTTAATGACTATAGTAAATTACAATTATTACAGTAAGGTTTATCTTTTAACAAAGTTTCGCGGTTTGTGGCTTTTAACTACTTAAGTAAGCGACGTGCCAAATACCTAGTAATACAAATGTGAAATCTGCTGTTGCATAAATGTTTCATATGATAAACGTTTAATAAAATGCAGTACCTATTTCCAGATTATTACATTAACTGATGTAAATTAGGTCGGCGGGTGCGCAGGTCAGCGTCCCGACGCGTGGCGGGAGACGTCGATCAATGACGGTTAACACCTACGCGATCTGCACCAACAAGCAGAAATTGCCTACACGCCTTCTTACTTAAAAAGCTTCAACTTTAATTTTCCTCTTTCATCACAGTTTGTAAATAAAAGTATGTTTATATACAGTGACCAAGTTTGTTTATGGAAATGAAATTCGCCCTTGAAGTATTTTTAATTTAAAATGAATAATTTTAAAAATATGAGTTTACATTCAAAGGATTCAACGTCGAAAGCGTTATGTACAAAATAAAATATTAAGTAGGAAGGACGCACTGATAATTTTTAGAAACTGCTGCAACAGGTTTGAATTGAAAGCGTTTATTTGTAATTTCCCGTTTTAATACTGTTTTTGCCCTTAATTTAATTGTTCAAAATAAAGTAAATCGCAAGATTGATATTGGAGGAGAGGTTTTTTGTTGTCACCTTTGAACCTCCAGCATTTAACAGTTTTATCGTGGCAGATAGGATAAATCATATCTAATCAAAATTAATATGATATGACTATACATCTTTAGTTCTTTTTATTTCGAACATTTTGAAAATATTCCAATAAGCACACAGTTGCCTACTAGTGTAAAGTGACCATGCGCCAATTGCGCAAAGACGTAAAGCAACCACAGCTTCATAGAAATTCCAACTAATTTCTCCCTAGCACTCCGAACGCGTTCACCCTTTTGGTTTTATTACAGAGACCCACTGATTGCATTTTTGCTTCAGAGTCAAAATCATAAATCCATAATATGTCATATTCATATATTACTGCATTTTGTTTGTGTTTCCAAAGATGCAATGCCAATGATATCTGAATAAAAATTATGTTATCCGGTTATACTCTATTGCCTCTATCGAATATTTTAATAATGCCCTAAAAAATACTTATACACTCCAGGCGTTTCTTGTGAACAAGAAATTTTTATGGTAATTGTACTCAAACCCGTTTAAAATAGTCGTGCAGAAAATATTGAAAAAATGGAAATTGTTATTGATGGTAGATTAAACATTGAAAGGCAATATTTCCAGAATCGTAAGATTGGGATAGGAAAAGGCAATAAACCAATTATGGGGAAACTTTTTGCCCAATTCTTTCTGGGAAATGCCAAAAATGTGCACAAAAAGGTCGTACGTGCAGGATTAGTGTCCGAGACAAATAGGTGCTTTCAGTACGTAATAAGAGAAGGTCACTTTGCACGCTTTTGCGTTTAACGATAAAACTCAAACAAAATGTTTGAAGTGGGAACATAATCCATGTAGATTGTGCTTTTGCGGAAATCTTTAACCGCATTCAAACCGCGTTTAAGAATAAATATTTCTTTAAAATCATTTACTTCCTATTTTTAAATGTTCGTTTCAATTGAAAACGTCCAAAACGGTTCTATGCGTTAAATGCATAATAAAAGTAAAGTTTAACTAAAACTTTGTTAAAGTTTCCTACATTTTAAATTAAAAAAGTACAGAAAAGAGGAAATTAGTTGAAAATATGCGGCTTGATTAAAATTCGCAGCTTGATGGAACTAATTTGGGCTTCAAATTTTCATCTAAAAATGTCATCAAAATTAATATAATGTACTTAACGATTTTTTTAAAATTGGTAATATCCTAATTCTATAACACACAGCCTTTATAAAAAGTGTCTATGTTTTGAGGAGAGTACTAAAATCTCAAATCATTACAAAAAAAACTGTTTCTTAATTATTTCCGTAATTTTATTTAATTGAAATTCTTCAAAAATATTATGTATTAGCATTATGATCTGAAAATTGTAAACGACTAGATTGTAAAATTAATTGGGATTTGTGTATAAAAATAGAAAATATTTCTGAAACATCTCTAGCATATCATTTCGTTTTGTTTTTAATTTCTCTAACTTACTTGCGGCTTCTTCCATAAATATTTGAAATTAGAAATTAATGAGTTGATTTAAAAAAGGGAAGATGAAAAATATTCACATTTAATGGAGAGATTATATTTCAAATTCGAAATTCCAATATTAAACACAGATTTTTAAGCGGAAATTGATTCGCTCATTCCAATTCGTTCACTGGTGGATAAAAAAATTTAAATTTTAAATTTAAATTTCTGCATAGAAAATAAGATACCTACGTGATTATTGACTAAATATCCAGTTTAGTAAATAATTCCCAACAGTTGGAAAAAGAAACTCATAAAAGTAAAATCGTATTTTATCAATTTCTATTTCACATCTGCGTTCCATCGTTCATCCATAATTGCCTGTCAATAACGGATATAAAGATATATTTTTCTGGATTCATTTAATACAAAGTAATGGCGGATTTTCTTTTGTTCCCGTTCCATCAACGTCGGAAGGAAGCTTCTATAATTTTTCCTATTACAGCCCAATAATAAGTAAAGTATATCAAATTCGAATTTTCGTATACATCCTTATAAATTTATTGCGTGTCTTTGAATAGATATTTATTGAATTTATTGTAATTCAATGGAGTTTAAATCTATCCTCATTCTCTTATTACAAATCATGCAGAATGCATATGAAACGTAAACAATTCCTATATCAGAGGAACATTGTATTTTTCGATGGTGGGAGTACAAATCAATAAACACAAAATCGACCAAATATCGAAAGCGCCCTACAGCAAATAATATTTACTTACATCAATGTCAACAAAAAAAAAACGATTTATATAAACTTTAGCGTAGCTCTGTGTGGGTGTGAAACCTGGAGTGTCGACAATCGAGAAAGGAAAAGCGTAAAATCATTTGAGTTATGGGTGCTATTGAAGAACGTTCAAGATTAGCAGGATAGAAAGGACGACGAAAAATTGAGAGAAGTTTAAGCTACAAATCAGATATGGAAACAAATAAAGAAGGGAAGGGAGCTGTTTCGACACGTTCGAACACGACAGCTTGCTAAAAACAATATTGAAAGAGAAAAACAAAACATGGTCTCAACGCCGAGGACGTCCTCAGCTACTACTATATATTATTAAGAAAATGGCATTGGAAGGACTTTTTTAACACCAAGCGATCCAGAATCGGTGCTATTTTATTTCCATATAATCAGTGCAAAACTATATCTGAATAGTATATTATTATACAAGTGTAATAAGAGGGTCCATTGTAACGTGAGTGAGCACAACGATAATTTGACATATGGCGCAAATGCTACCCTTTTTAAGAACCAAAATTTTACCGAAAATGGTTTCATAATAGCCTCTATTGTGAAACCGTTTTGTGCAGTTTTCAATGTCACAATGGAGCTACTGCGAACACGAAGTAGAAAAAAAACATTACAGTAAAATTGCAATTAGTGCATATACACGTTTAATTACTTAGCAATAAAACTAATGTCCTGTCAAGCTGATTAATCTAATCGAAATGCATCAGTTATACTAATAGCAATGTCAATATTGACAAATTAATTGTATACTGTTATATACTGGTAAGTTTTTCTACGTAATTGTTTTTTTTTTTCGTTTTGATCGACGTATTTATAGGTGACCCTCTTGTATTATAAATGGAAAGGGTGAGATTCCACCTTATTTTGATTTGTATATTTTTATTTAAGAAAATACAAAATTAATACAAAAATGCTTAAAATACGGCCGCGTACGCAGCATTTTTATTTTTACGGTAACTGTAGAAGAACAGTAGGAAAAAAACAACTTTGTTGACGCATTATATCGATTGATTCAGTGAACATCATTTTTAGGGTTCCTTCTAGTAACAGTAACTATCAAACTTTATTGGCATGAAAGGAAATCGCCACCGAATCAAAATTGGTTCCATATAACATAAGCAATAACCCAAAGAAAATTCCCGTACGTTTTCGTAATGCTCATTTAAACACAAAATGGATTATTTTAAACATTTATCTATATTTATGTTGTCATTATGGTTAATATTAATTTTCGAACTTACATTTATATATAAGTCATTTTTTAGTTTTCCATTAGTAACCTCATGAAAGGTGGTGCTAACGTTTCCCAATAATAATTCTGACCCTGAAAACAATGAACCATGAAAACTGTTTTTCATATTCTCGCCACGATAACTTTAAGGGTTCAAAATAAAGTATAGGTAACCTTCACATAACCTTGAAGCTTTGCTAGCCGCACCATGTAAAGCTTTTATTGCGTTATAAAAACGTCAACGTGTTTTATATCGTACAGTTCTTGTTATCACATGTGTACCTGGAACATGCACTAAATTATTTATAACAAAATTTGGTATTTGTTCCATGCGCATCTCGTAAGTTTCTTTTCATCGTACGCGTAAATTTCCAACTGTCCAATAAAACTGCCCTAATATTATTTGCCTGGTTTACTCACTACCCTCGTATACGTATAGATATTCGATCTTAATTTTTAGTTCAACGAACCGTTCATTTTGCAAGTGTTACACATACCGCTATAGCTTTGTTCTAATTATTTAGAGGTAGATAGAAAATAATGTTTACGTGGTTCTATGCATAATGGAAAATTTTGTAATTATTGCAGTCACTTTTTCCTTGCGTGTAAAATTATTCTTGCATGTAGAATGTAGGAAAAATTATACCCTTTCACGATATTTGAAACTTATCGTTAAAAAGTGAAAATACCAATACTACGCATTACTTAAATAATCTTGCGAAAACTAATATCGTGAAAATTGCAATGTCTGTGTGGGTCTAGAATACCAAACTACTTGGAATAAAAGCCGCAAAATCTTTTTAATCATTTTTGTGTTAGTAGAATTTTATTACTATTTCAGTAAATAATCTACTTGAATATAGTAACTAGAAACAATAAACACTACATTATATGAGAACTCTAATTATGTATCCGTAAATAACTTGTCAATAACACAGTAAATATTAACGAACCAAACGAGCTTTATCCCACGTAAATAATTCCATACTTTTGAGAATGTACATCTCTGCAACCGTAAATAGCATTGCCTTATTACCTCAAATGACTATTAACCTGTAATTAAACGTTTCGACGCTCTGTATACACTATGGAAGAAATATGAAGCACCAATTTACGCAGTTGCCAGTATTGATGTTGCATGGCAAGGAAAAATTTTCACTTTACTCTTCGCATCAGAAAATCTGCCGATGCGCGATGTACAGAATGGTATCACATCGCATGTAGGGGATGCCCTATTGCACGAACAAGAGCTTAATACGATTCCGAAAAAAACTAAAATTTTCTGATTTTGTTTAAGCTTTAAAATATTAAACTTTTTAAATATCCTTTTAATAATTCTGGCATAAACACTCGATTAGAACTAAATTCAGTCTCCATTGTATACTAGATTAGAATCAATAACGATTAAATAAAACTCATGCGTGTCAATTTCTAGTCACACTTCTAAACAGTTTGTTATTTTATTTAATAAATCAATTCGTGAAAACCCTATAATTCTCACACACAAATCGTTGTGTAGCGATGAAAACACACGCAAAATAGAAAAGCTTATTTCTCCGAACGTGCATAAATAAATGGGTCAGTGTTTTCATTGTTTTCAACAAAGGTCGAATAATGCAGGCATAATATTTCAGATTAAAAGTTGCTTCGTACTAACTTATCTTACAGCAAAATTCTCTGGTTTCATGCGGTCATGGTAAGTAATAAAATACACACGTGCACAACTTACGAACAAGTTGTTGTTGCCAAACTATAAAATCTGAAGTTAAATTGCAGGATTTGGCTTTCTGCTTCTGAAAAATATCATTTGTAAAATAAAAAAGATATTTAGTTTCCACAAAAGGAGCTTTTCCATTTGGAAAATAGTAATTAGAAACAACTACTACTTACAAAGTATAGAATAAACTGCTATAATTTACTATTAATTATATACCTACTTTGTATTAATTTGTATATTCGGATAATTGCATAATCTGAGAAAGTCAATACTTGCAAACAGCGTCAATAAATTACATATCGTATAGTTTGTATAGTACATAGTAATTTTAATTTTTAATGGTAGGGGGAAAACACTGGTATACACAGGTCAAGCTTTCAAAACTTAAAACTCTTAAAACTTTTCATGAATGAACCTATTTTATTTACAAATATTTCAATCTAAGAAATGAAATTAAATCAAAATGTTCACACACAGAGATATATATTGAGCAATTTTTACTGTAAGTTTATCTCATTACTAAGAGTCAAATTTAAAAACAATCCTGAAAATATTGCCCGAATTATTTGTAGTCGTATATCTTGTATTTGATTTTAAACCTCTATGTTCTATATTCTGACAACAACAAAAATAATAACTTTTATTGAGAAAAAGGGCGGCTTAATATAAATGTTACAACATTTTGAAATTGCTACACATCCTTGTAGTGCAATATTTCAGAAATTCAGAAATTAATATACTTATTTGAGCAGTAAAAAAATCAAGGCTTTAAATAATGAAAAGCTCAAAAGCAGAAAAATAAGATAAGTTACTAAACTCCTGAAAAACCTTTTGTAACAAGTTCTATGGAATTGTAGCGTGTTGGAACTTTTCAGATACCTACTAGGGAAAATCGATGATAGGCCCTCTTGACCCCTAGTTTTATAAATATTTTAATTTGGAATTTTGGGTTCGGTAACGTTCGCAGGTAGTAACAAAACGTAATTTTGGAAATTTTTAAAACGATTTTCGGTAGACATTTTTTGATAATATACAGGGTGGATGACAAAATCCGCCCCGAACCATACAGCTTTTAGTTGAGATCGGATTGTTACGGACGACATGCCAATCGGAATGGGTCATTAAAAATACTACATTTTGCTGTAGTTAGAAAATTTTCAGGGCCTACTAGATTTTAATTACGATAGTCAACTTTTTATTTTTAAATGGGCACCTATGTATATTTCCTGTAATTCTGAATACGCGTTTTTTACCGTGTTCAACGATGTATAATAAGTCACCTTACCATCACCAAAAATTAGTAAAAAAAATTGTTTAAAATTACTCTCGTGACTACCAATTTCGCAATAAATTAGTTAGTAGGCCCATTTCGATTGGCATGTCGACCGTAACAATTCGATCTCAATTAAAAGCTGTATAGCTCATGGGCGGATTTTGTCATCCACCCTGTATATTCCTAGTATCGTAGTGTCACACTTCTACGCTATAGCTTTTTGCCTGTATTTCTTCTAAAACGCATTTAGGAAAGAGTTATTGAATTAAGGCGAGAATATTAATTTACTATTTCTATCATTTTTATGATTTTTGCCTATATTAACTAACATACGTTGAATAAAGGGAAATACAAAAAACTTCAAATCGAATCATTAATTATCTTAAAATGTTAATTGTATGATAAATTCAAGATTCCTTTATGATCCCGCTGTATTACTGAATTGTTATGCACTCGAATTTAAATACATCATAAGCATTGTTTTTTTCTTTTTATTAGTACTCAGACAGAATTCTAATTGTATGACGACAAGCAATAAATAATAATAAATTTAAATGCGTTTTAATTTATCTATTAATAACAGAAGACATGTTAGCCGCAATGCTTTCATTCATATACCCATAAACTACAATCTTAACTTCAAATCGTTGCTTACGTAACAATATGGATTGTAACAGAGTTAATAATTTAATATAAATTGATGGATCTTCACAGTGATATTGTTTCGACGAACGTTACCGTGCGAAAAGGTTTTCAGTATTTTAACGTGTTTTTCCGTTGATCTTTAAAAATTAATTTATAAAAAGGTTGTTACTTATCAATATGTGCATACTACAAACACGATATGACAACGTGTCTTTGACTATTATATACCAACAATTTTATTTTTCAAAAAAAATAAAAATACTTTTAAATTTATGATAATATGTGGGCGAGTTCTCAGGCGCAGTATCTAACAATCAAATTTGTCACGATATAATGTTTTAGCTCATGCAAAGTTTATATATTTTTATGGTAGCAATGATTTTTTTATAAATAAGTGGCATATAAAATATGGGATAGATTGGTACGTGTGATATTCACTTCAAAATAAAAAATTGTTCAGAGTAGTGCTCTCCATTATGTGCTTGATGATAAATTTCCTTCTCGTATGAGAATAATACATTAAATAATATGGAACTTTTCATTCCTAAAACTTTTAGATCATTAAAAAAGAGATTGCTTTTCAGTGCACCGTCCACAATATAATTTTCCATGCAAAATAATTAGGATAACACAACAGTTCTTTGTTTCGTAATGCATGTTAGAAAACATATATAAACTGGCTGCATTTCAGTTGACTTACTACAACATTTTTTTGTTGGCACCATTTAGAAATTTGCTGAAATATTTAAAGCTTTCAATGTTTACGTTTTAACATATCTAGCGATTTGTTTTAATTAGACATTCATATTATTCATAAGGACATAAATGCATTGCAAGATGCATTGCAAATTATATTAAATTATATTTCTGATTCAATAAATTCAAAAAAAAATATTAAGTGTGTAATTCTGTAATGGTTCAAAATTGCCAAATAAAACGATTCAAGGAAATTCGGGTACACTACTACGTCAGTATCAAGATCAACGTCTAAAACCTTGTGGATGGGATGGCACGTTAAAATATTTCACTGTAATTTATCGGAATCACAGACCGCGACAAATGTAGAAGTTATATTTTTAAGTTTTTCACGTGATACGTCTCGCGAAAGTTATTTTTGCTCAGAAGGCGCCTAAATTTCCAGCAGTTCTACACATCCACCTCGTAGTTCAAGCTTGGAACTTGGAACCGATACGAAAAGAATTAATAATCATGGTACTTCATAACTGACACACAATAAAAAACATGTTTTACATTAATTCTGTTTGAAGTGTTGTGTTGTTTTCATTGGTTATATGTGTACAAGTAGTTATAATTTCAAACTCGTGATTTCACTGTTTCAAATTTTGAATACTCAGTTTCGACTGTCTGCATTAATTTTGTTATTGGCACCTAGGAGGACACATAATAAATTCTTTAATAGTATAATAACAACTTACTCTAATTAAATCTGTTTCAATAGAATATATTTGCCCATGTATTATTTTAATACTGTTTTGCACAAAAAAAAAATAATTGGTAACTCTTTACTTTCTGATAAATCCTTTTTATAACTGTCAGCTATCCAAACGTTGCGGTTCTATAAATGTAACATGCATAACACCCATGGACAAGATGGGTTTTACAGAAAAATAGCCGCTCAACCTATAAATATTTAATTCTCTTAATTTAGAATTAAACGCGATTGGAATTTTATTCATGCAATATGAATATTTTAGAATGTACGCTACTCTATGCATATGCAAATTAAATAATATATTTCATATACGTATATAGTTATATTTAATACATACTACATTCAATGAATATTGAATAAGTTAATAAATCTGATTGGCGTGCAGGAAAGCGAATGAAACTTTCGGTACTATTATAATTCTTGAAGAGGAAACAATGCTTGTCATGGATAAATAACTTGGAAACGTTAAATTTCATCATCAACAATACTGAGCCAAATATGAAATTTTGTAATAACTGAAGGATTGATATTTAGAAGAACTATAATTCTAACCATAAAAGTTTTCAACATTGAATGAAATAGAAAAATGTTGAAGTATTTTTCAAGTGAACAGGAATTTTTTTAGAAGTGGTACGTATTTCATAAACTAGTATGCAACAAAAATAAATCAATAAATATAATAAATTATTACCTAAATGTTAAACAATTATGAAAGTTTTGTTAAGCTTAAATTGCAATAAAAATAAGCCGCCGTGGTTTCTTTTTAACATGAAAATTTACTTATTACTGCCTCGTTACTGCATTTATAATAGAACTAATTTGACTAACTGGTATCAAATTTTAATTTTACTGTAGGCCGACTTAAATCAGAATTCCATCTGTTAGTATTACCAGCAGCAGGTACCTACTGGTTTCAGAAACATTACTTTGCATAAATTTAATGAGTTTCTCCGACAAAGTGCCTATCGGAGCAATAATAACAAGCTTTTGATTATAAACTAGATATAAAATTACACAAAATTTAACACAATGCGTTCACGATAGTTCATTTTATTATGAAGTACCTATAATTATTAAAACAGGCGGTTTCATATTTTCAATTGTGTAAAATCTAAACCAGCACTCCAATTGAATTCCAACATTGTTATGCGAGACAATTAATTGAAAAATTGATTTGATTTACTTTCCAAATTTTTTTTCTGATAATATATGCAGCAAAGTACCCAACTAAATATGATCGACAAGGGTTTCTCGGTTACCGTAAGAGATAAACTTACAGAAAAAAGTTACCCCATCCCCCACATCCATTAAAATTATAAATTAGTCATGAACGTCATTTTCGCTTATAAGTTAGAAAATTTTGTATCTCATACAGTTTTCGATGACAATATTGGTCAATTCCTCCTGAATACCCTGTATACATTTTCTTTAAAATACGTGTTTTAATTTAATAATTTCTGCAAAAAAGTTTCTATAGAGGCCGAATTAAAAGTTCCACGTTTGACGTGGTTAGGAGCTGCTGATTTCTGCAGTAGTTAATTATCCACGCACCTATCTATTTATACCACACAGTACTACCCTACCTACGTCAGAATCGGACTAAAGAATTTTGTGAATGGTGAAGACTTGGCATAGGCAACCACAAGAACTGAATCATATCACATATTTTATTTATATCTGAAAATATTTTTTTCTTAAACGTTATCGTTATCCTTTGTTTCTATTAATATAAACGGTTATTTAAAATTCTGGTTGCTGCTTAAATTTTTTTGTACAAACACGTTAAATTTTAGTTTGTTTTATAACGCATCCTAATGTTTCTTATAGTACAACAATTGCAAAAATAATACAGCTTACCTAATAGCTCAATTTTTACTAGAAGGTCCTTTAATTGTATCACAGGTATTTCATTTTAAACTACTTGAAGCAATACTGTTCCCATTTCATCGCCTGTTATTTGATATAAAATTTGAGACTGATATTAGAAGTCAAGTCGACATTGATACATTGGCAATAAACTAACCATCATTCCAAACACAAATGTCTTTGGCACAAGCAAGAAAAATGAGCTTCACGTATTTGTTGAGTGAATATAAACATACGCTAGACGTTATTTATTACTACGAGGACATGGTGATGTATTATGTTGACATAATATGCTCCTGAAATGGTACACATTCGACATGTCTCCAAACATCAAAACTGAGAATATTGGCAACTGAATGAAACGATATTTCATAAAATCAAGATTATCTGTTAATAACATAAACACCAGATTTGGACATGCACATTCAAGAAATTCAGAATAAGAAATTAATTCAGTAGAAAAAAATATGAAATGTGGCCGTCTAAAGTCCAAAGCTGTACTTGTGCAAGTGTTGACGAGTTAAAAATATTTTTAAATCTCGATGCTACTTTGAATGTTGATTCAATTTCCAAGCTTTTTTTGTTTTTTAACCGAGGATATGAGATTTAATAAAGTCGAACAAATACAGTTCGTCAATGATCCCTGTTCAGATCTGACGGGGATAACAAAAATAATAAATACGAGAAACAGAAAGATAAATGAATTCTGGAGGTGCAGCATTTTTCATGAAGAGCTTTCACCGCGTCTTAACTGATCGAAGTTGTTCAAGATTGTTTTCGCAAAATTCTTTCTGCCTACATAAATATTAAACTAAAAAGAAAGAGAATATAATTGAAAATGATGTAGAGTGACTGCTGCTACGATCTTATAGACTTATGCACAGCTTAAGAAAAAAAACTCTTGACGAATTGTTGTTATTTACACGTCCCCTTTAAAATTTCAGGCCTTTGAAAACTATACGATATATCACAATCTTTAGGTAAACCACTGTAGAAGTTCATTTCTCAGATAAGATTGCTATAGGTATTCCTGATCTCAATTATCCAAGTAAGTATACATTAAATATCCAATATGCATAATTCCAATTCCAAACATTCTCTTAAAAATTAAAATTTGTTGAATACTACTGTAATTTTAAAACTAAACTAACCCGCTCCAGGCTGGAATTTTATTATACGTCGTATATAATCAAGGAACGCAGCCGTTTTGAGACTCAATTTATTTTTCAGCTACAGATTATACCACACACCTGGTAGCTTAATGAAATTCCTGGACACTGAAAAATGCGAACATTTTCCTTTTCCTGTCTAACAAAAGTAATAAGCAGCCACTTGCTATTCCACCAAATTCAATTAGCAAAAGTCAGAAACCGCAGTATTTGTTGACATTGACGTTAAATTTAGCCGGACCATTGTTTGGAAAACTCTGTAACTGAAAAGTGGGGCCGCAAAGTTCGCGTCGCTGAAATGATATTACGACCTAGGTCTGGTCAGTCAAGTAGTGTCCGTGTCCTGAAGTAGTACTAGATAATGTTAGATGCAGTTAAAGAAATTTTGGGTTGCACATTTATCCATGCAATTAAACAGACAAGTAATCAAGGTATGAGCAAACGCGACATGTCAGCTAAATTTCCAAAAAATTTATATGGTACATTCGCTGCATACTTCAACGAACTTGTACTTTGAGACACCTTGAAATAGCAGCGTGGGGACTCAAGATTCCCAGCCATGAGTTGTAGAACTAATTATAATTTGGTTTTTTATGCTATAATATGAATGGAAATACTTACATGGGATTTAAAATATAATTTTAGATTACTGTTTATGTTTACAATTAGTTTTGTTTGAAATTTATTTTTATAACATAAGTTTGGAAATAATAACACTGCTATTTTGATTGTTTCACTAACCTACCGCTAGTTCTAAATTGTTTTGTTTGGGAAGATAAATAATTTTCATTGGCTCGCACTATGTCTAAAATAATCATACAATATACAGGTATTTATTGCTTGGCAAACTCCTATATTTTTATAATGAAGTAATACCTACAGTACATTATGCAGCATAGTTTTGGCAAGAAAGTTAATCATTTTGTTGATAATAAATTTTAAAGTCAGAACAATAAGGAACTTCCCTGTCATTTTCAAATATACAATACCTATATGTGAATGTGACAATTGTATAAAATGCATATAAAGAAACATTAAATCTTGATCACAAACGTGCTCTTATATGCATCATATGTCATCTCTACTGTTTAATGTAGCACTTTTTCTTTCTTTCACTAATACAAGATGTTTCCAATTTGAGGGCAACCATGGGGATCTCTCTTATTATAAGAGATAGAGGGTAGGTTTAAATTTGGCACATTTTCAGAATTTTGTGAATAACAATATGCCGCAACGAAATTTAACCCAATGACATCAAAAGTTAACATGGCATCCATAGAAAATAAAATAATTGATGTTTAAAAAAACAAAACCTAAAAATTTAATTCCTTCATAGCTGCTAGAGAATAAAAAGTTGTCTTAAGAATGTATTTACAGTTTTCCAATATCTTTTCTAATATCAAAGTTATAAAATAAAACACGAAAATCAATTTTTTCTAGACTCTTCTCCATAAAACGGAAACGGATGCAGTTGGGTTAAATTTCTTTGCTGCATGTTGTTATGCATAAAATTCTGCAAAACTAAGTAGTTTAGTACTCCGAGACCTACCCTCTATCTTTTAGAATAGGCGAGAGATCCCCCATGGTTGCCCGCGAATTTGAAACCATTTTTCTTCATACCCCCTTTACCATTTCTGAATTCAAAAGTAAAACGGAATGGACTTATTCCCGCTAAAACAAGTTACACCGTGACACTTTCATACGTTTGTTATATTCCAGAACGTGTTTTTAATCACTATTCGTGTACTGCACGAGATAATTGTAAATGCATGTTGGAATGAATCTTCCGGAATTTTCTTTTTATCAGGAGAGGTGTTGCAGAATATAATAATAGTCAACATATTGTACCTCAATAATTATATTAGTTGAATAGCCTCGCAAAAACTTCGCTAAACCGCTGTAAAATGACACAAAAGAACCACCAGCTGTTGGGTGCTCATTACTAGAACACTAGAAGTATGGAAACATATTCTGCAAGTCTAAATCCTACTCCATGAAGGAAACGACTATTATGTGTAACTGAAGACAATTATTAACATTTATTCTATTAACTAAAGAAAATTAGAATCGCTCTTTTTTAAAAATTTGTTTCGCAACAAAATTTAATTATTATCTACATAACTAATAAACCAAGTACTATGTAAATGTAAGGGGTTTAATAAATTTAAGTTAAATATTCAAATTAATCTTCATTAATCGCTTAAGAATAAGCAAGCCGACATAAAATATTTTGAGGGAAACGCGCATACTGTTGCTAACCTGTCTGGCTGTTCACTACGCCCCCTCCTTCTGATTTATCTATATAGAATGAATACTATCTACTCTCCACACACTGACCAACATATAATCGATATTGGGAACGCGCATGATCTACTTGGTACTCTCTGGTATATGCAGTTTCAAGCATTGCAAGTTGGAATGATATTCAAATTGGTTGTAGTCAAGCTCAATGTGGATTTTCAGAAACTGATAGCGAGATGATAAGTTCGTAATGGAATTCTGTCGCGTCGGTTCTAAATAAATCTTTAATTAAATCATCCATAGTGAAAGATTAAGTAATAATTTCAAACTAACTTTGGATCCAACAATATTCATTTGGGATGTGTTTGAATACTACTTTTAATAGTTCATTTCGAAAGCTTTATTAATATCATCCCTCACTTAATTGGACATAATAATACCTACAACTATAGCGTGATCGGGTTTTGAACCTAGGATCGTGAGGTCACTAAAATGGCCTTCTCAATACTCAAATAGTCAGCCCCTAAGGCTTCCGTTATTATAATACATGGTAATTTTTTTCTGTGGCAGGACAAAATTAATTATTAATTATTGCGACACCATAAACAATTAATTAATAATTGATAATAAAAGATATCGGGTTTTTGTATGAAACTATGGAAGTTAGAAACCATGTTTAATTTTGATTATAAATGGTTTCATCCTACGGACAAGAAAATGGCAAACGTTTCAGAATATTATGGAAACAAACAAATACATTATTAATGGGGGTAGTTCAGTAACATGACAAAAGCTTTACTATAAAGCAGAGTGTTGTAAATGACACAAAATAACCGCTTAATTACAGTCTTGCCCGTTTGTATAGGGATACAATATACATTAAATTGAAATAGGGACAATATCTTGAAATAATTAATTCGCCAAGTGTAGTAGCTAAATATTTTCTTAATGAAACGATAATAGGAAAATAATAAAAAATACTTATAACACATTTTAAAAAAAATTCTTCTTAACAAATATAAAGGAAATATGTAATAGTGGTAATAGATAAAAAAGGGTAGCGTATCAAATATGTCGGTTAAGATTTCATGTACATTTATGTGACCGCTGATTTATTTAATAAGATCTAAGTGATAAAAATTAAATGAAGATGTCAAAATTATTAAAAGTGGCTGAAATATGAATCATAAAACTATTTCGTCTGACATTAAACTAAACACTAAAACTAGACTACCATTCCGAAACTTTAAATTAAAACGTCCTTGCCTTCTGATCTCGCATTTGCAAAAACCTAATAATGTTTTACATACACATTTTTCATATTCTTACTCTAGCCAAATTATTTTAGGGTTAAATTAAATTTGGCAGTAGAAATGCTTAACTAACAAAAGCTTTGTCTAGCTTCGTTAATTTTATTTGACGCAGAACATAGACCCAACAAATTTGCGTACGTTCATAATTTACCAAATAATGAATTACACCATCACATAGCAAAAAAGTTCAAATTCAATTTTGTAGAATAATTAATCCTTGATTATAAAATAAATTTTTTACACGACCTATATATAAAGACCTACCTTACTCCCTCAAAACAGGGAGTAAAGTGGCCATTTTACTCCCAAGGGAGTAAAAGTACAACAAATGACAAAAAAGTTCAAAATTTTATTTCATGTCATTCTGACGTTTCAAAAATGCAGTCTCCTGAGAGAATTTTCCAATTTCAATATTATTCTTCACTCTCATGGTAGCTTTTAACATTGAAAAGAGCGAACATAACGTTGATGTTTCCAAGATTTTTGCCTTTTCGGCAAAATAAACGAGAAATACTCTCTCTGTATAATTTTCAATGTCTTTACCCACAAACCATTCAAAAAGTCTTGATACGCTTTTTCGTATAATTTTCGCGACTTTGGGGGTAATAAATCCAACGTCACAATCGCTGCCGCTTCGTCAATATCTTTCAAATCACCCATTTTCAAGAATTTTCTTAAAACACGACCGCAATTTTAGAATGGCTACCGGTTGTTTACAAATCGCCTAGGTTACGATGCTTTTGAGATGAGATTTTATTAATTGCGATTTTCACCTATCTACCACAGCATATGTGATTGCTTTTGGAAAATTCGTAAATTTTTGCAATTAAGCCCTTGAGGTCGTGTAAAAAATAATATATATACCGCAGGACTAAAGTACTTCTTCATCCCTCGGGTGATTTACTGCCCTCGCTCGCTGCGCTCGTTCAGGCATTAAACTTTCACCCTCGGGGATTAAAAGATGTACTTTAGTCCCTTGGTATATAATATACTATTAAGCACTATCTAAATTCTATATTAGTACAAATGTTTTTTTTATTATTTTAACCAATCATTTTAAAATATTAAATATCTATAATTAGCTTTAAGCTAGCGACCGTTATTACCACAAAAGAAATTCCAATGTCAATTGTTTAAATTAAACTAATTTGTAATTTATTTCATAAATGGCCTCACTAAAGTTCAAACATACTGAAACTGAACTGAAAGACAATCACGTGTAAAACACGCGTGTACCACTTGAACCAACCAACCAACTAAAAAAATCTTAGCCAATAATAAAATCTCGGCTTGGAACATTTTCATGAAATTATTATACTTTCCTATTCTGAAGTTATGGTAGGCAACAAAAAAAAAATTACACCAAAAAATTCTGTGCGAATGGAAAAGCAACTAACCTTTAACAATACACAACACTGATTAAGAGTTAATCAGTTGCATAATAATCAACAAATGATGTAATTATTGCCTTAAAACCAATAAGACTTCACATATCTGCGATAAAAAATGAAAATATAAAACTCAGAAAAAAAAAACTAAATCGCAGCATTACTCTACGACTTTCATTCCAAATCAACGTCCTTACAATAAATGGTTGTAAAAATCAAACTAATATTTCTGAAGAGTATTCCTCAAAATATATAATAGTTTGAAAATGAGATTTACTGAAAATAGGCAAACCGATATAGACTTTGCTGAAGAGCAAGGTAATTGAATTTGAAATTTTTCATGTGTGTGGGTAACACTTAAAGATAAATTACAAATAGATATCGTTATTGTACTAAGTAAAAATCGCGATTCTATCATTTATTACATTGCTGTAGACCTTTATGTCATAAACAAATAAGACGTTGTGGGCAGTGCATCCTACGACGGAACTTTGCCTGCAATATTGACAGTTAAAAGATCACCATTCACTCAAGAAAATTATATTATGGTTCTGTTTTTTAATTATGGTATTTCTATTTCAGGAAATAACAATGGGTTTCCAAAAGAGGGCTTACAGTTTCGCGGGAGGAGCACCCTTTGTAACGGAGATGGTTGCATCGACGGCGAAGGGGGTGGTCATGAGGACACAGCCACAGCAGGGCCAGACAAGCTGGAGGGACCCGGCTCAATTGAGAATGACACTCTTCACCTCAAGAGACGGGTGGGACTCATCAGTGGGGTGGCTTTAATTGTTGGAACGATGATTGGTAAGTAACATAAATGATTCAAAATTAAATTCATCAAAGACGGCCTAAGAAGATAAAAAGAGACATACTATACAGAAAATGTTTTCATTTGATCCATATTCGCTATAAGATTAGTTTAAGCAAAGACATACTTAATTTTTGTCATGTCAAACTTTGATAAATCTAATTTTCAATCAGAGAAGATATCGTTATTTAACGCTTGCCAAAAAACAATATTCGATAACAGCTAATTTTATACTTAAATATATTGCCGAAAGATTCTATACCCAGAAAGAAAACAGCGTTCACGTAACCATTAGACAGTACCAGTTGTTAAATAACTCGATATCGAGGAGTACTTAGTTATAACTCCCTTTATATCAAACTCAATAACCAATTGATTTATGAATATTTACATAACATACGCAGAGCATGAGGATTAAATACGACGGTGTAATAAAAAAGCACCGCTTACAGTGACTAATCATTTCAAATTTGAAAGAAAAACAAAAGTTTCACGATTAATTACCTAACAAGTGTGTATAAAAGATAGAACCTACGCAATTGTGTTTATGTGGGAGTGGGAAATTTATCACAGGTTACTTTTGTGTGAAACCGAATAATAAATTCTTTTAAGAGTTTATTTTTCGTATCAGAAACATTCTCAAGTTATGGGTTTCCAATTTTTGTCTTTAGTTTTATTTATTATACAAAAATAAAATAATTGTCTAAATATTCTATATTGTTGTTCGACTAACATCGATTAATGAAATGTGCTCTATTTGAAGAACCAAGACCAAGAACATAGGATTGGTACTGAAATTACCTTTACCTTTATGGCGTATGGAACGCGGTAGCTTTTAATCATTAAAAGGACGAGAAAGGAGTTAGTTTCCTTTTGCAATTTACATCGATGCTGAAAATTCACACAAACATTTCCTGCCTTTGATGCCACTAAAACAATTTTCGAAAGATCTGCTCTTGGCGTTGTAAGCAATTTTAATATCCGTTGATAAAGAATATTAAAATATTGATTGTTATGTCTAAAATTACACCGATTTAGAGAAACAAATTCCATCAGTTAGTAATTAATTAATTACAGAATATTCAACCAAGTCAGATCTGCAATCTTTGTAATACTTTCATATTAACTTATATCGTTTCAGATTTTCGCTAAGCAAAACAGGTCGTATAAATTCAATGATTCTTATTTGTTACTATCATCACGATGGCAATAATTCTTTATCATAAAACCAATAAGCTTCGTCATATGGTCATATGTATAATATTTTGAAAACGTTTCTTAGAAGAACGTTTTGTTCTGAAAGAATCGGCCGAGAATAATCACAATCCTATGATACCGTGTACGTGAAGCAAATAGAAAACTTTTGATATGTTATACAAAAAAAAATTTTTTCTTCTTCGACGTTACTACAATCTTATATGAGAGTTATCTATTGTAGTCCTCAAGTAGATTCACAATCCATAAAACCACAACTGACTGTTTACCTTCCAAAAAAAATATTACCTCCCTTCAAATGAAGGAAATTTCCAAAAAGTTTTTACAGAGCATTAGGAAACTGTAAGCAACTAAGTTAGAATAATTGTTCAAATTACAAGCCTCGTATTCTTGAACTTGCAAATTTCATTAACAAGATCGTCTACCCGGCTGTTCTTTGTAAATGTTGTCTGTTAACTTTCCATTACGACCAATTTTTGGCTGTTAAAACTTGGCTTTTCCAAATTCTAGTTACTTTATCATTCTATAGTATTTTTGTTTTGTAAATTTATGTTTGTAAAAGCGAGGGTGGATATTAAAATAGAATAAAAAAGAATTTATATTGGTGTTTGTTATTCTTATTTTATTCACAATAAAAAATAGGAGAAAGGTTTAAATTTATACTTTTTTCTGCTAAAAGTAAATAGCCAGAAATAATCTATTTTGTTTTAAAATATCCTTCTACAATTTACATTTGAAAACAATTTGAAAGATCTTGAACTTAACCTACATTCTATACAGCATGTATTTATCTGTTGTTCTTTCAACAGATAGCAAAAATTTTAAATTACATTGCATTGATGTTGCTCTTATTTAGTTCAGAATTAAAACTTTCCGATCCTTTTTATTTCACTTTTTGTAGTATACCAACTTAAACTTCATTATAACCATTAAATAATAATCCATTAACTCCCTTGTTAATTTAAAGAAAAATTAAAATCCTTAGAACTACTTACCATTTCAAAAATATATAAAAGAATTTTATATCACACTCCTGCCCGTTTTTACCTCATTAGTACTTTGGAAAGTCTATAAATCATTCTGACAGCCCTTTTCTCCTACTTATTAAAAAGAAATAACTTCTAAAAATAATTTAAGTCAATTTGCATTTCTTGGCATTGTTTTAAGATGACTGGCGCTGTGTGTCTTATAAACAATATTTATATCTATGCAAATATTAAAGAATGCATTGAGCGAGAGTTTGTTTAGGACATTTCCGATAGAGCATAGAATAAAGAAAAATGTAATGGATAAAATCAAATTACATTATGTTACAGGATCTGGAATTTTCGTCTCTCCGTCCGGACTTTTAGAAAGGACCGGATCGATAGGAATGAGCTTCGTTGTATGGATGGCTTGTGGATTTTTATCCCTCCTAGGTATGTTTTTACTTAATCATGATAATTTTTCAAACAATTTAAATCGAATAGTAAAAAATATAGAATAAGATTTCATGAAAAACACTGTTTTAAAATGCCACATGGTGGAATTATGTTAAAGTATTACGACCGACGTCGCGTTTGCCTTAATTACAAAATTATCTTTACCAGAAGAATAACATTTTATGAAGTTAAAGATAAATGAATGACGAGTACAAAATCCATTTTTAGTATAAAATAGCTGCTGGGTAAGTTTTTGTAGTGCCAACGTAATGACGTATGTAGATAGAAAAATGTAACAAATCTACAGTTGTGCCCACGTGAAATCTCGATCAAATATTTTATTTTCAAAGTAATTTTTCAATTTAATCAAAGATAAATTTATCTTTAACTCGGTAGAACCCTGGGCTAAAACGTTAATCCAAACACGAAGTATTTTATGTTACAGTTTCGTCTTCTTTACGTAAGCACTAACGTAAGTAACAGTCACGAGTTTGTAACTCGTAAACGAGTAGCAATTCTTATTTTACTCAAGAAATTATTATTAACCATATATACTTATTGGAATAGAAAAATCATTCAACCCACTTAATCCATTTATAATATAGCAGGGTATAAATTAACTACCCAAGGGTCATATTTTATATTATAGCACCTACAATTTTCTGAACATCGTTAGACGTTGTTTACATGATAATTACAGTATTTACTGAAGTTAATTGGATTGATTAGTATACACAGAGATCTAGATAAGTATCATTTATTCAGCTTTAAAAATATAATCTTGACATGGAAAAATGTTGGTGTTACTCCCTGCTACGATAATGATGATAGTCCTAATGACTTCCATTTACTTTCGGACTTCGGGTTAAAAGATATAAAATACCTCATATATAGGTTTTTATGCGTTGAAGTAAAATAATAAAAATGCATTTACAATTTTAAAATGTGTATTACAGAATTTATTGTAACTCATAATTTGGAAAATTATATTTAGAAACAGACATGTACCGAATTGTCAAGTTTCAATATACAGGCGCTGTATTTTCAATGGACCACTAGAAATACGATAGGTACGCTTACATCAAAACCACTTTCAGCGCAACTGGCAGGGGGGCAACTACAAAGTTCATAGATACCCCCATTGGAGACTAATTAATCTAAGACAAAATCACACACAACCATGGAGACGCCGGTTTAACTGCTCCGCGCAAAATTCAAACTTGCGATGTTTGTAAATCAATCTAGGAATTGAACCGCTGAACTACGCCCACCCCGATAATTAATTGTTCTCAAAAATTTGGATTTATTTCCTGATTTTTGTAATATGTTCCGCTGATTCCACCCACAAGAACCAAACACAAATATTTTATTACGGGATATTTTAACTAATACCTAAATGTGCGACATTAACATTCGGTCTGCTACGTCTGGTAAATCTAAATTCTATTACGTTTTTTGTCTAGGTGCCCTATCCTATGCAGAGCTTGGAACCATGAATACGTCATCCGGCGCAGAATACGCCTATTTTATGGATGCATTTGGAGCACCACCCGCCTTTTTGTTCTCCTGGGCGAGCACGTTAGTGCTAAAACCATCCCAAATGGCAATTATTTGTCTAAGCTTCGGAAAATACGCCGTTGAAGCTTTCGTAAGCGAATGCGAGCCTCCCGAGATTGTTGTGAAAATGGTAGCATTGCTAGCATTAGGTAAGTTATCCATCCTCATCTTGTCTATCCTAATTAGATTACCCTAGAACAATAACACCAGCTACTACTAACTGGATAACTGAAATACCGAGTGGAGAATTGTTTTACAGAAATGTCATGTTTCATATTTGTATGTTACACGGAATTCCCTTGTTTTGGTCATTTAGTTCAAACAAAGCTGTATGTTATACAAACTTATTTAATACTACAACAAGCTACAGTCATTTGTAAATTCAGTTTCACCATTGCGCCTTAAAATAAAAAGTAGAATATTTTTTCCTTATAATAATCTGTTTATTATAAAAATTCTATTTTTTAAATCCGGAACTCGATACGAAATCCCTAAACCGAAGATAGCAAAAAATATATAAAATAAATAATTAGGTATCTGGTTTATATTATAGCAAATGTATTTTCTTTTTACAGTGGTCATCCTTTATGTGAATTGCTACAGCGTAAATCTTGCAACCAGTGTACAAAATATTTTTACAGCGGCCAAATTAGTAGCAGTACTTATAGTAATAATAGGGGGCATATACAAAATTTGTGAAGGTAAGAGATTTATTTTAAGTTTTCTACTTTAACTTGAAAAGGTAGACATAAGCATAAAGAATTAAATCTCAACGGGAAAAGTCACTCTCTTTCATTATATTTCCTAAACTTTAAGAGAAATTGATAAATTATAGAGATAATAGAATTAATAAACATCTTCAGACCCGTTCAGACCCATCTTTCACGTTTCAAGTTAATTTAATGAAATGTCTCTCTCTGTAACTGATATCTAATGAGCTTTATTGAAATTAAGTGCTTAAACTTCAGAGAGCAGATGTGACAGTCTGCTGAAGGCAGACAATGTGAGTTTTCAAGGATATAGGAGAATCAATTTATTATATTCTCAGAAATTATAAGCACTAAATATCTTTTGTTTAATTTTAAGGGTAAAATTATTTGTGTTTTACACAGATTTCACTGTATATGGTATTTATGAAATTTAGTTATTATTTTAGACACGTGTTTTCAGGGAATGTACAACATTTGCAATATCCGTTTGAAAATACAAAATTCTCTGTTGGAAATATTGCTACAGCATTTTATACTGGTTTATGGGCTTATGATGGGTGGAACAATTTAAACTATGTGACAGAAGAGATAAAAAATCCATCCAAGTATGTATAACCTTTATATTATATTATAATATTGTTTTAAAATTAATTTTCGCTCCCTCCTTAATGAAGTAATAATTATTGCTCTTAAACATAGAACAAAAATGAACTAATAAGCTGTGCATCACGATAAAGATGTAGGTATATATAGTTAACAGTATTTATCTATGATGGGAAAATATTGAAGTAAATCTTTATTTTTCAGAAACTTGCCACGAAGTATCATTATAGGGATACCTCTAGTAACAGTATGCTATGCCCTGATTAACGTTTCGTACTTAACCGTAATGTCACCACTGGAAATGGTAAATTCAGAAGCGGTAGCAGTGACTTTTGGTAACCGATTGCTAGGGGTAATGGCATGGCTGATGCCCTTGTCTGTTACCATTTCTACATTTGGTTCAGCAAATGGTACATTGTTTGCTGCAGGACGTTTATGTTTTGCTGCCAGCCGTGAAGGACACATGCTTGACATACTGTCTTACGTGCATGTTCGCCGATACACTCCTGCACCAGGACTAATATTTCATGTAAGTATTATAAAAACTACAAATAGATATCCTACGTTATTATAACCATTTTTATTTATAGTCCATAATAGCTGGTGCGATGGTTTTATATGGAACAATAGACTCGCTGATTGACTTCTTTAGTTTTACTGCCTGGATATTTTATGGAGGATCTATGGTAGCTCTTATCGTTATGAGATACACTAAACCCAACTATCCAAGGCCCTACAAGGTATTCATTTAATGTTAAGCTACCAGGTGTTATTAAAAGGACATGCAGAGTGAGAAAATAATTTAGAAATATCGATTTCTGTGTAATTATTGGTTTTATCTAAAATTGTTTTAAGAAAAACAGTAATATTATCCAAATTTTCACAAAAGTTTTTATGTTAACTATTTTAAGCCATCCCTACAGCGTCAATAATGTTCTTTTGATAGCTTCGTGTCATTTTGAAACAAATATTTTTTTTCTCATGACATACATAATAAGAGAAATACCTCAAACGTTATAATGTCTATTAAGTTACTCAGGATGAGTCAAGAGGGTAGACATTATAATATTTACATGGAGATGGACATTATTATACAAATTTCAGGAAAAATAAGGTTCTGCGAGGTGCTTCCCAAAAACACCCTAACTCTAACTACAAAAATACCCTTATCCAAATCCCTAAATTTTGCCTTGAAAATAATACCTGAAAGTCGTTTAAGGGTATTTCAAATCGTTGCCTCTTTAGCGGAATTTTCATCTTTGAAAATAAGAAATATGATCCTGAAAGAATCCGGCAATCGTCGTAAGAGTCAACTTCAGTTCGTGGTTCGAGGTTCGAGCCTAAAAGCAGACGAGCAAATGTCAAGTACCTACTACTGCGATGATCTAAACTGTTTGGGGGAACATGAGATGAAATCGACGAGTCAAAAGAAGCAAAAACAACAGGCACAGCGACGACTCGCAAACGTTGACATCTTTGGCTATTCCGCAATATCCCACACCCCCCCTTATCTCTGAATTTAATCGCGAAATATAGAAAAAAAAAGCCATTTTCAAGTGGATCTAATACTTATGGCTAATTTTTTTAATTAGTTTTCCAATTTTGAGAAGACCAACTACGTAGGTCATAATAATTATGATACCTCCACTTTCAAGGACCAGGCGGGTTTAACTTATTCAGAAAAACGTTCGCTTTGAGTGGGATTTGAACCCACAAGTATGTCGGATTTAATCGAGGATTTAATTTACGAGTATACGACTATAAGAAAATAATTGCATCCTGTTTGGGGCATTTAAAACAGCATAACATCTCAGAACCCTGATCAGCGCAAAATAGTTCTACCAATTCTATGAACATAGGAAGTAAACCAACAAAATAATTTTACTTTTCCTAAAATAATGTTTTGATAAAACCTTTACTTATGCGTAAAATCATGATGTAGGTACATTCTTTTGGCGCGATCTTTTTTTTAAATAATATGAGGTCTAATTTTCAGTTGTAATGTTTGTTTGGCAGGTGCCTCTCATCATTCCGCTTGTGGTGTTAGTGGTATCTATCTACTTGATTATTGGCCCCATCGTAGATAAACCAACCATCGAATATTTATATGCTGCCATGTTCATACTGGGTGGAATGGTATTCTACGTTCCATTTGTGCACTACAAAGTGCGCATACCATTTATGGGTAAGATATTTTATTGCCATTCGCTCGCCTTAAAAAGCTGCTTCCAGGCATCAGTTATCACTTCATTCATGAGGTGAATGGGAATACATACTTCAGAAAAAACTCATAATTTTGTCCGCAAGTTTATCGGAAAGAAGATGGAGCTAGGTAAGACGGTGGGATTTCTTCGAACTCCCATTGTGCTACTTTCATCTCTTATTAACTTCCCAATAGGTATACATATCTAATATTTCTTGATCAGTGCTTATCACCTTATCTTTATTCACCTAATGCCGTATTACGTAAGAAAACCATGGGGTATATAATCGCATTCTACCATTTTAAATAGCAGCCTTTCGTTGTTGCAGATGGCATTACAGTCTTCTTACAAATGCTACTAGAGGTGGCACCTACCCAACACATGATCGAGTAGTCTGTGAGACTTTATACACCTAGATAAATAGCTCAGATAGATGTAAACCATAGCTGCATAAAATCATGGTTACAACCCATTACACGTGAAGTGAAAGAGAAAACAAAATAAAGCAGTTGTAGGTTCTGTGGATAATTATAGTAAATCATTCCATCCAAAAGTTTGCAAATACATTAGAACCTCTTACGAATAATAATTGTTATGGGACTTTACGATCCTGGATGTTACACAATTTAACTCTGATTTTATTGGCTAGTGCTATAAATACAAGAATCTACAGCTAATATTTTGTTTTTTGTATAGTTGCCAAATTTTCTTGTAACCATGAACTATAGATATTGTGATTCTGATATTCTTTTAAAACGTGTAGTAAATTTAGAGACTTATCATTCCTTGCTTAAATAATGTTGAATAAAAAAAGTTGTAATATTTTATATGAATTTTGTAAATTTGATATAAGCCAAATAAGTGAGTCATCAGTTTCACGATAAAATCCTATTTTTAATTTCAATGGATTCGAAATTTTTTACTTCTATTTTTACTTAATTATGTAATACCATGATGAGTTGTGAATAATTTTTAAGGCAACTTAACGAAAACTATAAGTCAGTATTTTATTTTATTCTCAATTGAAAAATTAAAATTCTGGCAAATACAGTGATGATCACATTATCTGTACCGGTATTAAAATAATCTAAAACATTAGCATCTCATGTACCCATTCTCTAATCTCTAAAAGTACCTAGCATGGGGGATGTAGGTATATTTCGTGGTTTACAATTTCATTAGTCAATTATGTAATTGATACCGACATAAAATTAGCGAATGGGTATTTGCGTTGTAACTATTGGTACCTGCATATTGTTGCCAGTATAAGTTGTTTCTACATATCGTTATTATTAAGTAAACATGTGGGTACCTACCCTCGACAACCACATGGAAATAACATCACCAAAGATGTTATTATAAAGAGACAGTTATTTTTTAATTTCCTATATATTGTAATGGCTTATTTTTTATAAAATGCTAAAAAAAATAATCTGTTGTAACTCTATGTAAAGTATAATATAACAATATGCAATATAACTTTATATTGTTACTGCATACTTTTCTTTCTTTTAAAATTCCCATGGGTATCTATTTTGTTTTTCAGGAAATTATACGTTCAGTATATCCTCGAATATATCTGAAATATCACGGTTCAACAAATATTTTTTGTTGCAATTTCAACTTCTTAATATTACATACCTAGGCAATTATTAGGACAGATATTGTCGAATAACCAAAACTGAATAAAGGTATAAAGACGCAATAATTCACTGTTTGTGAAACTATCTGTCTGTAATTTATTGCCCGTATTGCCTTACTTTTTCTTGAGATAACCCTCCTTTGATATAATTAGAAATTATTTAATTCTAGTTCAGAAATGATGGCACAATATAATATTACAAATGGTTATAGCTCTTTATAGGTACGGTATTTCAGACCGACATCGATAGCATAAAAACTGTCAATAAAAACTGTAGTACACGAAAGTTTGATAAATTCTAATATTAAAAGTTTTTTTCTTAAAATATTTTTATACACGCAGAAACAGAAAATAGGCCCTGACGAATTTTTAATTTGCGAAGTTCTCGATTTTTTATTCAATTTGATCCCATACTCATACATGATAGCATATATTTTTGGTCTTTTCTACATTGATCTCAGATCCGCGATACATTGTAGACTTTTTTGGCCCTTTACAATTAAAATTAAAATTAGATGTTGATATAACGTATGACTCATAAAACCTCTATTGTAAGAAATTGTTCGTTTCTCGTTCTCTATACAATAATTATTCTCAAATGCCTACTATAGTCTTATAATATTACAGGGTGTAATATCTAATACATCACTTCACAGCAAAAAATCAGATAATTTTTTTTAAAGATTTTTCCAAGGCTGCATTAACGGTTCCCTACAACTATACTCCAGAGGAAATGCGCAATTTCGGATTGACCCTAGATTGGTGCTGGAGGAATAATTACATGTCCAATACGTTTACCTTTTTTCGCATTAACATTTTCTATAAAGAAAATCATCATAGAAAGTTTTTCGCGACATGTTTCTGACTCTGTACTTAAAGACTAGCACCTGCTTTGTACAAAATGGAACAATGTTGCAAACTACTCGTGGGTAATTTGATCTCTAAAACCGATCTAAAACGTGATATAAGCTCTAGACTAACGAATACGAAAATTAACTATAAGTATCATCTCTTCCAAGGTAAAATAGAAGAATAAAGCGCATAAAACGTATAGGTAAAAGTATTCACGTTTGCGACAGTTTTTAGTTAAATAATGTTCCTACCTTGTCTTGCAGAAATTTATGTTTACTTGCAGCAAAATAGGTTCCAGCCATCGAAGTCCGGCATTGTTTATTATTCACACACATTCTACACAGCAAATTATAACACTAAAATGTCCAAAATGCACTATAAAGAAGTCAAAAATTAAAACACTAACCGACACGTTCGCGTTCTCGCACAAACTAACCACTACTATAAGGAATTAGGAGGGGTAACTGGAAAACTCATAACACGTGGTTGAAAAAACGCAAGGTGTTCCAGTGATAAGCATGCAAGATGTTTTTTTTTTAATCTAGTATGCAACAAAAACGAAACAAGTAATAATGAATTTGAATATAACAATGATAAAATGTAGTATTATAAATCAGGATGACAGATAGGCTAATACTGTCAGGGTTGTCATAATTATAACAATTCGTTGATTTTGAAATTTGGAGAAAAGTAATAAAAATGTTATGGGTCAACTGTTTTCGTGCCGCCAAACGGATTTTGACTATATTCTTTTTTTTGTAATTAGATGCGGAAAAGGAATATAATTAGCCTAAGTAGAAAAATGTTTAAACTTTAAACGATCATTTGTTTTTCGGGTATTTATAAAAAAATTACAGACTTGAGTTTTTTTTAATTGTAAACAATAGGTTGCTGTTGTTATGACCAAAACGTCATTAAAAAACACGTTTTATTATCGTTCAGAGAATGTACAGGGTGTCCCGTAATCAATGCCGAATTTTGCTGTTTAAGACTCTTCACGTTAAAATTTTGTTAAGGCCGCGGAACAGATTCCATGTTAGTTACCTACTTATTCATCTTTTGAACAGATTTACAGATCCTAGAATCCTTTGTATTTTCCACACATATTTGAAGCATTTCTTGTTGTTGAGGAAATACATCTATGAAACAAGGCCACACTCGGGTAGGGGGGCTATAACGTTTTCATAATTTCCTGAATCAATAGAGTGTCATCTGTTTTACATTAAAAACGCCTACTGACTTTTCAGAAATTCTGAAGGAACCAGAGCAGGTTTTCTACAACCATGGTATCTGCTGGTTCTATACCCAAAAGAGCAAGGATTGTATTTTGGTTTCTACGAAATCGCCTATTACACCTAACCTCCTTACTAACCTAAAAATCCCGTGAAAAAGTGGTTAAAAGAGTGAAAGTTGTATTTTATTTCATGTTTGTACTATTAAAAAATTAAACAAAATGACGGAGGAAGTGTTGGAATTTATTCCTACCAGATCCTCAATGTTAAACAAAAAATCTCAGGAAGACTTTAAAGCAGTTGTCTATAATTCTCACAAGAAAAAGGTGGTAAAAGGCACTAACACGGAATTTAAAAGAATAGTAGAAAACGTAAATAATGATACTTTTAATATAAAACAAGCAAAGCATGAAATTGTAAAGTTTGGTATGTCGGGTTTCGATTCACAAAAGAAAGAAGAAGCAAAGGTTCAGCTGGCTATTCGATTAGGTACGCACTGTCAATCTGTATTAAGTAGATCCAAATTAACTTAAACAAATATTTCAGGAGCAAAACCGCCTAGAAATAAATATAAGAACTATAAGCAACTTTTAGAAGAAAAGAAAAAGGTACAAGAAGCAACGAAAATACGTATGGATTTTCAACAATTAGGAAAAAATCAAATCGGTAAATCTACTGCTAAAGGAAAAAGTTTTGATCGTAAACGAAAGAAACAAAAAAGTGATCTTTTAGATGATTACGGTAAAGTTAAGGTGAGAGGCTCTTTTAAACATATTATATTCCTTTTAAGAGCAACTTCACAGTACTGGAACAAATAAAATCGCTCTTTCATGGAATGTTTATCTATTAATCTTGATTAAAAAGTAATTAAGTTTGGTAGCTAATTTTTTGTTTTGTTTCAGCCAAGATCGGCAAGAACTAAAGTATGAATTGTAATTAGTAAAGTTTTTAACAATAAATGAAATAAATATTAAACCCCTACTAAATCTGTGTCATTTATATATTATCTCTTTCTTACACATGCGGATTAGCATGTTTTAGGCATAGAATCAAAATATGCTCAAAATCGAGGAATGGGTTGTTTGAAATTGATTGTTTTGAATGAAATATACTATTGGGGTGGGGGGGTACAATATTAGCCAACAATTGGATATGGGGAATTTGGCCACTTACCTATTAGAGGAGATGTAAACTATAAAATCAAGTGCATCAATTCGAACTTTTACATACACCAACACTTGTTTTATTCTGACACTTCAAAACTATCTATATGCATCTCTTTCTTACCTATGCAATTTAGCGTTTTTACCACTTTCACTCGTTTGACTAGACTCAACTGTACAGGAGGAAATATGTAACTTCTTCCATTCGACGTAGTTTCTATTTATACGTAGGGATAATTTCGATGTAATCAACGACGCTTTACAAATGTCAAATATCAACCAAGTTTTTAATGGCGGCTGCGCTTATTCTGGCGGTTTGTAGCTATTTCAAGGTGTTCAACGTGTTATTCAAATAGCAGAACTTCTTGCTATTTATTTTACATTTAATTACTGGGACTTCCAAACGAACATTCATATATGGTCACATAATAATAGCAGGTAAATTATATCCCGTACATATTGAAGTAGCAACTATGTAGATATTGGACACAGGACATTAACTTACATTTCTTTTTATACAGTAAGTAAGGCTCTATAAAACTTATAATCGCATTATTTACATTTTACAGGTTGTGGATATTATGCTACCTCTTGGTAGTACACCTCCAAGTCAAACGTCAGGTAACATGCAGCAAAGTAATATACAAAGTTCAAATTCTTTGCCACCAACGGGTGGCTCGAATAAACCTAGCAGTAGTTTGGTAAGTTTCTGTAGCCCAGAAATAATGTTTAATACAACAATACAAGCTAAAACCGTAACTTTCAAATGTGTGAAACAGTTAATAGTAATAGTTAATACCTCGATTTATTTTATATAGAAAGATTAAATTGAATACTAATTTATTGTTAACTAATATTTGGTTGTTTCTACAGAAACCCAACTATACGTTAAAATTTACTCTGGCAGGACATACAAAAGCGGTGTCGTCTGTTAAATTTAGTCCCAATGGAGAGTGGTTGGCAAGTTCTTGTAAGTATAAACGTTGTATACCTACGTTTAACCTACACCTTTACTACATTTCTTTTTATTCTTTTAGCTGCTGATAAATTAATTAAAATTTGGGGTGCTTATGATGGAAAGTTTGAAAAAACGATTGCTGGTCACAAACTTGGAATAAGCGATGTAGCTTGGTCTAGCGATAGCAGACTATTAGGTAAATCATTGCACTTTATTAATCTAAACTATAATAAATCCAATGACAATAATTTGTAGTATCTGCAAGTGATGATAAAACTTTGAAAATTTGGGAATTATCTTCCGGGAAATGTTTAAAAACATTAAAAGGCCACAGTAATTACGTATTTTGTTGCAATTTTAATCCACAGTCGAATTTAATAGTATCCGGATCTTTTGATGAATCTGTACGTATATGGGATGTCCGAACAGGGAAATGTCTCAAAACTTTACCTGCACATTCTGACCCTGTGAGCGCTGTTCATTTTAATAGAGATGGATCGCTTATTGTTAGCAGCAGTTATGATGGTTTATGGTATGTATAGAGAAACCCATTGTTAATTGTTAAAATTACAGCAATCTTTTTCTAGCCGCATTTGGGATACAGCATCGGGGCAATGTCTCAAAACATTAATCGATGATGATAACCCACCAGTATCGTTTGTAAAGTTTTCTCCTAATGGAAAATATATATTAGCTGCTACTTTAGATAATACCTTAAAATTATGGGATTATTCCAAAGGAAAATGTTTAAAAACATATTCAGGACACAAGAATGAAAAGTATTGTATATTTGCCAACTTCTCTGTTACTGGTGGAAAATGGATAGTAAGTGGATCAGAAGATAGTATGGTGTATATATGGAATTTGCAAACAAAAGAAATTGTACAAAAATTACAGGGTCATACTGGTAAGTCTTAAAACTTTCTTTTGTGTACCGAACTGTTGCTATTGGGTAATCTACTATTAAATATTTTTACTAAATTAATATTTCTTTTTATTTGCAGATGTAGTTTTATGTACCACATGTCATCCAACTGAAAACATTATTGCCTCAGCTGCATTAGAAAATGATAAAACTATAAAACTGTGGAAGAGCGATACTTAATTATAGTACAGTAATTTGATGAGATCCGTATGTTTTGTTTCTAATTTGATTTTTATAATCTCTGCATTCAAGTGTTACAAAAAGTTACAACACCTTTAAAATGTCTGTAACAAAGAATATAATTTTCTAAAATTACATTTAAAACATGCTGAACAGAAGTTGTAGGATATGAGTGTTGAAACAGTGTTAATTCTGTTTTATTTTATTTTTTATACTTATGTATTTGCATCAATTGTTTTCTACCATTTGTATATAAAACTCAGAAAAATGTTGCACAAAAATTTTATATTGTAAAGACTTATTTAAATAATTAAAGTAAATCTGAATCAGTATAATTTTTCTGATTAATTACTCAACATTAGTTTAATGTTATTTGAAGATTTTACTGAAATAAAAACAAAATTACCAGGCAATATCTATTTGTTTTCTTATTCTTTTACCAGATTTATAGTAACAAAAAAATATTTACTTATTTTTTGAAATCCTATAGGTACTAATTGGCGAAGCGGGGGCAACACTTGACTATTGGGTTATATGGCCTCTCATCTAACATGCACAAACATTCATATTCATACACCAATCAAATTGAAAATTTAAATGAATAATGAACACCAATATGTTCTATAAACAATAATTTATCAATCGGAAATGAATTAGCAAACTTCTTGGCTTGAATTTTTGTTTTGACTACAGCTATTATACATAACAAAATCTCGGTTTTCTATACCAGTGAATTTTTAAAAAATATCACCATTTTTTCTTCTTGTTTTCCATATTATAATACAGTGTCCAAAAAATATGGTGCCTCAAAGAAGTAAAAAATATTTTGATTATTGGATACCATATTTCGAACTAAGGCTGGGGGTGAAACTGAAAATTGGTACCTACACATCCACTCAGGGAAAACTGAACAATCTCAAAGTATAATTATTGCATGTTCTAGAAAGCGCTGTTGACAGATTTTTTTCAAAGCCAGTTGATTGTTCAATCAACTGACATTGGAAAGCCAGTTGATTATTTAATCAACTGACTTTGATTTTTTTGTTAAAAAAGCATCAACTGACTGCTTTTCTCAATAATTGACAGTTAAATATAGTCTTTCAGGTCTTATTGCACAACGAGAAAAATCTCCCGTGTCCAGAATCTAAAAGAATAAAATGTTTTCGGCGGATCGTGGAAACGAGTCACGTAATATATTCGATAAACATTTCCCGAATCTATAGAAATAACGTGAGTTTTAATTTCACAGCCCTCTGGAAGGTCAGTTTTCTTGATCTCGTGATATTAGAAGACAAAAATATTAGAAATTCTCCAATTAGTAGTAGGTATTTTAAGAATTAAGAAAACATAGGAAAAAAGTTACTGTGGCAAGATTTTACGACTAGGACGCCGGCCGCGCCGGCGGCGTCGCCGCCGAAAACTACAGCAACAAACAACAAGGCCAAAACTTATGCTGAATTACACGTTGGTATTAGTACTGATTAGTACGCGGTAATATAATATGTATGATCTAAGGGTAATATCGCAATATTGTTAATGCACTTTGATTTAAGTTATCTTTTCTGAAGTCTTCAGCATATTTGATGCTGACTCTAGTAGTAGGTACCTACATACTTCTGAACTTTCTGCGTATCGTGCATAAAATCTTCTGCTGTATTCACGTGGATCTATACGCTTTATAAATTTGGGCCTTGGTAATAAAAATCAACAACTGTCGTTATGGCATATAATTTACGTAACATGTAATGTTATAAAACGTCAATTTTTAAAAAGATATTTTACAAATAATTACAACAAAATGAGTGATGGAACTAAAAGAAAATTAACAATGCCCCCATGGCATATACCTTACTTAGAAAAACATCGAATATACGATCTTTTCCACGTAGCTATAAAGTTTGACATCAGAACCTTTTAAATATCTCAATTATAATTTTATACCCAGGAACTGGCAAGAGAATTGGTAATTCAACAACCAATCGACCATGTTCTCTTTCTTAAACAAATTTTGCATCAAGCTGCTAAAAGTAGGGATGTTTCCAGAGTTATAATTCTATCTTCACCCAAAGTAAATGCGTATGAAGTTGCAAGACAAATTGCGCAATGTACCAAACAGAATGTTATCGGAGAAAAAGCAGTTTTAGAATGCTTAAGCGACCCGGTTAGTATGTAGGTTTACCTACCCTACCTAAAAAAAATTATTATTATTTGGTTACATTTTCTTCCTGTATTATGATATAGCTGGCAATTTGTTCTGTTTCTCGTAAGTGGACGCGAATCATGTTCATATATAAGTAGCTGCTCATCAAGTTCATTTTCATGTCTAACGGGCCTTCCATATGGTACCGATGGTGCTTAGTAGATGGTTTTTGAATTTCTTCTGTAATCATAGGGATTTCCAGGTCTTCATGATTTCGATTTGTACAACAGAGGGGTTTACTATCGTTCCGAGCACTTTTCATGGAACTTTGGAACTTTTAATCTTGACGGTTTCTCTACATATGTTTCAGCATAGCAACCTAAGATAGCAACAGACTTTCTCTTACTATACATATGGCCAAAAAACAATCGTAACTTCTTATGTTTATTTTTTATTTAATTCGGTTCTTTATTATTTCATGAAAGAAAAAACGATTAACTGTAAGCCCCAAGAGTATTGCGAAATGTATAGCTTCTATGGTAAGGGTAGATGATACTTACAAAAGAGGATGGATATTGGTAGGTACGTAAAAATGTACACCTAACTTGTCTAGGGCAACCAAGGTAATAAATAAGCTCGATGGTGATTTGTGTTGATTAATTATTTTTACTTGTTAAAATATTTCCACATGGACACATGGACGCAGTAGCACGAATAGATAAAATAACTTAAAGTTTTAATGGTAGTAAGTACCTAATATTTTTTAAAGATTGTATAAAAAATGCAAAAGAAGCAAAAGCAGTATTAGAAATGGGGATTCTACCAACACACGTATTGCATTTGATCCCGCCTTTCTGTCCTCCATTGAACCAGTTACTTTATTGTCACGTTCATGAAGGGTGGCCTGCATACCGAAGAACTATAATGGGGGTGAGAGATGCCTTCAAGCATTGCCTTATGGTAAGTCTATTGCTTTCATTGCTCTATTATTAGAACAGTAAAGCACTGCAGAATATGGAAACAGCGTATAACATAACAGGCCGTAGAATTAAATTTCTTAAAATAATAGCACACAGTATATCAATAAAACTTTCCGAATTGGAAAACATTAACTTTGAAAAAAAAATCTTATTAAAGGACGATTCGGAAAAGGTGCAAGGCAGGCAGGCGGCGCGGCGCTCACATTATCACTTTTCGACTCTAATCTAACAAATTTGGAAAATTTAATTAACAGTAGATTGAAATGGTTCTAGTTACAGAAAAACTCCTCAAGAAATTTTAAAAATAGTTATTTTTGTATCAACTTCAAAAAGTTTTTTTCATTCAAATCTTATTTTCTGGTCGAAGCAACGCAACGCCGAGGCCATAAAACAGACAAGGACGAAAAAGCACGTTTTGGCAGAGGTGCAACCAACATCCAAATCACGAAAATTATTTTATAGAATCAGGAGGTCTGCTGAAATACGAAGACCTCAAGTCTCCGAGTCTTCTAAAATTAATTTCTTAAATTAATGTAAAATACGTATACGTAAACATTATACAAGGTTTTCAATTCGTAGTGATTCACTTCAACTTCACAAATTCTAATATGTTTAATGGATTTGTACTGTAACAGGAAGTTCATTTGGGACAACGTAATCTGGAAGAGATAGTCGAAGAATGCGTGGGGCTTATAAATATTAAAAAAGGTTTCGGCGGACCTAAGCAACCTCGAATTTTAATATTGGGGCCGCGAGGATGTGGAAGGAAAACTCAAGCAAAAATATTAATGGAACAGCTTAATTTAATACATGGTAAGAATTTTACCCCAATTTTTAATTTTGCTTCCCTTAATGAATGAAATTGAATACTTTGATAGAAATATGAACATAGTAGTTAGTTATTCGTTCACCACAATTCCGGTGTTTTTTTAATGAGTTTTATATTACTTTCGGTATGGCACTAATCCACTTTCATATTTATTATAAAAACAGAAATATCTACTCTATGAAAATAGAATAGAATACAAAATAATTTTCCCAAAAGGAAATTAATAGAAATTCCCGATTTGCTTAGAAATTTTGTATCGTGTAATTAATCCTCCCCTAACAATAGTCATCAAATAAGTATTTGTAAATCATTACCGTGCAAATATCCTCCCTAAATTTAACTTCTATACCTGAAATTAAATTTCAAACAAATTTCTTTGAATTGCAGTTGATTTCGAGTATCTGTTATGTCAGGCATGGATCTCACAAAGTGAGTTAGGAGAGAAACTCCGTGCTTGCAAAGAAGAAGTATGTTTTCAATCTAATTTGCTTTCGAAAGTGGTTAATCAACGAATCCTTGAAAAAGATTGCCTGGAGCAAGGATGGGTGTTAACTGGCTTTCCCTACACTACTGCGGATTTCAGATACCTCGACTGTCTTGATACACCACCCAACAGGTTTTCCAGGAGTTCCAATTTTTTTAATAAATAAACGTTTCCTTTTCATAGGGTTGTGTTTCTCGAATGTGACCTGAATCTATGCAGAGAAAGGCTGGTGCATCGAAGAGTAAATGTTTACACTGGCTCTGGAACAAACCTGATGGATAGTCCTGAATTTCTTTTGGGGAAAATTTTAGCAACGCATCCTAAAGACAAGAAGGCTATTATTGACGCCGAGGTAATCGCCTTTTCGTAACTTTTCTTCGCCTTTCCTAAATTATTAAGGGTGAAACGGTTTTGAAACAACCTGCCCAAAAAGACGGTTTTAAACTTTTAATGGAAATTTTTTCAATAGTACAAGAAACCATATTATTATACCTAGTGTTAATTTTACCTGTGTAGGGAAATAACAATCATATCCTCAAATAATTGCAACTTTTGACACGTTTGTTTCTTTTACTAGGATAGGAAAGTTTTGAAACGAATATTAAAGGAACTTGCCATTCTTATGCAGATTTTAATTCCATCACCTTCTTCGAAAGGGTGCAGATTGCGTTGATGTGCTCGTTAAAATTGCTGCTGAATTGTAGTATGAAACTCGTTAATGAATGTTCTCAATTTTCTGCGAAGATCGTGATGCTACTACAAACGGGATGTTAAATTTGTTTTAATTTTCTCAGAAGGGGATTAATTAAAAATAATTCTTCATGGAGAAAAATATTTCGCTCCACATGTGGCTTTGTTTTAAATTGTTCTTAAAATTCCAGAAAAGTTTTATTTGTAGCGATTTAATTTCAATACCATTCTTCTGAAAGAACAATATTTGAAAGCGTAAAGATTTCATGGGCTGCGTTACTCGTGACATTACTTTTTATCTCTCTTTCGTTTCCCGAAACAACAATTGTATAGCTTTCAGTAATAAAAACAAAAGGTCCCCGCTTTTAGGACAGACAAAAGCATTGGATTATATTTAGAGATTTAGACACCATTATCTAAATAGAATAGGAAGGAACACGGATCCTAGCTTTATGCAAATTTAATTCTGTTATTGGATTTAGTTAAACTACTACTGCGAAAATTATGGCGCACTCAGAAGTTACTGCGGTGAAACGGCAACTGTGGTGAATGGCGATCAAGCTCCACGAAGGATATACGAATGTATAGCGGCCATAATAGTCAGACCACATCCTAGTTGTGCCCCACGAAATCCTTGCGCACCAGAGAGCAATGTAGGATTTACAGACGCCGATAGCGATACTGACAGTCACGGAAATTCGAATAAGGCTATCAGTTATTTAACCATGATTTGATTATTTTAACCAACTTTCACTATACCTGTGTTAAATTTATTGTATCAATTTTTTTTACTTATGTAATTTATAAATAAATACTTCTATATAATATTCAGTTGTTTAAAAAGGGGGGAATGATAAGTTTCTCATTAAGTAACAGTTTTAGCTGGGGGGCAAATTTCAGCTTCATATAGTACCTATCTATCCTCCCCTGGTAGTTTCCTGCAGTAAGACGATTCAGAATGTCACGATTCTTTATCAGCTTATTTTTCAAATTACTTACACTTACTTTAACACCACATTCCCACATTTCAGACTGAAAACTTGGATTGCTTATCGAGTCTAGGGATTGTAAAAGTTTTGCCGTAATGAAACTTTGTGTTATACTGCACTTGCGACGCGTTTTCTTGTGTTTTGTGGTCGACAGAAACTTTCTTGAAAGTTATACTAGACATCTTGACATCTATCGAAAATATAAAAAGGAGTTTCTTTCTAAATTTAGAGTTTACAACTTTGCTATTTCAGTTAAATCAATTTGGTACTGTCAGAAATTTATATTAATGAAAAGACATAATTTTAAATAGTACTACCCACCTTGTCTCAGAGGATCATGAATGTAGGTAGTCCTAAAATATAACTTCTTTTGAATACGTTAAACCTGCTGAAATTTCCTTTTACATGATCGATATTGCGTCATACAATCCTGGTTAGCATCCCGTATATAGCACTGCGTAATTAAAATTTTAAAAAAGATATACAGTACAGATTTCATTTTCATTTTCTACGATTTCATTTTATAAGTTAATTGATTATATGTAAAATAACACTTCCTGTTGAAGTGTAGGTAATTGCCAAAATCCGAATTTCACACAAAATTAAAATTACAAAAGTAAATCTTTTATTCGCATTGAATACATCGTCGCTATCTACGTATAATATCAAAGAACATGCTAGCATGTTCAGCGTCAATACGTATAATGTGAAATTCTTCGTCGAACACAACTCCTTGTTTTCGACTGACGGGTTAATTTGTGATCGATCGTCATTCGTGAGGCATCTCAGGAGACAGTGAAGACGACGGTTGATGTACAAAGTTGGAGCAAACATGACAGTGTCGATCAGCTTTTTGATATCTATTTAATGAGGTCAGCTTTAAAAACAGGAAAAATTAAAGTTTTACAAAAAAACACAGAATTTGGCAGTATACTCTCAAGTTATAAAAATGTTTAAATAGCTTATAATTAAGGATAATAGCAGTCTGATATAAACTCTGGTATGTAGGTATACAGGGTTATAAACACAAATTACTGCAGTAATTTTTTATACTTATTTACCCTCGCTTTGGGCGTACCTAGTGCGCATTATAATTGCAACAGGGTTTCCATGTTATGCTATGAAATTTTATGAAGTAGGTACTTACTGGTGTACGGACGTACGGTGTAAATACACCAAACTTTATTAGACATTAAAACAGTACAATAGATCGAACATTTACAAAAAGATATGTAAATTGCATAGTAAACATTCGTTCTGATTTCATAGTCTTTATAGAAAAATTACGTTGGCGAGATCAAAATTTTATGAATTTATTTATATTTATAGTTCTCAGAATAACAACATTCAAGCATTTTTAGGAGATCCAAAACGTGAAGTAATGAATAAGACAGGAATTTAAGAAGAAACGCATTATTCCAACTTGGGCAGATGTGAAAGTACCTACCTACCCATATTTTCAACGCTAACTTGTTTTGACGTGGGGTATTTGATTCCTTAGGGGGGCTATGGAAATTGAAAATTAGGAGTAGACAATTTTCTGATACCCTTCGTTATCGAGCTATTGATAAAAATAAAACGGTCAAATCATAATTTACACTTGCTATTGCTATTGCTCGATGAAGTTCCATTAGCAGCTAGATTTTTGATCCATAGTGTACCGGCGCGTTATGAAATTTCCCGAATGAAAATTTCCCTGAGAGGTGAACTCATACCATGGCTTCCTAGATTATCAAATCTGCAACTGTTGGAAGTTTACCCCGAAGCTATTAATTGTGAATCCTGAAAACATCGTAGCTCGTATTCTAACTGCGATAATAGCTACAGAGCTTTCGTACTGGCATCATAAATAGTTCCAATATTTCTCTTGAAGTGGGTGGCAACCAATTGGAAAGTTATCTTGATTTTTTAAATATTAACTTTAAAATAACGGACTATCAAAAAAATTTACCACTCATGATTTTAAATTTTTGAACCCTCTGAATCAAATCCCAGAAGCATGGACGTTATAATTTTCGTACACCCTGTATATTAAACTAATCTCTTACTTAATTCTTTTTTACATTTCATTTAATCAATATAAACTTACAATTATTATATGATAAATTGTAGTACCATTAACAGTAAAATTATTTTAAGGCTTTTGCAAAGGTTATTTTTATTTTTAAGCTTCTACCTACTTCATTGTATGGCGCTGTCATAAACCTACGTAATGTTGGCGTGTATTAGTAAATTGCTCGTATATTTTTTAAAACGCAAATCCCAGGTACATTCTTCTAAAAGCTTTGTTTTTGCTTCAATTATATGGGGTAAACGAACCACTATCGAAATATTAGATCACGGCAGTAATGATTTTGTAGATGAAATATGAACCTTAAAGTGCTTATCTAGTATATTTACCCTCCGAATAATAAACTCACGAATTGTATAATCTGATCGTTAGTTACCTACTGTCAGGCACATGGATTAGTTTTGGAAACAATTTTCAGTTCTAAAAGACAACCCGGCCTGATTGTTAGTACTTTAAGTAAATATATCCCAATTTCATTATATTAAGATTTAAAAATAAGTGTAGGTAATGTTTAATGTAATGTAGAAAAATAGTTATTTTTTATACAAGACGATAAAATTATATTTTATCGACAAGCGGAAAGTGTTAATTCACGAGCGATGAAATCGCGAGTGAATTAATTTTCACGAGTCGATAATTAAATTTTATCGTCGTGTATAAAATTCTATTTTTTTCTATAGCAGATGTTAAAAAAATAAGAAAAATTTGTTAAAAAAACAATTTTTTAGTCGACTACGATAAAAACAGCGGTTTTACGTATCTTTTGACAGCTGAAAAGTGTCAATTTGTAGTAGGCATTTGTCAATTTCTATTTTGCAGCCGAAAAAGATCTTTTGTGTGCAACTGTCAAAAAAAGGTCACTTTTTTTGTTTGATTTTGAGTCGTGAAGTAGCACATTTGTTTATAGTAAAATAAAACCTTGACAACGTAAAAAAAGCCCTGACAACGTAAAAAAAAGACTTTTTTTTACCGGCCGACAAAGACTTTTTTTTACGGGTCATGATCTTGAATGAAATTAGCTTTTAATTTTATGTAAAGATTCGATCGAAACTTTAATTTTGGTAATTTTTCACAGTTGCACACAAAATTTTGTATGCCACATGGCCGTGAACTATCTTTTTTTTATTCGAATGATTATTTGGCTCGGCCTTCGCCTCGCCAAATAATATTCATTCTAATAAAAAAAAGTGCTACTTCACGGCCTTGTAACATAAATAACTATTTCGGCCGCAATTTGTTTTTTTTCGGCTGTTTTTACTTTTTCGGCCGCTGATTTATAATTTTTTAGTCGACTATGATAAAGGTCACGTGACCAAATGTCATTGGAATATTTAGATAAAAATTTAAATTTGTTAATAAAATTTGTAATATTCGCCTAAAAAATGTTGTTTGCACCTCTGCCAAAAAGTCCTTTTTCGTCCTTCCCTGTTTTCTGGTCTCGGCTTTGCCTCGACCAGAAAATCAGTCGCGGCCGAAAAAGATTCACTTTTTGGCCTTGATACAAAAATAACTATTTTGCGCTACTGTGCTCTATTTCATTGTTTACCGCGGCTGTTTCCAAGACAGTAAGTTATGTTTACTAGTTGCTAAGGATAAAGTCGTCGGTAAAATACTTTGGGGTTCTAGAACGGTAAGTAAATTTACTCAAATCGAATGTGCCATGTAATTTGATAAATTAATGTCAGTCACAAATGTCAGTTTAGTTAAATAAAATGAATGCAATTTCCAATGTTAGTTAAAACAAATCCCCTTTCTCATTACTTGTAACAAAGTAGGTACGCCAGCAAAGATTTTTCATCAATATTTGTACTTTTCTTGGTACACCAATTTTTAAAATGATTGTAGGTACCTTCGTAGCGTCTCTCTAGACTTATCAGGAATGAGAACCGAACACCCCACATTCCAAGCTTCTTCTATTTCGTTTTCGGAATCATTTTCATTAATTTTTAGCACGGAACTCCAAATAATTTTCACAAAAAACTGCAATGGCGGTAAATGTTTACAGATTGCTATAGAAACGCAATATATCAATCGACAATACGGCAACGTGATGCGGAGAGTGACAATTATCTCATTTGAATCTGTATTAATTATAATTTATTAAACATTCTTTTTACCGGATTCAGTAGCGCAAAAAACGTCATAAGCATCACGAACGTTAAGGACTACCGATCTCAGACAATAATTGGAGTCGTCGCTGCGCTCCTCCTCCAAACTATTGTCTTCGATCGGTAAAATGTCCTTACCGTTCTTAATACTTAATATACTATAATAGTATATTGTATAACTAGTGCTGAAAATCGTATGCTTAAGCCACTCGCCAAGGCTCGTGGCTCAAACTTTCATACTCGTTTGAAATATCCATTCAGCACGAGTTGTAACTCCTTGATTCCATTATTTTAACACTGCGTGAAGCAGCTGGCCCCAGTCAACCCGTCGGAGGTCAGTCGCTTATCAGCGTTTTTTTCCTCAAAATTGAATAATTTAATGGTGTAATACAATAAGCCTACGTTGTATGTGAAGAATTTTTAGAAATAAGACTTTCCTTCGATTTAAAAATATGTTTTAACTACCTATACCTGCTCACTAGAATTAAACCAACCAACTCGAGAGTTATGAGATAAAACGTCTGTTAACTATAAAATAGTTAACGAGCAAAGATAAACTTTATTACATTAGATAAAGATAAGCAGAATTATTCTGCTTATAAATAGGTGACTTTTTATTGTTTAGTTTAGTTCTATTTTGTATTAGTTAGGTATCGGATTGAACTCCGACATTTTGTATCTTTTTTAAGAATAAACGTTTTAAAAAAAGATAGTTTGTCGTTAAACAAACATAATTCGAGCACGTTACAAATACAAACTGAACCACGTCAGATAATTTTGAACAATACAAACTAAACTTTCCTTAGTATGAAATTATTTAAGTAACGCTTGAGAATGTCAATATATAAAAAAATAGTTAATAGTTTGAAATGATGATAATATCCAACAACATTCGAAATTATAGTCTTAAATAATTTCATACCAAGGAAAGTTTAGTTTGTATTATTCAAAGACTTACAAATATTATGTGACGTGGTTCAGTTTGTATTTGTAATGTGCTCGAGTTGGTTGGTTTAATTCTAGTGAGCAGGTATAGGTAGTTAAAACATATTTTTAAATCGAAGGAAAGTCTTATTTCTAAAAATTCTTCACATACAACGTAGGCTTATTGTATTACACCATTAAATTATTCAATTTTGAGAAAAAAACGTTTATAACTATTTTACGATAAACTCTGCAGCTACTACCGATTATTTGTGATATTTGGTAAACTATCGAATATTAACTATATTTTATAAGTGTTTGACTTGATTTTGTTCCAACGGGTTAGAACAATCGCGTTCTTCCGTATGAAAGAATATGTTTCATTTGTTAGCCTACCGCAAATTTACAAAATCTTTTAACTCTTTATTTTGTAATTGATACAACTTCATCCAAAATTATTTATTCTAAAAATGGTCTTTACATTAATGTAGATGTTTTCTGAAGAAATTATTCTGCAACTGTACCACCGTCGGGATTGCCGTTAGTTGAATGTGCTCATTAAAGGTATACTGTTTCTTGTGTGTTTATAAATTTCAAAAGCTTCCAAAATGTTTAATTTATTTTTGTTATCAGAAAATTGTAAAAATTTAATTGTATTATTAGGTGTCAATGTGTGATTTTGTTCTAACAAATGTTTTTGATTTATGTGTATGTGTATTTGCACCAACGGATATGTTCTTTTTTATTTAATACTGAAATTTGTAATTGCTTGACCTATATAGACTGAATTACAATGTGAACAATTTAATTTATAAATACCTGATTTTAGCAAATCATTTCAATGAATTTTTTATCGAAGTCAGGCCAAAAATGGCTAAAGATAATAAGTCTAATATTAGAATCGGAAATGGAAACATTTTAAATATTTCGATATATTTACATCCTATACCGACACCACTGAATTAGTAAAATATATAAAAGAATTAAAGACTAGCAAATCTTCTGGACTCGATAATGTAACTTCAGAAATCCTTAAAATAGCTGTTGATGTTGAATATATTAAAACTCCCTTTACCTAAATTGTAAATAAAATCCTTTCCAGCTGTGGTTAAACCACTGTTCAAAAAAGATAATAAATTAGATGTATCAAATTATAGACCAATATCCCTCATAGTAAATTTAGCTAAAGTAGTTGAAAAAATAATCAAACAGAATTATGCTGTATCTAATAGCGAATTCCAATCGCTGCACTAGCCTGCACTAGTGTACACTAGTGTAGTGTGTTCGAATTTCAAAACTGACAAATCGTGGTTGCACCAGACAAAACTAAGCAGGTAGTTTTTTATAAGTGTTACATCTGTGACTTGAATGTGCCTATATTTGAGTTTCCCTCTAAATTTTAACATCGGTGCAGTGCAGTCACGTGATTACACAATTCTAGCACACAACACTAGTGTACACTAGTGCAGGCTAGTGCAGCGATTGGAATTCGCTATTAGATACAGCATAATTCTGTTTGATTATTTTTTCAACTACTTTAGCTAAATTTGATATGAGGGATATTGGTCTATAATTTGATACATCTAATTTATTATCTTTTTTGAACAGTGGTTTAACCACAGCTGGATAGGATTTTATACAAGCTATTATCAGACCGACAATTTGGATTCAAACATTCAAACCAGGTATACCAACTGAAAATGCAATAAATTGTTTATTTAACTAGTAATATCTACAAATCACTGGATAATCAAAAACAAGCGTTATGCATTTTTATGGACCTACTTACTGAAAGTCTTTGACACAGTCAATCATGATAATTGGAATGAATTATCAGACATTAAAAATTGGTTTGATCAAAAATTATTATCCATTAATTTCAAAAAACCAAAGTAGATACATTTCACTTGTTCGGTGAACAAACCCCAAACTTTTGAAGATTCAACGTTTTTAAATGGAGGTGAAAGGGTCAAAACAGAATCAACTAAAGATATAAAATATTTGGGTATACACATCTACTAGCATTTAAAATGGAATATTCTTGTTAATAATGTTACAAAAAAATTACGAACAATGCTATTTCTGTTTAAACAACTCAAAGCAATATTAGAATTAAAATATCTAAAAGTTTTATATCATTCACTGGTTCAATCGCGCTTGTACTAAGGTATAGGATGGGAGGGGGTGGGGGTATTTTAAAACGTCATCTAACTGAATTGGAAGTTTTACAAAAGCACTTTCTAAAAATTATTTATGGAAAAAATAGCTTATAGGTTTCTGCGTGACCTGTTGTACCTATAACGAAAGTAAAATTTTTGATATGAGACAGTTGTTTTGCTACAATGTTGCACAAAAGCCCATTTCATTTCTTTGGACATTTTCATATACAAACATATGCTATTTATAAAACGGCGTTATTTTCCTAAAATAATTTCGTAATTTATTAAATAAAACAGAATCTTTTTTATTATATTTGCAAATCAATCTTGAATCTTGTATTGTTAACCGGTTTTTGATTGATTAGGAATTTCTAATTTAATATAATCTGTTCAATGTTATTTAAAAGTTTGTTCATGATTTTTAACGTGCCCTGTGAGAAATTGGTATCCGGCGGAATTGCTAAATAACACCTAGGATTATTCCCCGGCCACGTCCATAATCAAAAGTAGAAGAAATAGATGTTGACGTCCAGTGATATTCAATAATAAAATTTTTGGAACTAATAATATTAAATTTGTGTGTGTTGTAAATGTTTATAATATTGAATAAACCTACTTTAAAAATATTTTTAAAGTAAGCAAGAAATCCTTAATTATGAAATCTTTTCAGCTAACGTGTGAAGGGTTTTAATTAATAATGCCAAAAAGTGGTAGCAGTTGGAGTGAGACAACAGTCCTTATACTGAAAATGCTGGGACTGTATTCCCCTACAAGGACTAAGATAAACGTTGTATCATTTCTTTTCTACTTACTACTGTTGATATTTATACTTTATGTAGCAGCACTTCAGTTTAAAAACATAAATGGAGACATATTCCTACTTGTCTCTAACGTACTATCATTTGCTGCTTTTGCACAGGTTAGTTTGTTAATAATTATGTTTTTGAAGATTTCATCCTGTAACTTTATAGGTGCTTGGAAAAATAATAGTACTATTCAAAAATCAAGATCAGTTTACAAGACTACTTGAAAAAAAGAAACAATTTTGGAAAACTGACGTATGTCGTGGTCTTATAAAAACGAAATTAGATACTATGGCAAATACTGCAACACAAATTCAAAAAGTATTCTTCATTTCTTTCATACTTAGTGCAGTTGCAATGATTTTGTATTCATTCCTAGAAAGTCAAGTGCCACTTGGAATTTGGACTTTTCGAGAGTATAAGGTTTTATTCAAGTGCACTCAAATGGCACAAGTAATTGTGTTATTATCGGTACTTCCTGGTACAGCTATATTTGATTGCATATTTTTTAATACTTGCGTGCAAACTATACTACAGTTCAAAATTTTATATAATTGCTTGAGTGACTTAAATCTGTCTAAAATAATTTCTAAGAATGATGACAAAGACTACCATGACAAACTAAAATTATATATTCAGCAGCATAATTTTTTATTGGGGTAACTAAAATAATAATAGCTAGAAATAATGCAATTTTTACTGAATTTTTTAGATTTTTGACGGATATGCAAAATTATTACTCCCTTGCCTTTCTTACGGAATGTGTTACTGTTGCTCCTATCATCTGCACAGAGATATTCGTGCTATTGAATACGTGAGTATTACAAAATATGATGTGTTGTATTGTTCGTTACCTTTGCTTCAGTCAGTTTTAATACCTACATCGATTTCTATTTTATATTTTCCGCTTATGTCCCCGGGGCCTGCTTTACCATTAGGCGCATTAGGCGCGTGCCTAGGGCCCAATGGCAAAAGGGGCCCGAAAAGCAAAAAAGACAAAAAAAAAACACGCGTGCAACTCAAAGCGCGCGACAAAAGTAAAACTTTTGGTAGCCTAAGTATCTGGAAAAGAAAACAACAAGAACCAATGAGACAACAATAAAGAAAAACTGTAAATGGATTGGGAACACGCTGAGAAAACCCAACACCGACAAAACAATTCAACAACTACAACAGAACATCAAGGGAAATCGAAATAGAGGAAGACCGAAAGACACCTGAAGAAAGAAGACTTATAGTGAAATTGGTGAAAAGGGGCTACTAGCAAAATAAATAAATACCTGCTGGAAGAAGCCGCAAATAGCAGTGTGATATTATCATATTATACATTTCGGAATATAAGAAACAGTAGATACCTATTTTGCAAATAAAATAAAGTACTACCTACTCTAACTGACCGAGACGTGGCGCAATCATAGTGCAAGATAGGGGACCGTCACGGGCGTCACGTCGCCCCTACCTTGCACTAATACACCTAAAAACAGTTCTTTTTTTCTCACTGATGTAAGGTTTCTTGCGTTTATCTTGAAAGAGAGAAGAAAAAAGAGCCCTTTACAGTGGTGATATGGCCGCCTTTGATGCGTATATGAAAAAGCAAACTTAATGTCAATAGTCAATATCTCGAAAAGTTAGTCACTTTAAGAAAATCTAAAATAATTTCAAAACCATCTTGCGCTAATGCCTGTACTAAACTGAAAATTTAAGATTTTTCAGCCTGCACTGAAAACTTCGTAAAATTTATAGAATTTGAATAGTGATCTGATCATAGTAGTCCTTAATATGCTGAAATTTGGGATGCAGATGTTCATGTCAAAACCGACGTGACATCATTTGAGTTCAACTTTTAATACCAATAATTTCGATTTTACCGGTTTCGGTCCTTCTTTGTACGACACTATTGAGTTCGTCCACTGGTTTGTGCTTTTCTATAGTTAATCGAGCGAGTTCAATTTTTAGTACTTATAATTTCTATTTTGCCGGTTTCGGTTCTTCTTTGTACGACACTATTGAGTTCGTCCACTGGTTTGTGCTTTTTCTATAGGTGAATCGAGTGTATCGGTGTGGTTCGTGATAATGGCAAACTGCGCAGCAGATAATTGTAGTAAGAAGCCTGGTCAGGGTATTGCTTTATTTACGTTTCCCAAACATTTGCAACAAAGAGCACAGTGGGTTAAATTGTGCAAAAGAGAAAATTGGACACCTACAGCTTATTCACGTCTATGTGAGGTAAGTAGGTACAATTTAGTAAGATTAGGTTCCTTATTTTGAGAACTCCATTTGCTGCAGTGTCACTTCGAAGTCTCGCAAATTATACAAAATGCCGATGGAAGAAAAAGACTGAAAACCAATGCAATACCTACTATTTTTACATCCCATAGTGATGAAAATATAAGTGCAGATTTGGAATCTATTCCATCTACTTCGACCTCCACGAAAACTTCACCGAACAACGAAGTTAATACTCAGGTTTGTGAGAATTTGCAGCCTATTTCAACCACATCCAACTCTACGGGAAATTCTTTAACTATAAATTATTAACAGCGGACCAATGACCGAGGTTTGTCGAAACTAATGTGTAAATTGTAAAATTCACCCTTACGCAACTCGAGAGATTGGTTTATAGAAAACGCTTTTAACTCTAATACTTCTGAATAAGTTCAGCGATATAGGTTCTGACTAACGACACTAATGATTCTGAAGAACTGAACCGTTCACAACCGCCTACTTTTCAAGTAGTTACCTATGTTGATCAAAAGTGAACCAAAACTAATTTACTGGAATATTCGTTTCTTTTGTTATAGGGCAATTACGAAAACCACTTCAGAAACAGAGACAACCGCGAGCTTTTGCAGGATCCGACAGAAGATACACTTGGTTTAATGAATGTGAAGTGCAAGCATTGTGAGCCTTACATTTTGCACCAGAGGTTAGGGGTCGTCACACGGACGAATTCAACGACTGCTGCAATTTTGGTAATGTAAGGCTCCCAGAACTTAAGGTGTATCCCACATAATTAGAGCATCTTCTGAATGGAACTGATCCTTGCTCTAATAATTTTCGGAAGTACATTAGGAATTATAACAGCAGTTTGGCTATGGCATCAATGGGTGCCAACGTAGTTACTCCTCGTGGAAATGGTCCGTACTGTTTTAAAATACACGGACAAATATATCATGCAGTAGGCCCTTTTTACCCTGATGTCGGTAATAATCCTGCATACGGGCAAATTTATATATTGGACTCTGAAATGGCAACAACGGAAAGGTTAAGGAGTTCCGCAAATTTAGGTTGCATTGCATCTGTAATGAGTCAGTTAGGTACTCTTTTGGTGAATATAAATCCATATGTTGCTTCATTACGGATGATGAAAGAAGTAGTGGAGGAAGAAGAAAGACTAGCTTTGGTGGAAAATAGACCAACTACATCGGTCAGGATGTTTTTTGATATATCGAAATCAATGGATCGAAGGCGATATAATACACCCACTGCTAACGAAATTGCTGCTGTATTCGTAGGTGAAGATGGTGAGGTACCGTTGACTCGGAGTTTTACAGTTTTTGCGAGAGGTGGTGGTTTGCGACGAGTTTCGTATATGGATAAGAGTTGTGATCCGTTGACATACCCTCTTTTATTTCCTGAAGGTGATTTCGGATGGCATTTAGACCTTTGTAAACAAGAGTCTCTTCGAAAAAGGACGCGAGTTACGCAGAAAGAGTATTACTCATACCGATTAGCAGTTCGGGAAAGGTTTTCAGCAATTCATCATTCAGTCATATGTGAAAATGGAACAGAATCGCCTGAATTATGAAAGGACACATCAGAAGGAGTTACGTGCAGACACTTATCAAACATTGATGAATTACATTGGCAATGAGGCAGCAAATCAAAATGCTAATATTGGTCGACGTGTAATACTACCATCTTCTTATGCTGGTGGTCCTCGTGCAATGCAACAGGCTTACCAAGATGCTATGGCAATAGTAGCAAAGTATGGTAAACCCGACATTTTTTAACTTTCACGTGTAACCCAATGTGGTCCGAAATCCAATCTGAACTAGCACCAAACGAAAATGCATCTGATAGGCCCGATGTAGTTGCACGGGTATTTAAATTGAAACTTGACCGTCTCAAACACAACTTATTACACAATCATCTTTTTGGGCGTGTAGCTGGTTACGTTTGTGTAACGGAATTTCAAAAGAGAGGATTGCCACACTGTCACATGCTTTTAATTATCTCAGGTATTTATACAGATGTAATTAAAAACTTTTGGAAATTACACAAATATTACGTTGTAGGGGATGATAAATTAAGAACTGCTAAAGATGTAGATACAATTGTAACAGCTGAGATTCCACATGCATTTGAAGATACGCGACTATTTGAAACAATTAAAAAGCATATGGTACATGGACCTTGTGGAGCTTTAAACCCTTCTTCTCCATGTATGCGAGATGGCATATGCACAAAGGGATATCCTAAAAGTTTTTGCGAAGAAACCAAGATTGAAGTGGACGGTTACCCACAGTATAAGAGACGTGAAAACAGAAAAAGTTATAAAATTATTCAAAAATCATATCTCTCTTATAATGCAACTTTTGTTAAGGTGTTTTAGGTTGAATCACCTTCTTTTAAGGTGGTTAATCACCCCTTAAAAATAAAATCACAAGACCGGGAACACCCTGTATATTCGTTTTATAAGACCCTACTGTAAACGCGGCATATGCGGCGGGTACCCAGCTAGTCTATTATAATATCTGTTCTGATTATTATTATTCTATACTTGTATCTAGTATGCCATATCATTGCGTAACACCAGGGTTATTTCGAGATTTACTCCTCTAGACCTAGATCTACCATTTTGAGCAAGTCGCAATTATGTCTATAGACGGATGTGATTCTTTTGAACTTCGAAATTGTCTTGAATGGGGAAAACTCGTCTTTGAACTATGAAGTTAAGACTTCCAGTTTCTTTACACTTTGGAACCAAAATTCTTTTAATCTCACATGCAGATTATAAGAAAGGATTAACTTACTTTAGTATATCCATAACCATCAGTATAAATGATAAACGCAAGATAACACACTTTAAAATGTAGATTCAGTTTACCGCACGTCCCTACCCTTGTGAAGATCTAGAAATGGTACCTACGTTTGTTAAGGCATCAGGCATAAAGTTTTTCGGTGTGCTGGTCTCTGAAGTATAGATAATTAGAAATTGATATTAAATTGATTATTTGGTAGGTACACATTATATCACCATCTCAACGTTGACCCATACAATACTTTCAATTTAAAGGTGCATAACAAAAGGAAAGCCAAATTTACTTACAATTATCTGAATTTATAGAAATAATAAATATTAAATAAAATATCGATTTTAACAGGAAATAATAATATTTATTTGCTTTATACGTATTTCGGCACCAATGTGCCATTGTCAAAAGCATAATAAGATATTTAATAACAAATGCAAAATGATTTATATAGTAACTGCTTGATTCCATTGTTTTTATTTTTATACTGCGTGAAGCAGCTGGCCCCAGTCAACCCGTCGGAGGTCAGCTGCTTATTAGTGTTTTTAGAAAGACATCTATTCCAAAATTGCTAGTAAAGGAGAATCTAAGAGCTCAATTTGCTCATTCATTAAAGGTATATGTTGTTTTTTGCGTGTTTATAAATTTCAAAAGCTTCCAAAATATTTAATTTATTTTTTTATTAGAAAAGTGTAAAAATTTAATTGGTTATATCATAATAATACCACCGAATTCCAATCGATATTTTATTTAATATTTATTATTTGTATAATTATGGATTTTAATAAAGTAAAGCTTGAGAATGTCAATAAATATTTCTGCTATACACCTACTAGAAATACTAGCTATACAGTCCAATGCTAATTTATTGTATTAATTATGTTACTTTTTTTCAGGAATAATTCAAATATTATAATACAGTTTTTAGTACTGCTTTTAGCCATCATATCACAGCTAAGTTTTTATTGCATATCCGCTGATTTTGTTAGCAATGAGGTAAGAGAGAGAAAAAATTCTATTTCTATAGAGCATTATTATTATTTGTTAACACCAGTATGTCCTTACTCTTTTTATTTTCCAATGCTAGGTTAAGTTTATAATTATTTAGGATATAAACGATGGTATTTTTATTATTTGATCGACATTAATCTGCAAACATCTTTGTTTCTCAAACTGTGTACCTTACCATACTGACAGATATGTCTTGATTTACTGTGCCCCCATTGTATATATTTTTAGGCTTTCACAGTGGGAGATGCAATCTACAACTCTGATTGGTATTCTAGCTACTCTCCTTCTTTAAGGAAGCAAATGATAATGATAATTCAAAAATCTCAACAACCTATCATATTTACAGCCGGGGGATTATTTGAAATGAAAGCTACAACAGTTTTAACTGTAGGTGTACTAGTTTCAGCACAAAACTATGGTTAAATTGTCATTTTTTAACGACTTTCAAATTTCAGGTGTTACGAATATCATGGTCGGCTTGTACCATAATGAACAATTTAAAGAGTAAGAACTAGAAGCTATCGCTGTTGGCTGTTATAACAAGTAAAGAGTAGGTACTTACTTGTAGATGAAAACATATTCACAAAGCAAGCAACTGCATACACAAAGTCCTGTATAGAAATTAGAAATGATTACTGTATGAACATAATGCAACCTGTAGTGGTAATACACATATTATGCAAATAAAGGAACACTTATATGTATAAAGGCAATTCTTCTATGCTGTAATCATACACAGGGTGTTTCGTGTTTCCAACAGGTTGGCCAAATACTTCTGGGTTTATTATACAGATTGGTGTTCCTAGGAACATAATAGGGATAAGAACATGCATGACAGTCATCCTGTTATACTATGCACCTTGATATTTTAAAATATTAGGGCATTCACTGTAAAATAAAATAATGATTAGAAGAATGAACTAACGGGAAGAGGAACATATTCATTTGCCTGTTTTTGATTACCGGTAATATTAAATAAAGAAAATCTGTTCCTTTATTTTGCTAAACGTTAATTTACTTGACAGTTGTAAGTGCTCTAAGTAATAGTTATTTATGCTTCAAGGGTTGCATTATACAACATTTGTTTCACTCTTACAATCCATAGGTATATCTACTTCAATTCACATAAAAAATCTGCATTTGTATTCTGGTGTACTTTTGAATAAGTTATTTATAATTTTCACCGAATTTTGTAAAGCAACTTGTTCAAAGTAGGGAAAACTTTGCATTAACTGTTTATGGGGAAGTCATTCTATCAGAAATTGTAGATCAGCTGCTTGTAGGCAGTATGATCGAGAGCACAACGGGGTTTTGCATTTATCTACTACGGTCAGTACGCGCAGCGAGTCTCCTCATCCAAGCGCGTCAACAAGTTTTGTTAAACATGTTATAAATGAAAGCGATCAAAATTTGTTACCGACTGCCATAGTTATGATTTTAGATGAGAACGGCAAATTTCATAATTGCAAAGCGTCAAGTCAGTCAAACTTTATTACAGAGGAATTATACCAAACAGTGGGTTTGCAAAAGTCTCACATTAATATGGTCATAACTGGCATAAGTCAAATGATAAAAAATATGTCGAATAAAACAGAAATAACGTTCCAATCTATCGCCAACTCTTATAGGTCCACGACTTCGTGCACATGAGCCACATGAATAAAATCAGGGCAATCAGGGGGGAAGATAGCAACGTTCCTGCTTTCTATTTACCGCATCACAGTGTTCTTAAAGAAGAGAATATTACGACAAAGTTGCGCGTAGCTTTTGATGGGTCAGCTAAAAGTACTACGGGGATCTCTTTAAATAATTTACAGATGGTAGGGCCTGTCATACAAGATGATCTGTTTTCAATTCTTTTGAGATCTCGGGGTCACAAATATGAGATATCCGCCGATATTGAGAAAATATACCGGCAGGTGCTTATAAAACCCAACCAAAGAGATTTTCAAAGAATAGTTTGGAGGGAGCGCCCATCAGACCAATTAAATCATTACGTTTTAAACACGGTGACGTACGGTACAGCTTCCGTGTAGTTTTGAGCCATACGAGCCCTTCAACAATTGAGACATGAAAACGCGACGGAATACCCTGAATCGTCTAGAATAATTTTACGGGATTTTTATGTTGATGAATTGTTGAAAGAAGCAGACCCCATAGAGGAGGGTATGTATACGCATTAGGGATGAAATTACACATTTTGCAAAAGGGTCAGTTTAAACTGAGGAAGTGGATTTCAAATGAGTCCACTCTTCTAAAAAATTTACCAGAGCCCGGTGATTGTAAAGTTATAAGCTTAGGTCCAGATCGTAACACTAAAACGTTAGGTTTAGTATTCACCAAAGAAAGACATTATAATTTATCACATAAACCTGCAGGAATCAACGGCCCCGGTTACAAAACGGTCAATTCTGGGTAGTATCGCAGCAATATTTAACCCACTAGGCCTGTTTGTCTCTAGCATTATTCTACCTAAAATTCTAATACAAAGACTTTGGCTGTGTAAGGTGTCGTGGACGTGGGATGAGTGAGTTCCTAACGATTTACACACGTGTGGCTGCAATTAAAAAATGAAATAGTACTTATATCTGTAAAGGGCACAAATTCCGTGATTAGTAATAATAGATAGCGCTATAGAAATGGAATTACACGGTTTTTCAGACGCCTGTCAGACTGGTTATGGGGCCTGTCCTTATATTCGTAGTAAGGATATGGCGAGGGATGTTCGTGTGCGGCTCTTGTGCGCCAAATCTAATAGCGCCAAGCAGATCAGTCTCTATCCCTAAGAGCCGTCTGACACGAGACTAATTTCAGTACTGAATTTAATACAATTTTTGCGCGCGCAGATTCAGTTAAAAATTAGTTCGTGACTACAAAATTGCTGTCTGACACGTAAGTACCAAAATCAGTACGTGCGCATGCGCTATAGCTGCTTATTTTAGCGTCTAAATTTAAATATGAAGTAAGATGATCATGCTGAACTGTCAATAGAAACGTAGTTGTAAGTGAAATAAAAGCAGATTTGGATCGTCACGGGCGAATGCTCTAGAAGCAGTCACAAATATAATAACAATAATGATGATGCATATTAACAAAAAAAAAGAAGGCAAAGAAGGGCCCAAAGAAAGCTCGAATTTGGGGTATGCTTTATACAAATCAATTAGGAACTGAACTTGTACTTGTGGCCACGACATTTCACACTTTTTTATAAATAATAATAACAATCAGATGAAACTCGACCTAAACAACAATACCACGTGATAATCTGACAGTTATGATATGATCACACAGCAACGCGTCGATTCAGTCAGTTTCATGCTGAAATTTAGAACCTGTTCTATTTTCTTGCATCCAAGCTTACTGAATCTGCGCGCGCAGAAATTGTATTAAATTCAGTACTGAATTAGTCTCGTGTCAGACGGCTCTAACACTGTGTGGAGCGCGTTGCTAGCCCGGTTGGTATCCAAGAATCGCAGAAAGCTATGGGTAGTCAATTTAAGCGCATTGCATGCTGGTCTGATTCAACCGTGGTAATCGCATGGATAAAGATACCTTCGAACACATTTTTATTGGAAATCGCGATTCCGAAATTGAGGACCACACATATAACGCAAATTGGCGGCATGTAAGATCGGGTCACAATCCGGCGAACATACTCTCTCGTGGGGTAATGCCTGCTGGATGCTGCAATTTGGTGTAACGGTCCAAAGTGGCTTTCATTAGGGGAAGCCAACGCGCAGAAACGAACTCTTTAGAAAAGAAGGAGAATACTGTTATGAATCCGAATAGCAAAATTTTGAAACTTAGTCCATTTCTAGACGATAAAGGTTTTATAAGAGTTGGGGACAGGTTAAATAATTCGGATTACGTGGAAATTAAAAAGCGCCCAATCCTGTTGCCTGTTGCGAACGCTGCATTCGCCATGATCATTATTAACGAACCTTAGGGAAAATTATTGGCCGGTATCCGGGAGAAGTATTGCGAAAACCGTAGTAAATGATTGCATAGTTTGTTTTCGAACCAACCCTAAAGCTGTTAACTCTATGATGGGATCATTGCCCCACGACTCCACTATTCCACACATCGGGTGTAGATCACTGGGGTCCTATTTTTATAAGAGACAAGAAGAGTCGCGGCTGCAGAGCATTAAAGGCATATATTTGCATATTCGTCTGCTATTAAAACAATTCACGTGGAACTGGTCTCACCTTACTACAGAAGCTTTCCTGGCCACGTTAAAGCGTTTTGTTGCTAGGAGGGGTAAACCTGGAACCATATACTCAGATACTGGTACTAACTTTGTAGGCGCCAATGCTGTATTAATAATCATGCATAGAAGAGCTGAGATAAGGTAAAGATAGCACGAATTGAAGAACAATATGAATGTATCCTAGAGGAAGCTGCACTCACAGTTGAATTAAAGGAAAGAGAAAACTTTGAAAAAGCCTATTACGATGCAATCTGCACCGCAATGGACATTTTTCTTTTTCTCAAAAAACCTGATAATAATCCAACAGAATTAGTTAATGAAAGCTCCTTGCACGGCGAAATTAATTCCGTTAATTTAAATTCGATAAAATTACCTACTATATCTCTGCCAAAATTTGAAGGTCATTACGAAAATTGGATAGAATTTAGGAATACGTGTTCGTCATTAATACACGTTAATACTAGTATAAACGAAATTCAAAAATTTCACTATTTGAAACCATGTTTACAAGGATCTGCTGCCAACGTTATTCAATCATTAGAATTATCGTCTACTAATTATAATATCGCTTGGGATACCTTGTGCGGTAGGTACGATAACACCAATTTATTGGTGCACAATCATGTTAAGGCGTTATTTAATCTAGAACCTATTACAAAAGAATCGTCTAGTAAAATTCCCAAGTTAGTAGACAGCGTTGCAAAGCACCTTAGGTCCTTAAATTCATTAAACGAAGCTACTGATAGTTGGGACACCCTAATAATATTTTTATTAACCAGTAAAATGGATAGTAATACAGAACAAGAGTGGGAAAAGTATAAAGCTGATAAAGGCTCCCCAACTCTACAACATATGTATTCGTTTCTCAAGGTTAGGGCTGATATACTAGAAACAATAGAGCTTAGTCGTGAAAATAAACAAGCGAAATTAAAGACTTTTAACAAAGAAAAATCAAACCAATCTCGTTCATTACTTTCAGTCAGTGTTACCTGTGCATTTTGCAATGGTAAACACCCCTTGTATCTTTGTGACGAGTTTCAGAAATTAAGTTGTAATGAGCGAGGCAATAAGGTGAGAGAATTAAGATTATGCGTTAATTGTTTTAGACCTGGCCACATTAACAGATATTGTAAACTAAGGGGTTGCGGAAAATGCCACAAAAGGCACAACACCTTGTTACACGTACACGTTGAAGAAGCACCTACTAACGTGGCGGCGCTGTCAGCTTATAATTCTAAGAATAATTTAATTTTATTGGCAACTGTTTCGTTAATCGTATTTGATTCTAACCATAAACCCCATCAAATTAGGGCGGTTCTAGATTCAGGATCTCAGTCAAACATAATAAGCATGTCATGTTATAGGAAATTAAATTAAAATTCAATAAAAACCCACCGATTGTTGGTATATAAATGGTAACGCGTCTCACTCTAGTGACCAATGCGAGGTGGTAATAAATTCTATACATGGATCATTTAGTTCAAAACTGAGGTGCGCAAGTCTTCCTGAAATTCCAGGTTGCTTCCCCAACATAAAGCTAGACATTAATAAATTTAATATACCAACAAATTTACAGCTAGCCGATCCTTCGTTTACGATTCCCTCGAAGGTCGATATTTTAATAGGTAGTGGAGCATTTTGGAATTTGATTTGTGGGGAACAGATAAATTTTGGTACAAATCACCCCATTTTACAAAAAACGAAATTAGGTTGGGTAGTAGCGGGTCCAACAGAAGGGCTCTCAAATAAATCTTTCCGCTAAAGACATATGCAACGTGCAGAATCAATTGGCAAAATTTTGGGAAATCGAGGAAATTCCGAAAGGTAAATTATTATCACCTGAGGAAATAGAATGCGAGAATCATTTTTTGGAAAATCACAGTCGTGATAAGGATGGTCGCTTCATAGTTACGATCCCATTTAAAATATCTGAGAATAGTTTAGGAGACTCAAAGGATTTAGCGCTTAAAAGGCCTGAACTTCACTCAAACACCCCAAAATTACCAGAGTTGCGCTCAAAGGTACAAAATTGTATAGCTTCAATTAATTCAAGCGACATTTTCCAAGTAAAAGCTTACTCAAAACTAAGTAAACTACAACGTGTCGTAGCTTATTGTTTACGATTTATACGTAATTGTAGAGTAAAGGGGCAAAATAAAAGTGATAGAACAAAGGGAATTTTGAATTTAAAGGAATTACAAGGTGCTTTAATTTACTTGACCAGATTAGCCCAGCAAGAAGTTTTCGGGACTAAATTTCAAGCATTTCAAAATCAATATTCCAAACTATTGCCATTTAAGGATAAAGATGGAATAATTAGAGTTGGGTGTAGGCTCGGGAATGCAAGTATTCCGTTGAACAAAAAACACCCGCCTATTTTGCCAGGTAAACACCCGCTGACCAAATTATTGTTTGATCACGAACATATTTTATTATTGCATTCGGAACCCCAAATGTTACTTGCTTCTGTGCGGAAAAAATTTTGGCCACTTTCGGGTCGTAGTTTAGCAAGACAAACCGTACACAAGTGTATCACTTGTTTTAGGGCAAACCCAAACGGCGTTAATCCATTGATGGGAAATTTACCAAGACATAGGGTGGAACCTGCTCCTCCTTTTAATATAAGCGGGGTAGATTATGCTGGTCCCTTTTTTCTAAAAAACAAAAAAGGAAGAGGTTCCCAAGTTACTAAATGTTACGTAAGTCTTTTTGTATGTTTTGTTACCAAAGCAGTACATTTAGAATTAGTAACGGACCTCACGAGTAGCTCATTTATAATGTCTTTAAAGAGATTTGTTTCGCGGCGAGGTTTGCCTGTTACCATCGCATATTTATTCTGATAATGGAACAAATTTCGTCGGGGCAAGGTCGGAATTAAAAGAACTTGGAAAATTTTTGAACAAAATCAAAGAATCAATTACTGAATCCTTAGCGTGTATTGATATAAATTGGCATTTTATACCGGCTCGCACACCCCATTTTGGAGGTTTGTGGGAAGCTGGTATTCGTTCAATGAAAACCCATTTTAAGCGTGTAGCCGGTAATTGCTCTTTGACCTTCGAAGAGATGTACACTTTACTTGTACAAATTGAAGCCATATTAAACTCCAGGCCTATATCTCCCATGTCTTCAGATCCTAACGATCAAACTCCTTTAACCCCTGCCCACTTCCTTATAGGGCAACCTTTAACAGCATTGCCAGATCTAGACTACTCCGAGGTACCAGAACATCGACTAAATCGTTTTCAACGAATACAACAATTAAAACAACAGTTCTGGTCCAGATGGTCTAAAGAATATCTAGTGGAGCTCCAGGGTCGATCAAAATGGACAAAACCGCAGATAAATTTAAAGACAGGTGACTTAGTAATAATAAAGGAAGACAATCAACCTCCCATGAAGTGGAATCTAGGTAGAGTACTCGAGTTACATCCAGGGAGTGATGAGCTGATGACATATTGCGTGTTGTGTCTTTAAAAACCAAAAATGGTGTTGTAAAACGAGGTGTAACAAAATTGCGCACTTTACCGTTAAGTGATTAACATTATCTATTCTTAAAAACTGTAAAAAAAAAACATTTTATGTATATACTATAACTAAGTACTAATTTGTGTAATTGTTTAATTAAGTTTGTTTAGATTTGTAAATTAATTAATTTTCTATAATTATTGTAAAATCTGCCTATAATGTACCTAATAATTGTGCATGACGTTTCTTTGTTTTGAAAGTAACTTCTTTCAACCCGGGGGCATGTTTGTGCCGTTTTCTTAACTATTTTAAATTTGTCACAAGGGTGTCTGTTGCCACCCCCGAACCCCGGTGGTGCTAAGGTTAAGGGGCAGTAACGCTAAAACCTTCGAACTAGATGGTCGAAGGAACATATTATGAATAAAGTGTTGCTCAAAATAAAGTTATTATATTAATTAAAATAACCAGTGAATAATTACAGTCCACTAAAAGTATATAAAAAATACAACGGTCAAATCATAATTTACATAATTCAGTTACGGCGATGAAAATACGCAACATATCTTTCAAACACGATGTAATTGATCCACACATTCACAGGTTACCGACTTGATTCAGTCTTGTATCTTCAAAATCTTGAAATGGAAATTTACAACTGCTATCATTGCACGATGAAGTACCATTAGCAGTTAGATTAAATTTTTGATTCATGGTGTACCGGCGCGTTATGAAATTTCTCGAAGATAGGTGAACTCATACCATGGCTTCTTAGATTACCAGATCTGCAACCGTTGCAAGTTTACCCCGAAGCTGTTGTGAATCCTGAAAATATCGTAGCCGTATTTCAACTGCGATAATAGCTGCTGCAGCTTACGTACTGGCATCATAAATACTTCGAATGTTTCTCTTGAAGTGGGTGGCAACCAATTGAAAATTATCTTATTTTTTTAAATATTAACTTGATAACAACGGACCACCAAAAAAATTTATCACTCATGATTTTAAATTTTTTAACCCTCCGAATCAAATCCCAGAAGCACGGACGTTAATTTTCGTACACCCTGTATATTGAACTAATTTCTTACTTATTTCTTTTTTACATTTCATTTAATCAATATAAACTTAATTATTATATGATAAATGGTAGTACCATTAACAGTAAAATTATTTTAAGGCTTTTTGCAAAGGTTATTTTTATTTTTAAGCTTCTACCTACTTCATTGTATGGCGCTGTCATAAACCTACGTAATGTTGGCGTGTATTAGTAAATTGCTCGTATAATTTTTAAAACGCAAATCCCAGGTACATTCTTCTAAAAGCTTTGTTTTTGCTTCAATTACATGGGGTTAACGAACCACTATCGAAATATTAGATCACGGCAGTAATTATTTTGTAGGTGAAATATGAACCTTAAAGTGCTTATCTAGTATTTACCCTCCGAACAATAAACTCACGAATTGTATAATCTGATCGTTAGTTACTGTCAGGAACATGGATTAGATTCGGAAACAATTTTCAGTTCTAAAAGACAACCAGGCGTGATTGTTAATAGTCCTTTAAGTTATATATATTGCAATTGCTTTGTCTTAAGATTTAAAAATAACTGTAGGTAATATTTTTAAGCAGTTTGTTCATTTTGTTTTACTATTGTTAATTACTTTTTACATCACTATTCGGTGAATAGCACTGGAAACGAAAGTTAATTAATTCAATATTCAGAATTCTGCAGAATTTCCTAGTTACAGGGACCGAACCCGTGTCGCCCCATGACCAGGTAGCCACTTAGCAAACGTATAATTAATTCTTCGAATTGAAGTAAATTGCTAGAAATATTGTCCTTCTTAAACTGCAATACTTCAGTAGATTTTAAATAACTGAAGATTCTGTAACAGTGCATCTTTATATTTCGCATTTGAAATTGGCCCACATTCTTTGTTCTATCGTAAGCGAAAAGGTAAAGTAAATTTATTTTTATCTTTTGTTTCGTGCGGAGCTGATCGTATAAAGGGTATGTATTCTAAATTGCATTTTCCAACAGACGAGGTCTACAGGAAGTACTTTTGATAGGTGCTTGATATAATGATAATCGCAATAATATTATATGTCCCTGAAAGAAAGCTTTGGAAATATAAAAAAATGAGAAATCGGTTCTTCCGATTCGTATTCATTATTGTAAGTTGTATATTACAAGGCCTAGATCGTGCAGCGAATGGATGGTGATGATCACAAGCTGTTCCAGAAATGGTGGGACACTCAGCAAGTAGATGTTGCTAAAGATAAAATATTGCAATTAGAACCAACTTACCTAAATATGTAGCACCCTTTTTCGATTACTGGATTTTCGTTTCCTACGAAGTAGTAATTTTGTAGTTTAGTTTCTTTTACCTACATTAATCCATTCCATTGGCAGGCGGTGCGGATACGGGACATTTCTTAAAATATTCCATCAAAGTAATAGTGCATTTTTTAAAATATCCTATAATTTAAAAGTTTCCCATTAAATCCTAGTGTTGATAAAGAAACAACAATTTTTGACGAAATATGTTTATAATTTCCTACAAAATAAAAATTAATACAAAGTGGAATCAAATTTAAGTTACAAGTTATTAAATCATTTGTTCTTCAGATACCATGGACATCGCAACCTAATAAGCTACCATTATTACTATTCTAAAGACATATATGTTATTATTTAATTTTAGAAAACTTTAAGTTAGTTTGGCAGACTTATTTTGTTAAATATTATACGATTAATTATTTATCTTTGTGATGTGAGGGTTGAACGTAAAGTTCTCATTATTTTGCAAAAGATCAAAGCCTTAGTGGTTTAGGTCTATATTGCAACAATCCTTCGCCAATGTTAAGACGAATTTTTATGACAAGGATAGTTATGCATAAAATGTTAAAAAAAATAAAAGCAAGCTTTTTATTTGAATTTTGGTTTTCCTAAGAAATTTACAAAACAGACTTCAATGAAATTCTGGGCTATAATATTCAGTATTTCAAAACAAACTCGCCTATTGATGAACTTCCACTAACGATTGACATCATTAACATTGTGTAATAAAATCTGAATTCTTAAAAACGTATTTTGTAAGTTAAAACCTTTTGAACGCTTGTGCTGTTTATAAAAGATTGAAAATGTTTCCTTTATTAATTAACGTTTCTACCAATTAAAGAAAACATATTATACGTAACCAAATTAACTTTCGATAACAAAAATATACTTTTAAGTATATTCCATAATCTCTAAGAAAATTTATAGAAAATCCTTTAAAACATTTTGTTTTATTAAAGTAGGGTTTAAGAAGAACTTTACATAATTTTATTTAAAGCACGCTGAAAAAAACTAACTACGTTTCACTGGAACTATGTTTTATAAAAACTTTCTTTCGGTCAATTTAGAGAATGTTTCGCTTGAGAATTGTTATTTAGTTCCTGGTTTTTATAATAATACCATTTACAATCTTGAACTATAAGGGTAAACCTTTGTAAATGGTTTACGTATTTTTAATCTGCAACATTGGTGCGTTTGGCACATTTATGATCACATTCTTATTTATACGTTTGGACTAAGTCAAAGTCTAGCAAATCGTATATGACCCTACAGTTAATTATATTCCCGAAGATTACTATGTAAAAGTTCAAATCACAGTTCTTAGTAATTAAGGGTTACTTAAATATCAGTTTGTTAAGTGCAATATTGTATCCACTGTTGCATAACGCAATTTGTACTGATTGGACTAATTTTTCAAATATATAAACTTTGTCTTGGTTAGACGAAATTATTTGATTTTAGTGGCAGGTTAATATCAATTACCTACCCGTATTACCTCACATAGCGTATTCCACCATGCGAATGTCCAAGGTACTGATTTGCACATCATAATAGTACTCAAAATGTAACTAGTTTATAAATATATCTTTGATACTGTTTACGAAGTAAACATCTATACCACGTATATACATTTAACATCAATACAATTAATTGCTAAACACCACTTCATAATCACGTCATTTCGTACTGTTTTCTGTGTAACGGACTTACATCAGTCTGTGGAGCGTGCATAACGATAGGAATATGTACACTGCTTTGGTAACTCCTAGAAGTTTGATATCCTTGCTGTTGGAGCAACATTTGTTCTTTGCTTTGTCGGTATTGTTGATATTCCCTCGACTGTTGATACTGTACCTGCTGGTTATACATTTGTTGTTGAACGATGAGTTCTCCGTTAGTGAAACCGGCATTAGTTTTAGGTACAGACCCGTAAATTTTATGACTAGGACTATACGTAACTTGAGGTTGTTCGTAAGGAATGTGTTTGACTGAGTTGTTTTGGTAAACCATTTTAATAGGACTACCATGTTGATTATAGCTCGGGTAATGTTTAGGGGGTGGTTGATACGTTGACTGAGTGATGTACATTGGACTTAAAGCTTGGTATTGCATTGCCGAAGAATATACCGCAGGGCCTGGTTGCTGATACACTGGATTGTACGTAGTTTGCCTATAAGAGGGTTGTGCAACACCATACGATTGATGAATGATATTTGGTGGAATCTGCGAATGTGTCCTCTCGCCTAATCTGGGGTCTCCTGGTCGCATTGAAACTTCGGCGCTCCTCATGCCATCCCCGCCACGATATTTATCCCCCATTTTTGGTTTTCGCAAAGGGGTATTTGGAAGCGACCGAGAACCGGCGCTTGCAGTCTCCCAGTCCTTCATTAAAGCACGTAACCGTGCCGCTTCTGCCGCCCTTTCCATTTCGCTAGCCGAGTCATAGTCGGGTCCCTAGGGAAAAGGATAAAACACTTGTATCTGTTCAATTCAATTTGAACACGTTTTGCTGGAATGCGGTGAAGGGATTTGAGGGAATACAAGTTTCGTACTAGCACGTTAGTTTCGCATTTCGATTTATTCATGCATCATAAACAAAAGCAGCTTCATATCCGATTATACTTACATTTTCAATCTTTTCATCCAACATTTTGAAGAAATTTTGCTGGCTAGAAGAGATTTCCCTGTAATAAATACATATCTGTTATTACAAACTAATGTTTAAATTAAATTTAGGCATGCAGCACTTTACCCACATTAAAATGTATCAAGGCCTGCGAAGTTGGCGCTTGTGGTTTGATTAAATAGTTGCGAACTGACTTCAAGGTGGTTCCTGAGCTAATATTTCTTTAGTCTCAGAAGAGATTAAATATCTAACACCGCATTAAGATAATTGCAATCCATCTGTTATATTATACAGGGTGGATAACAAAATCCGCCACGAGCTATACAGCTTTTAAAAATTGAGATCGGAATGTTACGATCGACATGCCAATACTTAGAACATTTTCAGGACCGTAAACGGAAAAAAAGTCACTGGAAAAAAAGTAACGGAAAAAACCCCCGGAAAAAAGTCACCCGGAAGAAAAGCCACCGGAGGAAAAACCACCGTAAACAAAGCCACCAGAAAAAAAAGCCACACGGAAGAAAAGCCACCGGAAAAAAGTTACCAGAAAAAAAGTCACCCGGAAAAAAGTCACCCGGAAAAAAAGTCACCCGGAAGAAAAACCACCGGAAGAAAAACTACCGGAAAACAAGCCACTCGGAAAAAAGTCACCGGTAAAAAGTAACTATAAAGTAACATTTTAAGTTTAACCGGAACAGGACCATTTGGCGCCGGCAGTTCGGCGGTTCAACAAATGAAAATACGCGTTTTACATGGTACCGAGGTCTGTGTACATGGGGCGAGGTTAGTTGCTCTTAGCAGGTATATATTATAATAAATAGTACAAAATGGTGTTGCTTGTCGACATCTGTGTACATCGAGGTGTACATGGCACCTTAGTCTGTGTTCAGGTTAGTTGCTTACACCACGAGGCGAAAAATGAAGATTTGTGTTCAAAATTTGATTCTAAGCAATAAATGCGTAATAACTTTTTTTCCGATCGGCCTTTGTTTTGGAGATATCGAGAGTTGAACTTTTCTGGACTTATCTCATTTTTGACCAAAAATGACCCGAAAAATTCAGATTCGTGTTCGAAATTTAATTCTAAGCAAAAAATGCGAAATAACTTTTTTTCCGATCGGCCTTTGTTTTGGAGATATCGAGCTTCAAATTTTTATAATTTCAAATTTCAAAAAAACTAACAGTAGCGGCCATGCCGATCGAAACAAAAGTTATTTCACATTTTTTTTCCGGGTGACTTTCTTCCGGTGACCTTTTTTCCGGTGGCTTTTCTCCCGGGTGGCTTTTTTTCCGGTGGTTTTTCTTCCGGTGGCTTTTCTTCCTGGTGGCTTTTTTACCGGGTGGCTTTATCCGGTGGTTTTTCTTCCGGTGGCTTTTCTTCCGGGTGACTTTTTTCCGGGGGCTTTTTTTCCGTGACTTTTTTTCCGTAACTTTTTTCCGGTGACTTCTTTTCCGGGATTCTTTCAGGACCTACTAGATTTCAGCAGCGATAGTTAGCATATTTTCTGTAATTCTGAATAAGCGTTTTTTCCGATTTCAACGATGTATAATATGTCACCTTACCATCACCAAAAAGTAGTAAAAAAATTGTTTAAAATTACTCTTATGACTACTAATTTCACAATTAGTGTTTATTAGTAGGCTTTGACTAAGAAAATATTGACAATTGATTTTAAAGCGCATCAGAAACGCTGCTTTGTTCAAACATATTTTAGTGTTGTCGTCTGAACTTGAACTTGAACTTAATCTATTATTAGTTTGTCATTAAAATTGAATAGTTAATATAATATACCTACTTTTGTGTTAAAAGAAAATGATGTAAAAATAAACAATGTTTTACTATATCTATCCTGAAAGGAAAATAGAAAAGATTAGACTTACAGCAACACGTAAAGAGGACATTTGGTTTCAACTATAACAAGAAGGGGGGAGTATTCTTATAGCTGTGTCAATGCTGATGTAAATTTTTAATTAACTTTTACATAATATTCCTAATTTAAAATTAATTAAATGTAAATTTTATACTAATTCCTTTTGCCTTGCTTATTTTAAAAAGCTTTGATCATTTTTATACGTTTTAATTCCTGTAGCTGATCCTGACCCGTATTTGACCCTGAATGTACTTACAAAACATTATGTTTTCACTGTGAAATTGAAATTTCATTTCCTATATATACTCCGAGTTGAAACATGTGTTCTTAAAAGGAAACTTCATGTAATTTGTCTTGTCTCACAAAAAAATAGGTAGGTACCTATACCTATGTATAATAACAACATCAGCTCGACAGAATGCTTTAATTGTAATTGGTGGACCAGAGAGATACGATGAACTAACTTGTGATATATTATGGAAATATCTAAATACCTACAGTAAAATTTATTTGTAGTTTGTCTGAAATATATGCCACCATGATAAAGATATAGTAAATAAAAAAATATTCGTTTTCCTTCGTATCCAATCTTATCTCAAGATCAGTTTCAGTCACCAGGGAATATTGACGTAATCTTCGTTTTTTACGTCAGTATTTTAGATTTCATTTCGACAAGACCATAACTTTATCCAGGTAAGGTGCTGACTTCATGTAATAGTTTTTTTCGAACCAGAGAGTAAAAATAAAGTTTTATAAAGAATTGGTAAATATGTAGGTAGGTATATTATAACTTACACTTGGGCAAGTAATGGACCACCAAACGGTTTAACTTTTATTGTCCTTCGTGGATCGCATTCATCAAGTTTTTCATTTAACTCAGACTCGTTCTCGGCAAGATCTTCCTCTTCAGGTTCGGCTTTTTCAGGTGTTACTGTAACAAAAAATAAATTTGATATAGTAATTTTAAGAATGCTGTGCCACGATATTAATTATTAATAATAATATCATTATAGATAGAAATAGGTATACATCTCTTAAACAATATCGTTTCTTGGATTTAATTTGTGATTACTTCGAATACATTTATTGAATTCTCATACAACACAGAGAATTCGTTCTCTCTATCTTCCATTTTTCATGAAAAAGAAAATTCATGCTGGATTATATTTTATAAATGCAATAAAAACCCAAGTCATCATCTGTACGTTTGCACTTGTCATTTGCCATTAATTTTTCAAACTTTTTATTATATCCCATAATATACCAGACAAGCTTTTTAAAAGTCTAACAGGGTATGAGAAAACATTAACTGTGTAATATGGAAACTCATTTCACAAATCAAGATATTTTAATGACTAACCTCGTAATGTTTAACACATGTTTTGAAAGCTTCTAATGACTCTAGAACTTTCTTTTATTAAGTGTGTGGGACGTAGATATGAATTTAAAGAAAACTATAAAACAACTAAAGGAAATGGTTTTAAAAATTAACATTATAGTCCAGGAGCTAGCGGTATATTTTAAGACTAATTTCTATCAAGCTGAAATTTTTTTTATGAGCTGGTATGGTTATGTCTGCCAAATGTAGGTGGTCGGCAAAATAAGACCGCGGGACATAAAGCGACCAGAATTTTTTTGTTTTTAATTATATTTTGATGAAATTTACAAACTTCAATCAAGCTAATTCCTATTTTGCTCGTTATTTAAGACATTTCGACAACAAAAAATTAACTGTCCGACATAAGAGTCGGAACTGAATCAGTGTCTGCCGTTTGGGGTTCGTATTGTTTTTAAGACATTTGACTTATTACCATCAACCTGATTTTTTTTTAATAACTATATACTAATCTAACAAACACAAAAGTCACCTTGTCCGACAATTTGAGCGGGACAGAAGCACTCTCTGACGTCCTGGATTGGTTAGTTGGCCAATTTTCTTTCTTAGCGCTCAATGTCCCGCGGTCCTATTTTGCCGACCACCTACATTTGGCAGACATAACCATACCAGCTCATAAAAAAAATTTCAGCTTGATAGAAATTAGTCTTAAAATATACCGCTAGCTCCTGGACTATTATACCCCTTGATTAATTGTTTTATTTAATAAGTGGTTTCCGAAGTTTAATTTCCAACAGATTTCAGATAATATTCTAATTTTCCTGAAATCTAGGGGTATCCTGTAGAGATAAAGGTTCAATAAAAATATAACGAAATAGAGCATTAACATCATAATGCTCTTTACGTTCTCAAGAGGATAGTGTACTCAAAATTATTAAAAGCTCAAAAACAATTGGAACATTAATCCTAATGGGTTTATGCGTAGGTCATAATATAATTATTATAAGAATAAAAAAGTTTGAAAGCCATGGAAAACAAATCATAGAGTCATAGTACCCGAAACGAGCAAGATTTCCGTTACTCCCCGTAAAAAAAACGTTACTGCATTGAAGAGACTCTTCTTTACTATGACATGCTTGGAGACTCATTTTGGGTAATAATCTTTGACTACCTTCTTCTGGACGTTTGTAGATTTAAGAGCACGAATACTGTTTTGGTAGTGAAGTGGTTCATGGTTCTTACATTTAGCGACGTGCTGTTCCAAAGTTTGCTACGTTGTCTGGAGTGTTCTGGCGGCTAAAGAAATATTCTCCGAGTAGGGCGAGCATAGTTCCGCAAACTAGCTTGATAGCTCGCTCGAGGTCCTGACAAGACGGTGGTGGATAGCATCGGTAGCACCTCCATCCATTATTACGATACGTTCAAAACGTGAAACGGGAATATTTAATTTTGTCGTGAATTGCTAGAAGTATACTGTATGTCCAATTTTATTGAACATCCTAGTGCTTGCCATAGTTTTTCCACGTTTGAATTGCAGTCAATATTATCAGCTAACTGTCTTAGTTCTGTACTTTATATAATATCTTTTTCCAGAATTGGAATTTTGTGGTACACCCTTACGGATAGGGTAACGACTTAGTCTAGACAAGAATTTTACACGTGGGCGTCAGTACATTTCACGACGTTGCTGATTCGCTGCTCGGTCGAAATGATAACTCCGGTTTGGAACAAAACCTATATTTTAGAAAGTGTAAGCGCCCTTCTTGTTCTTACACTCATTTGCCTGGAATAAATACAGCATTACAGTTTATCATTCTTCATCAAGTTTCTAGCGATTTAAATCCCATAGCTGTTTAAGCCTAAATGATAAACTGATTAACAGTTTGTAACATACATTTTTAAATCTCCTTTTTTGGTTTTGTTCTAACCGAACCGTATACTTTGCACATTGGGGGCTATCGGCACTCTTTTATATTACTTTATCAACAAAATAATAATTGAAATCCACCACTGCGATATTCGATCATCCGACATGAAGAGCCAGAGAGCTTTTTGTTATGACAGGAGGACAGTACTAAATATCTATTTTAGTTATGTAATGTTAATCTAAGATTCTGTGTAGATATAAACTGTTCAAACTTAATGCCGGCGCGCGTCGATATAGAATGAATAAGCGACAATCAATACGTATGTCATCTTTCGGAAGTGATGTACCACCGTGAGTTTTCGTACTATACACAATGTTATTGCACCCCATCGAAAACAGCGATTCAATACAATTTTCCGGTGTATTGAGTTTGCTTCCTAGCGCCAATATTAAGCCGTAGCAGCCTTAATAAGAAAATCTGCATTATAAAAGAAAACGGTTTTGTCTTTTTGTTTTAACTTCTTTGTGAGTATCTCGACGTTCGCTCCGTAAATGAATAGTAAACCGTAAATGTCTTCATTTGAATATATTTTTTACTTATCACAAACTAATATTTCAAAAATCAAGTGAAAATGGAAGTTTTACTAATAGATACGTTACTATATCCTTGATGAACATATAAGCTCCTTATACACAGGAGGGTATAGCAGAATTAGCATTACACTTTCAAGACGCAATTTAAACAATGAAGTATGAATTAACGTTTTTCTAACTCAATCTATAAACATTTGATTTTATTATGAGAGTCTGGTATAATAGTATTCGTATTATGTGTGCTTTTTCGATTGTGCTGAAGTTCTTAATATATTGTTCCTCAACGTATTTACTCTACTGCCAATGAAGTTCAGAATACCACCTATAATATGCCACCTATAGTATGCAAATTGCATTTCGAAGTATTCATATATTTGTTTTCCAGCATGGAACATTGACATACAATGTGTACTATGGATGTTCCATTCTCGTTCTCGCACAATCGCCAGGTGGGATCTCCCGTCACTTTTATTAAAATTGACGTTCCCTTTTAAGCCTGCCATAAACATTACTGCTCTCTTCAGCTATTTTCTGATCAATTGTCGTTTTAGTTCTACGTAGGCTCTCCAAAAGCATTCGTGATTGCTTATATTCGGGTATCTCGATTAAGTTGATAGTGTGTTGCGTCCACTGTAGATCCTTTTCTATCCTCTATTTGTTGAATTTTAAACGTTGGTAGGTTTCCATTTATGTAAACTGAATTCGTTCCGCTTACTCCAGAAGCACACTTTTGGATCTTACTAATTAATGTTACTCGCATGCTCCGAGGCATTAACTTCCAGTTTATCTGAATTTCCGATTCCTTCTAAAGTCTTAAGTGCTGCATGCCTGTGAAACAAGGTGCAGGAGTTGTCTATTGGTGTATGCTCTCGATACCACAAAACCTACTCCGGTTAATGTCAAAACCTTTCCCTGTACTGCCTCAAAAATTTCTGCTCCTGATGCTTTTCCATCCTCGATCCGTGCCTATACCAAATGGAGCCTTTTCGTGCCCTCAACGGCCCAACTGATATATTCCTTCCGCTTCGCATGACAACAACGTTGAATACCTATCTGTTGGATTGCCTATTTACTTTGTAGTTATTTCCTATTATGTTGAATACTTTGGTAGTTAAAAAGTTTCGCCTAACATTATAATCGATTAGACATTTTTCTTTATGAGTAAAAAATTCTATTTTAATTTTGTCTGTGCCAGTACTCGAAGTATTGCTCGGCAATTTAATATCAGCCGAATACTCATCGAATAGCTAAAGAAGGTGGCTTGTATCCTTACCATATATTCTGACCGTACAAAGATTGTTACTGGGAGATTTCGCTATCATGCGCCTAAAATATTGCCAATGAGTACTTAATTACAACATGAAACCAATTCTAAATTCTAAAGTAATATTTTATGGACATTAACAAGAAATGGCGTCTTTAGCACTCGTACTACGCATGAATGGGTTCACGAGAATTCCCATTCCAAACATGAAAGGAGTGCGTTTCAGCGTTAATGTTTGGGCTGGAATAATTGAAAATCGATTAAACGGTCCATTTATTCTTGAGTATTGATTTGTTAGACGATCTACTTTTAGCGATTAGAAGGGATATGCGGTTCCAAATTACTGGAACTCCAACGCACTGAGAAGTAAGGAGAATGAACGTGAGGACATAGCCACCGCGTGGACGGCCAGATATCCGGACTTAAATTAATTAGGAATTAATTATCAAAATTAATCAATCCACTGCGCCGGAAGGATAGTTAACTATTCCGAAATTTAACAACCGTTAAATACTTGTAATTAATTCATCAACTAAATATTTTCGGGCAAAGTAAAAGTAGGTAAGATTAAACTTAAAAAAAAGCTATAATAGCAGAAGTAGGCCGACGTTAAATAAATATAGAAAAAAAGGTTTAAAAGTCTCAAAATGGCAACGTATCCAAACATTAGATACTTAATTTCGAATTGGTTGTGGTTGTCAATTTACAAGAGGAGAAACGAGATAAGGAAACGTAATGTAAACGTTAATAACCTAAACGATGTTTTAAAGAGACTTAACAAATTAAAATTTGCTAAACACAACCTCATAAAGGCAAAGAAAGTATTTGATTTGAATAATTTATAATTTCAAAGAATTTTCTGATTATAACGACGACATGATAAACCATTAGCAAATCAAAGTAGTAAATAAAAAGATTACTACCTCTTTCTCTGAAATGCGGTTGTTAAGCAGACATGCTGTTTAATTAAATTTTAGATTTTCGCATCTGATTGGAAGCGAAATAAATAACTACCGTGAAAGAAATCTTTATTTTAAATTCTCCCTGCGCTTTTAGAAAATTAATTTCCTGGTCTTTAATTAAATTTTGCGGTTTTAATATATTTTCCAGTTATGAACTATATTTCTTTCTCTCAGTAGTGATAAAAGTGCAACTTGCTTGTTTGTAATTAAATCATGTTCAATTTATTTTCATTAATTAATTATGAAAGCTATTTAGTAAAACAACCTAATTAGTCCAGGTGTATTTCATTCATTATTTGAAGTATACCCTTTGATAATACTTGTGTTTACAGTTGTAGTGTTTGAACGTGTTAAATTTAGTCTATATACAATTCCTAACTAATGAAGTTTTAATCTAACATAATTACTCCAATAACGTCTGATGACATACCCATTTAATTTTATTATGCTCTAAATTTTGTAGTGTATTTTAACACGTTTTTAACAAAAGCTCTAAAAAGGGAATAGGGTGGTCCTATTGACATACGCTTTATTAAAGCCCACAAACAAGCGTGTAAGTTATGACGTAGGTATCGCAATAAGGGATAACTTATTAAAATGCGAATGCGTGCTTTTCAGCAGTTTTAGTCGGCAATTTTCCCTACCTTCCCTTTCGCTTTTAGCAGCACAATGTTTGTGGGTGTCATAAATAGTTATCTTACTCTGTTGTGCGAAACGCTTGTAACCGTAAGGACTCTGTATTTAATACTGAATATTAATTAATTATAATAATAATAAAATGTCGCTTTCCAGGAAATCAATTAAAATATGCAAATTATAGTAAATAAAATTTGTTACAATATTAATGAAAATAGTAATGCGAGCGCCGCGAACGGAAGACCCAGAAACTGAACCTTTGTTCTAGGTACAACCTGTAAACAGACATGTGAGGCAAAAAAGTTTATAACTAGTTCTGTGAATAGTAGTGCTCACATATAGCCAAACTAAATTATCACTACTTAACGTCTATCACTGGTGCTTTATAAGCAACTCCGAAAATAATTATTATTCCTGTTGAAGGTTGTATAGAAATCGAGAGCTGTTCAATTGTGATCAGATTGCATCAATTTATAATTGATAGTGCTGCGAACGGAAATTCCCACCCTCTGCCTGTCATACTGCGATTTTGATGTACCAAACTATACCCTTCAATACAAACATTATTATTATAATTTACATGTGCCTGCAACCAAGTTTCCCAGATAGACGATATATGAAACAATAATTATTTACCTGAAGTCACTGAACTTCAACAACAGAGATGTAACATTTAATAAATGGCCGAGTTTTAAAAACTCTATATTTTTGTTTTAGTCACGATATCGTGTCATCTCCATGTGAAACGAAAAGAAAACCGAGGTTTTATTCAACTATCAGTTAAGAAAAATAGAAAATTAGCATAAAAAATATCCGCAAACACAAGAAAAACCAAAAGAAAAATCTTATCGACAAAGTGAATGTTCTAGAACATATCAAAAAAGTTACTAATAATATTACATTGCGGATCATTTAAAGATGATGTAGTACTTTAAGGAAAATATTACTATTATTAGTTTTTAGGGATTGGGATTACGGATTTTAGAATCCTTTGACAAAATTTTACCATGATTGGTTTATGATCTAATTCCTATGACATTAAATGCACATCATAGCTGAAAGGGTTAATCAAGTCTTTCACAGTTTAATATTCATTTGTTTTTTATTTTTACGTTGCATTACTACTTCAAAGAAATATTTGCAGGGACAAAAAATGCCTTTAGCAACACTATAAGCGCTTTATTGCAGTAACAGAATGCGAATATCAACAGAGCCGCTAGCTACAAAATATCTTTACAAAGTCGATTGTTGTGGCTTTAAGGGCACCTTTATTGTTTGAAAGATGTATTATGTGTATGCATTACTTATACTTGGGTAGACAAGGGTCAGCGTAGCTTGTTTTTTGGACGGTTTAAGAGGAAAGGACATGAGGATATTGCTTTCCTTTTGTATAATTACCGTTTTATGTTTTGTTCGCATTAACGTACTTTCCCGAATTACAACCACAAAAAAATTTGTATCAAAGTTAGCTTAAAGGCACAAGAAAATTGAGAATGCTTTAATTTGTAATCATTTAACGAGCTGTTTCAGTTCAATGCTTGGGATAAAAGGATATCTTATGAATTTTTTCTCAATGAAAAGAATATTATTTTAATTTTAATTTTCATATTTCTCTGAATGTATAACTGCGTGGGGTTTGGGCTTCTGTTTAAATCGACAGCTTAATGTGGATATATTTCAGTAAATACTTTCTTAATTGCGGGGTTGTTTCTGTTGAAATTGTCACCAGTCGAAAGAGCATCGTGTGTTGTGCTCTTTTACACAATATCCATACTTTGTAATTTCCCCCGATACCACTTTAATTTCTTTGTAGCTTTTAACTCCGAAACCGGGTAGATTTCAGTGCTCTGAAAGAATTGGATGCACCGTTTTGCCCTATGGGTGCTATGCAAATTAGAAACGTTTAACGTTTCTTTAGTTACAATAAAACTATTTCTTGCAAAACCGTCTTTAAAACATTCCCGTGTTATTGTTATGCGCTGCATAAGCCGGCAAACGAAAGTGGTTTACACATTTTAATAAAGCGAGCAATAAGGGGAATTTGGGGAATTTAGAATCAATCTATGGAAAAATATTCTTGAAATTTTCGCTCCATATTTGTCAACAATCTGCAGTAACATTATTTTTGTCCCAGTTAATATCCTTAAATAGCAGCCCTTTCTCTACTTTAACCTTTTATACGGAAACGAGGGTTTCGTTTGGAATAATCCTGTTGAATTATGCAATTCAGGTTTTGGTACTCATCAGATTTGATGAATTTATGATATAAATATGCAATACTAAGTGCAAATAAAATATTCATTTGTCAGTAAATACTATACCGAGTTTAAATGTTACCACGCAATTTAAAAGTGACCTTAAAATTCCAAGTGTCCAGGTTGACAATTGGAAAACATAAAGTAGCTTTTGAGCGCTGAAAATATTTTTAATCGGGAGGTTAGGAGGTACAAAATGCCTTGCGTTTATTTAAATCATAAGTGATGTTCCCCTTTATTTACATTAAATTTTAAGTATGAATCTACTTTAAGAAATGTTCAAAGATGTGTATCCAGATTCCTTATTTAGCGTGGTATATATTTCTACATAGATCTAGTCCTTGTTTTCTATTTCTTTCTGAAACAATGTTCTTGGTTTTATACAGTGGCTTTATCAGAAGAGCTTTTTATTTTCCCAATTACATTTATAAAGTAAATCATTAGGGATACGACTATAAAAAGAGAAAACCCTTATACTGATCATTAGTTGATGTAGGAATACGGATTTATATATAAAACGGATCTTGCAGTATTTATGCGCTTGTTAAACCTTTTCAACTAAAAGGATACGCATTTTAGTAAAGAAAGAAAAAATTTATTCTACAGTAAATTGCAGTTTAATGGATTTTAATTTCCATATCTTCTGCTTCTTCCTTGATCATTCTTTACTCATTTGTGAATAAATATTTTTTTTTCTCTCTATTCTCTGTTGTGTTAGAATAGCTAAGTCTACCCATCTGTTGGTTATTGAATCAATGGTGACGTTTACTAATCCTTCTATGATATTCGATAGATTTCCATTTCCTAATTTTAACAAACTATGCCCACATGTGATTCGAATTTGTTCAGTGTTTGTTCGCAACTATTTATCTTATCTTATCCTAGGTATTTAAGTTAACCTAACCATACTGTATTACTAGTTAGTTAAGTTGCTAAAACTAATAACCATACATGTTATATTAACACAACAATATGCTCTTTGTTTGTAAAATTTATTTCTAATACCATTTTGCTTTTTATTATTTCTCTTTCAGTATGGAAGAATATAAAAATATATCGCCGGCAAATCTCAAAACTTTTCACCCTATATGTTTAACCCTTTGTTTCATAACTTCACTTTTTAAAATAAAATCTTATCTATTTAACAAATTTATGGGTCTGCCGCTTATTGCTGTAATGAACTAAATTTAAATGAGAGAGAACAAAAATAACAAGGATCGTGCTTTTATCAAGTTAAGTAAAGCTTGCAATAAACATGATGACACATATTGTGTTATAAACTCATCATACTCTAATTAATGCGTATGAATTACAGATTTCGAGAAAACATCTGCTATATTGCGGTATTATTTAAACACGAAAAGTATTTTCTGATAGAGGTGATACGTTATCAATAGTAAATTTGTTTTGTCCTACAATCCAGTGTTTATAAAAAACGAATGACAATAGTCACTGCAGACATGTCAGGTGTGTATAATTTTAATTATTCTAAATTATCTCCTAATTTATTTGTTTTTCTTACAGGAAATATATTATTTTATCTGATAATTTCAGTAATGATAAAAGAAAATGCTGAAACTTGTGAAACCAAATCGGTAAACTCCTGGAAATATAATGTAAGTAAGAATTTAATTAACAAATCGTATTAAGTTCAAACAAATTTTTTTGTTGCATTTATCATTCGTAAGTGAAAAAATAATGTTAAGAATTTTGTTATTCCAAGTGAATGTCTACCATAATGCTTCACATATGAATATTACGGAGTATCTAATTTTCTAGGTTTCATTAGCAGCACATAAAAACGTAAACGATACCATAACAGTAGAAAATGAAGTATCTATTGCCAAAAAAATAATAAATAATTTTCGACAGTCAAAAACAAGTGAAGAATTATATGAAGATCATCATCATGGATCTAATTTATTAAATCATTACGGAGATGAAGTAATCATACAATCTCCATCTCCTAGAGCTACATCAACTGCCACAGTACCAGACAGAAAATGGAAAAGTAGTCCTTTGTCGAAAAGTTGTTATAATATTCCAGTGTATATGAGTGTTTGTCCTCAAGGATTCACGTATTTGTCCTCCAGAGGAAGGAACTTATGCTATACAATCACTGAAAAGCAAAGATTTCCGCCATCCTGTCCGTACTTGCATTTCTTACCCTACCATGAAATTAAAGATATTCTGAAAAAGTATTTTAACAATAAACTTATATGGATACATGCATTTAGAAATACCACCAAGTTTACGTTTCCACAGTTTGAATGGTTTGAAAATGGATTTCTATATGGACGAACTGTAACTGATGAAATAGGACACCAAAGCCAATTCCAAGATGCAAATTGTTTAATTTTCAGAGACGGTGCGATCTTTCGGGTTTCATGTTCCAACGAATACTATTCTCTTTGTGTATATTCCACCGAAAGACTACAGTCTTCTCATTTAATTAATACATGCAAAATAAAAGGATATGATGAATGCATAGTTGGAGATTATGATTTAGAAATATTTAAATGTTATTGTAAATCAACAAACTTGACGCAACCAACAAAGACTGATTTTTGTGAAAAACTTGCTGAACCTATCCAACCATTTCAAACACAATTATTGATCAACTATCTTAATCTGGACACAGACATGTGTTGGTTTGGTTTGTCAAAGGAGTCGTCTACAGGAATATATAAGTGGTTGTCAACTAATGAAAAAGTTATTTACACACGATGGGCGAAACCAGAAAATTGTGGAAATGAAGAAGGCGCGTTGAAGTTTGGTACACCACCATATCATGGTTGGACTCTTGCAACAGACAGGACATTGAAATGTGCAATTTGTGAATTTAACGTGCAATTTGAAAAACCCACCTTAGAACTAGAGTACATTGCGACTACAAACGAAGTTCATCTAAGGATACAACATTTTGTGTCGATTAGTAAACCCGATACTTTGGGGTTGTATTGTTTCTCAGATTCCAACAGTGACGATTTTAAGACAGCTCTAAATATTTCACACCATATTCCACATCAAAAAAATACCTGGACTACCGTAAGAATAGAGAAGGTAACCAATCATCCTAGTTATTATTGGTGTGAAGCATTTGAATATTCTTCTAAAAATATCATTAAAAGCAATACTGTTCTTGCTTATAAAAGCGATAACTTTGGGCATGAATTTCCAATAGTTGTAACTTATTATACAAAGCCTAACCTAGATCCTTTTATCACAAATTCACATGTAATTATTTGCGAAATGATATCAAAACAGATTGAACAGAAATACAACTATTTACAAGTGTTAAGACCAATGAGAGCTCACCTGCACGAAGAAACATATCTAATGGAAATGCTCATACATCTGACAACTAAAAAAACGAACCTTCCTATAAAAACAATACATAAACAGATACTCGAAATTTTAGAAAGTGTATCAGCAAATAATCAAAATTTAAATTTAACCAGTTTTCTAAGTAGCGAGGTTTGTTTACCTGACAACACTCTAACACCTAACAACGAAATTTTAGAATGGCCAGAAACTAAAATTGGAGCTACTGCTATACCTTCCAATAGACTCTGTCTTGATGAAACTAGGGACATGTTACCAGTAACACGTTACTGCGAAGGTAATTTTTTATATGGTGGTACATGGGCGGATCCTATAGGAACCTGCTTCGGAAATACGACACATTCGGAAACAACTGAGAAACTATTTGATCTTGTTCAAAGTAATGCCCCTGCCAATAATATTACCAACGATCTTGTTCAGATGACACAAGAAAATGTACATACTGATCCTATTGACGTTCATTTAGTATCAGTCGTTTTAGAGAGACTAGCAACGGAAGAACAGGAAGATGTTGATAGTGACAAATTTTCTACTGTCATCAGTAACGTTATGCAGTTTGATGAAGAAACATTGAAGGAGGCTCAACATCTCTTAAATTCTACAGATAAAATTCTATCAGCGCTAGATTATTTTATGTATAAGGAAGATCCATTACTTTTAGTGTTACCTAAATTAATTGTGCAGATAACTGACTTGCGAAAGTCTAATATAAGTGGTTTAGCTTTGTACTCAGAAGAAAATTCAGAAGTGTACGACTTTAGGTCATATAAAATAGATCAACTGTATGCCAATACTTCTTTCGATACTGTATTACATCAGGAGAATCTAGATACAGCAGTATTAGTTTCTGAAAATGCACTAAACGATCTAAGTCAACAATTCACCGATACCGAATCAATTAAATTAATTATTTTATTATTTTACAACGATTTCTTGTTTAATGAACAAGAAAACAGCAATCTTATTCAACATAGCAAAACCAAAATCATTAGTGTTTCGAGTCCTGGATTTGTTGGTCAACTAGAAGATCCAATTAAGATGGCTTTTAAAATGCCAAACAACTACTTGAACATTAAAAATTGTTCCCACTGGATTTACGGGTTGGATCAGTTTATGGTCAGCACGTATGGTAAATGGAAAACTGATACCTTAAGTCAAGAAAAAGTAAGTTTACTGGAAACGTGCGAGTTTTCGCATATGACCCATTTTGGAGTTCTATTACAAAATGATCCAAAGGAAGCCCCTTATAATGAAATTGCTTTAGATATTCTCACAATCATTGGTTCGGCCTTGTCACTTATTGGAATAATTCCAATTTTTATTACAGCAATAGCATTTAAATCCTGGCGTAGCCGACCTGGAAATATTATTCTTATTAATTTCTGTATTGCTATTACTTTCCAAATAATATTACTGTTTTCATTAAATGCTGTTCATCAGGACGGAGCTGCTTGTAAAGCTATTGGTGCTAGTCTTCATTACCTGGTTCTTTCAGAATTTTTCTGGATGTTCGTTGTTGCTCTTTTACAGCACAAAAGATTTGTTATGGTTTTTAAATCTCAAGAAGATACCATTGTTAAAAAATGTCTTGTTGTTGGATGGGGATTTCCGTTAATTCCAGTAATAGTTACAATCTCGGTTTCACTTGACAATTATAAAATGAACGCTTTTGGATTTTGTCAAGTAGTGGGATATTATTATTATTTCGGTTACATGCTTCCAATTATTTTAATTTTATGCAGCAATGCATTTATATTTATCAAAATTACCTACAGTGTATCTCGACAGAGTACTGAGAGTTGTGCGGCAAGAAGTCGCAATTATAAATTGGAAATTCTTTTAGCATTGTTTCTGTTCTTCGTGTTAGGAATGACTTGGATATTTGGTATAATCGGTGCCTTTGGAGGAGGTGTTTGGGCTACTTATGTTTTTTCTGTAACAGCCACGTTGCGTGGATTAGTTTTGTTTTTATTCTTTATTGCCGGAAATAAGGAAACTAGACTAATGTGGAAGAAACGTTCAACTTATTACATGGAGAAAAGGTTGCGAAAACATGAAAACACGCCATATTCTAATGTAACAAATGTATCTAGCGAGTAAAAAATAATTTTTTTCTATAGCAGATGTTAAAGTGTGATTTGTTCGACTAAAAATAGTTAATCAAGTATTACTTTAACCGTCAAGGGTAGATAAAGTAACACTTTAACCGCAAGGATAGATAAAGTAGTTTAATTTTCTGGAAACTCCATGGAAACCGAATGGAAACCTTTGCTACTGAGATTTTCGGGTTTAATATAATCTAATTTTAAATTGTTTTTTTTTACAAATTTGTCTTATTTTTTTAACATCTGCTATAGAAAAAAATAGAATTTTATACACGACGATAAAATTTAATTATCGACTCGCGAAAATTAAAAATCTGCGCTTGTCGATAAAATATAATTTTATCGTCTTGTATAAAAAATAATTTCATAATATTGTTATTTTTGATTTTTATTCCCGTCTGTTTTAGATGGTTGAAAATAAAATAGTATACAAACCACGGTGGAAAGTTTCATTTCTATCTGGAGCATTAGCTCTCGATAGAAATGAAACTCTTTCCACCTGGGTATGTAATATACTATTATACGTTTGTCTTTCAGTTTTGTTGTAATAATTTCTGTTTATAAAAAGTATATAAATTTATTGAAATGGTATAACGTTTGATTCCTTTCCCCCTATGTTCCACAGTTGAAAATCGTACGACACTAATATTAAGAACCGATAGAAAAATTAATTTTTCTACTAGCGTGCGGAAAAACGCATTTTCCGCACATTTTTTAGTGCGGAAAATCCACTTTTCCGCACCGTGCGGCAAAGGATTTTTCCGCACTAGTTTTTCTACTAGCGTGCGGAAAAACGCATTTTCCGCACGCTAGTAGAAAAACTATTGTTCCTAACACGTGCAGAAACCTATTTTTCTGCACTTGTTAGGAAAATAGCTATTTCGTATTGGTATGGTTTCCAAGCCTACAAAAAAAATGCTTGATAATCGTTTCTAAGTTGACTAACCTAACTAAAATCATTAGGCGATAATTTTTTGACATTCACTGTCATAGTGAACGTCAAAATATCAAATGTTTCAGAAATTACGATTTTATTTTTGAAATTCCACATCAATTTCACCTCAGTTTCCTTGTAATCTTCACCATTTATTCTTTTCATATTATAACCCCAATCTTCCGCTTTCCGATTTCCGCTAATTTATTTTTCGATGTACAGCGTGTCTAAAAATAAATTACATGTAGTTACCTGTGTAATTTGTTTGCATGTAAATTTTTATGTGCCACTAGATTGGTATTGCCTTATTCAGAACTGTCATTAATTAATTGTCAATAAAAAAACATTCACTTCAAATAGCTTTCATTACAAAATGTACACAGTGCAAGAAAACATTTTTATTATTGAGGCATATTTTCGATCAGAACAGTTAATAAATGGAGAATGGCATATTATTCTTCCGTCTAGCTAATATCAGTAGCGCGTGAAAGCGGCACATTGTACCTTTATATTGGAAATTCAAAGCACACTAGATGTAATTCATTTTTAGACAGGCTGTTGTACATCCATGCAGCGTATCATTTCTAGCCTCACAAAGCGGCACATTGTACCTTTATATTAAAAATTCAAAGCACACTAGATGTAATTCATTTTTAGACACGCTGTTGTAGATCCATGCACCGTATAATTTCTTGCCTCACAAAAGGTCAAAAACTGGCACCATACCGAAAGTTTACTACTTTTTGTGTTTTTAGACACTGTAGCCTCTACTTTCGTATCAATATTTGCTAAAGATTTTGTACCAAAGCGCAACACTTTTCTGACTGTCACAATTTTTCATTTATTTTCAATACTATGAATACATTTTTGATATCACTTGATATTTTATTTTCGAGTAAAATTTAAATTTTACTTTTTATGGCCGTGTGACTACGATTTTCTTCCCGAATCTACATTCTAGCATTAATTTATGTCCGGTAATTTTCTTATCGTGCACAGAACAACGTAATCGGCACGTTGTTTCTGTGCACTCTAAAAAATTACTTGAAAGAATTAATGCTCTTATGAGATTATAAGTGACAATTCAATTAATATTCCATAACCTAATGAGAAGCGTTCTTTTTTAAAAATTAAACCAATCAGAAGGCTATTTTACTGATAATATTTTTATGGCAAGTTAAAAGCAAAGCAGTAGAGTCTTTCAGCCTTCAGCGACAACATTTATGTCAAATAAACGTCAAACAAATGTCAACATAATTATTATTATTTTAAAAATTCTTGTTTCATTGAATTGTCATCCGAATACAATATTTACTCCGAGTTTTTCTTCAATATGTGTCGTTCATTCAATACTCATTGCTGCTGTTTCTGAAAAATAATTAATCGCGAACCGCTCGTAATTATTTTCGTCAGAGCATCAACTCGTATTCAGGATTGACAAATATTGTTGGCAAAACTCAGAGCACTCGTTGTATTATACCGTCTGGGTACTTTCAAAACCGAACATAGGGGAATTGCATTGTATCTAACCTTTATATAGATTCCTGCTCGCCATTTAAACCCACAAGGATGGTAATGGTATGAATAGAACGACAAAAATACAGCGCATCTGATGGTACCAATAAACGTTAGTACTTAGTTATCTTTTTCTGTAAAAAAAATTATAAAATAATGCTATTTTGAAATAATATAGGTTGCTATGATTGTCAACTTTTTTTTATCTGTCAATTAAATTATTTGAAATCAGTCGATGTTTCTGTTATTAATATCAAATAATATTAATAATACCGAGTATTCAGTAGAGCAGAGGGTTTTTATAATAAAGACATTACCATCCTTGTGGGTTTAAATGGCGAGCAGGAATCTATATAAAGATCAAAAGATCAGTTACAATGCAATTCCCCTATGTTCGGCTTTGAAAGTAGGTACCCACTCGGTACATACACTTACATGAATAAATGTATATAACTTTATAAGATATAATAATATGTAGGTACCTAATATCAATCTTGTTTAGAATTTATACTTCCTTCCTGGTCACTCTTACGACGCCAGTTTGAAAAGAGGGCATTACTAAACATTTTATCCTTATCAAGGTCGCAAAGAATAAATTCTAAATATCATCAAACATTTTTAGGGCATTTTTTATGAAATCCCAGTTGACAGAATATCCGATACATTCCCTGGGGTACTAGTTTGACCACATTACAAGGAAGTTCCATTATTACCCCCAGATTAATGTTATGTGGGTTTACAGAATCGAAAAGGCCCTGAAAATTTACTTAGATGTCAAGGTTACGGAGATCACAACGCAAAGGTATGCTGTTGCAACTCGTAAGTAGCTTTCAGTTATAGCATTAAAAATATTGTCTACAATAGAATAGTCAATGGTTATAATTATAAGTAGGTACTTAGCCCACACACGATTTGGTGTATGAAAATTCTTCCGTGCGATATTTCAAACAAGGAATTTATTTATCGTATCCTTGACAATTGATCGTGGATCAGCTGAGCTAGAAGTCAAATCTTTTATAGAACTGAGTGATGTTAATCTATTTTAATCATTAGATCTGTAATAATATCACAAGAGGTGCGTGCCCCTTGAAATCACCCATACCTACTTAGAATGTTTGGTTAGATTATTTTATTCAGGAGGTCGCTACATTTCTGGCAGCATGTACACATCTATTATAATTTAAATTAAAAGAATAGCTTCATTTACTACTATTCAGAAGCTGAAGCGAACAAGCGAATCATTAACAAACGAGTAGATAATAAAAATACATTTTCCTGTATTAGAGTGTTCCCCATTCCCGGAAAAATTAACGAAACCCCATTATTCTATACGCATTCAGCAGCTAATTAAAATGAATTCAAGAAAACTAATTTTAGAAAAACATAAACTTATACTGCTATTGTTCAGTGTTTAGTTAATTTAAAATGTTAGTAGTATCCAACCTGAATGATGAATATTTCAAAATAGCAAATTTAAAGACTCTTCTCTCTATTTTGTAGGATATTTCATGACTTCAATATACAGTTGATTGTGCAAACAAGCTTGGTTTACTAATGGTGAAATTTTAGAGCTTTCTTTACCGACAAATTTATTGCTGAAATTTTCAGCGGGATAATGAAAGCCACATCTCATTCCGACTACAGAAATGTATTTTCAACTCAATGACGGTATTATTGCGGATGACTAAAATCCCGGAAATTTTAATGACCGCTTTAAACTTGTTACTGTACGTAATACAAAGTTCTTTCAAAAGGAAATGAACTTCAAAGTACCTATATAAAAAAGATGTACTTGTTTGTTGTTGTTAAGTTCTTTTTAATAGTACATTACATTTTCTAATGAATTACGCAGGTTTCGATCAAATAGGAATCTTATAGGTACTGGTTAGCATTTTAACTCTGGGGTCTAGAGTATTTAAGATCAGCTTTCAAGCTTTTAATCAAAACTAATTATCTAAAGAGGAGGTTTGCAATTTTCACAATTTAAACCTTTTGCATATAAGACGACCCAAAAGATTTCCATTTAGTACTGCTTCTGTTTGTCGTAGATTGTACGACCCACCCGATCTTGAGCTTCAATAGCGATTTCTTTTCATGTGAACGATTTCACAGGATTTTGTGTAGTGAAATAATCATCAGGCACCCCGTATCATAAAAAAAAGAAAGGGCTGAAAAACTTCTCCTAAACATGGTCGTACTTCAAAGAAGTCGTTGAGGATTTCGAAAGTTTTGGAAAACGTATTCATATCATATCTTCCTCGGTATTTTAGGGTAGCAAGTATTTTTAAGCGAACAGGCATCACAGTTTATTTATTATTGATTAATGAAAATTCACGGCAGTGAATGTATTATATGGATATACTAGTATTATCCAGAACCGTACACAAAAATAATTGATAGTTTGTTTACTAGTCGTGGACAAAGAACTATTATGTTTTCATATCTACCACGTGTAAAAAAACAAGAATATAAAAATTTCCCCCTCAATAAATTTTCCAGGTTTTCCACATGTTTTTGAATTCGAACGCCCACACTAGAAAATTTGAACAAACTTCCTTTAGTTAAAAGTTTATTCAGAGGAAGTTTGGTTCATTTCTAAAATTTTAGTTCTATAATAACAGAAGTATCAGGACTATATAAATCTGCATTGCATGATGGCGTGGGTACAAATTTATTTTAAGAGCGCGCTTAAATAAATGTTTAACCTGCGGCGTTACTACACCACCTGTTCGTCGTTCGTTTACTGAATAAATCATTCTAAAGAAAATCCAATATACGTCCAATCTGTAAACAAGTCATAAGCTGGAAATTCCCCAAATATTTTTGCACCGAGTTGTTATTAGGTTTCTTGTTTATTTGGTTTGCGAGCTGTCGAGGTTATCCTGTATGACGTAGTTTTTTTAGATACACAACACATTTTCCAATAAATAACAAAATATACATTATATTGGAATTATGTTCCTAAAAGTTATCAATGTAGTTAATTTAAAAAAAAAACTATACAACAGTAGAAGCTTTTATCAATTCGCAGCGAATTTGATAGATTAATGAATCAAATTGAGACATAGTTGTAGAAAGTTTATATTACACTAGCTGTCGGGAATAGTTTTCGTGATATGTGCACTAGCGATATTTGAGTTGGTGGAGTAGTATGTGCAGGAAAACTGGGGGTTGTAACTAGGTTAATGCATTTACTTTCCACTTTATCTCTGCACTAACATTAAACAACTATTTATGAAGTTGCTTGGGGACGATGGAATTTAATTCTTATTTAATTATTATTCCGTTATTGGATGTGACTAAAATGGTCGTTAATGTAGTTAAATGGTAATATAATTCGGAACTCATTCTGAGAAATGACTGCACTATTATTGTAGTTCTGTTGAATTATGTAGAACCTCATAACTGAGCTTACATATAGGTACCTCAGCAAAGTATTTGACATTAATATGAGATTAATTAGCTGATACACTGTTTCATTGTTTAGTAAAGCAACTGACGGTGATTTAACACTTACTACGGTTGCTGTCTAATACAACATAATAGATAGTGCAGAACAAGAAAGTAATCTTCTGGTTGCAATTGTACAATTTGAATCTAGTCGATCAATGTCGTTCAGACTAAACATGGTGATGTACCTACCCAACAGTTATAAGTAAGTGACAAGTAGAATTTGACAGGTTATCGAATCAAGTCGCACTATAAATCTTATTACTCCTGAAACCTACTTAATGCCCGTCGGCAGTTATATCCTTTAATTACGGTTAGCCCAATTTGATAAACGTTTAGCAACCCTCACATTAATCGATGCAATTCCCTTTGGCATTATACGTCAAATTCTGTTTATTTTTAATAGAAGGACGACAGTTATTTATAACTTGTTAGTCTCTTCATGAAGTCACGTTAGCCTTAATTATCATTTACAGCTAGTCACGAAACGTTTTTTATTTACCAATTATTTCATGTTTTCGCCCCCTGGTTTACATTATCTATTGGATTAGAGGCTAAAATAAAACCATATCAAAAGGTTACCAAGAAAATATCGAATAGCAAACATTTTCCAAATTTTGTGAACAAATGCTGTATACACATACTTATAGCCACATTGAAAAGATTTATGTAGGTATAGCATTTCGCTGGGAGTTTATCAATTTGAAAAGCCAACCTATATTTAATAAAGTACCGCCAACACATCATCCTTGAGGTTAAGTGAGTGGAATGTTTTGACAGTTCAATCAATCTACTGCCGGTTTCAGGTAATGCCGTAAATTAGAATCCTAAAATATAAAACGCAGTCAATATAAACTTAAAACAGTATTCATAGAAAACTTTATTTACTTTTTGGAAATAACAAGAATTTAAATTTTCTTAATTGACTGTTTACAAAAAATAAAGATTGTATCAAAATATTATAAATTCTCTAAAACACTGTTAAAATGTTGAAAATATAAATGTATTTCAGCAAAATGCTCAACACAGACAAATTTATTGCAGCAAATATTGGAACTGAAAACTAAACAAATTTAGATTTATCTGGTCAATATTACCACCTGTAAAATCCCAGATAAAAGCAATTCCATGCATGTGTTAGATAACACTTTGATGACTTTGTTCTCAGTTCTGTACTGTTTGCTCTTATTCAAGTGTTGTATATCTTTGTTTTTATTTGCAATACCACCTAAAACCTTAGAGCAATAAAAATCTCACTTTGATTATTGTTGAATAATATTTGAAGACGTTGATGGACTTATTGGAAACTGATTTAAAGTCGGAATAGCGCAGTCTTCTCGATTATAGGTACTGCTTTACCGTAGTGAAATATTTAGTAGTTTCTCAAGCACAAATATTCATGGAAAAATATAAAAAATGAATGAATTATGTAACCTATTACTAGTTTTCGATAAGTAAAAGTGGTATGCAGAATTTCATTATGAAACTAAATTAAAAAGGGAAAACGTCAATGGAAAACGTTTAATATAGAACAGACTGGTGCAGGTGTTCTCTATTTATTTTTCCAGCTGTCTTGTATCATCATAAAAACAGGAAAACCTGTTGCGAACTAAAATAAATGGGCTAACAATTTTATTACGTACCTACCTATGCATTAACTGATACCGATTTGGATATCTTTTTTTTAATACTTGTCAGTATTGTTATCTGGGAATATCTATAGCAATTATAATTATTTATTTACACTGTTGTGGAGTATTTAATTACGAAAATTATTAGTAGAAAACAACAATAATGTATCCAATCTAATTGAAAAATTATAAAAATATCTAATTATTGTAAGTTTTAATGACTAACCTTATTAAGGATAATGATCGAAAGTCTAACAAATAAACCGGTAATAAAAACGCGCAGCAAAAATATTAACGTTTACAAAATCTGCCCTTATTATAGCAAAAGTGATTATCGGAGGATGTTGCGGGCAAGTTGGTAAATTTATCGGTCTTTTATCTCATAGATAATAAAACGTTTATGAAATGGTTATGACATGTTCGATACACCAAAGAGGAAATAAACGTTGCAGTAGACAGCTTGGCCAAGGGACAGTATACAGTGCGACTAAAAAGTCTGGAACTAATTCCATAAAATGGAAATTGTCGAAGTTTTTAAAAAATCCTCGGACCGATCAACTTTATTTTTTAAATGTGCATCTTTCCTGATAATTGACATTTTTCGATCGTCTTTTGTTTTCGAACTATGATATTTTTTTTAAACGGCACCCCATATTTTTGCAGCCATATTTTGATAGAGGAGGAAATTCCGAATTCAACGATATGTCACAATATGGCATTTACATTAACAGTTGTCGAAATAATCAAGTTTAAAGTAAAAATAAAAAATAGAGTTAGCCATGGAAAATTGACAGTTTAGTTGTTTGGAAACCATCTAAATTTTAGAAAATAACATTTATTAACTAAAAATAACAATTAATGGTGTTCAAGTTTGTTTTTCGGTTAAATATCGCACCATTTTCACCAGCAATCTTACAAAATAATCAACACAATTTGGAAGTAACAAACGGAAACGCACAAAACAATGCTCAACTGTCAGTATTTAATGAAAAACTTCATTTGTTTATATTTTAAACAACTAAACTATCAATTTTCCACGGCTAACTCTATTTTTTATTTTTACTTTAAACTTGATTATTTCGACAACTGCCAATGTAAATGTCATATTGTGACATATCGTTGAATTCAGAATTTCCTTCTATATCCAAATATGACGGCAAAAATATGGGGTGCCATTTAAAAAAAATATCGATGACGTTATAGTTCGAAAACAAAAGACGATCGAAAAATGACAATTTTCAGAAAAGATACACATTTAAAAAATAAAGTTGACGGGTCCGAGTATTTTTTAAAAACTTCGATAATTTCATTTTATTGAATTAGTTCCAGACTTTTTAGTCGCACTGTATAACTTACGCCAATGTGATTTCTATATTCGATTCTGATACTATGTATTGACTACATTTTTGTTTTTCCTAGCATAGTCCTGCTGGACAATTTGGACAATCTACTGAAGTAATAACTCCTACTCTGATATTCATCAACCGGATCGTTCGTCATAACAAGAAAGAAAAGTAAATAAACAGTGCTACAATATCAAAGCATGATCAAAACATCACGTAGTAGTCTCAAGTAATTATTCTCAGTATATGTAATCTCAGATACACCTATAGACTTAATACTGTGTCACCGTACAGCAGTTACGAGGGATTCGCATACGATCCTTCCATGTCAATAAGTATAACGGTTGGAGAATACAAATATCTGTCTGATTTTTTCGGTAATCACGTTTCTGGTTTCAACCAATAATAATACAACAAGGAAATTGTCAGCAAACACATATCCATGGTTATAATCTGTTACACAATACTTTACCAAGACATCAACGATTAAAATTTAAAGGACATGTTTACACTCTAGTCTACCCCATCGGTCTATTTTAAAATATTTTTGGTGTGAATTCAATATATCACACTGTAGTAGTTATTAAGGGTGCTTAGAAAAACCCAGCCCTTCAATTATTAATTTTATTTCAAAATACTAGACACAGAAAAAGTTAAAAATGCTTAAAAATTATTGGTAGTTACCTAACTCAGATTACAGTTTATACTACTACTACTTTTAGAATCTTTATGTACGCAGTTTTTAGAAATCAAGTAAGTGTTTACAGCACGTTTACATTGATGATTCTGTCAATAATTCCGCTTCAGGCTTAGAGTGAAGTACATAAACTACATACCGGAGCTGAAGCTAAGTTCCGGATATTAGATTAATTTGCTTAATCGATGCCATGAGCGGTATATGGCGAACCCCTTGAAACAAAAGCTGTATTATCCTGCTAATCAATCAATACTTGCATTGAACTCCATATAAACAAAGTCAATCTGTCGTCCAATTTTTCGTTTCAGTTATTAATTACATCAACCATTGCGCGATGCGGTAAAAACACTTAAGGATTTATTGATTTTATACAGCAAATCTGATTTTCAACGCATCTGTTAGCGTCAAGCTTCCAAACCGAATTTAACAACGTCTATTTATAACTATCAAAATAGCGTGCAGACAGGACGCTCCCCAACATCGTGTTCATTAGATACTATATTATTTAATGGAAATGTCCTTTCCTGTTTTACAAATAAATTATTAGGTATCCGCGATACTAGGAAATTTTTTATAACAAGGACAAAATTGTACATGATATAAGTTTGATTCTATTTTTAGCATATTGTTCCTTGTAAGCTCAATCAGTGGTTACCTTGATATACCAAATAAAATGCTTAATAAGTTTGTTATTGAATTCGACAGGAAAGAACTAATTCTATTAAAAGGATTTTTGATACCTAACAGGTGTGGTTTCGCTTGTATTTTCCGGCACAAATAATAAATTCATTTTCATAAATCGTTTACAGAAGGAAATTATAGGAACTATTGTTTAGAATAACAATATACAGGGATGTCCACGATAAGGAGTGCTTGGCCTAGGGATCTAGTAAAAGGTAAGAGATTCAGTCAAATGAGTAGAAATAATGTTCTCATCAGATCCTGGGCACACTGTATAGGTATCTACCTACCATTATCTAATCTAAAACTTATATAATTTTAAAATTCAGTTTTAAGTTATACTATAGAGCGTTTACTATTCCATTATTAGGGGTTGGTATTGGCAATTATGTTATACATCTTGAATTTCTAATTTTAGTTCTGGAAAATTTTCCCCTTTAATGCTCTCTCAGCATTATATTGCGTGTTATCTCCGAAAGAGGATTTTACACACATTAAACCAAGTTCCGCAAATCTAGCAGAAACCAAAGCATTCAAAATTGCTGATGCCGGCATTAATTTTCATGACAGGGTCAATAACAATTTTCCAGTGCAGTGGAGAAGCGGAATACATTCTTCATTCAAAATTTAGCTGAGAAATACAACCTGTTGAATTTTATCCTACTATTATACGAAACTTGGCATACATGAGTTCCTAATTGAATTAAACTGTTCCCAGGGGAAACAACATAAAGTTATTGAGGTCTACATTACGAAGAACATGTAGAATTGTGTTTTTGACATCTTAACAAAAAGTTTCGTGTGTATTTAGGTATTTGATTATTTTATAACGTGATTTTTGTCATTAAATAAAACATCTGCGTAAACAGTAAACAAAATTTTTATTTTCAAATCAATTTATAATAAAAATGCAGTAGGTAGGTGTTGAATATTTCATAGCTTGATAAACTTTATAAGCACCTTGTTATACCTCTGCTCGGACTTTAGCTTACATAACGTAAATATTTTAGTTTAGTAGGTATATACCTAAGTAACATTATTTATTTTACTCTATTTTTATAGTACGATTTCAACAGTTTGGCGGTTTATTAATAAAATTTTGAGGAACTACTATAAGTTTTCTGTCAATTGTGAGCTAAGAATATACATATTGTACTATTTTAGAACGTTAACACCACACAATGTTGTAAAACCTAAGTAGTAGCAGTGATTGCTTGCAAATGGTGCAGTCCTGTGTTCTAGGTGCTGACATGAATGAAACACTAACTTTTATATCCGTTTCACGCACGGGATGTGAAACATCCGTCAAAATTAAACTCTGCTTAACGTCACTAAGTGGCTTATAGGATTTTTTATAAACTTCTTCGATAAAAATAAATGTTTGAGCCATACTGAAACTTTGAGGAAGTATTGGAAAATTAGGTACTACGATTTTATTTTAAATTAATGGTATACCTTCTACATGAGAGTGTGATCTCGAATCTTTTAAATTAATATTTGACGTTCTAGATGGTTCTAGTCAATCACCCAAAAATAAGTCATTTTCAATTTACCCTTGTATATTACACTTGCGGCCAAGTTTCTTTGAAAAGCAATTTTATTTTACAATATTATGAATATAGTAAAACAGCTTCCAAACTCACTTAAAGATTTTAATTTTCTAACAATTTTTACTTAAAGGCTTAATCTTAAAAGGTATTTCTTTTTTAAAATTCAAACTGAAACACACTCTAACCTATCATGTCATTTTATGCTTCGATAAATTATTAAGATTATCGACTCCCATTTTAAGATAAAGCGCTTATAGCGTAGGGGTTTACACTGTCACGGGTGAGATCCGATGGTTTAAATTCTGCATCCAATTTTCTATAGGAATAATGTACTTGTCAGGCGATGCAGTTATGTTATAAATGACTGTTTTACAAAGTGGTTTAGTTTTCATTTTCAACGAGAAATGGTGCAGAATATTAAAGAACAGTTTATTAATTGTTTAAATGAATAATATTATTTTATCCATGCAAAGTGTTTTAATCCTTATTAAATTTTTCATTTGGCATATTAAACGTCACGGAAGTTTTCTGAATGTATTATACCTCGAAAACTAGAGTGTTTCAAAAAGGCGTGTTCAATTTGGAGAAGATATAAAAAGTGAATACACCTGTTTCCGTGTCTCAAGGGTTAAGTTACACAAAAATTAATTAAACCGAATTAAATTCGGAGCTAGCCAAGGAAATTTCACTTTCATGCCTAATTCAATAATGCGGAAAGAGTTGATTTAATCTTGTCAATATTTGCTTCATTATAAATTTAATTTACGTTGGTTATTAATCATTTCTTTTGTTTTATTAAAATGGCACAGATCTACGCAATAAAATGTTGAAAAGAACAATCAGAAACTGTGCAGTTTATCAAATTTTCAACATGTAGAAAAATTCCTTGATTACTTGATTGGACTAGCAGTATTTTTAATTTTCCCAAAAATAGAAATCATTATTTTTAAAAAGAACATGCTTTATAGTGGGTGTTCTATTTACTTGTAGTATGTACAGGTATTTGTTAGTTAGTTATTATTTATCTTATATCTGGAGGGCAAACCCTTTTACAGCGGAATTGTGAAAGTGATATTATTACTAGATTCAGGCCCTTTACTTGCGTAGTAGTAGTAGAGAAATAAAATACGTAACTAAAATGACGGTGCGAACTTAATGAACCATAAAATTTGCAACAAGTTGAAGAAAAATTTTCTTTCTAAAGGCGCCGAACCTGGAGCTTTCAAAGTTTAAAAGTAAATCAATATTTATGTTACTTTTCCCGGATATATCTGACATTATAGTTCTATAAATTCCAGGATGGTTATAAATTATTTTAAGTTTCTTTAGGTATCGATAGTTTAATATTACTCAAAAATTAAATATCTGTAATTTCATATTTATAGTCATCAATAAAGAATCTTCGAAGGCTTAATACAATTTGTCATTCTTTAACCCTCATTCATAATCGTCCAACTTGCTAATGGTGACAAATCAATACCTGAATACGAAAATATTGAGTTTAAAATGAAATTAATACGTCGATGTACAGTCGTGACAAATGGAATCAAAGTTTGCGCATAAATTATACTATGAGGAAACAACTCTACAGCAGCTCTAGTTAATAATAAAAGAGTTTCGTGAGAAAAGCACGGATGGTATTTATTACTTTAAGCGTCATTATTGTTTTCTCAGTTTTCGTTTTAATTTATTTTATAAACTTTCTTCTAGATATTTCATCATAGAAATTGGGTAATTTACAATTTTTATTAATGAGCGAGTTTAAATATTAAATGTATAAGATCTGAAAAAATCATTATTTTATGATAAATATTGGAATCAATTCATTAAAAACAACCTTTGATGGTTATAGACATGGTAGCAACACGAATGAAAAATATAAATTATTTAGAGCATCGTGAAATTTAGGGTGCACTTTATAGTAGGACTATAAAACTTATCTGTAACTTATGCGTGCAGTTTCCGTTTTATAAGGGTAACACGCTTAAAAATAGCTTCTAAGCTTAGTTTGAGTATCCAGTTTGTAGCTATAAAGTTAATGCTATTTTAATTTTACTTGGAATTAGACTTCTACGAACTACAAACTATAAGCTATCAACATTCTATTTAATCCGTGTAATTTAGAACATAGACAATAATAGTATATTATATTATTAGGAGTAGAAAGAGATCTTTTTGTGTTGAGCTCATATTGCGGCCGAGGCGCACGCGCCGAGGCTGTGCAAGTGAGCGAAACACAAATAAGACGTTCTACTCCGAATAATATATACTATTTTTTCTTCAAGTGTAAAAATATTCTGTTGCTGTAAATAAATATTTCCTAAAAAGTCATTTCGACAGGACAGCGCTCTCCCCTCTACCAACCTTGGGGGCGGAGCTATGGGCAAAATACTGCCGTTGCCATGGATACGTAAACACATTATTGTACTAGTAACATTATTTTCATTTTTTGACTATTAACAAAATGACTTCCTTCTACATAGCCAGTTCTGTACAACAATACGGATATTATGATACGCTTGAAGAAAAAAATTAATTAATCTAATTGTATGATTAACTAAAGTCTTTCTATATGGGTAACACAATTAAGCACCCTTCATACAAGTTCAGTGTGCGTAAAATGTAATTAATTTTCCTGTTCTGTCCAAAGGCTAGCTGGCTTTCTTAACCAGCCGTACTCTTGTTTTAGTTTAACCTCGGTTTACTGAAACAAAAGCATTTTTTAGCCTTTGTCGAAGAGGGTAAAAGCGAGCTTTTGTTTCAAACATACCCCATCTTTCGGTGCCGTTTTAACCTAGATCAAACAATTTCAATGTTTAATCGTAATTGTTAGAACTAAGTGATATCCTTTGGAGTATTAAAATTCTTTACAGTACATTATGTACTACCTACCTTAATTGGACAATACAATTACGTTTGTGAATATTTCAATTATTTAATATGCAGAAAGTTAAGTTAGGGGTTCGTACAATTTTACGTCCCTATCACCGTTTGATCTTATTCTGTTGGCTTATTTACACAGATTCAAACAAGTCGATCGAAAATTGTATTACTTTTATTCACTGCCATTGCCACACAAACATTAATAAAGTAATATTTTTATAGCTTAATACCTTTCTAATAAGGAATTAAGTTCAAAAATAAAAGATACCTACTATGATGAGAAATTCGTGAATTTTAGCTGCGTTTTGTACATTTCGGATATTTAGGTTTAATAGAAACGGATCGTCGGTCTGTAGCGATCGTCTGGTTTCGCCAGCTGCAATTTCAAGTGTCTTTCCCGTATAGTCTCGTTTTGTCTCGTTTTTCTCACTACGCATTCAAGTGATTTCCAAGGTCTGCCTCGCGAACTATAACTGTTGAATACCAAATACGAAATGTTTATTTTTAGTATGGGAATGTCCAGGGGAGGTACGCACCTACACTTTTTTACGTTTGACTTTTAAATTTTCTACTAACACGTATTTTCATATAGCGAGAGTTTTATGGAGCAAGATTTTAATAACATTTTAACTAACGCCACAAAAGTATACGTACATAATTAAAAGGATAACGAAGGACGTAAAGTATGTAACAGCAGAATGTTAGGAGCTTATATTGTGTGGACGCTCACCGCATAAAATATTATTACGCTAAAGGAAACTAAAAAAAGTGGAGGTGCAAACCTCCCCTGGACTTTCCCATACTCAAAATAAACATTTCGTTATTGGTATTCAACAGTAGTTCGCGAGGCAAAATTGGAAATCATTTGAATGCGTAGCTAGAAAAACGAAACTATGCGGGTTCGAAATGTACAGAAGAAGACACCGTGTGTATCTGTTGTAATCACAGCTGGCGAAGCCGGACGATCGCTACCGACCGACGCGCATGATTCGTTTCCGTCAGAGTGAATATTCAAAATTCACGAATTTCACATCAACCGTACATTTTAGCTATATGAACACCTTACACTATGTGATAGACAATTCAATTTTGCATTCAATTATATAATAATATACAGGGTGTTTCATTTAAAATAACAAAGTTGCTTATTGTACTATGAAAACGAAACACCCTGTATACGTGATATAAATTTAGAAAAATGTAAATTTATATACTGAACAACTTTTATAATTAAACGTTTTTCATATTTTGACTAATAAAGGCGCTATAGGAACATCAATTTTCGATTTTCAAAACCTCGTAGAGGGCGCCACAGTGGAATTATGGCATTCATCAAAAAACAAAAATGTAGCTAATACCAAGCTGCATAAGTATAGAAAATTTAAACAAATTCCTTAGACCAGTTTTTTTGTAATAATTTTTCAAAAATTGCAAAATTTTTGGAAGAGCGCCGTTGCGACCGTTTTTGGATTTAGTAAATAATTTTTTTTCTTGGTGTAGTACAGCCAAAGGGCTTTCAAACAAGTTGTTGCGGAACCTGATCAGATAATTGGTTTTTGAGTTATGGGGCGTTAAAGTCGAAATTTTGAAAAATTCATAGCGACCGCCATTTTGAAGTTAGAGAGTCCGGTAAAAAACTGTCTTCCTTGAATTATGCCCTTCTTTCATATACCCTACTCAGATTTTCAAAATTCCGCTTCTAAAAAAAATTATACCAAAAAAACATGTCTAACTTCCGCTTCCGGTTTCGGATTTTTTTGAAAAGCTTATTTTGTCGATGAATTTTCGATATACCCCTTCATTTAAAATTTCATCAAAATCGGTTCACTAGTTTTTGCGTTAGAGGCGTTACATACATACATACCCACCCACGCACCCACCCACGCACCCACCCACGCACCCACAGACAGACATTTTTTCTAGACCACTTTTTTGGGTTCCTGGAGGTCCAAAAGACGTATTTCCGCGAAAATCTCGATTTCGAAAATTTTCATGATATCAATACTTCCCTATACCAGTAGTGGTATGGGAAAGTAAAAAGAAGGACGCACTCACAGAAACCGGTAATAATTTCCTATTTCAGAAAGGGATTTCTGCTCTTTAAAATAGTAGGAAACTTTAAAAAAAGGTAAATTAAGAAGAAAAGATAAAATAGTGAAGGAGTGCAAGCTTATAATCTGAGCAAGCGCAAGCTTGCACACTTGCACTGTTATACATACTACAAACATACTAACCATGCTAGTAGATAGACAAAATATAAAATACCACCTGATACATACCCCCACCTAGATTTAATACATTGTTATAAAAACTAACATCATTAGTTAAAAATATTCAGATGTGAAAATATTTCTTTGAATTATAATTATTTCATATAAGTACAGCCGTTTACGAAGCTTTCATTTGAATGTAGGTAAATGTAGGGAAGGGTTGAACGGATGTCATTATCTCTAGACAACTCGGGGTTAATTGTAGACTTTGCTATTTAGAAACCCTAGTATTACAAGATTTTGATCCCAAGACGATCACATTCCATTTCACACTTTAAATTCGCGGATACGCCTTTAATAGCTTTGCGAAGCAGAGATAAAACCTGAAAGCGGAAGCTTTACAAATAAAAGTAGAAGCATAGCCTAGGCGTCGGAAAATAGGATCCCCAACCACCAAAAAAAGGAATTCAGAAAAGTTTTCACAAGGCGTCTACTACAAAATTTATGTTTTGTAAAAATCAACATTCTTATTTACATAGAAAACACGCTGTCTTCAAATAAGACATATTTTAGGATTTTCCTAAGTAACTGAGTTGGTTTCTTATTTTGTTTGCTAATTAATAATATCCATAATAACACTTTTAAGTGATTTGGTGTTAAAGGAAAAACAAATAAACATAAGTATATAATAGATAATAAGTTGAAACTTTTTTAAATGAATCCCAAAAAGTTTCTTAAATACGGCGCCTAAAATTCCAGAAAAGTTCACTTTTCCAATAACTTTCTTCTGAATTTTTATGTAATGGATGAACCCGATAATACAACGGGAAAGCCCGGTCCCGGAAAGCCTCGTATTCGTCTCAAAATCCTACTTGACATTTCAGTTGACAAAATTCGATAAGGTTATGAATTTCTTAAAATAATGAGAGTTTCTCACCTTTCTTTCACGTTTAATCACAAAATAGGAACACTATAACTTAAGTTTATTATAATAGACAGCAAAATATTAAGCTTCAATATTTATTCATTTTGTATTTACAAAGATATAATAATTTAGGACGGTGTATGTAGATTTGTTTGTTAAGCAGGCAAAACTGACTCCCTAGTTTAATATCTACCAAAAGCTTTGAGATTAATGTTACAATGAATAATTTATACTTGAAAACACTTTGCTAATTTAGAGCATTTAACATCAACAACTGAATTTATTATACCTATAGAGGTGACAACAAAAGAATATGGATAGGTATTGTATTGTATAATTCAACTAATCTCTATAGGCTGGTGAAAATAGCTGACTGAAACTTAATTTTCCAAAATTAATATGCACCAAACTATTTATAACAAAAACTGACTTGTAAATCGTTAGAAGAGCATTAGCTACCGACCTCTGTTTTCGTTCTTTTTATATCATGTTCTTTGAAACCAATCTAGTTTTTCAAAGCTCCGATTGTTTTGTTGCCTTTTTAATCACTGAATAAAAGTACCGGGTATGATTTAAACGATCACCATAATATTCGATTTTCGGTAGGCTGTAAAATATAATTGGGCAATGGGAAGCACAATAATTAAAGATTGTTCAGCGACGAAGTGAAAACGGTCTAAAAATGTTTTTATGGACAGCTGTAAAACTACACAGTTTCGAGAAACCCTATCGGTTTTTCAATTTTTTGCTGAAATCTAGTATCAAGTAAGCATCAACAACACAAATTTAATTTAAATTGCACTTGTCTTAAGAAATACCCCTCGATCGGGCATTTATATCCTTTTAAATTTTCATTTCCTGTTACGTACGCGTGTTCGTTGTCCCTTTCGTTGCAACGAATATATATCCGGATATATGTCCGTCCCTTGGGATATTGTAGTATATGACAATTTACACAATGTCGGCAAATTTTCAGGAGTAGTAATATAAGCAAGAATACATTTCGCTGTAAGAATTACAGATATAAATGAATGTATGATATTTATTTTGCATGACTATTGCCTAAATCAATGAAGAATTTGAAAAAAGAACAGGTACGTATTTATCACGTGGCTTTGAAATGTCATTTATCTTAACAAAAGAAGAAGCAGTGGTATTATCGATAAGTAGTATGTAAACACCGACAAGTGGTCAAAGATATCATACAATAAAGGTTATCGAAACAAGTGGTTCCTGATTGATTGACAGTACTCAAATGTCGTTTCAATCAAGGTACCGCAACTCATTGCTATTTTCAATGAGTTAACCGGTGAAAGAAATAGAATGATGGCCATTTGTTGTATTGATTCATAAAATTATTAATTTGTAATTATTATAAATGCTGAACAAAAAGTGTGGATCAGTCATTTTGCTCCTAAATATTTAATTGTGTTAACAAAATAGATTAATTTTCATCTATAATGACGAAAGTATGTAGTTTTCGTTTAATACTTTGATTACTTAGCAATGATCAAAATATGAGAATATTCCTTGAAAATAGAATGTATTTTTTTTACTTTAATTAACGTTAAAACCAAAATAAAGTTATAATTAATAAATAATATAATTATAAATGAATTATAAAATCAATTCCCACACATAACAATACAAATCTAATACTTAGTTAAAAAACTAATTAACTAAAAACAAAGTGATTAAAAAATAGCTTTTTTTTTGTTGTTTGTTTTGTTCGTGCGGTAAAATTTTTGTAGCAATATTTAATATTTGGGTGAGGTAATTTTAAATTATGATGATTAAAAATTCTGATTCTCTCTACAAATATTTGACAAAATCTTATATCCGTATATCACTAGTGAGAAACTTTCAAAAATCGCTTTTTAAAGTGGGAAAATTAATTAGCAGAAATTCTTTTTGACGTTGTTTGCAATGGGTACGTGTCGCAGTCTGCGAATCTACCACCCCTTTGCAGTCGGACTTTTCATTGTACTACATCCTAAAGATTAAAGAAGAATTTTACAAACGTGGAAGAATGCTAAACTCGCGGGCGGGAATGCTTGTGGCATTAAATATTAAACTTATACCGTTTTACTTTCTACCTGAGAACAAAGATAAAAATTGGTTACGCACCAAGAAGTACCGAATTAGTCGAATATGTTTAAAAAATTATTATTTAAATGTGCGAGGCATACTGTGTTTATTTTATTTATTCTTCAATAAATTATTTTAAATTCTCTCTTTGTCATGAGAAATTTTTATTTGATCAAAGCAGATATCATTAAAACACGAAAATAAAAAACCTGATTAATATTGTAAAATCTAGTCATTATTTTTCTCTTAGGTGAAGAACATTTATGTATGTTTTAACATAAGAATGGAATGTTACTCTTCTCATATTAATTTTTAATACAAAATATTTTGAATAAAATAAAACTTTTTATAAGTGCAACAGGAGAAAATATAATCTTATTACACCGATTTCGCTTTGAGATACAGAAAGCTGCTATATCCTGTTATTAACTTTGCTATCTACTTCAAAATTTCTTCAGAAGCAATTTATTTTAATTCCCAAGAGAGATACTTAATTTTTTTCATTAATATCAATCGAGTGTCGGAAATTTCAACGTCTATTAATCAATTTGAAAATAAAAACCTTGATTTTGATAAAATAACATAATTATTATAAATACCTACACATTTTGATTAAATATCTTATATGCAAGTATCACAACCGCAATATTTTAGTTTCCGTGCATAAAATATAGAACCTAAATCACACCTAACTGGAACAGTAGTATTCGGTGCTACTGTTATTATAAATATAAATTAAATGTTATATTAAGAACAATATATTTTGTAACGTGTTAGAGAACGAGACTAAGGGGTAAATGTAGTTATTCAGCGGTAATTTATTTCAACAATAAAATTGGTACAAATTGCTGTTATTTACAAAGTACCTGGCGAAAACATAAGAGTTCCTGCTTATAAACTCTAACCTTCCAAGTAAATTTATTATTGCTCCAGAGGAAATTCGCCCCTCGCTGATGCATGGATTTTATAAACACGGAAACTCGAGATGTAGGAAACCTCGACCCTTCTCGCTAGGGTATAAGGTTTTCGATGTAAAATTAAACTTGCTTAACTCTAAAGGTGTAATAAGATTTTTGCATCGCCGTGATTAGAAAGAGAAAGTTATCCCAACGCGAGGTGGTGTCTGATTACTAAAGATTAAAGCTAGAACTTGGGTTGTAACATTTATATTAGGGTGTGCAGTGACAAGTTGTTTTCAATTAATCCTAGAGTTGCTTGTCTAATTTAAAATTATTATACCTTTTGTGGTTTTACCAACAATTACTTTTAGTTGGAATTTCTTAGAAATGGGTTTACAATTAAATTCAAAAGTTGCATTATATTATTTGGTGTCAATTTTCCGAAGACAAATATTGTTATTTTAAATATATTCACCCAAAAAGCCAAGAATCTCAATATCGTTCGGAAAATTCTAAAAGTATTGCTAATAATCGAAGGGATTTGGAGGGTGAATATCTGAGGAGAAAGGAAAAAGAAGTTTAAAGGAAAAGTAGTAATTGAAAGAATCGAGGAATCCTAAAGGTCATGAAATAATAGTCGTAAACCATTCTTAGGTACGTTTCCTTGTTATAAAAGGGCGTGTAGGTTACGTTTTGTTCGAAGCTAAAGTCAGAAATTTAAAAACGTTCTGAATAAAATGTATTTCAGACAGGCGCGGATACAAGGGGAGGGTAAACGGGTAATTACCCCCCCCGAACATTTCCTAAATTTAGAAAATAATACCACAGGTTCCACGTTCTGTGCTAAGCTGCAGAGTGCAGTATGTGCTTACTGCTTTTTTAGAGATTAAAGAAACTGAAATAAATCAAAATTCTGATACGGCTATTATGTTGTATAATAAATGTGACCTTAAAATGTATCCCATTATTAAATGTATTTTGAACATTTTATGTACTATTCCCGTAAGTGTCGCCACCGCAGAGAAGTTTCTCGGCTTTGCGTCGATTAAAAACATGGTTGCGTTCACGAATGGGACAAGGGCGGTTAAATGGTTTAGCTCTTTTGCATATTCATCGAGATTTTAATCTGGATGTACAAAAAATTATTGATAGATTTGCTAATTCATCACAAAGAAAATGTGAATTCATTGTTAAATAAAAGTGACCTTTATTTTTTTTCCATTTAATGTGTTTTCATTAATTTTGTTGTTGGTGTGAAAAAATCTTCTGCGTTGCTATGGCAGCCGTATTAAATTTTGAGTTTTGATTGGTTTCTAGATATTTTTTAGTCGACTACGATAAAAACAGCGGTTTTACGTATCTTTTGACAGCCGAAAAGTGTCAATTTGTAGTAGGCATTTGTCAATTTCTATTTTGCGGCCGAAAAAGATCTTTTTGTGCAACCGTACGCGAAGTAGGCGTTTCGCGTCCGCTGTTCAGGACGCGAAATCTAATTTCGCGGCCGCTGCTATGGGTAGCGGCCTCTAAAGTAAAAATCATTGTAATTTATACAAAACTAATTGTTTTATTTACTCCATATCCATAGTAACGCGCTAACTGAAAGCCGTTTTTCTATTTACAATGAATTAAGCTGTAGGTTTTCTAAAAGCAATAACATTTACAATTACGCATTTTTTATGGTTGCACAAAAAATATTGTGTATACCTTGTCCGCGAAATTCTTTAGCGCCCTCGAGATTGTCTTTCCTCGGCCGCAAGCGGCCTCGGCGACAATTTTCTCTCGGTACGATAAAGACACATTTCGCGTCCTTGGTATACAAATAACTATTTTCGGCCGCAATTTGTTTTTTTTCGGCTGTTTTTACTTTTTCGACCGCTGATTTATAATTTTTTAGTCGACTATGATAAAGGTCACGTGACCAAATGTCATTGGAATATTTAGATAAAAATTTAAATTTGTTAATAAAATTTGTAATATTCGCCTAAAAAATGTTGTTTGCACCTCTGCCAAAAAGTCCTTTTTCGTCCTTCCCTGTTTTCTGGTCTCGGCTTTGCCTCGACCAGAAAATCAGTCGCGGCCGAAAAAGATTCACTTTTTGGCCTTGATACAAAAATAACTATTTTGTTATTTTTTAAATAAACTAATTAATCAGTACTTATTAAGATTTCTTGTAAAATATTTTACCCCCCCCGAGAATTCCTCCTAGATCCGCGCCTGATTTCAGAAAATAAAATCGTAATCCCTTCATAATTAAAATATATTTGTGTCGTTTCATTTTCGTACAACATTACATGCTATGACCTTTGTTGATCATTATTTTCTGTAAAATGATGCCATATGGAATTCGTTTTGTATATTTGGTATATTCTCCACTAAGAAGCAAAGCATAAAATAGTGCTACTAAACAACCCCAACTCCCGGGGATTCAACGATGAGACAGCAGAACATTTCATGTGCTACCTATGTACTCGCAAGAATGGGAGGGGGGGGACTTCTGGTCTGACCTGGCTAAAATCCGCAACATCGCAGTTGAGGACATAAGGTGTCCTCAGGCTTACTTTGAAGTGCTGGAGTGTGAGTGATATCTAATTTGCAAATTGTTGTTTGAAGGTAGTACAAAGGTTTGTGGTCCAAGTGCATGTCAATTTCCTTATCTCCTTTCTTACATTCCAAAATTTAGAGAAATATATGCAATTACTTTATATTTCTTGCGAGAATTTCCATGTAGTAAATAAAAACTAACTCTATGTAGTTACATAATAAATACGATACCGAATCAAATATGTAATGCATGTAAACGAAAAGAAGGAATGGGTAACGATTATACTATATGATCAGACTCGAGGAAGATAAAAGGATAGAAGAGCCTTGATACATGCTTCAGTGAACCGAACAGACTAATGGAAGTAGATTAAGGCTCTAGCGTTGTAAAATATAGAAACCAAAATATCTACTAAGCAGTTTGGTCTTTTTGTTACTTTAATAATCGTGTGTGTTGATCTGTGACAGATCAATGCAGACGACAATTTTAATATCTGAGACCTAACATTTTCTTTGCTGAATTTTAATTTTGTGTCGTTAATTCTAATATTATTAATAATAAATTATATATAGTTTCAATTAGTTACAATAGATTGAACATTGTTCACACATATTCCAGCTAGGTAATATAATTGAACTGTTTAATTCAATAGAGTTTCAATTATGAAACAGAAATTCATTAACACACCTACACTACCCATTAATGTTACCGACCAATCGTTGATTTTCTTACTATATTGGTTTGTAGTGAACATTAAATGAATGAAGACATAGTCTTAAAATTCCAAGTAGTTTAGTGTTACATTTTAGTCAATTTGCGTTAGGAGTATTTTATGAATACTTTTACGACCTAGGAGTATTTTATGAATACTTTTAAGAGCAAAGTTGGGTGATATCGAGGGTGATATCATGACTTTCGATTATAAACTGCTTTAAGTTTAGCAATGAATTGTGGTCGAGAAAGTTATTAAAAAGACTTTATTCTGTAATTATTTTTGTTAACGCCATAACCGTTGTTTGGTTTAGAAAATTTTGAAACGGTATCAATTTTAAGCCCTTTAAGCTAAGATGCACATTATAACAGTACAATAAACATTATATTCGTTGAAAGTAATTTCCATAGTCTAATTGAATGTAAATTGTTGCTTCAGTTACTCTTGTGTTGATAAATGGCATTTGAAAAGCAATTAAAACTGGAGTTTCTGAATGTAAGAAGATTAATTTCTCCAACTCTAAAATATGCCAAGAACAATAAAAAGTATAAAGCTTCCAAGAAGATAAACTTAATTGCAAGAAATATGAAATCTCAAATTAGAAATATTATAAGAAAATTGTTTGAAACAACTCCGCATTTCTATATCATAATTTGAGCAATTCCGTATAATATATTATTAATGTTTCCATTTAACTTTAATTTAAGTAATATTAACTCTTTGATAATTGAAAGCATCCACAAATTTAGATTCGTCCACACTGCTAAAGTAATTAGGAATTAAATAAAACTTCAAAGGGAAACTTTAGTAAGTACATACAGTTTTTACTGTTTAATTTAACTTATTCAGAATTTGGTAATAAAAATTTTTACAGTTTGCCACAGCTCAACGTTTTAATACAATTCTGCTGTATACATTTACATCTAAAGCGAGTCGACGAATAAAGAATACTTTTTATGGAGGTTTTACAGGAGAGACGTACAAAGGAAGAAGAAAACACCAAACAAATTTTGTGGGGTAAAAGACAAATGAATACATTTGCAAGGGCTAAATGGATTCCAAAAATAAGATGCTTGCAATTTGTTTATTTTCTTTGTAAATACCTATTTACAGTTGATATTGTCATGAAGTGCTTTAAATAATTATTACGGATTGCTGTAATTACCTAAGTAAAATCAATGTTAACTAAACATGCCAGCATCACGTGCTAGCATGCTAGTATCACCTGCCAGTTTGACATTATACTTTGACATACTTTCACAATGCAAATCTGATGACTAAGAATATAGGGTTTCATGCACGGTTTCATGAGAAAGCTGGTGAACGTCGTGTACTCGAGGTTGTGTCCATATTTGGATACACCAACTAGTATAAAAGCACAACGAGCTTTCATGCAAATCAGTGTGTGCCACAATCAGTCAAGACAACACATTCAACCCATCACACTCAAGCCACTACTTTAAGCCAGGTCTGACCAGGGTTGGGTGGGGTTTAACCCTTGCTAGGGTTCAACCCTTGGCAAGAAGACTGAAGAATACCATCTCGCTCTACCAACATGATCTACTTGGCGCTGCTAGCTAGCTACATTTGTGTAAGCTCACCTTAATGGTGCATTTGTTCAGTTTGTAAACTTTGCTTAAAATATATAATTATTATGTTAAACTACTGACTTGTTTAAATCCAGGCTAGTCACTAATTTCTAACGTCACAATATCGTAACTACATTTTTAGTCATAAACATGAAAAGAAGCTGTGTATTGATTTTGTTCCGTGGTTTAATTTCAAATCTAATATTAATCTGTGTTACGACGCAGAAACTTTTAAAATGGAGCAAAACGCTGTTTTACTACAACAGAAAATTGATGATAGCTATTTGTTACCAGTACATTCCATTTTCACTTGGTAACCGACTTCGATATAAATTCTTTAGAGTAAACCTAGTGGAAAACGGACAATATCATCAATATTAGGAAAAGTTAAAAAGAATTCAGCGATATACAGGATATGCAAAAAAACAACTCAGTTTGGCTTTAGAACTCTTAATATTACCTGCATACTGAAAAGTAACTTAGTAATAATTGGATGAGGGCCAGGGCAGTGATTAGAGCAAAAATTGTTGGCATAGTTGCAGAACTAAATAAAATGCTCTCTCGAAATAAAATTAGTCATAGTCAAAACGTGTTATCCTTTTTGGATAAATACCACTAAAAAAACCAAAATATTCAGATTTGTACTAACGCTTCTTTCAGAAGCCAGGCATTTGGTTATCCGACCCTAACAGAAATGAACATTGTTCTTACCAGACTTTTTGGGACTGTTTCTGTTCTTGTATTTCTTGGGATATATATTGATTTTACTGTGTCCACAGCCCATGTCTGAGCACTGCACTTGATACTAGGGCCTCACATCGCAGGTGCGTCAGTCGAGATTGCACTTGCGGTCACATTTTCATCGTACATTCTGTTGCATCACCGCCGTGATGATCGCATAACGCGCCCTTTCGTGGCGACCCATTGTCCGTGAATTTTTAATGAATCCGCCATCTGTAACAAAAATCGATTGTTAATTACTGAAGTAAACTGACCAGATATGATTTATATATTACGTAGTATTACGCCTTTATTAGAACAGCGGTGAGCGTGAAATGTTTAATGAAAATTACTCAACAAAATCAATTTAATGTAGTCAGTCAATTTAACATTTACAAAGCAATATGTCTGCCATATGAAGGTAAAGGAATAAAAAAGAAGGTACTTTAACAAATTTCAAAACAAAATACTTAAATTAGTCTCACTCTTATCGAAATTTACCCCATTCCTGCAGACGCTGTGAAATGATTAAAACAGTAGGCATAATAAGATTCAATTTATTAGTCTATTTCTACACTGTAGAAAGATGAACAAAACCATTTCCGAAAAGCTATAAAGCACACTTCGATATATGTTTGCATTCAGTTTATGACAAGGCAATACCTAAATGAATCGAAATCACGAAACGCTGAAAATAGAAACATCATTATAGGTTTAGTGTATAGCGTAGGGAGCTTTACTGCTCAATATACTTTTAAGATCCATTATGAAACTGTGTCGATTGCCGATCACTTAACGGAAAATAATGAAATAATTGGCGTGAAAATTTGCTGCACAGTTGTAAATTCCTCAGTTTAATTTTGAAAACAAACTGTTAGAAATGCAAAATATTCTCTAATTAGTCAGTAATAAACTTAAACATCATAGAGAAGATGTAAAAGTTTAATATTCCCCGCTAAATCTTTAACCGAAATTCTAAAAAAAACACATTTATCTTAAACCGTTAACTGTTGGTTAAAATTCTAGTGGTGTAGAAGCGAACGCAAGACGACTGTAAACTGTTTTTGATTGATTTACGCACAGCACGTCCGATGGCAATAAAAGAATTATCAAATAACAATTTTTGGGTTGGGAATTTATGTTATCCTGAATAATCCATACACCGATCGTGTGAAGAGAGAAACTGCACGTCAAAATATCGCTTTGGTATTTTGAAAATACATTGGAACCCACAACGGGTAATTATCTCACCACATATTTTGGGTATTATGTTAGTTCTATAACACGTGCTATAGCAATCATAAACCGGAAGTATCCGACTACGTGTTTGATATTGTGCTAAGTGGTAAAAGCTGTAGGTATTGGTGAGCAAAACTAAGACATTAAACGGATTAAACGTTGTTGGTTGTTGCCAAGAACTGCTTCAACCACAACGAGTCTACAACAAAATTTACATTTACTGGGAACGATTCGGAATATACAGGAAAAGATGCAAATTTAATGGAAGAAAATTATCGTATAATATTTTGTTGAAAATATTCTTGAGGGAAACTCACAAAGCGTGTATGAAATAATTTTAGGCATAAAAGAAATGTACATCGATTTATTCTTGGGTTATGCTAGAATGATTAGCGGGCGTTTGATTATAGTTCATAAATTAATCATAAGACGCTCTTTTACTAACCTACTAATAGATTCAAGTAAATTGCCATAACTGGGATTTGTATTAAGAATAGGCCCAACAATGTGTTTATTTTATTGCGTGTATGATTACAGACCGTATAGCTCCTAGGAATAAGAAATAAATTTCAGTTTAATTAGTGGTTTCAGTACTGTAGGGTACCCTTAGCTTATAGTAGAGTATGTTACACCCAGTGGCGGCGCTAGCATTTTAAATTGGGGGGTTCACCGAGGGGCCCACATCTATTGTGAGGGGGCAACCATAACTCAATCAGTGAAGGCCTCATATTGTGAAGATCGCATGTCAGCAGAAAGTACTAGGTATATGGTAAAAATGTATGTTTATAACGGAAATTTCGAGAACAAAATGCCTGTAGCTATCAGTATGCAAGGACAGGATGTTATTATCTAGATAAAAGGACAATAATGGTACACTGAGCAATAAGCAGTTGACCGACAATTTTTGTTGAAGAAGAAACTAGGGGGGGCCACAGGGGGCCGTGTTAATATCTAGGGGGGCCTCGGCTACCCCCGGCCCCCCCGCTAGCGCCGCCACTGGTTACACCGGTGTTTGTACCTATTTTTGATACATACTGTATATTTCAGTCGATTACCCATCTTTAGTAGATTTGTTTGCTTTCATTGTCGCAAGTAAATGTAAATTCTCTGGATGCAGTTTAATTTAACAAGGTATTATTCTGAGGTTTTCAAAACAGTTCTCGTATTTGGCAACCCCTGTTCTACCACAAATACAATACATTTGTGTATAGTATGTACAGTAGAGGATATCTGTTTAAATTTTGTTCCAGGAAAGGGAAACCGATATTATTCGACAAAATCAATTAGGAATCACAAGATATACGTTATTTAAATTTCTTTAGTTTGCGATTTTATTACGTATGCGTAACCATAAAAAACACATCTTTATGGGATATTGCACACATTAGTGCAGGGTGACCACCCGATATTACTTGAACTTGTTGATGTGAGACCCAACGCAATATGTTTTAGTGTCATATTTCCTGAGCTTGTGAAAATAATATCATGATATAAAGAAAAATGTTTGTTTCCTTAATGTTGCTTTCCTCGAATACCAGAAAAATAATAAAATTATTAGAGCGTCTGGATTCAGAAAGTTAGTTACATGAAAGAATTTAATCCATGTACTTAGGTAATATTTAATGCTGTGGATGAATTTATGAGCTACAAAATATTCGGTATGACTGACTGAAAATATGTTACGGCATAGTGCGTTTTTTGAATAAATAAACCAAACTTAAGCCCTTCGCCGTCGATAATTATGTGGTTTTGCTGTCAAATCCTGTAGTTTAGACCATGAAATATGTTTACCTACACTGTTTTGATAAAATGTCGCTTTGGCGCATAAGACACAATACTGTTCCTGAACGACACAGCTTGTGTCCCACAAAATCTCTGTAATTGCTACAACTTCTGATAAAGAATAATTTGACTACTTTCACTACACCAAAGTAGGAAATAGCAGATATAAAGCAAGAAACAGAATAGGAGGGGCAAAGATTTCAGAACATATCATTTGATTTATTTCTTTTAACACTATCTAAAAAAAACTCATCACGTCATCAAGGAAAAAGATACATGATGTGAAATTAAAAGAATTAGTAATGTACGTATTAAATAAAAAACCAATTCGCCACAAAAGCAGAATAACAGGAATTACGTATGACATAATTTTCCTTTTTTTACGAAATATGTTTCTGTTCCTGAACCTAAGTAAACAATTCCTTATTCGGCTGTGGAAACCACAATTCCTTTTTGCTTTCCCATGTATTTAGTAGCTTTTGCAGTTTGTAAATCAATTAATCCATAAACTACAAGCTAATTAATTATTTCGTTCCAATACATCGGGGGTATCACGTGTCTAAACTAAGTTGCTATAACGCTGGTATGAGGGACAAAACATAATTACAAGAACCAGAACCAAGCTTATACATTAGTATGTATGTAGACGTTCTTAAAAAATGTTGTTCCAATAAAACTTCAGAAATGCGTTAATTTTCGCAAGATATATGCATTTCCTAGTATTTTATTTGTCTTTGCGGCATATTCAAGGAATAAGTGTGCGGGATGTGTTGTACAGTTGGCTGTGATGGTTCTAGGGATTTTATACAGGGTTACGTAATACCAGTTACCTATGTAACTCTTTGTTAAGAAACTATTTCAAAAGAAAAAAAAAACGATAAAAGTTTCTAAAGGCATGAGACGCTATGAACAGGAGGTACGTTCGTATTATCGTACCCCCCCCTCCTGGAGCTTCCAGAGGCAGTTGGTTAGTTGCTACGATTTTTATGTGATTCTGTGTGGTTTAGATAAATTTTGATTCAAAGTTCTGTTTATATTTTTTCATTTCCAAGAAATGATGACCAAAACTTAATTTTTGTATGCTTTGCTCAGCTCATGATCAGTCTCTTATTTGTATATATTTTTAAAACAACGTGGTCAAGGTATAGAGAGAATTTATTGTATATTATAGTACAGTAGTTTGGATCAATAATATGTCTTGGGATAAGAAAATGAAACTCTAACAAAGTTTGAATTTAATAAAGTTCAGCTAGGAAGGAATATCATTTAGATTACCCAAGAGAACTGTTTATTGGAGACGACCTTCAATTTTCTTGAAAAGGAGAAAAGGATTTTGTATGAAGCGGTTTCGGCGAGCAACTTCAAAGCGATGTTAAACAAAATTATTTTGTGATGGGCTTTCCTATTATATAACTACTCGTACCATACGCAAGACCACGATATTAACGGAACTCATTTATGATAAAATCATATTTAAAGTTCAATTCGATACAATAAAAATATAAAGTGGATGTAGATGTTACAAGAATTTTACGAGCGTCTTGATCGTAATTTGTTCGTTAATGCGTACATCTACTAAAAAAGATTAAAAATGGGAAGCCATAAATCATTTGTAGTAATCTGGACCACTCTGAAACAAAAGTTATTTTAAGTAATAATACGAAATGCTGAAACTCCTCTCTAGAAGGCCAATAATAGAACAAACTTTTCCCAGGAAGAAAGTTTTTGTTAGTCGCCGACACGAGTTTGCTTGAAAAAAATTCCACCCTTGAGAACGCCGAAACAAGGTATCTCTTTGCTCTAAATTTAGCCTTCAACCCCAAACTCTGTGGCATGTAACAATTATATGCATAGATAGATTCAGTAGGAGGTTATTCGGGATTTGAAGCTTTATAAGTTGGTTTGAAATAAGAGCTCCTTTTACTTTCACCTTTCACTATTTATGCCAAAAACAGAAATTGAGCCTTAAATATTATACTCATAAATTCAATTACCTACGACACTTTAAGAAATCTGTATTTACCCTAAAAATAAATATTTTGTGAATTTTCACAAAATGGAAAAATAAATTTAACATGCACTCGTACTTTCTCGTCAACTAAATAAAATATTAAAAAGTGTATTATCAAAGTGTCTACTGAATTTATATTTTTTTGTCTGTGTATCGCCTCTGTATACAGGGTGTAGAATGGAATGGCGCAACATAGGAATTTCAATGGTAAACTTTACTATCCTAATAGCTAATACTATCTTCCCTAATTGTTTTAGAAAACAAGTCTATATTAGTTTGCTTTGTAGAGAATAAAGTTTGCAAATAAAATCATTTTATCATTTCTATAATATTTCTTTCAATGAAGGTATAATAATTCACATAAAATAAACGTTTGGTAAAATATTAAACAATTTTTCATGTTGTCAAAAATTGTAATTCTAAAACACTACATATTTTTGTCAAAATAGTGTTTATTATTTTTCAAATTCTCGTTTTGCATACAATCGAAAATATCCCCAGCCTTTGCAAAATTAAAAATGAATACATGAATAGACGTAGAATTTTTTTGTCTACAAAAAACGTATGTAGAACTTTTCCTCCAAAATAATTAGTGAACACAATATTTGAGTTTTACAATTTTACCATTGCTGCGTGATTAAATTCTACACTCTGTATAATAGAGAAAAAAATTATTAAGTTTATCACGTCATGTGGCGCTGAAATAGAAAATGATTGATGGGGATTGAATGTACACAATCTCTTTCATTCTGCCTGTAAAATCTTATCAATCAGTATCAAAGTGAAAAGTCTATCTTATAAGATGTGTAAAAAAATTAATCCGTAAATATATTCCACGAAGAATATATTTTTCTAAAAATTCATTTTTTGATTGTTTAAATTACCGGAAATATTTGTAACTGTGATAATATACAAGGTGTGCCAAAAGGTCTTTACAAAACACTATGACATACTATTTCTGAAAAGGGAATAAATCAAAACAATCCAAAAATGCTTCGTTGAGTCACTAACAAGTGACTAATCTAAAATAGGTATCATACTGTTTGAAAGAATGACTAAACCTAAAATTCAGGATTCATAAAATAAAACTGTCAATAGCTTCACTGTAATTGATTTTTGTATTTCGGCCAAGGGTGAATATGAATACGGTCTAGGACAAGTGGGCACGGCCAAGTATGCGCGGCCATCTGCATGCGGTCAGGTGCGGTCAACTCGACGCGAGACAACTAGGCGTGAAAAAAATAAGTTGCATAGTGTAAAAGCATGCCCCTAATATTCCTGGTAGCCAATATACCTAATCTGTATACATTTTACTGTTTAGATACTGTTTTATTATCTGTCTCCCAAGTATTACATAATAACATGGAAAATAATATTTACAAAATAAATTTACACAATTTACGAAAAAGAATTTCTTACCCGAAACGTTTCAAATATTTTTTGTGTATTATTTGTTACTTATATATTTTTTGTGTTATTGTGTATGTCCTAATTATTTCACAATAACAACGATAGTAACAGTTAAAATCAAAAATAGTGCTCATGTCCATAATTTATTATAGCTACAGCATTTTAAAGCACAAGACAAGTGGGCGCAGTTGGCCGCGCCCACTTGTCCCAGTTTGACATGAACACACATTAGATAACGTTATTCCCTTATAATTTTTAAAATGATTTGTTATTGTATCTTATTCAACAAGAACCGTAGAACACAACAGAATTACAACTTAATATTAATTGATTTTTATAACCATTACAAGACACTTTACATGTGGGTGTTATGTTGTTTATGCGTCTGAAGTTTGAAAAACAAGTAGGTACTTCAACTTATTGATCGAAACTAAAATACTAATTAAGGATTGTACCTACTATATTCGAAACTCTAGCAGAAATACAATAAATTGTGAAACCCTAATTGCTTTCAGCCTAATAAGAAATATTTTGAAAAAAATTACAAAAACTGCAATAAAAATCAAAGTATTTTTATCAGATCAAACAAATTCTTTTTGTAAAACGAAGTTAATTAATTTATTTAAGTGCTATTTGCTAGCGGTTGACCCACTAGAAAATGAGCAGATGAACCATGAAGGACGCCTTTGGCCGACCGGCGGCGGATCATGGCTAAATTGAAATTGAAATTGGAATATGTACCTTATCCCTAGTTTACAAATTTTAGGGTGTCCCTGCATGTATTCAGTGTCTGTATAATCATAGCATTCTAGACAAATTAGAATTTACAGACTTTCACATTTTGTTAAATGTTCTATTTTTAGGGAACTTTTGCAAAGATCTCCCAAGGCATGTAGTTGTAAAATATGTCGAATCACAAATTTCAATTGTTTAGTTTTTCTAATAGTACATCATAATGTAACAAATTTATTTCATCCTTCGACCCTTCACTCTCTTCAGAATGTACAGCAAAGATTTAGTACCAAAAATACCGCAGTGTTGTTACCCATTGATTTATACAATTCTGAAATTTAATCATTGCTACTTTAAAAGACCACGATGTTTATGAAATGTATATTATTCAGTAGGTATGTTATATTATTCATGGTAAAAGGAAACCGCGCAGTTATTTTCTTAAGAAAGCTTGGCAATTATTCCTCTCATTAAACATACACAAACGGGAACTAAATAAGAGAAGACATATATTTATATAAACCCTGTTAGTAATATTCTAAATTTTTACTGAAAAATTTTCTAAAAGAAATACATTCTTTGGTGTAACTCTTTACCCACACGTTTGACCTCATTCTACATAAGCTGTGTTAGCGTCTTCGCCGCTCCTAATTTTCCATGCAGAACTTATTTATTTTCTTTCTTGTCGCTATATATCATCTTGAAACTTTATTTAAAGATTCAGTAGCTTGACGTCGCTGGAATATTTTATATATTGTAAGTTTTAGACCAAATAAATTTTCGTTATCGGGTCCAACCTATATCAAGCAATGCATTTCGTTTTCAACTTTTTGAAAGTTAGGTTTATCTTGAATGTTTTTTGTTTAAAACTTTCATACTGGGTTTTCAAACGTCGATTTTTATTAATTTAAACGTTTTAAAGTAAAACTCGAAACATTCTACATATAAACATCAATATAATATAGGCATGTAATTGTAGGAACCAACACTCACAATGCAAAAGTTTCCAAGTTAATGTAATTTCCGCTTGCTAGTCTATCTATAAACTTTCTACTACACTGTAAAAAATTTTGGTGTAAATTTACCTCAAATAACGGTGGCAACTTTTCTACCACCGTTATTTGAGGTAAATTTACTTAAAATTTACGTAAAAAGTACACCTATCTATAGAGTAAATTTACCCATTATATCCAACTTGGTGTAAAATCACACACATATTTCAGGTAAAATTGCTGATTTGGACGATTTGGTTACATTTTACACCCGTAACATTACACTTATTTTTTACAGTGTAGTACTGTAATACATCATAATTGATTTACTAGTTACATGTCTCATGGTATACCGCAAACTACAATACAGGGAACAGTTGAGAGCGTCTACATTACTGTTGTGGGGAAAATTTATAATACAAATTTTTATTTTAACTGTTGCAACTAATACATTTTAGTTTTGGAAAGTTTGGCGTTTTCTGGCAACATACATACGAAAGTTGATAAGATTCCATTATATCACCGGCATAAGAAGTAAAATATAAATAAAAACCTCAATGTTGCCTTTTCAGTTTTATATTAATCAATTATTGGCCTGATGATGAACAGAGTTCTGTTCGAAACATATAGCCTCTAATAGCCTTCCTTCGATTTTTTAATTTTCCAATATATATTTCTATGGGATTGACTTAGAGGTCTTTATTTTTATTTTATATTACCTACATACGAATGCCTCTTTCAGCTAAGGATCTGTACTTTTTTATAAACAATTGTTTTAGAAAAGTCTGACTGGTAAAATAATTACAAAAATAAAATATTCCTCCACATAAAATTTAATGTTCAAATATTCTAGAACTTCTAGGACAGAAAATTTTCCAAACATACTTCTCTATCTCTGGTGGTTTCAATAGCCACCATCTTCAATTTCAAGCAACATATTTCACCGATATTCTCAACAAAGTGCTTCTTTATAACGTTAGTAGAATTTCTAATAAAATTTTAGCTCGTCTTTCTTGGAAGAAAACTAACGCTGACAAACGATGACCCAATATGACCTATCCCACATCGATTAAGCTTTCAGCCCCGGCATCGTTTTTACTGTATTTCGCGAACTAGCAGCATCCTTTTTGCTGTTTTTGCTGAAATCAAATAAATCAAATCTGTTTTATCTCGTACACTCATCAGACAGCTTGTGGGAAACTAAATGTTGACAGGCTCTTCGCTTTTATAACACACATCATATCTACGCGGATAATGAAAAGCGTGAGTTACAAATTTACTACCGAATTAAAATCGGAATTGGTGGCAACAAAACTTCGATAAAGGACATGAAAAGTTATGATACGATCTTTAAACCTACATGACAGATTCAGCAGTTTGTTAGATAAAGGATACCCGCCTCTGTTGATAGTTACTGGATGACGAAGCGAAAAACCGTATAATTAACAAAAAGCTCTAAAAACTTTTTTATTACCTATAGCATTATAAACCTAAAAGTAAAGTTGGTTAATAGCTTATTCTTAAGAGTAAACGTAAAAGTCATTGAAAAATTACCGTTCAAAATGCATATTTTGAGAAATATGGGTCTCCAAATAAAAAAACAAAAATTATTATGTGTATCGTGAAACTAGATTTTCTTTCCAGAAGAACAATATTTATCTGTTTATCATCTCGCTTTCAATATTAGAATACCTATCACAGTTTGTATTCTTTATAGTAGATTTTTCACTTGAAAAACTCTGGAATAGTTGCTGAATTACGTTCATCTTAAATTATGTTTGAGAGTGCTTACCCTCCGCGCTACAATATCTACACGAGCGACGGAGGATTGCCGCTATCTGGTAGTACATATTATGGTACATCCTGAAGATTTCTTATTATTTCCATCATCAAAACTGAGAAAGAACTAATTCGTACTAGTTGAAGTCTAAATTCAGAATTAAATGTTACATAAGCGAATGATAAACCATTTACTGATTGGATGAACTTGAGGACATCAGATCAGCAACTGACATGTTTTCCCAGAAGTCCCACGACATCGCAAGTGCACTGCTGTCTCATTATCAGTTCACTAGTCCCTTTTGTGCATGTAATGATTTTTAAAAGGGTAGTGTCCTGTTAGGATTCCCACCACTAGTCGCAGGTTCTATCTTCTTTATCTTTCCGCCTGAAACTAAACTGATCTTGTAAAGGATAGTCAGATTCACAATCTCGCTTACCCTTTCCCATTATTGTCGTGTTGTTCACCCAAACAAGTGAAACAACATTGTCACTGTCTATACACGCTGAAAAATTCTTGTTCTCCCAACAAATAATTTGTTGAGGCTATACCAACAAATACGTATTTGTTGCCATGTTATTATTATTTCATGCCACAAATTTAGTTTGTCCAGCTAACAAATAAAAACATGACAACATATATTTTGTGTTAACGTAACAAATTCGTTCTTCATCGAGTATTCATGTAATTAAGCAGGACAACACTATATTATGTACCCAACCCACAGTCTTGCGAGTCAAGCTATTTTCATCCTTGATTTACCGAATTATTATTTTAGAGGGTTACTGGTCTTTTTTTTAATTCAACTAAGGAGTTTACAAAAATTCATATATCAAGTTCAATTACTATAGACCGTTCTATATGAAGTAGTTTCTTTAGCAGATAATTATGTCGATGTATGATTACCTACTGAAAGAAGAGTTTAATATTTTATTTTCAATTTGCAAGCAGAAAATATTTTGAATACGCGAAAGTTTTCCATTTATAAACTGAAAATTTAATGAATTTTTCTCTTTCTAATGTCATAGAAACATATTACATCCCCATTCATTCAATTACCTTTAAATATTTAATTTTACCGAGCAGACTAATTCGCAACATTTCAAGTGTATTCACGTATTTCAGCTTTTATATTTAGCTGAATAGAATACAACACTTCTCTGGCGTTGTATACGGAATCTCTTAAGGGTATTTCTCATTTTTGTGTTAGATCAATAAATCGACTTGCTCTTCAACCCTCGAGCACTACAACAACAAAGATATAAGGCTACACTCAAATGAAGTGTTTTGCAACGACGCGACGCAACTCTAATGTGTTTACTTCTAATAGCACACTGCTAAAAGCCGTATCTTTTACTTAGATTTTATAGGAGACATAATTATTATAACCAATACCACTACTGTTTTTCAGTTTAGGTAAGTGTTAAATATTTATTATGACTATTAATGTTAACTGCAGTACTTTAATGACGTTAGATAGGTAACAAACTAAAAACTTGAGTATCCGATAATAAGATTCCCTTATTTCATTCCTGCCTTAATGTTTTATAATATAATTGAAATTATAAAATTGGATAAAAATTGGTTAACAATCAATTAATCTGCAATCTTCAGTTATTTTACCATTTTTATTATTCTGGAAATTATTTCAACATCGGATTATCTTCCGGGATTTAAAAGATTTCAAATCATTAAAGTGTTCAATTTTAATTTTTGAAGAAGAAAGTTTACATTCAATCCCGAATACAAAACTTTTAGTAATAAAATAAGAACTACTATTAACTAAGTGCTGAAAGCGTTTCTAACCCCAGATAGAACACAGAACAAAATCTATTCGGACAGCCTTCTACAATCTTTTATTAAGTACTAAAGACATAAGATGTGTCATATCAATTTGGAGAAGTATGAATCGTATAAAATATTCAGTAATAAATTTTACCACACAAGAATTGCGTGAAATAAATTATACCTTGCAAAACAAAAACAATTTAAACCCTACAGTATTACATTTTAACTTCTTTGGCATTTCGTTTCGTTATTCTTTTTAGAATTTGATACAAAACTCGATATCGATGATCTTACAGTTACAGAAGATAGTGTGAATTTAGTTGTTTAATATAACAAAGGTACTTCATTAAGAGTACACCACCATATAATTTAATTTTACTAGCTTTGTATAAATTTCCAGAAATATTTAGAATTACAAGAAGGTCTGGGTAGATTAATTGCATTATAATATCCCGGCAGGAGTAACATTTCGCTTTTCAGAGAAAAATATATTTGGCAACTACCTACTGAAATTCTGCTACGAGTTATCCGATTAAATTGTTCGTAATAGACTGTGGAGAAGGATACATGGCATCCTATCGATCTTTGATGTGTCTGAAAAAATCCCAGCCTCTAATTCTTCAACTTACACTCGTTAGGGGATATTCTATTTACTCGTACCTTTCAATTATGCTTTAATAAATTTAACCGCCTGCCATAGGAAATCAGGAAGTCATAAACTCGTAACGCACTTCCAAACCATTTTTTACTCTTTAGTTACAACTACACTGCAACAAGTACAAACCGCATTTTAACAGTTTTGAAAATCTTTAAATTAATCACTTTCGCTTTCGTCCATTTTCTTTGAATAGAAACCTTTCGAGCATGTCTAGGATATCCTCTATAGAAGACTGAATGAGCATTTTCCACATCCTACTAGGATCAGATAGTTACGAAATGTATACCACCGCTTCCGCTGGTGTGGAATTCGATTCAGCAGTTTAACAAAAATACTTTAAGAAAACTCCAAAAAATGTAAAGTTATTTTCTATGCCCCTGCACATGCAATAAATTATTAGGTAAATTATAAATTGCAATAACAGCTTCAAATCAAAATTGGGAAAAACAGTTTTTTTTTAATTTTATCGTCTTGTATATTTAATATTCTTTTTGTGTTTATTGTTTGAAAGTTTGTATTTTTGGTGTGTCAGAAACAAATTCTACTTGAACTACAGATTTAAATTTGTAATACAAGTTTTATTCGTTATCAAATAGAGATGACATTGGAATGTATTTCATATCTAAATAAGTTCTTTTATTTCTACAGTAAAAAAATGTATAAAAAAATGTATAATAAAAACCAATTTATGGAACAATGTCGGTAATAAATTTAATATTATCCAGCATGAAACCTTGTTTGCTTGAGTTGTAATTCAAGAGCAGGGCACTAAATTATAAAGGCGATGGTAATTCAATTATGTTATGATAATCTTCTAAGCAATTCTGTAGAATAACAATGGATACCAAAGTCGGTTTTACAAAATTTATTTTAATTTCAAACGCAAAAGAAAACGCTCACGGTTTCTTGATGTTCTGAACAAATTTCGTAGTAGTCATGTCAAATTTTCTGAGAACTACACCCGACTACACCTTTTAGTCCCTTTTACAGTATTCACAACTTGAATTATAGAAATGTTCGCAACATATGAGAAGACGGAGTAGTATACTGTATACATCCAGTCAAAATAAAAATAATAGCATTTACATTTAGGAATTCAGTACTATTAAAAACTTTTAGGCAGATTTTTATGTTTAGAACAAAATGCAAATATGAGATTCAGCTATTGGAAACGACATACGATACCATATCAATCTTAAAACAATCCCAATATTGTTATCTACGCTGCTGAACAAGAATAATTGAATTTAAACTTTTAGTGTTTGCTTCTACCAGTTTATTTCTTGAATTAGCAAACTCAAGAGAAACAGAAACAGGAAAACAAAAACTTTAAAACGAACTTAGGTTCCATTATTATTTTCTAAGTGTTTTATCGTAAGATTCTCTATAAAATGTAAAAGGTCTTAATTTCTACTTTTGTGTTTATAATTTACTCGCAATATTATACAGTATGATCATTTGAAAACGATCCACCCTTAATATCTCGCGAACCATACCAAATATGAAATATCATACAGCTTTTCAATATTTTTTTAATACATTTCTACCATTATTCAATCATTTTTAGGAAATGACTTTCCCGAATTACGTATTTTGATGTTGGAAATGAAGCTAAATATAAACTGAACCTTTAAGTGAGTTTTTATGCAATACAGAAACAGTTGTTTACAATATAAACTCCTACATGTTTTTACCGGTGGGTAAAACTTTTTGCGGTAATGCTTTCATTCTGGAAAATTGTTGCTACTCTGAGTTTCACCTTGCCATTAAATACAAACAAGTTCGTAAGTGTTTAAATTTTCAAAATACTGAGGGAATCCTCTCCAACAGCTCCCTATACAGGCGGGTGGCTGGTTTTTCATTGTCCAACTTATATCTGATGAAATATTAAAGACACAAGAAAAAGTTAAAGGAGAAACTTAGCTAAGAAAACCTGGAGTATAAAATAGCGCAAACAAGTTTCTTCCACAACCTACTTATTTTCCGGAAAAATATGTAACTTTGTTTTTTTAAATGGAACACTCTGTATATTTTTGCGGAGTAAGATTCTAAATCAATTTATTTTTACAAACATGTATCACTAATAGCGTGTTGCTTTTAAGTTACGCCTATTTCAAGAAATAAAATTATAATAGGCGGCTGTGATATTCTATTTTTCTGGAAAATAAGTAAGTCGTGGAAAAAACTTGATCCCGCTATTTTATACACCAGGTTCTTTTAGCTAGGTCTCTTTTATAACTTTTTCTTGTATCTTTAATATTTCAGCAGATATAAGCTGGACAATGAAAAATTAGCCACCCTTACTATTTTTTGACGATTGATGAATGTACTGCACTCCAAAATGTATCTAGGTAGCAGATTCTAAATACATTCCGATTTGCATCGTCCAATTATACGTAATTCTAGTTCTAATGATACACTGATGGCTTTTAGAGTTCATAATGAAATTCTATATGAAAGTCAAACGTAATTGAGCTCCACCAATAAACTGGAGCTGCGTGTACCTATATTACAATATTGTAATTGTTTAGGATAGTGCTTATTATTAATATTCGGTTAAATAGGTACTAACCTGTTTCGTTTTACACCAACAATTCTATTAACAACAATATATTAATAAAACATGTTTCACAGAAATTCCTAAGCTGCTTTAAACTCCTGTACCTATATAGCAACGGACTAACCAACCACTTCTAACAGAAACTATTAATCAACTAATGAAGGTGAGTCGTAACTCGTAACCCCTAAATAAAACGCCACTGTAGGATTTATCCCCATGTAATGCTGGGTTTTATTTATTTCTCTTCCATTTACGGTCTACGGACGTAAAACAGCTTTTCTATTGTAAAAAAAACCTTCTATTTATGACAGTCCTCGTATACGACAGTAAATATATCACAAAAGCCGACATAGAATAATGGATATTTATTATAAAGAATATTGTGTTGTTCTAAAGATTCTACAGAAGTAGATTTTGGTAAACAATAATTGTTAGAACGTGTAAATAATTTAAGATTGAGTTTATTATAAAAATTTCTGGAGGAAACATCACACATAAAAAATTACGTTTCCAGTTCCAGACCCTGAAACTATACATCCCGTTATTCTTCCAAAATCTATATTTTCCAAACAACGACCTGGAGCACCTATAGCGTGATGACAACAATTCCTATAGTTGAAATTTGTTCGCATGCAAACAATACTCCCTGAAATCTTTTGTTTGACTGTTATGACTGACGGAAAATGTTTGTTATAAAGAACTTTTTTTTAAATTAAATTAGCCATTCACGTTGAAGTAAAATCTGTCAACAGCAGCAACAATAAACAAGCCTGCGCCATTATTTTCAAATGAAATTAAATCATTGTTTCTAAATTTTGAAATTTGAGAATTTCAAACGTGAATCGAAATCATTTCTAATCTTTGAATCTTCAATTAAAACTCCCTCGTATTTCAAAGATAGCAAAATTATTTCCAATCACATTTTGCTTGGTTAAAGATATAATGAACTAATAAAGAGACGGGAAGCTCGGTCACGTACTCTTTTAATGAGGCTGTGCTGAAACTTTTATAGCACAACGTGCATGCTGTGTAACTTGGATTTTTAAACACTGCAACAATGCTACGACAATCTCGAATAAATGATCCTAATTTGATATGAATTCATTGGAGATCAGTTTATTAATTAAGTGCCAGATTAGTTAAGATTAAAGGCAACCCAATGCTCTACTAGGATGGATATAAATGGCTATCCTAGCGTAAGATCCAATCTCACGTAATCGGGTACTTCATCCTCCACCGAGCCTAGGGTTCAGATCAGTTCAGAAATTTATTGCATGCAGTTCCAATTTCCAAGCGATTGCGCTTTTTATAACTAGCAAGAATGTTTTACGCCTAAGTCTGTTGTTAGTTAATTTATTATTTGTTTGATTTTCAGAGAATCTGCCTGTACTTGTTTAGAAAGTAAGGGTAGTTGTAAACTCCTTGAAAACTTATTGAAGCAAATTTTCGAGTTGGGGTGAAATTGCTACACTTTTAGAATTTTAATCTGTTTATGCGTAGGCAGTGTATCGAGTAACTGGGTCGATACCTGAACTGACTGTAACGACTGCTATCAGATTTAAACTCTATATTATAGTTTAATAAGGTTTATGATGAATATTTTAATAAAATTTTCACATATTTTAAAATATTTTACAATTGAGAGAAAATATACAAATATAAAATAATTTGCCAATTTCATAATTTGTTTTTTTTGTTTTCTGCAACAACCGTTTTACTCTTGTACATTTGATATAAGGTATTGTTTCATCCCTTCATCTAAAAAATTTCTGAAGATTTTCTCTTAACACGTTTGTTGCTCGTTTTTGTTTCTGATTCATGTCAATCTTAAGATTGAGCGGTTTATGATTAACGTAACCACACATGCAATATTTTTTAGGTTTAGAATATCAGAAGCTGTATCATCATCTTTCATCATTCCTAAATCCACTTCGTTAGGTTCTCTTGTTGTACCAAATTATAACGCCTCCAGGAATACCAAACCCTTCCATTTTACATTCGGTGTTTCCTTCACAATAAATGTTCACCCTATAACGACAAAATACGTTTTGCAGTATTTTAATAGATCTTCTATTATTCAACTGTTGAAACAATGTATGATGCAGTCACTATTTAATTTTATTTACACTAAGGCCCGGTCTTTCCAACTCCTAATAAAGTTCCTAATAGCTATTTGACGAATAAATTTTTTTCGACCAATCACTGACGCCAATTTTGACAAATGGGCTTCAGTTATTGGTCGAAAAAAATTTATTCGTCAAATAGCTATTAGGAACTTTATTAGGAGTTGGAAAGACCGGGCCTAAATAAGGTGTATAGCCAACCCAAATTGCGGATAAAATTTTGCCCAGCACATCTACAAATTCCGTAGTAAACAAAACTGAGAATAATTATTATTAACAATAATTATCTTCAATAATACAAGCTTATGATTTAATAATTTATGAATGTTTTAAAATTTATCGTCCTATTTTAATCAATTACCTACTTGTTTTTATGAATTAAACACATATTTATTCAAATTTTTAATTATTACATGTTTGTGTTACATGTTTGTTCCATTTCGCCTTTTACGCAGTAAAATTGCTAAGTAAATACCTATTTTTTTCTTTTAAATACAACCACATAAATAGAGACGAACACAATGTCCGGATTTAATGTATTTTACTAACAATAAAAGAATGCAACCAGTTTTCGTGTAACATATCACTACTTTGCTGTAAAATACAGTTTGGTGTAACGAGCATTAATATCCGTTAGGTTTCTCAAGCGCCCATAAAAAATAAAATTATAACTTTCGTACTGTTGTTTTGAAAAAAAAATATTTTAATTACTAATCCGACATAGGTAGTTATTTTTTTTTTATTTTAGTACTAGCACCCAAATTCCGAATGACAATAGTTATTTGTGTACTAAGTTAGGAAAAATCTGATTTTCCTAACGAATTGCACACATATTTTTTTCTAATTCGGTATAATAATTTTACTTTCTGAAAGGCCGAGATCAAAAAAACGTCTAAAACTAAAAAATCAAAATGTCAAAAACGGAACAAAAAAACGTCTAAAACGGAAAAATCTTACTTTTCCTAACTTAAAACAGTTTTCGATACAAGTTAGGAAAAATAGTACTTTTCCTAACTGAAATGAATGTTGATAAGTAAGAATTTTCGATACCGAATTAGAAAAAAAATATTTCGATGAATTACCTATAAATAATACCTTCAAAGTGAAAATCAAACTAAAAAAATCATAGCTACTTCCTGATATTCCAATCACCCTATGGCGGACTTCTAAAGTACTATTTCACGTAACATAAAAGAGTGAACCTTCTCACAGAACATTTACATTTCAAAGTTACTTTTGAAAGAGAATAAAACCAGAAAAATACAATCCTCTCAACGTTGCATTTCATACCCATAGAGAATTGAAATTTAAACGAAAAACGAAGTGAGAATGACTATGTTGGCTTTAAAAGATGTTTATCTTAGGAACTATTAACATATAACAATTTAAGTAGCTGTATTAACAGAGATTATATATTTTAGCGAGGTACTTTTATTATTTTATTTTAAAATGCAAAGTATTTGATTTAAATATTTATAAACCTACACAGACAGATTATAAATAAATTGTATGTATCTGTTTCAATCTGATTTACGATATATAAATTACAATTCCAATTTACATAGAAAAAAGCTAAATTACCTTATCTCTTCGAAACGGGAAAAATGTTAAAATTGATGAAGACGAATCAGGTTTTCCGAATTAGACCCGCTATGTATTTTTCAATCTATTCGAAAATGATTAGTTTCTGTGGCGCCGCTATTTTAGACTCGTCTGCATAGTTTCAAATCCGATAATAAAATTTTCTTGTTTTGCACTACGATACCAACACGCAGTAAAACGAACTTGTAAAACTTAGAAAATCCACCCAATCTCAATAAAATGCTTTTATTGAGACGTAACCTAATATGAATAAATGTCCTGCAGACTGAAGAAAATCGTCAGCTGAGAAAGAATGCTTGAAAAAGTCGGTTGCTGTCTCTTGCCAAATTAGTTCTGCTTTTTGTCAACTCTTTTTCTTGATTGATGCGGTTTTATTTTAGTAAAGGAAGCCAGAGGAAATTACTTACAATCATTCAATATTATTACTTTTTAGATTTATGGAATAACAGTTTCTGTTTCGAAAATATAGGTCTGTTTAACGCAACTATATAATTTCTAAATCTAGTGTCTACTACTTCATCAAAAACAGCGCTACAATTTTTAATGAATGTACAAGTTTATTCCTAATATTGATTTTCATGGATTGGCGATTAGTTCCTATATTGAAAGTATAAAATTAATAGTTCTTTTATATTGCTTGCAACACTCATATTTCTACATAACATGCAATCAAGATTCGGTGACAGAGGTCTCATAAAATCATAAAGCACGTAAACTTTATTCCCGAAAATGATAAAATGTAACTGAATGCGAATTCACAAAGTCTGTATGATAATGTTCACACACTACAGTTTCAAAGATCCCTATCAGAAAGTGATGTTTCTTTGAACAGAAACAAGGCTACCACTTGGGGTTTATATTAACCTCTGAATATGCTAAAACATCATTTTACGTCTGAATGATACTTAATTGTCCCAAAACACTGATGGATGGTCTACCTATGCAAATTTAAGGAATATCATGTTTAACTAGGAAAATTATGGAGAGTATAAACGGTAAAACTTAATTTCGGTATGTAAATGCTGTCGACCTTTGAATAACAAATGTTTTTTTAGTATCAAAATTTTTACTTTGCTTTGGTTTTTAAATTTGAAAATAAAAAGGTTGAAAATTCCTATAAAATCGAATGAGATTATTTTCAGATATTCGTTGCTGTGGATGAAAAAGACGCACTTCCATACTCGAGAACGTAGTTGGTTAGTTTATAGGATTTAAAGAAAAGACATCCCAAATTCGATCCTGGCAGTCGACAAAAATTAATAAAGCTCAATGGCAGGGGATGTAATATATGTAGTACAAAGTGTATTATGTAATTCTGTCACAAGATTAGGGGTTAGTAAAAGTTCTCATCGTAAATTAAAAACTCTAATCTGTAGGAAACAGAAATTTAGCTAAAATTTCGATATTTATTTAGGGGTATTAGGTACTAACAATAAATACTTAAGTCGTCTTTTAATAAATATCCAAAAAATCAACTTTACCTATACAGGATAATTTAAATTTTATTCATTCATTCAAGTATGGATAAAGTTTCCTAAATAAAAAGTTTAAACCTGAAAGTTTTCCTATTTTAAAATGAAGAACTACCATAATATAAAAAAATTGTTGGGAAAGCTAAATTTAAACTCATGTTTCGTTTCGCTATTCTAATTTTGAGTTTCTGTTTAAAGTTTCAAAAATGTAATCTGAAAGATTTAGGAAGTTATTCTTTTACTAAACTAATAACTAAACCTTAAGTGTTGAAAAGAATTCAATCATTATTATCTTCTGTTATTAATTTTATCGAAACTATTCTTTGGTATACAACAACATGTTATTATCTTTAGGGATAGTTAAATTGTCTTCCTAATAATCAAAATGATTGCTTTATTCAGTGGAAATGTGTTTACGAAACGTATTAAATTCCTTTCTATTACAAAAAAAATACAAACAAATTTTCAAGGAAAGTAATCAATCGCTAATTGATCATGATTTTACTATTTTATTTACAAATACTGGAAATGTTACGAAAAAGAAAACTGGTCATCCATCAACAATTTCTAATGCTGATAAACGAGCTTTGAGAAATCAAAGCAAATTGACAAGCCCGATAAATCACTGTAGGGAAAAACAAATTCAGTATCAATTACGACAATTAAAAAATTGGGGTAAAAATTTTATAAGGGAATATTTTTCGTACTCTGCTGTTCAAAATTATTCTTAATTTATTATAATTTTTTACTACTACTAGGTATGCCAAAGAAAAGTTGTTGTTGAACATGTTAGAAAAATTTAGTTGAAATGGGGTAAATGTAGGTAAATGACGTTGGAGTGCATGACAATTTATGCTCCTACCATACCAATTATTTGGTCAAAGTCCAGTCCAGTCGTTTAAGACTGTCTAGCTGAAAGGTCAATTGTAAGGTTGCAGCTAGTTCGCGATACTGTCACTAAATATAAAAAAAATCTTGCGGAATATCTATTCCGATATAACATAAGATTATTACCAAACCGTCGTCGAAGCGAATTATATTTTCGAACGGTCCTGCGTACCAAACCAGAAACAAAATGAAAAATTGGCCTTGAAGAACATGAAATTACTACAAACTTAGTAATCCGGACCTATAGCGAGTATCTGTGGTGTAACATGAAACAGAACTAATCCGAAAAGAGCCCACAATAATCGAACTAGAAATAAAATATGACACACCTAACATACGCATAAACTCCTGTATTATAATGAAAACAAACACATAATAGTACTGTTAAAGTACTAAAAAGATCAAATAGTAAATGAGCCCAATATCTTGGAAAGTTCTCCATTTAATTTTAATTTTACCTTACAATTTTATAAAAGTTTCGGATTTTATGAAAGAGACGTCGCATAATTAATAGAACTGTACTTTTCTGATGTCTAACACAAACAGAATGATTACTTCCTTAGTTCTTTTTTTATGTGACACAATATAAAGTTTTCCTTACTGAAAGTGATATAATATGATGTAATTTATCTTGCTTACTAAAAGTTGTTTTTCTGCATCCCTTTCTTCTGGGATTATTTTAACGCATAAATGCTCTACTAATATGAAATATTACTTTTGGGGATCACTAGAAACATAACTACTGCTATAAAAAAAGATACACCTTTATTACATCTTCGGTATAATCTTAGGAAAAGTAATTTTGTTAGAATAATTTTATTTGATTCTATGTACTACTTATCAATTGCAAATGTGAAGTGTCAGTTAAAAATTTAACATTTCCTTTAATATTTTCAATGAAAATATGGTTTAAAAATTTTTTTTTCTATAGCAGATGTTAAAGTGTGCTTTGTTCGACTAAAAATAGTTGATCAAGTATTACTTTAACCGCAAGGGTAGATAAAGTAACACTTTAACCGCAAGGATAGATAAAGTACTTTAATTTTCTGGAAACTCCATGGAAACCGAATGGAAACCTTTGCTACTGAGATTTTCGGGTTTAATATAATCTAATTTTAAATTGTTTTTTTTACAAGTTTTTCTTATTTTTTTAACATCTGCTATAGAAAAAAATAGAATTTTATACACGACGATAAAATTTAATTTTATCGTCTTGTATAAAAAATAACTATTAATTGTTTTTTTTTAAATCGTTAAAAATGTGTCGCAGGTTTCAAATTTGGGTTTTTCTTCTTTGTTGAAGATATAGGTGTGTTTAAGTTTTATATGGCCTATTCTTAAACGTATTAGCACTACGTTTGATCTTCTGCTCTGATTGGTTTTGTTTGAAATAATCCAATAAAACTCTCTCTTCGTCGTGAGTTTCTTATGCGATATAAAACAAAAATATAACTGCTGTATTGTATTACCAACCAAATTGTTTTAGTTTTTCCACTATGTACGAGTACATAACAGCATTATTAATATTAACACTTATATAAATACATCATGATTAAACAATCTACTATTGACTTGCGAACGATCTACTTTATATAGAAACTGAACAAATGTTTGGCATTTATTGGTTCAATCGTGAACACTTTCTTGTTTGTTATTTATGGGCAGCAACAAGTTACAACTGAAACGGGGAAACGTAACCATCAAGGGAAATAGTATTCAAATATTGAAGAACGCTTTGGGCTACTATCAACTTGTTACGCCATTTAGAAAATAACTACCAGCATTTAAGGATATTTGATATTATTCATTCAAACCGTTATAATACTTCACAAAGCAATTAGCAAATCTGTTATAAACTGTGAGAATAATAGCGTAAAAGATATTGGCAATTTATTACAAACGTCAAAGACAAAGCCAATTATCTTTAGTAAGAACAATCGATTTGTGCACGCTTCTGCTAAATTATTCTACTTTCTTCAAAGAAAACAATTGGCTCTAACAAAATTAATTGTTTTAAATTAATTCTGCAATTAAATAATTATCAAATTAATGAAGAAGGGCTATATGCAATAAAGTTACGCTGAACATAATCTAATTACCGAAAATTACACTAAAGTAATTAAGAATTAATAACAGTAGTCGGCAGAAAGAGTAAATGAATGTAAGGTAAGAGTTACACATAACTTTTATCAATTTCCTCAGGAATATTTAGTTTACTTTACGTTTGGACTTAATATAGTCATAAAATAAGCTTTATTTTAAATCCTCTAGCTTTAAACTCGCGTGCCTCGACATCTTCAATGATTCTCTACCTTTTATTTAAAGGATATTTTCCTTCAGAACTTGAGTTTATGTAGCCCTAAGGAAACGCTGCCAAGTTTAAGCTGAGTGCATTCTATTCTAAATTCCTACAATTCCCTGAAGATTATTTATTTACGACGGAGATTATGATTATTTCAACAAATATTTTCTATTTGCCGGGTAGGTCCGTGGAGAACATTCGCTTCAAAACATAAATTCTTCTCACTTTCAAATGATATAATAGTGTAACAATTCTGCAGGTCAAGGTAGATTAAAATAAAAAATGCCTTGATTTTCAGTAAAAGCGGCCGCACGATAATACGAAAGACAATTATTTATGACGTGCTTCGCGAATATAGCCACTAAGAGCCATCTGGGTCTTTTCCAACATTTCCTGTTCCATAGCACTTTACATAAGGTATGACTTTAGTGTGTAATTTAATACGTTACCCAGAGGAACTGTTTTCACACATGAATTATTAATTGCTGCGATGAATAGAGCACTTAACGTAACGTTGCAGTAACGTGTAGTATTATTCTTTCGGTTTTATTTTCACTGTAGTTCAGTTTAAAGTGCAACCTAAACATGAGAATTTTTAGTAAAATTCTCTTGGTAGGTACTTATCCGCTAAATCCTGAAAGTACATTGAGTGTACCTATGAATAATAAAAAGCAGACGTATTGCGAGTAGCGTTTTGTTTTATTTTGAAGCGAAATCATGTACCTAGTGGTATTGATCGTTGAGAGATGCAGTCGTAGCTAGTGGATTTTTCTACAAAGGATAAAGTCCTTAATTCTAATATAAGACAGGCGGATTTCGTACAAAGACTGGTGCACAAACTAGACTATAGTATTATGAAACATACATGGTACATTCAGAAAAAAAAATAATGTACCTTTGTTCGAAGGGGAGTAAGTTTTATTTATTGACTTAATAAATACTGACACTCATCTGTACAGAAATGGGATCAGAGCATATTGTTAAATCATTACCAACGTACCACTTCAATAACCATTTAATGACTAGCTATTCTGACACAAAATTGAGTGGGCGTGGGGTCACTTTATTAAAGACCGATTCAAGCATTAGTCACCCCTACCTATTCTGGGCGTGGCAATATTTGATAATGCCCGGGTATTGGTTATAAACTTGTATCATAATGAAAAATTTGTACCTTAATGAATATCATTAACGAACAGGTACTAAATATGTAATACAACAATTAAAGTACGTGAGTAACGATACGTTTATGTGATAAGCCTGAGGTATTAAGCTTCTTCTAAGTCTTCTTCTGAAGATGTTGAATATTTAATCTAACATTACAAAAAAGAATATATTCTCTAATGCAAATTTCAAATGTAAGCAAGCTAATTCAATTCCATTAAAAGGGCCATTTTCACGAACCAATCACATTATTTCAGTGTTTAAATCTATAAAATATTGATTTTATAAGAGTAGCTTTAGGAGATAACAGCCTCCCCTTTAACAAATAAATTATTGGAAAAGCGTAAAATCATGCTTAGAACTGTTCACAGCGTTAAAAAAATTGACAAAAAGAAGGGAAAAAACTTTTTTTATTTCGTTCTTTCCTTTCATTGCTGACACCACATGAAGTTTATTTGATATCATACCACCCCTTAAAAATTCTCTTTATCCTCTATACGAAGTTAATTCCGTTAGGTGAATAATTTTACGTAGATAATTAATTAATGTTGCCCACGCTTTAAATTCTTTTTTGAGAGCCGCTTTAGTATAAACTAATTTTCCCTGACAAAATATTCTGGGATATATTTTTTATTTTTGTTACCGACTTTAAGAAGATTTTAAAGGTCAATTTTAAACAAAAGTACTTTAGGAATTTTCTGTCGTTTTAAACGGTTTCCTTCAATTTCGTTTAGTTAGTGTTTGCATAATTTTGCAATTGCCTACGCTGAGATAGACCTTTTAATCGACATAACTTTTACAATGAAATAATTTCGCTCTCATTTATATAGCAAGCAAAGATGAAGTTAATTGCTTTGAAAACGGTTAGGGTTTAAACACTTTTAAAAATATTTGAATAGAACACGAGTAAACATCATAACTATATTTTTAGATTTGTAGCTATAATTATAGTTTTAAAGTAAAAATAGAAACCTTTATATTTCGTTCCTAAATTAATATAGGTAAGGCTCAATGTAAAACAGAAAAGGATGAAATGTACTTTTAAAAATATCTGTAGGTTACGAATAATCAGCACTAAGAAGTGTTTAGATTTCCCATTCCTTAATGGAAAATTTGTTAGAGATAAATAAGGTATTCCGCCCTTATAGTTATGTTACCAACATATTTAGGAACGGCAAACAAGATAAGGGTTTATTGACAGGACAAAAACGACGTCTTCTAATAATATTGATTGTGTAGTTAGAGACAACGTGAGTTTTGATTTGAGACGACTCTCGTTAATAAATGTTAGTGTCCTATCTCGCACACCCACACAAGTATAATTATCCCAAACCCAGCCCCCAGAAAATAAAAATAGCTTCGTTACTAGATCCTTCGTATCATTTGCAACCATAATGAAACACAAATTTAAAATTCAAATTTTTACAATCATTCGATTAATCCATGATAAATTTCTTGCTAATAAGTATTTTAACAATAATTGTAAATTGGGTGGAAGCGGGTGTGTCGTAATATCATGGAGTAAATTACGGTAAAAAATTGTGTACACTAAACTACCCAATGTGGAAGACCAACCAAACTTCCCAGGGACTACCCGAACTTTCCAGAGAGTACCCAGACTTCCCAGGGACTACCCAAACTTCCTAGAGACTTCCTAGGGACTGTCCAGACTTCCCTGGTTTTTAAAAATTCAATTTTTTGCTACCTCCCTGTTTTGAATATTTAGCCATGTTTAGCATTTCCTGTCTCTTGAGAATATCGCGCTATTATGCCAAGCTAATCCTTCAATTAATAAAACTCTAATTAAGCACAAGGAAACAAATAAAGTTTTGTTGGGATAATCAATAATATATGCAGAGTAAAATGGCGTATTAACTTCAAAAGCGGACCCTTCTTAAGTATAGGAAAAATAGTAAAAAAGATGTGGATGTCCAAAGTTGAGTTTTTAACTCACTTATTGTTTTATGGTAACTAAAGTTTTAACTTTATTTTAAAAGGTAATTACCTAAATGATGAAAGTTGTAAATAATTTAGGCTGGATCATTTTCATACAGAAAACGTACCAATTTAATGAATATGCCGATATGCATTTAGCGTTGGGCAGCTGTTATGGCAATGCGACTGCAGCTGCTAGACATTATGAACAGCAAAAAGACATCCTAATCCAAATGTCATTAAAAGATTAGATCAGAAAGCGAGGCAGAATGGAAACTTTGTACCATTGCAGAATCGTGACCCGTCAAAATAGCCCTGGTCAAAACAGCTCCGTCAAAATAGCCCATACTGAAACAGCCATCATCAAAATAGCCCCGTCAAAACGGCATCGTCAAAATGAAAGGAACTTTAATTGCACCCTGTATGACTAGTACATAATGTAATTACTAGAGACCGGATAGTTAGGCAAAATGCCTTTTTTATAAATGATAAAATTTAACGCAGACCCCATTTAAAATCTGTTATAAAGAATGTACTTTCCAAAAACTCAAATTTTATTTTGCCGTTTTGGCCTTTTTTGGGAGTGTTGGCTTTTTTTGCCTTTTTAACATAATATTTTGTTGTTCTTGTCAAAAATTTGTTGCTTAGTGTTTTGTAAGTGATTTATTTTTAACTATCCGGTCTTTAATAATTATACAGTGTGCAATTAAAATCCCTTTCATTTTGACGGTAATGTTCTGAAGGGGCTGTTGTGACGGGACCGTTTTGACGGGGCTGTTTTGACGGGGGCTGTTTTGGGTATCGGCTATTTTGTCAGGGCTTATTTAACGGGGCTGTTTTGACGGGGGCTGTTTTGGGTATCGGCTATTTTGTCAGGGCTTATTTAACGGGGCTGTTTTGACTGGGGCTATTTTGACGGCGTACCGTGCAGGATATTGATCTTGGCCATCCAAGAGCCATACGTACCGTACCCCAGAAATATAAGAGGCTGGTACAACTAGACCAAATAGAAGAAAATCCAACGAGGAATACTAGAAGAGGTGTAGCACAGGAATTGGGTTTAGATGAAAGAATATTAACGTGGACTTTCATTCATGATGAGGGATACCACCCATTCCACTACAGCATGGTTCATTCTTTAGTACCAAACTTTTGTAACTGGTTACTTGCACAAAACGAAGCTGATCGAAACTTTACATCTAGGGCGATTTGGGCAGACGAACGCAATTTCAATACACCAAACATATGTTAGAAACTATCAACATCGTTTTAGTGTAAACGTATGGGTTAAGGTATTGGGGAACCATGTAATTGGGGACCTGTGTTTTTACCAGCCTGGCTACGCGGAGAAAACTTTTGGCAGTTTTTATCAAATACTTCTGTTGAGCTTATAAACGATATTCCTCTGGCAGCAGTGAATTAATTCGTGGTTTAAATTAGACGGTGCACCGGCACATAAAATAGCACCAGTCAGAGCATGGCTTGATAACAATATTATCCTAACCAACGTATTGGCAGAACGCCCCCATACTTTGACCGCCGCGCCGGGGTCGCCATCGCCAGACTTGACTGTGATGGATTTTTTGCTTTGGAGTTACATAAAAAAATTTGTTTATTGAACGCTAGTTCAAAATAGAGAGGATCTAATTAATCGGATATAAGCAGCCTTTCAATTAATAAACCAAAATATGTTAAAAAGAGTTTCAAATAATATTATCACAAGAACTCGAACTTGCTCGGACGCACAGGGTCTTAACTTTGAACACAACGTTTGTTTGATGATATTATTTAATTGTTATTTGTTTGTTACATTGTTTATAAGATATCTTATTTAAATACTGTACTACTTTTTTTTATTAAAAAACCACATTACCAGTTCAATTATTTTTTATAAATAAATACCTAGGTAGTAGTATCTACCTTCATATCTTGAGATTATTTTTTCATGTTCACCAAGTGTCCCTTAACAGTATAGCTACCACTACCATTAAGTAAATACACCATTTTTTCAGTACCCTGTATATATTTTATAAAGTTATTGTGCATGTGGACACATATTTTTATTCATAACGGGTATTTTAAAATTCATTCTGGTTACTATTAATACATTCAATGTATTTTCAAGAAATTTATTTTCCAATTACCATTTGATCAGAAAGAACTTTTTCATTTCACTTGATAATTTATTTATTCACTTCTAAAATGACGACGAACCCTGTTGGTCGATCTATCTACTTTGGATGGAAAAAATTTGATGAATAAGAAGCCATTACAATAATCTACTTAAACGCTCTCCGTCTTTATATCAGTGCGCTGATGTCGATAATCAATCATATTCATACAATGCCTATAGAAATTAAAGGCCCTAAATGGCAATAATTATTCTTTTGTTTTTGATTACACTTTTTGTAAGAATTTGCATTGCTCACTTTATAATAAGAGAAAGGCGACTTAAATTAGATGTATCATAATTTATTGTAACGGTTTTATTAAATTTTGGTGCACTATGTAGGTTTGATGTCTCTCATACTCAAAATTAAATTAACGGATAATTATTTATTTTAATGACTAGTGGGATTTATACAAACTTATATGGATAAAATATGCATCCACTTTGAATACGCCGTTAAAAGTCGCAAAATTTCTTAATAGCTACTTTTTTTTTAAAGAAATATACCTTTGGTGTTAACAGCAAAAAATCAACTTACGTTTATCTTAATTTTACTTTATTTACAGAAATTAATAGTCAACATTATGTATTTCTTTGCTCATGTTTACAACTAAAATTTTCAAATTTCATTGAAAGGGGTTGAACTTGTATGAAATCTATTTTTCAGGTAAAATTTATCAAGAAATGTTGCCAAGAGAAATTCCTAATAGTTAGTCACAATTTTAAGGCAAATACAACTTGCCATTCCAAAATTATAACGTAACAGGCTAGTCAACTAAAGCGAGTTTAACTTCATTTTAACATATAAACGATGTATTTAGCATTTAGCGAGCTAATTAAACAGATATAGGTATGGTTTTATGACTTTAAGTTTAAACTTAGTCATCACGAAACTGTAATAAGAATAACGAAAGAATAGGAAATTGCACGAAGGCACTTCTATTAAATTCTACCCTACAACCCGTATTTTTAATATCCTCGAATTTTAATTACGTTACCATATTTGACTACAACACGACGCGTCTAAATTTGTGAGATACGTTGTTTTTATAGAAACTAGGTAATTACTTCTAAATTGTAGTAACGACAATAAAGAATATACAAGAACTATTTTTTTTATTATATTTTTATACAAACGTCGAATAAATAATCCATCACGTTTTTAAATGTATTCACCATTTAACATGGCACGGGTAGCATCTGGCTTTGAAAATCTATATAAAACTTTTCACTACCCTTTGTTAAAAATCAACTATATTACCTGCAGTTTGTAGTTGATTTGTAGTCCAATAAAATGTAACCCTACCAATGTTAGTCATCCAGAACTGTCATGCACCAGGCACCTGCACTTTCACGCACTGGTAACTCCTCACATCAAAAGCAAACTATTATTTTCGGCAAGTAATAAATCGACATTATGGAAGTTCCGGCTGTACTACTACCTTACGTTTTAGGGGTGTCGAGTTATAAATTCTTATTCTACACAGGAATAAAGAATTTATTTAATTAGAGCACCGCCACACGTTTCTACTTCTAATTTTAGGAGTTTTTGTCAGTTTAATTGTACATTTTTTTATTTTAACCCGTAGTTTAATGAGAAACAGATTTCTGGTTCCTTTTTCTGGCAAACCCCAAACTAAACACATCTTATCGCTTCACGCCCCTTTATGATGTCTATGTCCACTTTATAAACTATAAAGAGAATAGAAGATAATAGAATGTAAGATGAGAGATCCTAAATATTATAGATCTTGAATCTCAATTGAAATCAAACTGCGACTGTCAATATTAATGGAGGAACACAGAGATATTATTCAACAGAGGTTCCTTCAGAAGAAAAATTAATCTATGAGGTTATTAGGGCAAAGGTGAATTTAAAATATTCGTAAGGAGTTTAAACAAAGAGCATCTAAAAGGTTTTGCATCCACCAGAATAAATAAGACAAAAATTGATACTTCCCTACTGAGGATTAGAAGAAAATTTCAGGAATTTCACAAATATTCTTAAATTAAGAAAGAAATTTTCCGTAGGTTATATGGGAATGGGACACAAAAGAAATGTTAAGAGAAATTATGTGCGTATACACAATAGTCTGTAGGGTAACTTTAGAAATGCGTGAGTGCAAAAGCCAGACGAAATAATCTTTTATTCATAACTCGGGTATAAAAGCAGAAAAGAATGCTACTACTCAGATATATGTGTATTATGCTTATATGCGGGCTGAATATCTGGTTTCCATCTAATTTTCCAAAACATGTTTATTTGCTAATAATATGTTATGGGGAGGACATCTTATACGAAAAATGAGTTAGAATATTTTATTAAAATATGGTGATACGGTTAGATAGAAAAATAGAGCAAGTAAAAGTAAAGTAGTGAAAAGATGTGCTATAGAGGCCGAATAAAAAATCTGGATAATGGAAAACATTATGCAGTACTATATAAAAAACGGTAAATGCATCTCCGAATCAAATAGAAGCGTCAGAAGATCCAAACGGAGGTAGACAGACGATATGAAACAGACAGTATGGAAAATATGGTTTCAGAAGGCTCCGGATAGAAGGCTGTGGAAAAGGATGGAAGAGGCCTATGTCAAAGAACGAATCGATACGGGATGAGAACGATAACGATGCATCTCCAAGACCAGAAACAGTAGCCAACGTGATAAAAATGAAACAGCTACGAAAAGTGAAAAGATCCGTATTACCAAAGGAAAGGAAACTTACAGGTGTTTAGATAAATTTCACTTACACTGCACCCAAATAAACCATGTTTTAAACAGTGTTCACCAAACAAGTCGGTGTAAAAATAAAAATATATATTGTAGAATGCTGGTATTACAAACAACAGTACAGGACAATAAAAAACTAGGAGACGTAGGGTGACGGAATGATCAGCGAAGAGGATAACAAAGAAAAATAATGATTTGCAAAATTTAATTCCTGTGCAGAATGTAGTTCAGAAGGGAAACGATTTGCTATCCAAAAAATAGAATAAATAAACAACTATCCATTATTGTTAAAAGATAATTTTTGTAAAAATGAAGATTTTTGGAACTTTGCTCCTACCATTGCAGTGCCAAGATTCGGCCAAGATATTTAAAAAATAAACTTCAACCAGAGACGTGCAGCACACATCTTTAATGTTTGATAATTATTTTTATTTATTATGGGACATGTAAAAATACCATTATATAAATATGTTTTCTTCCAGATACCTATTTATTATGTTTATGTAGGTACTATGCATGTTACAAACTGTATTTACTCTTTGTCGCCCCTTTGCTCACATAAGCTGTTTACGTACCTGTACGTATATTTTTTTCTATTTAAGTGCAGTATAAAAGTTAGAAACACAAAAAATAAATTTCTTTAGTTAATGTTTATATTAATTAATATATTTTCTAAATTATAATAGAATTGATTAACAAAAACAGACTCCAAATTAACTCTTTTACTTTACTGTAGCCGCATATTCCAGTAAACGATTAGGTTAGTAGAAGACATATCACAGAAGCTTAAAGTTTGACATCAAAAAAATTCTAATCCCACTTGAATAATGGTTGTATTACAATAACGTCGGTATAAATTAAAACCAGCGAACACGTGCAAGATTCCATTATTTTTATAAGATTAAGCTTCAAAGATCTAAGAAAATGGATTGTAAAATAGGATGCTTAACGAATCTGAGTAATTTTTACACGATATCTCCTAAATCAACTCATTTATCATGAACATTAGACACATACGTCTATTAATCAACTCGAAAAATAAATTGGTGATTGTCCAAATACCTAAATGAATGACAAAACGTTTACTACAGACACAGATGTTTTTGTAGTGAGTTTCTTACTATATGAAAAAATCATTTCAAATTTCTAAAAATAAATGCAGGAAAAATGTATCTCGCATAAGAACGTTTTTTGTTTTTTTGTTTGTTTTTTCTGGTAATTCGCATCTCAAAAGGTGACTGTACTGATTATTATGGAAATTCTGTAAATATTGTAAATTGATGTCTAAAACCCATTTGATAAAGGTAAGACAGATAACAGGGGGGCTATATCTTATTAAAGCAATCGATATATCAATAAGAACGCATGCGATTTTATATGTTACACACCAACCAACATTTGTTTATAGTCGTGGTAAAGTGAAGTCAATAGGTACTCGATGAGCAAATTTTTAATGCCATGTACGTTTTATAGAAAGTCTTTAACTCTTAGTAAAAATATTAAAATATAAGATAGGAATATTTCTAACTGAAATATGTTACACTGGATGTACAGGATGATAAACAAAATTTTCGGTCAGGCTTAACCATGGGATATAAATTGTATAAGACACACGATTGATTTACTCTTGGCAACCATCAAAGTCAGGTTTAGTCGAAACAAGTAACGACACGCTAATTACATTTCATGACCAACCCTTATCGAAAATCTTGTTGATCTTATTGTATCTATATGTGATCATATAAGCAGAGTCACATACCTATATTATTTGTCCTAATAAAACCATTGCTAAGAAAAATACAAGAACCAACTTTTCATTATTTCCGCAGTGTTTGTTTTTAGAGTTCCCTACAATCGTATTTCACTAACCGCAGGCTTTTACATTTCCGGTTCAAGTAGTTTTTAGAAAATCTCAACAAAATTTATTGTAGATATTAAAAACACCCTCGAGTTGAAACCCGGTGCAAAGCTTTGATTACTAAAATTATGTTTCAACCCACATTGCCACAATATCATCGATTCAATGCACACCTTGTTAAAATAAAACAATTTAGGTTTTGGTATTAGATTTTACTGTTATTTCTGAAAACTCTCTTTGTGCTGCAGATACATCTCTGGCAACAAGACGCTTCATGAAAAGTTTTCAGTACTGACATATAGTGTAGTAAAATAATATTTCATTAAATGACCAATTTGTTCTACAGTTCACGAAAATTAATTCACTCTCCTACCCACAATGAAATAACAATGATTTACACTATAAGGCCGTTTTGGTTTAGACAGTTAATCGAACTGCTTGCCTGCCTGTCTTGTATACTAAATAAGTAACCCACCACGAAACTCCGAAACGAATTTCTAACATTTCGTTTTAATTCATCCAAGTTATTTTCGTATTTCATACAGATCTTTAAGAAATATCACAAAAAAATTGTTTTTCCCGGTTTTTCCTTTTACTCAAAACAGATAAAGAAACGAAAATATATGTCTTATAATAATATAATAGTACCTACTTGAATTCCTTACCTTACTTTTTATAAAAATTATTTATTTGCCAGTAATAATTCTTAGGGATATCCATTAAACACACACAATTAATTAACACTTGGTATACTATTTTATAATAATTAAACACATTATGCACGCACTACTTCACACCAGCACCTGATCCTCACCACATCATTCAATAGACTGTACTAAAATAATCACTGATAGTGAATAGTAAAAACAGTTTAGTCAAATAAAAACAAGTTTGCATTTCAGTGTCATACAAGGTGTTATATAAAACTAGCAATCGAAGAAAAGAAACTGATAACAGTCATGAATAGGAATGTGCTTTAGAAAATAAACAAACAATTATTTCCATTAAATGAAAAGATAACCAGGTTATTTCGCCGAATTTACTGCATAATGATGTTACAAATATGAAGCGATGAGTAACTATGCATTTTAATCAGGAAGGACAAGCATTATAGCAGATAAATAATATTACCCAGTAATATTCAGTTATAGTTAAAATAATATCGCAAACAAAATAAAAACAACCGTTTTACTAATTTACAAACAAACTTTTATGCTTATCGGTTATCTGTTAGTCCTACAGTGAATTTAAAATTGAAATGAAAAACATGCGGCAAAGATATTTAAACTGTAGACATAATTAAAAGTTGCATTCAGAATAATTATTCTAATTTTCTGAGAAGTCAATTGCAGCCATGGTATAAAAAAAGTCAATAATAAGATAAGGAAAAAAAATTATATATTTCGACTGTTTAAGTTTTCTTCAGTAATAAATAACCAGAATAATTATAATATGAAGGAGATTAAAAGAACTCCCACGCACTTAGGTGATAATCATAGGAGGGCCAAGTGGGAGTAATAAAGGTAATTTACCCACACCCCCCAGAGGCTACAACACAGATCGTAAAAGTGTGAGTTTTGGCTCAAATTTATCAAAATTTTCAGGAAATCTCATTGGGGATTTTCCGTACCCCACCCGGACTATTTACCCCTCACAAATTTCTCTACATTGGCCGCCGTTGCTTCCCAACACTAGCTTCTAAAATCAGATATCACTGAAGCCATTCGCCCATTTTGGATGAATTTCTTATTTCAAGACACCCGCATTTGATGTGATAGGTACTGATATACTAACCATCTACGACCAGAAATCCCCTAAAATGGATGATCCTATTTTTCTGGCGAGAGTACTGCTGTCTCATAATCAGTGTTGCATCCGCGACATTTATGGGTTTTCTATAATCCCTATAAGTACTACTACACGAGCGTCTAAAAGAGTGCAGTCTGTATTCTGTTAAGATTCCAACTTCAAGTTAAAGGTTCTTCCGCAATAACTGTATACAGACAGTATTTGGGGGGTCTTCGGCGAGGATGCTGATCCTTAAGGTTTCCTGGTGTAGTACATAGCCACAGATGACACCCTCGCAGTCTCTTCAACCTCCTAGTTTTTGTAGATAATTCGTGACCTTTCACCCAATGAAGTGTTCAACAGTCTTGTTTACGATGTCTTCGAAAGCTCGGTCGTACAGGCGCGAATAATACCGTCCTCTTCCGCCTGTTGTGTACCACAGCCACAGCCTCTTAAAGTGTTACTTTACATATTGAATTCCTCTCCAACTGCAGCACTACCGTAGTGGCTGTACTTATCCCAGGTTCCTTGATACTATAAACCGTCTCTGAACCTGAACCACCAAATCGCTAATGTATCATCCGTCCAATTCGAGCACCATATTGCTACCAGGAAATTGTGGGGAAAGACTGTTTTGCCTGTTCATCATCACACACTTCTAATACTGCACACATAGGGATCGGGACTTTTACATGTCTAACTCTAAACCATAATGTGTAAATTAAAGCTAGTTCATTAAATCCCAGTTTACGCGACGCCGCCGCCCGACGCGACGACCGACGTGTTGATTATAACATCTGGAAATCTACCTGCCCACTCCAAGGCTCTTTTTGTATTTGACAATAATGTATAGTTAAAAAAATATTTAGTTAGTGTGGATATATACTTCGCTAATGCGAATAATAATTTATAGTAATACAGACAATAAAGACATTATTTTAAGGAATTTCGAATACCGTTCCCTTTTGTTGAGATTCTAGAAATGACTTCAACCCACTTAATTAATTATGTGAGAATGTTTGGAATGTGCCATTTGTAACCAGTGACGATTTTCAGATGACTGGCAAATATTCATTATATTCTTCACCATTTTATTTTTTGTAGCCAAATTCATGACTTGATAAGTCGTTTTTCATATATCTATAAATTGCATGTAATTTATTTATCAATACTTCATTTTTTTAAATGTTTTGTTGAATAGTAGTATTACCGAAAGAACAATCAATAAAATTTCAATCTAACAATAAAACACGATATGTTAGCATTAGCATTTAAATTTAAATAATAAATTACAAAAATAAGTGACAGGTGGAAATCTTCCCTGCATAATATAAATTTTACAATACATAATAACTTTGAGGAACTTATTGACCGCTTTTCATGAATAATTTATAGGTGTTTGCTTCCCTTTGCGTTTTTATTTTTAAAACTGTAATAGACTAGACGCCATACACCTAATCAGATTTACAGACCCTTTCTACGTGACAGTAACGTAATTAACGGGGGCTAAATCCTTTACATAACTCCTCAAGCATGCAAAACAAGCTTCGTGTTGCAAGTACTTAGTCTAATTTCAAAGATCTGAATGTTAAGCGGTCAAAACAAGTTCAAAATGTAAATTCATCTTCATGTTACGTGTGGTATAGTATATTATGCTGCATATTTTCATAAATTATTTATCAGTCCACCCTCATCAATTTTTCAAATAACCTTCTTATTAAGCTATTAAGCTTTCTATTTACATCAGAAAATAACCTGTACCTACATTGATTATATAGTGTGCAATCAGTTATCTAAAAACATATCTGACAAGAATAATTATAAACAGATTTAATAAATTTTCATTTTTATCAATAAATATGAATATTTCATTTTGATCTAATAATAACTTTGGTAAATGTCAAAATTTAAAAGATTTACAAAATGTTTTACTTCCTAAAGTAAAATTATTTAATTAAAGAAAATTTTACTTATTGCATTCTGTTGGCCCTCCAATATTTATCGAAAAAAGTGATCTAATTTGAAATATAACAAATATTGTTTTGATATAATATAGTAATTTAGTTTTCTAATCATAGAGTTTATCTACCGAAAGAGATAGAGAACCGGTTAACTGAAAAAACTCGTGTAAATTACTACAAAAATTACACCTTTTGTTTTTTATACAATAAGTAATAAAGATATACATACTATATGGTAATCGTGGTATTTATACCTTTCCTACGATCCTGAAATAGTAGGCTACTTTTTATTTAACCTGTGATCGATTCCGAACATAAATCTCTGTTTTCTTTGCTGTAATGCAGTTGCAGACGATCGTAAAAAACGTATTTATGGAAACTCGAGCAAAAGGTTGTTGGATAATTAATTGCAATTTTTGTCTTCTCAACTATACAGGGTGTCCCATAAAAAAAACGGCATCCAGTTAAGGGCATGTTTCTTTCATGAAAATATTAAGAGGAAAATTTCGTATTAACATGGGTCTGCAAATACTTCTTTACCGAGATACAGGGTGTTAAAAGTTGTAAAAAATATCAATCTTTTTTTCATTTATTCGGAAATGACTATGAATTAAATTTTAAAAAGTAAGCAATACGTAAGTGGACCATATTAAGTCAGTAACGTATATTTCTGGAGGAAAAATGGTACGCCACTGTTTTTGTTTTTGTTTTTGATACTACCATTAACGGTTTTCGTGTAAATCACACTTCAAAGATGAAAAATGCAAATAAAAAAATAACTCTGCAAATCCGTTTTTTGAATAATGACCGACTTTAAGCTTCAAAATTTTGTTCGAAGAATACTTAGAAGCCTTAAAGCTAATAGCGGTCATTTTGAACATTATTTGTAAAATAATAATCATTTCGGAATATATGAAAAAAAATGTCAACACCCTGTATTTCGATAACGAAGCATTTGCGGACCGAACCCATATTAATAGGAACTTTTCCTCTTATTTTCATGAGAAGAACATGCCCTTAAGTGGATGCCGTTTCTTTTTGGGACACCCTGTATACTTGTATAAAGAATTAAGGAAGTAATAGGTTTTCTCGCTATTCAGTATATCAACAGAAATCTCAGGTGGTCTTCGCATTTATGCTACCTACGCTTTGATTGTGACTCATTATTATTGTAACATGTTTTTTAGTTCTAACTCAAAACAAACAAAATGGGGTAATATTGGGGTTAACACATAAAACAGTAGTGAGCAAAAGCAAAATATGATGATACGCATAAAATGCATTTTGAAGAAAAGTTCTGTATCATAATGTATAACAGCATGTACATTTTTGGTATTACGGACTTACGGTGAGGGTATTCTCTTAATTTATTATTACAACATAAAAGGAAGCACAAATTAATGCACTCTCTGATAATACTGGACATAATCTGTGGTGATGGTACGATAAATAGCCGCATTAGCAAATCCGATTAGAGATTATAAACTAACGCTACCTTTACCGGGGGGGTAAAGGTAAACGGATTGGACTCCTCCAGCTATACTTTCCGTTCAGAAGAATCGTCAGTTATTCCCGTTATACGGCAAAGCTTATAAGGTCTTTCAATTAAACAAACAAATTTTATTATGGATCATATTTTCGTCAAAACGTATAAATGAAGAAATAGTATTTCGTTTTATCACTTACACTTATTTAATTTGTTTCTTCTATAAGTTATATGTTCTATTTGGATATACTTCTTCATAATCAAGAAAAAAACAGAGAATTGAAACTGATTAAGCCTAAGACTTATCATTCAGGTATTTTTAACAAAACCACCCCATATAAGGTTCTCGGAAAGTTGTACCCCATACATACAAGTATTTCAAATATAGGTAGTACCTATAGATATTTACACTCTACCATCTCAACAAGAAGAAATTTATAGCGTATTGACATACAATTTTGTTTTAGCGTTTCATGCGTTTCTTGTTGTCTATGATTTCTAGAACACGTAAAAATAAAATTTTGAATTTATCTGTTGTAGCAATACGAATTTTTATGTTTTATTGGAGAAGTGTAACAAATGTTCTACAGTCTGTCTCAAGAAATTTTCTTATGCTGGTAATTCTTCTTGAGTTTGTTTGATACGTTCAATATCAAACCTAACATTGTAATTTCTGTAAAGTATGTTGAAATTAGATTATGATAACTCATGTGATTAATCTTTGGGTTTAATACAAGTAATAATGCGATTAGATAAAAATATGTCTTATAATCGATACTGACAAAAACAACGTTATATTATTTTGGTACAGTACATTCACATTACTTAGTTCAATCCGGGTCATTTCGCTTACCTTGTGAAAATGTCCGCTTAATCCAAAATAACGTTCCTCTTCTTCCTGTCCTAGAAATGACTTCCGTATAGTTATTTCTACGTTCGTTTACTATATATTTAGTCTTTAGACGCAAATTTAATCTTGAAATCTATCGAAAGTGTTAAAACACGACACACATTTATTTTCTTTTTTTCTGATATTCAAAGTAAATATTAATTTTATAAACTATAAAACGTTTTGAAACAGATATAAAAATGCCTGTTTGTTTCACATATATTCCAAATATCCGGTCAATTATGTATTTATATATTTATAATTTTAGATATTTTGAAATTTAGCCAAGTTCAACATTTCATATTAAAATTTTTGGAGATGAAATGCGTAAGCAAATTACAAATAATTATTCATTATGACATTAGGGTATTTATATGCAACCTCGAATATATTTAAATGTCACAAAGAAATTCGTCCATATTATGATTGAAAATTTAACACTCACAAGATATCGGGAAACTTTAAAGTTTTACGTGTCTTATCAATGTCTTCCACTGGATATTGAAGATTGAAGCCAAAAAGAAACACAACTTTTAAATAAATTTGAGTATACTTTCACAGAATAATTAACTTTAGATGATTAAAGTTATTTGAAGTTTTACTTTCATCAATAGCCAATTAAAATAAGAAGTCGCGACACGCGAGCCAATCATATTAGACTGATCATGTATGATCGGAATAAGAGCGCACGGTACAAATCAGTCATTTGAGCGTCTCGACGCTGTTTCGACGCGGACGTTCGTCTTCACGAGCTTAATCGGCTAACCTCGGTTACAGATCGACCCCGACAGCTGCGTCCGGGAGTCAGCTACCCCTAAAGCTCCCACAACCCACGACCACCCCCAACGATCCCCTTTACCGCATCCTTGCTACCTCCGGCCACTCCGGAAACACATGATGTGTCACCAGGTTTCATGCTCATAAAAGTGTTATTCATTCCGTTTGTATACGTTTTACAGGATCGCTTGCGCACCTAAAGGGTTTATTTATTTTTGTTCAAATCGCGAAATGATTGCGTTTTATGGAGTTTTTAATCTAGAGCTTAACAAGTGAAGGGTTATACGCTTTATTCTATATTTAAGTTATTCGCATGGTTGACAATACCCTCCATTTTATCTATAGCTACTATTGTGATTTAATTCAATTCATTTTAGTGACTGTACTTAATTTTGGTGGAATGTTATGTAAAATAAAGTTTGAGGAAAAGCATGTAGTAGGTATATGCGTTTTGTACTCGATACCATAAAATAAATAGACGTATTATAGTAACTTAAATCTTAAAGCATTAAATGTTATTGTGGAAGATCTAAAAAAGGATTTAAAAACAACTTGGTTGGTTTTAAAGTAGATCAAACGATTACTATATAGCCGTAGTAATGCTATCGGCTAAAAGCTAAACCAAGACTTTTCCATATTTGTTACGGTTTATATCCACTGCGGAGATTATGTAGAACTTTACAAAACATTCAAAACAATACAATATTCTTAGAAGAAAAAAGCTTCGAAAGCGTATAATGGTAAATATTCCATAAAAATAATTAAACAATTTCTTGTACAGATACCATAAAGCTAGTATATAGTACACAATGTATTCCATTCTCCACCAAAGGTTTTATCGTTTATTTGATCTAACTAGTGAACATTTTGGAATAAAAGAGAAATTCCGATGCATTTGATTTGCGCTGTTAAAAGCGTATCACAAAGAGTATAACTGGCATGAATACTGACAGCAACATTGACGAATACATCCACACAAAGCCAGGAATCTGCCAGGGATGTTGTTTGTCACTTTTATTATCGATATGTTGGACAACATGTTTAAACACGCTGAAGAGGATCAATATTAAGTAAAGTTATATTTACAATAATATATCGTTTTGTATGACCGAAATGCACAAAGTATCATGTATTACTCGCCAGTGGCGTAGCCAGAGTTTGCCCTTGGGGGGAGATATATCAGGGGCACAGTCAGAAACTTTTTCTCTTCTCTTGGTGTGGAGAACAGGCTCTTAATGTTTGGTCAAGTATTTTAGTACACCCTGTATTTAATCTTATTTAAAAAATAAGTTTGGGAAGGCACGTAATACTTAAGCAACCCCAACTGTGGTTTATGACATACTTATGCCAGTATTTATTTTTGTAGAAGTACAGGTCCATGTGGTTTTTATAATTTAAAGAAAAATCTTGATTTGGACAAGCAATAGCAAATAATATCAATTGCTTGATCCTAAAACATTCTAAGATATCCAATTTTGTCTGCTTTTGGATTTTCATAGTTGAAGCAGGTTGGAGCTATTTTTTGTCCAGTATTTGGCCCTTAGGGAGGATATATCCCGCATATCCTTCCCATGATTACGCCACTGCTACTCGCGTTTTATATCATACGGACAATTAAATAAATGTATTTAACAAAGACCTAATTCTGCTGTACCTACTATGGTTTAACACTGACGCAAGGGAATAAGCTTATCGTACATGGAAATGAGAATGACGTACGTAATAGTTAATGCATTAAGACTATAACCTAGTTGGGTGATTCACATTTAATTACATTAATGTACTTGTTAATTTGTATTCGACTGTGCTAGAATAACAAGTACCGATGTTATTAATTATCAGTTAGGTAATCAAAAAGATATTCAAGACCTCTTAAGTCTTCCATATACATAAAAACTATCTTCAACACACCTTTCGCACTCGGCTAAGATATAAATGCTTAAGTTGTCCCAAACTTATAGTAGCGAATGGTAAGGTCTTAGGGCCGGTATTACAATATCAGTTTAAACCATAGAGTGGAGGATTTCCCCAAGATTTCTCTTTGTATTCTGAAGTTTAACTGGGCCTTAGAGTCGTTGCTGGTAGGCAGTTAAGAAAGTATTCAGGAAAATGTGTGAAAACATACATTTGTGAAAGGTATAATCTAAATCGAAAATTACTGGATACGTACACAACGTCAGTCGTCTTCGTTGATCTGTCGCATGGCATATCAACGCAGGCGACCATATACAATTATGTAATCACACCTAGTCACCTACCATTTAATTTAATTGTAAATAATCTTTCACAAACAATTATTTAACAGCAATTTTCAAAGATTGAACTGCGAAATGGTTATATCAGTTTCACTTTGTTAATAATTACTCTAAGTATTTTGCATACAGAACAGAACATACCTATTCTAAATGACCTGTTTTTCAGTGCGATAAATTAATCACTAGCTAGGGACTCAACAGCATGTACCTATATTAAGCTTGAAAACGTACGTAAATCATATGGATTATAATCCATGATTTACGTACGTACTATAGTAGACGTGTATTATTACACAAAATATTTGTTTGTTTCTGCAGAAAAATTACATAGTTTTTCTTGTTATTTCTGCGAACAAACTAGCAATTAAAGGGAAATTTATGATGTTAATTTTTCCTAGCCACTCCTCAAAGTAAATTTCAATAAAGGTGTCTCGTCTCTTTTGTAAGTATGTATGTAAGTAGTATGAACATTTCTCAATATCTGCATTTACCGTCAACATTAATAAAAATGTCGTTTTCACAGTAAAAACCAACAGAATCCTTTATAATTTACACATTCTTTGAAATTAGGTTCGTCAGCTCAAAATAATTGAAGACGTGAAACCGTATGTATTAGACGTACTATACACAATTCTAATGTCTGTGAAACCATTAATAATATTTCTATCTAAATCGGTTCTATAGCCAACCAAATTCATGTTTAGAAAATGGAATATTTTTCACTGAAACTATGCAAGAAATAGACTGGTTACGAAAATTTTGATCGATCACAAATTTTTTCATTTCTAATGGATCACTTGGGACCGCAGTCTTTCAATTCGGATTTAATACCCAGTTAAGCTTACAACTGACCGTGGGTTAGCAAAATTGGGAGTTAAATCCGAATTGAAAGACGCGTCCTAAGTGTCCGTATTTCCACCTGTAACAAACTTTGTTTTCTAACAGATAGGTACTACAGTAGATACTAACACCCACATATTTTTCATGATACAGCTAGATAGCAAATCGACTACAGACATTTTAAAACCGTATTTTTAAACAAACTGATTAATTAAAACTATTCACTCTAAAACTATACACCACAAGGATCCAGTTAATGGAAAATAAAATGCATTTCTTCTAACAAAAAATAATGACCTAATAAGTTGTATAGCAAGTACAGAGATTTTTCTTACAAGCGACAGGGAAAGTAGCTTTTTACGTTCTGAGTTTAGTTTGCAAAATTCTGCTTTGTTTTATGATGAGCATTTCCAGTGTGGTTGCCCATAGGAGCGTTTGCCAAAACTTTTGCCGCATCGTTTCCATTGTCGTTGCCCATAGCAACCTGCGGCAAAAATTAATATTTATGTCCATTTCCTTGGTTACCAAACGAAGACTTTTATTTTTTTTTATTTGGCGATTGCCAGATCAACAATATTTATATAGATTGTTATACATAGCAGTGTGGGACTAAACAGTAATAAAAATAAAAATAAAGACTTTGTTTTTAAATCGAATTTAGTCGTGTACACGAAATAGACATCTTGTGCACTAGATAGTAGTAGATAGTACACAAATAACTATTATTCTAATCTATGGTAGCTATGCTTTTACATGGTGCATAGTAGCAAAACGGCAAAGAATACAATTTAGAAAAACTGAACTTGTAAGGTTTCATACTTTCATTATAAAATCTTTTCTTGGGTTTAAAATCAATATAATGAGAGAAATTATCATTAAATAAATATTTCATCGAGTGTGTAAGTGTAGTTTTATTAATGGACCGCTAATAGGCGAGAAAACTTAAAAGCAATAATAATAATTATCAAGTACCACCTTGTTTTGAAGTAAGTAATTTGACTGTTTATAATTTATGTATATACCTACTCGTAGATACTTACAATCTACGTAGTAGGTAGGTAATACATTTGTAGAGTACAACGCTTCCAACATACACAATAAGCTTAGTTGGAAAACAGGTGCAGGAAATGTGCTCAATAACGATTTCGTGCCAAATTCAAGATTATATTGAAAGACTTCGGAACTGTTAGGGTAGATTAAATCGAAATGGAGCAGTAACAACGAACAAATTGTTCGTCAATTTCTGAAATATAGTTATAGTATGCGTTACATAGGTTGTCAGCACTTGTCATCAGATTTATAACACAAGCAGAAGTATAATATTTTTTTTTGTTTATGTGCAGTTAGGAAATATTCGTCATAAATGTTGCTAGAAAAAGGACAACTCTAAACCAAATATGATAGGAACTTTATACTTCAACCGTTAATAAAATTTACATTTAAGAGGAAGTTAAACTAAGGTTTATTAAATAATTTCTATATTACTAGCAATCTAATGCATTATTCATGCTCTACTGCTACATTGTTAATAAATTCAAAATTCTATATTCTGGCTATAAATTAAGCCCAGATCATATAATAAATCGAGAAGAGGTGGTAATATAATAACATTTCGTTTGATACCTACTCCCACATCAAGATTATACACCCTTTACTTACAGTAAATTACGTTTGTTGACTGACTATTGTTATCTCACAATAACATAAACTCAAAGCTGTGTGTATAGCAACATATTTTATCACCAGGAAACGAAGGCCCTTTCAAGATAAATGTCAAAACTAATCAAATTGAAATAGGTTATAGTTTGTTAAACAACCAAAGTGAAATGTGGTTTTAGTTTTCAAAATTTTTCATGAGAAATTAAAGTTAATAGCGTACTCTCGGTTTTTTGTTATACTTTCCGAAAACATTAAAAATGCGGTTCCCTTACGTTATAAGCAATAATACTAAAGCGGCATATAGTCCTTCAAAAGCAGCTGTTGAATTACTTGGCGAAGCCAATAGAAGAATTTTTCCAGAGAATCTTGATTGGGGTAACGAAGATTGTCCATCCTTGATTACGTACTGCGTACACGCTATCTCTAACAAATTTGTGGAACAGCCGATCCTAGATGAATTGCCAGGTGCAGAAAGGGATCACCTTTTAGAAATATTGCCGACAGATTTACCATTAGAACTCGTAATACCGCTGATTGATGTAAGTTCCAATTTGTCAATACCGTACTAAATTGGTTTCGCTCGTGATTAAAGTGGAAAATAGATTAGTTGTGATTAGAGGTTTTTTATTACTTTCCCATACCACCACTGGTATATGGGAAGTATTGATATCATGAAAATTTTTGAAGTCGAGATTTTCGCGGAAATACGTGTTTTGGGTCCCCAGGAACCCAAAAAAGTGGTCTAGAAAAAATGTCTGTCTGTGTGGATGTGTGTGTGTATGTGGGTGTGTATGTGTGTGTGTGTGTATGTAACGCCTGTAACGTAAAAACTAGTGAACCGATTTTGATGAAATTTTAAATGAAGGGGTATACCGAAAATTCATCGACAAAATAAGCTTTTCAAAAAAATCCGAAACCGGAAGCGGAAGTTAGACATGTTTTTTTGGTATAATTTTTTTCAGAAGCGGAATTTTGAAAATCTGAGTAGGGGATATGAAAGAAGGGCATAATTCAAGGGAAACAGTTTTTTACCGGACTCTCTAACTTCAAAATGGCGGTCGCTATGAATTTTTTAAAATTTCGACTTTAACGCCCCATAACTCAAAAACGAGTCATCTGATCAGGTTCCGCAACAACTTGTTTGAAAGCCCTTTGGCTGTACTACACCAAGAAAAAAAATTATTTACTAACTCCAAAAACGGTCGCAACGGCGCTCTTCCAAAAATTTTGAAATTTTTGAAAAATTATTACAAAAAAAGTGGTCTAAGGAATTTGTTTAAATTTTCTATACTTATACAGCTTGGTATTAGCTACATTTTTGTTTTTTGATGAACGCCAGAATTCCACTGTGGCGCCCTCTACGAGATTTTGAAAATCGGAAATTGATGCTCCTATAGCGCCTTTATTAGTCAAAATATGAAAGAAGTTTAAATATAGAAGTTGTTCAGTATATAGATTTGCATTTTTCTAAATTTATATCACGTATACAGGGTGTTTGGTTTTCACAGTACAATAAGCAACTTTGTTATTTTAAATGAAACACCCTGTATATTATTATATAATTGAATGCAAAATTGAATTGTCTATCACATAGTATAAGGTGTTCATATGACTAAAATGTACGGTTAATGAGAAATTCGTGAAGTTTGAATATTTACGATGGACTCTTCACGGAAACGGTCGTCGGTCGGTAGCGATCGTCTGGCTTCGCCAGTTGTAATTTTCATTGATATCTGTTGAAATAATTCAGCGGGTAGGCGCGAGGGGAGAGCCGAGGGCATAATAACCTATCATTTTATCACATCAGATGGTTATGTAAAATTTGGGGAAAAGTGGCGGTTTATTTTCACTACTTTTTGAAGAGACGGCAGGTAGTGAATGATTCATTCAGGATAAATATAAAATAATAAGAGCCCAAGCGGTTAAATGTACTTTCTATGTACCTACTCAAAAGATTATTTAAATTTTAAGCCTCTTTAAAGTAACAATAGCGACGTTTTCTAGAAATATCTTTGTTAAGAAGTTCGTTCAATGTTTCAGACAGTATACATATTTGTATAGACAGATATTTTAGTAAAACTGTCGGTATTGCCTACTATATTTAGGTAGATAATATAATCGTTAAGCAACTCATAACTTACTCGTTTTTCTTTTTTAGAAGAATTTGTATGTAGCTTGCAAGTTGTTAAATATTTAGAAAGTAAAGTTTAGATTCAGATATGCTGATATGCATCTAAATTTTAAATAAATATACAAACATGCAAATTTCATAAAATACCCAATTTAGCGCTTTAAATTGTGAACCGTCGGTCAGTGATTTCCACCTCCCTCCTCAAGAAAATTCTGGATCCGCCTCTGTGAAATACTAAAGATGCTATAAAATAGCGCATAGAGAAGTTGATTAAAATCTTATTCCGCAAAAATATACAAGGTGTTCGATTCAAAAAACCTACGTTACATAGTTTCCCGGAAAATGAGTAGAGCGTGGAAAAAACTTGTTTTGCGCTATTTTATACACCAGGCTCTCTTAGCTAAGTCTCTCCTTTAACTTTTTCTTGTATCTTTAATATTTCAGCAGATAAAAGCTGGAGAATGAAAAATCAGCCTACCCTGATCTCCTAAATTACATATACAGGGTCTTTGCTTTTCAGAGTACAATAGCCAAGTTTGATATTTGAAATAAAACACCCTGTATATTATTGTAGTTGTAAAATTAAATTTTGTTGTATAAAATGAGATGTCATATTATAATACAAATATGCGTTTTATAACGTTTGCAGATTTATTAAATATTTGTTAGTTTTGTTCCATAGTTTTGAATCACGCTGTAACAAATCATATTTGTAATTTAAAAAAAACATGGGTTAAAATGACATACATTCGTGCTGCTTAACAATCAATCCTAGGCTCGCAGGTAGGCGGATTATCTATTGCTAAAAGGGTTGTAGGTACCTGTTTAAGAATTCTTGCATTCACAAGAAATTTTAACCTTGAACATTGGGTGCCGGGTGAGGTTTTATTTTCATCCCTGGATGCAAAAGCAAAGCATTTCACTGTCAACCGTAGAAGCGAAACATTCATCTGGTAAGTGAATTTTTGCTGCTTAGCTGACATTAGTGGCCATACATTGTTATCATTTTGATGTGTGTGTCATTATTGTGATTGTTTTATCATTGGTGTTATTTTGTGATTGTTTTATTATTGCATAGATCGTAATTTATATCGTAAATTAAATAGTTTGGTGAGACTCTTATTATTACTATCATAACAAGATGAAATTCAAACGGTTTAATTTTAAAGTAGATTCTGATTTCCAAAATCCTAAAGTAATAATAGAAGGCACTTTTCATGAAGGGCATAAAATTTTTGTACAGTCTTCAAATCTTAGAAATGCCGTTGTAGCTACCTGCTTTCGGATTTTTAAATCTCCGTATTTATGGGACGCCGGCGATATTGATGATATTTTGCAATTAGGGAAAAGTGAAGGGAAATATGAATATGTCAAAATTAAAAATAAACGCTACACGGTCAATGCACATCAGTTAGAAATGAGTGAAGGTCAGTTTTTGGAGAATATTGAACAAACATTGTCAAAGTTTTTTATAAGTTTTCAAGCGGGTATATTATCATGTAATAATAAATCTGTTGCTTTGTTTAAAGAAATTATTAACGATACTACCGAGTATTGGATGTTTGATTCAGAGAGTAGTTCGCGTATTACAGCGAAAAATGTCAAAGATGGGGTTGCGGTAAGCTGTAGTTTTGAAACACTCCATTATTTAACGCAATTGTTAAAATATAATTTTATTCAACGTTTAAATGCCCCTCCGAGTAGTATGTTTAAATTGTGTCCTTATACGATTGTCGAAACAGTCGCGAATAGGAAGGGTAGAAAAACTGACTTAAGTGGAAAACTACGTATCCAAAAATTACGAAAAAATTTAGAACACAAGGAGAAAGAGTTGATACGTAATAGAGTAGCTATGAAAAAATTAAGGGGTAACGTAGAATATAAAGCCAAAGAAATTATAAGAAACAGAGTAGGTATGAAAAAAATCAGGGGTAATGTAGAATACAAGGCTAAAGAGTTGATAAGAAATAGAGCAGGTATGAAAAAAATCAGGCGTAATGTAGAATACAAGGCTAAAGAGTTGATAAGAAATAGAGCAGGTATGAAAAAAATCAGGGGTAATGTAGAATACAAGGCTAAAGAGTTGATAAGAACTAGAGCAGGTGTGAAAAAAATCAGGGGTAATGTAGAATACAAGGCTAAAGAGTTGATAAGAAATAGAGCAGGTATGAAAAAAATCAGGCGTAATGTAGAATACAAGGCTAAAGAGTTGATAAGAAATAGAGCAGGTATGAAAAAAATCAGGGGTAATGTAGAATACAAGGCTAAAGAGTTGATAAGAACTAGAGCAGGTGTGAAAAAAATCAGGGGTAATGTAGAATACAAGGCTAAAGAGTTGATAAGAAATAGAGCAGGTATGAAAAAAATCAGGCGTAATGTAGAATACAAGGCTAAAGAGTTGATAAGAAATAGAGCAGGTATGAAAAATATCAGGGGTAATGTAGAATACAAGGCTAAAGAGTTGATAAGAAATAGAGCAGGTAAGAAAAAAATCAGGGGTAATGTAGAATACAAGGCTAAAGAGTTGATAAGAAATAGAGCAGGTATGAAAAAATTAAGGGGTAATGTAGAATACAAACAGAAAGAGTTAATTAATGAACAAAAACGGAAACGGGAAGTTAGGAAAAACGACGACGAAATTAGACTATTTGAACAACAATGCGACCTTCAAAGCAAACGAAGCAGACGAGAAAATGATATCTTACGATTTAGGGAACATTTTTACAATAATTTAGTAAGAGAAAACACAAATTCTGCGAAATTAAAATTAGAATTTATAAAAATTCGAAAATGTACTCCAAATTTTATATGTTGCTGCTGCGAAGGACTGTTCTTTAAACATTCTGTTATCAATTTCAATATTACAAAACTGGATAAATTTTCTAATTATTCCAAGGATACTTTAGTGAGTTTAATAATAAATTATGATTCGCCGTTCATTTGCAGAACGTGTGATAGATACCTAACCCTGTCAAAAGTACCCAAATTAGCCACAAGTAATGATTTAAAGTTTGTAGATTTACCCGATTGCATTCAAAAACTGTCACCATTAGAGGAAAGAATGACAGCCCCTTACATAAATTTTATGCAAATTCGATCTTTAAAACCGTATGCCTTAAATCCCCAGTTAGGTCTTAAAGGTAGTGTAGTTAACATCTCTGTTGAAATTAGCGATATGTTACAAGTTTTACCGCGAGCATTTGACAACATGGCTACAATTCAGGTTAAATTAAAGAGGCACATTGAACACAAAACGGACTACATGTATGAGACCATCAGACCAGCTATAGTTTGCGATGCGTTGTGTTATTTGAAAGACACACCGTTATACAAACTGTACAATATTCAAGTTGACCGCGAATATTTTAGGCGTTACGAAAAGCAGTATAGCGAAAATGTAGATTTTATTGTAGAAACTAGGGATTGTATTGAAGAAAGTAACGATTTTATAGCGGATAATGTAATATCTACCGAGATATCCACGAACGACAACATTTACGAAGAAATCACTTTAACCGATCTTCCGGAGGAAGAAGTGGGAAGTGATGAGGTATTAGTGATAGACGGAAATGCAGATGCCGTAAATAACGTACAAGTCATAGCGCCCGGCCAAGGTAAAAAACCGATACCTTGGCATATGATACCCCATATCGACGAATTATGTTTTCCCAAAATTTTCGCGGGCCATTCTTTCAACGGCAGTTCTAAAGTATCGTACTCTGATCGTATAAAGTCGGAAATTAGGCGTAGAGATCGTAGATCGTGCGATCCCACTCGATTACTCTTTATGGCAAAGAAAAAATTAGAGTTGTTTTGTCTTTCAAAAATTAATATTTGTATGCGGAAAACAAAAAATACTAGAAATGTTAAAGTGGGGAACGTGTTAAATGACGAATTTTTAGAAAACATGGTAAAATTTGACGACGGTTATAGGTTTTTAAGACAAATTAGATCCTCCCCTTCCTATTGGGAAACTAGAAAAAAAGAGTTGTTGGCCACCATTCGGCAATTAGGTAAACCCAGTATATTTTTGACGTTATCTGCGGGGGAAAACATTTGGCCAGAACTACTTCAATCTTTGGCGAAACTGGTTCATTCTAAAAATTTATCTGTTGTAGAAGCAATGAATCTCACTACTTATGAAAAATCCGATTTAATAAAACGCGATCCAGTTACATGTGCGCGGTATTTTGATTTCAAAATTTCAAAATTTATGTGTTATTTAAAACAAAAAGACGGCCCATTTCGCGAGTATTATGTAGAAGATAGTTGTGAAAGGGTAGAATTTCAAAATAGGGGGTCGCCTCACGAACACATTTTATTATGGCTTAAAGACGCGCCTCAGTACAATCCCGAAATGTCAGGTAACGTGGAAAATTGTATTAGCTTTATAGATAGGTTTATTACGTGCGAGTATAATGAAAACGATCCGTATATTAGGGTGCAAAAACATAGGCACACGCATACCTGCAATAAAGGTAAACGAAATAAATTCAAATGCCGGTTTAACTTTCCAATCTTTATTATGCCCTTAACAACCATTATGGAACCTCTTCCGGAAGAGGAACAAAACGAAAATTTAAAACGCATTTTGAAAGATATAAAAAAAATTACCCAAGATTTTTATAAAAATCCGAAATTAGTAGAATTTAATGATATTTTAGCTAAACTCCTAATTACAGAAGAACAATATTATCTCGCTATTCGTAGTTCATTAAAAAAAACCCAGATATTTTTAAAACGTAGTAGTTTGGAAGTCGGAATTAATAATTATAATAAAGATATATTGCATTTGTTCGAGTCTAATATGGACATTCAGTTTATTTTAGAAGAATACGCGTTGGCATCGTATATTATTAATTATATTAGTAAAACGGACGCGGGACTTTCGAAATTGTTACGAGAAACGGCATCAGATATAAACAACGGTTATACTAATGTTAGAGAAAAATTCAGAAAAATTTCTAATGTATTTTTAAATAGTAATTTAATGTGCGCGCAAGAAGCAGTTTATCATGCGTTATCTTTGCCTCTTTGGAAAAATTCGCGAAAAACTATTTTTATTAGCACGTTTCCACGACAAGAAAGAGTTCAAATGTTAAAGTCTAGGTTAGAATTAAGTGCCTTAAATGTAGATTCGGATGACGTGTTTGTTGATGATATATTCGGAAAATACGCGAAAAGACCTTTATCTATGGAAGACGTGTGCCTAGCAGATTTTGCTTCGAATTTTACTGCGCTGAAAACCGATAACGAGATCGCGAATGAAGACGATGATGATGACGTCATTAAATATTATAGGCAACGGCGAAAAACTGCCGTTATTAGATATAGGCGGTATAAACTAATTCAGGATCCGGTTAATTTTTATAGAGAAAACCTTCTTTTATTTTTGCCGTGGAGAAACGAATACTCCGAGGTGCAGAATGTAAATTACGAGGAAATATTTTTAAACCATCATTGTACTATTGACGCTAATCGCAAAAAATTTCAAATTCTTGGCGACGATGTTTTAGACGAAGCCATGGAAAACGCGCAAAATAATGTTTTAGAAATCGAGGAAGAAGATATCGATGAATTTTCCAAAAGTGCATTACCTGAGCACCAGCAAATCGATATCTTACAGCAGGGGGGTTCTGAAATTATTAAAGATCGCGGTGCAAATCACTTTAGTTGTCCACCTAGAATATCAATCGAAGAAATTGTTCAATTAATACAGCAGTTAAATACGCGCCAGAGGGAGTTCATAATGCACATTTTACATTGTTTTAAAACTGATAGGTTGCCCATAAGAACGTTTTTAAGTGGATCTGCCGGCGTCGGGAAAAGTACGGTTATAAATGCAATCTATCAATTGATCACAAGTTATTTTGATAAATTACCCGGTTCAAGTAAAGGAGAAAATTTTGTCTTGCTGTGTGCTCCATCAGGTAAAGCAGCATTTTTAATAAACGGTCTCACATTACACACCGCGTTTTCTTTACCGGTATCTCAGTTTGGTGGACAAATGCCAGAATTATCCAACGACATCGCGAATACACTACGAGCAAAATTATTTCATTTAAAATTACTTATTATTGACGAAATATCGATGGTGGGTAGTCGGTTATTTTCACGGGTCGATACTAGACTTCGACAAATCATGGGTTGCAAAGAGTCTTTTGGCGGCATATCGGTTTTAGTTGTAGGAGATTTAAATCAATTACCTCCTGTGATGGATCGCCCTGTATTTTGTTCACCAAACAGTAACAGTCTAAGTATTTTTCACGTCGAATCAAACCCCTTATGGGACGAGTTTAATTATTACGAATTGACGCAAATAATGCGGCAGCGGGATGAAGTTCAGTTCATACATTGTTTAAATAATTTAGCTAAGGGGGTTATGAGCGTTGACGATATAAAATTAATTAAATCGCGAGAAGTAGAAGAAACTCTAGTCCCAGAGACCGCGATTAGGTTATATGCGGAAAACGCTAACGTTGATGCGTACAATGAACGTCGTATAAACAATGCGCCTGGCGAAGAATTCTTATCCACCGCGGAAGACGTTATTTTAGGAAAAGTTTCAGAATTCACTAAGAGTAAAGTATTAGGCGCGTTAAAGAAAAAGAAAACTTCAGAACTTGGAGGTTTACCAACACATTTACGTATAAAATTGGGTATTAAGTATATGGTAACTTCTAATGTAGATATCGCGGACGGACTTGTAAACGGATCTTGTGGAATACTTAGACATATTTCGTTTGAACCAAATTCTAAAGTTCCTAGCAAACTTTGGATTGATTTTCAGTCAAATGCGGTCGGTAACAAAGTGCGAAAAGCGTTTATAGGTTTAATGAATGCCGAAGGTATCGACTCAAAATTGACCCCTATAAGTAAGAATGCGTATCCTTTAACTGTCTCTAAAGATTTGCAGTATCAAATTGTACGCCGTCAATTTCCAGTGACAGCAGCGGAAGCTTTAACTATTCATAAATCTCAGGGGCAGACGTACGAAGAGGCGTGTATCGATTTTAAAAAATCAAAAAGAATTACCAGACAAATGATGTACGTCGCATTAAGTAGGGTAAAAAAGTTATCTGGACTTTACATTTTAGGCAGTTTCAAACCCCCGAAGTCTCCAAAAGAGAACGACCAAATTTTAACAGAAATTTTGCGACTACAGCAAAATAAACCGCTCACATTCTTCTACGACATTTTTAACTAACGCGTAGATATCGCGGACGGACTTGTAAACGGATCTTGTGGAATACTTAGACATATTTCGTTTGAACCAAATTCTAAAGTTCCTAGCAAACTTTGGATTGATTTTCAGTCAAATGCGGTCGGTAACAAAGTGCGAAAAGCGTTTATAGGTTTAATGAATGCCGAAGGTATCGACTCAAAATTGACCCCTATAAGTAAGAATGCGTATCCTTTAACTGTCTCTAAAGATTTGCAGTATCAAATTGTACGCCGTCAATTTCCAGTGACAGCAGCGGAAGCTTTAACTATTCATAAATCTCAGGGGCAGACGTACGAAGAGGCGTGTATCGATTTTAAAAAATCAAAAAGAATTACCAGACAAATGATGTACGTCGCATTAAGTAGGGTAAAAAAGTTATCTGGACTTTACATTTTAGGCAGTTTCAAACCCCCGAAGTCTCCAAAAGAGAACGACCAAATTTTAACAGAAATTTTGCGACTACAGCAAAATAAACCGCTCACATTCTTCTACGACATTTTTAACAATAGCGATCAGATTAAAATTTTATATCATAACGTTGGATCATTGCGCAAACATTTACGAAACATTATCAGTGATGAGTGGTACATTAGAGCCGATATATTAATATTTTCAGAAACTTTATCACAAAATTACGATGATATAGAAATTCCCGGTTTTCACATAATATTTCATTCGAATTCGGTTAATACGCGCGGAGTTATTTGTCTTATCAAAAACCACATTACCGTTTGTAATATTCAGCACGTTTTAAAATTCGAATGTAAAAATCATGTTGACTTGTTTAGTTTTCAAGTAGAGAATTTTTGGGTAATTAGTGGTTACAAATCGCCTTCGGTTAGGCATGCTATGTATGAAAATTGTTTTCAAGAAATTATAAGTAGTACGTTATCTAATGCCGATGATAAAATTGTTGTGTTGGGAGATTTTAATTTTGATATATTTAATTTTGATGCTGCCTCATATTTTCCAAATTTAATGGCAAAGTTCGATTTTAAAAGTATTTTAAACCGTAATACGTCCACAACCGATCACAATACTCAAATCGACATTGTATTTAGTAACGACGAATCATTGATAACAGGTGTTTACGACAGCTACTTTTCATATCATAAGCCCATATACGCGTTGCTCCCAATAGTATCTTCTAGGCAGCCGGCTGCAAATTTTGGTAACAATTCATCGGCAATAACAGTTTCGGATGAAGAAGTTAATAATCGTGCCCTTTCTAGCAAAAATAAAAACGAGTACATAGGATTTATAAACAGGGATGGCGTTTCTTGTTATGCAAACAGTGTAATTCAATGCCTAATAGCTTTAGAATATTTTAAACAGGATTTAGTTAATAATAGTACACCAGAACATCGTGTCAGTAGCAGTATCGTAGACATAATTAATCTAGTAAATTTCGGGAGTGATTGTATTTCAACTTGTCATGTTAGAGCTATTTTAGATCAAAAAACCGACGTAAATTTCAATGCTACCCTACAGCAAGATGCCCACGAATTTTTAATGAAATTGCTGCAATGTTTAGAAGAAGAAAACCCTGCGTTATCTGCAAAATTTTATTATTCAAGAACTATTGTACTAAAGTGTTTTAATTGTGATTATTCCCGGGAACGATCAGAATTAGATTCCTGCTATTTTCTTCGTTTCGAAGATGATATGCCTTTGGATTTTTCTAAATTTATTTGTTGGGATGACACTAATATAAAGTGTTCCAATTGCCGCGTATCAAATTTTTCAGAAAAACATATTATATCGTACGTTAACCAGTATGTAGTACTAGTTCTTGCCAGATTCCGTGCTGACACAAAATTGATGAATTCGGTAGTAAATTTTAATGAGACAGAAGTTTGTATAAACGATACGCATTTTGACGTACGCGCGGCCATCCTGCACCACGGAGATTCGCTAGACCACGGTCATTACACGTGCATCATAAATGTCAATAGTAGTTGGATCGCGTACAATGATTTACAGACGGAAAAAACTAGGTTCCCTGCAAATTTAGAAGACGTGTATTTATTAATACTAGAGAAAAGGGGTCAATGAATGTCTACGCTGTACATATAGTTCGTTATGTTGATTCAAAATTTAAAACTTGTTTATTCTCAATTATTTTGTATCATTCTTTATTTTATATACGTAATTGTATTTAACGTTTGCAATTTTATCTAAATCCCCAAACACCCGCGAACGGAGCTGTCTGGATGCCGCCGTCGTGCAGCCCGGGCAAGCGCGCAGTCGGATATCGGCAGTCTTCGTTCCATTAATAATAATAATAATAATAATAATAATAACAATAATAAGTCATTTTATTTAACTTTTGATAATTTTAATTTGATCTGTTTAGAGTTCATCAACTTAAAATCCTACAACTAAATCCCCAAACACCCGCGGGCGGAGCTGTCTGGATGCCGCCGTCGTGCAGCCCGGGCAAGCGCGCAGTCGGATATCGGCAGTCTTCGTTCCATTAATAATAATAATAACAATAATAAGTCATTTTATTTAACTTTTGATAATTTCAATTTTATCTGTTTAGAATTTATTATCTTAAAATCCCTGTTCAAATATACAATGTGGCGACTAAAGTTTGGGATTGAGGGTTATCCGGAACAGAAACTCGCGGGTTATTAATTAATTAATTTAACGTTTGTCTAGGAACAGTTTATTCGTACGTCCACACATACATGTTATTTAAATTTTCAAAGCAGGTAGTAGCAAGGCATAGAAGCGGGTGTTGTTATTTGGAATTTGTGTTATAATATGTAATCGGATTTTTGTTTGGTATAGAATAAATGTCGTTTAGTTGAAATCATTCATCCACGGGTTCTGCGTCTGAAAAGTTAGTCCGCGACTTTAGCTTTAAAAATATCAAAAAAACAAATAACGTAAATTGAATGTATGTGGCAATTATCAAATTGTAGGTATAGGTAGCATAGGTTCATGGGTTTTATATAGGGCTCCTGGCGAAAACTTCCCATGTAAAACAAAAAGTTTAACGCGTCTGCCATGGTACCTCATGTTACTTTACTTACTGTAAACACTAACTAAGGTGATGTGGAAAGCTATGGATTAATAATTAATACTTTTCGTAAAAGATTTAGGCTGGACTCTAACAGAAACGGATCATCGGTCGGTAGCGATCGTCCGGCTTCGCCAGCTGTAATTTTAAGCCAGTTACTACAGATAGATGCGTGTCTTTCTTCTGTACATATCGAACTCGGATAATCTTGTTTTTGTCGATACGCATTCAAGTGAGTTCCTACGCTGCCTCGCGAGCTACTGTTGTATACCAAAAATAAAGTGTTTATTTTTAGTATGGGAAAGTCCAGGGGAGGTTTGCACCTCCACTTTTTATTTTCTATTATAAAAGTTGATTTTTTAGCTGAATATTTCTTATATCCTACTAAACGTGTACCTACAAGGTTTTTCAGTCAATGTATTATAATGGACGAGACCCCGCCATAGAATATACGGATCCCCGGGACACTTACGCTATGATTCATTACAACCCCTAACTGAGATTTTGTCCTAGGTACCCAAAAGAAAACATAATAGTTAAGATTAATTCCGGCTTACAACTTCTTTAATTGAAGATCTAATTATGTTTGCCTACAATCCGAAGTATGCGGGTTCAAATCCGATTCACAAATAAATCTTGAGCATTCTTTCTAGTCGCTATACACAGCAACACAATAATCCTAGGTTTTAATGCACCCCTTAATTGCCCATTCGAGGAATATAGAAATTAAGTCTGCAGTCGCTTCTAGAAACTGCACTTTGCTCTACAAATTATAAAACCAAAAATTGGTGATGTATATAGTTCGCCCATCGATATTCTCAAATCATCTTAAGGGGAATTATATTGAAACGAGAAGATAATATTTAAGTTGATGTCTAAGGTTGATGTAGACAGGTAGAAAGAACAGAGCTGGCATACTGATACTTTTTGTTTTCAAAGTTCTACCTGCTGGTTTAATCCTAAAAGGTGTGAGATATCCATTACAAATCTTAAGCCAAACCCTGGGGATTTCAGAATATCGATGAGCAAACTATAGGCTAGGCTACACTCATTATACTTTCAGTTAAAAGCAACCGAAAAAATTAATATAAGCAAATATAAACTCCATCTGTATAAATTTTGTTTTCGATGGCACGACAATTAAATATTCACATTATGCTGTACGTACTTTACATACTACTCCCACATGATAAAGGAAAATGGTATGCTGGTAAGCTTATCTTTCGAATATAGTACGTAAGTGTATAACAGTCAGAACAAAAAAGCAGAAAGCTAAGCAATTTCAACCCCAGTTTTTTTGTTAACACAAAAGTATATGACTGTACGAATTAACTTTATGGTAATTGTTATCCCGGGAAATAAATGGAAAATTCGCTGCAAGAATGAAAACCAGCGCTGTTTTAATTAAACTGTCTACGCTTTAGTCATTGCAACCACAAAAAGGACTGATGATAGCGTTAGAAAAAATTAGCCAACAATATAACATTCGTTATTTAACATTTACAGGCCATTGGATTCCTTTTCATGAATTGTGATCACAGTCATTAATTAAATGTTTTATTTAGTTTATTGACATTTTTGTTTTTTTCCTTCATTTTAACGCTAATGATTGTAATTCTAATTTTAGATACAAAACAAGCAATACATAGTGATAGTAATTTAAGCAATCTATTCAATAATCTAAAGTGCAGGATCGAGTGTTATCAATAATAGTTATTTTCCTGAATTATTTATAAAAGGCTAACGGTGTCAAGCATAAATTCAAAAACTTAAAAGGTATTCGGTTCAAGTGTTATTTTTCTAAATTTTCAAGGGAATGCATATAGTATGAAATTGAATTTTGCTATTCGAAACTTAAACTTCTCAGTCATAGCATACAGAGTTAGTTAAAAGTATCAACATGATTTATTTTATATATTATGCTCGATACGTTGATCTGTGTGATATCTTGTGTAGATAGGACAGTTTTGAAATAGGTAGGTAAGCAAGATAGTTGGTAAATGGGCAAAATATAGGACAGTCGCCCCAAATAGTCGCCTTGTACGACAGGCAGGGGATTCCCTGGGCCTATTCTTTATCCGGAACCCAGACGGATACAACAGAGAACAATATAATACAACAGAGAACAGTATAAAGGGTAAACCAACGTGGGATGTCAGATCTCTCACGTATAATAAGACAATTTTGATGTAAAGAGGAAGAATATAAGACAGTCACCCCAAATAGTCGGCTTTTAAGACAGGCAGGGAATTCTCTGGGCCAATTCTTCATCCGGAACGACGACGGATAAAACATCGAAAAGGGTAACCTAGAAGAGTGCCAACTCCCACGAGTGCTAGAATTGTACGCTTAAAGGGCAGAATATCTAACGAAAGGATAATACGAATATCCAGACGTACCTACGTGATATGAAGCAAAAGTGAAATTAGGCGAACTACTACCAACGCATAGTGAATAAAAACATTTTTGGAATGGTGGTTCAGTCAAAAACCTAAGCAAGAGACTCTCGTATCTTTGTTTACGTTTATTTAACACTGGATTAGTTTTACTAATGTCACTTATTAGATTCATTAGAATAAATCTTGTTTCTGACAGGATCGGAGACCTCATAATTTCTATGGCATGTATTATACTATATTTCACTTTTTTTTCTAGGACGAAATTTACTGGAAACGTAGATATGCAGATAAATTTGGTACTATAATGCAAAACATATACAGTGAATCGACTTGGAAGAGACGTTTCATCGAAAGATATATACAAGAACTGGTTGAACAAGCACAACCTCAATATTCTGACGAAGACAATATGGAAGATATCACTAAATTATGCAGTCCTTATGTCCGTTCTCTTTTAGTAACCCAGTTGCAAGCTTGGAAACCTCCATTAACATGGGACAAAGAAGAGTATCCAGAAGTGTATCCCCTTGATCATATAAACCTTATACCCATATTAAAGAATCTTCCAAATATAGAAGAAATTGATATAGTTTATGGTATGAAAAAAGTTGGAGAAACGTTCAACTGGAACATGTTTAAATTATCAGTGGACGACTGTAAAAGACTAGCGACCGCAGTTTTAAACTTAAATAATATTCGAGTATTAAGGCTTCATAGAAGTAAAATTGGAGATAAAGAAACACAAGCACTAATACAGGGTTTAATTACCAACCAAACTTTACTGGAATTAGATCTTTCCAATTGCGAAATTGGAGATAACGGGGCCCTTTGCATAGCAAAGCTAATGTTAACGCATCCTGCTTTAGAAACTTTAAATTTATGTAACAATTACATCCGAGCATTGGGTGGTCAAGGAATTGGATTTGTGCTTCTAGAACCTTCGTGTTGTCCTATAGATTCTTTAAATTTAAGGCTGAATCCTTTAGGGCACGATGGGACTATGGGTATATTGCGCGCTCTCGTCAGAGGAGACAAGCCAAAGAAATTAAGTCTTGCAGGGTGCCTCTTCGAAGATGACACCCCAATTCGTATAGGACAGATGTTGAATCTTAATATGTCTCTGGAAGTGCTTGACGTTAGCAGTAATTGGTTCGGTGAGGAAGGCGGAGAGGTACGTTAGATAATGCAGGAATATTAATGAAAACTTACTGCTGCATCACAATTTTCGGTTTTATTAAATATCCCGTCGAGCTTAGAATGCGAGTTTTTATCGTAAGCTTCCTGTAAATGCTTCATATTTTCTTTATTAAACTTGTCACGCTTTTGGTAGATAATTCTTCTGGCGCTACACAATCAGAACTGCAAACGCAATATTTCTTTAACTTAGCATTTTGTAGAAAAGTATTCAGAATATTCAGATTGTCTCGAAAGTTTGAACCAAAATTCATTAGACATAGGTACCTATTTTTTTTTTAAATTCGGCGACGCCAGTGGCGGCTCGTGATCAAAATATTTGGGGGTTACGGTAACATATAGATGAGCAGAGGGAACAAAAATGGTGACGCAGACAAAAATTGTTTTTAGGAATGGAGGTGGCTTATTAGACGTGGTATAAGAGCATCTGCCAAGGTTGAGGATGAAATAAAAAAACCTTGCTAAATGCATATGCCTTTGAAAATATTTGAAATATTAAAACTGACTTCAAGATCACGGTTGCGGTTCCAAACGTTATCTATCAACTGCAGATTAGATTCGATACCTACCTAGTTACCTATATTTTAAAAAAATTCTATCTATTATTATAGTCTAATGTGTAATGTAATATCATTCCATTTTTTCCTATTTATAGGCAGTTGCACGTGGGTTAGTAAATAACAAAGTCATCAAATGGTTGGACCTCCGCGAAACCGATATTCCTCAAGCTAATCTTACTACAGTTGGAAAAATTTTGGAAAGGAATCGACAAGGAAAAGATGATATTGAAGAAGAGGAAGAAGAGGAAAATGAAGAAGAAATCGAACAAGCAATTACAGATATAGAACAAGAAATTCTGCCTGCTGAAGGGGAATCTGAAAATCCCGATGATCAAAGTAGTGCTATGACAGAAGCAGCGAAGCCAGAATAATGACCATTCAGTTTTTTATTTTTGGAAACGGATAATTAAAATACCAATAGTTATCTTGGTAACATTAATGATGGAAATATTGTAAGATTAACAAAATTATTTTATAAGGACCTTATAAACTGTGATAGTACTAATTCACTTTAGGCTTTCAAATATATATGTAGAATAAATCCACTACTACCTATTAAAAAAACCTATACCATGACATCATTATTTGCAAGTTTTCCTTGCCGTTAAGTTAAAATTAAGGAAAGACGCCGACTTTTGAAATTTTAGCCAGGTATTCACTAACAGTAGACGTCTTATCCGAGTTATTCTAACTTATTTCGCTCTATGGTAAATAACTAGTATAAATATATTCGATTTGTCCCCCCCTTTTTATCGCTGCTCAGTTCATAGTTTGGGGTAAAACAAAACACTTAAGATTTATAATTGTCTGGGACTTGACCCTCGACCACAATTTTAGCCCAGGTACTTACGCCCTGGAGCAATAAAACATAGCTTTTCAGTCATTTTATAAAACCTCCACCTGCCGCTATCACTTCCGGTCAACGGCCCGCTGCGCTGGAAAGAAGATTGTCGGTGAATCACATCAAAAACTTTACGAACACTAGAAGATAGTACCAAAATTTGAAAGTAAACAACAATCAACTCGCAAGTCTTTACATTATACAGTTCCAAACTCTGCATTGAAATCTGACAAGGGCGCGAGACGCGTACCTACGCCAAAACAATGAAGTAATCCGCGGCAACGAGAAGATTATAATGATGGTCGCCTCCAAGAATAGAAATAGGAATTCTGTTGAAGCTACAATCTACCATAGTCAGCGCCGCGAAACTCAACATCGTCGAAAGAGAAGAAAACTGCCGCGGACGCACCGAGGAGCTGAACGCCCGCAAACCAGACACTACTCAACAGAGCGCAAAAAATCCACCCTGAAGAAGTGAGCGATTCCAGAAAATACTCCGCGTACAGCACGCGCATTCCATAATGGTTAGGTACTCACTTTAGAAGCATGTAACACCATAACAAACCATTTTCGAATCCATTTTCATACCTATGAACTTCCTCGTCTTGCTTTGCTGTTGTGGGCAACTTCTGCCTAAAATTTGAGCAAGCGTTGTAGTATCACACTACAATTAAAAAGATGTATCAGTCGAAGTTTTGTTTTGGGAATGAAGTTATTAATAATTAAGAAACTGAGTAATAAAGAACAAGATAACTAGAAGATCTAATTCCCGTAATACTCTAGCAACTATAATAAAGTCAAACAGAGAAGAACCGAAGAAGAACTAAAACAACACCAAATTAAATGTGGATTCTGCATATCTAACTAATGTTGTATGTTATTTGTAAAGGATTTTATACATAAAAACGGATGTGTAAGTAGTACATTACAGAAAACATACTTAAAAAATCTTCAGTAAAAAATTTATTCAAGTACAAACAATAGTATATAAGTAAATCAATCTCAAATATACCATATTTTATGAAATAATTCACAAATATTAATCAATCTCACATCACAATATTAACACCTACAATTACAACCATATGGCAATTTACTCATATATGTATATCAGACCAATTAGCATTTCTGCTACAAAAGACTACATAAAAAATTGCACACGAAATTGCTGGTCTTCAATACATATTATGCATGCACCTGCGCCTCAAGTAATCAAAATATAATACAAAAGAAAAGAATGTAATGTAAGCATGACAATAATTTTGCATTTTTGGTCAGCAATAACTTACATAAGTACAGTGGACAGATACTTGTACAGAGCATCAAAATAAACAAACCAATAAATCATATTTATGCATCCAAATAAAATATTAAAAATTGTAAACAATCGAAATGGTAAATTCTCTTTTAACAATTATACGACTAGTAGGTAAAGCCGAAATTATTTAACTACAACATAAATCAATGCTCTTGTAATTCAAATATACATACAAAAAACAAAATTTTCTACAACAAAAATGTGATCTAATGCTAAAGTGTGACACTCTGTATTACTTTTAAACCCAAATTTTATAGAAACTTTATTTACTTCCCAACTCCAAACAAACATTACCACACACTCAAAACATCAAGGATTGTGATCATTACACTAAATTTGACCCGAAAATGAAATTTAAAACAATTAGCAATACAAAGGTTACACAAGAAATTTAACACTTAAACAATAAGAAATAACGGTATGCGTATTGCCACACCTAATAATTTTAAATTCCAATCCAAAATATTTTAATTTAATAGTCATTACATGAGTTCAATAAAAATATATATCTAAAGTAGGTAATGTATGTGTTAATCGGATAATTGTTAATAAACGATATATAAAATAAAAATATTTCATAAAAAAGCATGCATTTTATAATATTCATAATCTATAAAAGTACGCTATTGTAACGGTTATGTTAAAATAAGTATAAAATGAAGTTGAGGAATCAGTGGTTTGGCAGTTGTGCAGAAATACCATATTTTTAATACTCAGCCTTTTAAATGTAAATGTCATGGACGTTATTATTCAAAATGGTCAATACTGAAATTTATTTATGCATAACTACAAACTATAGGGAAGCGATAGATTCAGGAAAAAAAAATCTATTGCTTCAAATGAATGTGAGATCACATACAGATAGATACTTTGGAACATGACTGAAATTGTCAACGGATGTAACTCTCAACTCTGTTGGCGCTTATTCAAATCAACCTTAACTTATAATAGCAACAAATTAAATTAAATGCAAATCATTTATCTAAAAATACTACTATAAAATAACAAATAAGTATAAAGATACTTTCGGATACAATAGCTAGGTATCCTAAAAATAAAGAATGGATAACAACACAAACTAAAGCTAATAAACATAACTTAATGCTAAAAAATGTAAACTTACATTATGTATTAAAACTTGAGCTAAAATTTTAGTTACAAAAATATATTTACCTACCCTATCTAAAACAGCTTTTTACAAAAACTTCAATACTTAATCACAATCACTACAAATGTGATAAAACTGAGCAATTAATGCATCACAGTTTACCTTAAATGGAATTTTATTTTAACATTTCCATTATGTAGAGGTAACCATTCTTATCAATAGTAAAAAACGAGGTAAAATCATGGGAAGCTGATACGTATGTAGAAAATAATCCACGTACTTTTATTGCAGAAAGGAGATGGGGTTTAGCAGTCTTACCTTCTTTATCATTCCACAACCCTAAGTTTAGATGTGTCATTTGCGCTGTAATATCAATTGTTAAATTTTTCTTCTTTGCAGAATTTGATCGTCTTCTATAGCCTCTATGGAAAATGATTAAGACATTAAACACATATTATTATATCTTTAAGCAGAGCGCAAACCAATGCGGTAGCAAACTACGAGGATTCGAAATGGAAGACAAGTATTGGAATTATTGGAAGATGTTGTAGAAACACAAATGTAGATTGTAATTGCGTACTTGTTTATAACACTGTCTTTTTTGGTACCTCCTAGCTAGTGATAGGACAGAATAATTATGTCAAAATGTTAGTTCAATAATTTATTTGGTTCATTATATTTTTTATTGTTGTTAGTATCAGTGTGTTCGTAAAACGGACCTAGGACTAGCTTGCCTATCTCATGCCATTAAATCTGAGAGTCCTATTTTCCCGCCAGGGTGATTTTTCTATTTTTTGGGAACCGTTACTTGCACCCCCCACTCCTTAATTTCCAAAATGAATTTTTGGGACCTTTTCCTATTTTCGAACACAATCGCGGTGTGCCAAAGGCGGGCGCAATAGAACGCAAAAAGGTACATGTGTGTGTATGTGATCATTTGAAACTCTATACTATATCAGTTACCTGCCACTGCGGCTGCCGGTCGCGCCCACACCGATTTGCGCTTTGCTTCATATAAATGCTTCTATTATGTTAAAATTTACTTCAAATAAACAACTTACTTGTTCTGTGATTCACAGGGTAGTTTAGTTAAGTCCCACCAAGCTATTTGGTCTCCAACACTAATAAGAATCAGTGCTGGTGCTGGAGAAAATAGAAGGTATCGCACCCAAGACTTATGCAAATGTAAGGTACCTAAGGCGACTTTTGATTCAATACTCCATATCTAAACAAAATTATATTCTTTTTTTTTTAACTTGATACAAAACTTAATGAAAAATACTTTAGTTAAAGTAAACATAAATAATCATAAATGTTTACTTTTATTTAGAATACCAAACAGAAATATTCTTACCACAATATCACCATTGTCTTGTCCCACAGCCAAGATCTTTCCATTATCTGAGAACCGGCAACTTCTAAGCGGATTATTTAAACATTTTCCTTGATTCAAAGACAAACTAATTACAAAATTGTCCACAGTTAATGAATATATTTCAAAACAACCATCAGCCATAGTTATTGCCAAAAGAGACTGATCTTTAGAGAGTGTAGCCATCGTTACAAAACAGTTGGAAATGTCATTATGATGAATTTTATCGCCTATTAAGATACTGTATGAGCCATCATCCAAATTCCAAATTTTTATAGTACGATTTTCTGATACCGACAGCAATTTTTCTGCTAATTTTATATAAAAACATTGCACAATCGGAATAACAGGCACTTGTTTTAAAGTTACATTTGATGGAGATGGTTGTACCAAACATCGAGCGATACCGTTCTTAAATATGGTAACCCAACCATTTTGTGCAGTAGCAACTAAAATTATGGTATCTCCTGTTAAATCATTCTTACTGCAGTTTTGGCATAAATTATCCTTTGCAGTGTTAAAATACTTTAAAAGTACAACCGAATCATACAATTTCATGATGGTTTCGTAGTGTCTAGTTTTATAGTCAAACTCCATAACATCTCCATTTTCCAATCCGATAGCTATCTTATTTCCACAAAGTGAAAAACGAACAACTTTTATAGGACTCCGCATTCTCTCTGACTCCATGATTGTGCTATGCCCATTCATAACTTGTACTTTATTCATAGTATTAACTACAGCTATACGAGGAACACTGGAAGATTGATTCCAAAAGCAATCAAAAATCGGCAGTAGTTTAGCAGTTTCTTCATATTGCATTGTTGGTTGAATATGCCACTGTTTCACAGTTTTATCATCAGAACCAGATAGCAGTATATGGACGGCGTTTTTTGTATCATCATAAAATGTATCAAGGCACACGACAATTCTGAAAAAACAGAAAATAGTATTAGACAAAAAAATCAATAGAACAATGTCACAACTTACCCTTTGTTGTTCAGTATTTCTTGAACAATTTTTGTGGTACTAATACGCCATATACGGATGTAATGATCAGTTGATCCGGCAACCAAATACATACCATCCTCAGTCACTGCACCACATAAAAAGTTTGCTTGCCCTCTATCATCCAATACTGTCATAGCTGGTTCCATTACTTTTAATCCAACCTGATTCCAAGTCCACATTGTTATTGTACTATCATTAATAGCTATGAGAGTAGTTTCTAACTCAGGTACAATTAAAAGAGATTTAATATAAAGAGTGTTACAGAATTGTGATAAAAATTCTCCATTCTGAGCATCATGTATAAATATATTAGTACCACAACTAAATATGATCAAATTATCTTCCGCAGAAAATGTAATACAGTTAGTAGCTTGACCACGTCCTGGGATATCAACGATTATAGCTGGTTCTTCAGCTGCGACATTCCAAATTAATACTCTACCAGTAAAACAACCTGTTACTATTCTATGTTCAGTTTCATTTGCATATGATGCCGACATCAGTCTGTCATTAGCATCATTAAGGCTGCATGTTTTGCTGCGATCCACTCTTCCACTGCTACCATAGAAATTTGTCCAATTTGCCTGTTTCACACGAGGTGACGGTGCATCTGTACTAAATCCTTTAACACCAAAAATATAACTCATATTTAAATTCAAAACTGGAGGGTTTTTATACTCACCATTCTCATCATACACGTCTCCATTACTATTTTGTGTAATAACCCCATCAAGGCTCCAAATTTTAACACAACCATCTTCAGATACAGAAAGAAAACCATCTCCTTCAGGATTTAATTGTAATTGAATAATACTGCCAGTGTGTCCAGCAAATACATACAATTTGTGATTGTATGCTTGTTCCCATAGCTGAAATATAACAATATATTATTAGATTGTTATAAATAGACGATTAAAATTTGTCTTACTGTAATATCACCAGTTTTCATTCCGACGAGAATTTTGTTCACATCTGTTGTGAAGCAAGCAGCAGAAACATCATGACTAAGATCAAGAGTGTGTGCAAAGTATACACTCTCCTGTGGAGCTCTACAAAACGAAAAGTAATTCAAATCTTAAGCCTTGTTGGCAAACTATACTTACTGTAGTTGTAAAAATAGAGATTTTGGATTCTCTTTAGCAATAGCTAATGCAGCCTTGTAGATACTTCCTTCTTTATTTTGTCCTAATCCACATTGAATAACATCAGTATCTTTGTACTTAAACAAATCATGACCCTTTGCTTTTACAAAATTAACATATTCATTTAATTTCTTCAAGAGACCTTCATCCTACAATAAAAAAAACAATTATAATCAGAGAGGCAAGCAATACCACTTCAATTCAAATAAATCTATTATTTTAAAAATAAATACTTACATTACGTGTAATATATTCTTTATAAATCTGAAAATCTCTCAACAAATCTGCAGTGCCAATGGCTTTAATTTTGGCACCAATAAAATTCAGATCAAAGTAGATAACAAATTCTTCATATAACTGAGATTGCTTCAAATGGTAACCAATGTATTGGAAAATATAATTGTCATTTGGCAGGTTAGCGTAATTATTATTAGAGATATGTTTATAAGCGGAGATCAATTTTTTATGCTGCTCAACTATTTGTGGTGGAGTAAATAGTTGCTTAAGATACGCTAAAAATAAGTCGTGAATGCCATATACATAAGTTTTCAACTCTTTATTGTAATAAGAAACGATGAGAGATTTATTTTCCAATTCTGTCATTTTGTGTTCAACTGCATATTTGTCATTAAGTTTCCAAATTGTTTGCATCACTTGCGGTGTAATATTTATATCTTCTACAAAAACGGCAAAGCACCTGTAGAGATCCCGTAACTCTTCATTTAAACTTTGGATACAAATACTTATAGCACCAAACAATTGGATTTTCAAACTATGAAATAAATAAGACATTAAAAAATAATACTTCCAATACCTAATGTGTGACTTACTTATAATCTTTTTTAGTTAATTTTGTAATGTAATAATCCCAATGATCTGTTTTGGTAAGTAAAGCTTCCTTGTATGGTTCTAATAAAGATCCTAGTAATGCAATTAAAATGGGTTCTCCTTTACACAAATAATGAATTCTGGTTGCCTGGATTGGAAGTTTGCTAATATCTGTTTTTAATGAATTTGCAAAAAGTAACAATGTTTCTTTTTCTGTGAAACCACCTTTTACCTGAAAAAAAATCTTACTACAAGCAAATGAGAATATTAAAGTCAACTTACGGGTAAATAGACTGTGTTGTTACCCAAAACAATATCCTTAAGTTGCGTAGTTATGAGGGTTTTACAACCCACATCAAATGCTTCAGTTGCTGCTGGTAATGCAACATTATCAAGAACTACAAGGGCATGTCTGTAGGTACCAGTACGAAACATATTCTTAAGTGCATCTTTTAGTATTTGAATTTCTGTTAAGTGATCACCCTCTTGAGCTGTAATTAAAGATGCAGGCCTTGACTTATGATTCTGTTCCCTTGAATCATTTGCTAGTCTCTGAAGCAATCTAAAATGTTCATTCAATAATGTAAAATATTAATTGCAGTAGCTCAAGCAATCTGAAATTTTCTAACATATTTAACTGCAAATTACTTACAAATTCAGATGCATTGGTAATTGATCAATTACTCTAACGTCACCAAGATTGATCCAAAACACTCTATTATGAAAATGGTTCTGTAGTAGTAATGAATTTTTCACGGCTGCAGCAGCTAGACATGATTTTCCACTTCCGGTCATTCCATGTAATACAATTCTCTGGCATGGTTCTAGTTCCTCCAGATGAGTACGAAGCTCTTGTAACTATTAATAATACACAGTGTTAAAAGACAATGTATAATATTACATTACAATACAATTTACCAAAACGAAATTACTTTAGAAGTTACTAACCATCTTCTTCCAATCCTATTAAAAGCAGCATGAAAGCATAAATATATATATAACAAAATAGTATTTTAACAATCTCATTGCTATATATAATCTAGCTTTACATACATTAATTACAAACAAAAAATATTTTTGAGAAGTAACATCCAAATTTTAAATTAAGAACAATGACGTTTTTACAAGCGCTTTGTTTCTACCTATCCGAAGTGTCTGATAGAAATATAAAAAATATTCTATTGAAGACATTTTTTTATTAACACATATGCAGTACAGGGGGTACCTATATAAAAATTCAAAAAAGTCCCCTCTATGTCCCCCATCCAAAATGTAATTTAAAGTGAAATCGGGTAATATCACAAACACCCATGGACAAGACAGTATTATTTCTGAAAAATTATATCTCACTTAAGAGTCAAGCCCAGAGCATTTTTTAAGCCAGCTTTACGAGTCAAACTTCTTTACCGGTGATCTACTGCGCTATTCCCTTGAAGAAAATTCAATTTCTAAGGAAGTTTTAGTAGGAAAAATTTAATTTTTAAATTTATAAAAAATACTTCTACCTACATCAAAATAGTTAAGAAATTATAAGGCGTGTAATAATAGTGCGATATTATTTATATATTTTCAGGTGGATATTATTTCAAATTTAAATATTTTATACAGGATCATGTTCATATTTGATTTAAATTTTAGTGCAAATATCTCAAATCGGCTCAAATAATGTTTTATACGTAGTAGAAAAATTGTGTAGCAGACCTGAACCAACAGAGGAAACATTAATTATTTTAATAATTATATTCTACAGATCTTTTTTCTAATAATAAAAATAATAAACTAAAAAAAATTAAACCTTGAAGTCTAGGAAAATAATTTGGTCACCTGTTATTAAGAGGAATGAATAAAGATAAATTTAGTGTGATACTTTACATAACAACAGAATGAAATCATATGACTTTCATTATTCTTTAAAAGGAAAACCCTCAAACCTCTAGTACCATTGAAATAACAAGTAGGTATGACATTTTTAAAATCATAACCAGAATTTATAACATTTTCCTAAATACTCCTGTTTCCAAACATTTATTCCAATTAAACCTTCAAACTATGCTTCCTAAGGGCTATCTGCTACAGAAAATAAGGGCTATAATTTGGTGTATGTACCACTTAAACCTTTAGGCGGACTTCCAACAACAGTTGTACTAAAGGAACATCAAGTGTTGTTTATTAGTGCCCACCTAACTCTAAGTTAATATAGCCACAAATATCCAAGAAAAAATCAGATTGCCAAGACCACAAGATTGAACCTGAACCCACTCATTTCCTAATCTTTTGATATGGCATAATCTTAATATGCATAATACCAAAGGTAAACCAAATGGGAAGTTTGGTGTATATAATCCAGGTAGTCTCTGGGAAGTCTCAGGAAATCCCTGGGAAATTTGGTCTGTTTCTAGAATGCCTGAGCAGTCCCTAAGAAGTCTCAGGAAGTCCCTGGGAAGTTTCTAAGTAGTACCTGGAAAGTCTGGGTAGTGTCTGGGAAATCTGGGTAATTTCTGAAAAGTCTGAGTAATTTCTGGAATGTCTGAATAGTTCCTAAAAGGTCTCAGGAAGTCCCTAGGTAGTGACTGGAATGTCAGAGTAGTCCCTGAAAAGTTTGGACAATTTCTGGAGTGTCTGAGTAATCCCTGAAAAGTGTCAGGAAGTCTCAAGAAATCCCTGGGAAGTTTGGGTAATGACTGGAATGTCCGAGTAGTACCAGGTCTCAGATAGTCCCTAGGAAGTCTAGGTAGTGTCTGAGTAGTCCCTTAAAAGTATCAGGAAGTCTCTGGGAAGTCTGGGTAGTTTCTGAAGTGTCTGAATAATCCCTGAAAAGTTTCACAAAGTGTCAGGAAATCCCCGGGAAGTTTGGGTAGTCTCTGGGAAGTTTTTCAAATTGGGTAATTTAGTGTACAAGATTTTTATAGTGGTTTACCTCTTCGCATTAGTACAACATAACAAAGAGATACATTTACAGTCTAAAAATTGATCTATACAGAAATAACTGGAGCGATCACATATTTAGATGACCTCACATCACAAAACAATGTCTACATTAATGACCATGAGGAAAACGAGGATTGAGACTGCGTAAGAAATATTGGGAGTTTTGGAGTTAACAGTTTAAAGGAGACCAGTATAATAGAGTAGGGTTTAATTCTCGCAGCTTAAGTTTTCTTTGATAAATAACCGACTATGTATTGCCTACCGCTAATTCCAATTTAAGGACTTTATTAATATGTGGAAATGAATCAATTATTACATTTTCCAAGCCGATATTCTTAGAACCATGACAAATTCTCCATTACTTCTACTATAGCAGAGTTTATCGACCTTAATTAACTTGAATTAGCTTAATAATTTATATCATTTTAAAAAATTATTTGTTATTATGAAAAGTTACTAAAGGCTTCAGCACCATTAATTTACTAAAAATTGATGTATTTCTTTATTCTTTATTATAAAAACTCAAATTAATTTGCTAACAATCAACAGACGTATTAATTGTTAAACATCCCTATACACCGAACCACTTGTCATTATCTTGAAGTGATCAATTTTAAGTATACTTACCGGTGCTGTTCTGTTGACATAATGTGGTGGTCGACGAGGTACATCCCCCAAAACCAACGTATCTTGAAAAGCTTCTTGTTCAAGTCTATCGATATGGTTATCCTCGTGTACATTCTGCAGGGCTTTAAACAACCAATCATAATCCTTCTGCAACACCTTTACAAAGGAATCATATGCTTGATTATCTTTCCTCGAAAGAATATCTAGGAGACAAGTAACCCCATCCTTCCGAAGGCTCTAAAAATAGATAAAAGATGACATATAACCTAAAAATTTTGGAAGTAGTAAATTTCTTACTTTGCTTTGTATTTTCTCAACATCGTCTGCGTTGAAGACTTGAAGAGAATATAGTTCATCCAAAACATGATCTACTTGCAAATCTTTTACGATAACATCCCTTTGTCTCAATAGGTTACCTTTTTTGATATCGTCCATTATTAAAACTGAAATTGTATTTTTTTAGTTAAAATTATAAGGTAGAAGAGTAGTTCGTTACCTTATTTTCATCGTTGAAAATCAGTCTTTTGGTAGTGTTATTACACAACGAAAAAAATTAATCACAACTTCACGACAAACACAAGTTTTACAGACCTCTCCCTCACAAAACACACAATAGACGAGGACGGACGCAGACGGACATTGACGATGGGATGACGAACAGGCGCAGCGCAGGTGTTCGGCGGTTACCTTTGATAAAGGGGGTGATGCAAGTTTGTGCCTGTTTATTTACTTACTGGTTGAATGTCTTAAGAGAAAATGATGAGAATTGTCTTGTCTGTAGGTAGTTAAATATATTTGCAATTTACAGATGCAGGTATATTTATTTACCTGGTTTTAATATTTACCCCTTTTTGTTTTAAAAAATAGAGAAAAATATTTTAAGCACTGAAAAACCCTTCTCAAAATCTTATTACTTAATTTAAAAATAAAATAGACTACTATAAGTATATAAGATATCCACGTAAATTTTTAACAAAACAAAAATATTTATAAAAGACGCTATTGAATTCAAACTCCTTAAACCAGGGGGTGGGGGCAATAAAATTTCTGAGGGTGCACATGTAAAAAATCATAAATCATTTATATTGAATCCAAAATTCAAATTATTCTACTTCGTTTCCAAAGCATCTTTAATATAATGGTCCTTTATGGCACTGGTGCCATAAAGTTCCAATTTAAACATTTTAACTTTGAACCCTGTAATGATTTCATTCCCGGAATCGGACACCTTGAAATCAACACTGGGTGAACCTGCAGTCTTGCTTCTTGATATAAATTTCGTAAGATACTTTAAGGTCATGCACTTTTAAACTGCATTACTGCAGCAAAATATTCTTTTGGCGTCTGATAACGATAACGACCGGAAGTGTAGTAGGTAGATACCCTAATCCACGAAATCCAGCAACTATCAGGAAGGAAGATGTTAAGTTTTCCAAGACAGGTAACAGTGGCGAAATAAAAAAGCATGGTGAGATTCCTTTGATTTATATTCTCACTGCACAAGGGGATTCTGTAACTTTAAGAATTTTCCTATAAATGGTCAAACTTCGGACTCCACGACACCTTAGCCCAGTAGCCATTAATAGGTCCAGTGCTACCCGAAGATACGGGCTAGTCTTGTGGGTAGATCTAGATACAATAACTGCTCTGTCAAGACGACCCTGTCTTAGAAAGCGAACAAAACTAGCAAAAATTATCTTCTAGCAGCTCTAGATTCCAATAAGCTTCTGCCCCGATAAAACTAGCCAATACATCTTAAAACAGGAACTCATTTGTGTGTCTCCTACCGAACTATCAAAACGTTATTATCACCTACACAAGAAAAAACGACAAATTTTTGCAATTTTCACCCCCCGATATTGAAAATTCTCCCAATATTTTGACCCTCTAGGAGTAAAATCATAAACAGGGATGTGTAGAACGAGAATCCATTGCTAATCTAGTCAGAACTAGGGTGGCTTGAATGTACAAGACGCACCCCTATGCGGAACTGCCCGACAAATTGGAATTAACTTTTGAAACTTCTGAAAAGTTAAAAATTACCTAGAAACGTTCCTGTGAAAAGCAGTTAAGGAATACTTGCGGAAAAGGGACATCGCTTTTGTAAAATTTCATAGAGCTGAAGCGTTATGGGTGAATACAATCGTTCTGTCTGTTGGAAGGAACAAAAAACGCCGAATTTTTGTAATTTTCGGGACCCCTGATATTGAAAAGTAAACGATTGCTGGCTTGATTACAGCGTTTTCGGTTTTCACATTTCGAGAGCCAGAAAATTTTAGAAAATGTTCTCAGAACAATACCTAGGTATTTTAGAAATGTGAGGAACAGGAATTGTACCTACTCTAAACCCCGAATTGTAAATCTAGATGTTAAAATAGCGACTATACAAGTAGTAAAAGCTCTGCTAGGGGAGAATTATATCAGTCCGGGAATGGTTCCACCACGTAACCCAGAGTACCTTCCAAAAAATTGAACAATGAGGGTTTGTAAATCTTTACAATGAAAAGCGTTCGACGAGTTTGTGGGTTGATGAATGGCGTTTAATGGTTTAATTCACTAAGATATCTTGCCTGTTTGGAAGAGAAATGCAAATGGCATATTAAAAAGAGGTGATACCCGCAGCAGCTGAAGATATAGGTAATACGGTAATACATTCTTTTGAATCAGCATGTATTAGGAACTATTAGCAGGGTTGGAAATAAATATCGTGGTGCTTTAAGACAATCAACGTTTTTACGATTGATTTATGGAAACTCCATCAAACCATCCTAGAAGATCAAGACCGTACCAATAACTTAATGAAGGGATCGAATTGGTTAACCAATTTTGTTAATAAAAATCAACCCCCCAGGCTCCAGTTTTGAATCTCTAGTTTTGAAAAAACATATCCTACCGTTTGCAAAGAAATGAGGCAAGAAATTACTGAAGACTGAACAAAAATTCGAACAGACAAACTTAGGTGGAGTATCGGCTTTTCTGTTCCTCGGATTTTTTTTCTGTCGGTTTTTTTAACACTGCTCTTTTTTCCTCGCCTTTTTTGTAGATTCACCCTATACTCAGAGGAAGTAAATCCGCAAGTAACTTTAGCTGTGCTGCAGGTAGTAAATTAAAATAATGGTTACTCCAAAAGTGGAGGTAAATGAGAATAAATCGACACGTTACATTCATGACAAAGCGACAAGTATGTCCACCTGTTACTCTGAAAAACAGTCCCATCCCCCCAGTCAAATAAAGTCATTCTTTTTAAAACTATAGCAATACCAACACTCGATACGTTTTCCAGAAAATATCGCGTTACCGATAGTCGATAATTCAAAAAGTATCGCTATACTTTTAGCGATATTTTTCATTAAAGAACGACCAAAAAAAATTGAAAAAAACTTGGTACACTTTGATTATACATAAATCGTTTTTCCAGCTGTAATAGCAATATTCAAGTCCTAATATTCCTTGTACTTAGTTTAAGTGGTGTTGCGTAGATAGTTCAGAATTACCTCATAAATTAAACCGAAATTTATGTAAAAAAATTATAAATTTACTTGGAAGTGTCCATAGAAATTTCGATATTTAGTTTTAAACTCAATCGTATAGCCAAAGTTTTGCAAATCTGCGATACGCGATAAAAAAAAGTATGACGATACTTTTTTGAAATCTATAATCTAGCTATACTCAAATTGTATCGCGATACTCGACCACTGCCACTGTGCAATTTATTGTCGTATTTCTGCTTACATTATTTACGTAATAATAAAGACATCCTAATGTTTGACCGCTCTTATCACCTTAACTACAGACTTTCCTACGTCTGAAATGACTAGCCGTTTGTATATTCCTTAAAAGATTTATTTGTATAGGCATTACCGCAATCAACGGTATTCTTTGGTATTACCAAGTATTACCACAGACCTACCTACTCTATTTTTTATCGCGGTAGGAAATAGTGCGTGGGACCCTGACGTGCTTTTTCTTCTGTTCGAGCTATTTTTGGTATTATTTAAGTTACTATATGAAAAGTGGTTTGTGTAATCTGAATTCGAAATGAATCATATTAAGTTACAATAAATCGTTTACTAGGATCTCTTTCAAAAAATCAAAACTATTGTTTGTTTGAAAATTGTCAAGACGTACGTCATCAAAGACGGCAAGCGGAACATCTTTATTCTTTTTATGTAAAAGCTGGACGTCTGTCATCAACCCCTTCTGTCACAGTCACCACCGCTAAAATTTCAAATAGTAACATGTAGGTATAATGATACATCATTGGAAAGGTAATTTCATAAGTAATTCATTCTACTAGTTATTTTTTATTCGTTTCAAACTGAAACAAACAAATTGAAAACTCTATTTCGTTTATTTCGGTAATTGTTCAAAATAACTTCCGTTCACTTCCATACGTACATTCTGCATAGTCTGGGTCTAGTATAGGTACAGACGACTTTTTACGTAAAAAGATGTCCCCCCTTGCTGTCTTTGCTGACATGTCTTAGCAATTTTCAAGCAAACAATAATTTTGAAAGATGCTAAAGGGTGGCTACTTTTTGTTGAAACCCCCTGTATAGACGTCCGTTATCAGAAAATTCGACTATATATCAAATGAAATATGTATTATATTATAATAGTATGTAGATATTAGATATCCCGTGATTATATTTACTCCGTCATATTAGCGTAATTTTATGGCATAATAAATCATATGTGCGATAATATCATTGACATAGGTGTGACCTACTACACGTAAATGCACAAACCCCCATTCCCAATGCGCTACTGCATTACGTGCCCTTAGAGTTTTGTTTGATTAATGTAAATATAGCCCCGCTTACAGTTACAAACACAAAACTGATTAGCAAAACAGCACTATTTCATTAAAAATTTATAAAACTACTTTAAGAATTGCAAAGAAAGGATTGAATATTAACACGTTTCAGCGAAAACGTTTTTATTCTCAAATTATTGAACTCAAAAAGATACTTCCAAAGAATAATTTCATATTAAGAAATTTAGAGTTATTTTGTTTGCAAAATACTATTATAGAATATATTAAAACCCTTCATAATATTTTTCATTTAAGACTACCCACAGCCGGAGTTTATTTATTAATTTGCTAAATACCATCAAAAAGTTCATCAAGAAGATTCAAGCACCCCTAAAACCTCATTAACTTTATCTCTTGTGCCGTGTTACATAAAATTTACATTTTTAGAGTTGATCCCCCATGAGACACCAATATTTGCATACATATTGCTCATTATCTGTAAAAAAACTTCCATATTATGGTAGGTAACGATAAGTAAATTAAAGTACTCCACACTACCTGATTTATTAACGTATTTAAATTCTTTAATGTTGAAGTAAAAGTGAAAATACAATCATTTATTTCGATTACATTGGAAGACGACAAAGACAAGCATTGATTTAAAATTTTACGTATAATGGGTTGCATAACTCCAGTCAGCGCATCTTCCATACATAAAATTAATGTCACATAATATTTTAATAATATACAGATCGATGTCCCCACGACATATTTTGAGCTTTTACACTATGTACCTTGATTTTTTTAATATCAGAGCAGCAAATGAAATAGTGATTAGAAGAATATATAGGATCAGAAAAAGGAACACATTTATTTGCGTGTTATTGATTACGAGTCGGCAATGTTAAATAAATAAAATCTGTTTCTTTATTTTTTCAATCATTAATTTATTTCATTATTTGACAGCTGTAAGTGCTGCATATTTAAGAAAATGAAGGTGGGCAGTGTAAAAGCATGACTGTTGTGCACGCGTGCATGTTCCTTAATGTTCCTATAGTAGCCGAATTCAATTTGATCCTAAGCAAGTCAGCAGCAGAAAACGATATTACAAAGTAATGGAATTAAAAGAGAATATCTTAAGAAGATGGTGTTTATTTTCTTCTTGTGGCGGAGATACGTTACATTACAATACGGAAAGCTGAACCTTTCTACATAAAAAGATATTCTTGTTGAAAGTCGATACGTATCATATTAATCGCGCTACCTACACAAATTTAAAAAAGTTGAGGTGCGCATCTTCCCCTGGACTTTTCCATACTAAAAATAAACATTTTGATTTTGGTATTCAACCGTAGTTCGCGAGGCAGCATTCGAAATCACTTGAATGCGTAGCGAGAAACACCAGACTATACGGGTTCGATACGTACAAAAGAGAGACAGGCATCTAATTTACTAACGGATAAACTTGTAAGACTATAAGATGTCTCCAAATACCTACGTACTGTACACTATACACTACACTAAACGGTATTCAGCTTTTGTAATGGTGTAATCTATGACAAAAGTTAACTGCAATCATTGTATGTCCATTAAAGCTCCACTTGAGGAATGGGAGGATGTTCGTTAGGAAAACCTGCCAGTACTTATCTTCAATACTATAGGTACTATAGGTACCTACTTTAAATTATAGTTTTGGACCTGTATACGAAAAGCACATTTGTTAGAAATCTTATTACATGGCCTTTTATCGATTAATTTTGTGTGCAAAGTATACATTCTAAACTGTACAATTTCTCAAAAGGAACCGATCTATCCCTGTTGAAACATCCGATACGCTTGTCTTCTCTGTGCGTGTCTCGCGCGCCAAGCTTCATTTACCATTTGAACATTTAACGAAAAGTTTTGTTTTCAAGATTAAAAGCCTTTCTACTTATAAAGTAAATATTGATCGCAATTTAAAAAAAAATGGGGAAAAAACTGTAAAAATTTCAGTAGTTACGGAATGTAAATTTTTTACAACACTCCAGATACAATAAATCAAAATGTAGTTTTTTTACTAAAAAATGTCTTATAATGTTTTTTGTATTTAGAATTAATTTCAACAAAACGACAAAATTTTACAAACAATACATAAACGTGCGAAATACAATCACTTTCAGATTCACATTAAATATTTACCGATTCATGCCTATACGCTTTGGACTTACAGAATAAATAATGGCTGCCTAGCTCAAGTTACTTTCTTTTTTTATGTTTCCTTCTTTTCCCCTTTCTTATAGAAAGACACAAAAATTGTTCTTTAATATTATTGTAAGTAAATAAAATATGGAACATTCTTTTTATGTTGCTGTAAATAATGTGACTTTCACACGAAAATATATGAAAGGCAATAACTGTGAGCTGGGAATAAATAAAATTCAGAAAGAAATTCGAGCCAACACATTAGGAAATAAATTTTAAATAATGCGTGTTACTTCATTTTCTTTTTAGAGGCATCCAAATATCAAAATAAAATATGAACTAAATATTGACAAAAATATATGAATACCTATCTCTGCCGACCTTGCACTACTATGGTCGTCCTGCATCAATACTGGAGTCCCGGATTTAACCTCACAGGAATTTTGCGCGATTGGCCGCATTACTAATTCATTTCTGGGCAACTGGTTTTCGATGCTTTGATATAAATATGTAAAGTGAAATTTATTACCAGAAATATAAATCTCAACTTTGAAATGCATGCTAAGCCCTAATGAATATTAACTTTTTGATATTTGTTTCCAGAACATTGAGATGATTCTTCCAGAAGAACATACAGGTAATTTTTCCACGTATTTAATCATTTAGTATAAGATACGATAATGTGGTACTACTTGCAACCCTATCCTTCTTCAGATTAATTCTTTAGCAGGATTCTTATGGAATGACACGTCATTACAAAAAATTGATGCACGACCAATATTAAAAATTGACTATAATTGAACTTTATTGAATCTTTCTATATTCAGCTGCCTGCAAAAAAAGATGTACTACAAATTATTATTTGATGCGCAGCTCACTAAAATGAGTAGTAACAATTAATTAACTAACCCATAAAGTTTTATTTGTTATCGTCAACCCAGCTTCGATCCATGTTTTTGATTGGTTTTTATTAAATATTATTTCTTTCAGTTTGAAAACAATAACCAAGTAAAGAATTTTTTGAAAACTTGGTTTGACAGGCAACTATTATAGAAAATTATATTTTCAGAGTTGCTGGAAAAATGAGAACGCAGTATAGAATTACAAGGCGAGTGTGTGGAACAGTAGTTTTAATATTACTTTGTAAATTTTTTGTTTCAGGTGTTTACAGCAAAATTCTAGTTTAAATTTTAATTATTCTTGTAGAGTAGCGTTGTTCTACCTGAGTCGCAACTGATATAATAAAAGCATTCCAATTTCTTTCAACACTATTATGTTAAAAATATAATTTTGCTTTTCTGTCAGACCATTTCAAGAAGTATTTTCCAAGACATGTTAGCTAAAAATATTTATCCTAATAGATTATTTCAATATTGAATCTGAAAATAAACTGAATTTTAAAAATGTTCTGGTTCATTCTTATAAATTTATAAGCAATATAGTATCCACTCACCAGTAACAAAAAACGCTTTTGTGTCAATGTGTCTTGACGATAGTAGGTACCTTTAAAAGCTATTAAATAACATTCGTAACTGTGAAAGAAAAGAACTAACAGTTTATTGGTTAGTAAACAACAGTTACAAATGGTTGTTTGAGTGTTTCGATTTGTCAAACAGCTTCTTGGCGTAAATTGTTATCATTACTCCTTTCAGCACACACTAGAATAAAAGGTTTTTACTCTACTGAAGTCACTGAAGATGGAAACTTGGTTCCCGAAACGCGTTGAGGCCTCATAAAATTTTTATGGGTTTTAGCTTATTTGTTATTTTCCCAACCACAGTCTTCAAGTAATTTATATTTAAATTTTAAGTTTAAATTCAATTTCCTACGTTACAATTGTAACTAGGAATTTATTAAAGTTTATGTAAAATTGTAATTTCTGTACTAGGTACTCATCTAACCTAGTATATGTACCTATATTCCATTTCCATATTCCAAGAGTTTATAAACTCTTACTTTGGCGATAAATTCGACGTATAATTAATTACACCTCAAATACTACAACATCTATCGGATGTTCATAATAAATTCTCTATTATGTAATGACTGTTTCTAAAAATTAATTAATTATTAAATTGATTGGATTTCAGAAAAATATGCAACGAAGGGTATGGTACACAGCTTATTTTTCGTTGACCTAGATACATATAGCAATGTCTCAAGGGTTGTTTGAAGAGCGGTTAGCTTGAAAATTATTTTTGCATAAGCAAGATTTATGTTGAAAATATATCACGGTGTCAGTTTCAATATTCTGTAGTAAGATAAAGTTTAAGTTGTTTTAAATAAAGATAAAAGAAGGCAATAAAGAATTAGGTACCTTTATAACTCATCCATCGTGTTGTTTTTATAATTTGCGTTCAATTTGACCTACGGGTGTTTTTTTACCCCCTAATCTAAAATTGATAAACTATCTTTGTAATACGCTTGTTAATTAAATAATCGTTTTTTATATTGATATTATTTTTGATTTGTGTTTAAAAGGAAATGAGCAAGTGTGTTCATAGAATTTTAAACAAAATCCGTACCAAGAACTAAATACTCGACATAACAAGGGAATAAAATTATGACAAACGTACTTTACATTTTTTTTGTATATACCACAGTGCAATAATTGTAAACGAACCTGCATGATTATAAATTATAACCTGCTACTCATCCCTAAGATATCTGTGGACAAAAAAAATATGACAACCAAAAGGACATTAAAATTAATAATTTGTATTTACTTTCAAAAGACACAAGTTTTTCTTTTTACCATCAAAATCAAATTCTTGTGAACGGTGTGATGTCCTGTTTTTAAAATATTGTCTGTATGTGTGTGATTTCCGTTTTTTCAAGGAGAACGTAGAAATGAATATCAAATATGCGATTTGACATAGCAGAGCTCTATCAATTGTTTTATATCCTGGAAGAAATATATAATAGACTTCATACATTACCGCATCTTCTTAAAAATCGATAGATAAAAAGAAGTTAGTAAAAGTTCTTTCCAATTTTAAATTCTGTAACTTTTATTGAAATTATTGAATATTTTATTCAGAAAGTTGATTTTAAAATGATTAAATTGCGCAGGCAATAAATAAAGTTCAGAAACTAAGTTGAAAAGTTCTTTAATTTTAACTTTTTAGAGATATATTTATTCAGGTATATAATCGACTGAAAAAGCGATATAAAGCAATTTTAACCCATTAAACTTTACTAATAATTTACAAAACTGTATATAAATGTAATAAAAGTTTGCTGCCAACAGTAATTTAAGAAACGAATATAGATACACGTAAGTGATGGTTAAAACAGTTTCTAAAATTCTTAATTTCTTTTCTACATGCATGTTATTAAACCGCAATCGAAATGTTGTGCCAGAAAATGTTTAAGAAATAATCCACAGGGCAAAAAGGAGAGTTTGAGGGACAAAATAGAAAAAATATGGAACTCAATTTCGGTACCTAGAGGATAGTATCAGTGCTGGATAATTAAATATCCAAGGGAACTCGGGGTTAGGCGGGGCGGGGCGGTGTTAAACTATTTGAGTATTAGCCCAGTATTAAAGGATTTTTAGTTATAAAAATAATTAATGTTACATTATGGCCGAATATTTAATTGTCGGTGGTGGTTGTTAGAATTACAAATTTATTATTACTTATTGGTCAAATTAAAAAATATGCAAAAAATTGACAAGACTTATAATAACAATTTAACCGAAATAGCAGTGCGGGTGTCATAATTGTTCTGGCATCCCCCAATAATACTATCCTGTATTAACGTTAGAATAGTACAATTATTATTGAAGAGGACGAATATAAAGGCTGAGCCTAAATTAGCGAAAATCTTACAGGTGGCGACATATTCTTCCTAAAATTCTTAGGCCCGGAATTACAATCTCAGTTTAAACCACAGGGTTATAGTTAAACTTCAGAAAACAAAGGGAAATCTTGGGGAATCCGAAGCTAAACTCCAGCCTGTGGTTTAAACTGAGATTGTAATACCGGGCCTTAGTCGAACATCTTGATATTAAAATATTGTACCATGCTTGTTGTGGTCTTAGGAACTATTTGAAAAACCATTTGTCAAAAAGTGAAATTTAGCAATTTTTATGAATATAATTTATTTATAGAAGAACTATTAAAAACAAACTTTTGAGGTACACTATTCTCCTGCTATACCTCGTGGAGATGGAGGAACATTTATCTACAGGCTGTTATCTAAACAAACGCCCCAAACCATAACTTAGATATTTGAAATTTTGGACCCCACAAACTATATTATAATTTTGAAATAGTACGATGGTATCTTTTGACGTCATCCTTGTGTGTAGAGGATAGATCTTTATTGGAGCTATTTTGGGTTGATTATTCATTAATAACGCGCAGTGTAAATACCTTGAAAGTGAAATAAGATGAAATCAAAGTCTGTTAATTATTTTTTTATTCATTAGAAGTTTTACAATATGCAAATGTAACTTCAATCACTATATAATTATAATAATAGCAATGATAATACACACTACCTATAAATAGAATTAAATTCGATTTAGTAATAGTTTTAATATACTCTCATACAAACTTTGATTCTATACATACTTTTGATGGCATAAAGGCTGCTTTTTCAAAAGATATTCAAAAATTTACTATTACTAGTCACTAACATTATAATACTGCATAATTGGAGGAGCTAAATACTCTCTATACAGTCTTTGAAACAAAGAACTTCTGACAGTTAACTAATAGGGTATTTATACTTATCACGTCTCATTAACAAGGTACTCGACTCCGCTAATTAAGGTTTAACACAATCAACCCAATTCAGTAACTCAATTCGCTTATGGAATCAGTAAAAAGAATATATAGAGGATCGGTAATTGTAGTATTGATCACAGGTATGTCGTTCATCCTTTCTGTTTTCAGGCTTCAAGTAATATACCTCAATCACATGTTTTTATGGAAAAGCCTAGCAGATTTGAACCTTAACCTTAACTCATTATTAAAATAATTATTAAATATACCATTTCAAAAAAAAATTAAGAAACTGCTGCAATAAATTTATTTTCAGTTCAAAATTTGATTTATGGTTTGTTATAATCGTATCTAATCTGCTGCCAGTGTTCTTTTAGATCATTTTAGTATAAACGTCAGCTCAACTTGATTACGTTTACATAGGAATAGAGTTATTGATAGTGGAAATATTAAATATCCTCGCATGTTTAATTAAACGTAACAGTACATCTGTTTCAGGATACTTCGCTTGATTAAATTTGTTTTCTGGCTGCAATGTAATTTTCTCTTAAGACAGGTAATTTCTAAATCTAATTTAATTTGCATTTGTAAAATGTAACACAATTAAGGGTAGCTCGTTTATTAAATAAAGTGATAGTTGAGTGTTTTATTATATACTACATGAATTGGACATGGAAATAACACAGTACAAAAAATAAAACACGCGACTATAAATATTACAGCAGGCACCTACCTGTAATTACTTGCTATTGTGTGCTTGTGAGCTTTTACATTCCTGATAATGGAATTTTTGAATTCTACTTTTTTTTTTCTTATTTCAGCTACCTTGTAAACATAGAAACAACAATGATAAAAGGTATAGGTATTCACATTTCTTTACAAGATTCTTATTTTGGTTGTCTGAATAAAATTAATTAAAAGGAGTTGTTTGGAAGGGATTTAAATATTTAACTAAAGTTTAATCAGATGTGTTCATTTTTATCAATTTCCTTTAACATAACTAACAAATGGTTTTAAATTTAAAACTGTATACAATATAACATTTTTATAGCATATTCTGCAAAACCACGATGGAATATTTCTACTGTTTAAGTAATTTTCGCTTCGAAGTTATATTCGTTGTAAATGAATGTTTTTGTATTGAATCAACGCATAGTTTAATTTTCTCCCTTAATTAACAGAGTGGGTATTTGTTTTAGCTTGTATTTAGAGAGAAAATATCTATGTGCTACCTATATTTCTGAAAAGTTAATTTCAGGAATTCATTTTAAAGAGCTAGACAGTATGATATTAAATTTCAATTTGAAGTGACAGCTTCTCAAGTTTACTGAAGTAGTGCACTTGCATTATTGATTACGGAAAGTCTCCCGATGGAAACTTCAAGTTTCTGAATAGCTACTACTATTGCGCCTCACAGATTGAAAAATTCTGAGACAAACTTTTTGTTCTACATACGATACATTATATTCTGTTTGATGAAATATTTAATGCTCATTTTTATTCATTCTACATTATTACATTTTTTTTTAATTTAGTGGCACTTGCAAATTTGTTAGCCGTTGCTCACTTTAGTTTATGTAAATAAATATTTACTTTTTTAACAAATAAAACGTAAGATATAGATTATACATGTCGAGTTTAGTATTATCGGTTGTTGTCTCGTCATGCATTTAATAACAGGAGAAAATTCTGAGAAACTCAAATTTTTCTAGGATGAAGACCATTAAATTAAGTTTACAAAGTTAATTATAAACTCAGCATATTCCTACGTCCTGGTTCGTTTATTTTAAATTATTAAAGAGTGATCCACTTGCGTAAGCACATAAATCAAAAGCTCTTCCCCCTAAATATATTTTTAGCTAAATAAAGGTGAATCAATAAACAACTTGGTAATTTTTAGACATCAATACTGGAAACCAATTTTTTTAAAAGCCCGTTTTCATATCTAACATTGGGGTTTGCTATTTCTGATTCGTAACTTAACCAAGTTAAAAGGAAACGTGAATATTAAACGAGTTGGCGGTACGTTACTCTACGAAAGATAGTTAGGAGGAAACGCAATAAAAAAGAACATCTGTTTGGAGGCTTTTAAATTGGCGTTATAACAAATTCAATTAACAATTTACATTTCATAGCTGAATAGGTTCATTTTAACTTGATTATGCATTCATAACACGGAGAAAAGGTAATCAAGAATTTTAACCAGTTTCCGTGAAAATTGTAGGCTTTTCCGTTGACTTGCAGCTTAGTAAATTACATGGTGTATAGATTATTGTTTTGGCGCCTAATGAAAATGGTAGCAGACGTTTCCGGGACGTAGTTAAATGAATATAATGGCAAGCCAAATTGGGAATAATGTAATTGTCTATCTCAAAGCGTTACTGAATAAGGTTAATTAAATTTTAATATAAAAAGGCAAGCGTAAATAGGTAAAATATCACTTGATTATTAAACATTTTTAAATTATTCTTTTGCTTATATTATTGTTATATTAATTATGGTTTATTAAATACCCATTTATATTATTTACAATTTTATGTAAACATTGGTTCTTTAATAGGGGGATGATATAAATACTCTTGTCATCATACATGCTCCTCGAACACGCAAGCTATCGCTATCGATCAGCATTGTGGAACACGAATTTGCCTTACAAGCAACAAGTACTCTTCGAAAAACCATTTTGAAGGATCGTTTTAATCAATCACCCTGACGTACTTTTTTTGTCGTCAATGAAAATCGAAGACTGAAAAATTTGCTTTGAATTTTATCAGTAAAACATATTGTGCATGGGTAGGTACCCTTTAACGATCAAGCAATATCTCGTCGTTTTGATAAATGTAATAAATTTACTTATACATCCCCAACTTACTATACCTTTAGATAAATATTTAACAATTTCATTTGATAATAGTACTATGATATACGTATTTCATCATGAGTTCTAATTTATGCGAACATACGATATGAAAGGTGGATTTAAATATTATTGGTCGAATTTTCACTACTCTCGCACAAACACAAACTCGTTATAGTGATTCCAGCGATTTTCTTCAGCGTCCACTCCGGGTTTGAGTTCGGAAGCGTTGCCAGATGTTCCGGAGCCACAGCTACCCACCAACTTGAAGCCTTGCTCTAATAACATATCAAATGCTTGTTCTAAGAAGGAATGCTTAAGGAAGAATCGTGATGTATAGCGTTCTGACTGGCCGTGATCGGGATCCCGACTTTCGTTCAGTGTTTCGCCAAATACATCCCTACAAAGCGCTACTCTGCCACAAACCAGAATTCGAGAGAGTTTTCTGAATTTAACATCCGCCAAGCCGTCCTTTCCAAACTGAAAGCTTCCTCTGTAACCGACGGTAATAACACCACCAGGTCTTGACCGGGAACCTTCGGAGATCGCTTCGATAAGTCCAGGTAGATTATATTTTTCCGCTTCCTTTTTCAGTCGCTCTCGTTCCCTGAAGCATTCTGGAAGCACAAGACCGCCGTCTCGTAAATAATCTAACACATACCGGAAGAGCACCCCGTCTCGGTCCAAAAAGTAGCGACCCTTGTTGTCTTTCGTTGCCGGTTCACGAGACGTGAAAATTGCCCCCAAATGAGAATCCGGTTCTCTTGTGAGGGTTTCCAGCGAGGTGGTGTAATAGACGCCACCGACGTTGAGCTCCACGACGTCGGGGAACGCGGATTCGCCCGACATGTCTCCCAGCCTGCGTGGGCCACACTGGGGGCCCCCAGACTCAGCCAAGCGCTCCCCGCCCGCGCGCCTGAGCTTTCACTCCGGTAACCCCCGGTTCATTACACCCGTTATTAGTTTCTCTGTATTAAATCATATTTGCAGTTAATCTCGTCTATAGGATTACTAACAATGTACATTTCTTCATTGCTCTTAAGTAAATTACATCTGATCATCTTAGTCACGCGTGTTTCGTGATCAATACACCTTCCTAGTTCCAGCCCTCCGCGCGCGCAACTCTGCTCCCCAAAATGCACTATAAATAACCCGTAACTCATTCCTGCCAGCTCTGTTGCTTTACTCTGTTACCCCATATTACGGTGACCTCAGGCTTCACGGATTATGATTATCCTTCCCACGTTTTTGCAAGTAATAGAAAATGTTCCTGAAATTAACCCCATAATTCCCTCAAATATTAAACACCCTCACAACAACCTCTTTAATACAAACAAAATTCAACGATGGAGTTCGTCTCTGGATATTTAGTCTTCCTTACACATTATCCTTTTAAAAGGATATTCCGGTCTCACAATAAACAGATACTTAGCCCCGTTTATTGCTAATTTCTTTAATTGTTCAATCATGTTTACAGATTCAGCAAACAGTTTTAAGGTTTCAAATTCTTATTTGTACTATAGCATACCTACTTCTTCCTGTAATTTTAAAATACGTTCATAGCTTCATGAGCAGAATATTCCAAGATATACTAACCGGAAATAACGTAATTATATGACGATCCGAAACGTAATTTCCGGGTATGTTTCGGTGTAGGAAGTATCAGAATATAGCCACCGATTGGTTGAACGGCGACGTTGATGTGATGTTAATAGCTTAGGAAATCATCTTGATGTTAATGAAAATTCAATTTCTATAAGTGATTACTTCAAATTAATATAAGACTATACCGTATTAAAAGAAATAAACCGTAGTAATAGGTGGTAGCTTATCAAATATAGGTTTGCAAACAGGATAAATCAGAAAGAAACCTAAATAGAATACCTAACATTCAGGTCGATGCTTCAGTTACTCAGAAATTGCTGAAAGATTTTTTTTTCAAGATTTTAAGGCATAAGCAAACCAAATATTTAGCAACTAATCTAGTTCACATCAGCGATAAAATTCCTATTTTTTTTATTACCTATAGCTTTATTAACGAAATAAATAATTAATTAATAATAATAATAATGACGTTGTGACTCGTGAAAACACAACTGAATTTACTAATTTTTACTCAAGAAATACTTATGTAGAATATCACTTTTTATTATTAAATGTTTTAAGGCCAATTTGCTGTTTGTATTACCCGATTTTGTTGCTCTGAACAACTTCACGTTCCTGGCATTTATTAAAAATTAGTGGGCTACCGCGTAGCGACTTAACATTGGAATGGCTGACAATCAATAAATTTTAGTGACTAAAATTAATGCCTTACGATATTACTTATCAATAAATAAAATAATAAATTTTGCACAAATTATTTATTTCTACTACAGTAATTTTTGTTTACAATACTTGCGAAGCTTTATTTTTCGTGCTGGGAATAGTTTTGTTATTCAGTCCAGGACATGGAAAAATGTTAATAGCCTTCTGTAAGGCACTAGTATGAGATAGGTATGCTTCTGCAAGCTCATTTTAAGGATGCACTCTTATATCCATGCAACCACTTCAGTTCTCGATTACATAGAAGCGAAGAGGTACAACTGCTATTTCAGTTCATGTGTTCATGGTAAGAGGACCAACGACAATAAAAAAAACAAAATTTCATTTTAGAGAAAGCATGACTGTACCACTTATGTTAATTAATATAACGATATGGGAATGGGTTTGTCGACAAAGGCAAAGTTTAAGACCTTTTAAGATATAGAAAGCACAGTCATCATCAAGAAAATATTTTTTCTGTTATCTCTTATTAATTAATTGTATGGTTCCTACCCTTCCAGATAATTTAACACTTTTAAATATTTTCTGTCTATACTATTTCCTAAACAATAGTTTATGTATTACTTATTGAGCTAAATTAAAAAAAATTAGATAATGTACATAACATTATAGAAACATCTTCTAAATAGTAAACGAGAAATGTTGCAGATCATTTGTACGTCACTCACCCATTTTTAGTTTATATTAAACCAGAATCTTTTCCGTGCTTTTTGCAGAGGGGGTATAACAATTCGCTGAAAAGATTTGTGTGGTGATGTTCCTGATACGAAATTAAGGAGAAAATGCAATACTGCCACACAGTTGCTTTTGCAGAAGATCCAAATTTGGAATCAAATATAAGACAAAAAATTTGAATACGCTTCAATTTTATGAAATTTGCGAACCACTTCTTTCATATTGAATCATGCAGGAGGTAGCTACTATAGTCGGATTTTTTTTAGATGTCTGCTCTCGATTTACAAATTTTTGTTTGTTTGAAAAATAGAAACATACGTTTCTCCAATGGTACAAAAACAATAGGGAGCTCTGTTTCTTCCTTTCAGCCTCCCTATCTCTTTTTGTCGTATTAGGGAAGCGTCTGTTTCTATATCTTTCAAACAAACAAAAATTTGTAAATCGAGAGCAGACATCTAAAAAAAATCCGACTATAGCTACTTTTTTTATATCGAGCATTATTTGTTACCGAAAATTAACAAATTTGATGCCGTGAGGGTAAAATAAGAGGGCAAGAACTTTCTTGTATTGGAGTTTCCTTCTTAGTTTTAGACGTACCTACTTCTAACTAAAGTTTTTCCGAGAATTGCTGTAGTACAGCCTGTATTTGCAAGGAAGAATCTAGGATCATTAATATCACACTGACTTGTTCCTTACAGTGTGTTGAACTTTTCGTTCCAGTTTTCGCAGATTAAAAGGATTGGATATGGATAAGTTTATTATTGGTCAACTGAATAAAATTTTACCAATTTTGCGCCGAAGACCAATTCTCGATTATAGGCCTAAACATACCTGGCCAGGCCTGGGTTGAAGACGAAGCTGGAGTATGCGTTGACTTCTTGGCTGTAGCACACTGACTAGCATGAAGATAGTATTGGCAACATTATCGTACAGTTTAAAGAAATATTTTAAAAAAGTTACCCCACATATTAATGCGGTTCACGATATACAGTAAAAAACGTCTTAAGTCTGGACTTCCTGAAGTGAATGTTTCAGACTTTCTCTTCTGACATATTGAATTGCATATAATTTATACATAAGGATTGCGTAACGATTTAGATGGTTTACGCTGTATATTATGTAGTTATAAAAGTTGTAACAAAAACAGGTTAGTGCTTTTTGCCGGTGCTGTACTTCAGTGCAAGAAAACAAGAAAACATTAATTTCAAAGAAAAAAATGCCATATCTTTCAAAACACATTCCGACCATCCCCTAAAGTTTATTCGGCAGTTGCAAACGTAAATAATAGCACATATATAATTCTAAATGCAAATATAATACATTTTTATTAAATAAATTACATTTCCTAGTTTTGGAGTAATTTGGAGTAATTTGTCTAGAATATTATCTGGCTGGCTGCATACAAACAACACATTTACGGTTCATTGGCGCATATTGATTCACATATATGCATTTATTACTTTTAATAAACGCCTCCATTAATGGTAAATATTATTTTGTTTTTGGAAAAATAATGGAATAAAATTTCCCACAATTTATGTTTTATTGGTCATGCGATATCAATTAAGAATTTCCTGAATAAGTTTACCGAAATTTATTCCTTGGTGTAGTTTTTCTTAATTTAACTTTTAATTGAGTTTCTTTTATACAGTTGGCCAATTTCTTTTTTCGTTTTGTTTGGTTTCGCTTTACTTCCGAAATGATATTATTTTACCTCCGTTGTTTTATTCATTCGTCGTGTAAACTGTAATTTAATAAGCGAAAACCAACATTTGCCATTAAGAATGATTGCTGACCTGTCACGCAACACTCTGCACTTATTAAATGGCACTCAACCATTAGCTTGAAACTGTTTTAACGCCTGGTGTTTGAGCGGGATTATTGGGTCTCGTTGTCTTTCCCATTTTCTGGGTATTATGTTCCGCGCTCCGTTTATTTTCTGTCATTATTATTTCGAACAGATCTGAAATTCTGAAGGACTAAACATCAACGGAAGTAATCAAGGATTAAGTTCGTGATAATTATAGATTAAATCTGTCTATATAAGTTTTTTTTTAAATGCATCTCCACGATTCTCATCCCTCTCTGTTTACCTAGGCTCAGCGCACGAAGCCCTATACACGGGTCTAACGTGCCTTACCTTTGACCCCACCCCGCTATATTAACACGAGTTGAACCCTCGCTTATCGAGAATTTTGAAAAAATCCTGGCTGGCTACAACTAGGGATCGACCACGTGTCGCCATTATCGCCAGGTAGATTTTAATCCACAAGATCAGTTAGCACCCGGGAGCTAATAACGAAAGAAGAAATTGTTTTATTGTGTATTACCTATAATACTAAGAGTAATGCGCTAGCTAGCCTTCTGGAGACATATTTAGCTAGGGTCTGTATATTTTACGATTATTGGGTTTGCCATTGGGATTAATTTCCGGAGAGCGGAAGTGGGTTTTGTAGTATATCATCCATCTAAACTGCTACAAAATATTATGTTTCATTGCCTGCATAATAATGTTTTCTAAACACATGACAGTTCCTTTGTTAATTTTAATAACAATTTTTTTTTTATTTTGGGAGATCTTAGAAATAAGAGACTGATGTCCTTTCTTTCCCCATCGCTATAGATATCCTAACAGGAACGAACTCGGTAGGCATGCGAATATATGTATATGGGACTCAAATCGCGGGATTGTTGTGGGAAGTTGTAGAAAACAAAGTAGAACCTCAGTTTAATTCTAAAGGTCTAGTTACAGTTTAGAATCTTTTTTAGGAATTCTCTGCGCGCTGACGAGATTTGTCAGTGCACTGTGTGGACATTGTTCGCTGTGCAATAAATGAAGGTGGTTTGTAACCAAGGCTTAACAGAATTTTTCGCAAAACATGATAAAAAGCACAAAATGCTATGGTTTACAAAAACATTTCTCTACAAAATTTCCCGTCAGTGAATTTTATCGACTCCTTGTTCTATATCTGTACTTGATCGTAATTATCGACACATTTCGCTGGCAGATAGATTGATTTGCCTGATTTGAAATTTTCTTCCTCGCTGATAGACTGGGTTTTGTATGGATTTGTCTAGGAGGATCATTCTAAAACACTTTCGTTTATTTATAAAAATCTAAGTTCAATAAAATCTTATCTTTATAAAATTTAATTCATTCATTGTTCAAGTTAAGTTTAAACAAGTTACTATTTTTACAAGTTCTAAATGTAGGTTCAGTAGCAGCTGAATATGTATCGATTCAAAACGAATACGTTCGTTAAAACCAGCAAATCATATTAGAATGATTGTGGTTGTCGAAACGCCAGATGCGTGCGTGAAAACTCCCTGGTGAATACAGAATACTTCCACGTTTCGTACTACTAAATGCCATTCTCACACTTAAAAAATTTAAAGGTCTAGGATTCCCTGCTCTTCGTCCTTTGGATATAATTTTTCAAATAATGAATATCCATGAATAGTCCCGTGTTCCTTACCTATACAGGTACAGGGTGGCAATAATCTATCACGTTGTATGGGTAACTTAATTGTTATTATAAGACTTACAGGGGTTTAGGATTTGTCTTGAAATTCTGCCCGACTTTACTAATTTAACCGATTTTGTAAGTCTTAGAATAAAAAAGTTGCCCATACAACGTGAGTAGATTACTGTCACCCCCTTCAAATTTTATCATGTGATCATGAAACATTCTGGATAATCTACGGCTGTATTGAGTGACAAGGAAAATCATATATGCGCTAAGGATACCGATACCTAGCCCATACCTTGGTGCTTTTATTGCTCCCTTATCCTTGTTATCCTTCAACTGAACCTTCTATCCAGAAGTGGGGCTGTTATTAATTTTAGAAGACCTTCACTTTTTATTCACTTAAACCGTTAACAGCTACGACAGACAAACGCAATAAAATATTGTTACAGAAAAATTATCTGAATAAAAAATCTTATTGTATATTTGGAAGAAACGAAAGCTCAGGGCAGAGATTTTATCCTCTTTTCTTTTTCACAATAGCTCTTAAAACTGAAGGAAGCATTTCGTTTGAAGTTCCCATACTTTAAAATTTGCTAGTATTTATTTCGCCAAGGATATGCTCTACTTGACCGATCTCGACTCAATAGCTGTGATTAAAATCAGGATTTAGAGAGGCAGGTTGGAGAACAGGTCTACTTTAAATCACTACCAACCAAAAAACATATACTAATACCTATTTAAGTTTGATAAAACAAAAACCCATATTCGCATTTAATTATCACGTTGTGATTTCAAACAATGTTTAAAATTGGAAACACTTCTAAAACCATTTTCTTTTCTTTAACAATTGGAATAAGAAATTGGATATTTCAAAAGGAATTCAGTTAAACCTTTGTCAGTATTAAATTTTTTATGGGTGACATACAGTACTACCTTTCTGTTTCTGTCGTTAGCTAAAAATGGTGCCTCGTTCTGCTGCGACCCTATAACCATATTTTTAATAAATGCTTTATTCTCAATAAAATATTTTATGATAATGCAGGATGGTTAGGAGACAACAATTTTATTTCTTACGCGTTTAAGAAAAGTTAAAGACTTAAAAATAAAAACGATGGAGATGGGAAAAGCTAGGAGAAGCCATTTGCTTGAGTAAATAACGAGAACATACGAGGGGGGTTTAAAATGTAACATGCACATTTATCTTTCCTGGCGGATACGTGGTCTAATATTAATTATCTTAGGCTTACATAAAAGTTTGGTTGATAACTATTGAAACGCAAATGTTGTGAAACTTATTAGGTTTAACAATTATATTCGAACATAAAATACGAGGAAACCTAATTAATATAAGACAACGGTTTTCATATGCCATTAAAAGTTATACTACTAAACCATTGTAATATATCTTGTATTCTTTTCAAACAATACCATTCTTATGATTTACTGGCGATACAAAATTTAAAGGCCATGTAGGTACCATACAAAACCTGACCCTTGAAATAAAATTTATCCTATTATGGAGTACAGTATAAATAATAAACCCATGGGCAAGCATATACTTAATATTTACCACTCAACATGAAATTGTTAACTAAAATAGTTGTCTTGTTTGTAATTCTACAGGTGAGTTTGAAACAAAATCTTTAACTTGGATGTAGCATTCGTCTAAACTGTTTCAGGTATGCATCGCTGCAGAAAGTAAGTAATTATTTTAACTATTACATTTAATTTGTATTTGTGCTAAATATTGTAAGTTGCTATACTATAGTATTATTTACATGATTGCTAATATTATCAGAAAAGGTTTAGGTACAGGAAGAGCTCACTTTAGACTAAATCTATACAGCAGCCCCATTGGAATAGTTTTACAATGTGTTATATTTCTTAATTAGTTGGAACTTAATGCATGTTTCTAATGATCTGTTTTGCAATTTTAGAAAACAAGGATGACGATCCTGTTAACTGGGGAGGCCCCGAGCCATTTATGCAAAAGATACTAAAATTTTTAGTACAGTTTATGAAATCGTTAATACAACGTTTCAAATCCGGCAATAAACAAGTCAACGATAAGTAAATGCTATTTCTTGCTAGTTAATTATCTTTGAATCTAATAAAAATAATAAATGGAAGACGTTTGTTTCTAATTTAGTAGCATAATATAATTGAATGGTCTATATCGATAAACTCTGTATTCTCTGATATAATTATTAATATTATATTGGATAGATTTGATTTTGTATAATTAAATTTTCGTAATTAAAGGCAATTGTGATTTTAATTAACGAACTAGTCCATCTGAGAGCCTTTGTCATAGGAAACAGCGGGCAAGGTTTATTAACTTACTAACTTGATTAGTAAAATTGTTTTCCGGACTAAAAAGTCTTTTTGAGCTGCATTTAAATTTAACATCATTGCATACCAGCGTGCCATAAGAAACCGCACAATTCCATCTCCAAATTCCTAATCCCTGTTTCTGTTATTCCCAATTGTTTGCAATTATTTTATAATAGAAGTAGTACTTGTTATTCTCATAGTGATGTTACTTCCAATTAAATAACAAACGCACGAAAGGTTCGGTGCTTGTTAGTGGCGTTATTTTTAGGCCCAGTGGTTTAACTTCATGTTCCGCTCATCTACCATCAATTGTTATAATCATTTCTATTACAGCAAAATTACAATCGATGGTGGATCAACTGGACAGGAAGTTAAATCACATTTAAACAACTGATCTGAACTCGTAATCGAAAATAAAGAAAATATGTCGGAAGCTCGACCCCGAGTGTAACTCTTAACAAAGTTATGGACTATTTCCATAATTCATAATACATTTAAAATAACCTTGTACGAGCAAATCTAATTCTTCACACAATTGATGAAAGAGCTCTAGAGGGATAATAATGGTTGGGTCAAATGTAGGCAGGCGCTCAACTTTGGTCAGCACTATAACTATTATCATTTATTCAATGCTATTATTATCTGACAAAGTTCAGATCTAGTTTCCGAATTTTTCTTCCATAAACAACAGGTTGCATATGCCCGCAGAGGTATTTGTGGAGTTGTGAAATATCGGATGACGTTGAATCCTTTTTCAACTCGGTCGTTCAATTTGTGGGACTATATTAAAAATGAAATTTGAAAGAAAATTACGAGAAGACAAGGAACAACCGAAATCAAACTCTACAAAACAATAGTCACAACAATCGCCACATAAAATATGGAAAATAATTAGAAATATATGCCATTATTGTAGCGGAGAGGAGTAGAGGAATGAGAGATGATACAAGGATTATGTTGGCCTTGGCTACAATGTTGTATCCTTGAAGAGGATGTGCATATGCGGGGCCGCGATTTTATAATCTGTCTTTAAAAATAATATGAATTCGAATGCCAACACGGGACTAGAGCCTGCTTCGTTGTCTATAACAATCTACCTCCTTTAGTGGTGGTTAGTGGTTGACAAACTGTTTGTTAATCGTGATCAGTTGGTCAATCTTCTTGTCTCAAACAATTTATCCTACAGTAGTTATTCTCGTTTGATTGAGCACCGGAAGGTATTATTTGTACTTAAGTGTACAGAGTTACTTACTAAATACGTCATGTTAATATAAATTTATTTTTATCATTATTTTGATTAGCTGACTTACTTTGAGTGGAAAAAATGGCTGGTTAACAGTTTCAACTGTCAATAGATACCTACCTACTGCACCTTTTTGGGTTTAAGTAAGTGCGTTTTGAATCTTGTCTCAACAGCAATCACGCCGATTGGCATGTTGATTGGCATGTTGATTGGCATGCCGATTGGCATGTTTAAGCATACAGATTCACCATATGTGAATTGTACTTTAGCTATGCTTTAATAAAGGAATCAATAAAGTAACGCCCCTACATATTCGCTATCCAGGAGCACACATAACCACAATATAGTTTGACACTTGTTACAGCTAATGGTTAAAATATACCTTATTAACTTCATTACCTTTAATTTATAAATGGTTTGATTACCAAAAACCGAATAGGTTTACATAATCAGTAATTTACAAATACGGAAATAAACAGTTATAGGTACCGTTAATTTTTACTTCATTTCTGTTTTGTATACTAATCTTAAAAAGCAAATTTCCAGTTTTAACCTTGTGTAAACTATATTGGTTTAAGAAATTTGTGTTGAACTAATAAAAGGTAATTTTAACTCGCCCTACTTTGTTAGCTTAACCAGTAATTAGATACCTGTATATCACGCAGCGTTTGATAACGTGCAATAAAAAATAAATTGTTCCACCTTGGCCTATCCCACCCAGTTCATTACTGGTTAATTGCGTATAAAATGCTTTTATTTTTATTAAAACTATTAAAGTCTATTTTCGTATAACCGTCAGTGTAAATCCTACCTACAGATTAAGTAATACAGTATATTTTTAGTTATTATCAATATTGCATTCAAGATAAAATAACTTTCTGGAATTATAAAAAAAAATAAATCTGACATCATCACTTCTTCAATTGAATTCTAAAAAATATTTTTCTACTTCGCGTTCACAACAGCTCCATTGTGATACTGAAAACTGCACAAAACAGTTTCACAATACTGCTATTATGAAACTGTTTTTGGTAAAATTTTAGTTCTTAAAAGGAGTAGGCATTTGCGTCATATGTCAAACGTCATCATTCATCAACATCAAATCCCATGCAGTTCCTCTTCTAGGGTGAGGTTAAAATAAACACAGAAACTATAACTAGGTACTTGAAAGTTTTATTTTATTTTAAAAAATGAAATCAACTCGCTGAATAAAGATTTTTATTAAAAAGTTTATTATAACCTAAATTGTCAATTTTGACAGTTTTGAAAAAATGAAAATAGCTTGCTGCAGTGTTACCACTTGTTTCAATCGAAACACTCTAGATAGTAAATTCATTATTGTTAAATAAAAATCGCATAATAGCAAAAATAATATATTATACTCGTTTAATAAAAGGGATTGTAGCATTCGCTACATTGGAGCAGTCCTCGCTCCGCTCATCATGCTCCAAACTCATTCATGCTACAATGGCCCCTCTCATTAGTCTTGTATAATAATAATAATGGTATAATAATATATTCATTTTTTTTCATATACACTCTGATCTGCCCACCACCGTCGTTCAAAGTTGCAACATCGATTAACTGGTAGTGTGGTCACAGTATCAGAAATTCGAAGCTTAACACTATAAAACATAAATTTCCCAGAATTTCCACAAATGTGTATGTACTGATGTTTCAACAAGTCGTATTTTCAGTTCCCCTACGAAGCGGTTTGTTTTGTCAAGTAACACAATAAACTTAGTTGATTAATAGAGTTTAACTTGTTTAATAAACGCAATTTTGGAGTTTGGGTTTCCAGCGTTACACATACCTTCATTTAAAATATGTAGAAAGTTTAGTTTGTGAATATAATAATCACAATTACTAAATGAAAATTAATGCAAATACTGCTAGTTCGGATTTTCTAGTTAATACCGTCATAAATTTCAATTTAGAAATTCGACCTCGTTTTAAATTTGTAACCCTTACACTGAAATATGAGGCGCTACATTTCAATCTCTAGAGAATTTCTCCACACCAAAGTTTTCCCTTTAAATTCCGGCATACTTTTTTCAGTAATTAAAACGCGTAATATCAAGAGAGCCTATTAGAGCATACACAGCACAGCAGGTTAAATATCTGCAATATCCTGAAACAAGGGTTGGGTTCAATTTTTCTGCAACATAAATTTTACGATCAATCAGCAGAACGGCTATTAATATGCCCACAATGAAATCAATAATTCACTAGTTCGTAAAATTAATTGAAAACTCGCATGCTGTAACCTTTCAGGGTTTATTTAATATTAAAAAGGTGACGGACTGGTTTTAGTTTTTGATTTAAATATTTTAATTAGATTCCATTAAAAATCTATTAAATTGTTGATATATAACAGCTGTTAATATTATAGTATAAAATATTCCTTCTGTTTGCTCATTTATATTTACTTTATTGGACGTAGGAGGATCAGATATTGGGTTAGTAGAAATTGGCAAAAAAAACTACACGTGGACGATATTCGTCCTCAAAATCTAAGTCGTATATGGAACATCTTAATACTAAAATCTTGTAGGATCTTCTCAGGAACCATTTAAAAGAGACATACTTTTGGCAACACCCACATAGGTGTTGTTACAATAATATGCACAGTAACGGTAGTATATGGAAGTCAAACTTGACAATGACATTTTAAATTCAGTATAAATGTAATTTTCGTTGTAAAATTTGTACTATAAGTCTAGGGTATTTTCCAATTACCCCCATATCTTTATATTGACACTTATGCTTAGATAACCTGATAATTTGAAAATGTTATATTAAGATGGAAAACAAAAAAGTCAAATTTTTATATTCTAGAACTATTAAATATGAGATATGAAATGTTTTTGTCTTCCGCTTGCTTGGTTTCATCTCTGCGTAGAAGGGGAGTTATAATTGCCTCATTTCGTGAACGACTACTCATTTTTAAATGCAAATTCTTGTAAGTCGTTGCTTCAAATGTAATTTTTCTTTAGCCGAACGTCTACTGATGCCTCATTTTTCTTCTTTATAATTCTTTGAACACAATTCAGGGCAAATTACATGCTATTTTGTTTTGCAGATTTCTAACTTTAATTTAAAGAACCAACGACCGCAACTAAAACGAAACGACAATACCCCTGAAAGTAATTAAACACAAGATAATAAAGTGCTTGGCAGCTTGGGGTAGTTTTGAATTCGTTTACGAAAAAGATTAATTTGTATACCCTACTGTGGGATAAATCTCTTATCTATAAATTTTTATTAAAAAAAATTGTATCATATATATAATTGGTGAAAATATTAATATTTTCCCATGATACGGTAATTTTCCCTACTAATTGGTTTATATGCACAACAAGGTCGATCATTATTGGAACATGACATTGCTGCGTTTGACTGTAGGGTTTATAAATTAGCCAAGTGGCGTAACACGGAAAATCAGTTATGTTGATGGGACAACTAGCCATTACTAATTAGTTGCTCCATCAACTACAAAGCCAATAAATCCCTAAGTGAACAACTGGCGTTCGTACGTAATCGTTCGGCAAGAGATCAAAAATACATTAAATTAAATATAGTAGAACCCCAGAATTATTTTTTTTATTATTAGTTTCTTTCTTTAAAGTACTATATCCTAAAGGGCACTGTGTTTATTTTCATATACAATTTTCAATTAGAAAACGCGATTGTGCATAGTACATACGCGTTAGCTTACGTGTTTCTCATTATTTATTTAAAGACACATTTTTACAGAAAATGCATATTTCAGTATACATCAGGGATACTTTGGAAGTGTTTCAATTTCAATTCTCTAATTATATTCTACGAGCATAATAATATGGAAACAGTTCCATTTCAAAAACTATAGCAAGTACCTGTAAAAAAAGAAAAATGGTTAATCTAAATGGAAGAAGAAGTATTGCGTAGAACTTTAAAATCCTTTACAGAAAGCTTGACGTCAGAGGTTGTCTCAATATTGAACTTAAAAGTTTTTCGTTGAATATCAGCCTGAATTCCGAGCATCTAAGTAGTATAAGTATTATACAGTTAAAAAACAATTAACGTTGACTATAATGAATGAATTTGTGCCAGAAACTCAAGTTTGAAAAGGAATATAGTTCAACAAAATTAATAATTTATGATATGGTTGATTTCTGAGGAGCAGGTTAGACATTTGCTCATTTAATATATTTATGCCTATTTTTTAAAATTCATTTATTCATTAATAAATCAATGTGCATTCAGCTATATTGATAAAACTTTACGTATTTCCAATACAAAAAAAATAAAAAAAATTAAAACTTATAAGCCTCTGCTTTAACGTGTTTTAAGTTCTATATCACGTAGCGTTTTCCAACAAACTTTTAAAAACACGGATTTAAACTTTCAAAAATTACAAAGGGGCGGCCGTAGTTCAGTGCACAATCAGTAAACTCTAAGCTGAATTACAAAACACCGCAAGTTCGAATCTTGGACGGAGCGAATAAACCCGAAATATGTGACCATCGGGAAACATATGACCTCGGCAATTGCTGACATAATTGGTTGTTTACATCGTCCTCAATCTTACCAATCTTTCCAAGGATTCCTTTACCATTAATTTAAAAGAATAAAGGAAATACGAATACATTTGAAAATTTATGGACAGCGCGTAAATTTAAGACTATCTTGAGACGAATAAATTTAGTCGAAGTCATTAAAACCCAGCCAAGCGTTGCAGAGATAAAAACTCCATTTTAGGTTTTTTAATTTCACATAAAATTATATTAAACGTACGTACTTTGTAGCATTTGATATTCAAGAAAAGGAATTCTACAAGTATCTTGATTTAAAACAATATATTCTGCAAGCGAGAGCAACGGGTTGATCGATTTTCCTTTGTACTTTGTACCGAAGTGGAGCTTTTGGCAGGGAGAATTTAAATGCTATTCATGACTTCACAAAACCGTTCAGTTTGGACTCTGTCGCGTTTTTAAAGAATGATTGGCAGTGGAACCTTTACCCTTTGTTCAATTTTAGAAGTACCCGCTAGTGCTCTTAAATCCTATCTTAACCTACTTTTGGTATGAATTTACGAACGTTTCACGCTGAAATTGCTGAAGTCATCGTTACAGAAGAGGAATTGGTGGATTGGTTTAGTAAGAATTTTATGACAGTAAATAAAATAATGTAAGTAACCATATTTTAAAATTAAAATAAAGAGATAAACCAGTTCGGTTAGAATTTATTCAAAGGTGGTCGAGTTTGATCATTCGTTTTCGTGGCATTGAAGGTCGGGGTTGGACTCCCTTCACACTACGTGAATTGGGTAAAAGAAAAAAGGCAACAAGTTTTACAAACGATTGCAAACCGGAGACGAAGGTCTAATGTATTTTTTGACAAGATTCTCTATTAAAGTCCGAATTTTCAAATCACAAATGCTACCTACCAAGAATCTTAAAACAAATCGAATAGTCTCCAAACTTAAGAGATCATGATCGCCTTCCACTATAATTTTCATCCAATAACTCTTAAACTAATCAGGCCACCAAAATAATTTAAAAAAAAACGACCTAATATTCAATAAATGTTGGATATTGTACAATAATGGTTTGGGGTGTCTGTGAAACTGTTTCGTATGTTTCAAACTTGCTAGGTCACTCCTAAAGGTTTATCTGTTCTATTCTTCTCACATTATTTTTAAATGATTCAACCTAAATTTGCAGATTGTGGTAGGCAAACCTCCATTAAATGAAGGAACGTCCTAGAGGTAGAGGTGCTCCTCAGTACCTTGTCATGCTGTTGAAAGTATCATTACATCAATTTTCTCTTGCTTTGACCTGACTATCATATTTCCTTTACCGTTCGATAACATTATGTAGGTATATAAATAGATTGAGCACAACGCATACTTATAACAAAAAGTACTTAACTGTAATTGGGGATATTAACATGAAATCAAATTTACTATTTCCCTGTTTTCTGTTTCTTTATAATAGATCTTCCATTTTTGTCAAAAAATCAAATAAGAACTACAAAGCAGGAAAAACCAAATAATATCTTTTTGTTAAGGTAACAAATGGGAATGTCAAGTGTAAGCAACTAAGGACGCACGTTTATCAAATATGAGTGACATGTTGACAGTAATTTTCTAACAGTCAGATTTTCTGATATATACGAGGTCGTAATAATGATAAATTCATGACAATAATTGTACATGTCTTATATACATAGTTATTGTGTGCCTATTTCTTAGAATTCTAACGAGCTGATCGATTGACACTAATATAAAAGCCCAATAACATTGCAGGTTAGATAAGCACATAAAACATTTAATTTTCTAATGAGATACATATACGACAAGAAAATTTAAGTTGAAAGGAAAAAACTCAAAGTCTGACCCACAAGCAATAAATTAAAACCAAGTATGATGGTGGAAAACATTTTTTTTTTATTATTTAGGAATAAACTTTTTCCATCATACTTGGGTTTAATTGTTTGTGGGTCAGACTTCGAGTTTTTTCCTTTTAACTTTAATTATTTGCTTTCTTTCATTTCAAACCCACTTTGAGTTAATTATGGATTTCAATTCTTTTATTGCAGGTTGTTATCGTACCCAAATATTTAATAATTTATTCCTGAAGTATACCTTTGATATTTAAACCGATGAAACTAAAATTTGTTAAAGAATTCTATTTTGCAGACATATCTATCTCTATATAGGATTATTTCTAAGAGTAGTACATGTGGTAATTTCCGGACATCATTTCCTAAAAACGTTACCTGTATAAGGTCGGAAATTGCGTTATTATCGAATCTAATCCACCTGGTTGCCTGGTAAATTTATGCATACGTTAAAGCTAAACCTCAAAATCCGACTAATCCAATAATATCCGTAAATATCAGTAAACACAAATCGTATATCACACCTTTGTTGAGAAAATTGCATTCTCGACAGCAATTTCCTTAACTCCCCTTGTCACTTAAACAAATTTTATGTAGATTTAATTGAGTTAATACAAAAATCAAATGATGCAAGATTTCATCGATTCCTTATCACGTGGAAGAAAGGATTATTGTAATTTTTTGGAGGCTAACTTGGGAAATTATCTCGAAACCCGTTAGGCCTAAGGACTGCACCCTTGATTAAATGTGCAGAAGTTGCAAAGGTTATAAAATTAGAACAATTCTTGTAATTCCTCTATAAGGGACGACCTCTTTAGACATACGCGGTAACAAATAGAAACATGAATGGGTAGAGTTGATATAAACACTTTTAATGCGTTAATGGAGTATGTCCAGTTTAGGAGACTGTAGTTCCGTAACGAAACTTTTCCGGGCATAAGTTTATAAAATAATCTCGATTCTAAAGTTGGACACCCTTCATACATTTATTATATAATCCATATGTATGACATTGTATTATACCAGATATATTTAATTATTCTGTATTACTACAGTTTTCTGCAAATATTTACAACATGCTTCGTCTCTTGCTGGGGAACTTAAACGTGACAGTTATTTTAACACGGTCATTTACACAACAATGAAACGAATTTTAAATAAAATTTGAAGGAATGTAAATTTAACATTAACCTACAGAACGTCTGCTTCGAATAGAAATTCAAATACCGGGCCCAGACCCGCATAACTTAAATTCACTTGCGCCGCTCTTTTCTGAAAGTTTAATTTAGCTCTTTGAAGACATTGGTAAGTCTGAAATGAAATTTTAATGAAGAATTCCTGGCAACTATAAAATTTCACATTCAGAAAGTTAGTTTACCAATTACAAAGTCGTAATTAAACGGCCGTCCTAACTTTGACTGAAATCTATAAATTATGCACTTTGGTTTGCAAACTTAACAGACGATAAAATTAAGTAGTGAATGCAACGCTGTCAGGCATTTTGCCTTGTTTGCTAACTAAATGTTTTAGTGTTTCTATAGAAGGGTGGCTTTTCATACCTATAAGGAAAACAAGCTTTCAGGAACTTAAGCTCTGAAAAGGACATCGGATTTAGATACGGCGAGTTGACAGTTTTAGGTTAAAGCTTTATCCTTAATACTATCAACCACAGACCCTTTTCAGTGAAACCTTTCGGCCAGTAGTTTGTGATTAAATATTTACTGTCCGTACAAAGACTATTCATAAAGCAACACATTGCTTTTTCAACTCACGTAATTGCTCTAAAGGGTCCGTCGGTATGCTGTGTGACTTGTGGAAGCTTCCCACAATTCTGCTAAGGCATTTACACGTTGTTGAAACAATATTTCATTCCGTAATTCCAAAAATTCTTTGCTATCATTATTTTCCGACGCTACGCTTCAAATTAATATAAATAACACGGATCCAACTTCACGTTACGGTTTTATGTATTAAATATTTATTCAATGGAAGGGGGTAAATTTGCATTTAAATTATACAATTATTCTAATTTATAATTCTGAATTTAAATTAGAACGCATTTCTCTTCAATCAGGCAAAAACAACAAATATTTGAATATCTTTCCAAGGCTATGGGAAAACATATTCAACTTCAAATTTGCATAAACTGATTCTTGGATAATTGTATTACTTAACGTTCATATTCTGACTGCAGGAGTAGAGGCAGCCATAGAAATGCGTTGATTAAAAAGACATTAATTTTAATTTAGAGCACATTTTCGTTTCTTCTAGAAAGTTTTGAATCAGATTATTCAATGTGGATCATTTTATCAACGAAGACGTTATGATTGATCTAAACAGAGATTAAATTATAATATGCCTTTAAAAATTCCGAATAGTAAAAATCGAATCCCTTTACAAACCAAAAATACTTTCAAATATAAAATAAAATAAATAAATAATTTGTAATAATCTTAATGTTTATTACATCAAGTAAAATTAATGATGACACTGGTAAATCTGAAATTACGAAACACTATAAGCCATTATTTGATTTGGATTCCGCTAGTCGCCTAATTACCATTAATCAACAGCTAATTAGAGCGCAATCCCTTCCCAAGAACATGGAAATATAATTTTCCATTATCAGCAAGTTCTTAACGAAAAACTTTAGAATCGATAGACTGGGAAAATAACTTTCAATGCAGAAATTTTAGCAAATACGATTATAACTTGGAATACTACAAGCGAAACTTTAAGTACACGATGCTTCGTTAGTATTCTGCATTAATATAAAACAGTCTTCAACAAAAAGTATAAAAGTAAAAATATTCTCTTTGAGTTCGAGCTTCTTGAAAATATTTTATTTATATATTTTCTCTACGCATTAATCAAACAGTTTCCTTTTTAGAGTGCTGCTTCGTATCCAGTTAGCTAACCATTACGTTACCTTAACTTTTGACAATCCTGCTCGAAACAGATTGTTCGAAGTGCTGTGTTTTTCTTAATATCTTTGCTTATATGATTGATTGTATTAAAATGCATTTCTCTCTTAACATGGCCCGTTGCCCTCCTATTAATTGCAAGATCGTTCCACGAAAGGGTGCGAGAACAGCAAGTTTTATCGCAGTCACCTGTGGATAGAAATCCTAAAACCTGTATATCAGAACACAGCCTTTCAAAATTTTGGATTTCATCAAAAATTTACCAAGACGTAGAATCAAACTTGTTCAATAGCGTTCCCATACGCTACCCAATTCATATTCCAAACTAAACAGTAAACACCTCTTCCAACTTTTCTCCCTTGTTTCTTTTTAGTCTTGTAAGGAGATTAAGACACTGTTTGCTGTTAATGTAGATACTATAATAATCGGTTAATTAAAAGTTCCAACTTAGAGTATTCAAGGCAATATTGTAAACTACACAAAGTTAATTATTTAAAACTTAAAAGCAATACTATGCCTGAATAATAATACCTTACTTTAACTTTTGCTGAAAATCTTTAGATTTATAATTTATACTTCACCAACTTCAAGGATTTAAGTTTTGTAAACATCTTCCTAATGTTTCCGACTTTTTAATCTGAAATCCAAAGGGGGTTGAAATTTTTAATTAACTTTTTGCCACTACAACGAGTCAACCCTCTGCTCCAGTGAATTTTCTGCGATTGTACTCGTTGAGCTCTTGCGAAATTTTAATGAGAATAATGAGTCCTAACAAAACTTCTCGTCCTTCAACACGGCCTTTTCAGGGTTGAAAGATTCAGTGACGGGTGACTGTGCAATGAGGTGTTACGAACCTTCAGCACTTGAGAACACCCCTTCATTAACGTGACAAATTATAAAGAATATTATGCCAGAAATAAAAAGTTTTCTTAAGCCCGAAGTGAAAAGCATCTTTTCAAAACAAACGTTGCGAGAATTGCTAGAAGACTTTTCAAAGTTGTTTAAACGGATTTAATGGATTTATATAAAACTTGCCTCATCATTTTCTGTTTTTACTTTAATATATTCGCTTCATTATTTATTTGAAAGAATAATTTGTTTTATACATTTTGTTTGATGTTGCTTTCCTATTATTCGTTTCTTTTATTCTATAAAACCATTTAGGACACAATTTATACCGAGGTTACGGCAATTTGGACATTTTATTCATAACGGTTTGAAATTTTAAATTTAACAAAATAATGAGACCGGTCTAGGGCAAGAAGGCCCCACCGTAAACGCGGTCAACTCGACAAAAGAAAACGAGGTATAGAGACAATACTTTTTGCGCTACTACACTGTTTTTGACCATTTCCCGGTTGCTTAACTACCACGGAAAAATTAACTTACCGATTAGCTACTGGTTGCTAACCTGTTATGAATCATAACGTATCTAACGGTTGTTAGATGATAATAAAAGTTGTAATCAAGTTATCTGGTGTCTAAAATTCTGAATGATTGACAGCTGTTACTTTATTAATTTATATTTATAAAAATTGGTTTTTATTTTTCGTAGCGCAAAAAATGGTATACGATGCGTGTTCGTTAAGTGCTTACAACAGATCTCGAAAAAATTTGGAAAATCTCGACCCTTAATTCGGGTCTTGATTTTCCAACTTTTTCTCGATCTGTTATAAGGCACTTACCGATCTCGGATCGTAATATACTATAACGAGAGGCATAATTAGATGCGATTAACTATTCTATTCCCATTTTTTAAAATGAAAAATTGAGGTAATGGAAGTTGTAAATATACACAATCCGTGGTCAATTATAAATAAATCGTATTCTCCTACAACAGTGCGCAGATATCTATTGTATCACTTGTTTACATGAACTGACACAGGAATATTAATACTCACTGCTAATCCAAAAGTAATCTGTGGGTAGTTTAAGTGTAATTGATGCATTGTGCTTGACTACCTATTAATCAAAATCAACTTGATGAATAGTAGGGGATCCCTATTGTATTGTTACGTGCATTCTATAGGGAGTTTCGTGCGAGCCACAGCGCTGTTCTGGATATTTGACAGGTATTGTCAGAATAGTCAATGATACTCAATTATAATCACCTCCACGGCTTTGTTCTTACTGTGAACTTTTCTCTACCGACACATATTAGTAATTAAAAACAGTTCATCATTTTTTTGACTTTCTAATTAAACTATACGCAAACTTCATATAAAAGAACTTTCAGATGAATAACTTTAAAAATATTCGATTTGTTTATGGAATAATAATAAACGAATAAACACCCACGTTTGAAAGTTAACAATAATTGCTTCATCTACCGACTACATAAAAGTCGTTCAAAAGCATATTTTTCAGTTTTTCATGAACATATTAATTACAATTTTTGTAGAAAAACTGCATGTTAAATCAAATGTGTTATTATTGCACCAGCGATTTAGCTTTCTTTACGCAATATAATTACGACTAACTGATTCTATAATAAAAGCACATTATTCAGAAAATACCTGCAGGTACATTACTGTTAAAATACATTATGAACCTCATAAACATTTTAATTGTTCAGGAGGAATTCGTTTATACGGGCTTTGTAATTTCATCTGCGAGTTCCGAATCCTGTAATAACTCGCTGCTCGAGCTTCAGTCACCATTATCGGTTCCAGTTTTACACTGAATTCTTTACGAGGAATATAAACGGGTATTTCAATTTATTATTGAAATAATCTTCTAATTGATCTAAAAACGGTGTGGGTTGTATTTCAAAATGCTCCCCATATTTTAACTTTAGGACGTATAACACACATAAATTACTGTTGTGCAAGTGGTAAAGTCCCAGTATACAAATCCCTTAATGGTTTATTCCACACTAAAGAGTTGTATTAGGAGAACATTGTGTCGACACGAAACCTACTGTTTTACCTCCTATCCGTTAAGAAACGGTGGTTTAAGATTAATTCTTCATTACAAAAAATCGCAAGCACTAAGGTTAAAACCCACTAACATCAGATCCAAAGATAAGCACGCTTACCTTTGCACAACTCAAGTCGATAGAATCTGTTTTTTAAGAAGGTGTTAGCTTATAGTGATTAAAAGGAGACCCTCTCAGAAAAAACATACTTCCCGAGTTTCTAAATAACAAAGCACAAGAAAAAATCTTAATATGATTCATGTTAAGTTTTTGAGATATTCGATAATCAATAATGTCTTACAGGAAATAACATTGAAGTAGGGGAAAGGTAGAGAGTGCATGTCCCAGAACTATGACGTATTTCTGTTGCTGTTGATTACACAAAAAAAACAGCAAACGTTTCTCCAGGATTAGAGTACAAGCAAAAAGCAAAGAAGTTCATTATTCACTCTCTACACTTCCCCAAAAGCAAGTTGCATGTTTACTCATCTTGTTTTCCGTTCGTGTTTGTCTACTGTTAGCAAAATGTTCACTGCAAATCTGAGTAAACTTTTTCGTAATACGCTTTAACTTGACACATTAGGTACTACATCCAGATCTTCCAAACTTCCTAGGTAGGTTAAATTCCACGCGTTTGATATTGTTTACGTTTCCTCTTATAGAGTACTAAAATTCTCTCCTCGTATCTCATAAATCTTTTCCTTACAGTCCTTATTTCATTCGATATTGTGAATTGAAAATGAAACCAGTGTTGCAGAATTTTAGATCCTATTTCACCATCCGTACAATTTATAATATTAGAAAAGGTTAAAGATTTTTCAAATAAATAAGAGGATATCTTTACCATAATATGAATGTTTTTATGACGTGCAAACTTAATACTACAATAAATATTTTATAGTGCGTGTTAACCTAGTATTAGAATTTCGGTATATCTATCACGTAACATAATGTTGCTAATAAATTACTGTAATAGATGGAAAATTGTTATAAGGTATCGTGCGATATCAAGGAAATCGATTATTTATCTTAAAAAAGCAATAAAGTAATCACAATTTATTATTTTATTATTTATTAAGATATACAGGGTGTCTCTAAAATATGGTGCCATAGCTTAACCACAGATTCCGGGGATCAAAATAAGACGATTTAACGCAACTTACCTCTATCCGAAATTGCTTCGTTAAAGCGCTATCCAACGCCAAAGATCTTCAAAAAATTTCTATTTTTTTAAATAACAAAAGATTGTTTATAGCGATTAGGATGAAATTTGGGATGTGATTCTTTACTGGGAAAAGGTGTTTTTTGACATCATTTTTTTGTTCACGAGTGTCGCGTAAGTGGTCAAAGGTTGATCATCCACAGGCAAAGAAGCTCATATCTTTTTAACAGTTCGGCCAATAGTTTTCAAAATTTTTTTACAGAGAGACATTCTTATTTCAAATATTTTTTGTCTCTTGTTTGATTTCGGTATCTGCCATAGTTTAGGCTGAAAAAATTATTTTGATTGGCCGCAGTGCATTTCTTAAAACAGATGTAGAATCTAGTTGTCCCGTATGTTGAGAAATAAATCACGAAGAGACAATTTGATATAAAGTTTATTACTAGCAAGTATGTAGAGGGTGGCGCAAAAAAATCCGAACCATTTCTGAATCAATGGTTCAGCTTATTTTGTACCACCGGTAAATTAATAGATTTACAGTAAATGCTCAATGTGACCACCATTTTCCCGCATGCAAAATTTGATTCTACGCAACAAATTGTCTCTTCGTCGTTTATTTTTCAGCATACGGGACAACTAGATTACTATATCGTTTTAAGAAATGCACTGCAGCCAATCAAAATAATTTTTTTCAGCCTAAACTATGAGAGATACCGAAATCGAACAACAAACGAAAAATATTTGAAATAAGAATGTCTCTCTGTAAAAAGATTTTGAAAACTATTGGCCGAACTGTTAAAAAAATATGAGCTTCTTTGCCTATGGATGATCAACCTTTGACCACTTACGCGACACTCCTGAACAAAAAAATGATGTCAAAAAACACATTTTTCCAGTAAAGAATCACATCCCAAATTTCATCCTAATCGCTAAAAACAATCTTTTGTTATTTAAAAATATAGAAATTTTTTGAAGATCTTTGGTAGTGGTGCCGTCTAGATCTAGACTTTCTAGACTCTTGTCTTGTCTTGTCTAGATTATCAAGACAAGACTGGCAAAAGTCTTGTCTTGAAATTTCTAGACAAGACAAGACTTTCTTATTCTAGATCAAGACTTGTGACAAAAGTCTAGACAATTTTCAAGACTCTAGATTAACTAGTAGGTAAGTTGTGGTGTGTTTCAATAAAAATTAAAAGATTAAGAAGGTTTACCGATACTTACTTACGTACTCCATAAATCAATAAATGTAATAATGATAGATACAACAGATTATAATTTCAATTATTTTCCCATTTTCAAAACTTCTATTCTAACAATATTTCTATGATCATCATTTATGTTATGGACGCGCGTCTCCACCCTTCTCTATCCTGAGCTAACCTATACATTTTTTGATAGTTGGCACATCGTACATCTTTAATTATTTGAATATTTCTATAATTCGAGAAATTGTTACCTATATTAAAATATTAAAAAATACACTGCGGGTAAAATCATTTAAAAATCTATGTTAACAAAAACCAAAGCTATAGATAGGTAAAGGTATAAAAAAATATATAAAATTTGAAAACGCGCTATCCGGCCCGCAGAATGCGCCTGCGCGCGCAATTAAAATATATCACTTATAGTTAATCTAGAGTCTTGAAACCAATCTAGAGTCTTGATATCTAGACAAGACTATAACACAACTTTTTATTCTAGACTTAGACTTAGTCAAGTCTTGTCTAGAAATTTCAAGACAAGACAAGACTTTGTAAAGTCTTGTCTTGTCTTGTCTAGACGGCACCACTAATCTTTGGCGTTGAATAGCGCTTTAACGAAGCAATTTCGGATAGAGGTAAGTTGCGTTAAATCGTCTTATTTTGATCCCCGGAATCTGTAGCTAAGCTATGGCACCATATTTTAGGGATACCCTGTATATTTAAATCAAACCAGACTTATTTAATAAAATCACGTATAAATAAATTTTCTATAAAATTTACCAGAAGGTTTTCTACCACAGCCGCTAGCAATGTTATAACTTTGTTAAACGCATTGAAACCCGGCGTAATATTAAATTTGACAGAAATGTTAACTGGAGGGTGAACTGAAAAAGCTTTCCTGTAACCGCCGAGAAAATTTCATTAACATCCACAAGTGGTATACAAGGGCTTGGTGATAATATTATTATTCCAAAACAGACAAAATGTTCAGTGAAACGTGGGATACAAATATGCGGTTTCCTTTTTCCATTTTTCTCTACAAGTTAAATGTTTGAAATGAATATTTTAACATTGCCCAAATGTAAAAATGTGTGTATTACGAGAAACATAACTGTATTTTGGATGGTCGAATTTCCGAACCTCATTGTTAGAACGAAACATGTAGTATGTATATGGACGACCCAGATACAAATCCCTTTAATATCTAAAGCTACATTTCATTACGTAATCCAATATTTAACAATCAGAATATGGTTGTGGGGTTTAGTTGTGGTTGTGTGGATTGCTGATTAATATCGTTTAGAAAACGAATGTATTGTGATAAAGTTAATTCTCCAATTCTCATTTCCAAGAGAAAATTTAGTTGACTAATATCATTACTTCTATCTAATTAATAGAATAATTTTAGATGCAAGTAATAATACGTATTGCACAATTTTTGTAGCATTCTGAAATTTCACCCTAAAGTTTTTTAATACAAATCTATACATTTATGAAATAAAATCAAGCATTCTATCAGCAACATATTTGTTTTCGTTTAAAAGTATAAATTTAATGCTATTTAGCTTTGAACTTAATAACAAAACTTATAAAACTTTTTCAGGAATATTTTCTTTGAATATCCTGAACTCAAATAAGAATAAACGCTGATACGGCAGAAAGTACGTTTACTTTCGAATAATAAACTTTTTGTAGATTGTTAATTAATAGATTGGAATTCACTTTTCAATATACAGGGTGAATACTTAACACTGATCATAAATGTAACCATAAATAGCTATTCTTAGGATATGGTCCAGAAAAAATTCGTTATTTCTGTTACTTCATGCTTCTCGTTCAACGAGACACTAATCTGCCTTCATCATCATTGTAATATTCACTTCTTTTATGAAAAAAAGTCTATCATATTATTTTACGCTAAAAAATTCATAACTTGATTCTTTAAATTTTTATGAGGTTAATCGGTTTCTAGAAATACGTAATAACTAGTAACGAGTTTTCAGTACCTAACCATAAACAAAATGTATTGTTAGTTTTGTTGAAAATGGTTGACGCAAATAAAAGTAAAGCCTTTCTTGAAGTAAATTAAATTCAGTGAACTCCTTGTTCTCCTCTTAGCTACCAAAATAATACTTATTTTATTTTTTTTGGGTACTAGCGACTATACTACTACTACAAAATTTTGTATTATACTTTAGAATATCCCGTTAAATGAGTGTTGTTTTAATGAAACTTTTGTGGAATGTTTATAATAGTGTTTTAGAATATACTGCAAACTGTAACTTGCTTATTGAGAAGGAAACAAGCAATTTAGAAAATTTACTAGCAACGAACTTTCCAAGAACAGAAAATGTTTCTTGACTACTTTGTTTCTTTTGCGAGTATTTACAGAACAAGTTACTAAACAACCAAGTTCTCATGACGTAATGATCTGTTCAGTTACTGACACTAAAATTAAAAGACCTCCAATTTTAGAAACCATAATTCTAATATTAAAATCGCTACTAAATATTAATACCTAATTCCAACATGGAATATTTCATAATCATTTTCAAACGTGATTTAAAAGCTATTCTCAAATGTTTAGGGGATGATTAGCTATTCAGTTGTAGATTGTAGACAAGAATAACATAACTGGGTAAGGTATCTTATTTCAATTATAACCAATATTTAATATTGTGGTATTCCACTTCTATAGAAGATTTACCGGATTTATTTGAAAATGGAGGCTCCTGATTCATGTCTGGTAACAATTTAGCTAAATAACGAACTACCACAAAGTTCGATTAGACGCGATGGTAATAGCATCCCCGTCTCGTTTGCGAAGTAACTCAATGAGATATTGATTCGTTTAGTTGTATTAGGGAAAAATAACTCCTACAAAATTATTCGAAAAAAAAGTTATGACTACAATTTTTAGCTTGTCCTGTATAAATATAAATATGAATTCCATACTAAAAATCACTATTAGACTGTTCAAACAACACTACTGCATTTACAAAAATAATAAAAACAAAACTTTCCGCATTTCGAGAGGTAATAGTACAGATACAATACATACAATAAACAAGGGTCCTAAACTCAATGGTTTTCAGGTTTCTTAAATTTGAAAATCTTGGTATTTTCACTATTTTGTGTCCTAAATATGTTTTTTTTTATATAATCTCATTAGGTATATTAATTTAATCTAATTGTTATGATTAGTGTTGCAAAATTACGTTTCTATCTGTGTTACGGAAAAACTCTTGAATAGACGCTCAAACATTTTACCACCTTCTCAGAATACTGATGATTTAATAAAAGTTTTCAAAACTCATATTATTCACATTTGCCGAGCGTTGAAAATTCAATTTGGAAATGTTTTTAAATTTAAAATCTAAAAACTGTTCAGTTTAGGAACCATACCTAATATATTTTTTCTTATTTTTAACTATAACTTCCCGAAGCACGGAATTTTTTTTATTTACACTCTGTATAAGTACTTTTTGTTCCAATTGAGTAGTGTTTAGCTAGTGTACAATTACTTAAACCACTTAAGACATATAACCACAACGTAAAGCAGGAAATGAAAAGGCTTAGTTCATAGGAGAAGATTTATGGGTATATTTTACAGCAACTAGAAAAATATAAAAAGGGAGTGGCACAGGAAATTCAAGTACAAAGCTATCAAAATCCATAAAGAGCTTATACAATCGTGCAGTTCAAGGACAGTGTGAGTTTATGGTGGCGGACGTGATAACCATAAATTTGATTCAGAAGTTTAACTTCGTTTGCTGAAAAATGTAACCAGCAGAAGCTAGTTTTAACTGCAATACTGAGTTCCGTAGAAACCAAATATTCAGGTAGTGTGCTTTTTTAGACCTGAATGGTTACTTCCTTCAATTAGAAAGTTAGCAACGGTTATAATAAATCCATCGATGATGTTTTTAATAACTTCAGAGTCTACTTTTGTCAAGAATATTAGAAATTCAAATATTTCAGCTCAAGCAAGAATTCAGGGAGTGACATATAAAACAAGAAACGAACTCGGAGAATCGACAAGATTGCGTAAAACACTTTGTATGTCACATATGATTCCAGCACAACGATGCGATGGTGAGAAATAATTTAAAATATGGAAAGAGACAATAACGTCCTGAATATACAACTAGTTGGAAATAATCCCTTATAGACGACCCATTAAGTTCAGCACTTTTCATAATGACAAAGTGATTATAGTGAGATGACATCTTTCTAATTTTGAAATAAAATAGAACAATAGAATCAAATTCCGAGATGAATTTTAATTTGGTGAAAAGACATTTTAAAAATTCTGATGAACGTTTGAGCTTATCAGAACTATCACGGAACAAAATATCTTGGAATCTGCCTGATTGATTTACGTAAATGATAGCAAATAGTATTGTGCACACATGAGTAGAGTAGGAATTTAAAATTTGAAAGACTAGCAGTATTAGTGCATAATTTACCGAAAAAAAGTGATTATCATCAGTCTACTGGGGGAAAAGCTATGACTCCATAACGAATCGTTTTCCAGCACCTCCCCCTAGAAACTTTTCTACTTTTCTTTTAAAAATGGTACCTAAGTGAGAAACACCCTACATCATACATAACGTTTACTATATGAACACTTAATTATACTAATTATTTTTTATTCAATTAACAGTACCTATTCTGAATAATATGCAAAAGACGTTTAACTTAAAAAAAACAATGTTTCCTTAAGGGACAATATTAGTGAAGAGACGTTTGATTTTTAAAAGAATCCTCCTGGCTGTAGTACCTACTGCATTTTGCTTGCTTTTATCTCATACTTAAACGCTGAGCACTTTCAGCTACGTTTCAAAGAAAAGTAATAAAAGCGGTTACCTCTAAAACGGTGTGCTTTATCACTGCTCCACTCCAGCATTATCTTTTGTATATCCTGCAGGAGCAGTCTTAAAGTAAACAAATTGATAAATCTCTTTTCGGGTTTGCGCTTGGAATTGAAAAATTTTGTACCTATAGTTAAATTTACCAACGTTTTCTTCCTCTTAACAGTTACAGATTTAGAACGACAAACAACCTATTCTCGTTGTGCTATATATAGTAAAGCTTTCCTCGTGAGCAGTTCAAAACATATTTTCTATTGGAACTTTATCTTGTCAATAATCAATCAAGCTTGAAACTAGGTCGGATCTGAATTAATATACTGTCCCGTCGCAAGCAGCTTCTGGAAACTTTCCAATCATTAATTTTCTTCTAAGTGTCAAATCTCTGTTTCTGACAAGATTTGTTTCCCCTGTAAATGAAAAATAGCATGTTACACATGTAACAGCTTGAATAATACATTTACTTATACTTTTACGCAATATACTGAGATGAGAGCGTCCGCTTATTAGATTTTCTTCATCAATTTGAAGCTGAATTAAATTCTCTTGTTTATTTCAACCCAGAGTGTTTTCCAGTTGAACATTCAAATTTCACATTATTAAGTTTTAAACAAAACTCATTAATTAAATATTTTTTAGAAAATTGCCACCCTTAAACTTTTTTACAAAATTTGACTATTTTTCAATTTTTACTAAATTTGTTAAACCGTAGATGATAGATAAATCTTGAAATTCCAAGATAACATTCTGTTATAATGCTATACTGCAGATAAGTTCTATTTTCAGTTCGACCATCCATCACCACAATTTGTTTTCTTTGAAATAAATGTCCATGAAACTTGACTAATGACTGCTTTGAATAAAATCGATGAAGTTTCTACACCCTTTAAGAAATTACAATTTGGCAATTTATAAAATGAAGGGTATTCTTAAATTTTGATAAAAGCAATTTCTCTATTAGTAACAGGTATACGTAACTTTTAGGACAAATTGTTTATGTTAGAGTAATTTATTGCGATTTAGGAATACATATAAAAAGTTTCTGGGAAAGTGCTTTTTTATCACCAGTCTAACATCTTTCCACCTGATAATTACCCAAACGAAATTGAATATGGAAAGTTTAACGTCGGCAGTTAAGGATTTAGTACCAATTTGATGTTTATGTCTGATGTAAATTGAAAAAAGTTTTAATGTGAAAAAAAATATTAACTACTATTGTAATGATTCTGTGTTTAGAAACAGAATAATAAATAAATAAGGGAGCATGAAAATAAACAGCTTCTTATTAGACATAAGTCGGTGACTAATTTGCCACAACTACGCATCCTAGATCTAAATGGTTCGCAGATTTTCTATTCTTCTTTCTATCCGTTCCATCTCCCAAGATTTGCTTATTGTACTCGGCTCGGAATATTTTCTATTCATTTGCGTTTATTTGTTACAGTAATAGAGTTTTATTGCTTCTAATCAGAAACAGTTTGAGGTGAGCAACGTTTTTTAAGGATAATTTTTTTTTTCATTCTACTACTATGTCTTTACTTACTCGTCTTTGTTTGTTATTACACTTCTAGGGCAGAAAAATGCGTTTACGATTACGTTTTAGTGCATGTCTTATGAATGTTAAAAATTCTTTCAGAATAAATGAAGCTTTTAAGATTTTTGGGAATTAACCCGATAGAAATTTTAAACAAATACGTGTCCAAAAAGTTTTTTACTGTGGTTGCTGGACAAAGGGCTTTGACATAGGTCCAACGCATTGAGTAAAGTATGGGTTTGAAACTTTTGTTTTAAAACATTTTCTGACCGAGAGCTTCATGAATCATGAGAACAGACCCTTGACTGAGTTAATGTATGCGGCTATATACAAGAAGTAACTTCTCTATGAGGTTATAATTTTATTAGTTAGACGATGTTATTCATGTTTTTACAGAATCCTTTGTAAAAGGCAACCCTTTTACAAGTATTTTGCTTCATTTATTACTTGAACATACAGGATTATGATGATGAAAATTTACGGTGCTGTTATATTATGTTACTTTATTAAACAAGCTAGAATACATCGTTTGTTAGGTATGTGTTAAGTTAATAAAATCTAATACCTACAAGAATGAATATCGAGAGAAGTGGTTCTATGAAATATTAAATAGTTCTTGGAAAGAAACAAGGAACACTCAGAATACCGTTCTATATTCAATGCGTTGCCCATAAACTGTTTAGTAATCCTTTTGTTGCTCAGTGTTTGTTTCATTAAATTATCTTTCTTCATTAAAATTAATACAGGGTGAATACGTTCAAACGGATTTTGAATCCTGTATTTAAATATTTTGTATATTAATGTTAAATAAAACCGTATCTATAACAAACTACATTTTACAAAATCTCTTTCTAAAAGACGGCCTTTGTAAATTTCCTGTTTCTAGAGCGTTAAAAGGGTTTTCGTTTATAAATAGATATATGTAGTCAATTTAGGTAATTCTCTTGTACTGAAAATTGTATTTGTAATGCGAGTGTATCTTGCAATTTATCATCAGATATCCGACACTCTTGTAAGGGTAGAAATTATACTCTATAATTCATTACCCTTCCTTTTATTCCCCTTTTACTAACTTCATGTTACTTACTGCGTTCAACTCGAATTATTTACATTTTCTAAATGAATTACCAATGGTTGTTCTTGTTGTAATAGATAGATAAATTGGATACCTAATAATAAAACACCTCCGTCTCTTATAGAAATAAATAATTATTAAATTCATAATAAACACATTTTATTTAAGGGAGATTATCTCTCACATCCACTTGGTCGATTAACCCCTCTTTTATAGTTATTTATCAGGAATTTTGTAAAGCAGGAAAATTATCCCTTACCACAACTGTGTAATTTTAGAGGAACGGAACATTTTATAATTTACATAATAGCAACAAAAATATTTCATCTATTCGAGGAACTCGTATCATTTAGACATTCGTAAATTTTTGTACAAATTACAGCCAAATACTCTAAGGAATTTCAAGTAGTTACGAACTGAGCCCCATATACTTTAAATGCTCGTTTCGGTGACCCGGATTATTTGTCCAGAATCCTCAGAGGGTACAAATATGTCAAGAATAATCACGGCTTAACCGTTTGCAAAGAACGTCCTTTGGGATTCCTATACGTGTTGCTGTTAGAACTTGAACTAGCAAACTTTTCGATGGCAAGCTGCTGTTCGGAACATCTTGTTTGAAATAAATTTTCCAGAAATGTGAATAATGTAAGCGTTTTGTTTTCGCATGTCATGTTTTGCATATTGTATTTCAGTAGTACTCCGGTTTCATATTTGTTAGGGATCGGATGTATTTTTCAAAATAGATTGTCTATAATCACAAACAATTTTCGTCAATATTGTGGTCATACAAAATACAATAAGATACCCATTACCGGATTAGAAAAAAGAGGGCCTTTATGATGATGATCTAAACATGGAGATGTATCAAACTTAATTGATTTGATATATGGTAAAATTTTTGACATAATTTAGGATGAATTAATCAAATCGGGTGTAGCAAACTTTATTTTATTAACAAAATCCTCATGCTGCTCGGTAACTTTGTATGACAAAGTCCTTACGCTTTGAGACAATTGATCTTAAGTTGTAGGTGTTTTGAAAGCGAGAAGGGGATTCAAGATCTCTGTGTTACCCGGGTTACTAGATTAATTTGAAGTACCTATATAACAACCATCAGACGCCAGCCGCATACAAGGAAGCGTAAATTGTCCTTTTGGATTGCTCATGCGCACCGATAAACATCCAGATAGTGGATTTACCTCATGAGAGCTTCACAAATATAGTAAATTTCATTATCTATTTGTGAACCCTTGAGCCCGAGTTGACGTTCACCGTAGCTACTAATCAAGGAAAATTTGATTATAGAAATTTACAATGATCTAATCGCAAATATAGAGATGATTAGTGTATGCGTGGTTAAGATCTGTAGGGAAAACTCTTTGAATAATAAATAACTGAATGCAATTAATAGAGGATACCTAAACTTAAACTTCTCTGTGCTCTGGGTCTATATCCCTTCCAGTATCAAATACGAAGCACCAAGCTAAAGAATTGGTAACCACGTCATTAACATAATTCTATTTTCAGATAGTTTCCAGTTCAAAGTAAAAAATGTGGAAGACTATTTCATAAATAATAAAATAACGTGTCTATACTCAAAAATATTTGAATACGAGTTATTCATTATCTCTTTTCTTCTAAACATTACCATAAAATTAAAACTTAAGATGATCTTAAATTTAATATTAAAGAACATCGTTTCATGACACAACTAAACAAAGCAAAACATTAACGAGCACCGTTCTCCTGAAAATAAATCATATAACCTCCTTACGGTAGAGCGCGAGTGACGATTTTTTTAGTATCATGTATAGGATGTTTAAAAAGTGAATCCAATCAATCACCTTCTTCCCTAAGATCAAAATGTCGATTTTGCTGGATGAGCATTTTATTCTCAAATTTGTCAAGATTATTTAACCTTTGTTCGGGGTTTGGTTATAATAGGTTCACGATACAAAACTTAATTATTAAATATGTCTGCTGTTTTACAATACTGAACTACTTATGAAAGTATATGAAAAATATTTATCTCTATATCTGTGTACAACCCCTATATTTATCTTCTTCTTTAATTCGATTGCAGATTTACTACGTACCATCTTACAAAATAATTGTATTTACAATATTTCTTTATTCATGCAAAAAGTGAAACGTTTTAGCTCCTTTTGGATTTGTCGTAACCTAAGATATAGGTTTCACTGGGAATTGACCAACCTCTTCACAGAGCGCTTATATATATATATATAAGACATATATATGTCGATGGAACAGTGTCTGTCGCAATAAATTATAACCAAAAACCCAAGAAGCCCCTTTAAGGAACTGTGGTTCCGAAAATAGGATCTGCAGACGAATATTTTTTTTATTCTTTTGACGTATCGACTACCTCCACAATTTTTAGGGTAGCGAAACGGAACATCCTGTAAATATTTCGATAACTGCATCCATTAACCTTTCTCTATGAATAATACAAACATTTCAATTTAAATAACGTTTCGTGAAAGCATTCGGAAATAATCTTTTCACCGTCTTATATATTTTGTATTAGTCATAAAATATGTATCATAAATGTTATATATTTCAATACAATAACCGTTACCACGTAGGTATATTAATATACCGAAATATATACGCATATATTCATAAAATCCTGCATATTCATTCGGAATTCCTACACATGTGTCGCATTAATCTTCGTCCTTCCACAAATTCGCACGTTTTCAATTAAATTTTGCGGACCCTGCTGATCAAAGCAGCCTGTGTAGGAAGGCAGTCAATCAATTGCCACATTGAGTTCTATGATAGGCGCATCCATCTTGAACTCATTGATCTGTAACCGTTTTCATCGCTCTTCTATTTGGGAAAATGTGGAGTGAAATGCGTAGAGCTTACAGCCGAATGGCTTCTGTATGTCAAGCCCAAGGCTGATGTTTCTGCCGGCAGATCATTACGAAGGAGGTCAGGGGATGTGCTGCTGCTGCTTTGCTGCAGTCTTTAGATAAGTACAGTCGGAAATTGCCCTTACATCCGCATGTCTGTGCATAAATTACTACCTTATTCCTGCAAGCCGGAGGTATGAACGTTTTTCGTTAACTAATCTGCGAATACATTATACTAATAAAACGATAAATGTAAGAAAGTATTTATAATAACCTTACACTGTTCTGAATTTTTGTCTAATCTCCCTTGATTCAGAGAATAATAGAACAGGAAGCTTCTACCCATAATTATAGAAAAATTTAAAATTTATATTACGGTTTAACGAATCTGATTGCAGTGCAAGATGCATGATACGTATTATAGAGAATGCTAGGTAGTACTTAGTTTATGCTCTTTATACTACGTTTCCATATTAAGCCATACATAAATTAATAATAAATTACTGAATCCTCCGCTGTAATTACAGACAAGACTATAGTTGATATAGCTATAATCATAAAGTAACTACTATAACGCCAGTGGCGGCCTGTGACCAAATTTTTGGGGAAACGGTAGCACATGATCGAAGGGAACATAAATCACGCCGCAGGGGAATTTTTTTTGGACTGGGTGTGGCTTATTAGATGCAATTTAAGAATATCTGGGAAGGTTTAGCATGAAATTCATGAAAATTAAATTTCTATGAAAATGACTAACAACAATTCTTACAATTCTTAAAAACTGTAGATTAACGGGTAATTGTACTTCAAATTTCAAATATTTATCTTCACCAAATATGGAGTTACAAAACGCCGAACTAAGCACAGAATATGATTTTTAGGTATAATCGCTTTAACTTTAGAATCTAGGCCAATTGCCAGCAATTCCATAAGTTTACCTTCACATTTTCGACAGAAGATTGGTATAATTTAAAATTTACATATTCGCATGCATGTGACTCAATCTTTCCAGAAAAGCTTTTCCGTGTTGATCCTCCCAGCCAAGAGTTTTATGAGTTTGGAACACTTTGTCAGTCCCTCATTGTGTTCCAATCGCCGCTAAATTATAAAGTGATAATATTTTATAAAAAGAAAAACCAATTATTATCGTTATAACATTAAGGCGCTATTTACTGATGCTTAAAATAATATAAACGCAGGGAAGTAAAGAATTACTTAAAAACGAGGGTAAGGGGAAAATTAAGTGAACGCGATATTTTATGTTTCACTTTTTCACAAGTTATACTACTCTTAATTCCGAGACCCGTTTAGCACTCCGAAAACTGTGTTTTTAGGAACCAAAAATACGAATTATGTTTCACCATTTATTTATTTTTAAATTTTATAATTGTAGTGCGATGTTTCTAAATATCGACTACATAAAATAAATTTTATTCTTAACGTGGTGACCACTACTTACTTACTCGGATAAGTTTTTTACGAAGTGTCGTATCTCCAAATTTCTGCTCCATATTCATCCTTGTCCAAGTTCAGATGTTGCAGAATCACAACAGTTTTTGCTTCCAAATACTTGCTTTCCTCAACTTTCGCTTTTATTAGTATCTCTAAGTTTGTATCTCTCGTTTCTGAGTTCTGACTAGATTACCAAAATACAGTGTTTTTAACTTTTTGATACTACTCCCCAGTTCTCGTTCGTTTATCATTCTGGTTTAATATCTCAAGGGTCGCAGTTGTCTTTGTCCACGAAACATTTAACAGACTTCTGGATACTCACATCTGGAACGTCTCAACCATTTTCACTGTGGACTTTTTCAATATCTAACCGGCTAGAGAATCTACGCGTGTTGCGCCTGTTGTTTCATTTATTAAGGAAATATCTAAAAATTTCTAAACTTACATAATATTATGATTAGTTCTACTAACTACAATAATCGGCATTCATTCAATATCTAAAGAACATAATTTTTTTATCGTTTTTTGAATTTGTTCTTTATTCATTACATACTGACATAATTTTTATTTTATTTAAATGTTTATTAAATCACATGACCTGGATTTTGATTCATTCTGTGGGATTTTATGTTCAGTTAAGATGTCAATATCATCCTCATACCTAATGTTGTTTATTCTGTTATCCAAACTCTCCGACGGGCGCTTTGCCAAAGTACATGTTGAAATATGAATTCAGACTATATTACCTACATTATTAAAATTGATGACAACCTAGACTCATGCGTGTACGTCTAATTTCGAGGATGCTTTTATGTTTAATACAATCAACCTAGACAGCAAATGTGGTGCAAGTAATAAATTTAGAACATAACTCACGTTAAAACCACATAATGTATCTACATTCTGTATGACAAATATGAAGGTAAAACTAATAATAAAATTAACAATTTTCACCTTATGAACTTTCAAATAGCGAATGTATCACTTTGTTTTAGTAAACCGCACCGCGAAAACGAACCCCAAGAGAGAGTTGTTCAGAATTGTCTAATCGAAAACCCGGAATGCGGGTTGGGTAATGAAATGTCACATCTTATACATAAGATACAATAGAATATTAAGTGAATACGAAAAATATAGAACACTCGCGCCACGATAGGCGGATTCCCAATGGTCCAATTCTTCACCGTAGATGCACCCTATTAAAAGCGTAACATAATGTTTGTACTTTGTAGTACCTGTAAAACAAGTTTTATAGTACAGGGTGTTCCATATATATATCGATAAACTTAGTGGTGGTAGGTGTCATCAAAACAAACATCGTTTTCGAGAGTGTTAAAACCATTTGCTTCAATACAAAGATGAACCGCCGGCCGCCGGATCATTGACTCGCGCACCCTATGGAAGATTCCTGGGATAGCTTCTAGTTGCGCACGAGCAACCATTATTTTTGCGACAAGATCTTCCTCATTACGAATGGGTGTCTCGTAGACTAAATGCTTCAGATAACCCCAAAGGAAGAAATCGAAGGGGTTTAAATTGGGAGAACCCGCAAGCCAGACCACGGGAACTGCTTTTCTAATCCACTGGAGATATTGGCGCACACGTTCTGGTTCAAATTTTTTTTCTCCAAAACGAAGCGTTTTCGGATATGTTTATCAGACAAAATATGTTTGTTTTGATGTCCCCTACCGCCACTAAAAGTTTGTCGGTATATTTATAGAACACCCTGTATAATACATACTAGTAGGTTACGGAAATGAAAGCTAAAATAGAACTAGGGGTGAAAGGTGAACAGGAAAAATTTTGTAATGAGACACGCAGGCGACACTCATCTACAACGATTGGGAAAATTGGAAACAAATTGGATCCAAGCTGGCCGGAATACGCTGTCGTCGTCCATCTTCATATAAATATTTCTTGCATGAGAAGAATGGGGTAGGTATGTCTAAAAAAATGGAAGGAAAGTAGTATTGTTTATTTCTATAATAAGGAGGGTATCAGGGCACAGGAACTAGACCAGTTGTTTGTAAATAATAAAATTATACGATGTTCTTATTTTTGTATGCTTTAAGTACCAATTATTGTTAACTTAAAGAAGAACAATAATAAATACAAACAAAATTTAATCGTACAATAAAAAAGTACAAAATCGTAGATGGTAATAGCACAACATTAAAAATATTATGCAATAGTAGATTTAATCCATTGGGCATGTTTAGCTAAATCTACCGCAACAACGTAAGTGTTATCATTGCAGACAAGTTTATTTTGCAGAGCTGCTCCAACACTAACGAGACCTCGTAATTGCCATACTGGTTTTGGACCCTCGCTCAAAAATGCATAACCACTTCCAGACTCCCCAACGCATATTCCATTACCTGGAAATTAATAAAACTTAATTATCCTTTGAAAAACAAAATTTTGCCTTTGTTTAAAATCTTAAAGCAATTTATTTGTGTTACTGGAGAGAGATGCAGAAAATTCATATTTACCTTTTGAATATTTAGCACAGAACGTCTTGTCTGACAGGAAAGGAGCAAGATGAAGATTGGAATTCAAACAAACATCAGAAGGAGCCACTTCCAGTTGACTTTGTGTAAGTCTATCAGAATAGCGACCCTCACTATCGAATCCCAATCCAGTAACAACACCCTCTCGCCTTAGGACAGCCTGGACATTTGGAGACTCTTCCCATAAACAAACAGGCCTGACATAATCTGTGATTGTAACTGCCTTATCCAGTCTGATAATAGCCATATCGTTATCCAAATTAAGAGCATTGTATCCGGGATGTAAAGTAACGCTGATTGCATGAACTTCTTGCATTCCCTTGTTTTCTGAACTGGTGAAATGTTCTCCGACACGTATTTTAAGTATATCTGGATTAAGAGAAGTTTCCGCATTTTTAGGACTTACGCAATGAGCAGCTGTAATCACATGTGTTGGTGAAATTAAAACACCTGCACAAATGCTCTTCTGTTCGTTTCCTCTAGATAGATAAATGGCCGTGTGCCAAGGCCATTGCCCTTCTCCTGCAGCTTTACCACTTTTAAGACCACCTGGATATAAAGGAACAGTTCCGCAACCGGTAACGACTCCAGCTTCAGGTCGGGAAGATAAGAAGTTCTTATTATTAAGATCTCCTAAGAAGAATTCGTTGGAACTTTGTGCACTTCCGCTATCAACCCAATTGAATTCTCTGAAACGATATTAAGAAAACATTAGGAAAACTTATTATATGAAGCTACTAGTATAGCCTTTGTATTTCAAATTACAAACTTTACGTACGAATATATAATTAGAAATTAGTCCAAAGTAGATAATGTGTATCTTTAGACAGCTAGCTTTACCAGACGACATAATTTCAATACGTTGATGCACTATACTGAATAATTTAAAGGTTAATGTTAGACTTCGCGTATGTTACTAGTTAGTCATTAAACTCAGTGAAATGAGTTCCGTACAAAACGGAAATTTTAGTACCTAGCCATGAAAAAACTGATTGCATTCGTATAGCATCTCGATTGAAAAGTTAGCACGGTCAGGCTTTACATTGTTAGGACATGTTAGAAAAAAGCTCTATTCAGAGCTTTTTGACGAGTTAACGACCTTTTTTCGTAGCTGTTGACGGTTTTATTATACTTTTATGCTAGTTTTATACAATGCAGGAATTCACTGTACGATCTTTTGTGCCCCATTTATTCTCCTATTCGGCTTGTGCCTTGAAATTAGTCTTCGGAGTGTCCCCAGACAGAATTAAATGGTCGGACTGGAAACTCTCTTGATAGCATTTTCTTAAACAATTGACAAGAAAAATTGCTCTGGATCGAGCTCTTTTACTTAAATACCGTTGTTACAGAGACGGATGGGTTAATTTACAGTGATGTTCCTAAGAAGATGTTCCTAAAATTTAAATGTTAAAAGGATTTTTTATAGTTTATTCAGTCGTGATATATCGCCGTATTCGCAAGTAAAACTGAAGTCGCGTGAAAAATCTGTGATGTAGATTAATGTTATACAAAATTCAACAGCATCTCACTAACATTTTATCCCCTCTGTACCTACCCTGTTTCGATGTATAAATTCACGCCAAAAAAATTTCGACTCGAAACTTAAAAATTAATAAAAGTTGTGAATTTTAATACTACTGGGAATCTAAAAATGAAAACAAAACTACACCCTTTTAATTATTTAGTTGCTTTTATAACTTTGATAGATTGTACTGGGCCGAGGTCTCGGAGTATCCCAAGAACCCCATTACACGTAGATCAGCTGTACTCCATTGTACACCCTAACCGAGAATTTTGTCTGTCTGGAAGAATTCCAACTTCTAAGGAAGGATCTGTAGCGTGCCAAATAGGTAATAAAAATATTTGTCCGCTCGATATTAATAAATTCGACAAATATGAAATTTGCATTTATTAATGCGAGGAGCATATGAAAATTAAAGTATTCACGAAGTTATAAATTAAAAATTTATTTCCTTATGATTAATGTACTATATTACGTTTCGTTCAAATGATGAGTAGTAGGTAGCGGACTAGCGGTCCTTGGGTAGCGGTAAGAAATAATATTGGCTGTTACTGCCTCCATATGGGGAAAAGGAATTTAATCGATTTTATTATTTTTTTGAACATGCATTACCGGGTAATTTCGCCTCTTCTTATTATTAATATCATAATATATTTAGATAATTCAATAATTATATCATTAGCTTGAACTTTCACGTTTCAATATTTAACTCGTGTTTTCCATAAACTTTTAAGACACTTGCTACCAAATATAACGTCAGTAGTATTTCTATCTTGATTTCGTTTTTCTTTGTATTCACGCGATCTTATAATTTTGACTACTTATTCAAAGTGTTTTGTGGCATTTCGTACCCACAAAATTGTTTTGTTGCGATCAAACATTAAGATATTCAAAAAGATGAAATAACACGATTTTATACACGTTTGGGTTTCCGGCTTTCCGCCACGAACAAAAACTGTTACGCTTCTATAATTAAAGGGTATATGCCTACGATTTATCACCCACACACTATAGTTCAAACCGAATTGATGTTATCGATTGTCTTGACTGTGATAAGTGGACCTATTGAGGTGAACCAAGTAATATACTGTTTAACGATACATGTGGGAAACACCTCGATTTTCTACAGCCAGCTTCACCAGTATTTTCATTTTATAATCAATAAAAATAAAGTGTTAGGTGGAGGCCATTTGATCAAAGTAGGATACGTTGCTTTGGTTCGTTTACAGTATTACCCATATCGAGAAGGAATTTTATAGATATGGTTGTTTATGATTCAATTTTATTTAAGGATCGAAAAATTACGACGAAATGAAATACCCATTTAAATAAAACTAGGATAGTGTGTTGTAAATAAATATACGTAATAGAAGTAATTTTGTGATTTTTTCAACTTATTCCCACATATTTCGATTGCTGCAGTTAAAATGATTTCAACATGGGAATTGTTTTTGTTGCGGGGACCTCTAAAAACTCAATAAATCGACGTGTATTTTTTAACCATAAACAAATTTCTACCTAATATCAAATACATATTCAAAGATTATGAAGAATACCAACAAAATTGTTAATTAAACTAAATTGCGTTTTTCCGTAACCGACTTAAAAGTCATCACTTTTAATAGCAAAAAAGTGACATTAAAGTGGATGTTTTTGTTACTAGTAAAAAATATGTGTGTTGCTAGGCAACTTCCTTGGATTAAAAGTATTTTTATCTCCTAGGAACTTTTATTTTTAACATTTTTGATTAAAATTTACCCCATATTTTAAACTTAGTGTTGCGTCCAAAGAGTAGAAGCCTTCAGTTTACTGGACAATTCGGAAAAGTATGCTAAGAGTACGCTTTCCGAGTACGGTTTTACGTTTTTCGCGTTACACCAATTTAAAAATTTGTAATAGGCACATTCGTATACATCTGTAGATTTAGTAGGGAGAAGATTTAAAACAACTTCTTTTGCACGGTCTAAAATTTCTCGTGGTGTATCTTCATTACCATTATCTTGTTCAAACATTTTCGATGGTTAGGTAATCGTCAGTTTAACAGAATAAATAAGATTGAAAACAAAAGCTAAGAAAAGTCGATTTTAGTACAAGTGTTTTCTAGTACAGGGTGACCTACCGTTAAACCGCCAAACGTTCGGGGCTGATGTTTCAGTTTAAAATAAGACTTTTTTGTCTATAAATTTATTTCCAAAAATACACCCCCACCGAGCTAGAGTAAAAAGAAGACAATTGAGAATAAAATGAGTCGTTTCATTACATTCATTACAGAACTGATAAGTTTTGAAAATCCAGAAAAATTGCTCGAATTGATTTCCACCATTTTCAATACAGCTTACACCTATGGACGACAGACTGAAGGCACTGTTGGTGTGATCTGCCGGGGTGCTTGTACAATCCTCCCGAAGGGCAGCTTCGTCGTTGACGGGCTCCGCATAAACCTTTTCCTTCATTGTCGCATTTGTCGCCCATACAAAGAAATCCAAAGGAGTCACGTTCGGTGGGTGCGGAGGTCAAGGGCGGGGGCAATCTCAATTTTCGAGCAGTTTTTGTGAATTTTCAAAACTTATCAGTCAATGTAATGAAACGACTTATTTTATTCTAAATTTTCTTCTTTTCACTCTGGCTCGGAGGGGGTACATTTTTGGAAATAAATTTATAGACGAAAAAAGTCTTATTTTAACTTGAAAAATCAGCCCTGAACGTTTGGCGGTTTAACGCTGGGTCACCCTGTATAGTTCCTCTCATCTTAATTTTATTATTTTGAATCTGGTTGTTCCGGTTGCAGAAAAATTAGTACCTACGTTTCATTCGGATTAAAAGTGGTTTCTGTTGACTCGCAATATTGATGCATCTGTTCAACTACGCTACGCTCGGCCTCACAAATGTAAAATTAGCTCGTCAAAAAAAGTGACACTTTTAATCCTAATAAGACAATATACTATTATTCAATGTACCTTGTCGCCATCCATTAACAGGTATTGTACAATTTGCATGGGTGACAAACACCCTGTTCTGAACAAATCCTTGTCCACCGTTATTTTTCCGTGAGTCTCGTTAATTAACCCCCGTTTATATGTCATTAGATCAACCAGAAATGCATTTTATCTTTATTTTTTGGGTTAGCGACCAGCCCCTCTAATTAATATTTTAAAATAGTATTTCTACTTTAAAGCATCTGGTTATAAAAAAAAGTGATTGCGACTTAACAACGAAGAATAAATTTCCATTTGTAAGTATACATTGTAATTCAAACTTATAAAAATAAAAAAGTAAATTATTCTTTAATTTTAGGATACTCCAATAGCAAAAACGTTTGTGATAGCATGTGCCAGTAAAATAAAAATTGAAATCCTGGTTGTAAAAAAAGGAGAAAACAAAGATAAATAAATAAAACGAATTTGTTAAGCGAAGCATTTTTTGACCTTCTATTAACACAGTACAGTTTAACCCTCGCTCAGTAAATACGTGTATGTGAATATTTCTCGGAAAACATTAAAATTATTGGATGTAATGGTTTTAATGGAGTTTTGCTTTGAAGCTCCCAAAATTTCATTATTATCTTTAAATTAATTCAGATAAATTGTAAACTTTGTCGATATTTGTTTTGTATGTCTACACAGGGTATTTAAAAATAACATTTTGTTTTGTTTTTATTATACTACTAGAATAGGCATCGCTTTCAATAATGGTTTCCAAATATTTTTTTAAGGAAAATTCCAAACCCACAAAACAAACAAATAAACAGACAAGAGTTGTAACAAACTCTTACAAGGACGTGCGCTAAAAAGCTTCAACCCTAATAATTGCGTAGGGTTTCTCGAGTAGGTACGTTGTACGTGCGTTGAGAACTGTTTGCACTTCGTTTTAACAAGAACAGTCCGCTATCGATCCACTGCTTGCGTTAAATTTATACGTACAGGAATGGAAGGATATTCGAAATTTCACGTGTGTATATGGAAAGCCATGCTTCCAGTTTTTGCATTTGCATTCATAGTAGGATAAAAATTCTCCGGTCATTTGCATACACTATTAATGCACAAATTTACATTGCAAATGAGAGTAAATTACTTACCCGCCATGTTCTGGGCACACAGTCCTAGCATTTAATCGGAAACCGATCAACTTAGGTGCTTTATCTCCTTCATATTTAACGGAAATGCGGACCTTGACGGGTTCGCCAGATTTTAATATGAATTCTCTGTTCTTCAAAAGATAATCCAAATGATCTGAAGTTACGACTTGTCCAAAATTATCCTGAAATACAAAACTAGAGTAAATGTAAAGTAGATTATTACAGCTTGCAGAATACACAATAAAGAAGCAGTCTAAATGCAAATGCGCAGGAATTTGATAGTAGCACATACTTCCTTTTAGTTTAATTGTTTAATTTACAACATGCTTTCAGAGGTGACGGTTGAAATAAACAACAACGTAATTATTCATGTTGCACTAGATAGAATAATTTAGATAACATATGACTTACACTTCTAAAAATCTTTACTTTCTTTACAGAATAAATACCTGTTATACTGTTCCATTTAATTATTGTCTTTCTAAACTCACCAATTACTAATTTCCTTGATTTAAGACAAAATTAATTATTGGGAAGGAACAATAATTGTAAATCATTTTTTTTATTACTACAATTACATGCAAGTATCAATTATGTTTATTCATTTGATATGCATTAATTAATTTTTAATGTATAATTAAGTGACACATTAGACACATGCATTATTTCCCACATTAATTTAAACACAGCATGATGGTTGTTCCAACTTATTCTGTTCTCTCAGCTAGAATGAATGTGAGATTCATTATTTAAAAGTAATTGCTACTTTCTTCCTTTTGGGTAGCGCCTAATGCTTCCGCTGGTTGTTTTCCAATTTAAAGAGATATATCATTACAGTGGATCTTTAAGCTCATATACGTGTTATTAATTAACAATTAATAACTACCTTATCGCAGGAATTTAGGGATTTTATTTATCATTACATTAATATAGACAGAATTGGGCTAATATGAGATTTTAACCAGCTTCAAAAAAATTCCCAAACAATATTGTACTAAGCATAGGATCTAAATAAACTCACGGACATTTATGCAAAAATACAGGGGTAGTATATAACAATTACATTTCTTACATGAGTGGGATTTAAAGCTAACTCGTTCGCACCATCGATTTCTCTAGCTGTTGAATTTTTCATATTTCACGCATTTTAAATCAGCTTCGAGGAATCGCGTTAATAGATTGTAGAGATATTCCCTTCGCTCTTGCAAAATGGAATTAGGGTTTCCAACCATGATGAATTCAGCGAGCTTGGCGAATTAATAAAATATGTTCGAGGCATCAAATATACGGAGATTTGTTGATTGGATAAGGAACCAAAATTTATTTCGTTCGGTTCCCGTAGGCAATATTTATGTAAATTTATGATTCCATAAACCGAAATGTTTTCAATTTTATAGAAAAAAGGTTTTCAGGAAACATTTAGAAAATAAGAAGAATTACCCATACAGGGTAGTTATCAAGAATTTATTTAGTATCAGTTTCAGCAAATTTTGATTGTATTTGCACGTCTTTCGCTTCGCCTCTTTACTCTTAAAGACTCTTAAATTCAAACCGGAAACTGTTACTAATTGCTTTTCAAACTTGGAATATTGAAGATACTATATTTGTATATTTAATAATTTAAATTTTTAACCAAGTAGAATTTTCTTTTCCTTTACTACGACATTTTCCGAATTTTGACTGTGATACTTATTTACACAGAAATGATTTGACAGATTTACATAAACCTTGAAACGATAATGTCAATATAAAAGCGATTTACTTGTCATAACGCTGTGGCTTCAACCAGATGTATTCTGATTTCGTAAAAAGTGGCTAGGGTTGAAAGGTTATGGTCTGGTTACGGTGTTCACTTCCAACACCTGGTTTGTTCTTAACTGACTATATATAAATAGTATCATGAGTGTAATAAATCTTTGCGATACATAGAAATATTTACAAAGAAACAAACAACTGAAAAAAACTTCATAGGTAGGTGCAATTATCCGTGAGAATGGGGGACACAAACGTTGTCTTTAAAATTTGCACTTGCATGGCGGCATCAATTGAAAAAAAAATTCGATTATCGATTACTAGAATAAAAAGAAGTTCTAACTTCCTACTTCTAGTCTTGTGATTATTAGAAAAGTTTGGTTTGATCTTTTCTTTAAAATATTTATGTGGATTAAAAACATATTTCAGTGTTTGCTTAAGTATTTAAAAAAGTTACAACGATCGTTAAAATCGATTTATAACTGTAAATTATTGAAAACATGAAATTATGGACGATGCAGAAGGTTGTTTGTAGAAAACCACTAACCTTTAAATGCTCAATTTACAGCTTATTCGAAGAACTATTGTATCGAGCTTAGAAAGCTTTAAAAAACAGTTTAAAAATTTAATAGATTTTTTTTAAATTCGGTTGCAAACCCAAATTTCGATAACTAACCGTCTCCCAATAATAGCTTATCTACTCCAAAATTATAAACTCCCAAAAATTCGAAACTCCCATCTCTTAATGGAACCAAAGAACAGTTCAATACACCGAACCCCAACCAGATAGGAATTAATTTCCAGTTTTCGGTGATGTAATTTACTAATTAAATAAAATAATTACGGTCCCCAAGAAATCATTTAATTGCACTGAATTTTCTATTGCATGAAAGAACTTGACTAAACCCAATGTAAGAATACACAAGGGAACTTAATAAGATTTGTAGAAGCCACTCGCATTTTTAAATTAAGGGATTACAACAATTTTGGAAATTCAATAAAACTACTATGTCTTATTTTTTGTTCGGCTTAAATTTACATTGAATATTAAACGAAAATTTGTTCATGATAAATTGTTTTTCAATTTTTTCTCTTAATAGTCAGGAAATGATAAATATAAAGTTTTCTGGAAAAAAATAAATTTGCAGAATAAACGTGTTGCTAAATTTATTGATTTTGGTTCTGGTACCATTCCCAAACATTCTCTAAGCAGCTAGGAGGTTAGGACGCTTTAATTAAAGGATTGGATGAAGGTTAATACCCCTACGGTCGACGTCCCAATAAACACCACGGATTTTCGAATTAAAAAAAGCGTACCTTCACTTTATAAGCCCGTGGAAAAGTATTGTGCTGAGAATGTTCTAAAATACAGCACGGTTCAATTTGAGTCAGATATACATAATTATACAGTTTTGTATAATAATCAAATAAGCAAACAACATTCTTATTGCAATTAAATTTATATAAAAGGAGTTTGGAAAAACGAACAACTAACAGAAGCAATATTACACTTAAATAAATGTAATATTAAATATTTTGCATACTAGATCCTACATATCTCTTGTAAAAAAATATCAGTAACTTTAGTTGCCCAAAGCTTTTTTCCAAAACCATTCAACTTACCGCAACATTAAGTTCTGTGGAAGATGTATCAAGGAGAATGCGAACCCAGACGCCGTGCAGTTCTGCTTCAGACAGAAGGGTTATGTCTCCCTCCCACACTCCTGGCTTTTGTGACACATACTGGAATAATCCAGGACAAGGAGAATGTGCTTGAGCATTGGAAGAAATGACAAGTGCCCCAAGGGAGGCGACCAAGAATATCCACATCTAAGAATTTAAATCAATATCTATACCCACAAATGTTTACGGTTGTGATTGAATTTTCATAAAATGTGGTTTAATAACATCTCGCCCGTCTGACGATAAGGAAGAAATTTAATAAGAATCCCGGGTTATTCGTAAATCTCGTCGAAAATCCTGCTGATGTCAGCAATTTAACTTTCACAAGTATTACTCGAGTTTCCCTTATTGAAGTCGCCGTGAATTTCCCGTTTCTGAACTCTGGAAGCGATGTCTGAAGAAATTGTTTGTTTGTGAGCTTTATACTTATTTACATTTAATTTATAACCGCAAATATAATTTCAAATTCAAATTTTCTATGTTAAACATGTTGGAATTTTAGCAACTAAGTAGTAACGAATGCCAAGGCTCTTGTTTATTTTAATACTTTTTCGATTTAATTGAAAATTTTACGGTGAAACTAATTTCTAATGAAAGACTGTTACATTTCAAATTTTGTCATTTTCTTTTAAATTTGTAAGTTAATCGAATGACGTAAATTCAATTCAATTTAGTTGATTAAATATTAATACTGTTTTAAAATTTTGTGCGGAAATTTTATTCTCCATGGAAAAATGCGCAAAAGAATAAGTTGTAGTTTAGTACAGTACAGTACAAAAAGGCACAGCTCAATAACACTCAGGTTAGAAGCATGTTTGATCAAAATTAACACAATCATTATCTGCTATAATTATGAGTTTATGACTTTTCCACATGAATCAGTTAAACTTTCTAGGAACTTAATGAAACTTTTAATATGTATACCGTTGCCTCGTCCAATATTAAACAGAACCGACAATTGTAAACAATTTAAATTTTACTGTAACTATATAATCAAAATTATTAACAAATTACTGAATCCAAGTTCAATTTTTTTATTTAGTAGATACTTTTGCTTCTTTTGCTAACTACAATATTATTTCATATTAATTGGGGATCCAATATCCAATTAGGAGAGGTGCAAAAAGGTTGGATTTATTTCCGCCTTGCCTATTTTTCTGAAAAGTTTCTGAATTCTTTTGGCCAAATGGGAGGGGATAAGGGATGTTTAGCATATGTTTTCCAAGTATATAGCCTTCATAATAATTATCTATCAAGTGTAGGTCAAGAATGATCTAATATTTATAATCGAAACTTTAAAGTAACAGTTGCTACAATAATAAATTATTCTATTCCACAAAGGGAAATCTAAAAGTCAACGTAATTCTGATCATAAATTATCCATATTGATATTTGTTTATTTAAAGAATACGTGGATTTTAACTCAAACTTAGAGTTTACTTACGAATATAATGAGTCGTTTTAACGTTGTGTATGAAACTTCTTAATTAAATTCCATTTCAATTTCAGCTTTATTGCTATTTCAACTACTACGACAAAACTTAATATGTGTATAAAATAACACAAAAAAATAGTTGGTTTGATGAAATCAGAGGGCTATATTTATTTTTTAAGTACAAAATGAAAAATTAAAAAAATTACGAGAACATATTTAATAAAGTCAGTAGAAGTAGAAAATATAATCGTTTAAATTAAATTTAATCCAAATCAAAGTAGTTACCTCAACAATAGTTATATGATTTATTTATGACTTAATACAATAATCCTATAAATTGAGAAAGACACAACACTAACCCCTTGATTTTTTTTATTACCAATTACACATTCATACGTTTGTAAAACATTTGCATGAATACTATTTTCCTACAAATTTACTTACAACGGACGGTAGAATATTTGCAAACGCATTATTTATTTACTATAATTATTATTATAGTTTGTAAACTGTATGAGCATTACTAACAATTTATTAAATTAATGGATTTATGCAAAAAAGTGTTTACTGCTTTAACTTAATGATGGTTACAAACCATTGCTTGTGCTTGGGTTTTTCTACTTTCAACTTTTTTTTTCGTAAGAAGGTTAAATTGGATACTTTACGACAGTCTTTTATCATGTGCCTTTACCTTTGTGTTTATTTAATTAAAGATGGTACCTGTATAATTATTTTACTTCCTATAAGCACTAACCTTTTAAAATTTGTTCATGGGAATTAACCTTGATTATGTATAAACAACTTGGAACTCATTATTCACATATAAAAATTAAAATTTCAATGAAAACCATTTTGATAGTGGCTTTTAAAATAACGAATAGGTAACTACACTGAAAATAGTATTTTTTTCATAAAATTCTGACCATAGACAATAATTGAAAAGCAAAAGGATACTTTTTGTAGGAATTATTGATTAATCGAAATCAAAACAATCTTATTACAACGAATATATCAAATTCATCACCAACTGCAAGTTTTCAAATAAAAATTCGGATTAAATTTGAGTACCTAAAGCTTTTGACCTTGGATCGTGGTATTCAAATTGGTAACCAATTTCTGTTCAGTATTACAAGGGTGGAAGTTACATTTTCAAATTTTTTTGTTAAGTGCTTAATTATAAAAAATCACTCCCGAGGGAATACAGGAGCAACAGAGCCATCAGATTATATACAGAGTGCTTCCCCCTGATTCGTCCTATTCCTCTTCCTTACCGCGATACAGGGTGTTAAAATGATCCCTTTATAGTGGTTAGAGTTTAATTGAGGAGGTACACCTACTTAAGGCGCCCAAGTTCTGATACTACTTTTATTTCCATACAAAAATCTAACTATAATAATACAAACACCGAAATTATTACATGCCCACCAAGTTAATGAAAAATTGGTAAATATAATTTACTGTTTTTTAAATCAGACATTTTGAAAAATAAAGCGCGGTTTTAATAAACGTATGCAACGAAAGTTTTAAAGCATTTGATGCTACACTTATACATGCTTATACTTTCTATTTACTTGAGTAGAAAATCAAACCATAACAAATCGGAGATTAGAACTACTACAAAAATCAAAATTATTACACTATACATGTATGACACACGTGCCAAACTTTGGAAATATCAAATGTGATTGCTAAACTGTTTACTCTAATGTTAAAAACAATATAATCTTATCACAGTTCTAAGTCATCAGTCATTACTAATAACACCCTTTTTTTCATAAATTGTCTTATAATATTTAAAGTAAGTCATTATAGTACAATATTCTATAAGAAGAAAAGCTTTTATTGTTATGGACACCGACTTAATAGCCTCTAAGTTTTATTAAAAGACTTTCGTTACTCTTGCTTCAATTAATCATTAATGTTTTACGCGTAGCTACTATTTGCTCACAAACACAATTTTTATAGAATTTTCTATATTGATAAAAATTCTATTTTTCAGTCAGACAATACTTCTACGTTTTGTCATTAATCTGGTACATGTGCAAATGAAAAGCACCGGGGATTAAATGAAACAGGTTGCGATTTGAATGGAAATTCCGAACAAAACGAAATCGCGTGAAAACACATTGTGTAGCGGCAATACTCACCCTGACTTTTCTACACAAACCGTTCGCAAACGTAAAAGCGATGAAACTGAATGCAATTGAACCGTGGATATTCCAGTATTTATAATTTATTGTAGTGGAAGTGCCCGGTCAAGGTTACTATTGTCCAAGTAAACTTGTTGGTGTTGTTCGTCCTTCGAGTTCACTTTCTGGGAGACAAAATGATTAACAAATCTTTAACTTAAAAAATTCTTTGAAATTGGGAATTCCCAACGATTATTAAAACGTGGGTTACTAGGTTGCAATAAATATAATATAAAATATCTGTACTTTACATAGAAAATTTCTGGAAACTACTGCGTAATAAAAATGTTTACACACAAATATTATTACGTGTTAGCATGTTATCAAAATAAATAAAAGTGATATATGAACAGATGAGCAACCTTGCCTAATATTTTATTGATTCAAATTAATGTTCTAACTGGTTGGAACAAAGTGTAAATGAAATGATAGAAATACTAAAAGAGAATCATCGACGCGCAAAGTTGGATTGTTCTATTTACAATGAATTTCTATAATTCCATAATTCCTCCACAAAACAATGATGGAACCGGAACTTCGGCAACAAATTCATAGTTACCTTGACAGAGTCCTAACAACTCTATATCAAAATCAACTTAATTCTTGTCGCAGAAACAGTATAAACAAACTGGGAGCAAAAAATACCCAGGAAGGAAGTTTCAGATTTATAAAAACTATTACAATATCTGTATCTAAATTCAAATTTAATGAATCAATTTAAGTTGCAAGGATTTCTAGGTGAATGCATTATATGCTAATTTGGAACCTCCAGCGTTCCATTGCCAAAACAATATAATTCAGTAAACTACACTATTCCCATGTTGCTCATCATGAAGCAATCTCCTAAAAACATGTAGCAGTGGTTATTCTAAAGTGCAGTTGGACACAAAATATGCAGTAGGAAAAGCAAATTGTGCAGTGGGAAACTAAAATCTGTGCAGTTACTTTTTCATTTATTACGAACATACAAACCAAACATTTAAAAACAGCAAAAAACAGAACAAACTAAAACTAAAATACTTGGAGACTATATGGTATGGAAAATAACAGAATTAAAACCCTAGAACCACACAAAACCACCCAACCACTGAAATCTGTTTACTAAAGATGGGAACGTATAGTTTCCGAAACGCGTTTAGTCTTCCTAAACTTTTTGTGCGATTACAGCGATTTATTTTCCTTATGTGCACTGGAAAAAATCCTTAAAATAACCTCTTGTCATGTAGTATTATTTCCTTAATTTGTTTCATCAACTAATTAATTTATAAATCAGTAAATTAATGCCACAATACGATAGTCAGTTTATTATTATATCAAGTTTAACCTCGGTACCTCAGCTACTTTAAAGTGATTGAACATTTTAGCTACCCTGCAGTACTAAGGCTCAGAAGAACCATCCTGGTAACTATGAAAAACCATCTAGATTAAACATTATCGGCCTATCAGTCCAGTGTCTTTTATTCTAAGATACTTATTAGACAAACTGACGAGCATATAAAGGACGAAGTAGTGGAATGAATTCTTCAGTATAACTAGTGCCAGTAGTAAATATACATTGGGGAATCAAACCCGCACTTTGCAGATGGATTTCAAACACGTTTAAGAGCAAAATAATTAGGACCTCATTCAACGAAACAAACGTGAGGCATTACGTGATGTCCATAGAGGGTGCTTTGGGGTAGTTAAAAAAGAAAAAGCATTTAAGTAGAAGATTATGAAAATGACAAGAAATTTAAGGGAGTGTACTTGTAACTCGCCCATATGGTAACAAAATGATGTGACAAAGTAACTCTCGGTTGATCCCAGAAAGACTTCAGTTGTAAACAAGAAGAAGGGCTGTTTAATTTACGAGCCCCGTTCTTTTTAGAAAAGATACCACAAAACCAGAAAAGATGAAGTATTAGAAATTTCTTTTAGATACTAATGATTTTAAGAAGGTATTAAGACCGACATTACATAAAAACCAACAACAAACTATGTTTTTCCATAACAAGAACTGATAAGATTTTCCATGAATTGATTCAAGAGTAAAAATTTTCGTGATATTACACATGAACTACGGGGTGCGCAAACTAATAAGGTCATATTATGTCTCCTCATCTGACACTTAGTTCAAGATGTAAAACAAGATATTGTAATGAGACCGTAATTCGAACCCGAAACCTCTAGAATCTAATGACATGTCGACGGAATTGCTACAAGATCAGCGTTTATAAGCATGTTGTAGCGAATAACTTGGCGTATAATCCATCCATTCTTTGTATTATAACATAGTAATCTATCACACTCTCTCTCCAATGTGCCTTTGTTACATTACTAAAATTAATAAAAATTTATTTTTTATGTAAAACCATTCCTAACAAAATTTTGTCATGCAGACAGTATGAGAGTGCTCTCTGAATGTTTAACATTAATGAAGGACGAAGTGAAAAAAGTTCCAAAATATAAAATTACAACGGAAAATGTATATAACATAGTGAATATACACTGCTTAGTATTTATTTATTCTGTTATTCAGTTCAGGTAAGCCTACGCAAATCCAATGTAAAATAACCTCGAATAAACATTGTTAAAATATTAATTTTAAGGTAAGGTGGTTTTATTGATTGAAAAGACTGAAACTTGTGTAAATCTTGAAAGTATCGAGTTTTAAAGGTTTGACTTTGAAGCTATACCAAAGTGGCCGTGGGTTGGTATTCCGATTTTAAGCTCAAGATAAAGTGCTGAGAATTCGCTGGACGATGGAAAACCATGGGAGCTATCAGTTGGTGATCTCCCGTAAGTGTAGGAGTATATTGTTTTCTTTAACCTATACATCAACAAAATTTTATTTTAAATCCGCTATACTGGAACGATGGGATACATTCTCTTCATATTAAAAAAATATTTCTGTACATTTCTGCAAAAAGGCGCTATCTATTCAGAAACACTAGAAAATCTCAGGTAGTGCACATTGTAGTGTCCAATTTTAATTAAAATTTTACAATGCCTTATCATTAACAAACGGTAAGATTTGAAGAGGGAAGTAGGTACAGTTACTTAAGTCACCGCTTAATTACACTTTAAAAACCATAAACAACATATCCGCCAGCATGATGAATCAGCAGTTCCTTAAAATTTGATATTAGCTAAAGAAAACAGTCGTAATGCTTTGAAAACTTGAATCTTTAATAATTTAATATTTGCAACCCTTTTGTTCTTTATTAATTTCTTAACTAGATATGAGTAGCGCTATAAACATCCACTAACGGATATAAGGCCTATATTGTACATTAAGTTCTAAAAAGAAAGTAATATATTGGAACGGTAATTACAAATAGAATAGTAGGACAGATCTGATATATAACGTTTCCAGATAAGGATGCGAATGTTCCTTTTCTCGTCCGCATCCCCCATTCGAATGATAACATCCCACAAAACTAAAGGAGAAACATTTAGTGCAGGGTATTAGGAACTTCTATACCGCAAAGATCCCCATGGTAGTATTAACTGTTGGACTGATAAAAACAAATTGATATAGCAAGTTGGTTTTAGTGGAAACTTGCATCTTGAAAAAAATTAAAAAGATCAATTTTATTACCCTTTTTTTCTGTTTAGCAACTGTTAACTTTAAATCGCTTAATAATAATAAGTACCTACGCATATCCATTGTAAAAGTTAGATAAGATCAATACAGAAAGACAATTTTGTGACATCCACCAAAATGATGTTCAAATAAATACAGTTTCGAATAAACTAGTAAAACTATATCTAAATCTATAATATTTACATATCTTCTCAAAATATCATTAGTGGTATTATTTTCAGACTATTTTAAATATTCTGCCTGTCTACATATCAATTATGAAAATATTACAAAAATATCATGCTTGAAATATTAAACGAAAGAACAGTACTTAAGCAAATTATAAAATTATTTATTTAGGTGAGGTTGATGTATGGATAAAAATAAATGACTTAATTACATTTACTAAATGAAAATTTCTACAAACTGCTGGAGGGAAATGTGTAATTAGATTATATTGTCGGCAGTTTTATTGATTTTATGAACACATTATATTCTGTACTGTAGCGTATGAATTATTCAAAAAGCAAGCTTTTTCAATCTCAATTTGGTATAAATAAAAAATCTTACGGAGCACTTTCTGTATCAATTTTCTAACATTCAAAAAAAATATTAATATGTAGAAAATATTTTATTATCCGATTGGTGTAGACTATACTGAACTTTCAACTTATTTTCGATTATTTCTTTCTCAATGAATTGCTTTTATTTTATGTAACACTAATTAGGTACAAATCGTCATAACTTTTTAAGATTACATCATTGAAGACGATAATTGCGTGATAAAAACTAAATTTGTGGTTTTAAAACCAGTTAAAGGTTTATGTAATCAATTTATTATCAATTTCAATTCAATAGACCCATCTGTAAATATAAAAGAACTGGTAATGTGTTTTTACCTAAAAAGAAATGAATAAATAAATTATAAAATAGACATTCTCACCTTTTTTTCAATGGAATATCCGTTTTAGTGGCGTCATCTAATTTTATAATCTTATTTATGTTAATAATAAATGGAAGCGGAAAGTTTTATATCTAAATGTGATAATTAAAAACAAGGATTCTGTTATCTTTGAAAAACAAAGGCAAATTACTAAAAAAAATCTTAGCTTGCATGTATTTACTATAACGTAAATTCTGATTTTTGTAAAATCACAAGAAACGAGACAAAGGACGTTAAATTCCAGTGGTGAAGATGTTAATCCTTGTCTTTGAAGGATTATTTCAAGCAAAGCATCGACAACAGAAAAAGATTACAAAAGTTATGCATTCCTTATAAGTTATAGAACCATTTTATGCAGTCAGTTTGAAACATCCTATACACTGCGATGGCAGGCAAGCAAGGACCCTCAGTAGACACATTTCTCTGCTGAAAAGCTATCTGACGGGCGTTTGCCAAGCATAAAAACATTTCAAACAGAAACAATTCATGACTGCGTACAGAAATTCATCAAACTACTTAGTTTTTATCATTTATAATACTAGTTCCCATTTTCAAATTACGCGTACGCGAGTAACTCGCTCTTAATATAAAACATAGATATTCAGTTAAATTAAGTTTGGCCGAATTGCAAGCAGAATTTAATACCTGCACATTCAATGTCGACTTATATCATCAAACCTCTTGAAATATAAAACAAAAACAGTGCAAATTTAAATCTGTCCAACTTTCCAACCAGTAAAGATAGTTTCGTATTATACAGGTGCCAATTTTAACTTGTCTACCATTGGTAACTTTGTTACGTTTGGAGATGGAAAGTTGGTTAAATGAGGAAATTTTTAATATTTTTGATGTTCATTTATAATCACAAATTTTATTTTGTATGGCAATTCCGGTTTACCCAGAAGTGGTGCCTACTTTTTATTTTTAAATGGAACACCCTGTATTTTTTGTAATATTTCGATTGGAAATAATTTTGGCTTTAAAAAAATTACCCACACTGTTATGATTAAAATTACTCATAGGCAAGATATTTCAGATTAAATATTGTTTTATTCAAATCACAATTGCCATGAAAATAGGGGCAACAATCAACAGTATATAGGGTGATCATTGGAAAACGATCCACACTTAATATCTCGCGAACCATACCAAATACCAAAAAATTGTAAAAATACGTTTTTATAGAGGATGGGGGACACTCGATAGCGTAATCCGCGTCACGCTAATACTTACCCCGCCGCCCGACCCCTCCTATCCAATTTTGAAAAGTGTAAATGGCACTATGCCCTTTGTGATACCTCAAATGAAAGATCTTTTAATATACTATCTTTTTACGAATCGATAGATTCGTTTTGGAAAAATTAAAAAAAAAGCGTGTGTGCTTAAGACGTCCGCACGTCAAAACTGAAAATCAAATGACAGCTGTGAATTTTTTGTATTAGTAACTGTGATTTTTAGCGTTGTGAGATCAGCAGCTAGGTATTATTATGTTCTGTGGCTAAGCGATCGTGTCCTTGTCAGATTTGCGACATATGTATGTCAATCTGACAAGTACTCGATCACAGAACATAATAATACCTAACTGCTGATCTAACAACGCTAAAAAATCACAGTTACCAATACGAAAAATTGATTTTCGCTTTTGACGTGCGGACGTCTTAAGCACACACGCTTTTTTCATGTTTTTTTTAATTTCTCCAAAACGAATCTATCGATTTTAATTTTCTTTGCGTAAAAAGATAGCATTTTAAAATACCTTTAATTTGAGGTATCACAAAGGGTATAGTGTCATTTAAACTTTTCAAGGTTGATTAGGTGGGGGCGGCTCCGGCGGCGAGGTAAATATTTGCGCGACGCGGATTACGCCATCAAGTGTCCCCCATCCTCTATAAAAACGTATTTTTACAATTTTTTGGTATTTGGTATGGTGCGTGAAATATTAAGGGTGGATCGTTGTCAAAAATGATCACACTGTATAAAAATGAACCAATATCAATTTCGTTTTACAACCAAGTGTTTCCAACCTGGGAAATTATTTCCTTTTGAATGATTGCGTTCTATTGTCCTTCTCTTGTTTATTTTCTCCAAGACTTATTAATATACGCAGTGTTTTCTCATAATCCAAAATATGTGTAAAATGACAAAACTTGTGTAAAATAATTCTAAAGAGTAGGTACCTACACATTCCCTTATAGAAAATTTTCAAATACTACCCAATTCTTTTATAAAATATAAATTTGCAAATAAAGCCAACTTCAACTATAAAATTTATACTTGAGTTTCTATTTTGATTTACTGCCTATAATTTTAATCTGACACCATTGCCGGCATATACTGTTATTATTACCATAACAATGAACTATTAATGATGCTATTAAATCTAATGATATATTGTCATGTTGTCGCTTTTCAGGGGACAAAAAATTCAGTAATTACCCCACATAAATAACACTCTATTTTAGTTTAAGCAAGAATGGATGTAGATTGTAGTGTATCATGTTAATTACAATTTGATCCCCAATACAACGAAGTTGCGAGGTGATTGCCAAATTCAAATTTTGGGTTATCCGGATTTTGTGAACATATCAATGATACCAGCTTAGTAGTTACAAAAATGATAGATTATCTGAAAATAAATTCTTAAAACAATGTTCTGAATGAAGATGTGGATTTTATCGATGTAAACTTTCGAAGATTTGATTTGAATTAACGTGCTCTAAATTTATTACCAAATATAATTAAATTTGGGATGATTAAATTCAAACTTCGCAATTTCTGTCAGCTTAATCCCAAATCCTGAATATATTATGTTAGATAAATTTAATTAGTTTGATGCTTTTTTGTTAGTCGCAAATCAATAAATCGACGGGTCAAACTTTTCACATTACAGTTTGAAACAAGTTTATTTGAAACTTTTTAACTGGTTGCGAATATTAATAAATGTTCATTATTTCACATATTTTTGAAATCCAACCAAAGAGTTGACATGAAACCCCGATGTCTTTTAAAAAAATTTAAAGTAGCTCTTGTTTGTCATAATTAGCTTCCAGAAATATATCGATTAAGCAGAAGGTTTGTAAATGGTGGATATTCAACCTATGATTAAATTTCTAACATCCCAAACTCAAAAGCCAAATATGTGATTCCGGCTAGGTCTTGGCTTTCAATGAATCTCGCACATCACGTTAACGATCAGCTTTCCAAGACTCTTGCTTCCTTTCTTTCTCTGTGGGTTACACATGGGAATGCATTGGTCTGGGGAGTTTGCTTTTGAGCAATCTCCTCTTTCTTCTTGTAAATTCCCAATGGTCTCTAGACTGTTGGTACTTCAACGATTTTTCACTGCTATCTTGCTCACAGTGTATTATTATGTTTTGAACAGAATATCAATAATCAGTGAAACATATTGTTATTATATTCATAATTTACTACTAATCAAAAGTTTCAAATAATGGATACTTTTGATTAATCCTTTATCGATTTAGAATCAATTTATATGTAGATTAGTATTTAAAATTTGATTTGAATGAATAATTGTAATAATTACAAGTGATCATAGTCATTTACAACAGCAATACCAGTTTACCGTTGTTTTCGATTTTAATTATCTCTTAAAAAATTACTTCATTTTCTTATGTCCACAAATTAAATGCACAAAACTTTAATAATTCTCGTGACATGTTTTCGAAACCCAATTTCCCACGTACTTTAATTATTTCGTCGATGCTACTTAATCGATGAAGCCAATAGGATACTATAAAACTTTGTCAATATTATATTCCAATTACAATAAAACGGACTGTTGCAGTGTACGGACTGTTATGTACAAAATCGGTGAAATGACGTGGATACCGGCTAATGTGATAAGAAAATTTTTCTCAAATATAAAATTGGATAAATTAAAGTGTTTAACGGAAAATACTGTAATGAAAGCCATACAAACAAAAGTTTCCGATAAATTTAATGTTACAGAAAGTTTTAAATTACATTATTGGCCATCTTTCATGAGTATGTGGTTCTTATTAACATTAATTATAACGTAAGTATATTATCGTTAGTTATAGAGGTCTGTCTTTGTGTTTGTCGTTCATGACCTAAAATCTTCAGTAATGCAGACTTTGCGCAATATTCTCCTTAATTAAAAATCTACGAATATATATTAGGAAATTGCTTATGTAGAGGATAAAGCACAAAGATTTGTCATTTTTGAACTTTTATTAAATCGAACCTTTTTTCTTACTCAACCTAAAGCATGAGCATTCGATCCAAATTACTTCACGTATAAAAATCTGTTTTCCTCTCGAGAAGCTCATAACATAAAAAATAAATCACATCCTCCGGAAAATATCAGACGTTATAAATATCATATAAATGAAAATAAATCGTCTTCTATGCTTCGTATTACGTGTCTTGTACGATTCTTCCTTTAGTGTTCAAAATACAGGAAATATTTTACAGGAAAAATGAGACATTTACACACAACCACGTAACGTTCAATATCTGTTGCATCTATGTAGGATTTTCCAGATGTGATGAAAGCAATGATAGATTTTGTGTTTTGAAATTATTATTATGACATTATGTTCATCAAATTCAAAACTTTTTTCAAAGAAACCCCAAACTAAAAATTCTTTATGTACGTAACAAGTCACGAACGTGTCGCTGCATCCGTATCCGGAAGGACATTATTGTGACGTTTTAGGTTCAGCTTAAAGCATAGTTAGAAATGCCAAAAAGGTACATTACAATCTGCTAACACCTATTGTTCAGTAATTTTCTACCTGCTTATCGTTAAACAGATATTTGAGGTTTGGAAAGGGTGAGTCTGCTATGAAAAACCGGTGTCAGGTAAAAACATCCCAAGAAAGAAAAGCCCCGGAAAGAAAATCTCCGAATAAACGTCCCCTGGAATAAATATTCCCGGACAAAAAAGTCTCGGAAAAGAAATCCCTTGGAAAAAACATCTCATGGAATAAAAATCCCCGAACATAAAATCCACGGAAAATATATCCCCGGAAAAAAACGTCCCCTGGAATAGACATCCCCGAGCAAAAAAGATCCGGAAAATACATTCCTAGAGAGAAAGCCCGCCGTTTTATCGTCCCGTTACAGACGATGTTGATTACCGATGTCTGTGTACATGCCTACATGGTAACGAGGACCGTGTACATGGGGTCTAGGTTAGTTGATCTTGGCAGCTAATACATATATAATAAATAGCACGATGCTGACTACCGATGTCTGTGTACATGGGACCGGGTACAAGGAAGGAGTTAACATTTGTCTAGCGGTTTCTTTTCTGGAGGTTTTTGGTCTGGGAATTTCTTTTCCGGGGTTTTTTGTCGGGGGATTTTTTTCCAGGGGATGCATTTTCAAGAGGGGATTTCTTTCCCAGGGCTTTTTTTCGAGGCTTTTTTACGAGGCTTTTTTTTCGGGGCTTTTCGTTCCTAAGATGCTTTTACCTAGATTCGAAAAATCAGCTGAATATCTCCATTACTCTGGAGTATTAAAATAATTCTTCCTGGGTAGGCTATAATAGCCAACTCTATGTATAGGCACACTGAAATCATTTTCAGACTTTTTCAACGAGATATACCAAATGCCTTTTCGAATTGATCGAAAATTCTCTTTATTTTGATAGATTAAAATACCTACTGTTTGTGTCATTGTTTAAGAAATAACTTTCCACATTTTTTTCCTAGGTTTTTTTTATTTCATCCGATTCGTATTGGATAGAAAACGAAAGAATTTTTCTGCTGGAGTAATATACGTAGTCATACTTTAAATTTGCTAAAACAATATTGTAGAATGTATATAAAGTTGCCTATACAGTTGCTATTTTCCCGCAATAATGTTTAATTAAAATTACCTAATTAACATGATTTGTATACCTAACTAACCGAACACTAAAATAATGCAACCATTGGCATTGGCAATGTAGTTAGGTAGGTATTAAAAAGAAAAATAAAATAATAGTACCTAGCGATAATCTACATTTTATTTATTCACACCGTAATTATTTTCATGATTTAAAAGTAGCAACTGGAATCTTAAGGAAAATTTAATCAAGACGACTAAATCGTACAAAAGTAAATAAATTATTTCCTTCGCCTAACAGAATGCAATAATAAATCACAAGCCTGTTACGGCCCGATTTGTTTTGGTAGCTTGTTACCTAATTTAACATAATAATAATAATATTATTTATTAATAATATCTGGCCATGTTATTTACTTTAAGATTATACGTAGGTACTAATATTACCTTGAATTTTAACAACTTATAAATTTGCTGGTATTACCTGATGACAGTATATATTTGATTATAGATAGAGATCCAAAAACCACATAAGAAATTTAATTATAACGCAACTATAAATAATTTGTCTTATTATTTATGGAGCTCATGATTGATGAGCCTTGAAAGTTTTGTAAACTTTGTAAACGCATAATTATAAATCAATCAATTAACATAAAATATGTTTCTGAAATAAGTCTTTTTATATACTATGTGTTCAGTGTAGATGTAGAACACCAAAGTGTATACACTATACAGTGTGTCCGCGTAAGATGGCTACATATGGAAAACTTTGTTATTATTGATTTTATAAAAAAAAGTTATTCTTCATAAAAAGTTCTGTATGTTCCAAAACCCAAAATTCAACCATCAGATATTAAATTATATTAGTCGTATCATAATAATTCATTTTTGTTCAAGAGTAAAGTACCTTCATTTTTGACCATATCGAAAAATTTTTATAAGAAAAGATGTTATGGATTAAAAATAATTTTTAAATATTCAATATTGTTTATTTATAATTAAAAAATATTATTAATTAATTAATGAATTGTTAAATGTAATGTATTAATCTTCAAACTTAAACTTTCAATGTTATCGCAGAGAAAATGTAAAAATAATTTTTTAATTGAAAATAAACAATATTGAATATTTAAAAATTATTTTTAATCCATAACATCTTTTCTTATAAAAAAATTTCGATATGGTCAAAAATTAAGGTACTTTACTCTTGAACAAAAATGATATAATTATTTTTATTATGATACGACTGATATAATTTAATATCTGATGGTTGAATTTTGGGTTTTAGAACATGCAGAACTTTTTATGAAGAATAACTTTTTTTCATAAAATGTATAATAACAAAGTTTACCATATGTAGCCAACTTACGCGGACACACGTAGGTATGCATAAACGAAATTACTGCCGTTTACAAATATCTAATTAAAATATTACTAAATTACTAATTAATCAACTGGCTTGTTTATTTATTCATAATATAACTGACACTGAAACACGATATGTGATTCGATTCCTACATGATAATACCCTTATTATCTTGTCTGTAAGATTTTTTTAAATAATACATAAAATATGATGCATGGTATGTGGACGGGGCGGTATGAGGTCAGTAATTGAAGCCTACGTAAAATTAACTAAGTATCCCCTTTCTAAAGAGACGGTTATTTCTGAAAACCAACAAAAAGTATTTTATTTCAATTGGTATCCGATGTGAAAATCGTGAGAATTTTTCTGCCTGTAAACGTGTTCCACTTCTACAGCGTGTCTACAAATGAATTAGGTACATCTAGTTACCTACATGTGAAATTTGTATGTGCCACTATTTATAAGATTGGTATTGCCTTATCCAGAACTGTCATTAATTAGTTGTCAATAAAAAAATATTCACTTCAAATAGTTTTAATAATAAAATATTTATTAATACTACAATACAAAATGTACACAGAGCAAGAAAACATTTTTATTATTCAGGCATATATTTTCAATCAGGACAGTTAATAAATGGAGAATATTATTATTAATATTATTCTTCCCTCTAGCTAACCACAGTCCTATCGGTTTAGAATGTCGCGGTGAGAATGTCGCGGACCCATAATGTCGCAGACCCATAATGTCGGACGGCCACAATGTCGCATGGCCACAATGTCGCAAATCTTTTTATTCATGCAGACAAGGGTGAAATTCATTTGTACAATAGTTTACCTTTATTTTTAAATTTTAAATGTGCTTTTACAAGTTAATATAATGGACATCGGTAATTATTGCTAATATATTGAAAACATGTAACTTTATTATCAAATTCTTATAATAATATAATGGTCAATGCTTAAAATTATCAATAAATTTAAATTTGTTATATATAATTTTAATTTCAATTTAAAGTATAATTCAAACTCACATGTGAGCTTGAAGTTTTAAATTATGGGCTATTCCACATAGATAATCATGAAGCGGAAGAGTTTGATAATTTTCTACCGTACGTTTTATCCTCTCTGTCACTTCACGGTACCTTGGTCTACCGTGTGGGGGCTGCTGTCCCGCGATGAATTGTTCTACTTTTAGTTCGTTCAAATTTTGTTCTTGTTTAAGGACATCTATAAATTTCCATATGCTCTTTCTTTCAAGCACTTAAATGCATTTTTCTGAGGATTTGTAAACAACTGATAAGGATAAGCAATTAAATGTGTAAAAGCATTATGTCACGCGACATTGTGTCCATGCGACATTGTGACCATCATGCGACATTGTGCCCGTGCGACATTATAGATCTGCGACATTCTCGCCGCGACATTGTGTTCTGCGACATTCCCTACGCGACATTCTGTACCGGAACCATTTATAATTTCGTATTTTAAAAACCGAACGTTTATTCGAATATTTGCAAAAATTATTTTTAAATGTTATTAGGGTTGTTCCACAAAATGTGTGTGTAATGTGTACAAATATTCCGAAAGACCAATTAAATGTTAATGGATTTTAATTGATTCCACATGTTGCACAAGGCTATTATGATGTCTGCTAATACGCATTCCCGCTGTGTGGAAATTCAGAAAAAAAATTAACAAACCCATTGAACACGTACATTAATTTAAGTACCAATATATTCTGTTTGGTTACCTACTTACGAGGGTAAATCTAATTTACACCAAAATTTTGGTGAAGAATCTATTGAAACAAAACATTTACAAAATATGGTTTTAATTTTTACTCCGTAATAAATATGCTTTAAATGTTGTACGAAATTTTCTTTGCAATCACAATTCGAGGCGCATGCAGTTGCAGTCCTGATCTACATCTCATTAGTTATTAATCTCTGGGATGAGTTAAAAAGCAATAAAAAACGTCCCAAAACCCGGCAATGACAATTCAAAACCTGAAAATTGCCTCATATAGAGGTGTTGCAACGAATTCCCCAAAAATTTTTAGAAAAGCTAATCTTGAGCACGACTGATGCCTAGAAATACAATGTCCTATAGATTAGTTTGGTTCTTGATATTTTGTTTATTATTTTTCACATAAAACATATTTTTTATAACCGTATGTATTATGTACTAACATATGTTAAAGTCCAACATCCTTTGAGGATTTGAGGATGGCTACTTTATCATAATACCAAACTACCTAGGGGCTCTCTTGTTACATCATTTGCTGTCTCTTTATTACTTTAATAAACAATAAGAGATAAACAGTGAAAATTGTTACTAAATATCATTTACATCCTTTAAAAATTACACATATCCGAGAATAAACTTTCAAAAGTTAATTGAAAATACGTTACAGTTTGAAAGTAACACCTTTACTTTCCTCCGAGCGGCATTCAAACCACCATCTTCAAATCTCAAAATCACCAACAAAATAATATCAACTCATAGCAAGAAAGCGAGCTATCCGTTTCAATCCAAGAAAGTAGCTGACAGAAGTTGTTGATCAAAATGTTTCCAATACTTTAGATCTAATTAAGCTTGTGTTTCGCAAAAAACACTTCAAGTCTATAAAACTTTTTTCGTCCATAAACATAACTGTTATTTTCACCACTATACTACGAAAAGACACTGAAGAAAACATTCATTTTGAGTTATTATTTATATTCCTTATAGATTTATCAAGTGGGTACCTACATATCAAACAATAAAATAAGAAATCTTTAATATTTTTCTCGATATTTTTATATGCAACTGTTCTAGCGGTTATTTTAAATGTAACATATGGAATTACATTTTCCATACAAATTCATAAACCAGAAATGTAAATTTATATTTACCATAATTTTGAAACCAGCACATGAAACTCTAATATAAATCACTCACACGTGCGGATACTTTATACGGGCTCAGACTAATTTAGTAGACTGGGTGTTCAGTGGTGGATTTTTAAATTCCATTAAACATTATAAAAGTTTTGGCGTTCTATATCATTTAATTCAATCACACTAATTTCACATTCTCTTGCTCTTTCGGTAATTCCTTAAAATCGAACTTCCCAGCGAATATTTTAAACCTAAATAGCATTTCCTAACATAGAGAAGAAGCACAGAAGAATACGTTAGTGGAAATGGGTTTCTCAATCCCAAGAAACTATTAAAAATATTTATTCGTCGGAAACATTTTCGTGTACCTATGCTAGAAAAAGGTAACTGTCGGTGGAAATAAAAAAATCATCTAATTTAGTGTAAATCGTAAATCGTGTAATGCATGTTGTGGCTAAGAACCGAAAACAACTAAAAAGGGCAGTAATAAAAAAAAGGAAACCTACCCTTTGCATATTAAGTCATTATTCGTAGGGTGCCTTGAATGATATTGACTAAAGCAAGGATGACTAAAGGCACCCCAATTATCTCCACCTACTTAGTTTTAATTTAAAACAAAAAAAAATTACCAGCACACCCTACACAATTTAACAACTCTCACGTTTGCTTTTAAGCATCTTACTGAAAACTTTTTCAAGCTTCCTTACAATGTTTTTTTTGCTCTTCCACTGTGTCTTATGTTTCACGGTGACTGAAGCTCTTGTGTACTGTGTAGGGCGTGTATAATAGTAATTTCCAGATTATTCAGGACAATGTCGTTGGGGCGTCAAATACGTTTCTTGTCACATCTTTACGAGCTGCGAATTTTATGTTTTTTTCTGTTGATTTTGCTTGCTTTTCTCGAAATTTACTAGGAGTTTGTTTTTGTAGAATTTGTTCCTTTCTATCACATAAATAACAAGACTTGTCTTGATGAAAAAACAAACGAGGTAATGACACTAAACTTACTTGAAATTTAAACATTTTTTACTTAAATAAAAATATTTTGGTAAACAAAACTATAAAAATGTCAATATTTTTTACTTGATTTTATAATATTGTAACATAATACTATGTACCATACATCATTCTGTGCAATTAAATGACATCTATCATATCGATTCTGTTCCTGAAAAATTTAATAAGAAATCCCGCCCCTATAGATTTGAATCAAGCGACGGGTTTGTGCCGAATATTTTATGGTAAACAGAAAGAAATGTCGATCGATCTAAACAATTCTTGCTGAAATTCTGTTTATATATGCACATAATTCAAACATTTGTTTATTTCCAGATATAGTATCTCTGTGGGGAAAAAACACGCTTATAAATTTTTTCCCTATATAAGCGATACTGGAACTTATCCACCAGAAAGTTGCATCTTTGGTCAAATGATTAATTTGGGAACTTTATTGAGTAAGTAATTGTTATCAAATCAAGTGGTTGTGGTATATCGAAACATTCTATAGTGTGGTTTGGGAAACAAAACAAAAAGTAATTACCACAAATTGTTAAGAAACTTAAACACGTTCTTTAGTTGTTTAGGTTTCTAAATATTTGTGGTAAGGAGAAGTTTTTATTGGAGTTAGTCTTTCAAGTAGATATTTATTACGATTTTCTGTTGCATTCATAAATATTTACTACATATCCTAAAAATTAATTCATTTTCCAATACTTTCCTTCGTGATTATATAAAATTTCGCAACATAATAATCATAAACTACAAGTTCCAGATGTGATCTTAAAAGACAGTTTTTAGTGGTCCTGAACATGTATCTACGTTATCGTCAGGTGGAAATAGTCACTCAATCATACGAAATCGACTGCTCAAAATGGAATCGTACTTCCATGTGGTTAGCAATGATCGGATGCTTAGGAATGAGTATTGTAGCCAATTTTCAGAAAATGAACATGAGAGGGATACATTTCCTTGGAGCAGATATGGTTCTCGGTGGAGGTGTTCTATATACAATCTTTCAGGTAGGTTTTTATAAAAAACGCTCGAACTTTATATTTTGCTTTCATTTAGTACATTACGAACTTTAACTAAATTGGGGAATAAAATATTTTCGTAAACAAAACTATTAAATAAATAAGAAAAATAAAGGTTTGATATCCTAACAATATTCGTTTATTAAATTTAACATTTTTTTCGTGGATGGTGAATTGGAGCGCAAATTTATAGCACATAAACTTTTAAAGCCTAGAAGTCTAGCACACCAGCTTAGCATAAGCATCTCTTCAAAGACAACCGCCATATATTCAGATTTAATATTAAATTTCATGCAGTGGCGTTTAAAGTGTTAAAAATAAAACGCTCCCTTGTGAAAACTTCTTCAATGTTATACACTTCACGCGCTCTACTTTTTTTTATGTAAAACTTATAGCTTTCGCTATTTAATATTTTATATAACTTAACAATTTTTCTTGATTATTGTTGTAGTAATAATTTTTTAATTTTAATATTACTACTTGGATTGTACAATATATTCGAGTATCTACACCTTTTATAATTTTCAGGCAAAAATATCTTATGCACTACGGGATCTAGCAAGAAAGAATGATTCCTACGGCATCACACATCGAAACATACTTTTAAGAATTATTATTAGCGCAGTATGCGTGGTACTATTCTTCCTGCTTGTAGCATGTGGATATGCTTCAGAAAAGGATCTTCAAGGTACGTACTTTGCACATATTCGATTAATTTAACTTGCCTGTTCCGATTATTCAAACAAAATTTATTTATCATTCACTGATTATCTACATAATATCAAAAGTTTGAATAAATTAATTAAAACTTGAATATCCTCCAAGTAAAAAATATCATAAAAAGGATAGCCTATAAAATACTTTTGTTTTAAAGGCAAAAACGCAATTCAACCCAAAAGCTCATAAAAAGTTAGATCTTATTTAAGTATAAAGCTATAGAAATACTATAATAACAGTATCATGAATCCTGTCTTCGTAGTCGGATGTTTTTGACGACGTTTCACATTTTATGTACTAAAAAAATAGCAATTTCGATGGTGAAGGGAATATAATATGCAGATTATGATTGGACAAGCAAATCAATGATTTAGAAATTGTAGGTCGTATCAATATCGCGATAAGAAAAGTCGAAAGCAAAATTCAGATAATTTCCCTAAGGTATCTATATATTATGTATACCTATATTATATATCTACAATGAAGATTTCCATATAAATTATCTAATATGGAATCAAATCAAAAAAACAAGATATTATTCTTTAAAATACAAAAAATGTGAAAAGAAAACTAATAAGGTGTAGAATAATTAATCTCGTTGAAAATCAAGTACTAACATTTAATCGAAACGGTTGACAATTACGTCTGGGAAAAGAGCAACTGGTTTCTCACATTTTTCATTAAATTTCCACCTTGACCTTTGTAAACTAACCAACAAGACTGAAATATTTAATACCTACAATTTGAACGTAACTTTTGAAACATTATTCGAAATCAAATCTACAATTACTGACTTAATTTTTCAATATCACAAAATTGAAAACTTTTTTATCGTATATGTCAATAGGATAAGTTCTGAAATTATACAACGTTCGTTAATGCTCTTTTCCTTGAACCACATTCAAATTCAAAGGTCTCTTAGGGTCGCTATACAAGGTGTCCAAGATGGAGATCCCGTAAACAAATTTAAGATATTTCATCCTGTACTGAAAACTGCAAAATTTATAGAATTTTAATGGTATAATCGTATAGTAGTCCCCAATAGGTTGAATATTTTTTCTCCATTAACCGAATCTCTATCTCTTACCGTTTACGAGATCTAATGCATGCGCTCCTTATCCAGGACACCCTGTAGTATACACATCGACAGAAGAGACCTTAATATTTGTAAGTGCTAACTGAAACATGATATAATAATTATTCACAGGAGTGAACTTTTAACCTTTAGGTATCAACAGTTAGCCCCCAAACATTTCTCTTTAAACGAGCTAATAATTCAAAATGAAATATTCGCACATTTAGTATTATTAAATATTAGAACTCAAAAGCCTGATCTGTTAGAATTAAACCCTATACTACTTACTGGTTTTTATTTTTTTCTATCTTCCAAAATCTAAATTTTCTAACTCTTTAGACTTAGAGATAAAGCGGTGTTCAACCACTACAACAGACCCTTTTAGATGAAAACATAGCTGCTTACTAATGGCAATAATCCGATTACATAAGGCAATTTCGAGCTCATTACCCTTTAAGCTAACGAATCCTGTGCGTTTCACACATGTGGAACGAGTTTAATCCAGTTACCCCAGGCGTTAACTTTGAAGTATACTATCCCAAACTTGTAATAGAATTTTCTTTCTATTTTCAGGCGACCTTATATGGTGGACCCCAAATGATAACGGTTACATCCCACATGTGATTGCAACGATTTCAGAATGGCTGATAATTATATTAACGTCACTATTTATAATGTCTTATACAAACGAATTTAAGGTACTAGAGTTTAATGGAATTCAAATTAAAATGAAATAGTACTTGTAAATAAAATAATTTTTGTTATGTACAGAGTGTAACTAAAATACTTGAGCAAACTTTAAGAGCGTGTTCTCCACACCAAGAGAAGAAAAGAAATTCATATGAACATGGATTGGGAAACGTATTGTTAGGGTGTTACAACCCCCCGAAGGGGGCGCATTAAATTTAAATTATAATTAATATTCCAGACACCCTTTAATATAAATTAATAAAATTTGGCATATAAGTTAGCACTAGTAAGTCCTATTATCTGACAGTATTCAAGTGAAATTATTTAAACCAGGAGCGTCTCAAACTGGAGGGGCTGGATACTTATTCTTCATTATTTTTGTGATTTTCATTTGTTTTTAGAAATTTGAGTACATGGTACGATTGTACATTCAAAATCACATAAAAAATGTACTCTTATTAAAAGTCGATAAACCGAACCGTGTTCAAGATAACTCAATTTTTTCGAAAAATCCAGTTGCCAGGAAAATTCGGAAAGTTCGTACTTTATGAATTAAATTCGCAGCATAGATTCAGGACATCAAGGCAATAAAAATTTCATATGAATTTTCCCAATTTAATTTATAAAGTATGAAGTATAAATTTCATGCGCCCTAAAAGAGGGTTTCCCAATCCATGTTCATATAAACTTTTTTCTTCTCTTGTTGTGGAGAATACGCTCTTAAAGTTTGGTCAAGTATTTTAGTTACACCCTGTATATTAATAGTTTTACTTATACTCACACGCTCGTTTTATATTGTGATATTACTTGTAGATCAAGATATAATAGATAATTTTATAGTAAAACGTATTCAATATTTAAGGTAAACAAAAGACATTTAAGTAATTTTATATAATTAACATGGAAATATAAGTGTTCGAACTCTTTTTAAATAGTTCAATAATGTGGTAATTAATTGTATAATTCTGACAATAAACATTAAAAAAATTGTTCTTCATATTGTGAGATTCTGCATAATCAAAGAAAGAAAAATTAATATTTTTTTCTTAAAACTTCCTGAAGGCATCTCATTAACTTATTCTAAATTTAGGCACCTTATTTATTTGATTCGTGCCTTGATCAGCTATCTTAGCTCTCGATAGAAATGAAACTCTTTCCACCTGGGTATGTAATATACTATTATCGTTGACTTGAAAGTAATCAAAAATTATTTCTTTATTTTACATTTGTAAAAAGCAAATATTAAATTATTAATATATACATAATACTTATTTACACATCAAGGGAATAAACAATTACTTTAATGCACGATTGTTTATTCCAGAGATAGATACAAAACTTTAACAATTACAGAAGAAAATGATATTTTTTTCAAATAATGATGGCGCAGTACAGGATACTAATTGAAGTTGGCTGACGGTTATCAAGTTTGTTTATGTGCAAACAAGTACCACATTATTAATCAAAAGGAGGGAATAAAGTAGCACTTTATTTCCGGTTGGGAAGAAAAACTTGTTTTTCTTCAAACGTCAAAGAAACTAGGTAGACGTTTTAGAACTGCATACATAAAGTTTGATTTTTCTGCAGTTGTTTGAGCGTCAGCAAAAATAAAGGTTTGGGATTGGTTCAAAATTTATTTTTACTGCCGCTCGGGCAACAATTGCAGAAAAGTTTTTAGAAATTATTCAATTTAGTTCTGTCATCTTAGACATTTTTAAATTTCTAATATTTTTTAAATTAAAAACGCATTATTTTCTACGTTTCTAGAAAACATAGCATGTTTTATTCGAATCAGAATAATTGTCTTTTTTTTCCTAAAAACAATATTCTATTATTGCAGTTATTTTATATTCAGGCAAGTAAATGATAGTTTGATCTACCATAACAAGGCGTACGTCGCTATTATTATAATTTCATAAAAACAAACCTACGTAAGCAGTACCTAAACGTAAATGTGTACTACCTATTTTGTTAGTGTTGTTACGTGACAGTGTGAAAGATCAACATGAGTTTATCAGGACTTTTCAAATTACACCACTGGCCGGGATTTACATTTGGATTATTCATATCTACATTTCTGTTGTCGTAAGTTTGGTTGGTTCTCATTACAAACCTAAAAATAATTAAACTGCTACTTGCCTGTTGTAGTTATACATAATTCGTCAAATTATTACTCTCCTCGGTCACGACACGACGTAATGTACTTAGATTAACAAAAAAACTGTTATTAAATTAAGTTAAGTATATTTTACGAAGAAAGTTTCTTATACCAAACTAATATATTTCCATACCGATACTATTACTATCTAAATATACAGTGCGAGTGTAAAGTCTAGAATTATCGACTGTTTTTTGAAGAAATCCTCGAACACATCAATTTTTATTTTAAATAAGATATCTTTTACTGTAATTGTCACTTTTCGCTCAAATATCGCACCATTATTTATTTAATTAAACAAACTATCAAGAAGTGTCATAATTTTAGGGCTAACCATGGGGCTAACTCATTGTTTCATGGCTACTTGATTTTTATTCGATTTTTGTATTAATACTTTAAAAGCGATTTTCTCAAAAATTTCAAAATGCAATATCATACTCCTTTAACGTGTTTTGTCTTAGAATTTCATGTTCTGTCCAAATTCATGATAAAAAATTCGAGTTTTCATTTAAAATTGAAAACAGAAGGCAATTACAATAAAATCTATTTTTCGATATTTGTTTTTAATGAAAACTTTCAAACTCGAATGTGTAAAAGCTTCAAAACGTCGAATCAAATGGAGTGTCTATTCAAATACTGAAACATGTTAAATTTCAAAACACAAAACAGTGAAAATCATAATAATTAGCAAATGAAACAGGAAATATTGTAACTTTAATAATATTGAAATGTAATACAAAATATCCAGATTAGCCTGTCCTATAAACAGTAAAATGACATACCTACTATAAGGAATATTTAATCACGAACAATATTTCAAATATTTTTCACAATTCATCAGTTTTAATGGTCACTTCATATTTGTAGTTTACCTTGGATTTATTTCTACTGCTTTATTAAACACTTACATTCGTCTTAAAATATCCTCCAGATTTTAAAATAATTGTCAAATTGAAAAATCGCACAGGAAACAGTTGCTCGGTTGTTATATCACCGGACAAAATGTACGCACGAATTTAGGAATTCATTCTCGTATATAAAATTGCAGGCACCCATACTTATATGTACAGGTATAAACAACAATAACTGCCTATTTTTCAATATTTTTTAATCGATCTGTATGACGCATACCAGACTACGATATTGAGTATTAACTGATGAAAAAGATAAAATACCTTTATGTTTTATTCAATGCTTGTGTGTAATAAACATGAAAATAAAATGAATCGATATTCCACGGTGTTGAAAATTGGAGCTAAGTTGTAGGATTTGGTCAAACGCTTTACTATTAAAGGAATAGAAAAATAATAAAAGCATTCCATTTAGTCACTAGTAACTAAAACATTTTGTTCGAATTCAAATTGATATTCTAGGATCTTATTTATGATACGGAGTCTAGTAGTACGTAGTACGTACAGCAAATCATATACAGAGTGATGATAAAGTCTCGCACAAAAATCATATTCTGGTTAGCAACCCCAACTTTAAAAATTTAAATAGAAAGATACCTTTTGTGATACCTCTTTTGATCGGTCTTTTTATTCTTAATATAACCAAAAAAAGTTTTTCAAAATCGGTTGATAAATAACAGAGATATTAGAAAAATGTAATCAATGTAAAAAATGGGGTTGACATTTAAAAAAAATATGACGCCACAGTGTAGAAATAATGGCCGATCAAAACCACACTTTTAGGTCAGGAAGTGCCCTTTTTAATGTCTACCATTTACGGCGTGTTTGAGCCGTTTCTTGTCGAATATTGACATTTTCATTTGATTACATTTTGTTAAATATCTCCGTTATTTATCAACCGATTTTGGAAAACTTGTTTTGGTTATATTAAGAATAAAAAGACCTGTCAAAAGAGGTATCACAAAGGGTCTCTTTCTATTTAAATTTTTAAAGTTGGGGTTGCTAGCACTTAGGGGTTGAGGGGTGGGGGGTTGAAAATTATGTCTAAATGGCGATTTAAAAACAAAAATCGACGGGTCTCAGGATTTTCCGCAAAAACATTAAATAACCAGAATGTGATTTTTGTGCGATACTTTATCATCACTCTGTATAATGGTTGACCATGGGAATGCAAATGCCATTATCACTTAAATTATTGAACATTTCAACATACTACACTACTCTTCGAATTACTAAATTAAATTAGTACGTACTAAGTACTTAGCATCTGCTTATCAACAGAATTTTCGATAAGGGTTGGTCATGAAATATAATCTTTTTTCGACTGAACCTGGCTTTGATAGTTGCCAAGAATATAAGCAAGAATAAATCAATCGTGTGGCTAAAGACATAGAGATAGACCATTTATATTCAATGGCCAGGTCTGATCACAAATTTTGTTGATCATTCTGTACTTCAAAAAGCTTTAATAATAATAGCCACCTACGCTAATTTCCAATTTTGCGGGTTTCAAACTGTCTTCTTAATTAAATTCCTCTGTTCTTACGAAAATTGGTATAATTTACAATTTGATTGATCAACGAGAGTCTAGGAAGACAAAAATAGACAAACCCAGGTTGTTTTGATATTTTTTGTCATAGCAAACGAATCGCTAGTCAGTGGGTGAAGATATCAACGCTTCGCCTGCCTAAATTTTTTTTGACATAAGAGACTACCATCAAAGCCTTCGAAATCACGTATTGCCTCTATTTTTCATCCACATTTCAGATATGTTATTGCAGTATTAGATGGACATGTATACGGATTTTTTCCATACATTAGTGATTCGGGCTCCGTGATTCCAGAGAGTTGTATATTTGGCCAATTAATGAATATTGGAGCAATTTCAAGTAAGTATGAAGAATTAATTAATCAATTATGTTTACTTGCCAGTGTTCCGCTAACGACTGTTTTCCTCATTTAGGGCTTGGTATTAACAGGGGGTCATGAATTCGATATCAATAGTATATTCCACCAGATAGACTTATCTGCAAAACGCAGCATTTCTAAAATAATAACCATTTCCATAATATAAACCTTAAGTTTTCAATTTCATTTTAAAGAGAAGATTTGTTTGTATATAATACATATAGGTACAATACTTCAAATTACATTTTCCAAATTCATTTATCAAGGGAAAGTATAATAGCTTCTTAGATAAAGCGGTGGTGCCCAAATTAATCTCGCTAATTAACTTTAATGGATCCAGCATGAATAAAGATAGATAACTGCGGGATAACTGAATACATTCAACGGATAAATTGGAATACACGATCATATATTATAATAACAATTTGTTGTCTGAGCGTATACGTTTGTTTTAATTCTCTAATTATTTTAGTGGGAATTACCTTATACATTCGATATCGGCAAATAGATTTTGCTATAACTTCGGGTGAGATCTATGTATCAAAGAAATGGAACACGTTAGCTCTGTGGTTAACAGGTGTAATAAGCTCCGGTATAAGTTTAGCAGCAAATTTTCAAGAAACTGCTGTTCCTGCAATTCATTACTTTGGAGCATTTATGGCGTTTGGAATCGGGGCACTTTATTTTACAGTACAAGTAAGTTATAGGTATACCTACTTTTTGCTAACCACCCGTTTAAATGAAAACATTGTTCTGTTTCAGACTAGAATATCTTTTGGAAGTATACAGAAATTAAATTCATCAAATCCAAATTTCGGCATTGGAAAAAATATGCTTTATTGGAGAATTTTTTTGATGTTGTCCATGTATCCTCTTTTAATTATTGTTGGTATATGTGGTACTATTGCTCTTATTGAATTTAAGGGTATGTACACTAAGGTTTGCCTTTTATATGTTTAACCCATTAAACCTGTTCTAGGAAAAACAATTATTTGGTGGACGGAAGAAGATAACGCGTTTGAACTTCGATTAGTATCGACTTTTTCAGAATGGATTTTAGCTATATTTTTACTTTTGTATGTATTGACGTTCACAAATGAATTTAAGTCACTAACATTTCGTTTTTTATCGTTTACGTATAATAATAGTAATTGTAAAAATGAACCATCAACAACAATACCAGAGAATATATCGTAATGACCTAATCTGTGTTGCATAATAAAATACTAGTCGCGACAACCTGATTAACACAGTTTAGATAACATTCTGATTATAATAAATTAAAATATTGTGATATTTTCTATTTTCTTTTCAGTTCCTATTTCTAGAAACAATCCCCTAAAACTTTTTGCTGCGAAAATATAGCTTTTTTTATTATAATCGTTCAAGGTTTAAAGAATGCCGTATGTATTCTTTGCACCTCTGCATTTAGCCAACCTTGTTATAAAAATTGTAGGAATGCAAACATAGCTTTTCAAATCCAAGAGAAAAATTAAGATTGAAACTTAATAAAGAGATGTGGAAAACGTATTATTACAATATGCAATCCAAAACCAGTAGAAAACAATTTTAGAAAGAAATACATAAGTTGTATAAAAAAAATAACAATTTACCTTTTCTGCCATCATCTGCTACCTCCTTCAGTATGCTGCTGTGGAAACACTTGGGTTACACACACGTATTTTGGTAAACACAATATCAGTAGCAATGTTGCTAGAACTATAGTAAAATTGCTATGCAGTCCACTAGTTAAACCACTAATATTTAAATTAAAAGAAATTATTTGATTTTTAAGCGAAACCATTACGTCTAACTATTTCAAACATACAACTCAGACTGGCTAAGACAGGCAAATTCCAATTTCATCAACAAACCCTTCCTTTTCTAGCAAGAAAATTATCAATGTTAATAAAAACCAGATGTTAAAATAGGTCTGTTATATGTGATAAGAAAATAATTCCATTCAAAACAACATTAACATGCACCAGGTGTGACGCTACGTAAAGTTCTTATCGTTGTTGCAGTAAATCCTCTTTAATATTTGATCACAAAAATGAGATTCTAAACACCAAATTTTTCTGCTAAACGCTTAAAGTTGGAAATATTCTCAATTCATAGATTGATATACAATGGTTGCGTGTCCAGGGTACACAACTAAAATTTCAATATTTTTTATAAAACACATATGTGCGGTTCTTTTATAGAAAACACGTTTTACCCTATTAATGATTCGAATTTTCAAAATCTAACTCTAACTGTGCCATGCCCTTGTAATTTTGTTATTACTTTTAAAAGTTCCATTTCAAAAACTTTGAAAATTAATTACTTCTACTATACTACAACCTACTAAATAATAAGTATTACATTTTTAATTGAAGTGAGCGATGTTCCATGTTAAACGATAGTTGATAAATATTTACGAAAAGGTGTTGTCAAAAGGTAACTTTTGTCTTACCATTTAAAATTATATACCGAGTGGTGATTGCTTATCACGTTGCGTATTCCTGCTCCCCATTTTTACGGACAAAATGACAAAGGTACCAAATTAAAGAGGATAATATTCCGCGTCGTTTAATATTAACAATTAATTATATAATGCTTCTTTTGCATTTCGGAATATGATAACAAATCCAATTTTTAAATCTGAATAAGTATATACAGAGTGTTCCATAAATATACCGACAAACTTTTACTGGTGCTAGAGGGGACATCAAACATTTTTCGCTTTATAAACATATGTCCGAAAACGCTTCGTTTTTAGGATACAGGGTGTTGAAATTTGTAAAAAAGTCGTTTTTTTTATTAATCTTTATTAAATTTACTGCATTTTTTAATGAAATTATAGTTTACAATAATTGCTCAAAATGTCCAAATGACCGTCTGCTTCAATACAAAGATTCCAGGGCCATTATTTTTGCTTCAAAGTCTCGTAGACTAAATGTTTCAGACAACCCCAAAGGAAGAAATCTAGGGTGTTTAAATCGGGAGAACGCACAGGCCAGACTATGGGACCTCCTATTCTAATCCACTGGTTGCCAAATCGCTGGTCCAGATACTGGCGCACGTTCTAGGGTTTAATTCTTTTTCTCGAAAACGAAGCGTTTTCGGGTATATGTTTATCAAGCAAAAAATGTTTGTTTTGATGTCCCCTACCACCACTAAAAGTTTGTCCGTTTATTTATAGAACGCCCTGTATAGTGAATTGTAACAGTCACTTAATTCTTCTATTACTGTACCTACATATAAATTGATTTTGTGACATCGATGGTTACTTCAAATTTATGGGCGTAGACACACAATAAATAAAATATTACCTATACCTATTGTTTTTGAAACTGTAATACTTTAGAATTAGAAATTAGTTACTACCGATTTCTCAGAAACAACGAATTAATTATTTTTTTACAGCTATATAATATGAAGTACAAAGTAACGAGAGATCAATAAAGAAACCAATTAGGGCAGGCTGTGAAATTGAATTATTTTAAATTGGTACTGTAGCCACATCCACAGAATGACATTTCTGACATGAAAATTTAAACCTGTGTAGTGAATACCATTTTTTCAAACTTGAAATTTTTTCACCAAATCAAATAAAAAACTTAAAAACTTAGACAAGAGCGTTCAGTTTTAAATTTTCATGTCAGAAATGTCATTCTGTGGATGTGGCTACAGTACCAATTTAAAATAATTCAATTTCACAGCCTGACCTAATTGGTTTTTTTATTGATCTCTCGTTACTACTAATTATTACTAGTCTCTGTTATATATCTTTAGTATAACAGTTCAGATAGTTAATTTTTTATCCTTAAGAGTCTACGATACTTGACAAATAGTTTCTGCTGCATGTGCGGGATAAGGGGGGAGGTAGCAAAGAGGCTGGATTTTCGCGCTGCTAAATCGTGACGTGTCGCACGTACTCAACTATGCATACCCGCCCGCCCGTTTCTTATCACTACACCACGCAATAATATTCCATTCATGCTACTAGATGTTACCCATTTTAGATAAATAGGCGGTGATATTCCCAGCAGTACGTATAATCGTCCTAGACGGCGACACTTGCACGCCGCAAAAATGTGCAATTTCTACATTTGCAGTATGTTGTCTCGTGACTGATTTTGACTCAACAAAGTAAATATAAAATCCAAGTAAAATATGTTTAAATAGATGAAATATTCTAGCACATGGCTATAACATTAGATTTTCCAGTTATTCATTACTGGAGCCGTAAAAAAATCTTAAAGTTGGTCTAAATTGACATTCTTCAATTCAATAAATTATAGTTTCTATAATGTTTAATAGATTTTTACTGCTATAGCCATGTAGAGCAGTGTTTACTTATCGTTTACACCGAAATTCCAAAATAATTTAATTATTTACTTAGTTACAAACAACCACGAGCGTGACAGTGTTTTCGCTGCTATTATTGCAGGTAGCGTAGACTCTTAAGGAAACAAGAATTAAGGACAGATAACTTTGGCATAATTATTAAAAGTAATCCTGACGCCTTCTTCCTACCCAAGGTTGCTTTGACGACGTCCAGGCTATTAGTTCACTTCCCGTTCCCTATTGTGACATTGAAATTACGGGCATGGGCTAGTTCGACCACGTACCCTCATTAGTTGTTGCAAGTAATAAGGGCTCTTTCTAATCCCATGGGTGAGTTCGACCACGGGTAACTTAAGGAGCAGATATAAGACTTAGCACATTGGCGTCGAACATACTATTTCTATCAGTTGGTGTTGTTTGTTCTGTATTCTGTCTTTTTAAATCGAATTTAAAGACAAAGATTCAGAAATTGGGACTTTTAAAATTATTCTTTGGTATTCAGTTTTTAGAACCCGAGAGTGTGGGCAATTTTTTTGCATCAGAACTTTTCAAACGCCCCAAATGATGAACGAGTAACCAAATTTTGTGATTACATTGTAGAAAATTACATAAGCGAAGATGAAGCTGAAGAAGATGAAGGTAGTACTAATTATACAAATTGTAATTTTTTGTCTACGTAACATGTGTATCTATCACCTAGTATATATATTTTTAAATAAATTCATTTGAAACCCCTTTTTTTTAATTATTATAAAGGGCTGTTTTATTATATTATTATTAACTTGAACTTTTCGATAATGTGAAGTTACTTGAAATTTACGTAAATGATTCTTATCTGTATAATTATCTCCTTAAGTTTCTTAATCCCTTGGAGGTCTGGTGGTGGTCGAACTGGGCTACCGGATTACGGGCTTACCTGCATTCGTGGTCGAACTGACCAACGCCGGAAATTACTGATCTAAATATAGCAAGCTAACCAGTGAACATATTTTCCCCCAGTATACGATGATATCAAGAGTAAGCGGTTGCTCCATCTTGCTGTCAGATCTAGAAACGTATCTACCACGTATATTGCGTTCAGTTTTCGGGCATACAGTGTTAATTACGGTACGTGAATTAGAAATGTTACAGAATACAGATTAGCCAAGTATGTCCTTTTTTAACAAAACTGAACCAGCATTATCACTTGTTTTAGTTATTCTGCTATACACTTAAGCATAAAATCATGTAAATAAAATTATCTATGATTAGCATTTGTGTACTTAGCATTTAACTTAATTAACCCAGCCGAATATATTGAACGAACACTCTAAAAATAACTACATTACAGAAATTAGAGGTAGACTGAAACGCACTGCGTTTGGCTGAAAAATTAGTACACATCCTTCACGAGCAGATGTAGCGCGTATTACTTTTACTGCTGAAAGAATTTTCAATTAAAGCGCTCCCATAGGATGTCGAGTTTGTAATTATCAACAGATCTGGAAGGCAATATGGGCTTTAAGATACACTATTGGCCAGGATTAACATTTGGACTCCACATATTTACATTCCTGCTGACGTAAGTTCGTTTTTCTCACTATCGCAGCTAAAATGTTGACTCTACATGATCGCACGATTTTAATCTGCCGAGTTACTACCTAATTAGAGAAAATGAAAGATAATTGGCAGAATGCAATTACCCTAAATAACTTTTAAAACTTCATTTCCGTTTTAAATAGTTTAATTTAAAAGTTTAAAATTCAAATTAATTTTAGTGTACCTAGATATTATTGCTTCTCCTAAAAATACACAAATAATTTTCAAACATCTGTTTTACTTACACATATTTAGAAACGATATGAGAAAATACAATCGCATATTTAAATTCCTCCTAAAAATGGGTCTTAACAATGTCTTAATTAAAAATTCATAGTTTCACTTTTTTTCATTTTCAGCAAGAAACAAAAATGGAGGTTTCTGATTCTTTTAGATATTTTCTAAACTAAAAGTCATAAGCCAAACTTATTTTCAGATTATTAATCAGCATTAAAATACGCAACTTTGCCTCTATTTAACCGACTTCGTATCTCTTAAGCTAACTGAGATCCCCATACTTCGAAAAACGGGCACTTTGTATATGTTTCGGAACATAAAAAATATTAGAATGATAAACTTCTATTTGCAATTTTGCAAATTTGTATTTGAGTAATAAAGAGTAACAATCAATTATCCAGTACTAAAACTAAACTACAAAATATAAAAACGTAGAAATTTTAATGTAGAAACATACTTCGTTGTATATATGGAAACGCTTAAAAATTGTGTTTAACACCAGTAAACAATTTACATTTAAATGTAAACTGAATAGAGATAAAAAGCAGATTCTGTTAAAAAGCAAACCGCATTTTAGAGAAAAGAAAATGTAATAAAAATAATATTACCTAACTCTATTTTAAATATTACCTATTATTCTTTTTTCCTTGTTTTAGATATGCAATAGCTGTATCGACTGGGCATGTATACTATTTTTTTCCATATATCAGTGATTCGGGCACAAAGATTCCAGAAAGCTGTATATTTGGACAACTGATGAACTTTGGAGCGCTATCTCGTAAGCAATGCCTAGTATAATATTAAATATAATATACAGGGTGATAATATATACACCACGCGATTCTACATGCATGACAAACTGAGAAATACAATCTATGTATTTTCTAAAAGGTGATGTCGGCTGGCTAAAAACATAATTGCGGCTCGAGGACCAAAATGACTTAACTTTACGCCTGAAAATGAGGTCGAAAAGCGATCGATCGTATATAAAAAATATTTTTCGTTTCGATAAATTTTTTAACAGAAATGTTTTTATTTTGTGTATCAAACAATCACTCTACACAAAAATTATTTAGATAATGGTGTTGATAAATGTGGATTCTGCGGGTCTATTCCGCACATATTATCCCAACACACACCTAAGGTACTAATTCTCTAACAACTATTTTTAGTGGCCATAACTCTGTACATTCGTTATCGTCAAGTAGATTTTGGAATTGATTCCGGACACATTCATGTAACAAAAACATGGAATAATGTGACTCTATGGCTAGCAGCTTTTATGAGTCTGGGAATAAGTATTGTCGCAAATTTTCAAGAAACTGCTATTCTTGCAGTTCATATTTTAGGTGCTTTTATGACATTTGGACTTGGAACAACCTATTTTTTTCTCCAGGTGCGGATTTCTATCTATACTATAAACAAATAGTACCCAATAATAATTATGTTTTAGACACGAATTTCTTATACAACCGTTCGTAAACTAAATCATACAAACCCAGACTACGGAATTGGAAGAAAGATGCTTTTTTTCAGAATGTTTATATCAATTTCATTATTCCCTCTATTATTCATAAATGGAATATGTGGTCTCATTTGTTTTAGCGGATTGAAAGGTAAGAATTAAAAAAAATGCTATAATGAGGACTCATGATTTTTTAAATACACACACGGCATATTTACTTTGTAATACACAAAAGAATATGAGAGCTTGTTAAAAAAGCGATAATTAATATATAACTTAAAGAATATAGCATTTAAATCTGGTTGAAAGCATAATCCAGTTTACTTAATCAGGAGGTTAACAAATAAATTAGTGAGGTACTGTATCTTTCTTTCACTATTCAGGTACAGGCAGAGACATGGCGTACTGGACTGAAGAGCATGGTGATTTTGAAGTTCGATTGGCATCAACATTCACAGAATGGATTCTAGTCATATTTTTCTTCATCTACATATTTACGTTTACAAATGAATTCAAATCATTGAAATTTGAGGAGATTAGATTTGTTTCTAAAAATAGTGTTTTGAATGAATCTCGGGAGACGCAACAACACCTTGCTAAAGTATAATTTTATACACATTCGTTAAGTAAAATAAAGTTTCCAAAGAAGGCGTGTCAGATTTCTAATAAAACTAGTTAATTAAACTCTGTGAAATGTTTAATCAAAATTAAACAACAATCTGGAAGTAAAAGATTAAAGCTCGGTACTGTAAGTATATTGAGCTTTTTGAAAAAAAAAAAAGAAAATCTGATATTCTTTTGAGGAAAAACCGTATATTGTGATTATTGTGCGTACGCTTATCTTATTGCTATGTCAAAGTCTTATATAAATATTTTAAATATACATATACCTAATATAATATTAACTATAGCTGTAATATAAATATTTTTGTGATATTTTTGAATTAATATTAATACTGCCATTGTAAGGTAGGTACTAGGTAGTAGGTACTAATTTCCTAAAATTTTCATCCCACAACAATTTCAGAAGAGTTGTACAATTTTATAACAATTTTGCAAGCTTCCACTTGTTTTGGTTCATGTTATCATATCCGATATTATTTGGAAAATTATAGACAACAAGGTTTGGATTTCCCATAAATTTTCGTCTTTGGACTTTTTAGCCACCATTTTACAGTGGTATACGTTTGTCATGATACTGAGAAAAATATCTGTCTGATGTCATGTTATAGTTTCTGTTTATTGCGTAGAAACAACGCGGCGGGTATTAAAAATAAAACGACATTAATGCCTTAACATGTCGTCATAACGGCTTTTAAATGGCTCGGTGAAAGCTACATAAACCGTCCCTTAATAGCTACCCACAGGGTCGTTACTAATAAAGAATACACGGAAATACGTCCATAGAACATAGTAAAAGCATTTACACCTTTTAGTGCTAACAAAGAGTATAGTAGCTACTGGTTTTGTTCTGATTTACCCAAAAGTTAAACGAATTGTTAAATTCACATATTAATCCAGTAAAAGGGGTGAAGGTAGGGAGGCTGATAATTACAGAAAGTCTAAAAGGCCCTATTTTCTACGACGAAAAGAAAAATTTTTCCCAAATTTACAATTTGTAAAAACCAAAAACTCAATAGCATCGCAGTGTGGGGTTTTATTTCTGTTTTAGCTTTTAACGTTTCCCGTTCTACGAATGATCGTTATGTTTGAGATAATCAAGAAGAAGCATCATATTATGAGATTTATTTTGACTTAACATGTTACCCCCACTACCTGAAAAATAGTACCATAAGCTAGTATTTTTTTTTGCCTCTAAACATTGTCGAAAACTATACATGTTCGATACATAAACTGTTTTTGTACATGAACTATTATTAATTATAATGAGGTAGAAAAATTAAATGTAAAAACTCTTTATCTAACCTATAGGTTTGCTAAACAGTTCACGGGGCTTTTAATTTATTTCCAAAATCACAGTCTCCAACGTTTCTTCATTGAAACCATAAGGTTGCGTAATTTAAATTCCTACATAACTGAGACGTTTGGAAAGGGAAGGAAGTAATTTTACTTACGCTATAGTTCAGTAATTTCCTTCATGCTAACAAGCTGTTTAAGAACCTTCAACATTAAATTTTATTCTTGTCATTTCCCTAGAAGAACAAATTTGTATTACGTTTAGCATTATACAGAGTGATGATAAAGTATCGCACAAAAATCATATTCTGGTTATTTAATGTTTTTGAGAAAAATCCTGAGACCCGTCGATTTTTGTTTTTAAATTGCCATTCAGACATATAATTTTCAACCCCCCACCATTCAACCCCTAAGTGCTAGCAACCCCAACTTTAAAAATTTAAATAGAAAGATACCCTTTGTGATATCTCTTTTGATAGGTCTTTTTATTCTTAATATAACCAAAAAAAGTTTTTCAAAATCGGTTGATAAATAACGGAGATATTTAACAAAATGTAATCAAATGAAAATGTTAATATTCGACAAGAAACGCCTCAAACACGCCGTAAATGGTAGACATTAAATAGGGCACTTCCTGACCTAAAAGTGTGGTTTTGATCGGCCATTAGATCTACGCTGTGACGTCATAATTTTTTTTTAAATGTCAACCCCATTTTTTACATTGATTACATTTTGTTAAATATTTCTGTTATTTATCAACCGATTTTGAAAAACTTTTTTTGTTATATTAAGAATAGAAAGACCTATCAAAAGAGATATCACAGAGGGTATCTTTCCATTTAAATTTTTAAAGTTGGGGTTGCTACCACTTACGGGTTGAGGGGTGGGGGGATTAAAATTACCTGCCTAAATGGTAGTTTAAAAACAAAAATTGACGGGTCTCAGGATTTGTGCCATTATTTCTACGCTGTGACGTCATATTGTTTTTTAAATGTCAACCACATTTTTTACATTGATTACATTTTGTTAAATATCTCCGTTATTTATCAATCGATTTTGAAAAACTATTTTTGGTTATATGAAGAATAAAAAGACCTATCAAAAGAGGTATCACAAAGGGTATATTTCTATTTAAATTTTTAAAGTTGGGGTTGCTAGCAGTTAGGGGATGAGGGGTGGGGGGTTGAAAATTATATGTCTGAATGGCAATCTAAAAACAAAAATCGACGGGTCTCAGGATTTTCCGCAAAAACATTAAATAACCAGAATATGATTTTTGTGCGATACTTTATCATCACTCTGTATTATCTTATAAGCAGAATGTTATATTTTTATTAATTATTAGTCTGTATTTATTTTATTAGCTATGTCTGTTTTTGCTTTAAAAGTGCCATTAAAAAATAAATATTATAAAACTGAATATGTTTATTCTCTCCTTACACTTATGGTTTGTATAAGAGCATATAACCATTTTTGGTGTTCTATAATTTAAACATCTGCTTTAGATGTACTACTGTACTATTGGGGTGTATTCCTCTGAACAACAGAAAATATTGCTACTGATTAAATACAGTATATTGTGTACTTGAAATACTGCTAGTTGTCTCTACTATTTTTCTAATCGTGGAAGAATAATAAGAATAAATTAATTTTACATTTACTTGCGATATTACACCATTATTACTGCAATAAGTTACTAGAGTAATAACTTTTAAGTTCAGGAACGTTTTAATTAACAATTAGAGGCCACAAAAAAATTTCATCAATATTCTATTTACACCCTGTATACAGCTTACAAGGAGAAAATTTATTGTAAATTAGATTATTTGTCTGAAGCACGTCTAAACAGAAATAGAGGCATCAAACTCAATTCCAGTTGTGACAAACCCTTGATCGAACAATGTCCGGATACGAATGTGGAATCTAACTTTGAGGGAATTCGTATTAAATGACTTCAGATATCGCATTAGCTTATATTTGTATTAACCCGCACTTATCAATGCAATTGCAAAGACTTTATAAAATGCAATAAAATAATTTCCGTATACTTTTTAAATCAGTAGCTTTCTTAATAGAGAAACTGCTGCAGAAGTATAAATGAATTAAGTTGGTAACTTTCATAACGGAAATATCATAATGGTGCATATAGACTGGAAAGGCTGACAAGTAGATTTGCAACTAGGGCTAAGGCCCAGTTGTATAAAATATTTGACTTCCAGTTCAGCTGAACTACGATTAATTAAATGGATACGATTCTTAAAAACAATGAATGAGTGATCATTTGATCAATGACGGTGCCAAACCTATATGTTCCAACGATGCGATTCGCCCCTTGTGAAATATTTGCCAAATGTAAGTACATGCTGCACCATATGGATGAAGCGACATAAAAGGTGAAGGTAGCAATGTTTGAGGGATTATTCGAAATCGAATAACAAAAATTAGCTACATATTGACAAATCACAAATGCTGCATAGTGTGTATGTTACAAAAACAAATTTCATTCCAAGTTAAAGGCAAATATTTGGTCAGGAGACGCATCGCATAATCTAGAACCGTTATAAAAGTTCTTCCGTCACCGATCCTGTCCATACCTTCCAACTCCAAGTGCATCTATCCTTCTGGCCCTTTAGATCCATCCTCAGTAAGCAGCTCCAACAGGATTGTTCCAGTCATTACTAGAAAGTATTTCTTGTAACCATTCTGAAGTAACCTTGTTTACCAATCAGGTTAATCAATATTGGTGAGGTATACAGGATCACTTAGTTCCCCGAAGAAAGGAGTGTCATCTCGTTCCTATTCGTTATCCATTGTTGATACACCTAGAAAATAGAGACTGTTGGTATAATAAACTATAAATTGTAAATATTTTAATATTTCAATTTATGTTTATTCAAAGATTAAGTTGTGAAGACCATAAACAAATAAACTTATAATTGGATTAACTAGAAGTTAAAAGTATGATCACGTATTTGCTATTTCAAATCTATTTGTAAATAAACATTTTAAATATTTAACAGGAAATTTAACTGCAATACCACTTTGAATCATTTTACTTTACATGAATCAGATACACATATTACAAACTCAATTTTTGTAGCCATTCCACTGTAATCTTTTATCAGCTAGGTACTATTTGTTTAACGTGATTGTGATGGATAGATCAACAACATGATTCACGGACGTTTCTAGATTGAATTGATATTAGTTGGTTTTTATGTATCAGACGAATATTGCTAAAAACTTTTAACGTCTATAAGCAATTAAATCATAAAATTCTTGAAGTAAATGAATAGCAATTAGATCATTTAGTGTAAATTATTATTCTTAACGGTTATTAACGAACATTTCATGAAAAAAAACTTTTTAAAATGAAGTTTAGGATACATTATTGGCCAGCATTAACAAGTGCTTGGATTGTACTAACATTTATTGTATCGTAAGTATTAATAATATAATATTAACTAATGATTATGAAACATTAATTATTATAATAATTTATGTTAATTCTATAAATAAAATTCGGATACTATAATATCATTGCAATATAAATGACGATCGAATTTTATCATCTCATTCAGCAGCAAATATTCTGCATTTAACATAGACTTACTGTAGCAGTGCTTACTCTAACAGAAACTTAAGGAGATCTTTTGATAACAATTTGCATATTAAATTTTTGTATTATAACCTTTCCAGCGTTGTAGGCACAGAACATCAAATAACTGTGTTTTTCAAGCCAAATGTCTATTTTGTTTTGGTTTCCAATAACTATTGCTGTAATGTTATCCTGCATTTAAATTATTCATGTGCTTCAACCAAGGATGCTTAAAAAATTATTGCTGGCCCAAGAAAACCACATATACATACCTAATGCATATACTTCTTCGTTCTACATCCATGTACTTATATAACTATTAATTAAACATTCCAGATACTTAATAGCAGTTTTAACTGAGACTGTGCATCCACTTTTTCCTTACATTAGTGACACCGGGGCGGAACCTCCAGCAAGTTGCGTATTTGGTCAAATGCTAAATATTGGAGCTGTTTTGAGTAAGTTTCAGGAATTTTATAGTTTTAATTCATAAAATTAATTACTTCCTATCACCATATCATGCGTGATTGTTATTTAAATATTCAATTACATGTTTATCTAGAACTCTAATTTAGTTAATATCACCCATGAAGAATATTATTACTATTATTATTTTAGCCGCAATTAGTCTCTACATCCGTTATCGCCAGGTTGATTATGCAATAAATTCTGGAGACTGTGATTTATCGAGTTCATGGAACACTTTGGCATTTTGGTTAGGAAATATAGTTGCTCTTGGTATCAGTCTTGTAGGTAATTTTCAAGGAAATACCAAAGGTAGCTTGTTTGTTCTTGTGGTACATATTATAGGAGCGTTAATGGCGTTTGGTATTGGAGCTGTATATATAACCATACAGGTATGTAAACTCAAAAAAGAAAACTGTGCGTATTGATTTATTTAATATTTTTAGACTAGAATATCGTTTGGTATCAGACCTGCTTATGACGAATATCCACACTACGGAGTTAAACAAACTATTTTATATCTCCGAATATTTTTAGTAGTTTGGTTTTATCTCTTTTTCTTGGGAACCTTCGTCTGTGGTACCTTAGCCGGTAACAACTTCACAGGTAATACAATATCATAAGTTATACAATAATTTCTTCATCCTATTCAACCTATAATACTTTATCAGTACCTCAGTATCCATCTAAATTTATTAAGAAGATAATACGTATCTACTATTCTTCTGAAAAATCTAAACCAGTTTGCCAATGCATTACACGGAGAGACTGTTTTTGAATGTTTCAGTCATAATATCCTTATATCATGACATACTATAAACATTAAATATTATTTTTCTTTAACGTGTATACAATATATTAATTAAAGTACGTATCCTTTTACGATTAGATCGCACATTGTAAAATCCCCTTTCGGTCTTATTTTCGTAATATTATCCTATATTCATAATTAACCTCTTGACCTCTTTACGCTACCACCAAATTATGCTACCCTGAAGTGCGTAAATAACAGATTGATTGATAAAGTATTACATTCTTCATTAACTTTCATTACTTATTTTAGGAACGGATCACAATTGGTGGACAAGCGAATATGGCGGTTACGGTCTTCATTTAACATCTACATTTTCAGAATGGTTGATGGTTTTCGTATTTCTAGCGTATATGGCAACTATAATGAAGGAATTGAAATCACTATCATTTGAAGGAATTTCTATTAAAAACAAATGCCAATTTGTCAGCACTGAACTCAGTGAGGCGCTGTAATGTATTTTACTAAATTTATTTTAATATGTTTTTACTTTTATACCAAACATGTATATACCTAGAGGTAATAAACTATTATGCAAACTTTCTGGAAAGAACAATAGGTACCTACACTATAACCACCACCAATTCTGAGGAATACATTTTTAAATTTCAGGAGATTCTTTCAAAAATATTTTCATAAACAATATACCAGCACTCTAGATATTAATCTCAATATTTTACTTTATGACGTACCTTTTCGTGCTACTATGAATATAATAAAGTATACAAATGTAATTACTGTTCATATTATCTTAGCTACCTACCAATCATCTTTATCTCCATAATATCTGCTTAATCACAATGAGTATGGTAGATAAATTCATCACCAAAACACTACAAAAGCTATATTAAATTTTAAAAAAAACTATGTTTCCCTAAACATAGTAGTGGCAGCATCAGTTCTAGTAAAATATTGATTATTAATCGATAGTAGTTATCTAGATTATATGAACAGTAATCAAAGAGAATATTTGTAAAAAAAATTGGTAAGTATCTTCCTATATTAAAAGTTTTGTAATAAGGCAATACTTTAAATTTTCTTAAAATTATGTACAGACTATATACCTACTGTTAGGTAGGTACATCATCAATCCACGCAATGGACTTTAAATTGCATTACTGGCCAGCACTCACAAGTGGTTGGATTGTATTAACATTTCTAGTATCGTAAGTACAAAATGTATTATTATAAAAAAAACGAAATATTTAACCTACAGTCTTCTGTATGAAATTAATTGCATGATGTATTACACTAGAGGACAATTGTTTTTATTTAGTTGTCCTTGGCTGACACCAGTGGCGGATCCAGAAGCTCATGCAGGGGGGGGGGGGGCGGATTGTCAAATTAAAAAAAGTTTTTTGATAACAAATAACAAATTTTTCCAAAATATTTTCAGCTGTCCTTTTCGCCATTACAAATAACTATTTGATAAATAATAATTATATTAAAATACATTCTTTAATCTGGGAAAAATTAACATTATAAAAATTCTAAAAACTTACCGATAGATTTTAAAAACAATTTGTACTTCAACAAAATTTGTAATTTACTTTACACAGTATACAATATGTATATCAATAACACTGTCAGAAAAGGACTGATGAAAAAATATAATATTCTTCAAATTTAACCTTGTGTAATGTGCCGCACCATATCATAAACTCGCCATTACAAATAACTATTTGATAAATAATAATTATATTAAAATACATTCTTTAATCTGGGAAAAATTAACATTATAAAAATTCTAAAAACTTACCGATAGATTTTAAAAACAATTTGTACTTCAACAAAATTTGTAATTTACTTTATTAAAGCCGTATTACATTAGACAATTTCTTGAACAAGAAATTGAGCAATTTTTGGAACAATCTAAATTGTGTAGTTTCAAACAGCAAATTGTGTGAAATATTGTCTTGCTTTTAGATTGTCTGGAAAATATTAAAACGTGCTCTATTTTTCACACAATTTTCGAGGCCGTTTGTCTGACCGCATGCGCAGTACCGACTCTGTTATTTAAGTACGTAGTACGTTCTGTTAGGTTAAATCGGTTATATCTTAAAGTTTTTGTTGTGATGTGACTTTTCTTGCCATGTCTTTCTTGGCTTTCTTTGTTTTTTCCTACTATTCAGTCGTCTTTCTAACACTCTCTTTAACAAAATATTTGCACAAATGGTACCCGCTACTATTAATTCACTTTCAATATCCATCGTGAAGAATACCTATCTGCCCGTAAATAAAATTCAATATTAACAAGGCGATAAATAAATCAAAGTCGGTATCTGCCGTTTTGACATCTTTCAAAATGACAGATTATAATATAAACTGCGCAGAATCCCAAACGATTTATTGTGCAAGAAATTGTGTTAATATCAAACAACGCTTGTTGGGACTAATCAAAATATTACACAATTCAGATTGTTCCAAAAATTGCTCAATTTCTTGTTCAAGAAATTGTCTAATGTAATACGGCTTTTACACAGTATACAATATGTATATCAATAACACTGTCAGAAAAGGACTGATGAAAAAATATAATATTCTTCAAATTTAACCTTGTGTAATGTGCCGCACCATATCATAAACTTTAAGTTTGTTCCGCCCTTGTTAAAAGGTGCCGATGACCACCCCAATATAATTCATATACGTTCTTTGGTCTTGTAACTAAATATCTAGGATTAGTCCACAAGTGTTTAACCATGTGTTGTTTTTCAAAAACGTGTGGGAATAGTCAACACAAGATGAATTTGCGGTGTCGGTCAAAGTGACCAACCACCCTTAGGGGGCTCGCATTTTAGCACTGGTGTGATACACATCTATTTTTGTCTTGAAGCGATTTCAAAAAATAAAATGTAATAAACGTATTGAAATATCAAAGTGTTTACATACAAAGAAAATCCATGTGGCAAATTATCCAGGGGGGGGGCGATCGCCCCCGCCGCCCCCCCTTGGATCCGCGCCTGGCTGACACTGATTGATTCCTGAACAAGCATCGTAAAGCAAGAAGCAAAATTTCTAGGCCGAAATCAATGCTAGGGACAGTTTTTTTTAGACACATATCTACTAAACTATCACGTTACCATTATATTTTTATTACAGATACCTGGTCGCGGTATTTACTGACAGTGTACTTCCATTTTTCCCCTATATTAGTGATACAGGAGCATTTCCTCCAGCAAGTTGTGTATTTGGACAAATGCTGAATATTGCAGCTGTTTTAAGTAAATGCCTACTACCTCATTAAATACTTATAAAAAAATCATAGGAAGGGTTCATGCAACACAATACTACTAGTCTTTGCTTACTTCAAAAATTATTGACTCTTAATTTTCTCTCTGATAGATACAGAAGTACAGAACTCACATAAAAATCGACAATAGCAGTTAATAAATCCTGTCCATGGACAACCCATCTAACTTTTTCTCATAACTATAATGACTTATTTTACTGTGTAATATATTGTTTACATGATCCCTTCCATCTTTTGAAAACAAGACGGGCGATGACTTGTAATATCGGTATAACTAACCATACTGACGGAGATATGTCTTTTAAGCTGCAATCACTCTGTATATCCGTTATCGCCAAGTCGAGTTTGCAATAAACTCTGGACATACCGACTTGCCGAAAAAATGGAACAATATGTCTTTCTGGATAGGAAACATTATTGCACTGGGCATTAGTTTTGTAGCAAATTTTCAAGCAGACTTGGAAGGTAGTAGCTTTGTTCTTGTAATGCACTTCCTGGGAGCTATAATGGCGTTCGGGATTGGAGGAGTTTATTTAAGTGTGCAAGTATGTCACTTTATTATAGACAGTTATAAGTTTTTATAATTTTTTAATTATTAATATTTATTTTAGATCAGAATTTCACTTGCCCTCAAATCAATTACTGCTATATATCCACAATACGGAGTTGGGCGTAATATTGTATATCTTCGACTATTTTTAACTGTTTGCTTTTATATTTTCTTTTTCGCCACTTTTATTGCTGCGGCCATATCGTTAAATAGATTTACAGGTAATAACATTATTAGATTCATAGTATATGACCTAAAATATATTAAATTTTTCTTATAGGAGATGATCATACTTGGTGGACAAGCGACCATGCCGCTTTTGGTATCCATTTAGTATCAACGTTTTCAGAATGGTTAATGGTTTTTGTCTTCCTAATTTATATGTTTACAATAACAAAAGAATTTAAATCACTTCAATATGAAGAAATTTGTTTTAAGAGCAAATGTATACCATACAACGGTAAAACCGGGGATAATTCATAACACAAAGGAAATAGTTAGATACTATAACCGTAGGGTAGTACTAATAATTAATAAATAGCTTTGTTCAACTTAATGAAAATTAGGCCATAGAGTATCCTTAGATAGGATGCATCGGATATTAGGTAATAAATTATTACAATTGCGTGATGCTTTCTTAATAAAAACGTGGTTTGTTACTAACATAACTTAGAAAGTTGATAGATCATACATATAATAATTTCTTTGGTCTGTTTTCTCACTTGTAGCTATGTTCCTAATCCGTATTATATCTGTTAGTTTTATCATCGTTAAGTATTGTTCTTTTTCTCTTATTATTCATTTAGATCAAAGTAAATATTTAATTTCGGACCGCTTTTTCTTCTATTAATTTTATTTTCGGTGTGGGGTTGTACTATTAGACCACAACGCGTTATGTGAAATTACGAAACGGCCACGAGGCGTTTAGGAAATCAATTCACATTTGCTGAGTCGGATATTTCCAGCTCATTATTAATAGCTTCAGCTCTCTCATGTGGATCAAAACAAGGGTTTGTGATCCACCATTGCACGCGTTATTATTGTATCACTACAAGGTGCAATTGTTGGTCCAAAGAGATGCTGTGCAATTCAAAATGCCACAACAGCAGCGCCAGCAAAAACAAATTGTTTCTTTCGATATCTTTGTCGATTTTTAGAGCATATTAAGTTTATTTATTCTGTTTATTTCTATATTATTGATTGACAAACTCGCGTATATAAATACAAATTTAAACTACAATTATCCAAGTCTATAGTTTTTCAAGATCATTTTTTATTTTTGCTATTATTTGTAAATTAATCTTGACTTCTTGACCTAAGTTATCATGAAAAAGCGTTACCATATCGTATGCCTCTAAATAGTAGTCAGTGTGAACTGGACAGCGACGTTTATATTTTTAATACATTCCTGTGTTAGGGTGTTCCTGTGTTTAGGTAAATAATATCACGCTTCGTTAAAAATAATTAAAATATACAGGGTGTAGTAGTACGTGAATGTTTGACAAATTCCAATATTAAAACAATTTTCTTCTTTCTTAAAATATTTCCATGTATCCAGAAAATTAGCCCCGAAGATCTGTTCATTTGGCAATGATGCTGATGCATACGAACATACAACATACCAGAGTTTTTGTACGGTCGGTTTAAACACCCTATATATGCACAAGCCACAAATACACTACAGATCGAAGCAAAATATAAGTACACATTATTAATCATGATGATCTATAATTTAAAATTAATCATTTTTGTCATTGTTCTAGTTATCACAGAAATTAGTTGACAGTTGCGAGTTTCTCATAATCTAATCAAATAATGTCTTTATAGGGTAATTTTAAACTGTAATAGATATGCATGTTCTTTGTGTATATTTACCCTGGATGTAATTGTTATCAGACAAGAAATTAGCAAGTATCAGAACGAGTATACAAGTGCAACATACATAGACTGCAAATAAAAAACTAAAAAGGAATAACTACCTAAAGCTTAATAAAATTTGATAAATTATAATAAATGCATATATATTTTTTGTAACAAACATTTACTTATAAACAAAATAATAGTTACTTTGGTAAGTGCTTTTAAAATTTACATCAACGTACTATTTATTTGATTTATTCATTTCAGAAAACACCTACAATGATTTTTTCGGGGACTTTTATGTTACACTACTGGCCAACAATAACATGTGTCTGGTTTACTGCTACTTTCATAACAACGTAAGTATTTTTATCTAATCTATCATAAAAATATAATTTATAATCTGCTAAATATCACACTTTGTCGTTTATAGTTGACTAAGCGTAAGTTGACGTTAGATAATAATTTTTTACAGTTCTTCCCACATAGTTAAAAAATTATATGATCAATCTCAAAAAGGAAACCCTAAAGAACTATTATAAATTGCTTTAATTATTTTCATATACAGGGTGTCTCTAAAAGCGGAAAAAATGCTACCTCAAGTTCCTGAGGCTAAAATATGACGATCTAACCCAACTTACCTTAGTCCAAAAGTGGATAATTTCGGAGATACAGAGTGTCAAAAGTTCAATTTGGATTTCGTTTTTCATAAATAATTGTTGTAATAATTGGTGTATTGTCATAATATTTGGGTAGGGGGGGCTTAGGGGGGTGGAAAATTCAAATCTGCTGTCATTTTCAATGTAAAATTAAGAGGGCGGCACCTGCGGTACTTTGCATACATTTAAAACGATATAACTTTTTTGGGCCACGCTGTATTTAATTTTTAAATAAAAATTCTGATTCTCCAATGTGTTTTACCCAAAAAAGGTATACATGGTAAGAGTCGATTAGAGCAACCATTTTGGTGTAATCTGGATTTAAAGAATTCATTTCGTGTATGACTACCATTCAAGTGAAGAGTACGCGTTTTAAAAGTTCAACTTTTGGACTAAGGTAAGTTGGGTTAGATCGTCATATTTTAGCCTCAGGAACTTGTGGTAGCATTTTTTCCGCACCTTTTAGAGACACCCTGTATAATATAACGAGTGCTCTGAGTTTTGCCGACAATATTTTATCATTCTGAACACGAGTTGCTGCTGTGACGAAAATAATTATTACGAGCAGTACGCCAGTAATTATTTTCCAAAAACTGCAGCAACGAGTAATGAATGGATGACAAATATTGAAAAAAACCTCAGAGTAAGAGTTGTATTCGGATGACAATTCAATGAAACACGAATTTTTAAAATAATAATTTTTTTGACATTTGGTTGACGTTTATCTGACATAAAAATATTGTCTCTGGAAGACTCTTCTGCTTTTCAGTTCTCATAAAATATTGTCAGTGAAATAGCCTTCTGATTGGTTCAATTTTTAAAAAGGGACGCTTCTGATTGGCTGGAGAATATGAATTAAATTGTCATTATACAAATTTCACACACCATAGAATATGGCCTTGCAGTTTTGAGTTTGAAACGGATCTAGAGCTCACTGAACAAAAAGCCAATAGTTCATTATATCTCAATGACACTCATTATCGCAAATTTTAATTAATATTTGATAAGATAATTGGTAAAGATCAAAGGGAGCATTTAAATTAATAAGGAACATCACGGTCACAAAAATACTATGGAAAACAATAAAACTGACTAAATGTTTATTTTACTTAGCGCTTTGACTTATATAGATAAATTATGACAACAAACTTACAAGAACAATTTGTAAAAGTATTAGTAGATTATTTTTATGTCGATTATGTATCTACCAGACTCCTTTTTTTATTCGTTTCTCTGGATCTCTAACACTTCATTTGCGCGGTTTATTTTCTTTTTGTATAATCTTCAAATAATATCAGAAAACCTTCAGCAATCAACGAAGCTCAGCTTTAACATTTACATATTTTTAATTAAAGCTAACCCATTTTTAAAGTCAATATTGAGTGACTAGTTGCATATTCTTAATTATATTTTGATTTTCTACACAGCACCGTAGTTGTGAACGTTCAGATAGTATTGATACAATCGATTTTTAAAAAATATTACCGCAGTGTTTTTAACAATTTCAGATATTTAATTTCAGTACTAAATGGTCACATATATCCGCTTTTCCCATATATTAGTGACACAGGAGCTAAACCTCCAGAAAGTTGCATCTTTTCACAAATGACAAATATAGGAGCTGTTTTCAGTAAGTATACTACAGATGGTTATAAATGAGATCAGAATTTTGTGCATTATGAAACAGATCAATTATTATTAATTAAAATAAAATTGATATTATCTACATCACTTTTCCTATTTTTCTTTCGTACCTCTACCTACTCAGATAATAGAAAATAAAAATTACAGAAAAAAAAACTTTGAATTACACCTTTTCAAATATAAAGATCGAAAATGTATCTTGTTTGTAGTCTGCATCAGCTAAAATTCTTACATCAAATCTCTTAGTTAATATTTTATACATAATAAGTTAAATATCCATAGAATTGACGATTTTGTTATAAATACTGCATAACAATACAAATGGATTTTACAGTGGGAATTTGTATGTATATTCGTTATCGTCAAGTGGAGTTTGCTATAAATTCTGATGATATTGACTTACGAAGAACATGGAATAATGCTGCTTTTTGGATTGGACATATAGTTTGTCTAGGAATTAGTATGGCAGGCAATTTTCAAGAAACAAATGTGGTTTTTGCACATTTTCTAGGAGCATTCATGGCTTTTGGAGTTGGAGGATTTTATTTAATTATACAGGTAGGAATGTTTTAGGAGCGATCTTGGTGAACATTAACAGATAATACTACGATGTTATAAATATTCAGTAATTACAATTAAAACTGTAAAAAAACAAGAACATTAATACTACTTAAAGAAATTAACTCCGCGACATTACATATAATTTATTATTTAATTACACCTCATTTCAGACAAGAATCTCATTTGCATTCAGACATATTTATTATAAATATCCAGAACATGGAGTAGGGAGGAGTATATTGTACTTAAGAATACTTTTAACCGTTACGTTTTTCATTTTATTCCTTATTTTTGCCATTTCCGGTACAATATCAGCCAGACAGTTCAAAGGTAAGACATAATCTATATGTTTTTAACACTCTCATATTAAAAGAAAAATTAGTGAAAACATTTCCAATTTAATTTGTTTTTATTTTAGGGGATGATTTTAGTTGGTGGACTAAAGAACAAGGTGGTTTTGAATATCGTTTAGTGTCAACGTTTTCTGAATGGATTCTGGCATTTATATTCTTTGGTTATACCCTATCAGTAACAAAAGAATTCAAATCGTTAACGTTTGAGGAAATATCTTTTAAAAGCAAGTGTGTAGATTTAAAAGTTAACACTCAGGAAATGATTTAATAAAAGTTTGATCTGCCTTTAGTAATCCATTATTATTGTATATACTCTTACCGGAATTGTTATTTAATTTGTAATTTATATGAATACAATACATAAAATGATGTCTCGATTCATTGTTAACAGAAAAAAAACAAGAAACACTATAAGGTGAAGACAAAGAGGAAGTGTTTAAGATGGTAGATAAAGAAGTAATTATTTCACTTTAGAAAGTAATAGCAGTGTGAAAAACGAAAATTAAATTAATTTAAAAATTGCAGACACCGAATATAAATTGTGCTATTACAAAGAACTTTCTTATTATTTATATTTTTGTTAACAAAATTTTTTACCGATAGTAAATTATAACTTAACACCTATTTTTGTAACCAACTGTCAGAGCAGATGCATAAAATTTTTAAATACCGCCCATCGCTGTGAACATTTATTTTTCAAATTTTTATACTTAAATTGAAAAATAAAAATCATGAAAAAAATATATACGATGCGTATACTGCTGAAAGTATACAGCTTCAAGCTATCCAAGAAACAATAAAATGAAGATGTAGATGGAATAATTAACAACAACAAATACTTTAATGGATTCGTCATGTTCTACAGTTATTCTACAAGCTGCAACCGACATAGATGACATCCTTGGCCCATATGGTATAGTTCGCCCATCGATATTCTGAAATCTTCTTACATTATAACGACCGGATAATATTTAAGTTGGTTTAAGGCCAGTTTATGAATCCATAGTTAACTCCTTGTTAAGCTAACCAACGATCAACTGTCACGGATACGATTTTTGTAACAATTTCGATCCATGACAATTGGCCGTTGGTTAGCTAACAAGTATTTGCTAACAAGTAATTAATTACGGATTGATAAACCGGCCCTTAGACTGGTAGAAAAGACAGAACTGGCATACCAATATTTTTTGTTTTCAAAGATGAACCTGTTGGACCAAGCCCTGATTTAATCCTGAAAAATGTGAGCTACCCATTAGAAATCTTGAGCCATACCCTGGTGGTTTCAGAATATCGATGGACGAAGTATACGCGTAGCCATGGGTATGGATAGACGTTGGATTCGTATTTTTAGACGATGCAGTTTGGATGGACTCGTAACACTAAGAAAATGTGCAGCCAGTAGGACAGTAAAGGAAAGACAATGAAATAGCGCTAGACTGTCACATGATGCGCGTCACTTCACGCACAAATTTACATCTGGATAGCATTTGTTTTGTGCATTCAGTCCATTTTTTTCTGAATTTTTCGCTAATTACAAAACAATAAGTATACTATTTAACATGGTGAGAACGTGTGCAGCTTATAATTGTTCGGAAAGATATAGAAAACGGTCGAGTATATCATTTCATAGGTACGTTAGATACATTTAGGTTGAAACGGGTTTAGCTTTTAATTTAAACGGAACGCAAATTTGTAGCTTTCCTACTGATCCAGATTTACGAAAAAAGTGGGTGATTGCCACAAAAAGAAAACAATGTTTTCCAACTAGGCATTCACAATTATGTTCTAGAAGAGTGTTTTGATAGAGAACGCGTTGGTGGATTAGTTAGTTTAAAAAAAGGTGCAATTCCGTCAATATTTGCCTTATACTATGTAATAGACAATTAAATTTTGCATTCAATTATATAATAATATACAGGGGGTTTCATTTAAAATAACAAATTTTCGTATTGTACTGTGGAGAGCAACGCCCTGTATACGTGATATACATTTAGGAAAATGCAGAATTATATGCTGAATAACTTTTATATTTAAACTTCTTTCATATTTTGACTAATAAAGGCGCTATAGGAGCATCAATTTCCGATTTTCAAAACCTCGTAGGCGCCACAGTGAAATTCTGGCATTCACCAAAAAACAAAAATGTAGCTAATACCAAGCTGCATAAATAAAAAATTTAAACAAAATCATGTGGCCAGTTTTTTTGTGAAAATTTTTCAAAAATTTCAAAATTTTTGGAGGAGCGCCGTTGCGACCATGTTTGAATTTACTAAATAAACTTTTTTCATGGCGTAGTACCGCCAAAGGACTTTCAAATAAGTTGTTACGGATCCTGATCAGATAACTGGTTTTTGAGTAATGGGGCGTTAAAGTCGAAATTTTGAAAAATTCATAGCGGTAAAAAACTATTTCCTTTGAATTATGGTCTTCTTTCATATCCCCTACTCAGATTTTCAAAATTCCGTTTCTGAAAAAAGTGCTACTAAAAAAACATGTCTAACTTCCGCTTCCGGTTTTGGATTTTTTTGAAAAGCTTATTTTGTCGATGAATTTTCGATATATCCCTTCATTTCAAATTTCATCAAAATCGGTTCACTAGTTTTTGCGTTAGAAGCGTCACATACATACATACACACCCACCCACTCACCCACAGACAGACATTTTTTCTAAACCACTTTTTTGGGGGTTCTTGAAGGTCCAAAACACGTATTTCCGCAAAAATCTCGACTTCGAAAATTTTCATGATATCAATACTTCCCATGTACCTACTACCAATGGTGGTATGGGAAAGTAAAAACAATTTAAGTGTGTTGTCGGGAACATTAATAAAAATTCTTTGTTTTGTTGGCTGCAACTACCATTAGTACAAATATTAATTTTATTTTTTAATGTTCATAAAGTCTTTTCGAGTGCGAAATATGTAACAAATCAAAGAATCCGGTACGCATTAGCCTTGCTGTTGCAATTTAGTGACCCGCGTCACGTGATTTCTATCGCTATTGCATCTACTGTCACTGTCAGGCATACTGGCTGCAACTTTCTCGCCTTCAATAGATTTAGTGTTACTGGTCCATCCAAACTGCATCGTCTAAGGTATTTCCGCAGAATAACACAAGATCGCATAGTGCCGCTGTATCTAGAAGCTTCCTCGAAAAGCACAGAATTATGCAGTCATTGACTGGCCTTCTATTAACTCCGACCTAAATACCTCTATGTACCAAGATGATGTCCAGACGGTTTTTATTAGTACATATGTTCAAAATCATCATAGCCCTTAAAGGGAACACCTATTCATTTCTTTAGATGTCATTGTAATTTATGTTTTGTAAAACAATTCAATGATTTTTTGTTTAAGTACCATTCTACAGTTAAATGTTAACGGATCTATTGAGTATCAAAATCGTTTATCTAACGGCACTCGTTATCGTTTTTTCTGTCAAAAATTACGTTCATGTCAAAACTAAACTATTCGCCTTATCTCGTATGTTCGGTTCTTACGGTCCGAAAACAAGCGACAGGAATCATTCTTAACATGTACTTCATTTCTAAACGACAATGACTCTCGTTAAATAAACGACAACCCTACACCATTGCAATTAGTGCCGTTATGGTATTAATGTTTACTTTTTATATGATATTTTCTTCTAATTTCTTTGAGCAGTGCGTATTTACCTCCAATAAACGATTACCTATAGTAAAACGCAGAATAATCGGCGACAGACATAAGTACCATTTCAATATACAGTGAGACTTAAGTCTTAATATAATAAAACAATAATAGCTCGAAATGTATCTATAATAATAAAGGAGCTAGGCTGGAGTTTCGGTGTTAAAAGCTTACGCCAAATATTATATTAGATCAGGTTCCGGTATCTTTAAAAACGTTGATCCGTTATATAACTAAATATTAGAACTTCATTTTTACTTTCACTTTTAATCGATCCACTTGCACAAATTTTCGGTGTTAAGTACATTAATGTCTTACTTTTACTTTACTGCAGCAGTAATGTAATACCAGGAATGGATGTACAGTAAGACTATTTATAGTAAATTAAAAATTTTGGGTGACGATGACGGTTGCTATGGAATTTACATCATCTAGGAAATTATTTTTATCCGTTGACATTTAATCAAGAGATTTTTTTAATTAAAAATGCAATAATACTAAATGTTTAACACGATTTCCATTTCAAACATTTTATTTTATCATACATATTTTATAATCCTTTTGAAACAAATTTAATTACGATCTGATAATATGTCAAGTAAATGTCACATAACAATAGTACCTAGTAGGTACTAAATATTTTCATAGCTGTCTTAGAAACTCCATAGCACTGAAAAACATACCCAGCGATAATAAAATTCGAAGCTCTTATCCAACAATCAGTTCCGCGGTAGGATTTAAATCGTCTTGAAATAAAGACTGTTAGGTACTTGCAAATATAAATAACTTTTCAAATCATTCTCCATTCCATTTTCAAGTTTCTAGCAAAGGTAAGTGACTTTCAGCTTTTGTTAAATAAATATTGGCAAACACTTATCACTTCTAACAGTATAGATTCCGCCAATAATACAAAAGATTTTTAACAAAGAAAGAAAGAGAAAGCCATTCGTCATAGAAATTTTACATATAGTGTGAATTTTCGTTTCACTATCATTTCGATAGTCAACAATTTAATTGCTATCGAAAGAAACAAAAAAAAATCTTTTAATCTCATTTAGGATAGGTAAATCAAATTTTGAACATAAACGAAAACCGATTTTGCCGTAAAAGGTATAGTTCGCCCTCGGATATTCTGAAACCCCTAACCTATGGCTCAAGATTTGTAATGGATATCTCACATCTTTTAAGGATTTAACCAGCGGTTGGTCCTGCAGGTAAAACTTTGAAAACAAAAAATAACAGTATGACAGCTCTGTGATTTCTGTCTTGGAAACAAACTTCATTATACAAACGGATAGCGACAGAACCTGCAGTGTCCCAACAGCTGTTGAGCGTATGTATTTACAGGGCTTGTGATCAGCTGCTGGGTCACTGTAGGCTCTGTCATCAAATATCATTTTACCTCAAATTTGTACGATAATAACTTTTTTAAGTATTCTCTTATGCATAACTACCGCAATGAAAGATAAACTTAAAATCTTCTAACGTTTATCCTGAAACTACAAACAAAGGAAACCATTTGTTATATAATTTGTCTATATCTTGTGGTTCACTTCATTTCAACACACGTTCAACAACTGTTTAAACCCGAAACAACGACTAAGAAATTCTGCATTAAAGTCCATTAGAGAAAACAAGGTATTGTTAATAATAATCTTTAATTATCTTAACTACGACACCTCCAGCAACCAGAAACCGCAACAGGAAACACGCACAAAAGTTGCAGTATTATCTGTCTACGCAACATTGTTATATGGCGAAATAGACATAGTAATAGAAAGTAAAACGAACATCTAAAAAACTTACGTAAGAGCCATCTCTGTAAATTACATTACCAAACGAGAGCGGAAGTTAAAAAACACAAAGAAAAATACAAAAATGGAAATATTAAAGAGCTCTAGGTCTTGTCATGTAAGAGAGCGTCAGGAACAACATTAGAAAACGAGATTATTCTGGTTAAACTTAAAGTACCGGTGAAAGGATAGCGTGAATAAGATCTATACATCTGATTAGTTAAAGTGAGAATGAAGACCGAACCTCATACCGAAATATGCAAAACTGGCCCCCACAAAGGTTAGCAAACTGAGGCTTTATTAGATATGAGAGCTTAGTGCTCATATATAATTTAAATAAATCCTGATCTGTTCCACTTAACTGTAGTTATATGGAGTGTCACAAATCCAGCGACAGGAACTAAAAAAACATCATCCCCCACCTCGGGGTGTTAAATCTCCTAGAACGAATTTTTGTATCCCCTAATTTTAGTTTTAAAAACAAATTTCGTTAAAACTGATTTAAACAGTTATTCAACGTACGTACTATAATAAAATACTTTCTAAATAGAAAAGAAGAAAAAGATTACAATCAAAACCACAGATTAACGAATTTTTAAGTCTCTCATTACTATGAGCAAAATTAAAAATAATAACCTTCTCCAAAAATTATTTAAAAATTATTTAGGCACCAAAAATTATAAGAAACTGAAATAAACAACATATTAGAGTAACAATTTTTTTTTAATTTCTTAATCATCCACCGTTACAAGAATGCTTCAAAAGTAAATATAATGTATTAATAATAAATTATGTATTGAAACTTTTTAGGGGGCAATCCCCGCTATCTCTCTGTATAGCTTGCTTAATAAAATTTGCTGATATAGGCCTCCATTCAGTATTGAACATACCTACGGAAGTGATAGCTTATTTCTCAAGTTTGGGTTTAACTGGTTTATTATAAACGCTTTTCAGGAAGTAAGGATTGCGTATCAGTGTTACTGCCAAACTAGAGATCCGGCGTGTAATTGTTGACCCACTTCACGGATTTATGAACAGACGCACGAATGTTATAGACGTGTATCTGAGTATTTCAGATTACCTTCCAAAAATTGTTAGTTTATATTAATACTCAACAGTGTGTTACTTAGAAGAAAATTAATTGTTCTCGGTAGATATTCAGAGTAAGTGATCCAAAAAATAATTACCCATTTTATGTATCTTATTAAAATTTCAGCAAAGTGTCTTGCAATTAAATAAAAGCCATAATGTACTTATTAAGAAAAATGAAAATACATTACTGGCCCGGAATAACAAGTGCATGGTTTATACTGACTTTTATTATATCGTAAGTTTTCTTTATTTCTACTTCTACTAATCCTTCAACCATTTAATTTTAATAGTTTATAGTTTCAAAACTGTTACAGACAAAATGCACTTTAGTAGATTACGTTTCATTAAAAAAGAATAAATTAATAAACATCAAATAAAATATAATCCCTAGTTAATTAACAACAAAATAGTAAAATTTACATTTAGAGCTCGTGAAATGCATTTTTTTGTAGTAAACAATAAAACAAAAAAACGGTAACCTTTTTACCTTAAACAAACATTTTAATTGTTGAAATTGCATAACAGTAGCAATTTAAGACAAGTTTCTTACTTCTTACTTCTTTCTTTACTTAAAGTTGTTAAATGGAAAGTGATTATAACAAGACCTGTAAATAGTATTACGAAATGATTTAATATGCACGTACAAGTACTTATATTGGAATTTCAAACAATTTATAGACCAGAAAATTTAAGAAATTTTCCTAATCTTGAGTAAAAATATGTTATAAGTAAATAAAAATATGATTGTCTCCATGGTACCTACATGTAACGGTGTGTTTGTCTTTTAAGCTCTATTTTACAGTTGAGCAATTTTATTAAAGGAACATATGTAATAAAAAATTCTATAAATTCTTCCTTATGTAGTAGTTGTTTATAAACAACTTATGTAACAATCTTGAATACACTTTTACTGCAAGTAATAAAAACTGGAATTAGGTATATTCTAAGATAACCATCATGTAGACACAATCCAGTTGCATTTACATAATTATTTAATTGCAAAGGTAATTAAATGCGAGTATTTCAAGCAAAATTTCACAAGTTATTTGTCCTTACGTGTTTATCAAATTTTTCTTCATAGATGGTACCCACTGTTAGTTGAAATTGGATGTCGTATAAAAATTAATTAGTTGTTGAATAAGAGCAGCAGATAACTTAAAAAGGAAAATGCAAAAAATGCTGCTGTGGTTCACTTTCTAAAATCGAAAGTAAACTTTATAAATATTTCTGGACTATACGTAACATTTTAATAATATATTAAACCCTCAAAGGTTAAAAATATAACTAGATTTTTTTTAATTCTTCTATTATTTCAGTTCAGAATTTTTCAGTTAGTTACTATATAAGTAGTACATTATTTCTTTGACTGTTGAATATACCATGCAAAATTGAGGATATGTATAATTGTTGAGGTTTAAGAAATTCTTTACAATTTTGAAAAATTCTAATAACAACAAGTTACAACAACAACCATTAAAAATGAAATTTTTAAATTCTAAAACCTTTAATCTTTTCAAAATTAACTACTGCAAACCGAAACTACTTCAACTGCTACAGTTTTTGATATTATCATATAATTATTGTAGCAACGTTAACAAAGCCATTACGTCTAACCCGGATTCTCTAATGATTTAATATCTTTTGATATTTATCTTTTAAAATCAAACACGCTAGTGCATTTCTGCATTGTGAAGCAAAGTAATCACGAAAGTCACGTTATAGACCCACCTCGATCCGTATCGTTTCCGAATGAGGTTTCCCATGAGGAATTCCAAGCTGCCCAAAATACACTCTATATTTTCACGATTTTCCAAAGAAAACATGCACTCCCTTACTCGCAATAATTCAATGAATTCGTAATTGCGTAACAAATAAACGAATATAGTTTTCATTAAGGACGACAAACTTTATTAAAACTATTAGATCGTGGGAATCGCAAGGCTATATATAACGCATCACCCGTTTTTTGGTACAAAATTGGAATCGTAATATCAACTATCTTTTTCGACAACATTTCGAATATTTTATCTTTACAGACACAACTGAAAAATTTTCAGTTTCAAAATACATTAAGAAAAAAATGTTATAACAACTCTTTACTTTAAATGTATGTTCTTGTACGGTTGCCGTACACATGTTTGATAACTTGTTAAACCCAATAAATTGATTTAATGGTTAATTTGTAAATAATCATAGGCATTTATGAACATGTGATATATTATTATTATTATTATATTAACAATAATGTTGTAGATATTTAATGTCGGTGTTAAATGGGCATGTACAAGAATTATTTCCATTTATAAGTGATACAGGAGAAACGCCACCAGAAAGTTGCATATTTAGCCAAATGATGAATATTGGAGCAATTTTTTGTAAGTATGTAAAAATAATTTATAGATACGATCATAAAGAAAGCTTTAAAAAATAATTATCATCAGAGCATAAACATTTGAGCCTTCTTACAATAATAATAATAATAATAAATTGCATTACACTGTTACGATATAGCATACCCTGGGGTAAAGGGGTTAGTTGTTTTACCGCTCCTTATAAGAAAAGAGAGAAAAACGTTAATATCCATTAAACCCTACATTTTATACATTAGATTGGAACAAAGTGTAACTTATTACAATTTAAAGCTGTAGAGCCAAAGGACATGACACTAAGGTAGAACCAATTCTCTACAAAAAAATTTTAGGTGTAGTAGGGTTTTTTCCGGGGTCGATGATCAACCCCAATGCAAAATTACACACTAGGTGCAGCAGGCGGGGCTAGGGGCTCGCCTAGAGGCGTGCTGTGCTGGCTAGCGGGACCGCAATATTTTTTTAACGAAAATTGCAATCGCACATAAATTACTACAGAATCTTTAAAAAAAAGTTAAAACTTACTTTTAGTTCTTTTTTTCTTTTTTTTGTTATTGTACAAACATATATCTATTACATAATATTTTTAGTGGCAATTACGATGTACATTCGTTATCGTCAAGTGGATTTCGCTATAGCCTCTAATGATATTAGTTTGGGAAGAGGATGGAATAAATTGGGATTCTGGTCTGGAAACATAGCTTGTTTTGGAATTAGCATGGTAGGTAATTTCCAAAAATCTGCTGCAATTTATGCTCATTTTCTGGGAGCCTTTATGGCATTTGGTGTAGCAGCAGTCTATTGTCTTGCACAGGTAAGTGATTTTAACAAAAGTAAATCGGTCTTATAATTACAAAATGTATGTACCTATTGTTTTAGACAAGGATTACTTATGCCTTTCTACCTTTTTACGATAAGTATCCAGAATATGAAATAGGACGAGGTCTACTGTATTTTAGGTCATTTTTAATGATGTGTCACATTATTCTCTTCACATCAACAATCGCATGTGCCGTTATATCTAATAGAAAAATAAAAGGTAAATCGAACACTATGATAAAGAAACTGATAATTATTTTGCATTTTATAGGAAAAAACATTAATGGGTGGACCAGTGAAACAGATGGGTTTGGATTACATTTAGCAGCTACACTTTCAGAATGGTTTATGTTTGTTGCATTCGTTGCTTATACTGTAACTGGAACTAAAGAATTCAAGGCATTGGAATTTGAAGAGATACGATTTAAACGAATACGTTCTAATCTGAAAGCGTAAAAAATAATACGTCAAATAAAAGTATAGGTACTTTTAATCTGTATTTAAATAGTAAAAAGTATATTTAGACGTTTTGATATACCTCAGCATATAATTAAGAATCAACTCTATTAAAATACAGAAATAGAATGTATCTAACATTTTATCATCACATTGTGATGATGTGATGACTTTTACATATGTGAAGCTTTAAAAACGAATAGATGTGATGTACCTATATACTGAAGTCGAAAGCACAGTTAATGGATGCAACAATCACCTTCTACAAAAGAATGTAAAACTGAAATATGGTTTGAAAAAAAAACACGAAGGAATGTTGAAAATGTATTTAGTACTGATTATTTTAGAGGAATGTTTTTGTTATTGTATCCAGAAAAAGAAGAGTAATTGAATATAATGTTTGTGTGAACTATAATGTTTAAGTAGTATACAGGGTGTTACTAAAATTGTGGAAAGCACTAAATAATTCTCTGCCTAGCTATTTAATTTGCTATTTGGGTTGCCTATTCCACTATTTTGTTTGAATGATTCTAGTATAGTAAACGTGTACTAAATATTTCAAACTACTAGAAGGACCAACAAAACAGAAGTTTTTAGGAAAATTCGCCACGAGCAAATTGATTATTCAGTTCAATTATCAAGTCAATTATGATATAAAAGAAACTTGTTATCGTTACCCCACCACATGGCTGGCATGTTAGCTGTTCTTTTTTTTACATTTTTCTAACGTAAATCAATACCAAAATCAGTTTATGTTTAGAACGTATTGTTATGAGGTTAACATTAACTCATTTCAGTGTTGGTTCACGTTAGAAAAGAATCAAAGAAAGAAAACAAAAGAGATAGTATAGGTATTAGGTAATAAACCGACGTCGCCGTGATATAGCCCTTCCCCGAATATATCATGTCGAGGTCGCAAACAGACTTTCTCCAAATCTTAATTGACTTAACAATGATTGAAGTTCCAACAGTGAATTATTGGGGTGATGAATTGAACAAGATTTAAAACGAACGATTTATTTGAAACATGATCTATACAGACAAAAAAAAATAGAAATGTGTATACTATATCACTCCGGATTATCGGATTATCAATAGGTAATGTGTCCACAATATCAAGAACATCTAGAAAATTTGGCACAACATGAAAAAAAAATGACGTTAAACAGTCACACATGAATTTGTACACATTTCTATACTTTGTTGGTCTGTATAAATGATGTTTTCAATAAATCGGTAGTTTCCATTCTTGTTCTGTATTAAATATTAAAAAAAATTTAACAGGTGACAAACAATAATTAAAATCAGTAAGCAGGGGCAAGAGTGCTAACAGTGTATAATGGGTTGCCTATATTCCAATGATAAAATGGGCGGCCCATTTAACTTCACTGTATTCATAGAATAGAACATACAAAGCCCTTGCATATTTATCGGAAAATTTCGGTAGTGGTTCCCGAAATATTGTTGTTAGATACAGTACGAGACCACAATACACTAAAAACATGAGTGCGTCAGCACGAGTATTTTTTGAAAATGTATTGTGGTCCAGTGCTTTACCAAATGCTGTCTTCTTATTGGTTGAAATCTGAACGCAAGAGCGCGTCAACGCGGAAACGGTTGTGATATGAAAACGACAACACCTTACCAACAAGTAAACAACACTATAGCAGCGACCTTGACAACGGTTTTTTTTAATCACATTGTTATGGTGGTAGGTAGGTACATCGACATTACACATTTCCTAAACTTTATAATAGTTATTTATGTATCAAGGGCGTAACCCAGGCGTTTTTGGCCCGCGGCGTGAAAATTATAGCCCGACGTGCGAAGCACGGAGGGCTATAACACGCCGAGGGCCAAAGACGTCGGTTACGCCTGAGGTGCATACAAAACTTTATGTAAGATCGAAATTTTAAAAACCGTAAAAATATAGTTTATATTGACAATGACTGTATTTAAACAAAAAATGAAAAGCGCTCCTTTGAAATCGATTTATCATTGACCAAATAAAACTGCGTAACCACAGCAACAAGTATAAACAAAAACAAATTATTTGCAAAAAAATTAGTAAGTAATTTAAGTATTTGTCACTATTTGTTTGCAAAAGTATGTCTAAAGAAGAAGATTTCTCGTGCATTGTGCCAGATTTTGATGAAGCAGCAAAGAACATTACTTTGAATCTGTTACCGCCAAAATCCAAAGCTATATATGAGAAAACATATAATGATTTTTTAAAGTGGTGTGCAGTTAATAAGGTAAAAACCATTACTGAAAACGTTTTACTGGTATATTTTGATGAACAAAGTAAAATTTACAAACCAACCTCGCTTTGGTCGCGTTACTCAATGATCAAAGCAAATTTGGCAGCTAAGGAAAACATTGATGTCAGTCAATTCAAGCGATTGTTCGCCTTTCTGAAAAGGCAAAGCGAGGGGTACGAACCCAAAAAATCAAAAATACTCAACAGGGAACAGATCACAAAATTTTTCTTGGAAGCCCCAGATGATACATTTCTAATGATGAAGGTAAGAAAATCACTAATTCGAAATATAATTATACTCATTGAGTTTCTACAATATTGTAGGTGGCAATAATCATGGGCATCGCTGGGGCATGTCGTAGAAACGAATTAGCCCAATTAACTCTAGACGATATTGAGGATGTAGGGTCTGCACTCATTGTAAAAATCAATAATACAAAGAACAAAATAAACAGAACATTTACAGTCGTTAACAACGAAGAACTAGCACTGAATTTTCTACAAATATTTCGAAAATACGTGTTTTTACGGCCATCACACACGGAGCATCGACGACTCTTTGTGTATTACAAAAATGGCAAGTGTACATCGCAGGTTGTAGGAAAAAATACACTGGGACAAGTGCCGCAAAGAGTAGCCAAATTTTTGAATATGCCGGATGCAGGTGCCTATACAGGACACTGCTTTCGACGTTCCTCCGCTACTCTTTTAGCTGATGGGGGCGCAGACTTGATCAGTATCAAACGTCATGGTGGCTGGAAGTCCTCGGCGGTGGCCGAGACTTATATTGAGGATTCATTGCAAAATAAAATGAAAATTGCACAAAAGGTTATGGTAGGCGAAGGTCTTCATGTACCCTCAACAAGTAATGCTGTCAGTAATGAAAACGTTCGCAATCCCTCTGTGATAAACACCATTCTTTCTACGTTAGAGAATGATGGTATTAATGAAAGCGTTATCAGTGAATCTTTGATAAACACCATTCCTTCCGCATTTAATATAAGTAATTGTAATAACTGTAAGATAGATATAAATGTTCATATTAACAAATAACTGTGTTACTACTTGTATTCCAAACAAAAATAAAATTATTCCTTAATTAGAAAAGTGCAATCAGCGGGCCAAAAACATAATTACGGCCCGAGGGCCAAAAAGACTAGGTTTACGCCTGAAAATTAGGTCTAAAAAACAGTTGTTATTGATCGATCGTACATAAAATATATTATTACATAATTATCATTATGTAAACTGCACCGATTAAGAAACCCTAAGTAAAAGCCATGTTAAAGTTACTTACAACCCTTGTCATAATCCTTCATGACTTAAAATTAATTTAAAAAATTGAAAGTCCGTAAAGGAAGAAGAGAAAAACTAGATAGGACAAAAAATTCTTACAAAATAACATGTTTTCCATGTTTTAATAAGTAATAGTAATAACTTTCTACAAAAGTAATTAGAATTTGTTCTTTAAATATGCATTTAGGTGAATGTCAATGTCATCCAACACATTTTATTTATAATATTGTAAACGTAAACAACGTGTAAATAAAATTGTACTGTTTATTCGTTTGTCCTGGCCAGATAGTTTTCTTATGAAAATAATTTTTAATAGAAAAAAAAGGATAGGTAATGTGTTAGCATACACCTTATAAGTGAATTAAAGTCGAAGTGCATTTTAGCAAAAGTGATTCATTACGTGGAAACTTAATGCCAATATTTCTTCAAATAAATGTTTAATCCATTAAATTTGACATTTAAGAAAATACTTTTAATTTACTACTGATAAAGAACATTCAAATAATGCCCCACCACAATCAAAATTATCTATAATACGTTCTCTATCAAAGGGCGCTCTAGGAAATTTATACAGGGTGTAATGCCAGTTAGATAACTCTTTATAAATCAACTATTTAAAAATCGGTTGGGATAAGTTCTCAAATGCAAAAAGCGCTATGAACGAGGGTATATGTTCGTACCATCGCACCCCCGTAGAACCTCCAGTATTCTCAGTAATTGATACCAATAAATTATAAATTTATTTCGCAGTTACACAAACAGCTATTAAGATTAGATTATTCAAAGGATTTGAAAAAACCTCAACCGTGTATGCCATGGTTACATAATTCGTGTTTTTATTCAATATTCGAATGTTATAATATATATGACGGGCGTGAGACTCAAACCAAAATGCTCGAATATACGTCTGACCTACGTCGCCGGGGCAGTAATTATTTGTTTATTGTTAATGAGCTAGTCCCACTGAATTTTTATTTGTGTCTATTTTCTTAATGTTTGTCTTCCAGTTGTCTACCTTTGATTGCTTTCTGTATTCGACTTTGCAATGTACTTCTCGAGTGTCCGTTTCTACTTCTTGCGTTAGTTGATTGGTATTGCTATTGTAAAGCTTTCGTGGCCATCTATTTTCTTTCGTCCTTCTAAATACGGCTGGATCAATTTGTCGGTGATAGCATCTTTTACTTGCATTAAGTCACTTTTTCTCTCGTGACGTACATTGCATTTTTGATATTTTGATCTTTGTAAAAAGTCCATTTCCATGGCCATTAGTAGGTAGGTATTCCTTTTATCCAAATAGGTATACGATTGCTTGATATGTCAGCAACGTTGTTTTCCTTGTCATTTGCGTGGATGATAGTACCTACTGGTTTTAATAAATTTTGGGTGACCGTGCAATGAAAAACATTAAATATATTTTTTTCGGGGTTCCCATTCCGTCTGCAGTGATTGGAGATCCTAAAACGACTCCTTAATTTTATTTATTCAAAGCAGTATGGATGTGACATTGAGAATAGGAACTACATATCTGTCGATAAAAGACTATGTGTGTGTCCTGATGATAGTTTTGTGTTCAAAAGTATTTTCCGGATGAATTGTAAAATTTATTTATTAGCCTAATTTGTAACGACCTCGATTACATATACATTATTTAAAGATTTCTGCATACTAATTTATATTTTGATCCAGTTTAGTCGCAAAGTTTGATGGTCAAGGACCGTAGTAGTAATAAGATTAACGCAAAAACATTCACCTTGACAAGTCAATCAAATCTTGCGAAATGTCGCCGTATTATTTACTTCTCGCACATTGTTCCAGATTGCAACAATGAATTAATGCAGATATACAGGAAAAACTAAAGCTAAATTCCCCAACAAACATCAAATAACGCATGATAAAAAAACGGTAATCCATCAATACAGTTATAATAAGTTTGAATTGGCAAGACGTCAAGACAAACCAGTTCCTTGTACTGTGATTAGGCAATTCGATTTCAATTAATTATAATAATTTTACACTATTTTGACCTACTAACCTACTTAAGTCAAATACCAATATTACTCACCATTATACAACAGTAGAGTAAATAAGGTACAATACCATGCTAAATGATACCTCGTTACATATTTCATATTCTGAAGAGTTAATACTAATTATTCATAATAAATGCAGAAAATTCAATGGATTGACATTAAATAATAATTCTAAGGTCACTAGAAATAAATTTGGTATAACATTGACGTATATTAGAAACGTTCCTAAATGCAAGCACAGATCTGGAGTAATGTTAATACCTGGCCTCTGGAGGTGGGGGGTAATTATCCTTATTGCCCTCCCGCGTAGATCCGCGCTTGTTTTTATCCGTTACCTCCTTGGAACCCACTAAAGAGATATATTTTGGATACCAATTATTATCAATGATTTTGAAAATTTACAAAACATAGCCCTATCACAGTTTTCGTTTCTGCGCTATTACAAGAAGTTAATTCTCCTAACAAGTGGAAGAGGTCAATGTCAAGTATGTGTTGTGATACGTTTTTGCACAGGGAAAGGCAAGGTAAAACCTGATTATTTAATATAACCACGAATATGCGGTTCAGAGCCAAATTCAAGTTCGTTTTCGATGGCATCCAGTTTTGCAAACAACCAGTGACGTAGGAGCAACTTCACTATCTTCCTAACATAGTTTGCTCGCATAGTTTGCCAAGGCAAGGCGAAACTAAAAGAATTGAAATATAATGTTATAAATTCCACACTGTTCCCTTATTATATTCGAAAGTCATAAAGTCTTATCTTTTTTTTTGGAAGTCTATTTTTAAAATTCTCCTGAAGCCCCATTACATGTAAATAAAAGATAATCCAAACTACGTTCTAATAACATTTTAAACGAATTTTAAAAACAGAACATAGTCTGCCCAATTTTTATATCTACGGGGTGTTCATAATTCTCTCACAATTTCAAAGGATTAGTCTAGGTGCAAAATGCAAAGCAAAGAAATCCTGAATAACTTTTGGTTTGATTTCGTTGGTTCTTTATAAATTAACGTCAAACTTAGTGTCACAAAATTTTTGAACTACCAGAAACTTTTTTATTATTTAAGAACCAGGTATAATAATTTTAAAAATAGAAAACTTCAGTCAAAAAGGTCGTTCAGGCACAACTCCTAAATAAGGATAAATTTAAATAATGCTTTGGTTGTTCTGCTGGTTTTTTTTTATAGTCAACCAAAACCAGTTCCATAATAATTTGGGGTGCGTTTGTTCCAGCACTATAAATTAGTCAGAAATATTAAGTTGTACCTACATAGCAAGCAATCGTAGTAAAAAATAAAAAACATTGCTTATTTCATAAGGTGCGCATCCAATATTTTTTTCTGTTTCTAATTCACATAAAAAACACAGCAACTTGACCTAAAATGTTTTGTATTTATGTAGATAAAATCAAATTTAAAAAAAAACATTCACTGAAAAACTTGTTTCTTAATTAGATTCAAGGTTCAATGTGTAGAAACTCGAGTTAAGGTTACTTCAGTGAAGAATACGAGACCATATAGTTTGAAGAACGACCAGTGTGTACATATCCTTTAATGAACCCAGCACGTCAATAATGTTGTAAATGCAATTATTACAGTATTACTTCAGACACACTTCCAAAACATTTTTTCGGTATAAAAATATTATTAGGAGAACGTGGTAAATACATCCCCCTTCCTTCGTGTTTAGTTAAATACAAATTTTAATTTTTTTTAAAAGGTTGTTTGTAATATCAACTATATCACAGTAAGTACATATTTAACCAATATATTTACTTCCATTAATTTTTTGCTATTACAGAAAACAAGTAACCACCTTTTAGAAAAATTATGATTTTGGTAAAGCTAGTCAAGTTGCACTACTGGCCAGGAATAACCTGTACCTGGTTTATCCTGTCCTTCATAATAACGTAAGTTAAACTTTAAAAGAAATGTAGTACCTATTAACAATTTTAATTGGTGTTAATGGTACTAGTACCATTAAAAAATTAGCTTAAGTAGTAAAACCTTGCACGTAATCCAAAAACCATTATTTTCCAAACAGTGTCTTTAATTAAATTCCTTTTCAAGGGAATGCGTCAAAATCCTTTATTTAAGTTGTTTCTTTTCAGAATTATACCTACTTTTTCAATATACAACATGATAAAAGTAGGTAATAATAATTGCTGTTGATTAAAGTTCTGTAACTACCTACTACATAATATAAAATTTATTCTTTATTCCAATTATTCATGGTGGGAAGTTCAGATTTTTTTATATCAATATAGAAAGTGGTGTATTACGACTAACAACATCCATTATTAAGACTTTAGTTTAAGTTTAACAAACATGTTTTATTTATCTTGGTATGAAGTATGATACCTTCAGCGTTACTATCCGAGCAACACTGTAACCATCCAATTTTTATAATGGTTTTGACGATTCTTCCAGCTGGACAAAGGACAATCCTATATTGTGTCTTTTTCGATTATTATCTAAACTAATGTTTTGCAGTTAATAACAAAAAATCTATACTATATACATGCATTTGTAAATACAGATCTAGATTTGTCAAAATTTTGTAGTAAAAATTATTACTGGGTTTATTTGTTTGCGTAGCATAAACAACCAATTATTGAACTATACCTACAACTACTGTAGGTATTTTCTAATAGATCGATTACTACATAATTGCAATATTTTATAAATTTGTCAGTTTTGTAGTTTGTGTAGTAAAGTGTAAGCAACTGAATAGTTTCTTATTTGCATTGCATTTTATTAAACGTAAATTGTGTGTGTTGTATTGTAATTTGTCAAACTTGTTAGGTACTACGCACCTGGAAAAGACGTCATAGACAAGTTTTGGTTTTTCATCATTTTTTAGTTGAACTTTTTGTTGTATGTAAAACAAGGAGTCATAAAATCTTGTTGTTGCTACAATAAAATTAAAATCAGGGAATTAAATCTAAGGAATTTCGGCTTTTTCATTTACTATAATGTTTTACCAAACGATATAAGGTTTGATCTCTCAAAATAATGGCCTCTGTGTAACTAACCTTTTCCTAAATTTATACTTTATTACAAAATTTATAGTTTTGTAGTTAATTTTGGCCTTGATACTAATTTCACAAAATTTAGGACGAAATACAATTTTATTAGCTATGAAATTATACCATCTGATCCGCAAAGAGTGCTCCATCTTATAGGAAATTTATTATTAATTTAAAACCCAAAAAATTATATAATTGGAATATCCTGTATATTTTCAAATATTTCGATACTAAGTACTCTTCCATTTATCTTGGTACCTAACGGTATCACAAAAGATGACAAATACATATCTTTTAATAAAACAATGTGGTATATATACAGGGTGTTCAAATAGTACCTAAGGTGGTCAAGGGAGTACATGAAAATTTAAAGTAATGTGTCTAATAAATTTTATTTGTTTTCTGTTAGTTCTTCTATCCATTTTTTTACTTCGAAATCTATTGTTGTTTATGTAATACTCTTAAATATTATTCATTTTTTTAAAGTAGAAATACTGAAAATTGTTAAACTTATCAACTGTATAGAGAGTTGCCTATAGACTTAAAATTTACAATTATGCAACATTACATAATATTGTGCAATATTTTGAAATCTATCTGTTTTATATTACAGTCGTCAAACATTACATTAGCATGTCAGATTGGCCGAGCGGTCTAAGGCGCCAGATTTAAGCTCTGGTTCCCTAAAGGGAGCGTGGGTTCGAACCCCACATCTGACAATAATTTTTTATTCTTCTATAATTAATAATTTTCTTTTATAAATCGAGCAGTTGAGACTTAGGGCCGATTTTACAATACTGGTATAAACCTGGAATAAGCTATTCCTCAGATAATTACCATGGTTACAATTTTTGTAACAACTGTAACCATGGCAGTTGTCGGAGGAATAGATTTGTTCCAGGTTTATACCAGTATTGTAAATAATCACTTAAGGGACCTTAGGGTGAACTTATTTCACAAGCGTGTGCCGAACGAGCAAAATAAATAATCACCCGAAGGATTAAAGAGATACCTCAGTTCCGTTGTATACACCTACGCTATTTTTTCCACTTCCGAATACTTTGTTTGAATATTAATTCATTCCAAATATTTTGTTCTTGCAGAGTGACGACCGAAAACTACAAAATTATCCACATATTATACAGTTACATCTTGTATAGTATAGAGGGTGGCTCATTTTTCGTTGTCCAGCTTATATATCTGCTGAAATATTAAAAATACAAGAAAGGAGAGACTTTAAGAGAACCTGGTGTATAAAATAGCGCAAAAAAGATTTTTCACCGGCCCACATATTTTCATAAAAATATGTAACTTTGTTTTTTTAAATGGAACACTCTGTATATTTTTGCGGAATAAGATTCCACGTATGTTTAGAATAATAGCGTTTTGCTTTAACTTTTTCTTGTAGGTATCTTTAATATTTCAGCAGGTATAAGCTGGACAATGAAAAACCAGCCACCCTGTATATAAAGTAAAATATGCTATTAGTATACGTATACCATCCTTTGTTTACAAACAAAAGAATTAAATAAACCATTCTACCAATTTCCCTGTACTTTTTACCTCTGTATGCAATAGTAGTTTAATTTTTTTACCTACAGCAGCATTGACTGCTTCGCTATTGATTTTTCCGCGCTAATCCTATCCTATCCTACTGAATTTAAATTTTCTTTAATTTTTTCAGATATATTATATCTGTTGTAAATGGGCATGTGTATCCATACTTTCCATTTATTAGTGATACAGGATCAGTTCCTCCAGAAAGTTGTATTTTTGGGCAAATGATGAATATTGGAGCAGTGTTAAGTATGTTTCAATGTATTTTTTTGAAAATTCGAACTTGGATTTGACTACATCTCGACTGAATATTTTACAAACACTTTTCAGTGGGAATAATTGTATACGTTCGTCATCGTCAGTTAAATTTTGCCATAAAAAAGGACTTACTACCTTTAAACAAAACATGGAATGTATTGTCTTCTCTTCTCGGAGGTATAGCTTGTATCGGCCTTACCGTAGTAGCAAATTTTCAAGAAACTTCTGTACTAGCAATGCACGTTATAGGGGCGATAATGCTATTTGGTTGTGGATCATTATACATTCTTATGCAAGTATGTTTTCAGCGTCTGCAGAGGTATGTTATAAAATTTATATTGGTAACCAATTTTATCATTTCAGACTAGAATCACATACGCATTTAGACATCTTTATAATAGAAACGACGATTATTGGATTGGGCCAACTACTTTGTACATAAGAATAGCTGTATCAATTTTCTTTTGTTTACTTTTCACTACTGTTGTTATTTGTGGACTTATAGCCATATTACTATTTACAGGTACATATCTTTTTTTTTTTAATAAGATGCAAAATCTAATAAAAGTTTCTTTCACTGTTTTAAGGCGAGACAATTATCTATTGGACAGAAGAACATGGTGGATATTACGAACATTTAGCAGCAACAATTTCAGAGTGGCTTATGGTATTTTCCTATTTTATTTATTTGCTGTCCTTTACTCCCGAATTCAGATCCCTAGAATATGAAGCAGTTCAATTTAGAACCAAGTGCGTCGATTCAATTCCGAGTAAACACGATATGGCCCAACCAAAAATGTGTACAGATGATAATTCATATTTATGAATAAATATTTTGGGGTAAAGAAATATGGATTGTAGATGGATATTACGAAAAATGCAATACCTTAGTGTTTTATTAATTTTAGTGGTCTGTTATTTTCATCAATAGACTGCCAACTTTAGCTGTGATATATTTTGTATTGAATATGTACATCGTGTTTGAGGGCTTAACTTTTAACAAATGTTTTTGAATTCTAATTGACCTTATTTTATCGTCTTACTTACTTCTTTAAATCGAATTGTTAAACACTATGTACATTAATATGCTAAATAAATATAAATTTAAAAAAAAACGCTTGTTTGTCTCTATATTATTAAGGGAGGTAAGATTGCTAAACGACAAAATTATTGTTTATTAAAAACTTTCTGGATTATTTATCATTCAAAATGCGCAAACGTTTTTTAAGCAAACATCACAAATTTTATTAATAAATTTTTGTTAAATATTTTAACGTCTGTCAATCAGTACTTGTTCTTGCGCATTCACTTCACGGCCGCGTTTACTTAACATAAACACGGTCTCTTTTTTTTCATCTGTAATTAATAGGTACTTAAAATATCAACTTAAGTTATTGTAAATTTTGCAGGATCATTGTAGCTTGATTGAGTTGAGTATCAAAATAAACAAGCCACGAGCGCGCCGAGACCGAAACTCTGGTTCATCGAAATTCAAGAGCAAAAAACTCTATTCAGGAAATCTATAATAATAGTAGTTCTATTATTATTCCCGTTATTACCACACAAATTGCTAAAAGCTAAAACAGTCCACTACTTGGGTTAATAATTACCCATTAGTATATAGTAGTAGTCGAGTGCTATGATTTTATTTTTTATCTGAGAATCATCGCATATAAGTTCTAGTTACTACCGTTTTCATAACAATACTGATTGTGACATATGGGAACTTGAGTAAATAACAGAATAAATTGATAACTATCCTACTTACGACTTCAGTCTAGTAGAAAGTGCAGTGTCGTGTGAATGTGATAGTGATATACTTAAGCATGAATATTTTTCGTTACTATAAAATTCATTACTGGCCGGGAATCACTTGCGGATGGTTTATCTTTACCATTATAGTATCGTAAGTGTCTTATTTATTAATGTTTAATTAATTTACAACCTAAATAGTATGTCGTATATTTAATACATAGTAGGTAGTAAACATAAGCAGAGACTCAGATGGTCAAGGTTAAACTTAATTTTAGTCTTGCTATTTAAATTAAGTAACTAATTAAGTAATTAAATTGAGAACGGGATTTCTCTTTACGTAAGTAGTCTCTCTATTTGTAATACCGAGTCAATAAAAATATTTTAATATAACTTCATAAAAACAATTAAATGTCTATTAAATATTTCTAATTTACTGCATTTAAAATACCTAATAATAATATTGATTTCTAAAACCATATGCAAATACTTCAGTATTCTTCAATTTCTCACTAGAAAAATCAGTTTGTAGCTGCGTGCATGTAATACACGCTGTATCTACGCATTTTAGTCAAATAAATTCAACTTTTATCCAGTTTCCTTATTTACTCGCCAAAAATAGTAATAAGACAGTAACAATAATTTTCCTGATATCTTATCAGAATTTTAAGTTTAGTCTAGTGTGGAGTCCTCATTTAAAATAATCAGTTAACAGTTAAAAAAATTATACCTAATTTTCAAGGACACGCATTACCGTATGTCATAAAATGTAATTAGGTGTTAGTACATAATTATTCTTTTCAAGCATAGTACCTACATTGACATAGGTACCTACCTCAGTTCTAATATTTTATTTGTTTCCTTTCCATTCCATTAATTATAATTGTTTGATAAAAACATTCATTCAACAAACAAATAACAGCCCAGTTTTATACTACCTACTGCATAACAAATTATAATAATAAAAATTTAAAAAAACAGCTCACCTCATATAGAACGTCACCAAAAATCCACAAGACTGCGAAGACACTGTATCACAAACTTATAATATTAATTCAACGAATTAAGAATCCATTAAAGCACATTAACACGCACAACACTTATTTTTAATCAAATCCGTTTATTTCATTTGCCCTAGGTGAGCCAGCGATAAACTAGCACGTGAAGTTAAAAGCATTTCTTATCAGCAGATTGCACTCGGTGTTTGGTATTTGTTTACTTATCGTAATTTTTTGCATTTGCATTCATCACACGGAATAATAAAATGAGCTACACACGTCATGTTTGTTTAGGTACTTGAAATATTAATTGTAGGACCGGTAGTAACAAAAATCATCATTTTAGAAAATAAATACCTTTTTGGTTGTTAAAACATTTTAGTTACATATTGCCAAATCCAGAATAGTGGTGGGTGACGAAAGCTACAAACACTGTAGAAAACACGTGACAATAAAAAAACATTTCCCGAAAATTAAAAAAAAGATTTACAAATTATATGACCTAATGCACTGAAGCAAATTCGTTTCTTTTCTATTTTATTATATACTAGGATAGGGTGTCCCAAGGGTGTCCCAGCGTACCAGGGATATAGGATCTCCATTTAAAATGCATACACCCTCCACAACAAAAGTTTTAATTAACGTTAGCTGCAGTTGTCACTATTTTGTTAGTCAAAGCCTACTATTGAAAACAAATTGCGAAATTGGTAATCACGAGAGTAATTTTAAATAAGTAATTCTTTTTACTAGTACCTACTTTTTGGTGATGGTAAGATGAGTTATTATACGTCGTTGAACTCAGAAAAAAACTCTTATTCAGAATATCAAAAAATATAAATAGGTGCCCATTTAAAAATAAAAAGTTGACTATTTCAAATTTCAAATTCAATCCTTTAATGTTATCTAGTAAGTTTTGAATATTTTTAAAATTTTGAAACTGGATACAAACTGGTCCCTAAAATAGGTAACTTTTATCTAATTTAACCGATCTTCTATCTATTACGGTTTTCGAGATACCCACAGTAGCCCGAATTAAAGTTTACACCCTGTATTTAATCGTGTTATATCTTCGTGTTATCGTCTTCAGGCAAAGCTTACAGCTCGGTTACCAGCCAGTTCTGCAGGAAGTTTAATTTTTCAGTACAATAATACCTTATCTATTTTACCCTTTAAAAAAAAGGAACATCTAGAAAAATATTTCATTAATACTTCAGATGAAAACAATTCTTTGTTTTTCGTACAAAACAAACTTTCCTCATATTGGATTCCTAGCCTTCCTACGTCTACGAGCACTCAAGGATGTTCACTTAATTCAGTTGAAGTGCCATTTTCATCCTGTTAACACAAACTTGAAATACATGGATGTTGAATGAAAACATAAGATTTCATTGTTTTCATTTTTCATAGTTAACGATATCTTTACACATTACTGAGAATTATTCCATAAACAAAATTTTAAATAGGGATTGTCTCAAAAACCTAAAGTGTAGCTACGCACCTCCCATGTACTTTCCCATACTAAAATTAAACATTTCGTTTTTGCGTAGCGAGAAACACCAGACTATACGGGTTCGATACGTACAGAAGAGACAGACATCTAATTTACTAACGCAGCGGAAGTTCGCGATTTTCTCATCAACCGTACATTTTATCTATATGACTGCCTTATACTGTGTGATAGACAATTAAATTTTGCATTCAATTATATAATAATATACAGGGTGTTTCATTTAAAATAACAAAGTTTCTTATTGTACTGGGAAAACCAAACACCCCGTATAGGTAATATAAGTTTAGGAGAACGAAGAGCCCTTTGAATAAGTTTTATATTTAAACTTCTTCCATATTTTGGGTGATAAAGGAGCTATGGGAGCATCAATTTCCGTTTTTTTTGTAATAAGTAATTTCAGAAATTTCAATTTCGAAAATTTTCATGATATCAATATACCTACTTCTACAGTGGTGGTATGGGAAAGTAAAAATAGGACTACTATCTGTACTCCAGAACCATCAAAATAGGTTTGCTCTAAAACAAGCACCCCTCTCTCCTTAAAAGTATCTTAGCAAACAACGCTCTGTTTTTTCACTGCTACAGTGTCGCACAAAACAAGAAATTAACATTACGTATAATTAATTCTTTTAAAATACACAATACAAATAAAGATTTATATTTAACTTGTGCAATCAATGTAATGACAATGAAACATGTCGTCTAGACATATTTTCAATGTGAACTGCTAACTGCTTAAGATATTATCAGGGTCTTCCTTTCATTACTTGCCTCATTAAAATTTAAACAAAAAATCGACTTATTTAGAAAACCATATTTGAACACTGCACCCTCCAGAACTAAACACTTCCTATACAATATAATTATTATATCTTTCCCATTGCCCCTACAGTAAACATAAAATTTGTAACCTGGCTTGTAGAAATGGAGAAAATTAAAACTAATTGTGCCTTATTCTAACAATATTCCTATTGTAATAAAGAGAGATCTTTTATGAAATTTCAGATACTTAATAGCAGTATTAGATGGAAACGTATACGCATTCTTTCCATACATAAGCGATACAGGGGCACTACCTCCAGAAAGCTGTATATTTGGGTTGTTTCTTAACATTGGAGCCGTACTATGTAAGTAGATAGTAATGGTAAAAATTTTACCTCTAGTCCTATCTCTTAAAATGCTTTTTTTCTCGGATATTTGTAGTAGCAATCACAATGTACCTTCGGTATCGCCAAGTAGCTCTAGCTATAAATTCTCCAGATATTAATTTAACGGAGAGATGGAATACTTCAGCCATTATATTGGGTGTTATTGCTTGCTTTGGGGTAAGCCTTGTTGCCAATTTTCAAGAAACGTTAGTAGGTGAAGTACACTTTCTAGGAGCTCTATTAGCATTTGGAATTGGAACTTTGTATTTTCTTGTCCAAGTAAGTAGTAACAAAGACTATGCATAGTCAGTCTTTGGTAGTAATAGTGAAGTAGATACTCCAGTTGCATAATACCGTTGTCTGATAATACCAAGGGTGTTCGGCACAGAGTCCTTAGTTTACAAAACAGAAAAGATATAAACAATAATATATAAATTAATTTTTAGACTAGAATTTCCTTTGCTTATCTAACCATAGATCACAAAACTAAAACCTATGGAATTGACCATCAAATGTTCTACTTAAGAGCCTTCTTAGCAATTTGGATGTTACCTCTTTTTCTCGCTAATATCATATGCGCTACTCTATCGATGGAAAAATTTACAGGTGAGATCACGTCATAATAATTGTATAAAGAATTACATTATTATTCCCATTAGCAAAATGTACTTAACTCCTTAAACTTTCGTTTATTTTATAAATTTAATTTCTTAGGAGAATCGATAGTTTGGTGGACGGAAGAAGATGGAGGTTTTCAACTTCGTCTAGCAGGAAGTTTCACAGAATGGATATTGGTTATTTTTGTATTTGTTTATATAGCAACATTTACGAATGAATTTAAATCAATTAAATACAAAGGAATTGCAATTGAAATAGTATAAGCAAACAAGAAGATACACAAATATTACACCAAATGATGGCCACTGAATATTAGTACAATACTGTACACAATTTTTCTCACTAGAGATTTTCGAAAAAACATAGGAGTGCAGGATTTTACAATATCCTAGGTGATTGAAAAGTAGACCGACAACTCGCAGGAGGTGATTCCTCTCGTCAAAATAAGGAAAAAGGTTTAAATGACCCCTACGAGTTGTCAGAGTACTTTTCATTCACCCTGTATAGTTTATAAGCTACGATATAGATTTTATACCTACTGGTAGTAGGTAGTAAGATTTCATCCATGATTGATGAAAGTTTAACCACACTAGCTATAAGTGTAGAGTTAAACTTATACCAACAATACAATGTTTTAAAAACTTTAACTTAATAATTGTGAAAATGCAGGTAGGTGGTATCTTTGTAATTAATAAATGTCATACATAAGTCTTTCTACACCTCTTGGATAAAGTTGCAGACTGATACCCAGTTAGCTCAGCTGTTAATCCAGACCTGAAAACGAAACTTCAGCCTTAGAATTTACATGGAGTTGGGACTTGTGACTGCGGAGTATTGATCTTCATAACTCTTGTAGGATACGATAACCTTCATTTGGCAGCCAAGCTCTTATGTTTAATGTTTTATTGTATTAATTTAAAAATCTCTTAAATTAAAGTAAGTACTAGTACTACTAAGGCCCAACTGCACCGGTTACACTTAAATAATAAGCGTGGCTTAAAAAATCAATTGCCATGGACACAATTCTTGTAACAATTTGTATCCATAGGAATTAATCTTTTAAGCGACGCTTATATTTAAGTGTAACCGGTGCAATTGGGGCTAACTCACGTATCTACTAACTTTTGTTTATGTTCCTTCATTTTTCAAATCCAAAGGTTAAAATGTACGACGTTATATCGCATTCGTGTTCTATGTAACACTCTAATATCATATAAGCACCTTCCTGTCGATGCAATTTCCTGATATTGCTTCTTGTTATAGAATATAAATCAGGAAATGGTATTAGAACTCATATACTACTGTAGACTACACACATCTACAGACTGTAGATGTGTGTAGAAGTACCTAGATTGACCTTCTTTTATAGCTTATTACCATACAATTTTATAGATAACTTAACAAATAAAAATTGTTGGTCTTAAAACCATATATAGGATGTTCAAAATAACGAACGCATGCATGGGGATGTCGTAGACAGTTAAAAAATGAGAAGAAATGTTCAGCGTATTGAGGACTACTATGACCATGACCACGGCGGAAAAAACTTTAATTTTCAGTATTCTATTCCCCCCCCCGCGTTTAATTTGATTATTATAGACAATAGTACACAATGGTACACAAGTTTTTGTCTATTTTAAATCTGCCTAAAATAAATAACAATATTAGAGTAAAAACTATTGGATTATTTTCTTGGACGTTCTAATGACTCAAATCAAACACTTAAGGTCAACTTTTATTTTACCAAAGTTTATGTACAATTTTAAGTATCTGGCATAAATTTTTAATAGCACAAAACTATTAATTTGTATAAAACACTCAATAGTGTATATTATATAAAATAGTCAAATTTATTTAAATCTAATATTATGTATATTTTTATAAAACACAAGTTGCCCTAAAAGTTATTCTTCTCGTTAATATCTGGTAGGAATATCAACCCTTGAAGAATGTATTGACTCAGGGGCAACAATAATTTCAGAACTAGTCGTTTCTTTTTCTGCTATTTTTATAAACGGCTCTTCAAATGTTACATTTCGAAGCTCGGAAGAATAACTTAAAATAAATCCCATGGTACAAAATACAACTATCCATTCGGTTATTGTACTTGTAATATGAAATTCGTATCCCCCATCTTGGGTGTCCCACTTGGTTATGTCTTTTCCTATAATTGCAGTATTTAATATTTGCCTATTCTTAAATATTATAATAATTATTTACCTTTGAATTTTAGTAAGGCTAGTCCTGCGAAGATAAAGCTTATGGTAAAGGAAATACTACACACAATACACAAAATTAATCTTAAAATATTAGTCGGTTTAGTTCCAACTGAAGGAGATATTTGAAAGGAAACCCATGTCTGAAAATAAAAATACGTAAATATATTATAAATAATTATTTGTAAACTATATTAACCTGTAAACATTGCCAAACTGTTCCCAGTCCAAAGGCTAAGAAAGCACCAATCATATGTACTAAAAGTATATTGGTTTCCTGAAAGTTGCCTACAATTGTAACACCAAAAGCAGCTGAAAATCCAAACCACGCTGATAGCCTGTCTTTTCGTTTTATCCTCTCTCCTAATACGTTTCTGTCACAAATATCTCTTACTTGTCTGTGTCGAACGTATACAAATAATGCCACTGAAACATAAAATATGTTGAAATTCAGTATTTAACACCATCTACCATTGATAAAACATCACTTCATGTTTTATTTTACTACGTGTAAATCATTAACCTTAACATAACCAACTAATTGGTTTCAAGGGACAATCAATGATCAAATGATTAAGGAAAATGGAAAACTTAGTTCTCGACACAAATTTAAGTAATTAAGGGGCAGTTTATCAATCCGTAGCTAACTCCTTGTAAGCTAACCAACAGTCAACTGTCATAGATACGATTCTTGTCCATGACAATTGACTTTGTCAGCTAACGAAGAGTTAACTACGGATTGATAAATCGGCCCTGACATTACCAAACCTTCATCTCCAACATTTGGATATCTATTGCTTGTGGACAACAGTCTCTATATTCCTAAAAAAAATTGAAGCTACTGAAGCTACCATACAGGGTGTAAACTTTCGGGCCTAAATGGGTATCTCGGACACCGTAAAAGATAGAAGGTAACGGTTCAAAATAGACAAAAGTTGTCTATTTCAAGGACCAGTTTGTCAGTATTAGAATCCTACGCAATTTTTAAAGTTAATTTAGTTTCATATAGTCGGATTTTTTTTAGATGTCTTCTCTCGATTTACAAATTTTTGTTTGTTTGAAAGATATAGAAACTGACGCTTCCTTAATACGACAAAAAGGGATAGGGAGGCTGAAAGGAAGAAACAGAGTTCCCTATTTTTTTTGTACCATTAGTGAAACGTATGTTTCTTTCTTTCAAACAAACAAAAATTTGTAAATCGAGAGAAGACATCTAAAAAAAATCCGACTATAGTAGTTGTTGATATTTTACTGCAGCTGTGCTGATATTAAATCTCTTCACCCCGCTACGAAATGCGCGGTTGAATAAGCCCACTACTCAGCGCCCTTCTTCTACTTTCAGACGCTGTCTTCGTCTACCTTTAGGTAATTGTGACTTTCAAAGGTTTTACAAATAATGTTTACATCTGTAACTTCAATGTAATCATCGATTACTGCAGTCCAAACATTAAATTGTGAAGATAATATTTGATCATTCTTTACTCTGCCAAAAATATTTCTTATGGTTCCTATCTATATTGAGTTATCTTACCTGAAATTTCTCTTAAGATATTTATTTTATTGCTACAAAGCCTGACAAAAACCTGTCCACAATACGATAATTAATAAAAAAAAAATAAATAATAAAATAAAACTCCATATAGCGTTTACGATAATCCATCTAAAATAATTTCCGTCCTGCTATTGTACCCATTCATAAATGTCTTGAATTGTCTTCTATACGTTTATTAATCTAACGCACATTATGTATTAATGTGCCACAATATGATTGATACAAACATTATACAATAGAAAAGTAGTTGATAAACTTACCCTAAATTAGATTACAAAACGCTTAAATAACAATTATTGAAAGGTTAAGAGCGATATCTACAAGCCATAATTTTATATATCAAACAATCACTCGGTATAAGCTCAAATATTGACAATTTCAATAATGAATTCGAACATATATAATCTATAGCTAATCGATATCACGGAATTACTGAAATTAAAAAGCATAAATGGATTAAACAGAACAGGAAGGCTAATTTACTTCCAGCTTTATGTTTCGTTTTTAAAACCACATTTTTAGGTAAATAGAAGCCAGTTTTTGTTTGTTCCTTTATTATAAGTACATACTTATTTTCCCGTAAATTTATTTAAAAGCCCTCCGGATATCTCAACGAATTGTAAAGTAAAACTGGCGTTAAATAATAAATTTCATGCGTGCTCGTTTTTCCAAAAAACGAGAGTTTCATATAACTGGTCTAAGCGGGGGTTATGTGATATTAATAATACCAAAGACGTTTATACTCTAAGATGAACTCACGTAACATGAGCAAGTTATGTAGGGCCAAAATACCTTTCTAAGATGCTTGTTCTCCATCGGCACAACATTCCGTTTTGATTACCGCTAGCGGGCGAACCGCTCACCGGAATTTATCCTAAATTAATAATCTTGCAAACTCTCCAAAAATATTTACTCCAAAAAGCTTTCGAAAAGTTATGATCATGTAAGATGGTATGAATACGATACAGAAGTTTAATTTAAAAAGTTTTGAACTTATCTTTCACATTAAGCTTTAAAATGTAAAACTAATATGCAAGCAACAATATTACTTTAATATTTGCAAAATATATTCCACGCAAATACAAAATGGATTGATCTAATATGTTAAAAAAATATTTGCTTTAACGTTCCTCTAATGAAATGATTGAGTTTGGTAAACGAGCACCACGGTATTAAATTTTAATATCGCTGGAATTTTTGAAAACCTCGTTAGTGGCGCTATGTAATCAAATATTTTACTACACTTTACATCATATTAAAACATTTTCCTATAAATCAGGTATTAATGAAAAACGTAAACAAAATTTTTACATCAAGGAACATGTTAATTCTACTTCAGTTTCTAATTTAAAACCAAATTTACTTCATACACAGAAATTTATACTTTCCCAAAGTTTAATTAGTTTTCTGAAATAAAAATATTATTTTCCATTAGAGCAGGGGATGATATATCGAAGCAATATCATCTTTTACCCTTTGGATACTGTTATTAATCAATACTGAAGGGATTACAAATTTTAATTTACAATAAATTATTATTGGAGCGAAGCGCGATTACTTATTCGGTAATTTAAAAAAATATCCAAAGTCTATCAGGTATTCTGTACGAGAGCCAATTAATGTGCTTCGTTGAGTCGCTATTAAACGATTAAATTTGGGATATAAATTGTACGGATATTTTTTGGATTGGTCATCACTCATCAGTATTCCGCACGTGGTAGAAAGTTGGTCTTCCCAATAAGCCCATATTTTTTTGTCTGTCTACAGTAGTCATCTGTCTTTAAAAGAAAGATAAGTCTTAATTGTTTCCAACAGTTATTGTTTCTTACTAAAATTACCTTCGAACCGTTCATTTTTAAAAACAAAAATATCTAAAACACACCTCTCTGATACATACACCGCCACATTGAATTATCCATTTTAGAACGACCCTTATGCATTTTTATAAAAGCAATACTTCCATCCATATCGGTATAAATACCTCGTGTAAAAGTTATTTTCTGAAGTTATGAACGTTTTTCCTACAATCGTATAGAAATGTCTTATAATACTGGAATTTTTTTTTATTTACACTTTTACTGTAAAACTCAAGCAAAACTCGCGCGAGTTGCTGTTGTTGCTAAGGAACGCTTTATTAAAGGCTATTCCTGCACGGTATGGTCATTTCCCGCACTCAGTTTGCGTACGGGAATGTTGAATAATGAATTCCTAACCGATTCTAGGAAAAAGTATTTAGAATATACAGAAGTGATCGAATGATTATATCACGAATTTTAGCTAACCAACGCAACGGTCAACTGTTCTGGATACGATTCTTGTAACAATTCGTATCCACGACAATTGATTGTTGGTTAGCTTAACAGGGAGTTGATAAAACGCCCCTAAACAAGGGCCAAATACATTGTTTATATTTAAAGTTTGTTCTGAACTACAAATATATCCTAACCAAGATTTAGGAAAGATATCAAAACGTGTGTAGGTTCTGAGAAGATTCAAGCCTATCCGGCACTAGTAATACGTCCACACTAAATACTACTAACCTAAATAATATCCCCAACAAAACAATGAAATCAATAACCGATTATAAGCAACAAGTCAATTTGGCAATTATTTATGGATCGAACTGTTGTTTAATGCATCTAAATAATTCTTGAAAGCTCTGGGCGATTTTGAAACACTTACTCGCAGCAATAAAATTACTGCACGAATTTTTTAATAGAGTAATTTTATAGTAGGTAGTAATTAAACTAAGGAAGGGCGAACAATCCTCGTATGTGGTTATTGTAGAATGGTATAACAGAGTAATGTTTATATTAATTATATTTTACATTACGTTAACATGCAATGTGGCATTCAAAACCAGTTACATTTCGCCACATTAATTTAACTTTGTAACTAGTCTAAGTTACAGCAAACGTAATTAATGTCACACATTCTACACCCTCTCATAATTCTATAGGATGACAAACGTTTTTAGTCTTAAATACAGATTTGTATAGTAGCAAAATAGGTATACTCGTATTATCACCACTTTGGGTAGGAATTACTTTTTTTAACATTTAAGTAAACCCAGCTTCCTTTGATCTACTAAGGAATGATATGAGAATGATTCCAACCAGTGGTGGATTGTCCATGATAGGTGTACCTACTAGGACAAATGCCCCAACAGATAGCTCCAAAGAAACCCATTGTTAGTATTGAACATAAAACTGCTGTCCATTGAGGAAAAAACAGTACAGTATATAGTGGCAGTGGTCTATGTGCTATGTGCTCTATCCACCATTGAACCCTTAAATTAGGAGAAACAAGAACAACCCTGACGAGTTCCAGATTGTAACGGGAACCCATTGTAACCAGACCTATTGGTTGTGCAGTGGATTCTCATCCAGTTAACCACTGTGGCCTCAAAATCATTTGTAATTTTGAAAATATTTAGAAAAATGTATAACAAGGGATTCGTACTAGTACGATCATTTATAAAATTTAATTATAGGGGCCGTTTCCTCACAGAACAAAACCAAATCCTTCTAATAGACAAATGGTATCATTAGGGAGTTTTTGAGCACCGTACGCTAAGAGTACGGTAACGCTAACACTAACGTCTTTGCTAAGTATAACAATATGTTGCTTAGCAAAGCAGTATGTTGTCTAGCAAAGACGTTACCGTTAGCGTTAGCGTACTCTAGCGTATTATAGTGCTCTAAACTCTCTATTAATAGTCACAGCGGTATGGGATATTTCGGCGCCGGCCGATTCGGGGCAGGGCCTTTCGGCGCCAGGCCGGTTTTCTAAAATTATTAGATAATAAAAATACAGAGACTAAGTAATAATAAACATATGTATAGACAGATTTTGGTTAATTTTTAAATATTAAAAGATTGCGTGCGTTGAGTTGAGCGTTGAGAAAAAAATTCTGTTTACCTATACATACAGGGGGGACCAACTGCGAAGGTCATAGGGTCCCCCTTCCAACATGCACAGACTTTATTTTTGATTAAAATGGATGACTACACTTTCAAGAAACTTCCGATATAGGTATGCCTGGTGGATGGCGAACTAGACATGCTGTAGCAAGAAAATATACGGTGGGCAACTGTGCATTATGCTCTTCAATTAAATTTTTTTTTAGGGGAAATGCAGCCACAATAAGAAAAGTAATTAAAGTAAATATATTTCGACTCCTAATAGTCTGCTTCAGTACATATTTCAAAATTAAAAATTATTTCTACATTTTAACCCTAGTACGTATAAGGTGAGTCTTGCGGACTCACCGATGCCTAATTATTTAAATATTTTTGTTAATAATCTTTCTAGGGGTTTGTTGATTTTTGACTTTGTTAGTGGTAACAACAAGCATAACTATGTTGAATATCGAGCCATTCTGTACTAAATCAATAAAAAAAAAATTAAATTAGGTTTTTGTAGGTAAACAGTTCTTGCGGACTAACGCATTTATTACGCGGTTACGCAGGTTTGTGCAGGTTGCAACTTGCAAAATAAATATCTTATTCCTCGTTTATTCATTTCTGAAGTTACTGTGGCGTGAAGTGGTTTGTTTTATGTAATTCTGGTTAGTGTGAAAAATGTTCGAACAACGTCTGCAATGAACATTCAAGTATAAACAGACTTTGTGTTAATTGTAAATAATAATGTATAATAAAAATAACTTTCAAAAATAAACAAAATATTAACTTACTACACCTTTATCTTCTAACAAGTAGTAAATAACACTTAATCAGGTACTAATTTTACAATATTCTGAATATGAGTCCATCTGACTCACCTTATACGTCTACGTAACTAATATACCTAACCTAACTAGGGTTAAGTAAAAATATTAATTAATTTTTTTAATAAAGTTACTTTTAATAAACTAAATCATACATAAGAATAAAATAAAAAGAAGTATTTTGTTTCCATATTGACGGAGGATCAATTTAAATTAATAATAATGAATCCTCAAACATAATTATTCAATAGAAATGAACTATGTTCATTTTTTTTTTAATCCATTTAATTTAATTTCAAATTTGGACGCTTAAACAAATAAGCTTTAATAATATTTTTACTTAAAATGTAGAAATAATTTTTAATTTTGAAATATGTACTGAAGAAGACTCCTAGGAGTCGAAATATATTTACTTTAATTACTTTTCTTATTGTGGCTGCATTTCCCCTAAAAAAAATTTTAATTAAATTTTAAACAGCCGTATTTTTAATAAATTAAATGCTCTTCAATATTTCTGAACAAAGAGTTGGAACTTTGAAACAGGACTACGGCACTGGAAAATGTTGCACACTGGAAACACGCTAAAAAATGTAATTTTTGCACGATGGCGCTCCATCTCACTTTGGTACGTTTCCCTTTCTCAATCGACAATTTACTCTGCAGAAGGACCAAATTGTATCCCAGATAACTAGATTTAACGCCGATCAATTTGTTTAGGTGCAGCAGAGTGATTAAAGTTGAAACACCCTCTATAATTTATTCCCACGCGTACTGTGATCATGATTAAAAAAACATATAATTCTATAAAACTTCCATGATAAATACTGAAAATTTCTATGTTACTTCAGTGAAAAATTGATGTTTTAGACCAATTATCGAAGAACAAGGTTACCGTTTGTGTGTTATCACACGAGTTTGGTTTATGAATTAATTGCAGCCTTCCCAGTTTTCCGGTCAGTGGACAGTTACATAATTGTGTAATCAGGAATTCTTGTAGTTTTCTTATCCGTTTCCTATTACAACTCATAACATATGTTATACGATTCACGACTCAGTTGCAAAATTCCCATTAAACTTGAACGCTATAGGAGTTTGTGCAATCGTCAACGTTAGTAGATATTTATTTAGTTAGGTACAGGTTGTTACTTTATTATGTTTGTAAGTAACTTTTTAATCTTTACATTATACTAATAGAATAAAGTTAAAGTCATAATCACTTCGAACAGAATATTTACAATGAAACTAAAAATGCATCTCGATCGAAGTTAGCAATTTTCCTGTTACCTATCAAGGAATGCAGACAGTAATAGAAATATCGCCAATTCCTTCTACCAAAGCTATAAATAGTTTATCTCCTTTTTTCATTTTCAAAAACTATCTCTAAGCATCCAAATCTTATATTGATAATTTTAGGAATTTGTATATTATAGACTGTATATTTTTTTAAGAATGAAATAAAAATAAATCTGCGATTTAAAGTTAAAATTAAAAATCTACACTTACGAACAAAAACTGAAACAGAAAATTCTGCTTTTACGATCGAGTGTATTCCTATTAATAAAAGAAACAAATAGGACTTGGATAGCAGACAAATAGTACTTACTAAGAATAGCACCCGTGTTGAGCATCTGCCCAAAAATACAGCTCTCAGGTGAAAATGTCCCAGTGTCGCTTATGTACGGGAATAGAGGATTCACATCTTTCCTTACAACCGCCAAAATATATCTAAAATTTCCCTAATTATTAGATATGAAATCATTTTAGCATTTACTTACGTTACGATGAACGTCGCTGGAAACCAAACAAATATTACTATTGGCAAAAGGTAAATATAGTTCACAGCCATAATAAATATTTATTTTATCTCTCTTCGTTTTAAATCTAATGTCGGGTGTTATTTTAACAGTCACATCACATCCGCTTTCGTTTCTAATACTACTTCCAGTGATAAAAATATTGTCGGTGCTCGCGACTATGCGTTATTCGTATCGTGCTGAAAGATCTAGAGACCAAAAGAGCTTTCATGTAATACTAGCAAGTACTTATAATTGTGTTTATCCATTACCCTCCAATAATTGTCTACATTACGCCGGACGATATTATGAATTATAAACTAAATATTAGTCTCTCAACATCGATTTTATACACAATACCCCCAATCGCGGTATTTAATATTTAAACCTTACTAAAGTTATCTGATGAAAGTTGTTATCGACCAATCGACCTGTCATTTTCAGCTGACTTCACAAAGTAACTATTAATTTTTCAAGTATCAACCAAATTACATAGATATTACATTCTTGCAGGTGTAGTTAAAGTAACGGATATAAAACACCACAATCAAGGGTTGCACTATTATTGTTTCTAAGTGCTGCACGCATAAGCTACTGACCCAAATCTAAAACGCGATTTACTTATAAACCCGATTACGTGCCATAATCTTGCACTCGCTCAATTACTATTTCCAGCAATTAGTTTCCATTGATAATTTGATCTTTTCTAAAATCTAACCCTTCCAAAAATTTAGTAAGTCTGAAAAATCCGACAAAATAAAGTGACTTCTTAATAAACGTCTATTTTAAATTTAATTTGACAGGTTAAAATTTTAATCATACTTACCACACTTACCCAACTTTGGGGGAAAATATAGCGCTGTTATACCCCCGTACCCCTGAAAATATTAAAGATATAAGTTAACGGAAGAATTCTATTAAAGTACCTTTGTTTTACTATTTTTTTTTTCTTATTTGATTGTCTATTTCTGTAATACATTATCCATTCATTACACAGGAATACACTTTTACATCTCTATCTTTTTTACCAGCAGCCAGAATAGAATCGAATATGAAAAGTAGAGACGAGATCGCATATGCTAGAGATAGACCATTAGATCCCATATACCAGACAGTTTTCTTATTATGTACGATAATGTAATAATAATAATGTATTAATTATTCAACGAGCATGTAATCAAGGGCGTAACTACCCTTTCCATGTAACTACTGCATCTACTCGATGTCGATTAAAAAAACACTGATATAAGATATAAGATATTTAATTCGAAAAAGGTCGTATAACAATCAACTTAACTTCTTAAGTAAATTTATTTTTCAATAATATCTTCAGTAAATTTCTGTACCAATTTAGCGCTGGGCAGCATAATAGCATATGGAGGATGCCCAAAATCCTAACTGAAATAATCACAATTTTCGCTACTGCCAAAGCAAGGAATACAAATTCTAATTCGTATATCTACAATGTGTCCCCGGATTGAGTACTCAAGCGATATAATCCAATAAAAATTTTGATTTTAAAATTAATACTTTGCGATTACTTAGGGACTTACGGACTTAGATCAGGTGATCATGCAGGCCAAACTATTGCTTTCAAGCAGCCGATCCACAAAACTAAAGCGTAAATAGAGAGTACTTTTCTGCATTCTCTATTGTTCTCTATTCTCTAATGTTTAAATTGCTTTTTCTCTAATTTCTTATTTAAAAGTTTGTACAAAAAATTTCTTCCTAAACTAAAAACTGAATAAGATGGTGTATGAAACACAATATTGATGTTTTCGAATCTATCAAAGGACCTTCGTAATTTATGATAGATTGGGGGTCTTTCAATTCGGATTTAACTCCCAGTTAAGCAGTTAAGCTAACTAACGGTCATGGATACCAATTGTCACAAGGATTGTTTCGGCGACAATTGACCGTGTGTTGGCTTAAAAGGGAGTTACACCCGAAATATGCCCGAAATGAAAGACTGGTCCTAGGGTCGGTTTATCGTTCCATAGTTAACTCAACTGTTCTGGATACGATTCTTGTAACAATAATTCGTATTCATGGCAATTGACAAGGATTATTACCCCGCCCCCCCCCCAAACACGCCCCAAAGTCCAGTATTAAGATTATTACACACACACATTTTTTTCGCGCTTAACATCATCGCCTGGGAGTTCTCCGTACCTCCCGGATCATTTACCCTCCAGAGAAATTTTCTAGATCCTCTAATTACACATTTGGAAAGCTGTCATTTTTCGTAATTTGTAATATAATTTATTGCTTGTGACAGTTTACAGGAATATTAATGATCAAATTATTATGGTTGTTATTTACGAGAGTTAAATTTATGAAACGAACCGTAGACTAAACTATTAAAACTATGAACCTTTTGGAACTGCATATCCAACTTTTGACAGAAATTATCTCAGGTTGATCAGATGGCAATATTTTGCATTCTTCGGAAAAACGAGAACCTATTTGTTATTTTATTATTCTTTACTTTCTTTTTATTCCGCTTTCGTCGCACAGCTCGCACTAGTCTTTTCAAAACCTTAGGAAGTGCTCCCTGAAAAAATGCGTAGAATAAGTACACCCTTACCTGTTAGGGCGTGACTTTTGCTTCACCCTGCACCTGCATTTATTTACCAGATAATTAATTAAAACTATTAAATTAAAAAAAATTAAATTAAAATTAATTAAAATTAATTAAAATTAAAAACTATTACCCTTCCTCTATTTTAAGAAGAACCAGACCTACAATGTGGTCATTTTGAATGATTATTGTACTATTAATATAATAGTATATTATATTATTAGGAGTATAAGCAAAGCTTTATGTGCTGAGGCTGGTTGACTGCCGATCGTAGTGAGGCAGCCAAATCAGCCGAAGCACATAAAGCGCTTATACTCCGAATAATATATGTAATTTTATCTCCAAACGTGTAAAATTATAATACAAAAATAAACATCTAATTAAGAAGGTTATTTCGGGAAACATTACACTTATACGAAAATCGCATTGCCTGATAGACACTTTCTACATATTACCGTAGCAACCCACCATAAAAGTTGAATGCTATAGGCATATAAGTACTTTATCTGCCTAAGCATATAAGTGAAACTTATACTACCAACAGTCTGTCATTTAAATGCCACTTTTATGACGTTTGGAGATAAATACATTTAAAATAATAATTTTTCTTTTTGCGTTTATTGTATGGATAATTTATAACCAATACCTTTATTAGTATCGAATTTCCGATATTCTGTACGTAGAATTACTTCGCGCCACATTCCTATAGAGTCGCGGACCACCCTGTATTTACCACGACAAATCCTTTTGACGGACACCGTTCATTGCAACCATTATAGATTAGGAGGGGAAATACAATCAGTACAATGCACCTTTGGATGTACGTAACTCATTCCAACTATCTTATTCCGTGAATTATAGAATGCTGTTTATAAACTTTTTCAACTTTAAAATGTTTGAATCCACCTTCCGGCTTCCACCAATTGTGTTTTGTTTTGTGAAATGTTTAAATTGATATCTCAAAAAGATCCGTGAAATTCGGACATCAAACTATAATTTAATTTCTCCAAAAACGAAAGCAACAAATGCGCAAACCGGCGAACAAAATTATTGCGATGGACAGTATGAAGCCAATGCCAATGTCATATTTCAGAATTGAATTCTGCTAAAAATAATTTGGCTGGAGACGAGAAACTATACAGGGTGATCCCCGAACTAGAAGACGAACTGATGTGACAAAAATGTTAAAAGATGCAAGAAAAAGGGAGCTATGGTTCTTGGCTTTTGAGGATCGTTTTTTAAATATTCCAACATTATTGGAAATATCGCAACCTAACGTTTCAGCATCAGCATGCAGAGTCAAAACTGCGCAAACAGCAAATTTCTCCAAACAATTTGGAAGGTTATAATTGAAAATTGCCCATAAATTAATGATGGGGACAATAAATAGTTATGACATCGTTATTAGGGCCTTGGAATAAAATTAGAATCTACAACCACACAAACACCCCTATTCTGTAAGCTGTAACGACCCGTTCACCAACAATTGTGAATATTTGAACGATTTTTCGATCTAAAATTATTAGAAGAGTTATATAAGAGTCGTCGACGATTGTCGTTAGCTAATGAGTCGTTCATGAACGACTTTTTACAGAATAGGGGTGAAAGATACCCGCACGCAATCTTCATGCTAGAAAACTCATAGAGATATTCTTTTGGACCATGTATGATATTCTTTTTAGGATTCCATTATACGTGAAGAAGTGTATGGTAACGCTCACAAAAAGCTGCGTATTAATTAGCGGATATTGGGGATTCCCCCTAGAATGTCCATTTAAGGTTCGCTGGACTTGTTATGGATGTCCATACGTAATCTTTTTGGCACAACTACGGACTACTACCTGAGGATATCCATAATGGACGTCCAAAGGATGTGTATAAACGTGTTACATAGAAGGCCCGCTGTATAAAACGTACCATGGACATCCATCCATCCCAGACATTCTGGGACGTCCAACGGTCCAATACAAAGTCCATTAAATGTTCGCTGAAGGTCTAATGGGCGTCCACAGGTCGTCTTTTTGGCACAGCTACAGATCTCTACACGATATTCTCAATGCGCGCCTAAAGGATATCCTATTTGCTATGGTGTCTATTCTTGACCACCAACTTATTCGAGAATTTGTGATTCAAGAAAGTTTTACTACAAAAAAACAATTGTAATTTCTCCCAGATGTGAATACAAAAAGATGGTGCACCACCTGTTTTATACGCGCAACCCTACATATCTTAATCCACTTTTCACAACCGCCGCGTTGGAAGAGGGGGTGCAGTTACTTGGCCACCAAGATCATCCTACTGTATCCACTTGAGTGCTATTTGTGGAAGCACGTTTATTAAAGTGTATGTTCAAAAGTCGAATTCTATAGCTGAGCTGACCTTATTGACGGCATTATAACCGGGACCAGATATTTCGCGTTTCAAAGGCGACGCCAAATTGTCCTAGACCACATTATGACTACAGACCCCTAATGTAGGTCCATGTGTAGAGAGAGGTGCTCAGGGATCTATATACTAAGACCTAGTAATCAACAAATACCAACAATTATCTTTTGGAATAGCTCACCCCCCCCCCCCAACTTCGATTATAAATTACGAACCATCTGAAGAAGACGACTTAAAATTTCAAATAAATTATAATTCAGAATTCCTTTTTGCATCACTGCGTCAACTGAAGTCACAAACAGTAATCTGGCGCATACTTTGCTTAAAAGGAAGATAAAATTCCTGTTAGCAGTAGACGCTTATCTTGCACTTTTGTAGGCAGCCTTGAATTGCGCAGTAAGACAGGTAAGTTTGTTGTGCATGTGATCAAAATAAGAATTACTCTAGTGTTTGCAAGTTTTATTAAATTTCTAGCAGACATCATGGCTACAACTGCTTCGGTCGCTATCGCACCACCGGCGCCTTTGGAGAAAAAAGGAAATTTAGCGGAAAACTGGCGTAAATGGAAGCAAAACTTTGAAATTTACTTAATTGCCTCAGGAATCGATGAGAAAGACGACAAAGTAACTCGTGCACATTTTCTCCATACAATCGGTCAATATGGTAGAGATATTTATAATGATTTGGACTGTTCGGAAGAAGAGGGAAGTACTCTGCAAGGTTTATATTCGAAGTTTGATAACTTTTGTAATCCAAAAACAAACTTGACCTTTAACAGATACCAATTTTTCACTACCAAGCAAGAAAAAGCTCAGCCATTCGACAAATTCTTAATAACACTAAAGCAAAAAAGTAAAAATTGTGAATTTGGAGATTTAAACAACAGCTTAGTAATGACCCAAATTATTTCGGGCATTAATAATACAAGATTGCGCGAACGTCTTTTAAGAATACAAGATTTAGATTTAAATCAGACCATTGAAGAATGTCGGTCCACTGAAATATCAGAAGCACAGGCTCATGAAATAACTGCTGCAGTATCTACTAAAGTCAAAACAAAGCCATCTGAGAAAAAGCAAGGAAGTCAAGCTCGCCCTCCAGCAGCTTCTGCTCCCAAGCCAACTGAAGGCAAAAAACCTCGTAAACAACAAAAAAATGATAAGAATTTAAAATCGCAACAACAGGGGAATCCCGCTACTGAAACAAAAGAGGGGGAACCACAAACACCAATTGTTTTGGTAAATTGCCTTTTTTGCGGCAAATCTCATCTTTATGGGAAGTGTCCTGCATTTGGGACTATTTGTACTAAATGTCAAAAGCCTAATCATCTTGCAAAAGTTTGTAAAAACTGATCTACCTCTAAGATGTCTTATTTTCAGTATTTCTCTAAATTTTAACATAATTCAAACATTATGCTAGCATTTGTTGAAGAAGAGAATTTACCTTTATTTGTAATAACAATTTTAAAGTATAATTTAGTTTTTATACCCGACATACATAGGGGTTAGGGAAATTCAAAAATTGTATGGAATAGGGGTCAACTTTACCCTTTTTTAAAAATCTAATAATTTTTTTAAGCATGTTAATGTGAACTGTTATAAATTAAAGAATTATTTTATTGAGAAATGTTTAATGCAAATAAATGAAAGATGTCTGTATATTTTTGGTACTTACAAACAAAAAAAGTTTTTTCCTGTAGAAAGAAAGCTCTCCTTAATTAATCTCTTACAAAACTGAAAAAGACACTAAATTATTATGCAAATAATTAAAAATGGTTTTAAAATATCATTTGTATGGCTTGGTAATTAGAATTGCAGTAACATTTTAATAGTTACTACTTTTCCATTATAAATTAAATTTTTTAGTAATAATTGCATGTAAAGGGCGCTTCATACAGGCGCGATTTTTCGTTTTGTTTTCATTGGTTAAATTTAAATTTGCCGCTAAATTTAAATTTAATCAATTAAAACAAAAAAAATCTCAAAAAACTACAAAACTTTTAATTAATTTTTCACAGTATTCCTCAAGCACTGTTCATAACGAGTTTCAGATATAAAAGTAGATAACTAACAGAATCAAGTGTAAAAATATATGAGAAGTTCAACAACTAAAAGTAAAGGATTATAATACTAGGCAGTCTGTAGAATCCCAGTAGTGAACAAAGGGGCTTCCCCCATGTTTCCCATTAATCCAATCTCCTTTTATCGATCTTATTCTTGGTCTTTTTCATCCCTCTCCTTGGTTCCATTTTGTTGAGTCAAGTATCCATTTGCAATCAACAACCTGGGCAAATATCCTACTGTTTTGTGTTGTGTTTACAATTCGCCAGAAATCTTAACAGACCAAGAATTGTATCTATCAAAAGGGAAAATATTTTTACAACAAACTGTTCTCTCAAAAGTAAAACACCGCTTTATATTAAACTCGAATACTAATACAAATTACCGTTTCCAATTTTATTCAGGGATTTAAAGAAAAACTAATTATTTTGAATCAATGTATATATTCTATAATAGTGTATACACTTGTAATATCAGGTTGACATAATTAATTTAATTGTTAAAAATTAGGGAATAGTTAAAAATAAATTACTATCATCACAGATATGGCAATTCAATTAATTTTCAATAATTTACTTTCTCAAAAAATTGCCATATATGATAGCAAACACTTAAGATATTTATCACGACATATTTTAAAATAAATTATCAAATCTAATGATTCTATAGTTCACTACCGACACATCTAAAGTTTAGCAGATAAATAATTGTGCAATTTTTAAATTTTATACAGAATTAATAATCTTTTACTTTAAAAAACATTTTATTTTAAATTTCTCGAGTCAAAAAAATCTACTTTAGGCATTACAAATTGTCATTAGCATTACTAATCTGTAATATATTACTTACCAACTACGCTTTCATAATACAGCAAGTACCTATACAATAAGGACAAAAGTACCTACATAATAATAATTATTCCAAGCCATATGCTTACAAGATTATCAATTTTGATACAAAACCCCTTCAATATGCAAACTTTTTGGAGAATTAGTACTTAACAAAACATATTTAGCAAAATTCGCTTTATTTGGTTTAATAGAGAAACTTGCCCTTATCACAACAGTGTATCATTCAATGAATATTGCCATGTCTGATTAAACAATTGTGTCCACTTACTCCATCTTCAACAGACACTTACTTTTCTAATTGAATCTTATAAATTTTAAATATTTAATCAGTAGTCAAATTATTGCTTACACGAAATACCTCAACAACTTTAATTAGTAAATAATATTACATTATACCTATGAATTATCTAATAACAGTCTTCACCCATACATTTTTGATTAATTTGTTCTTGTTAAAGGGGCTCTGCTCTGCAATTAGGACAAGTATGGCTTGTGCGAAACCATATTGTAATGCAACTGTCATGGAAAATGTGACCGCAACTTATACGCTTTGTCTTGCTAGATTTTAATTTGTCTAAACAGATTGTGCAATTTTGGGGAACATTAGAATTCCTACGCCTTTTTGTGCTGTAACAAAATTTATCATTAGTAATATTACATTAAAAGAAGTATCAGTTAGAAAATAATTCTGGCATTTAATGAAGGTTTTATAGGTCACGTCGACTTGAGTTTATTGTTTATTAATTTATACCAGTAGTTTTTGATCTGGTAAACCTTTAACATTAAATTTGTATAAGCTTTCACAGTAGTAAGCACTAAGAGTTTGAATGGTAAGTAGAGCAAATTATAGCCCTTACTTTCTTCGATCAGATAACCAAATGTGAAGACAATTGGAGGTTCAGAAATACATACTGGTTCGAAATCATTGAAAAACCGTTTAATTCTGAAATTTGGGCATACAGAGTGCTATATCTGCGCAACATTTTGTAAACAGTGGTTATATAAAAAATGCCAAGAACATTAGGGTCAAAGTTTTAATATTTACCTTGGTGGGGTGTCACAACCTTCTGCTGCACTAGGTGGAGGTGCATAATAATCATGATTATTCTGATTTTGGTAATGGTAATTTTGATTAGGAGTTTCGTTTTTAAAATAATAATAAATAGCAGTTCCAATTGCAACACCTACCATAAGAGCAAACGTCAAACCAGGATATGACATTTCTGCCTAGAAGATAAAATAATACTAAAAAAATAAGAAAATGTGTTGCAACTCTATTGTTACATATTTTTAGTTATGATAAGGGAAAGATTCAAATAATGATACGCACAAGTCTTAAAGCAGACTCTTAAAATCGAACACAACAACACGCACGAAAACCTCAAACTTATTTTTGTTTTCCATGCTAGCCAACTTATAAGAATAAAATAAATATATTTTGTTAAATTAAAATAATTCTTCACATTTTGAATTTAACGTAAATCCATTGCTGAAAATTTTTGAAAAACCCGCAATTTTTTCTAAAGATGTTGCCTTGGAAACGAAAATAAAATATTTAATATTTAACAATCAGGGATTGGTCACATTGTTGCGATCTGTCAAAAATCGACATCTTCTATTTGTCTATCTGTAAGTTGTTTGTAAAAGTATTTTTCAATTAATTTTGTAAATATTTGCTACGAAAACTAATTACCATCATATTTTCCATCTCAGTTTAAGAGGTAAGTGCAATATAATATTAAAACCATCCTTTAATTATAATATCCACTGTTTTACTTGCACATTCATTTTTTATAAAAGAATAGTGAAGGTGATCAGGCTAAATAGGTATTAAGCATCACAACAGCCCACTAAAACCACTGTTATACGTCTCCTTGTTACCCTTATTATACATTGTATGCTTAAATCATGTACAGCTTCATATATTTTTGTTACGATATAAATGTATGTGTGTACCAAAGCGCTTGTTAAGACATTATCTGTAACTGAATATTTACAAATATAAGGACCGGTCTTTCAATTCGGGTTTAACTCGCTCACTAAGCTTACGATCAATCGGCATGGAAACAATTCTTATAACAACGGTGTCTGTGACAACTCGCCGTCAATTGGCTTAACTGGGAGTTAAATCCGAATTGAAGGACTGACCCTAAGATCATTATGTATTATAAAAATTGTAGGATTAGCTACGCTGGCAAATTCAACAATGAGGGACCGCGGTCGTCGTGCCACCGCGGGCAACCGCATGGCGAAGCTCTTGAACGAAGAGGAAGAGTGCCAGGATGAATTTTATAAAGTGAATTATGGAGGGTTTGAAGAAACCGCTACAGACAATGAATATGAGTAAGTGAATAACTGCAGTTTATTATACCTAGGCCCGGTTGCACCAACGTATTTAACTACGAGTTTAGCTAAACCAGGATCAATTGGCATGGATACGATTGTTCGAACAATTGTATCCATGCCAATTGATCCTGGTTTAGCTAAATACGTAGTTAAATACATTGGTGCAACCGGGCACTAGTAATGTTATTCCTAACGTATTTTTTTTTTTTATTATAGAGCAGAGGAGGAAGGTGAAGACCAAGTGGATTCCGACTTCAGTATTGATGAAAATGATGAACCAGTTTCTGATAATGAAGAGGAATCTCAGAGAAAGAAACGTCGGCTTGTTACAAAAGCATATAAAGTAAGTAAATTACTGTATTTTGGAATGTTTGCGTTCTATTAATTGATTATTGGATTTCACCTCAAATTCCCCGATTTATAATTATTCGTGGAACATGTAGATTTAGGATATGAATTGTTTATTTACTGTTTAATAATTTTAGGAACCATTGCCTGCACAAAATAAGCAGAAGCAAAAGCCAAAATCACCTAAACCAGCTACTTCGAAAGAAAAGAGTGATCCTCAACAATCTTCTGATCATGGAGGTGTGTAGATCTTGCTATATAAAAAAGTACATTTCTGTGTAAGAATATTAATTGTTTTGACTATCTTTAGATATGTAAAGTTAAGTTTAAGTTTAACATGTATTTTTCACACATTTAATGTGAAATATAGAAAATGAATTTTCTAATTTGTATTTCTTTATATAGCAAAATGTTTGCTTTTATCACTTTATGTTGTTATGCATGGTAGCCCTATACAAACATGGGGCCCTCAAAATTGGGAATTTGGGTTAAATGGTGTAGAATGTTTAGCAACCTGAGTTCTACTATTATGTTCTACACTGAAAGCTTTTCCTATTTTACTTGATTTCTACCAAACAGAAATCATATTGTCATGTACAAATCATAAACATATTCTTCCTTTATTAACTTAATTTTTCTAACAGTTTCACTTCAGTTTGTTTCTCTCAATTTATCTTCCAAAACTTATTTTGTGATGTTTGGCCATTATTCATGTGGGGCCCATTTTTATTCTAATTAACCTGCTAAATTATTACTAAATCTCTGCATAGCCCATATTTATTCACGATTGGTTCTTTAGCCAATTTCGTTGTCTACTCCTGGATGTTATAGGCCTCCTCAGGTAAAGCAGCTTTTCTATACTAACTATGGCAAAACTTTGTTAAGAAAAGTTATTCACAATGTACAATCATCCCCCCATGCAAAATTTCAGAGTGTATTTAGGATTTTTTCAAATCGAGGAGCCCTTGGTAGTAGATAATATTTTTTTACTCAGGTAAAGTAGCTTACCTGTACAGACTAAAAAAAATCATTACAAACTTTGTGATGACTAATCTAGAACTAATTCTAGAACGCAAATCAATAAGAAAATCTACAGCTGCCAAATCTGCAGCAACAGCACAACGTGCAAAAATAAGAACTCTTGAGCAGAAAAAGAAAATTAAAAGACCGAAAGAGGAAGAATGGATTCCCACACAACAAGAACTTCTAGAGGAAGCCAAAATTACAGAACAAGAAAATTTACAAGCTTTAGGTAGGAATATTAGCATGGTTTAAGAATCATAAAAGAAATAATTGTGTATTGCAGAAAGATATCAAAAAATGGAAAGTGAAAAAAAATCTCGGCGTCCTGTTAAAAGAGTTCGCATTGGACCAGTGCTAAGATATCATTCCACACGAATGCCTCTAATTGAGGAGGTAGAAAATGATTCTAAGGCAGTGTAAGTTTCCGCTTTTGATGCTGTTTTGTGTAGAATAATCAATAATTGTAAACTAAAACTTTGCTTTTATTAATTATAGTACAGAAGTGAAAACAGAAACAAATAAGGAAGACCATCAGCAGAAGTATTACGAACGAACTTTTATAACTTTATTAAATGATCCAAACGATACTGTTTATAAAAAAATGATGAAAATCAGGCCGCTTCCTAAAGCTCCATCCAAACTACGTTGTACAATAACAAAGTAAGTACAATTTTGCAAAAGCAATTCATCATTATCGGCAATTTCTGTTTTAGAAAACCAGCTAAATATGTTGATCCTCTTACCTGTTTACCTTATCATGATATTCAAAGTTTCAAATTAATTCGAGAAGCGTATTACCAACAACTAGAAGCTCATGGTGATAAAAATAATCCTACCTTGAGCAAATGGTTGAAATGGTATGCTAAGTATAAAGAAAAAGCTAAGAAAGGAAAAATTAATAGGAGTATTTCAGTTAAAACAGAAAAAATGTAACAATTAAAATTATCTACAATGGAAGTTTCAATTGTGTGTTTATAATATTTACAAAATTTTGTAATAATCTTAATAATATGGAAATGAATAAAAATAAATAATTTTAGCTTGAATTTGCATCTAATAATACTAAAATAATTATGTGAAGTAGAAAAGAACTTATTTAGCATAGTTTGCCAGTCCTGTAAAGTAACTTTCATGATTTTTACATAACTATGTCTATATATGGAAACTCAAATTATCTTATGAATATTATTTGAGATTGATGAAATTTAGTGCTTTAGGTCTCTAACGAAACAACATCGAAGGTATTTAGAGGTCTTCCTGCTTGTTGCAATGCAATACCTAATAAAGCTTTGGTATATTCTGTGCAACGAAGTATAATTATTGCTCAGTATAACTTATGCTGCATGACATTTAGCTGCCTGTTTTCTCTTTCACGCCATAACCTTAGAAAAGTGCTACACGTGTTTTATAATTAATCCTGAAAAAAGTGTTTATATAAGCCCTGTAAGAAATGTCTATTCAAGATAAAGTGCTTCTTCGCAAGATTAAGAAACGTGAACAACAAAAACTAAAAATTTTTCAGATTAAAGAAACAGAGAGGAAAGAGAAAGGTATTTACAATTAATCTGAACTGTTTCATTAGCTGCAAGTAAAAACATGTTTTTATAGAAATATTATGTTTATAGAACAAAACAATGTTGAACAAGAAATAAAAAACCTTAAAACTAAAGGAGACAAACGACCCCTAAACGAAGAACCTGGCCCTAGCAAAAGTAGGTTTTACGATTAAAAGTTACAATAATTTAGATTCAAGTGCAAGTTTAACGTATTCAACATTAAGCCTGCTTGAATATGTATAGTAAATCTGGAATTGGTTGATATTTAATATACATACTTCCACGATGAGGCTTAACAGTTGTGGCCAACGTCAATGACATCTACATTATTATATAAGTTAATTATGTATTTCTGTTATTCATAATTAGGAAAAAAGAAGAAAAACAAGAAGAAGAATGATTTAGACCTGGAGAAAGATGGCACAGAGGAAAATGGCGGAGTAACAGATGATGACGATAATGATAATTCTGAACTAGAAGATAATGTTGAAGTTAATGGTGATTCCAAAGAAGCATGTAAGTATCATTATTGTCTACATTCTCTAAATAATTACATGATGACCTAAAGGCGAATATGACTGATACTCCTTATTCATTAATTGTTTGAGTTGAGAGTCGGATATGAAATTCAATATAAAACCTGATAATGTAAACAGTTTAGATATTTATTAATTTTATATTCTAATACTAAATATTACAATATTTTGTTTTAGTGCCTGGTTCAGATATAGCACTAGAAATATTGAGTAATCGTTCATTTGATTCATTAAACGATAAAGTTTGCGAACTTACTATGAAAGCTATTGCTGACATGGGATTTACTACACTAACAGAAATTCAAGCACGTTCTATTCCACCACTTCTTGAAGGTCGAGACCTTGTTGGAGCTGCTAAGACCGGTTCCGGAAAAACACTTGCTTTTCTTATTCCAGCTGTTGAACTTATTTATAAACTCAAGTTTATGCCACGGAATGGTAATAATAGGTATTTCTTCTAAAAAATTATTTTCCTTTAATTAATTTTTATAGGAACTGGTGTGGTAATAATTTCACCTACAAGAGAATTGTCTATGCAAACTTTCGGAGTTCTTAAAGAATTAATGAAGTATCATCATCATACATATGGTTTAATTATGGGGGGAGCTTGTAGACAAACGGAAGCTCAGAAACTTTCAAAAGGTAGTTTTGAATGTCTTATTATTTGTGTTTATTAGAAAATATTTTATTATAGGAATTAATATTCTTGTCGCAACACCAGGAAGATTATTAGATCATTTACAAAATACTCCAGACTTTTTGTACAAAAATTTACAGTGTTTAATAATTGATGAAGCAGATCGAATTTTGGAAGTCGGTTTTGAAGATGAAATGAAACAAATTATAAATTTGTTGCCTAGTAAGTTTTACATAAATCAAATGAAAATGAAACTAAAAGCATTTTCTTGTAGAACGAAGACAAACAATGCTTTTCAGCGCAACTCAGAATAAGAAAATTGAAACATTAACATCATTAGCATTAAAAAAAGAACCAGTATACGTAGGTGTTGATGATTCTAAAGAAGTAGCCACAGTGGCAGGGTTAGAACAAGGATATGTTGTATGTCCATCAGAAAAACGCATGCTTATACTTTTTACATTCCTGAAGAAGAACCGAAAGAAGAAGGTCATGGTTTTTTTCAGCTCTTGCATGAGTGTGAAATATCACCATGAACTATTCAATTACATTGATCTTCCAGTTATGTGTATTCATGTAAGACTTTTTCTTTTAAGGTGTGACTAACCTGTTTAATCAAAATTTCACAGGGAAAACAAAAGCAAACCAAGAGAACTACAACATTTTTCCAATTCTGTAACGCAGAAACTGGCATTCTTCTTTGCACGGATGTAGCTGCCAGAGGTTTGGATATACCCGCAGTTGATTGGATTGTCCAATATGATCCACCAGATGATCCCAAGGAATACATCCACAGAGTTGGCAGAACAGCACGTGGTGAAGGCAGTAGTGGACATGCTTTGCTGATACTAAGACCCGAAGAACTTGGTTTTCTAAGGTATTTGAAACAATCAAAGGTTCCACTTAATGAATTCGAATTTTCATGGAATAAAATTGCTGATATACAACTACAGGTGTGTTTGAGTTTATTATTTGCGACTAAGAATTAAGTTGAAATATTTATTATAAACAAAAAATTTTAGCTACAAAAATTAATTGGCAAGAACTATTTCTTGAACATGTCTGCTAAGGAAGCATTTAAAGGATATGTTCGTGCTTATGATTCCCATCATTTGAAGACTATTTTTGATGTGAATACTTTAGATTTGGCAAAAGTTGGTTTATCTTTCGGTTTTACTGTTCCACCAGCAGTTGACCTCAGTATCCTTTTTTTTGTATGCAACATGGGATAATTAATCATGTCCTTTATATTCATTGCTTTTCATCTGATTTTTTTCTTGTATTTTCCTTAATTCTTAACTTTAGAAGTGGCATATAAGAAACATGACAGGCCAAGCAAACGAACAGGAGGTGGTGGATATGGTTATTATAAGAATATGAATAACACTGGCGATAAGAAGACCATGGTTTATCGCCAGCCAAAAAGGAAGAATGGACCCGATCGTCGTCAGTTTTCGCGATAAATATTTAAAAATTGTTTTATTTATAAGGTTTAAGAAATTGAATCATTCATGAAAATAAATTTGTTAAATAATTTTGTATTACTATTGTTTTCATGAGTGTACTCGCTTTCTGTTGTTTATCTGTTTCAGCGAATGTAGCATATTGTAGCAGCACTAACTTTTTCAGTGGTTCCAAATTTTCATACCATTAGTGGTAAGTTTGGGTTAAAGCTATTATCTATGGGTAGAGCCAAGTCGGTTGGAAGCTGTGGAATTTTAAGTTTGGTCAACAAAACAAGTACCTGGAATAACCTCTCCAAGGCCCAGCAGTACCAAAGGGAAAATTGAATGGTCTTTAGTAAGGACTTCACGAAAAGTGGACAAACAGTTCATATTAAAGAGTTGACTGAAGGATGGTGGATGAAGGTGTACTGCTAATTGCATTCAACAAATTTACATTTTTTCATGCTCTTGTATTGTTTTAATAAATATTACTTTTCATTCAATATTTTAGTTTGAAACAAAATATAACATAATGACAAATGCGGAGCTTTTATTTTTATAAAAGCAAATGTTTACACGGATCATTTCTGCTAATTTTTTATAAAGTAGAATGTCAATTTTCAAATTCCTGTAAAAGAATTGCGGTAAATATAAACTGATTTTTGTGCAATGTCAATCATTGAACCACTTGCATTAATCGGTGAAAAGAGCTCGTCCTCACATCGTCCATAGCTCACTATTCTGAGAAGCCTTCTACCGTTTTTGTAGGTCAGAGTCTTTTCCTTAGTACAGTAAAATCCCGTTATAATGACATTGAAGGGAGTATGAAAATCTGATCACTATAGCCGAATGTTGCTATAAGCGACGTTTGCAAAATACTTCAAGTCTTACGTAACATTAACAACAACAAAAAACACCTCCTTGGACTTTCCCATACTAAAACTTAATAGCTATCGAGTACCGACCGACGATCTGCCTCTGTCCGAGTTTAGCCTAAATCTTCAAAAATTTACAAAATGCAGCGGAACTTAAAACGTGAAGTCTTTGAAAAGGTACCTGAAAGCGGAGCAAGCCACAAAATGTGCTTTAACTCGGTTATTTGTAATTATTTTGAAAAGGTTGTTACACAATTTTAGATAGAGGAGAATTAGATACATCCAAATATCAAAAGATATACAGGGTGTTGCGGGAAAGATACTATTTCAAACTGCTGTAACTTCTCAACCACACGATTTTGCAGATTTCTGTGTGCGTCATTAATTCGGAAATAAAAAATACTAGAAGTTTGCTTATTTAATCATATTCGTATCTTTAAACACAAAAAAGCTACAGGCTAAGTTTCAAGGCGAATTAGAAGCGAAATCGGGCAACCACAAAATGTGCTGTAACTCGGTTATTTTTTAAAAATTTTGAAAGGGTTGATAAACACTGTTAGATAGAGAACAATTGGATACCTGCAATCATCTAAAAATTATACAGGGTGTTTCGGAAAAAACAAAAAGACAATGCATGCGTCAAAGGGCTGTAACTCCTCAACCAGTCATTTTATCAGATTACTATGTGCGCCATTATATCAGAAATAAAAAATACTACAATTTTGCTTATTTAATCATATTCTTATCTTTACAAACAAAAAAGTTACAGGCTGTAAATTTTCAGGTAAATTTTCAAGACAAGTTAAAACGTGAAATCTTTGAATAGGTAGGTACCTGAGAGCGGAGCAAGCCACAAAATGTGCTTTAACTCAGTTATTTGTAATTATTTTGAAAAGGTCGTTAAACACTTTTAGATAGAGGACAATTAGATACATCCAAAGATATACAGGGTGTTATGGGAAAGACAAGGATTCAAACTGCTGTAACTCCGCAACCAGACGTTTTTTCAAATTTCTGTGTACGGTATTAATTCGGAAATAAAAAATGCTAAAATTTTGCTTCTTTAATCATATTTGTGTCTTGAAAAACAAAAAAGCTACAGGCTGTTAAGAGTGTTAAGTTTCAAGGCGCAGTAAGAAGCGAATTCGGACAACCACAAAATGTGCTGTAACTCGGTTATTTTGAAAGGGTTGATCAACACTTTTAGATTGAGAACAATTGGATACATCCAATCATCTAAAAATTGTACAGGGTGTTTCGGAAAAAACAAAAAGACAATGCGTCAAAGGGCTGTAACTCCACAACCAGTCATTTTATCAGATTACTATGTGCGCCATTGAATCAGAAATAAAAAATACTACAATTTTGCTTTTTAATCGTATTCGTATCTTTACAAACAAAAAAGATACGAGCTGTAAATTTTCATGTAAATTTTCAAGGCGACTTGAAACGTGAAATCTTTAAATAGGTAGTACCTAAGAGCGTAGCAAGCCACAAAATGTGCTTTTACTCGGTTATTTGTAATTATTAAATTTTGAAAGGGTCGTTAAACACGTTTAGATAGAGGAGAATTAGATACATCGAAAGATATACCTACAATGTGTTACGGAAAAGATAAGGTTTCAAACTGCTGTAACTCCGCAACCAGACGATTTTGCAAATTTCTGTGTGCTTGTTTAATCATATTCGTATCTTGAAAAACAAAAAAGTTACAGGCGTTAATATTCAAGGGGCACCACACACATTTTCGGGGGGTGGGGACCTTTTTATTATTTAAAGAAATATTGGAATTATATATCATATCATTTTTAAACCTCAACTAAAAATGAATTCTTTCATGCAATTTTAAAATTTAAAACTACAGTCGAACTTCCATATAACGAAATTGTCTATTTAACGAATTGTTTTCAGGATTTTTCGACTTCGTTAAATGGAAGTTAAAAATAAAAAGTTATAGACAATTAATGTATGCTGCTTAATTTTGATCAGGAGTTTATTTTTAAGTTGACCATATAAAGCAAGAAACTTGATTATTAAAAACATTATAAATATTCAAATTTTAAGGACTTATCTTACGTTTTTTACTGATCAATACAACTGAACAACAATAATAAATACTTCGGCTGTGAAAATATAGAATTTCACAACATCTGTTCAGTGCGGAGGTGTATTATTAGAATTTGTTAGGTGTTTTTTATGATCTATACTCAAAATTAAATGTTAATCATAAATACTTTGTCTATGACAGTGTTCTCGTGATTAGTGGATATGCCACACTTTAAATGAAATTTAAATTGTAGTATAATTATGGACAAAACACGAAATGTAGACAATTCGCGTTTTGTCCAGACAATATCCGAAATGTCTAGAAGTTTACAAATAGTACAACTCTACAATAAAATATAAGCAACTACTTACATATTTACCTACCGACCCTACTCAAGGGAATTAATGCTTTTAAAAGGTTTTTACTTAAGCGCGATTTATTGAGGTATTATTAATACCAGTCGACATTTATGTTTTTTTTCTAGAAAAAACTCGATTTGTCTTACTTCGTGTGTTGTCTATAACATATATATATATATATACCTACGTTACGGGTAAAGTGAGGGATGAGGATACATCCTAGGATTACCCGGGTAAAGCGCACTCAAAGGCCTCCAAAGGCGTATTGGATAAGATGCCTTTGAGTGCGCTTTCGGTTTATCCTCATTCCTCGCTTTTCCCGTAACATACTATAGGTACAGAACACAGCACAAGAATATGAGCAAAGCTATTTCCATTGCAATATCATAAACATAAACATAAAAAGTACCTAAAAAGTAAAATGTTAATAATAAAGTACTACTCTAATGTAATATTGAACATATTTTACAATTTAGTGTTTGTTTAAAAACGATTGAGAAATTGCATTAACTTCTATTTTTTTCTTTCTGGGTTAATAGTAGCCCCATTATGGGATAAAAAACACATAATGACATAATATAATTTTCATTAAGGTCCAAGTTCGCGGCCTTTTATCCTTATTAAGCAATCTTGAATAAATGAAAGTCACCGATATTAGTTAATATTAAAGGGGTTTGAAAACAGGTAAACAGCTATACAGCCCACACTTGATACTCCCACACGCACCTCACGTCTGGTTTTGCAAACATAAAAGGTATTAAGGAATAAGTAAACAACTCACAACACCTGATGAATATTGTATTCACCATAATTAGTAACAAACAATGACCATGTAAACTGTGTGCTACCGCATCTAGATTAGACACTACTGCACAAGTTCTTGTAACTTCCAATACTCATTTGGATTTTTAAGTATTACCGTAAAATAAAAACGTTCCGATATGTCCATTTTTGTCCATACGGTTTTGCATACAAAGAAATTTATGCTGACGATTAGGTCATTCTCATTCATAACATAATGAATGACATGAAAATTTTTATCATGTACAGTTAATATGACTTTGTTAAAATTATACTATCTGTGATCTCAGGTTATCCTTATTAGGTAATGAAAACTAAAAATATAACTTCTTTTATTTAAAATAAATAAACGCCTGAAAATAATGTAATGAGAGAAGATTCTTCGCAGAATGAACATTTTTATGTGAAATTGCAAAATAAGGAAAAGAAAAATTACAACAACTACAATTTTTTGTTATCCCCAGACTACTAGATCAAAATAAGAATAGTATAGTTTCCTATTTGTTGTATAATTTATTATACATGGTGTCCAAGATAAGGAGCGCATTGCATGGAGATCTCCTCGGAGATCTCGTAGGTAAACGGTAAAAGATAAAAATTCAGTTAAATGAGAAGAAATGTTCACCATGTTGAGGATTACTACGATCACCATTCAAATTTTTCAGCCTATAAGTAGTACTGAAAGCTGCGCAAAATTTATAAAATTTGAATGGTTGTCGTACTCGTTCTCAATATGCTGAAGATTTCTTCTCATTTAGCCGAATTCCTATCTCCTACCATTTACGAGATCCCTATGTATGGGCTCCTTATCTTGGACACCCTGTATATTATAGTATATTATTATTATATATTAATATAAAATCCTTGAAAACTTTGTTTGGATACAAAACAACTGTAAAAACCCCTTTGGTTGACTAATGGGTCGAGGTCTCGATATGCGTATAATATAACCACCCCATTGCACTTAAGCCAGCCAATTATACACCCTAATTGAGAATTTTACCTACCCGAAGAAATTACAATCCTCCAAAATCTGAAATTCAAACTCCCTTAACTAGAGATTTTAGGGATGTATCACAATTTTCCTCCACGTGATTCTAATCATATACCTACATCAAGATACCGTTATTATAAAACTATTATTTTTGGAACTGCTTCTAGTTATTTATTTTTATTAGTAATTAAACTAAATACCGGAAATCATTATGTATGATTTGGACGGGTTTTCTAAATTGGAACATTTTCCTTTTCTGGATTTCTTGAACAGATGTTGGGGTTTCTACGTCACATATACATTCATACCGAAAGTTTTGTAATATCGGTATATGACGCAGTCAAACTAAGTTCTTTGCAAACAAAAGTTATGCGCCTCTGTGCCTACATACAAAACAAGTCGCCCATAATGAATGCCAGAAACAGATTGCCGCGGCCAACGCACGACATTGCAAGGAATGAAAGTAGAATAACATATCCACACAAGAAAAACAACCACCTACAGATGAATCTCTCTAATGTTAAAACGCACTTTCACGTAATAGCTTGTAGCGATGGATCATTAAAATTGATGGTGTGAAATTATGTTAAGAAGTATTAATTTTGCACAGGTGCTACCTTATAAATATAGAACAATAAATTAAAAATAAGTTTTATCTTGAAGTATTATAAGGAAAACGGTCGATAAATGTGTATATAATTTATTAGAGATAGGTATAGCAATGGAACGGAGAATTAACGGCTGTTTTAGTTTAATTGCTGTTTACATTCTGCTTTATTTATCTATTTCCACCACCAATATCTTCCCTATCAATCCACTATACAGTAGGGCAGGACAATTGCACATCGCAGATTCGCCTTCTAAGTACGAAAATTCGCCTTATAAGAAAATTCGCAGTGTTAAAAGATTTTCTTCCATGACCGTGGGTTAGCTTAACAGGGAGTTAAACCCGAATTGAAACACCGGTCCTAAGAGTCACCTAACGAGTCATGAAGAGGAAATAATGAAATCTGAAGCACACCCAAAATAGCGGAAGTCATGGAACATGGAACGCGTAACATGTCTTAAATGGCAAAGTGTTCGACACATAGCGAGACAAAACAGGAAGAGGTGAACACGAAGAATAACTTAATGGAGACCGCGAGAAACTAAAGGAAGCTTAGGGAGAGGAAAGTAGATGGAAAAAGAGGCCTATATCCAGCAGTGAGGGAACACAGGCTGAAAAGAAAAAAAAGGACCTCGGCCCCATGGTGGACACCGAAGATAAACGTCTGATACCTTAATTGAAAATTATGTCCCATTACGGGCCGGTTTATCAGGCCGTAGCTGGTTGCTTGTTGCTAACAAATTGGAACTTTGATGGATGATGGATGCGATTCTTGTAACAATTCGTATCCATGACAATTGACCCTTGGTTAGGTAACAAGTAGTTAACTACGGATTAATACACTGGCCCTTAGGGGCGGTTTATCAACTCCCTGTAAAGTTAAGCAACAGTCAGTTGTCATGGATACCGGATACGAATTGTTGTAAGAAACGAATCTATCGTAACTAATTGATAAACCGGATTGATAAACCGATCCTTATTGAAATATGTTATCGCAATATTCGGTACTTATAAAATCAAATAAAATTGTTGACTAATGTTAACAACGATAAAAGAATTTATAACAACAAGAATAACTTAGAAAACTATTGGAAAACGTGATAAAATATTATACACAGCAGTTGTTTGCCAAATTCTTTAGTTTTAACGCCAGGATCACTGTCTGGTGTGGCATTTCCTGTAGAAGATTGATTACTGTAATATTATTTGAAACAACTGTTAGTTTGTCTTAATTCTGCAAACCCAAATTCTCCCAACCCTATAAAAAATATATGATAATATAATCCAAAATGTTTGCAAACGATTATCTAATTTCTGATTTATTCAATACGAATACTCAAATGGAGAAGTTCTTTAAGGATATTTAAATTAATTATGCAGAACAATTAATTTAGGATGTGTGACTTCAGTAACAGAAATAACACTCTTTTTAATTCATTGTTTTTACTTTACTGTTTATTTAATGAGTAGGTACCTACTAATATCAATATAGGTATAGGTTGTTCTACGCTTCTCCTTCGTTAGTATTATTTATATAATTTATGAAAAAAAAGTATAATTATGATTGGTGAACCAGAAGATCTTTACGAAGCATTGAAACCCCTGCAGCTTTCTTGCAAGTGGATGGGAATACTAGTTTGCACTTTAAAAGGAATTCCAAAATCAAGAGAACGGAAATATGTTTTTCTGAAAATGGATAACGTAGTGGATGCTGTTATGTTAACATTAATATCAACCGTTTGTATTCTACATTTCAATTACTGCTGTGATCAGTTTTATAACGTAACTGCATTTGCAATGATGCTTGCTAGATATGGAAATTACTTAAGCATATTTGGATTTTTATTATTTTCACATATCCACAAAAACAAACTATTAAACATTATTCATTTAATAGTCGATATTGATGTTGAAATATCAAAAATGATAAAAAAGGAAATGAGATACATAGAAACAAAAAAGGAAATTATTTATAATTTGAGTGCTTGGTACTTTTTATTGATAATACAAATTATTGTTAACTTTATTGCGTTTATGGAAGGATTGTTCTCTGATATAACTCTACAATGCTCATTATCTACATTCATTACCCTCATTCTAGCAATTAACGTAAACTGTCTTCTATTTTCCTTCATTGCTGAAACACAGCGAAGATTCTCTATCTTAAATGATCACTTAACATTAACTAGCAGTAACGTTAAGATGGGTATGAGATCTGAATATAAAGAACATTTTAAGAAAATCAAAAAGTTGTTTATAAAACTATGGGACATACGTCAGAAAATCCATGAATCATTTGAAGTACTACTATTATGCAAGATAGTTTTGTGCTCACTATATTTATTAATAATGAGTTTTTTAATAACAATAGGTACCGTTAGTAAAGAAACACCGCTTACAGTTAGCTTGTTTCTTAATTTTAGTATTTGGATACTTATTAGCCTTCTAGATATCATGCGCACGGTGTCTTGTTTCTCTTCGGTTCACTATGAGGTAAGTGCTATAAGCCTATAATATAGGTAATGTTATTTTTACTATAGATAGATAGTAGAAAGTAGAGGTCGTCTACTAGCCATTGACGAGCTACCTGTTTGTAGAAACACTCCAGTTGTATAAAAGTATTTGACTTCCAGTTCAGCTAAACCACCATCCATTGTCATGGATACGATTGTTCAAACTATCGTATTATTCGTATCCATCAGTCTTTCAATTCAGGTTTAACCCCCTGTTAAGCTAACCCATGCTTAATTGCCATGGAAACAATTGTAACAACGATATCCATGACAAGTGGCCGTTTCAGCTTAACTGGGAGTTAAATCGGAATTGAAAAACTGCCTCTAAATATAAAATGTTTGAAACATTAGAGATTAGACGATCACGAAAATAATATGTGAATATTTTGAAGTGCCAAAATAAACATACACAATTGTTGACTGTGGTTCCATCTATTATCTAAAATTTATTTTAGATCACTCTGTATCACTTTTTTGTGTGTGTCGTGAATTATTGAATACAGAATAAATTTCCATAAAAACTTTTTGCTTTAAGCAAGTTATTAGGCAGGTACCTATAATTTATTATTATTATTAGATTACCGTTGGCAGTTGATTAAATTAATGCCCTTAATTCTGTTTACCTCAATTTTATGAATTATTATATGACTCCTTCCAAGTACTAAACAGCAAAAAAATAAACTACCTCCCTACGATATTTAGTTTATAAATACTGACAGAGAGGCTAACTGGTGAAGACATTCTAAATATTTGTGCATATACAACGCTACCGACCGACAATATTTTTACTTAGAAATATTAAAATATTACTACAATTAATAAGTACTACACGAAAGTACTGAAAATGAAAACGAAACCAAGAAACTTTCTTGAAAGTTATAGAGTAATCCACTTATCCCTTAAATTTTTAGGACTCACACCAAACAGACTATCGGGAACCCCCGAAAGACCATTTCTTATCCTTAAAAAGGACGTCTTTCTAAACATTATTATTTTATTAATAGCAATATTAACGTGTACGATACATTATAATCTTTGTCCTGACAACTTTGATTCATTATCGAACATTACCCATGCGCTGTTGAAGTATGTAAATTATTTCGCTATATTTGCATGTTTTTTGATTGGACAATGCAATCGAAAGCGTATAACAAACATAATTTTAACACTATGCGAACTCGATCAGCAAATGGAAGTTCATACAGAAATAGTAAACGATCATTCAGTTACCAAAAAAGTAGCCATTTATTACACATGTGTGTGGATCGTTTTGGTAACAATTCTAACAGCTTGCTTTTCAACAGCATTCTTCTATGGGAAAGAGCTCGTATGTTGTTATGTGGGTGTGCTAAGCTCCCTGATGAACATAGGTGTTGATTTTACAGTATTATTCTTTTTACGCGAAATTAGAAGAAGAGTTTGTAAAATTAATGATTTTCTAATATTTCTAATTAGACATACAAACTTTGTGAAAATGCCCTGCAAAGAGAAACTAAATAAAATGAGGAGACATTTTAGCACGTTATGCTGGACGTGTCACAACATAAATGTTGCATTTCAAATGTCTTTCTTGGCCAAAGTACTTCTGATAGGAGTTATTATTGTACTTTTAGTTTATTTATCGAACACCGGAAGATACCCTCTTTACTTGGTTATTCCCATGTACATACAAATATCAATCTTCACTTTCATCGTTTTAGCAACACTGTATCACACTGTTGCATTAATAGATGAGGTGAGTATATCTTTATTTATTTAGTTTTCCGGAAAGAAACAAAACTGATCGTATTATTATACAGAGTTCATCTTTTAAAAATTGTCATAAACTTACCTTAAGCCATAAGAAAATTACAACTCTAGAACCACAAAAAGTTTAGGAAGCCTAAACGCGTTTCGAGAACTACGTTCCCATCTTCAGTAAACTGAAATCTGATGTTCCCGAAACGCGTTTAGGCTTCCTAAATTTTTTGTGGTTCTATGGATTTAATTTTGATATTTTCCAAACCACAACCCTCTCCCCCTATAATAAATAATCAAACTTAAAGTGTGTCTTTTACTGTCTCAGACTGGGACTTGGAGTAAATTCTGTATAAGACAGTAAAAGAAATTTTACAAAATGTGTACTACTCGTATAATGGCAGCGATATTTAACTTGTTTTTCAAATGACACGCAATACTTTTCTTCGATTTTTCTGAGAGTATTTATGTATTTTTTATGCCCAATCTAATAAAGAATTCTTTTTTACACGACCTATATATAAAGACCTACCTTACTCCCTCAAAACAGGGAGTAAAGTGGCCATTTTACTCCCAAGGGAGTAAAAGTACAACAAATGACAAAAAAGTTCAAAATTTTATTTCATGTCATTCTGACGTTTCAAAAATGCAGTCTCCTGAGAGAATTTTCCAATTTCAATATTATTCTTCACTCTCATGGTAGCTTTTAACATTGAAAAGAGCGAACATAACGTTGATGTTTCCAAGATTTTTGCCTTTTCGACAAAATAAACGAGAAATACTCTCTCTGTATAATTTTCAATGTCTTTACCCACACACCATTCAAAAAGTCTTGATACGCTTTTTCGTATAATTTTCGCGACTTTGGGGGTAATAAATCCAACGTCACAATCGCTGCCGCTTCGTCAATATCTTTCAAATCACCCATTTTCAAGAATTTTCTTAAAACACGACCGCAATTTTAGAATGGCTACCGGTTGTTTACAAATCGCCTAGGTTACGATGCTTTTGAGATGAGATTTTATTAATTGCGATTTTCACCTAGCTACCACAGCATATGTGATTGCTTTTGGAAAATTCGTAAATTTTTGCAATTAGGCCCTTGAGGTCGTGTAAAAAATAATATATATACCGCAGGACTAAAGTACTTCTTCATCCCTCGGGTGATTTACTGCCCTCGCTCGCTGCGCTCGTTCAGGCATTAAACTTTCACCCTCGGGGATTAAAAGTTGTACTTTAGTCCCTTGGTATATAATATACTATTATGAAAAAAATCGGACTAATAAATACCATCAAATGTTTGAAAAATTTTTCGCGGTTTATTTTGCATTTTATTTGTGTCAGTCTTGTTCCCTTGGAGAAATCTACAAGATATTTTTAGTTTCTTTTATGAATATTTATTAGTTGCCATACATGATTTATTTCATAAAAATGGTTACCCTATACCCCATATAATTGTTTTTATTAATTAGATATTTTTCCATTACAATATTAAACACAATTTGTGTTTTAATGCATTCGAGACACTTATCACATTATTTGGCGTTATATTGTCCATTGTCCTTCATTATTTAATAGCAGCTATAGCCTAATGTTTAGGTACTTTCCAACTATCTGTTAATATACCTAAAAGTTGTATAGTAGAATATTAGAGATAATATAATTTGAACAATGTCATCAGAGACTGATATTTTTGAAGTTTATAAGCCATTTCAAACTTTAAAAAAATTTCTTGGGCTTGCAGTAATAACCTTTACTGGAAAACCTGGACGTGAAAGAACTTTTTCCATAACTAAAAATGACATTTTGTTCTATGTCATTGTATTATCATTAATATCATTTCTTTGTGCTCTACATAATAATTATTGCGATAATAATTTGGATTATAATATAAATATTTATCGTATATCCTTCGTTCTGATGAAATATTACAGTTATTTTATAATATACGCATGTCTTTTACGTACATTTTTATACCGACATCGTGCAGTAGAAATATTTGAAGTAATCAAAAATCTTTATGAACAACTGAAAATGATAACTGAAAAAGAGGACAATAATTTGCACACACGAAAAAATATATTTTTTTACACTATGTATTGGATATGCGTAGCCACAATGGCTATTACAACTTATCTGGCAATTTTCTTTCAAGAACTATATTATGATAAAAACTTCTTTTGTTCTTCTTCATCGGTTTTTGGTACTGTACTTAACACCGCTTCTGATTGTACAGCGTTTATATTTTTAAGTGAAATCACAAGAGGATTTCAACAAGTAAATCAATTCCTCAATTACATAGCAAAACAGAACATTAATATAGCTACAGCTGGTAAACGCCGATTTTATAAAGAAAAATTAATTGAATTAAAGAAAATTTTTCATACACTTTGGTGGATTTCTAGAGAACTAAATGTTACGTTTGCAACGTCTTTGTTAAACAAAGTGATTGGTTGTGGTATGTTTATTGTGATTTTGGTGTTCTTCCAAAGTAGCGGACTTTACAGCTTTTACGTAATTCTTTGTGGTTCTTTGTGGATAATATTACTGGTATTGATTATTCTGACAACAATATACCGCTTCGTTGTTTTACAAGACGAGGTGAGTAAATTAATATTGCCTTCCTGAACAATGTAGGAGATTGTTTGGGTCGCACTTTATGAACTTTTATGTAACGATTTTTTTTTGTCAGAAATTTAAGAGTCTGCGAAAATATTCATAAAATTATTTCTTCCTAACACTTAACTTGGGGTTTTGTTTTTTTGTTTAGCGCGAAAACAGACTTCGGCTACTTTCATACAGTAACACTACAGAAAAAAAAATGGGTACAAAAATAACCTTCGTCAAAGGAAAGGGGTAACATTTCTGTTCCATAGTTCACCTTCGTTGAAAATCTCAATTCACTCAGCTAACGTTTTATCAAATGCATACTGCATAGTTTTTATACTCTTTAATTAGATACTATTACAGTATTACATTTTTTCATGAGGTTCATTAAGCATACGAATATAATAGCAAACATAATTTTCATTACACGAATTATTATTATTGATCCAATCAATATAAAATAATCCCCTTAAGAATAACCATTAGCTTATTAAATGAACTATAAAACATAACTTAATTTATTAAATTTTTTCAGTTGATATAGTAGGTACTATAACAAAACTAAACAGAAATAATTTTCCCAAAATAAAATCTATTATTAATTTTTTTTACTACGTATACAAAAAATATAAATAATACAATTAATCAAGAAAACCTTCATAGTAATCACGTAATCACGAAACCTATAGGAGCAGAAGTAGAACTTTTTGTGCTGCTTCTGTAAAGTATAATAGACGAGCGTAGCACAGGGTACCTACCATTACTGAAAAGTTCTAGCACTGTCTGCTGTTAATTATCCCGAAGCGTTATTACGCTTGAAAGGGAGAGTTATTAGTTTGTTACTATCATTATTATACCTAAACCGCCTTAATTTGAAATTTGAACGTCAATAATAACAGTTCAGTTCCATTTACTTAAATTAGAGTAGGTACTGGAAATAATCTGTAATAGTCAGCAATCTACTACTTCACGAGTTCCTTTTTTAATAAACTCAGTACATTGGTAATATAAATAGAAGTTCTTGTAATGACGTCTCATCACTAAAAGAAATTAAGTAGCTACCAGTTAGAAGGTTAGGGAAGATACTTTTATTATACAGTTTGTACCTAAACTGTATAGCCGAACTGAAACCACACATTCTTCAGACCAAATTATCATCACAATTTAAAACAACTACCCATACACAAATGTCTTTCACTTTGAAAGTTCTTGAAAATTCACAGAAAACTGCGTCATAATAGCAATATGTAAAAAAAGAAGAAATGCGTAGAGTTAAGCATGATACTTGAGAATGTCAATAAATAAATGATACTTAACAATTATTATTGACCAACTTTCAATATCAAGAAATTGGAAACAAAAAGCTCTGAAAACCTATCCTCCTGATAAAACTTATCGAGTAGTGTAGGGATTTGGAATTTATTTTTTTATGCCGAAACCGTAACCGATAATAGAGTTTTGAAACAGACATAAGATGTAAGTAATAAATGCGCCTTTCCATTAAAAAATAAATTGAAGTGAATGCTAACTATTGCCGTTAAAAAAATTGTGTTAATATATGTAGTGTAAAACTCAGGCCTAGGAACACTTGTACTGCGATGATGACTAAATCCACGTCGAAGAAATTCTTTTTAAAAACAAAATATATTCTTGTTTTTCAAAAACTTTGAAATCAAATAGCGCCTTAACAGAACATATTGTTGTATAGGTAAGTTGGGTTTAATGTTTTGCCTGAAGAATTTCTGTGGTTTCAGTTTGGCTACACAGTTTAGGTATACCCTGTATAAATGTATATTTTTATAAGGAAAGATTTTTAGAAAAAATTGAACCAATGAATACCACAAGTCATGATTTCTACAATGTAATAGAACCTCTTCACTTATTTGGAAAGAGGATTGGATTGTCCATGTGGTCCCTTAAAGGAAAAGTTGGATCAATAGAAAGAGGATACAGAATTACGAAAAGGGATATAATATGGGATCATATAAGTGCAACATTATTAACATCATTTTGCGTTATACACCAGTACTTCTGCCTTGGCAATATTAGCAATGTGCAGGTCTTCATATTTGCTTTGATGACATACACTAATTATTTTCTGATACTTGGACCCTACCTTCTAACTCGATTATATAAGAAACACTTGATTATATTAATTGAAGAAATCGTAAAAATTGATGACACAATTAGAAAAATCACGAAAATAAATTTAAACTACTTGGAAATTAGAAATTCGGTGAAACATTATATCACGTTTTGGTGGGTGGTGTTTATAGTAGGGCTAATTTTTACTACTTTAGCACAAATTTTTGACCAAGTTACTTTCAATAAACAGCAACGATGTTCGTTCAATACTGCATTTTCGTATATAATTAACATTTATATAAATTGCTTCTTGTACATTATGCTGAATCAATTACGACGGAGACATCTTAAAATTAATGAACTACTCTGTAATTCCTGTTTGCTTTCTAGCACTCATAGAGAAATTAAAAGAATCTATAATACTTCTAAATCTATCGCCAAAAATATTGTAGCTATATTTCAAATACTCTTAGTGGGCAAAATATTTATGAACGCTATGTTTATGCTAGGCACTACTTTTTTTATAAGTTCTGGAAACTATGGTGGAGAACCACTCACTGTTACAATGCATTGTGCTTTGATATTTTGGTTTATTGTAAATACATTAGACATCTGTTTAATTATACATTATTTTACTACTCTTAACGATGAGGTAAGTACCTTAATATCAGATTCTTGTAGAAGTAAACTCGCGCTTATTGGAACAAGAAAAAAATTAATATACATATGCAATTCAAAAATGTAGCAAAAGTTGTCGTTTTTGGTATATCGGAAGCAATGAAAGGTTTAGGATTATTATTTTATTTATATTTCCTCACGCTACAAAAGCAAATTTCGTAGATACCACGTAGAGTAGCAGCCCGGCAATAGACTCCAGAAAACGCCATTTTATTCTATTGTCTCTTAACTTGATTCCAACGCGAATACCAATATATTTTCTTAATAAATTGCGTCTTAGTTATATAAGACACCATACCTTAAGGATACTCTACTGGTCAATGTGGAATTTCTTTTATTGCAGGCTAAGAAAACTGTTCAACTTATGGAAGATGTTCAAAAAGCTGTAGGAAAATCAAACTTGGGTTATAAACAGGTATTTTACACATGATTAGTTTTCTGAGATAATAATTAAATTTATGTTCAATGAGAGATATTTCTTTAAGGTGGAATTATTTTCTTTGCAAGTATATATCGAAAATTTCCAGTTCACAGTGTTTGGATATTTTCCATTAGACTGGTCATTATTACATTCGGTAAGTGTAATAAACTGATTTTAAGAATAGGTAACGTTATTTAAAAAAACAGTTGCAAACTAACCCTTGCTACAAAAAAATGCCACAAAGTTTCTTTGGATAATTTTTATGTAATAATAATAACACCAATAACAAAGAGTTTCAATAAATTTTCAGATGGTTGCTGGCATTGGCACCTATTTGATCATATTTCATCAATTTAGTAACATGGAAAAAACCACAAAAACATAAATACGAATGAAGTTTATTATCTGGATTCGTGGATGATAGAAGACACTCCAGTTAGAAAATAATAAAATTTTGGAAGGGTGAAGTGTATTGTGAGTTTTGTTTACTCATCAAACTATTTTGCAGCTTATCAAATGCAAATCTTGATTCATTTGTATTTAACAGTGACGGAATTAAATTCAAATTCAGTAATTATCTAAACAGCAAGTGATAAATGACTATAGCTTTCATGACCATTGTTGTATGTTAAGGTCAATGTCGACTAATTACGGTATGAATTATGTTTGATTGGAGTTATTGGTGCTTATTTGAAATATTCAGCATTGGTTACTCGATTCTCTTGATTCTACCTTAAATTGTGAATATTTGAGAAAAATGTAAATCTTAGCATATTCTAACATACTGTATGGTTTTATATTGATTGAACGTAAGGGAAAGGTTTATGTTCAGAAATACAATTAACAAAAGGTACATTTCTATGTAATAATTAATAAATTCTATATAATACCTATATAGCTGCGCTTGAGCTACAATTCTACGCAGGCGCGGATTTAGGAAGAGTTTTTGGGAGGGGGGCTAATCTTAAAACTAAAACGTAGAACAAAGGGTAGGTTGAATGCGGTGGGAGGTGGTGGGTTTAACAGCGCCGCAGGCGAAATTTTTTTCAAAAAAGGGGCGTGGCTTCGGAAACTACTTTCCCCCGAGGGGGAATTCAACACTGCAAGGCACAAGCCTAAGGTTTGAGGTCTACCGGATTATCGAGTAACAAACCAAAATATTTAAAATTGCTCAAAATATAAACGGGCTACAGCCCCTATAGCCCCCCCAGTGGATCCGCGCCTGATTCTACGTAATATGGGTTTGTTTGATTTACCTATGTCTTAAAATGTTATTGCTAATCTTAAACCAATTTGAATCCATTATGAGCTATAACGAGATGTTGTAGAAATTATACATACATGCTTTATACTCAAATTAAATAAAGTTGTAGGTATAGAGAAACTGTTATTGAAAAGATTTTTTAAAAAGTTTGTTGATAAGTAGTCATCTAACTGGTACCTATTTCGTACCCTCTGTGTAAAATTTGCTAGAGCCGCCACTGAGCTAGAATCGCTGTAATAAAAAAATTTTAAATTACTCGTTTTTCTTAATCCAACTTTAGACGGTTCTGTAGCATTTGGATCTCCTACAAGATTTTTGTCCCATCAGTAACACAATACGTACAAACCAACAAAATCAAAGTAAGGTGTCCATCCCATACACTCTGCACGTGGTGGACTTGAAAAGTTAAGTAATCCTGCAGGTAGTGGTAAGCAGGATCAACAAGGGAAAGAGGAGGCTGGTTAAAGTAAAAATTAATTACTAGAATAGTGAAAACTCGTATGCTAAAGCACTTGTCAGCGTCACCTTTCCAGGAGCCGCAGCTTTTTCCTGATCGCTTTCGAATACCTAACTCACGTTACAGTGGGTTTCATTTTCTTTAAAATATTCAAAGATAAAGACCGACCAAAGAAATATGTTTATCTAAGTACTTAATACTGATTGCTTAAGTTTAAATTTAAATAATATCCTGTAAGATCATTAATTATACATAGCTTTGATGATTCCGAAAATATTAGTCAGTGATTTAAAACGTAGTATAACACTACTGTAATAATAATTCTCATTTTCTTTTCTATTTCTTGTACTTTTTTTCAGAATAATGTAGGTAGAAGAAATAAAGCGTAACTGAAACTGAAACCCATCATCAAGCAATACCACCAAAATGAAAGCAGCTAAACCTTTACACCTTCCCAAATAATATAAATATATCACTTCTGCTTAATTTGTCGATTTTTGTCTGGTAAGTACGCCTCCAGTTGCAGCTCTTTGAGTTTGAATTGTGATCAAATATTTGAGAATACCGTACAAATTAGATTTCATCCGTCCAATGCCCTTTCCATACTCGTGTAAAATACTGAAGTGTGGCTGATGGTCGTTGACTTTAAGCTATTTTATCATCACCCGCCCGTTTTCGCACAATTATAAACCAGAATTTATTGCTTTTCCATGTTTATACAAGTATGAGGCGCTATTTAGGGTTAAATATCCAAGAAACTGTTTATTAAAACTTGTTATGGTAGTTTCGACCTTAGGATGGTCCCTGTGGGTAGGGGTTTTGGAGAGACCGGCGCCTACGTCCTTGACGTCATTCTACCGTCCTACACTGACCACAATTTGTAATATCTTAAATAGGCAAATGTCAGTTACTCTATAATCACGGCAATTAAGTAAGTTATTGCAGGCTTTCAATGCTTTGAATAACACAACTAAGAATTCTTAACACACTTGTTAATTGTTAAAATCACCAGGTTGTCTGTTTTATACTGTGTTTGGAACACTTAACAGGGGAGAAGATTAATTGCAACACATTCAATAGGTTTGCTGATTTCAACAAAAGTAATTTGTACTTCTCATGTTTATGAATGTTAAGATCATTCATTTTAAAACATAAAAAATGAAAAACAGTATGAAATACTTTTCAAAACATCAAATCTCACAGACATCGAAAAGTCAGTAGCCATTCAGAACTTTTCAAGGATCATCCAAATATAAAAATATTTAATTTAATAATGTTTAAATGCATAATGATTTAAACCCGTGGATTTCACAATCCGTTTTGACTAACTAATGAGAAAACTTTACATTGGTATGTATGACATGACTTATTTATAATTTGTTTAAAATAACAATGCTGCAATAGTGAAGTAAACTATGAGTTTTTTAGGAAATGACAACGATATTGGTAAGAGCTATACAGGGTGATTTCTAACGTACGGAGGAAACTGAAAGGGCAAGTAGAGGGGCCCAAAACATAGTTTTTTTTACAATAAACTTTTGATCAAAATGGAATAGGTAACAAGAAAGTTACAACAGTTTAAAGTTCTTATAAACTTGAGGACTTTTTTAACGAAATACGGTAATTATTTACGTTTTGAATTCAACTTTTGTATATTTGTAAGTTAATTAAACAAAATTTAGTAAAAATTTTTATAAGACGAAAGTTATGGCTATTTAAAGTTTCTTTAAAATATTCAGTTATAGGTGCTCGTTTATTGACAACCGCTGATTTACATAATCTGATCATGTAGGTAAGTCAAAATTACAGGAGCAATTTATCAGATTGTGTGAGAAGTGTTTCTGATGAAAAAGCGAATACAATAAGTTCAGCGGTACTCAAAACGTGGGCGTTAAATTATAAGAACTTTAAATTGCTGTAACTTTCTTGTTATTCCATTTTGATCAAAAGTTTATTGGAAAAAATACTATGTTTTGGTCCCCTCTACTTGTCCTTTCAGTTTCCTCCGTACGTTAGAAATCACCCTGTATACCTACGTATTTATTATTAAACCCTGCAAGTATTCTGAATTTTAGGGAATTGCGGAATTGGGTGGCCATGCCACCATTGCCAAAATTTGTCGAAGGATTTTTGATATACTTGCCCTTTTATGTTCAAATTTCATCAAAATCGATTCTCTAAGTTTGGCGATAGAGGTGTTACATACATACACACCTACAGACAGATATTTTTTTAAACCACTTTTTTCGGTTCCCGGAGATCCAAAACACGTATTTCGCCGAAAATCTCAATTTCGATCATTTTCATGGTATCAATACTTCCCCCATATACCAGTGGTGGTATGGGAAAGTAATAACGCACTCCTGTTTTTAATTAATGTATTGTTCCCTCGTGCTTTACCTAGCAACAATGTTTCGGGAAAAGTTAATGTCAATATCTTGAAATGTTGGTGACCTAAAAAAATCTAAATACAGATCTGAAATCTGCAGTAAAAAGTGCCTTAGTAATGTCAAAACCATTTTGTACTATTAGGTACCTATAATAATCAAATTACACAGGAAGATGTAAAACTACAACTAATATTTTTCAGCCTGTCCTGAAAATTGCACAAAATTTATAGAATTTGAATGGTGATCGTAGTAGTCCTCAATACAATGAACATTTTCTTCTCATTGAATGTCTATATCTTGCCGTTTACGAGATTCCCATCTACTTATGCGCTCCTTATCATGGACACCCTTGCATAGGATCAAGTAGGTATACTATTATCAAACTAAAGCTGCATATTATCAGTCGAGGTACCTATTACTGTAAAATATATGCCGATATATAAGAAAAAGTACAAGTATATCTAAAACCCTTGATTTCCCTGAAAAAGAAACAATTTTAATTTTTAAGGACCCAACACGAGATTCCTTATGTTGTAGCTAAAAGAAAACCAACTTGGCTGTACGTCTTTACACTGATATGATTAAAATAAAAAACTAGATAATAATAATATTACTATTAATAAATATCGAACATTTTTTAGAGAACTCTAGACTCACTCTTCCAAAGTTATAATTTACGAAAGTGTTTTTCGCTTAAAGCTTAATTTTACTCACCTATTATTAATCATTCGAAATTTTCTAGAAAAAGTTTTACATATCCCAACTTCCATATATGAGTAACGTGATTTATTAGAATATGTACATAAAATTAAAATTAAGATTTTGTTAACAAAGAATAAAGCTACCATGCAAATTTTTTTGTGGACGATTGGTGTGAAAAGTCTACTTAATAAATCGGAGTCCACCCACACCATAACTTATTTTATTACTCAGGTGACAAAGTACCGAAAACTATAAGATTTAAGCTGAAATTATTTCAATATTTACTAGGTGTGAAATAAACACGTTTTGTATGTTAACATAGTACATTGCTTGAAATTAAATCATACCACAGCAGAAAAATCAGCAAACTAATGCTCAAAAATGACTTGTGATTTACAAGTTAACAATCCTCGTTTTCAATGACACTACAAATCAATACAATATTTGTTTTTTTTTCTCCATATTTCCCTACATTACATACTAAAATGCAAATTTATTATTTCATAAAAGTAGCTTGCAAAACAGCCACACAATTTCATAAAATCAACAGTAAACGCCTCAAAGCAGTTACAAGTGCAGCCAGTTATACAACCGTTGAGTCATTCGTCCTTCTGCAGGATCACTCAATCGTACCATAACACCTACAGCTTGCCTCGGGTCTCCTATGTAAAGGTTACCACTTATAAGACCAGATCTAGTGCAATGTGTCAGTTCTATGAATAATTACTTTATAACATACATAATGAGACTTAATACTGGAACAAAATTCCATTTATCATTTTTTTTATTTATTAACGATTTGGGAAAGGTTCATTTTTAGAATAAAGAAGTTTATTCTAAGTATCTAACATCATAAAACACTCTTTTGTACTACATATTACAGGGCATGCGGAAATAGATAAAGATCATTTGCAAAAGCATACTTACATACTTGGCATCAACAAGCACAACCGTGAAACATTATTTAACAAATTATCTTACAGCAGTGCATTTTAACAAAAGTAAAAACGGAATTATAATTTCGACGGAAAAGTAGACAATCGGATTTTATAAATTTATGCACATCCTTTACATACGCAACATTATTCTATTGATGTAGTACTTTGATTACATAAGTTTATATTTTTTAATAGTTGCAGGCATATTATATACTCAATAATTATCGAAGTAATAAGTAATGCAGCATCCTATTGAGTATTATTTTAAACAATTAAGGAATATTTTTTAGCAAACGTATATAAAAATTAATATAGTTATTAACAATCAGATTAAGTACGGCTCAGAAAAAGTTAATTATGCCGCAGTATATTCTATATTGTTTGCTAACAAAATATACTCACTACCCATCTTTAGGCGAATCTGACGAGTGAGGTGTCACAATAAATTTTAAAAGACAAAATAGCTTATGTGTACATAATTTATGTATAGGATTCGTACCATAAAAGCATACACAAAATACATGCAAAAAATATTTATTTTCGGCTTTCTTCCATCTTTCACGAGATTGCTTGCTTCTATACGCCCTCCAGTATTTTTTTTAATCATCTTCCCATCTTGTTTGTGGGAGTCTGAGTTTTATGAACACAATAATTTATCACACAAGTAAAATAGAGGAAGATTTAAAGTATATAAAGTAATAAATACAGAACAATCTGGAAACGAAATCTCACAAACTAAACAAAGAAAAATATTTTAGCACAATTTATTGTGTTTATTGTTTCTACCAAACCGACAGCGTTTTGTCCGGGTTGTGTTTTTGTATTTGGTCCTTTTCAACTAAAGTCAACACATTGTTTTAAAACATTTTTATTATAAAATGGACATGTATAAGGAAGAAGGTTTTCTTATCCTTGTGGTTGGTTTGATTGTCCGTCACAGGCGCCGAGTTTTAAAAATTTCATTCGGTGCTCAACAGGCTTCAGTTTCTCGAGGTGGAATTAATAAAATTTTATTTTACCTGAAAAATATAGGCTAACACCCAATGTAATTTCAACAAAATAATTATTAATAATTATTATTTAGTGAACATACCACTGAAGAAGAAAATGTGACAGGGTCCAATGACAAAACGTGGGAATCTGTAAGGTTTCAATCCATCTATGACATAATCCCTTTAATTCTTTGTTTTCTCTATACGCAATTTTTCCATGGAATCAGTCTGATGACAACATATTATAGTTGGATGAATTAGTGGAATGATCGCTAATTCTTACAATGATATTTTTGTTACAGGTCATAGCACTACGATTAAGACAAAAAAATCTCATAGAAAAGTTCAAAAGATCAAAGAAAGGAAAATTATTATAGCCATGCCATTCACAACACTTAAAATTATTACAGCATACATTTAGCAAATCATTTTTCAAAGATTAAAAGTTAATGACATCTGAAAAGCACGAGTAACTATTTGCTGAATAAGTTTGGAACTATTTCTAAAGACTATGTTGTATTATAACAAAAGAAACAATTTATTAAACAGTACCCCGACGAATCGCAATTTTTTAGGAATAATTACCAAACGATTAGGAATTTAGGGAGATTAATTGATTATATTCTCACATACTTTCTTAAATAAATTCTAATAAAATTAATTTTAATTTTTTTTGTTTTTATTTTAACATAAAGCTAAGTAGATCCTTACTTTCTCTAAAGTAGAAGTAAAGGATATTTTATTCATTCACTGAGGAACTAATTAACCGTTAAGTGCAGGATCATAATTTCAAATGTAATATTTTTTTAATTGTACGCAATATTATAATTAAAACTGATACTTTTTTTAAAACAATTTTCCTATTTTGGCATCAATTACCCAATAATTGTGAAATCTATTCTGAGTTGTGTCTTGTGTATAAGTACCTACTAGTCTACTTATATTGTATAAACACATTAGGAAAACCTTCCACCGTACAATTTATTCATGATCTAAGATTTCCTAATTCTATGTTCTATTTTGACCTGGATGTATTATAATAATTTATTCTGAGTACGTCTTAAAATGGCATTAACTGGACACCTTAAATGGAAGTTATTTAATGCGGTAAAGAAAATCCGCACAGACAGTAATTATTTATAATACTAACTTACTGTCCACATTTTATTCCAGTTTGCTTTTCATAAGTGATGTATAGCTTTAAATAAAATAAAAATGTAAGCTTGATAAAATTCCCATTGAAACAGAGAAAAATTAATCCATGTAATTAAATATTATATCGTTGGTTTTAGGCATTATCACATACATACACAAACGTGATGATATTCCTTTTAGACTTCCGACTAATGCATCATTTGATTAATTGCAGGTTAATAATCAAAACTTTTTCTGGTACTAAAACTCACAACAACGAAGATATAAATTACGTAATATTAAATTGCTCTAAGCAATTTATTTTTCTTACAACTATACTTCCACTTAACTTTAAAAATACATTATATTTTCTTGTTGCACACTATACTAAGAAGTTGTTTTCAAATACTTTTATTTTCTCCTTGTTTATTCCCCTGCATCTTTAAGCACTTATATGGTCATGTTCTAGGATAGCTTTTGAAGTGATTTAAATACATCTGCGTTGTCAATAGTTAATATCTGTTGTTTGTAAACTGTGGTTGTGGGTTGACAAGGACAATTAACATTATGCTTTTTCCACCGATGGAAAAGATTTCCACAATTAAGGACACTTCGAGGTCGAATTGAAATATTTATAAACTCTTTGAATTATCATATTGTTTGAATGATGTGATGGTGACATTAATGATAAACACAAATACATTCTTATGTTTGCTACATTAAACGTAGGAGCTCTGCATTTATTTAAAACAATCCTACCGTTGTAATAAATTAGTTAAACCTTTCCAATAATAAACATTTGTAACGGAATACGCACTTGGAAAAGCTCTTCTTTAAATCCTTAAAAGCGCTGTTCCAATAACAATATTTCAAATGGATAACGATTGTTTTTAACAATGAATATTTACCTAAAATATTATATTCATGAATCTTAAAATAAACGGTTTCAAATTTCTTTTAGATTGAATTATAATATGATGTAGGCAAGGGATAATTTATTGAGCTACTGGAGATACCAGAACAGAAACAACACCTACAACGTTGCTTTAAAAGTTGAAAATTATATAAACCTGTCTGAAAATTTTACTTCCTTCTAATAGTTTATAATATATGTACACAACAAAATAACCTCGTCCTATAATATAATTCTAATTCATTGCGCATCCTACGATACATTTAGATAATATTAAGATATTATTAATATTTATTAGCTATTTATTAGGCGAAACAAAAAAAAACCGCACACAACATGCAAGAGCACATTACAGCATTTTACAAAAGCTTCCTTCAGTCTGTACTACCATTCCCTTACAGCAAAATTTGATATTTAAAACAAGTAATTTATTATAAAAATGAATATTATTATAGCCTTTAAAGTTTGATTGCACATTTATTAATACAATAGAAAAAAAAATTCTTAACAAAATCTTAGCAATTTCTTTCTCGCTCTTTTTTTTATTTAAATTCCTTTCAAATTCAGTATTTAGAATATTTGAGTTTTGTATATTGTTATAGTTTTATTTGCATTGATACATATGGGTGTTTTAAAATGTCTTCCTTAGATTACCTTTAGGTATATTACAAAATCTAAACTTTATTCGGATTCGTATACCCAAACAAAGGGTTTTCAAATAATTGCATGCACATATTACTGCATATTACTGCATAATAAATTTACAAACTGCATAACAGACATTGACTACGTCTCTTCAAGAATAATAATGTAACAATGAAAGTATATGCACCAGAAGAAGGAAAGCTTAAACAAGAAAAAGATGCGAGTGTTCCGAGCCCCATAAAATAAGTAATATATCTGAAGAACACATGATACTGATTGTGTTTATGGGATAAGAGTTTTTTTTATACATTGTGCAACAAGTGCGTGAGGTCAGATGTGCATGTGTTGCACACTATACCCTTTTTATTTTGCGTTCGCAATAACCTCATTGCGACACTGAAAACTGCACAAAATAATTTCGCTGTTGTGAAACTGTTTTTGGTAACATTTTAGTTCTTACAACTGGTAGCATTTGGGTCAAATGTTAAATTATCAAACGTCATCAACATTAAATATCAATTGCATGCAGTTCCTCTTCCACAGAGAGGGTAAACTAAACACAGAAAGTTTGAATACCTGAACTTTTATTTGATTTTGAATAATGCAAACAATTTACAGAAGAAAGATTTGTTTTAAAAAATTTATTATATCCTAAATTGTCAATTTTGACAGGTTTGAAAATAGCTTGCCACAGTGTTACCATTTGTTTCAATCGAAACTAACGCAACGTAGAAAAACTAGTATATTATGCTCATTTAATAAGAGGCATTGTACCACTCGTTTCATTGGAGCACTGCTCGCTACGCTCACCGTGGCCCAAATACACTCGTGGTACAATAGACCCCCTTATTAAACTAGTATAATAATATACTATTTTCTACGACCTTATATTTAAAATTATTAAACAAAATTATATTCACAATCGTTTGACGCAAACGCTACGAACGCAAAAAACTTGGAGATGCACAGTAGACACACTTGTGAAAAGTAGGTGTCTTGTACCTGCAGTTGTTTGCTACAGCAATCTATTAGCAATGTTTACCGGTGCCAAAAAAAGTATGGGCTCTTACGGCCAAAATGCGTAAAATAAAGTCCATAAAACGGATTTTACGTACCTATCCATGTTAAATGCCAACGCTTCACGTAGGTACTGTAATCTACGTGTGAACCGAGTACTTCACGTACGGCATTAAAAAAAGCATTTTTCTGCAACCGTACGCGAAGTGAACGTTTCGTGTACGCAATACAGGCCGCGAAAACAAAAACTTATTTACGCGATTTCCATAGTAACGCTCTGACTGACAGCCATGTTTCTATTTACAGTGAATTAAGCTGCTGGTTTTTTAAAAGCAATAACATTAATTATATTTACATATTTTTTACAGTTGCACAAAAAATATTGTGTATACCTGGTCCGCGAAATTCTTTGGCGCCCTAGAGATTTTATCTTTCCTCGGCCGCAAGCAGTCTCGGCGACAATTTTCTCTCGATACGATGAAGACACATTTCGGGACCTTGATAACAAATAACTATTCCAGATCTATAATAGGTACATAATATTCGTAAGGTGGGCGTCTTTTTTTAAAAACAATTCTTATTTATATTTTTGTTATTCAAGTTCAGACAAGTTTTTCAAATCCAGCAGATCATCGTTCTAATGAACTGACCTTGCTGAAGATATAGGTCCTGTACCTAAACAAATCGAATGAATCACTTTTTGCTAGCGGCTTTTAGGCGACTGTTTTAGGCAATTGCCTTCATTTTTTCTATTTACCCATTATCTGATTTAGTTGTATATGGCAAAATTGTCTTGTGGGATGTGCAGGAAGTTTTCATAAGGATTCGATTCCAAAACTTTTGAGTTTATTCAATACATCTAGACGAAAATTTTTAAATCAATTTTTTTTAATTTAAATAAAAAAAATTACCAGATAGAAACGAAAGGATAATTTACAAATAGTTTCATTCATATGGTGCACTATTTGCAAGAAAATCAGTACACAGAGAAATTTTCTATTCGCAATGTGGACGTTGAGTGTGTAGGTACATGTGTTACAACATGGTACACGTACAACTGATTCTAATCAGTAATGACATCGTCAAAAGGACACTAGCTTATGCTTACAATATAATTATATTAATTTATTGATCAGAATCATTTATAGAATTATTATTATTGATTTGCTTTACAAGATCATTTGTAGTACAAAAAAGTTTTATCATTTTTTTTTATCATAACCGAGGTTCATTTTGTGTGCAGTGCATTACTGTTCCGCCATTTACCTTCCGCTACCAGTATTTACATAATATGGATTAATTGACAAAATAATTGAATCAGCATGATTCCAACACCATCATTAATGTTAGGTGTACATAAAGTACAGTAAAATAACAATTTTCTCTTTTAAATGTTAACTTAGAAGCCTATTAACTTTATGTTATTTTTTCTCCGTACAAGGAGTTTAATAACCTAATAAATTACTAACAACTCATCTAGTAGCGCTGCTGTTTATTCATATTTAGCAAAAACTATTTATTACTGACGAAAAAACTATACGATATACTGTTATATAATAAATTTATGTTTAAATATGCATGCAAATTAGGTTTATTGCATCTTATTTCTTATACGCGTTTGGTAGTGAGAAGGTCAATTATACAGCAAAACCATGCTTGTAACCAATTATAAATAACAACGGCTGCGAAAAAGTGCGTTTAACCATAATACGGAAAAGAAATTGTAGAAAATTGGTCGAAGCCACAAGCGTCGTGCGGAAGTGCGTCTATTTCTGATACCTGGCGCCCGTCTGTAGTTTAATACATTGCAGGTGTGCTTATGGGGCCATTGTGATATTAATAAAGTTTACTTCTCTGTCCGTTGCAGTTATCAAAGTGAACAGCACATTTCACCGATACCCGATTTAATTAATCCACGGTTTTAGAACTTGATATATTGCTGTAGAAGTTAATTAAAAGGTACTAAATATGTCTTCTACGCCCGGCTTAGTTGCGATTTACGTCGTAGAAATATTTCACAATCAATAGACTTCAACAATTTATATGATTATTTTTTATTTTTCTTTCTTGGTAAACAGGTAGATGTAAATATCATAGTTTTATCAATTACTGAATATCTGCATAAAATCTAGTATTCCACAAAATCTACTTTTTATCATTCTTTCCAATAAAAATATAGGTGCGAATGTCATCCTCTCTATAGGGTACACTGAAACCTACATGTTGAAAAAAATTTAAATTGCGATCGCCGCCGCATTGGAGATACTGATTTACAGGCCTAGATTAAGGGAGAACTCAGGGAGATACCTGACGAAGTCGAAGAAATGGGAAACATTTTTGTAAAAGATATTTGGGTTTCGTACGTATCCTCAGTCACACTGGAAAATGTTTATCTGAGGTGGTTACTAATTTTCTCACAACTAAAATATTGTCGTGGCCAGTGTTATGGCAACACAAGCAAAATATTCAGGCAACGTGCAGGCAACGGACCCCCTTTAGATAGTAGTACCTACCTCACGAAGTCTTAATCCGCGCCTGCTGATTTGCATTGTTCCGTACTATTGCTCGCCCTACAGATAATACAACATTGTTCTGTAGCAAACGATTAACGAAAGGTCTTGTTTTAATGTTTTCTTCCACATGTGCGAATATTCCACAAGAGTACGAAGATATGGTCAAGATATCCCTAGAAGAAGAATGTATTTCAACCTCAAGTTGCTCTTCCAATTAACCTACGAATTCCCACAACATATTCGTACTAATAGGTCTTATCTGATGAAACGTGGTTAAAACAAACCACAAATTCAATCAATATTAGAAATCGTTTTAATAAAATGCTGTAGAGTCGATTAGAAAGCAGCTTTAAATTCGAACATCATCTCACACCTCCACACGTTTTTTCAAGCGTTCCATTTATAACGTTCCATATGTGGAATTGGTTTATGGTGATAATAAATAAAGAATTAATTTCCTTATTGACCTGTTAACAAGGGAAGGCGCCAACTGTTAATTTCATAAAAACAGAAAGTGTTGCTTGAATTAATGAATATTATTATCTAATAAATAATACATTGCTGCAAAAGATACCATATACGATAAAATATAATATTTAAAAAAAACAAGTTAAGTTAGCTTATAGTTTTTAAAACAAATGAGAGCAGAAACGGACAATGCAAGACAAAATAAAAAAAATTGCACATTTATAACATTTTTCAGCAGTAACAATAATATTACTGATCTGGTCTCTGAAATGAAAATTGTAAGAAGACAAACAACGATTTTCTTCAAATTAGACGTTTTAGCCTCTAATTTAATTTTCCCTTTAATTCTTTAAACGAAATTCAGAAGTATCTATGAAGATGGATGGCTCAGCAGTTCAACCACTTCATTAATTTGTATCAGAAAATATTATTATAGGTACCGCCTAATGGGCAGCTGATGTTGTCGTCATAAATTATTTCTCAGTTTTGGCGAAAAGCGATTAAACTGTTGTCACCTTGATTTGTATAATAAATTTAATTAAAGTCCCAATTAGTTTTTCTAATAAATATTGTCTCTATATAATACTTAGAATTCCAGATCACTAATTGCCTAGAATAACTGTCTAACTAAAGTAATAACATTTAATGTCAATTAAAAAATCGAATGGCAATAGATTTAGTTCACATTCTAAAATCTGTATCCTCCCAATAATTGCAAATAAATTCAGAACAATGGTCACCGTTAACTTGATTATTAGTTGGTGAATGAGTCGTTACGGTTTACAGGATAGAAGTGTGACAGAGGTGAAGTATATCGGGAATTGGTTAAAAGATTTATGTTTGTCATGGACGTGGGAGATTAAACTATTTCCCTTATTGACAATGAAAGTGCCGAACATATTTGTTAAAGTGGGGATGTTTGGAGCCCCAGAAATATATAGCTTCGGGTCCCAAAATGTCAAGATCCACCCCTGTTAACAGGGCTAACGTGACCAACGAACACATGTGCTAAATGATAATAAGTCCAGCCGTAGACAGAATATTTTTTTCAGGAAACGAAAGTAATTGAAGGACTTGGGTAATACGATAAATAAAATGCTTGAGCAGGGATTTAATTGTGTGGGGTATAATGTAAACAGGATTGTGTTATTGTGGGTTAAAAAAACATACAATACCCTATAAGATGAGAAAAAGAAAATCTGGGTGATAAGCTTTACCAGCAGGAATCTAAACTCTTGAATTCGTATAAGCTGCAATCGTAACTGCTTCCTACTACAGAAAATAGAAACAAGATAACATAAAAAAACAGTTCTTATCTGTATTATAAAAACGTATGGTGTATGTGACTAAAACAGTAAATCTCAACGCATATCGAACTGTTATGAATGAATTGTGCAAAGTTTTACGCTACCATTCACATTTAAAAATGTTTCCTCACTAAAATATAGTACCAATTCCCTACCCAAACTAGATGGAAATAATTCTTTCGTGACCTAGTAATATAATAAGTAGGTATGCACTGCGTTCAAGTACACTCCCTGTATACCAATGTTCGGAACATATGGTCATTTTATTATTATTTTAATATAAAAAGTATCTCTCGACCCACTCGCATGTCCTAATCCGTGTGGAGTCCGGGTCGGGTTCGGTAAGTTGCTTCGTGTAGGCTCCATTGCCATTGCAAACCTAATCGGGCATAGGCAGTTTCCAATTGAGGCACATTGTTGTTAGATCATAGAAAAAAAGGTGTAATTATTCATGGCTACGAGTGGGCTGCTCGCAGTCTTTTGAAAGTAATAAGAAATATATAAAAGTGTCCCCACCAATGATGTTAACGGGATAAATATACGAAGTGAAAAAAATCAGCTTGTACTTTTTATATTGTTAAAGCTTACTGTGTTTTGGGGATAAATAATTTAAACATGATATGTTATAAAGTAAACATTTTAATGTTGTTTTCATTTAAGGGCTGATCATTTTGTTATACGTGCGAACTATATTATTTATTAGAATAAGATATTCACTCCCATTCACCCTATTGCGTATTTAAATCGTTTATTTAACGACAGTCGTTTACTTATACCTAACGTCAAAAATGAGGTTCATGTTGAGACTAGTTTTTTTATCGTGTATCTCTATTAAAAGTCTTAAACAGTTCTAGTTGAATTATACTAACTGTTATGAGTCATAACTTATGACTTATCTTTAATCTTTTATACTCAATAATGTTTATAATCGTCGACATTGCTTCAAAATATTATTTTAAACAATTCACATTCGTTATATCAAAACATACCGATCTGATGAAAAGCTCGAATAAAAAAATTTTGAATCATACCTAAATCTCGAAAATGTTAAAAGTATTCTTATATGTGGCATCAGAAAGATAAAATTTAGAAGTTTATGCACATATGCTAAAAAATATGTACCTACAGATTATACAATATTTCAAATAAAAGAAACTAAAATATCTTTTAATTAATGGAATATTCACTTTTACTAAATACTATGGCTGAGACTGTTAAGAGAAAATATGTGCCAGTATTCGCCTTTTACAGCAACACTTCAAGTTATTTCCGGCAAAACCAGATGAGCTGTTTTCAAACTAATTAGCTGACAAAATAGTTTTCAATCTATGTTACGGGTTTAGCGGTAGAACATTTGTCCTATTTAAGAAAACCAACGGTATGTGTTATTAAAAATACAAAAAAATATTAAACACTATACCGGGTGTAACCGTTTCAGTGTAACAATAACGCGTGATTATTAATAAATTCTATGAATGTCTTGTGTCAGACTTAAAACTAGTTTTTGCAGCCTAAATTATTTAGTACACATGGATAACTTTTATTAAATATCAAGTTAAATCGGAAAAATCCAGAAATTCCATTATATTTGCATTAATTTCCTAGGTATACCAAAACTACGCGTTTCTAATTTGTAGACGATTCTGAGCTTCTAACTTCTTAAAAACAGTCTTGTCGTGTTGACTATAGTAAAGCCTTAGATAGCAGAAACTGGATCTCAAAACAGTTGGCCATTTTAATTAAAAATATATATGAGCAAGATATTACTGTAGTAAAGATAGAAAACTACATCTCTTCGATATATTATGCTCAGTTCAAAAAGCCGTAAGACATCGATGTATACTCCAATCAACACATCATACGAAAGTTTTTGTGGACAACTGGGAAAGCGGGTTTGCTATTGCTATGGAAGGTAGAAAGAAGTAGTGATGATCATCGACAGAAGTAACAACGATAACAGACCAGACATCCAACAAATAGAAACCTCCCAAGTCTTAACCTCATATACATACCTACTAGTCATCTCAATTAACAACCGACGATATAATACCCCAGAACTACTATGGTCACTGGTCAGGACAACCATGAGTAATCAAAAACAAATATGGAAAGACAGGAATATTACTTTAAACACCAAGAAAAAAATAACAAAACCTCTTGCTTTCCGATATTTTGCTATAAATCCGAATCCTGAACACTAAAATCTCTCGACCGTAAAGGTATATTCTTTTGATTTATGGTAGTAGGGTTTTACCCTATTTCTAGACTGGAAGAATAACCAATGTCTGCGTCTTCAACGAAAAGAGTGGGCAGTATCCAACTCCACACAGACTAACACTTATATAAGAGATACTTCTTAGGTATCTTAATTCTGTACTTACCCCAAGTCTGCACCCAACTCTTAATGACTTTGGAATAACTCATCGCCCAAATCAATGAGCCTATCCGCCTGTAAATCATCGTAAAACAAAATATACTATAACTTGTAGCATGTGAAGTTCTGGAAAGGAAATCCTAGAAAAACTCAGGGATTGATGATGATCAAAATTTATTTTCCTCAAGTATAATAATACGAATATGAAAGAACAATATCATTGTCATTAAAAGTTACTCACATATAATAAATGTGGGAGCCAATAATAATTTGATATAAAAATATATATACGAGCCAATTTTAAAGGCATCAATTTGTTCTTTCATATCCGTACTAGATAAAATAAATTTAATCCTCTATCCTTTCGTTTATTTGGCACAGGTGTTTATTGCGAATCCTGCCTCAACTTGTATCGTTTTATACCCTCCACTAAGAAAACCCATTTTAGCTGCTTCTTTCTTTTTGTACTGTGCCCCATGGATGGGTCGCTTCCATGGTGCTATACAACCATTGGTTTCTATAATCTTCCTTCTGGTGTTTTTTTTTACGTTTTCGTCTCCAATGTTATATTTATTATGTCGTACTATATTATGTGCACAGTTATGATCAAAATATTAAATTAAAAATTCAAAACATGCCCAAATTATATGCAGTATTATCATCAACTGTTCATAATAATAAACATTTATATTCAATTTTCAACATTTCGTTCGCAAACTGAAAATTAACTTATCGAAATAAAAATTAGATAGCATCACCAGAAGAATGTTATCAAGTTATACATTTGTACGTTCTAATTTTAAAGTTGATATTAAAATATCAGTTTTTAACAAATTAAACTCAAAATCGGTACTTTTTGGTACGATGTCTTCTGATACACAGTCGTGTCTTATTTTCAAACATGTCCTATTATATGCCTTTATATCTTTTAGTACCTACTTCTGCACTCGAATAATCCTTGCTTTGAAAGGGTTCTGAGTAATAATATCCCAAGTGCCTGTACATTTACGAAGCTATTTTTGGAAAAATGACCGCGAGTACATACTAAGATGTGGGCACTGCTCAAGTGCAACCTTGTCAAAATCAATCAGGAAAAATTACGTAAATAGAAACAATCTTAACAACAACTGGTTTGAGTAACGGTATGTCAAGTAGGTACCTAATGTAATACAATAAAATGAATCACAATAACTGTGGCGACGTTTATGATAACGCCCAAACAATTGTCATTTTGATGAGTAGATCGCCAGGAGATTTATTATACATTATAATAATTATTTATGACATAAAAAAATGTTTCAAATTATTTGCATGCTGCCTACCCGCGTTAGCAAAAAATAAAAATTATAAAGGGCTGTTAAAATAATGTTCCAGATTTTACAGGACCAGGACGACTAACTAAACTTTTGATTAAGTGCCAAAGAAGGTTATCGTGGTTCGATGTAAGTAAACGCTCAAATATTAAATTAACTAAGGGTAAATAAATGTATTGTTTTCTCACAGTTAGATTTAATAACATATTGGATAGGTATATGGTGTTGATTGATTGCGGTTAATGCAGTAAATAGTTTGCAATTGCAGTATTCTTCTTTTGCAGTAAATGCATGTTAATCATTAGGTTTCTGTTACCTTGATTAGTAAACCATAAATCATTAATAAAAAAATATAAAAAATATAATCACAACTTTAATAGCTTCCTGAAAACTATTAACGCCACCGTCCCTAATAATAACACGTTACAATATTACTTCGGTTTTCTGTGTTTCTCTACAATAAATAGATAAAAAAAGGTATAACGGATTATATTTAAAAATTTATAATTTTTACAAGAAAATAGGAAACGTAGTATTATGTAAAGTAAAACTAAATATGTACACGTTTCTTCTGAAGATGGCAACATAGTTCTTAAACGTTCTATAAAGGATACGTTAATTAGTACTTGTAATGTGCTTTTTTATTGTTGTTTTACTATTTTATAATCCTAGACATACTTAAAAGGTCCTTAAAACCATCTACTTAAATATATTATGAATTTGCCTTACACTTTGACGTTAGTTAGCTTTGTTTCAAATTGTTTTTATTTGCAAATTAATATTCAGAGCCTATAAACCTCCAACATGTTACTCAGTATATTTTCAAATAAATCATACACATGCATTATATGTAGTATGTACATAATATAGTAACCGTTTTCTATTTCCAGCCTCTGTTTAATGTTTAGCGCGTGCTGATACTGGTTAAATATTTTCACAATTAGTGGTATTTCTAGAAGGCAATCGGTGGGGCGTTTTAATCATACGTCGTTAAAAAATTATATTTTCAATAGATAACATCTAATTTTAGATACATTATAGGTGAATCTCGTTTACTCATATCTGCAACTGTAATGTATTCTTTAATTATCTGTAATTTTATTTGCTCATCACTAATTTTACATTAAACCTAACATAATTGTCATTTCCACATAATTATGATCAGTTGCAGTCAGTTTACTCTAATTAAGTAATAGCTTACGGCCCTGATGTTTTTACCAAACAAAATTCATACTTTTAAGGAAATTCATGGTAGCACACTGTACAGCAAAGTTTTTTTCTGTTTTTTGATTTTCAAAATTTATATTTAAAAAACGTAGAATTTTATTCCCACCTCCAAAACATCAGGATTAGGTACATGATGAAATATATTTTCGTTATCTGCTACTTTGTCACACCTTTAACTGATATCGTTTGATACGACATAGAAGGCATATCAGAGAACACTCTGATACATTTTAAGTTATCTTGTATGTAAGTAAAATATAAAGGTGGATTCTATTCTAGAAACGCCTCTGCAACACCTGTTGTTATTTGTTCTTCTTTAAATATTTACATCTATTTGTGTCCATTTTATATAGCTCACCTGATTATTATACTTTATCACGTTTTTTTACATTTAGCACGTCTACATTAATGATATTAAACTTAATTTAAGGTTCTTATAATGGAGGTCCAAAAAAGGATTTACTTTCATAAATTCTACCTTTCTCCTAACCTACAGTTACACTTTATTTATTACAATCAAAATGTAAATGGTGACAGTAGCAGCAGATGTACAAAAAATAAAATAGTGAAAATAATTAACCATTTACAGTGACGAGTAAAAAACTTTATACAATGTTTAAAATGATTTTCTGGTAGCACTTGCTTGACTAAAATAAAGATAAAAACCACGGACTAAACAAATATTTTATTTACCCATTTTACCGTTCCGGGCAGATTTGAGTTTGAACCCTATAGCGTTTGTAATTTTCAGTCTCAAAGCTCTATACTTTTGCGTTATGCCCTCCCGATATTTTAGTCCAGTAAATGTATCGTTCCAAAATTGAGAATCTATACAGGGTGTCTCTAAAATATGGTGCCATAGCTTAACCACAGATTCCGGGGATCAAAATAAGACGATTTAACGCAACTTACCTCTATCCGAAATTGCTTCGTTAAAGCGCTATCCAACGCCAAAGATCTTCAAAAAATTTCTATAATTTTAAATAACAAAAAATTGTTTTTAGCGATTAGGATGAAATTTGGGATGTGATTCTTTACTGGAAAAAGGTGTTTTTCGACATCATTTTTTTGTTCAGAAGGGTCGCGTAAGTAGTCAAAGGTTGATCATCTACAGTCAAAGAAGCTCATATCTTTTTAACAGTTCGCCCAATACTTTTCAAAATTTTTTTACAGAGTGACATTCTTATTTGAAATGTTTTTTGTCTCTTGTTTGATTTCGGTATCTGCCATAGTTTAGGCTGAAAAAATTATTTTGATTGGCCGCAGTGCATTTCTTAAAACAGATGTAGTACCTAATCTAGTTGTCCCGTATGTTGAGAAATAAATCGCGAAGAGACAATTTGATATAAAGTTTATTACTAGCAAGTATGTAAAGGGTGGCGCAAAATAATCTGAAACATTTCTGAATCAATGGTTCAGCTTATTTTGTACCACCGGTAAATTAATAGATTTACAGCAAATGCTCAATGTGACCACCATTTTCCCGGATGCAAAAGTTGATTCTACGCAAAAAATTGTCTCTTCGTCATTTATTTCTCAGTATACGGGACAACTAGATTACTACATCGTTTTAAGAAAAACACTGCAGCCAATCAAAATAATTTTTTTCAGCCTAAACTATGGGAGATACCCAAATCGAACAAGAAACAAAAAATATTTGAAATAAGAATGTCTCTCGGTAAAAAAAATTTTAAAACTATTGGCCGAACTGTTAAAAAAATACGAGCTTCTTTGCCTATGGATGATCAACCTTTGACCACTTACGCGACCCTCCTGAACAAAAAAATGGTGTCAAAAAACACCTTTTTCCAGTAAAGAATCACATCCCAAATTTCATCCTAATCGCTAAAAATAATCTTTTGTTATTTAAAAAAATAGAAATTTTTTGAAGATCTTTGGCGTTGGCTAGCGCTTTAACGAAGCAATTTCGGATATAGGTAAGTTGCGTAAAAATCGTCTTATTTGGATCCCCGGAATCTGTGGTTAAGCTATGGCACCATATTTTAGAGACACCCTGTATATCATTCAAATTAATGTCTTGCGTGGTAATATTGACACTTTGTCTGTTTTAAATTTATTTCTGGTGGGAACTAATACCACACGTGTTTACTTTTTATATCTCGAATAAGTGAACCTTGACAACACCTCTGCCTTAACCGATCATTACATCAAATTTGCTATTAATTTTAACAAACTATTAATTAATTGATTTGATAAAAAACGAAGGAAAGTTTCATTAAAAAAAATGTATAAAGTTGAAAGAAACAGTTTACGCCACAGTTAGTCTTGATCAGCCAAGTTTATTCTTTAGGCATTGGGTATGCAATAACATTTTTATTTATTTTATAATGCGCTTTTGTTTTTCTACTAATTTGATAAAAAAATATATAATTCAAGAATCTTTAGAAAAATTCAGGTCCCAGCCATCAGTTACCAACTTAAGAACTCAGAAGGATATAAAACATACAATAACGGATTTTCTGTAATTTTTGGAGCTATAACAAATAATGGTAGTAAACATTAGATGCTGTAGTTCTACAAGGGCGGATCTACGGGGGGGGGGGGGTTAAAAGGGAAAATTACTCCCTCGCCCGAGACCACAGAGCACATACATAAATAAATTGAAAATGAAAGGTTGTGTGTTGTATTAACATTTACACAAAGTTTTGTACCTCCCGGATTATTTATCCTCCCGCCCGCGCCCCCCTGAGAATTTCTCTAGATCCACCTTTGGCTGTGATACGCCGTATACCTGGGTATACCTCGGACTAGTAAACCTACTCAAGTAGAGAATTATAGGAAAAGAAACCCCTAAATGAAGGCCTTCCTTTACAACATACAACAAATGAATAATTAAACATACAGGAAGGAAGCTGGGACTAGTACGTGATGAAAGGAAGCAACTTCAACAGCATAAAAGATGTACGAAATTGAAAATTAAAAGAAAGTAGCGGAAATAACATCAACAGCTACATTTTGAAAATACTGACATTATTCTGCAAGGTTTCGATAAAGAAATTGCTTATTAGCTCATCATATGCTCATTATCTGAGACTGGTGACAAAACGTCTATGATTTTGAATTTTGCTACTAGCGTATCAAGAATATCAGAAACTGATACTGCGAACTTTTGCTTTGTTTATTCTATTATGTAATATTAGAAGCGAATTATCAAATGTGAATCGCGAATTCGCGATAGCGGTCCTCTTTATAACATTTAAAACCTACGATTAATGTTTCCTGTGTCTGGAGATTTCGGCGCCACCTTTCATATTATTGAGATTATATTACCAAAACCCGATTTCTTTATCTTTTTTTATAATATCTTTAAATCCTTTCGATTTCATATCGAGTATAATTTAACACCGTCGATTATGTCAATGTAAACAGTGGCACGAATATCGTGTAAAAGATAAAGGAGGAGGCATCACAATCATAGGGGTGCCTAAAACCCAATCACAAAGTAGCGTCGTTAGGCGCATTTCACCCCCCTTTAACTCCGTTCTGCACACCCCAATCCCCATACAAACAAAACTCACCTTTTATCAGTTTTACGGTTTCTGCATGAAGGGGAGGCACCAAATTCAGGATTTGCCCCAGGCGCGCATTTTCCTTCGCACGGCGCTATTGTTTCCATTCCAACTACTTCTAATTGTATTTCCTAATACATTTTATTAATACGCAACCCGCCGTGCGTTGTCTAGTATCATGCAAGGGTCGAACAGGGAGCGTAACCGGGGCACACAAGAGCTGTGACCCTTGTACTTTCTGAAGGGAGTTTCATACAGGCGCATGTTTTACTTGAAATGGTAACCTTACAAAGAGTTTAAAAAAATGTGCCAAAATAATATTTGGACAATTGTCATGATACGATTCTTAACAACAATCGTACCCAAACAATTGAGCGTGCTTCACCCAACCGTCGGCGTCGGTCGGTCAGTTAGATTTTATAAAACCAACCCTTAGCAAACTGACTGATAAAGATTGAAAAAAAAAAGAATAATATGGAAATCTTTAATTCTGTAATATTAGACTTCGACCAAGCATCATGCGGAAGCAATCGAGATCAAATTTGTACTATATTTCCATTCCTGCACAAGCATATCCACAGACCTTCCGCAGTATCGGATTTCCGCACTCTAACATTCTAATTTAATCTAATTAGTCGTCGTCTTGTCCCATATTTTCTGAAACTGTTTTATAATACACGCAACACGTTGTGCACCGGCATATCGAATAGACCGTGGAAATAAACTGGCAACTGTGCAAATAATTTGGCATAAATCCTGAGAACCCTCTTGCTCCCTTAAAATATTGCAAATTGCTTGTAAAACATATCATAATAGAGGCACCTAATCAAATATACAACAAAAAACGAGTCTTATTAAATGGCAAATGGATTAAATTTGAAGTTGGTGCGGCCTTATAAGGTAACTCAAACTCGTTTCTGCGCAGTACACCACCAATGAGTCGTACATGCGCACTTGGATTCAAATATGAGTAGTGGAACGAAAATGGTATTAGTTGAACCCGCATAGCAGCTAGCAAGTTCCAGTCTTAGTGGAACTTGGGTGTTGTGTTCGTGTCTTGTTGAATGCGCGTTTAGCAGTCAACAATTGCTCTTAAGACGTTTCAGTTTGTGATTTAAGTTCTTTCAAAATGTGTGATAATAATTCAACACAGAGCATAGCGGACTATTTGGCGCAGTTATTAAAAGACAGAAAACAACTCGCCGCCTTTCCGAATGTGTTTATTCATGTCGAGCGTCTTTTGGATGAAGGTAAGGACAAGTTTCAGATATACATTGGCAGAAATATAAATTTCGCGTGTTACCAGCCGGTGAACCATTTTTCCATCTTCTAAACTCTTCTTTTAGTCAATTCTAGTTGATAACAGCAACATGTGATACCGTGACGTATCATCCAGACTTATGACCTATTCGTGCTAATTGTTAAAAAGAGAGCTATCCAAACTTAAAAACAGCTTATTAATAATAATATGGAACATTTTTTAAGATAACAGCGATTAGTTTCGGATAGACACCGGATTTTGTTGCGGTTTAGCCGGCATGTGGCAACTCTGTCCATTCCGATACGTACGTCATACCTTTGTTTATGTCCTAAGAAATAATTTATACGCGAAACTATTCTGTCTCTATGAGCATTATTGGCGAATTCCATTGTGATTATGACTTCTTCTCGGTACAAAGCGGCTTTTAGAAATAGCACAGGCGTGGTCTTTTGCGCTTGTTACCTTGGAATGTAGGTAACACATGCAGGGGGTACTTAAGATTAAAGGCCTTGCGAGTGAAATGTTTTGAATTTCAGTCTAGTCTAAATAAAACATTTAAAAAAATTCATTTAGATATTCTTTTAAATTACTTTTAAATTGTTTTAAAAAAATCTTGCATATTCAAGCTGCAAGCAATTGGAATAAAAGGGGAAGATTAAAAATTAAATCTTGGGCATGTTACATTAATATTAGGAATGTATGCGTAAGTAATTGGTTGCTAAATTAATTTAATAGATACACATGCATTAATTAATTCTCAATTATGCAAATAATTAATCGTACAAACGCTCCAAATTATACACATGATAGTACAATCAATCAAAATTGGTGCATATAAGTATGTAAATCAATGAATGGAGGCCTTAATCCTCCACATAAGTTCCTTTTAAATACCGCAAGTAGTTAAATTTCAGAAAACCTAAAGAAATGGATTTTATTCGTGGTTTGTACATTATTGTTACTATTACGTCTCATTTGGTCATGTTTACTTTAGTTTTTGTTTGTAAGTCGCGCCCAAGTTAGTGCAATCAATTAATTTTAGGCAAACCGACTCTATTATCCCAAAAATATCAATAAAATTACATTTTATTTAAGAAACGACGTTAATATGCAGTAAAATGGAACTTTGCTTTTTTTTTCTTGAAGAAAAGATGTTTGCAAGGTCCAAAATGTCTTTCAATTCCTGTTTAACTCCCTGTTAAGCTACCCACGGTCAGTCGGTCAAGTGTCATTTATGGAAGCAAATCTTCTAACAATAGAGCCCATGACAACTGGAAGTTCGCTTAACTGGAAGAAAAATCCGAATCGAAAGACTTTGGAAGTAAAAGTAAAGAGTTTTCTGGCATTGCTCGAAATCCCTCTTAGGGCCGATTTATCAATCCGTAGTTAACTTCTTGTTTTGCTAACCAATGATCAATTGTCATGGATACGAATTTTTACAAGAATAGTACCTATCCTGGAGCACTTAAAAATGATCGCCTAATATTTATTAATGTACCTAGTTCGATAACATTTAATAACAGGCTATTTTTTGGAACAGTATTGAGTCTGCATGGGAAAAATGATAAAACGTCTATAACATGTCAAGGAAATAGTTGTGTACTGAAAGAAAACTGTATCTTGTGGGAAATTCGATACAGCCAATTAAAAAAGTGTATTCACTGTAGATTTTGAAATTGGCTATACGTTTATTATTGTGTGGAATCATTTATTTTAGCATTGATGCCTCGATTGATGCCCTTATCCATGGTTCTCGGACCTCTCCGAATTGGAAATATTTGTAAAAGCCTAACAGAAACTAAAGTTCGTAATTAAAAATATTTTTACCACTTCATAACCAGAAAATATTTTAAGAATAGGTACGACTTTCGTAAAATGCTTTAAAAGGCGAAGAATAATTTACTTTAGGTCATAAAATTACCTATAACGGTGATGAATTAAAATCGTCAAAATACACACAAAATTGCCGAAATAAGCAATAAAAACCGCATATTACAGAAATATGCACCAAATTATTCTAATTTGCAAAATCAAGTCCTAATCAACTCCAATAAAATTAACTTAATTCGTGTACAAATAAAAGCATTTTGATTGTTACAGTAATATTACAAGATTTATTTATTTAGATTTAGACTTAAGTTTATTAACGTTAGTGTCAGTGCTGAGTACGGATATTATTATAATTGGGTAAATAAAGAGATATAACCGAAATCGGTATAAACTTATAGTTACTTGTTTTGTTTTCATTTTATTTATAATTACCTGCATAGATAATGATTTTTCAGTCTTTTGTGTATAAAGTCATAATTTAAAATATAATTAGAAGAACAAGTATTTTTCCACAAGAGTGACTTAAACGCTAGTACTTTTTCCCTGGCATTGTCTGAAAAATTTACGAATATTCTTCATGAAAAACTGAGAGAGATAATGTCCCTTAATAATTTTGAACTACCTGTGATTTATTGATGAAATTTTAAACAAATAAGTGAACTTTTTAAGGAAAATTCCAACAAAATTGTAAGATCAAGAAATTAGATATAAAAATATATCCGGGAATAGGTACTACCTACCTTGATTTGTAGAAATAAAATAAAAAAATATTAGCAAAACAACGAAGGTAATACATACAAATAAAATTACAAAACCTGTGGAGCAATTAATTTTAAAACAACACATCTTTCTCACTTTATGCCTTATTATTATTTATAAAACAGTAAAAATAACGTTTGATATTAATAAATCCGATATTAGCAGTTAGCAACTCGTGTTAATAAATTAAGTACTGCCAACCAGAACAGCTTCTTACAGTTAGTTGATCTTTCTTATTCGTGTCAACATTTTGATTATTAAAAAGTTATTGCCACAGTAAATGTACGAATTTTAAGTTTTATAATCACATTGTTGAATCATTTGGTTGCCGCATGCGTTCAAAATCTATAGGACATGTTTATAATTAGATTCTTTTTCAGACTGTTATCAAGTCGATTAAAGAAAAATGTCCATAGATAATAAGAAGCGGGGAAAAAAAACAAACGTCTTGAATTACTACTTGATTTTTTTTAAATTCGTGAAGTGTTCTCCGGTCACGATTGTCAATTAACTTTTCGATAAATGATATTTAAAAAAAATCCTTGTTAAGTAATAAATTAAATTCCCTGTAATGTGATATTTTATTAGCACCTTGTTCTTTGTGTGTTGTGTTATTTTTGTTTTATAGGCTTGGTATTAGCCAGAAGTCGTGAACAATATGTGGAAGAAGGCCTTGAATACAAAAAAAATAACTTCAACTTTAATATTTCTTAATTTTAGAAGTAATATAATACTTCGGTGTTGAATTCAATAGAAATTTTACTTAAAGTTGCAAATTAAAACATTAACGTCTTGTATCAACACAGCTCTTTAACATTTAATATTTTTGCTTTTGTGAATACCATAAACAGGTTATTTATTGTTATTCTCATCTTTGTCATGTTTTTCTTAGATAACAATAGATAAACTATAAAATTTCTTGTTTAAATGTGTAAGGTATTTTGACTTTCAAATTAAGTTTCAAAGACGTGAATAACATCATCGTGTTTATAAGATTAAGTGGTTTATTTTTATAGTTCAATAAAGAGTAAACTTCTTGAAAAATGTACATAACTAAACTGAATATGGGATGTCCAAATAGAGCTGAGATACAATATGTCATGCTCATGAATATTTGAATCACCCCCTGCTAGTATTGGATAAAATCACGTTGTATTATTACAAGATAGATACATGTTTGGTGATATTTAAAATTACAATTTCTAGCTTATTCAGGAACTTATGGATACGTGCCTCGATATTAGTACTAAATGCCATGCATACGTGAACCTTTGGTAATGTAAGGAAATGACTAATATCATCACTACCAATGTAAATTTAAATATTTGTTAAGGGGGTAATGCTGCAAGGCTGGAATATTTTCGCGAGAGAGCACAAAAAGTTCGGAGAAAGACGCACTTATACAAATACTTTACACTACGTGTCGATACAATTACGATAACGTGGACGAACGTAAGATCGCAAAACAATTATGGGATAGACATTATGTCATTTTAATCTTATTTATGGGTACACAATTCGCTCAGTTTTCTACACTGTTCGCCTAAAAGTTACTAGGAATTACGCTGACTAGCATTATTTGCGAATGTTATTGTGGTTTCTTTTTCCCTGCAAATGTTACTGTTTTCGCTATTTACCATTCATACTTTTACCTACACCATAATTATGATAATAAGGAATTATACTAAAAAAATTATTGCTAAAAGTGGTACCTATAATTTAAAAGTATGCGGTATAGTGACTGTGTTATTGCAAATAGAAACATGAAAAATTTCTTCTTGAATTTTTTATTAAATAAACAAAGTACAGGATAATTTAAAAATTATCACGTGACCATAAACCCATGGTGACGTCATGACCCTTATGCAAATCAACAAGAACACAGTTACCTAGGCAACGGCGCAGCTGTCTCCTTTATTTTTCGTAGTACCGTATAAGACTCGCTCTCTCTATCCTCCCAGAGTAAAATTCCACGCGAAGATGAAGAGAAATTTCGTAGCGACATATTGTTACTATAATAGTATATATGCATAAAATTCTGCAAAAGTGTCAAATTTAAACCTACCCCCCAGGCGCGGATCTAGAAAGAGTTTTTGGGGGGGGCTAATCTTAAAACTAAAACGTAGAACAGTGGGTAGGTACCCGAATGAGGCGGGAAGTGTCGAGTTTAATAGCGCCGCAGGCGAAACTTTTTCAAAAAAGGGGCGTGGCTTCGGAAACTACTTTTCCCCCGAGGAGGAATTCAACACTGCAAGGCACAAGCCTAAGGTTTGAGGTCAACCGGATTATCGAGTAACAAACCAAAGTATTTAAAATTGCTCAAAATATAAACTCATCTCATTAAAAAAATAATTTTCAAACCTTCTGGGGGGGGCTACAGCCCCTATAGCCCCCCCCGTGGATCCGCGCCTGCTACCCCCTATCTCTTCTGATAAGCGAGATCCCCAGATCCAATTTGAAACACCCAGTATAGGGGCAGTGGATGTTTCGTCCCCGTGATGACTGATGACAGTTAATCCTAATTTGATTCGAGTAACTTTTAAGCTGCATAGATTTTCGTCCCGAAAGATAACAGTCCGTGATAATGATAACTGACAAAGATAATTACGGGAATAAATTATTTCCCGGGGTGTAACTAGTGGGGTGCTTGGGTGCGAAGCACGCGGGCCCCCGGCTAAAACGGTCTCCGGCCCTGCTGCAACCTTCCTCAAAATTTCGGTCGACTTCCTAACTGCAGATATCGTAGTTCTACAAATTGAGTAATTTAATTTAAGGGGGCAATGCTTTCAATTTGTCATATGTAATGAATTCATGTAATCGTTTTTGTAAGATGTTTCGGTGAATACTGAACTTAGAAAAAAAAATGAAAAACACCAAAATGCTCAGAAAAGTATATCGAGGATGCCTATAAAACGATTTTTTAAAAAAGTAATGGTTAGATAATTTATTCGGGAACCTAAAAATCCAATATGGCATCCATTTAACTTAAGGAAGTTGATACGAGTACCTCAAAAGCAGCCATTTTGAATTTTTCTTTGACACCATTTTTAAACTGGTCTCATCGGAAACAGTGACTTGCATAAGAAACTTTTTTGCATCTCTTATTATATCTAAGGAAGATATTTGACATATAAAAAAATTACAGTTTTCAGTTTTTTTTAAATAACTAACTGGTTCGACATTTTGAACTTTTGCTAACAGATTTTAAATCGGCATACAAAACTGCAAAACATTACTCATTTAACCAAATCTCCATCTTCGATAAGAATAGGTTACCCATGCAATCCCACTCGATTTGGGACACCCTGTATATCATTTTATCCCTGAGAGTGAATTTATTTTCTGAGCGAGCGGAGGGGGCGAAGGAATTATATACGAGTAATCAATCACCCAAGGGATTTTAAATGATACATCAGTCCTCTGGTATACAGTGTGTCCCAAATAGAGTAGTATTGCATGGCTATCTTTCTTATTAATAAAGATACAGATTCGGTTAAATGGGCAATGTTGTGAAGTTTTTCATGCTGGTTTAGATGCTGCTTAGAAACATCAAACATTCCGAACCCTTCAAAAGATATCCGCAAAAAACCACAAAATCCATTTTTCGAAAAAGTCGATTTTTTCGCTTATTATAAAAGTTACAGAAAATTGTTTTATACAAGAGTTACTTGATTCATTAAGATAAACAAAAATATGTTTACAAAAAAAATATCGCAAAGGCCGTTTTCGAGATGTTGATAGCAACTTTCTTATTTTAAATGGGCGCCATCTTGGATTTTCAAATGAATAAATTGCATTTTTTTTTCTGCATTCAACGATGTATAACAATCTATTTTTTCCCCTATTTCATCCCCTTCTAACAATACAGGTGGATTATGAAAATATCCTTAAAGAGCCTTCCTCTTAGTAGAACACGTCCACGGATTTGTATTTTTTTATCTACGTCCAAATTTGAGATAAAAATTGAAAACCAAATTGTTACTCTATTTTTGAAAAGACGGTAACTCTTCAGGGTAACATATTCGGATAAAAGTATATCGGAAAAAGTTGTCTTAATTTTTGCCCAGGATAAACCCAGAACCCTGCATTTTCTACACTACTTAGGAAACACCCTGTATACTGATTTCATATTTGTTTGATTCATCTTTAACTCCAGGATGATTAAAATACATACTACTATAACCTTGTAGAGGTTTGATATTTTATTTTTACAGTGTAGATGTATGTTTTCGCTAACTGCACGTAGCTTGCTGTATGTTTTAATAAACAATTTTAAATTTGTGAATTTAAAAATTAGCCAACACTTTGGCTTCGTATTTTCGGTTTTTTGAAAAAACGGTTCGGGATAGACAATTTTCGAAATGAGGCTCTTGTAGTACACAAATTGACGAAGGTGCCTATAGAAGCCGAATTTTCAATTTCAATCAAATAAATGAGGAAACTAGAGAATAAACAATTTTTGCAAAAATCAATTTTTTTTATTAATTACCTAATAATAATTTTGAAAAAAACGTTCTATAGGCACCCTCGGTATATTTTTCTGAGCATTTTGGTGTTTTTGGTTTTTTTCTAAGTCCACTATTGACTGAGAAATCTTACAAAAACGATTACATGTATTCACATATACGGCAAATTTGCAGCATTACCCCCTTAAGATAATCGGAGAGAGGTATGCCATGTGATTCTAAACCAATTGTAGTTTCAATGTATTCAATCTAATTTTGTTGTTACATTCTCTTTCTTTTTGTTAATAGTCGCGCCCTAGACAAATCGTGTTAATTAAACTAACGTAATGTTTGATTTATAAAATTCACCTTGTAGCCGTAAGGTAAACGCCAACTTTCTGTTATTTCCATTGAATTTATGATGGAGAAGTTCCTTGCAAATTACCATTCTAGAGAGTCAGCATTTCTCTTCTCTCACTTGTCTCACTATACCTATGTCACATGTTGCTGCTAACACAAGAGATTTTCTTGCCGTTATTAAAATATCAAACGCAGGGATTAATTTACATACATGATCTAATTACTTCGAATAAGAACTGGGCGTGCATGAATTAAATTTTTCATTTTTAATACCAACGGGAATTTGTTATGGTAGGAAACTGTAGGTAAATGCTTCTTGTATTACATTTGCGTGAATTTGTGTAAGTGTCGATATCTGATAGGAATTTAATAAAAAAAACTACATACTCTTGGTTATTTTGCATTGTAATTCCTAAGGCATTATTGATATTACGCAATCAACCATGTCTTATTTATGCAGAAAACTTTCCATACAATGTATCATTGCATGTCAAATTACAAAATCTATTTAAGATATACCTGCCTACAGGGGTCCCTGCAGTCGTAAAATTTTAAAATGTCTTAAAATGAATAAAAAAGTAATAAAATCATTGAACAAAGTCGTAAGAAGTAATAAAATTATGCATTTACCTTACTTTTTTTTTAATTTTCTCTTTTGTGGAAAACCATTTGGTGTTTAATTTAGAAGTAATTTTTAAAATTTTTCATAATTATTTTGAAAATAATTTTTCCAAAACGTCTGCCGATAAAAATTTCAAATTTTGGTATCTTGTAGAGAAAAGCAAGGGCTACAAATTTGACCCCCTTAGCTGTACTCTTAACAAAGAAAAAAAATTAATTATTTTGAAAAATTATTTTTTCCAAAACGGCTACCATATTTTCTTTGTTAACATTTGAAAGAAGTGCATTTGTACTTCAATCTTCCTAAAACTTCAAATCCTCCACGATTTATTAACACCAAAATCAATAATTATGTTTCTTGGGTGATTAGATCTACAGTAGATGAGCAAGCTACGTAGGTTCGAATCCTCTCCACTTATTATTATTTTTTTTTTTTTAAATTTTATTTGGTGAAAGTTATATTTGTCTTTATTTCGTTCTATTATAAATTAGTCTGCAATTTTTGTATAAAAATGCCTAATATATAATATATATTTTTATTTAGAATCGCATGTGGCTTTGTATTTGAAGGTTGCGGATGGTCACTTGGCCACAAAACAGTCGCAAGCGGTTTTATTTTGGAAACTTTGATTCAGATGGGAATAAAAATAAAAACAGGAAGATGAAGGGTGTTACACTCTTTGTGGGAGGCACCCACATCTCATTCACAGTGGAGTCGTAAAAAGGCTGGATATACTATAGTAGTCGGAAAATTCTTTGTTAATTATTTGTTGACATAATTTATAGCTTGCCAATTTTTCTACTATTTAATTATTTGTAATTGTGGTTTTGACTCTTTAAGTAAATTAGTTCTTAATGAATTTTAAAACGAAGGTTTGGACACTTTTTTTAGCAAATTTTACGCTGCAGTTTTTACCTTAATTTATACCTTCTAGCAATACATTAACCTTGTTCTTGAAAAAACACTTTTCTAATCCATAAAATGCGTCTGTGTTTGCAGGATTATTATTACGTTAGTCTGTGTAGATTTAATTTTTTTCGTTACATTGCCTATTCCATAATTACATACTTTTAATGATATAATTACTGCATTCGAAATAAATGGAAATTCTAGTACTACTGTAAGTTTTTGTTTTAAAGGTGTGGGATTCAAGTTATGAGATAATTACCTTTTTTTTTTATAATTTTCAAATATCACGTAATCATCGAGAAATTGGAAAAAATAAGTAAGAATACCTTATGGTAAAAATTGTACCATTGTATTACCGATAAAATATTACTAATAATTACTTTCCCAAATGTTTTCCCGACTCGTTAACTTCTGGCCTAATATTAAATTAACATCTAGATTCTAGAGTAACGGAAGAATTTCTACTTTCTGTGAGCGTTTATTTTTGTTAATAACTACACATATTCATACCTAGTGTACTGTAATTAAATAACTGTTTGATAAGGTAATGTTGACATCGTATATTATGTTTCTATTCTGAAAGAATGTGCATTAATAATTAATTTATGTTGAGTATGCAAATATGCTTTCTTGTGAAAAACAGGTTGTGTTAGTTTTCATTTTCTTGCCAGTAGCTGCAGGTACCCTGCCATTACAAGATCTGCATTTAAACCATATATTTACTTTACTTCCGGTTAATGATCGTTGTTGCAGTAGATCTCCATCTAAAATGTTTGAAGTACTTTCCTGAATGCTCGTTATGCACCATTACATCTTAAATAAAAATTGCATGCGGGCACTATCATAATACTACCCTCCAGTTTTTGTTTACTAATTTATTTTGATGGATTTATATTCGTAGATTTAGAGGGTACATACTGCGAATCTGCTGGTAGTATACAGTTTTGTCGTACAGATATCTATTATGACTGGGTTCTTTGGGGTGACTTTGCTTAAAATTATTTGCAAGACAATAACTCTTTGAAAAAATTACACGTCGAAGAGGTCATGACTTCCTCTTTGTTGTAACATATGTGGTCTCCAACAATCATAATTCCTTTTGATTATCCTGAAAGATAGTACTTTGTTGAATTTTAATCAAAGTCCATTCTACAACCGATGAATAATTATTATTTGTCTTGTATCCAATCTCGGGTGGCGGAAGCTATTGTGGAACGTTCTTTGAATACAGAATGTGGTTAGTGGAGGAACTGGAGGAATCCGACCGTGTCCCATCGTATCGTGATAAGTTGTTTTTCTACCTGAATCTCCCACCCTTGAACGTTAACCTCAGTATTGTGTAGTTGTTAGATTCCTTCATAGTGGGTCATGCACCTGTAGCACAATCTTCTCGCTTTACCGAGGGGTTCCCCATTCAGAAAGGGCATTATGGTAAATTTCTACCTGTATGCTTGAACAGGTCTTTCCCTTTTGATAGCATAGTACACACCTTGCTTTATTTAAATAGGGCCTTTTATCAGTTTACGGAGGTGTGCATAACGTTTTATCAAACCAATTGTGGATTGTGGGAGAGTTGTAAATACGATGTTTATAAACCAATCGATGGTATCTCTGTACCTACACTTGAAATCTGATCGATAATAGTGTAATATAATGTAATTTTATACAATAAATGTATTTAGCTATTCATTGAGCAAGTTAAGTATAGATAGCAGAAAAGATTGCATAATAAGGATGTCGTGCTTTGGTATGGTATAATTTTTCGAATACTTTTGTAATGTAGGTACTGCGAGGTACTGTCTGAATATTCTTTTTAAGAACTAGAAACAATGGTTTTAATGTTGTAATTTAAGAATATATTATATTCTGATAGTAATCGCAGATTTGGTCGCCTTTTGTGCGTTCGTTTTCCAACTTTCCTTTCTCTTATTTATATACAAAATGAGTTACATCATTAAATAATCAAATCTAGAATATTCCAGTATAAAAATGTTTTTTTTTCTTCTAAGTTTGGCTGGAGGAATACGTGTGTAATTTGTAATACAACAATATCCAAGAACGGATCATGATTACAAAACACAGTTTCGTTCCTATTAAAACGTGCTGATTGTGAAAAAAACAACCCCGTCTAGTTCTTGGAATTTCAACAGCTCACAACTAGTTTCTTTTACTGAAGCATTACGCGGTATGAAAATAATACTTTCGGCTTGTAGAAACTTTCCTCAGTTATTAACATTGTCCCTACAAGTTTGTATCAGCACTTAAGGGTGGGCGATATTTAAATTTGGATGTCGGATCTGCGATATCGCCCAGCCCTACCACAAACGATCAATATTTGCGTTTTTTTCTTAAAATGGAAACCAATGCATGTCCGGATTCAGTATTTCTGATTATCCAAAAAGCTTCTGAACTCGAATGCTTATCGATATACCGACATATCGAGTATCGATCAGTATATCGATATTAAAATTATATCGATATATCGCCCAGCCTTAATTTAGCACCAATCACAACAGAAAAGCATGACTTCGGATGGGCGAGTTGTATCCAGGATTACCAAAATTGGCGGCTCCATATTCAGATGCTGATTAGTATATCATACAAGTTTATGAAAAACTTTCTAATGAGAGTGTGTGTTCTCATCTCTAGCAAAAGACATGCCGCCGAACTGATTTTCATGACGTCAAGTTTTAAACAACCATTAGTTTTAAATCGCTTAAGGCGACAAGCTCTTGAATAAAGAAGTAAACGGTTTATTTAACTTGATGAATTTGCTTTTCTTAAGTATAATTTGTTTAATTTAAAGAGATGGTAATGCAAGCAAAAATATACAGTTGATATCGGATTGGTTACATTCCAGCGGTGTACTGATATTTCCCAGAGATACCCTACTTGGCGTTGAATACAATTGCCCAACTGCATTCGTGTCATTTGCTGAAGTTTTGATGAGACTTGTAACTAATTGTACGTGTATTTAACTGTATGTATCGGTCACGGACTTGCAGACACAATTGCTTATTCACTGAACCATTACGGTGGCCTTGCCTTAGATTTCTCCCGCTCTCCGGCATGAAATTTGTCTTTACTTTTGCGTGCGACTACATTTTCGGATAAACCCATCTACTGGTCTAAGCTAGGTTTGATAATTAAAGGTCGATTAGGTGATAGGGAGAATTTAATGTTCAGATTGTTAAATATCCCGTTGAGATGTTCGGGATCGGTCAGTTGGTCGTGGTTAGCGGTCGTCTACATTCTTGCCCCACGCCCATCGCGCAGGTCTGGCTCTGCAAGTTGTTTCGTTCTTATTGCATACCTCTCGTAAATACTCAACTCTTCGTAGTACGATGTCCAATTTCAGATCTTAAAGAGGTTTTTAAGAAAATACCAGTTTGCCAAATAACCAACAATATAGTCGAGAAATGAACAAATTTCACACGAATTTTGGGTTAAGAAGTAAACAAATAGTTCTACTTTTAGACTGTATTATTTGCAAATGAGATACATATGTTTTTAAAATGAGAATAACGAATTTAGAACAGATTGTTTCGAATCCACGAATGAAATAAAAATCTTGAATAAATAAACAGGTTCAGCTTGAGTTTAGAGGATTACAATAGAATACTTGGATTCATTGTTAAAGAATTGTTTCAGGGTTCACAGCAACCTGGAAATGTCAGGGAATTCAGAAAGGGGTCAAATAGCCAGGGAAAAGTCGGGGAGTTTATTTCATGTGCCTGAAATATGGCATATATTTTTCCCTTAGAGGGTGATTGGATATGCTACTATTTTTTTCTTCAATTTTTACGTTGGGACAGTTCAAAATATCTTCACTGGAAGCACGACAAAAATTACTGGGAAATGTTCAGGGAAAACCTGGAAAAGTCGAAGAATTTGAAAATTTAGAACCCTGTGTTTGTTGAATGATATTTTTATGTATTTTCCTCAAAGTAGAATATTGAGGCAAACAGTTTTCCACGAAGTGTGGAAACTACTAATCAAAGCAGAAGGGGAGGGGTAATCAATCAAAGAAGTTGAATAAGAAAAGACAATACAATTTGTGTACGCCCCAAATTCTAACGGAACTAATTGAACAAAAAAAAAATTAAATTGGATCTACGTAGGGTATTTTTAGAATATGACAGTTGATCTTTTAATAAATGTAATGTTAAATATTTTACTCGTTACGTTACGTTGGTTCAGCAGGCTAATTTTTAGTTCTAAATATTAAACGCTACGCTAAAAATAAATTGCCTTCAACTAAAACTGAATACATTATAATTTATTATATTCATTATTTTGATAGTGCAAGGGAGAAATTTAAGAAATAAGATTTTGAAAATCTAATAAAATTAAAAACAAAACTGGTTTATCAGCTTAAGCTCCGTTAAAATTGAATCGAGACTTTCTTCTGGTTATTAGGTCAGCTGTTGAAATAAAAACAAGATATTTCACGATTTCGCTGATATTCATCAGGTATTATATTGTAATTTGAGAATTATTAAGCCAACTTGTATAAATTTATGTCATTTAAACAAGGATACGTTAGAAAAAATTCCATTGTGATTTCCATACAAACTTAGTAGTATTAGTTCATATTTTTTACATTTATAAATATTAGTACTACGTTCAGGATGTAGGTAAGGGTAGGTACTAATAGTAAGAATATCTCAAAACAACACCTTACCTAAGGTATATAGAAGCTATTTCTTTATCCAAGACCTCCTCGATTTGAGAAATTTAAAAATATATTCTCTGAAATTTTGGAGGGGTTGATGATTTTACATTTTGAACAATTTCCTAAAAGAATACCTACGCCAAAATCCGGTATTATTATGTTTAATTATCAGATATTATAAGAATATACACTGGGGCCATAAAGTAATCATCTTTTGTTTGTTTTTCTTAAACTTCTATGAGGTTGTAAATGGTAATTTAAAGTTTGTTTGCTGCACCATGACATTAAAAAATTAGAATGCAAATTTTCCTTTAGAATGTCTTTAACAAATAATTACAATTCAAAATTTATTCCAAACATTTTCTTTGTTTATAAATATTCCATATTAGCCTTTTCGTGCGTCTTAAAACCGGAAAGTTTATATTAAGTGATTTTTTAAATTATTAGGATTATAGAATTATATTATAAGTGGTCATGCAAAGAAATATTTGCACTGGTTTATAAATCAAATTTCTTGTTATCTGCTAAACTAATCAAGATGGTTCTTGATTATTTCAGCAGATATAATCTGGACAATGCAAAGCCTGTTGAAAATTATTACTGATAGTGAAGGGTGGGCAACTTTCCATTTAAATATTTTAAGTATTTCTGATTTCTTTAAACCTGTGTTGAAAATAACAAAACATTTTATGTATATCCAACATTTTATTTTATCGTCTTGAGCAGTTCTCCCACGCCTTAGAACCCTAAATTCTATTAAGCGTAAAATTATGACGTAGTCGTTTTTTGTGGTTACGCTCCAGGGGATTAAATTGTTAGTGAGGGTATTCAGTCTCGAATTAAAATTATTCTGTGACCCATAGAAATTTAAATCAACTTTAAAATAAAAAGTATGACTATACCTTTTCTTAATAATGTTATAGATGGTAATTAAAATATTTGTCACTAGTTGAGGGTGGATGATACTAAAGTTGATGTCAAGGGAAGTTATTTTTGGCTTCGTGAGTAAGAAGTTTACCCATAAACTTTTAAAATGACGAAAGTGTAAATTACCTCATGTTTCAGATATCTGTTAATGGTAAATTGTCATTGTTGCAAGTTTATTTTTATTGTAAGTGTTAACTCTTACCTAATGCATTGTGAAGCTTTATTGAACTTCAAATACTTGTTTCCTGTCATAAAACAATTGTTCGACCATTAAAGAAACTTTCATTTGTGGATTTTAAATTGTATACCTTGAAATGAATTTTACTTCGTTGAACATTTATAAAGAAGTTGCAAATTAATGTCAATATATTCAACATGTAACTGTTTTCGAGACGATGCAGAACTTCTTATTCCTAAGTGATCATCAACAACGTACACTTCTCTTATTTTATTTTGACATGCTAACACTGTCCAGTTATAGATTCAACACCGCTCATTGACAGAATGACATCATTTTTAATAAAATACATTAGTATAGTACTTGAATAGAAAAAAATAGAACCGTTAGATGAAACCCTAGAGTTTATATTTACGTTGCCCATTTAATTTTTAGAAAATATTTAGCAAGTAGGTGTAGTCTGTTAGGTCTTAAAACTATAAATTTCCGGAAATCGCTTATAAGTAAACGTAAACATTTCAGTTCTCAAACCTATAACACTAAGGAAAACTTTGTACAATGTTTGACTTTCCTGTTGGTAAATGGTGTATGATCTGTGAGGTAAAAGTGATGGATTTTTTAAAGACTCCAGTGATGAGATTATCTGTCTTCACGTTTTAATAGTGCAGGATTTTGTAGGTGCATAATAAAATTAAAAGCGAAATTTCCGTTACATAACACCCATCTGGAGTAAGTTGGGGTAATTTCAAAATAGCAAAACTGAATTTTTATTCAGAATGGTTATATGCGAAACTGTCTGATAGATTCTCCGTTTCTACCTAAGGTTTCTACCCCTTTCTGTATTCTCAGAACTCCTACCCCTTTCTGTATTCAGAACTCCCTTTCGGATTAAATTCATTTGCTTCTAGATGTGATTTTAGTAAAACTTTCGAAAAGGTGCGAGTATTTTTTGCGTTTGAAATAGTAATTTATTCCTTAAATGTTACAGGCGCCAGTTTTTTTATTTGAATGTTGTAAATCAGTGCCAAAAATAAATTGAGTCTACAAATTGTCAGTCTTTTACAGCACCGGTAGTCTTTAATAACTTTATGCAACTCCTTTCCGGTAATTAACATTTTCTGTTTGCATTGATTTAAAAGAATAATAGATTCACATAATTAATAACTGTTTACATAATAGATGTGGCGGTCAACTGCTTAGTTTTTTTTTTTAATAAAACCAAATAAAGTAACTGAAGTTTTTACCAGAGCTTTGTTTGGAAACTGCGTAGTTGCGAATCGTATTACAAGCCATCTTCTTTATTGCTTTCTTCTTATTCTTAAAGGTAGAATAAGTTGGGCAATTTGTTTCAAGATTCTCAAAACATTCCAACGTTTACTAGATTCGTTTGCAATTGCATTTGTGTAAACCTTGGTACAATTCCACGCATTCCGAGCAAATGCTTGAAGCTTGAAATCTGCAATTTTTTTATGTACGCAAGGGCGTTGGGTGAACAGCAGCACATCTTGTTGCCTCTAAAAATAAACGCTATTTAACGACCTACTCAAAGACATTGAAATCCTAATCATTTATTTCACTTGCCTTAGATACAAGAATAATGTCTTAAAATTTATATTTCTTTGTTCTATGCCACGTCAAGGTATTTGAACAGAACCAATCTAACGCCTAAACATCCAATTAAGGTGTAACTTACGTAAGTTTAAATGTTGAAATACGAGCTATAGATAATAATAATATGCAGTTAACCCATTTCAACTGCAACATATCCCAAAGCACATTTAATAAATCATACATCAGAAAATCAGGAGAATAATGATTAATAGGTAGGTAATATTTTTTAAAGGAAATTGGTATTTTTAGAATCTCGCTTGTTAAGAATTCGGTAGAAGGATTATGAAAATTAATTCGTAACTTTGAGAATTAATTCTAAACTTCAAACTAAATTTTATATTTTTTGTTTCCATACTGATTTTTAATAAAAATGGCACCATCCACCATCCCATGACGGTTGCATTACTTTCTTTTACTGCTGCTATCATGTTATAATCTTTGCGAACAATTCATGAAATATGAATAATTGTTGCACCCCTATTTCAGTCCAGTTCCTTAGGTTTCTAAATCGGGGTAAATTATAATTTCTTTTTAAAGTCAAATTTCATTGTCTGTATTCCTTAGTCCTTTGCTACTGTTAAAAGTGTTGAACTCTGCTTTATTGGAACATTCAATTGGTATTTATCTGAAATGAACTTCAAGTATATCGTGTACGAATTTAAATGTACTAATGGAAATAATTTAAACTTTATACAGACGAATTGTACGTGTCTGAAACTTATTCATGCATTTTGTTTAATTCATTTGTGGTATCTGTAAATGAGTTGTTTGTATTCTAATTCATGTGATTAAATTAATTTGCATCCGCCTTGAAAAGGGGGCCCTTAAAGATTCTTTCACCGAAGTATTTCAGCAATAGTTAAAAGGAAGGATATACAAAACCAACAATAAATGTATTGTTAAACTGAAAATCTTAAGCGATTGCACCTGAAATAGAAAAGATTAGAAAAGCACGAAAACACTCAACACGTGACGATTTTTGTGAGACGTGGGGCTGAAAATAACTGCTCTACAGATTCTAAGAATAATTCTGTTTATCCAAGAGCAATGTGCGTCCGGTGATCTTATATAGCTGATGTTTTTAGTGGTTTTTTCAGTTCATGTTTTCAGGCCGGCACTAGGGTGCGGCGAGTTTAAAACTGAAACTCCACCGGCGCGGCGCGCGTCTGGTTCTCGTCAAGTTCAGATATCACTCATAATCTCTTGGCGACCATGATTTTTTATTCACAGTTGAAAATAACAATAGGACGTGTGTATTCTCTACATGTTCTTGTTACGTTCGTTTCGTCATCATGCATGCAAATTTCTTCGTCGTCGATGGTTGTTGACCAACACTCGAAGGCTTTCCGTTAGAATGCTGTTTCCTCTTGGCTTGCGCAACGTGCCAATGTGACGCAATTACTAAATACAAGAGGCCAAAACCATTCGCAGGGTTTGGGCTATTTAGAGGAAAAGGAACTTATCCGTTTTGTCTGCATTAAATTGGAGGAATCGCATGGATAACGATACTTACCTTGAATTACATAAACGCGCCGCGCCGTCACGAATCTCGACTATAGTTTCATTCAGAAAGCTGTAAAATTAAATTAAAAAGAAGAATTTAATTAGAAACACTTTGTAAAGAGTGGGTAGGGGAAGTGGTACTACGTACTTCCACCCTTCGTCTATTTTTTTCGTTGCAACTTTGCGAATTTTAAAAATATTTGAAAAAATGTTTTGAAGTTGTTTTTTTTAATCAAATGCCCAACTGACTGCTGCCAATTTTTCATTTTACGTTAAGTTACTAGTCTCAGGTGGGTAGGCGAAAAAAAAGCCGTGGAAGAAAGCCACGGGAAAAAAGGCAGGCGTTATAAATATTTTTTCTCCGATTGACAGTAGAAGTATGCTTGGACTGACTGACAATTGGGTGGCTCCAAAGTTTCACTTTTACTGCTTAGGCAGCAAAAGCGACCTCTTGCCTCATTAGGCAAGAATAGTTATTTGTTTAACAAGGCAGAAAAGTAGCAGATTTACTGACGTAGCTGGTATTTCACAGCTTCGGCTTCGCCTCAGCTGTGAAACCAGCGAAGGCAATCTGCATTTCTGCCGTGTTGAACATATAATTTTTTCTCCGATTGTTTACATTTAACATTAATTTAATGATTATTTTTATTATTTTTTGTGCTATTAGTATCAGCAAGCATCTGTTGCTATGCAGTTTTTATTGGTTGCTATGAAAAAACATACTTGAGAAATGTCATTCTATTTGTTGCGAATAAAGAAATGTTCACCCCATCCGAAATTAAAGAAATCGTGAAAAATATGGAACTTAAATTTAATTAATAAAAATTTCAAATTTATTTGTTTTTCGAAGCAACTTGATTTTGAATGCTACTGTCAGTAAAAATGATCACTTTTGCCTAGGCAGTAAATGTGGAACTTTGGAGACAGTCAAATGTCAGTCAAAGCATGCTTTTACTGTCTATCGGAGAAAAAATAATTAAATATTAATTAATTATTTTCCTCGATCCATCAGCTTTTTTTTCATCGGCTTTTTTTCCGCGGCTTTTTCCCCTAGATTCCACAGGTGTTATACCATTTACCACGTTTCAGTCAGATATTAGTTAGTTAGGCGTGATGAAACTAAAAAATGCAGCAATAAAACTAGTGATACATAGGTACAATAATAACACAATCGGTTCGATATGATTAAAAGTCATTCATTTGATCGTTTCATGAATACAGAATAACTTACTCATAAGTGTTGCTGTGAATACGTATTAACGTGCATTATTAGATACAGGGTGCCCCATTCGATGTGCCTTATAATTTCCTGGACGTATTACAATTTATATTTCCTTCACAAAATTCCTTGTACACCCAGCACGGTCTAATTTTCGGAGTTAATTATTATTTTAATATAATGTACGTACACTAATATTATTGGTAAATATGTTTCTCTATTTTTTTTTCTTTAATTGCAGGTAAGCACAGTTTATTGGGTTGCAAAGCAAGTAAGGAAACATATGTATAGGGGTTCCTCAAGCAAGCAGATAATTCGTAAGATTTACGTTAAGAAATAGTAGGTATATCAATCAATTTCAGTGACTGTTTCTTATTGTTATACCAAGCCAATTATATAATTAATAACATTAGGTGAAGGTCTTTAAAAATGATATTTTACCCCTCGCGAAATACTTGCGCAACAGGAAATTCCGTATGAGTCAGCAAGTGGTCACTACCAGACAATTAAAATCTTTATTTTAAATTTTTAATATTCGTTATACTCAGTAATACACATATAACATAAACTATTACTTTTTGCTTTGATCCTGTAACATTAATTGTGACCCCCCTGAGTGAATAATCTTCTTCCTCTTCAGTAAAAACATTTCTTTTGTGTAAGAACAATGTATTTTAGGTCACAACTACACTGTTCGTTGTTTTCCACAAATATATATATTTTTTTTGGCCCACCTTACACTTTTTTGGTACCATTGTTCATATAAACTCGCTAATCAGTGACGTGACAAACCAAGTTGAGCTCGTTAAATTACAGCGCTCCTAGAATTAGAATAGTAACGGTCTGTGCACAGAGACCTTCAAAAGTGCGTCAATTTATACTTATTCTATGGACCATGTAAACGAATTGGGGGAATGTTTACTAGACTAAATAATATTATTTACAAAAAATTTTGTTTGTACCTAATCTCATTTATTGTTACTTAAAAAAATTTGAAATTAATCAGTTGCTATTAATTAATATAACGCATTTCCAGAAAGTATTTACAAGTCCCAACTGTATAGCGGTACGACTTTACTTTTCTGAAAAAAAAAGCGTAATGTTGTACCAAACCCATCAAATTATTTTACATGAAACATGACCAATAACTTCCAAACATTTACTTCAATTTTTCTCTTTTGTACAATGAAAGATGTGTTTACATTGTCAAACTTCCGAGACCGCCAAAGGTCGTGTTAATCAGAACAGAAAAAGCAAATTACTTACCCATTTAGTAGAATGTATTTATAATTCTACTAGATGACTTCCTCTTCATGACATGATCGAATATTTTACCCATTTGTGAAAAACCATTGCCCTTTTAATGACGCTCTACTTTAGGCTGGGTCCCAGACTGTATAAATAGATCACTGAACTTCTTCTTTGCCAGAGTTGTTCCATTTCATTGATATCATGATAAATATTGAGTAATTAATCGGTAATTAAACGTCCAAAAATGCAGAAGTTGATTGAATATGGTGAAGTTAAAAAGAATTTGAAGATTAAACTTTTTAAAATTAATTTATTACTAGTACAAAGAGAAGTGCTAATATTTATAATAATTATTACAAAATACTTCATACAACAATAAAAACGAAGATATAAAAGAGTTCATGAGATCCCAAATACTAGCACAGCACTCCATATACGTTCGAATTTTTAATTTCCCATGCGTTGCCATGACAACCCGTGCGACAAAGCTTTGCCCCATGATTCTCCATGACAACCAGTAAACAGAAAGTAATTACACAGGATTCGGACTCTTTATGGAAAACCTGGAATTTACTGAGAATTTAGTAATTTTTTTAATCGGAATTTCGCACGTGATCCTGGAGAATTGGTCAAGATGTTTTATACATGTATTTACGCATACGAAATTTACTGAATTTTTCACAAAATAAATCTTTATTTGCACCCTCATATGAATAATCTAACCAAACTTTCGTTCGAAAATGTTTTATCATGGCTTCCTAAATACTTTATTTTAATTAATTAAACCTGAAAAATACACGAAATAATATTGTCTGGTTCTTGAAGTCCGAACCCTGTTACATTCTATGAACATGGGGAGTAGAAAATTTTAATTGTGTATAGGATCGGCGGAACCAACATTTCTACAAGGTCTGAAAACTACATCCGTTGTCATTGTATTGTTACTTCTGCAACTAAAAATGCATTCAAACAAATGATTAACATGGTTAATTAATTACCTGTTATTCTTTGCTAATCTATATTTAATTGATGTGAAAAAGGGAGCGCCATATACAGTAGTAAATGTAATAATTTGTGTTAGATGTAGTTGTAATGTGTTTGTTTTAATAGTTTTTGACAAAGACTTAATTTCTGCTGTAATTGAGTGTAAAATTTTAATTACCCAATTCTAGCGTGACACGACCTTGGGCCTTGTCTGTTTTAATTTCACAAGAGTAAGCATAAACAGTGTGTGTATGTATATAAATGTTCCGGAGGTTTTTTTTGCTATATAATAAATAACACTTGTCCGGCCGAATACATTTTTGCATTGCTAATTCGTTGGCTGATGTTCATGTGCTTAGCATTTAAGATGATGTGAGGGCATCGCGTATTATTCGGTAACGTTGCCAGTCGGAGAAGCTAAAGATAATTCCTCCTTGTGAGATGACAGGATAAGATGATTCAACCGCGTGGGTGCGCCGGCCAAACCTCATCTTAAAGTCTTCATACCGAATGTTGATAATCTATTCTACAAACCTTCTGAGCTGAACTTATCCATGTGTTGATGAAAACTAATCTTCCTCTCCTATAGCATATAGGATATTTTTGTCGTGACTTTAAAAAATTTGTCCGAGTTATAAATTTATAATCATTCGTACTTTTGTCCTTTTATAATTCCTTGAAAACACATTTCCATCTAAAAATATGAAAACATTACGATTATACATTTTTTCTTATTCCTTGTCCTCTTTTTTTTCGTTTCTCATTAATGTCGAAATATTTGGTCTTATGACCCAGAAAACTCCCCATCTATAAAAAGGAATTATTATAGAAAAATTTGCGATTGAATAAAATGTACAATTGACTATTCTTCTGTTCTGTGCACACACCTTCAAAGGGATCGTCATTGCAACTGTTTCGTGACCATTTTATTCATGCTGTAATAGTATCTATCTGCTTCTGTAACATTTATTAATATGTAAATAAATTGTAGAGTGTACGAGAGTGTAACAAACTTAAAAAATATGAAGTTAGGTAAAAAATGGGACAAGTTAAGTACTAGTTATAAATTCTAATCCTGTGGCCTAAATTAATTTATTGCGTCTTGGATTTCTCTTTTTTAGAATATGTAATAAAACGTCCGTCTTTTCCAGAAAGTTAAAAAAAATTAGTATGCGTGGTTGTTTGTTTTTGTATATCCGAACTCCTTAAGTTATTTATAAGTTATAACATCCAGTTTGACCTAAATAAGTTTGCAAAGCGTAGTTCACACATGGGTAGGTATAAATGTTAATGTTATTAGATGTGGGTAGATCTGCAACCTGGAGCTACTTATAGCATTCATAACAAATTACTTGATTTCTATTTTAGTTTACTTATTGCTAAGAGGCCTTTATGGCTCATCAAATTAGCCAGTTGCTGTTCAGAAGTTGTTCTAAATGTCGTAATTAGGTTTAATATGACTTCGGAATCGTGTTTCTGAAATTGAATTAAGAAATATTGAATCTATATTCAAATCATCCTTTTAAAACCGTAAAGTAGGTAAAAATAAATTGTACAATTTGATATCTTTGTTGAAATTACTATTTTGAATATTCATATTGTTGTAGTGTTCCCACACACTTGAGAAATGCTTATAAAGCTGTCTTATTGTTCCAATTACAGAGCATGAAGCAAAAACAAGTTCAGTGTACAGCATTTCCGATGCATGTACTATTACAGTTTTGCACTAACAAATAAACATTTTACTGTGAATCAAAGAAAATTTACCCTATAGTATGGGGAATAATTATTTAAAGAAGAAAACTCTTTTAAAAATTGTAATACAAATTCTTATGATTTATTCAAAATATTATTCATACATACCTTTAAAGGCCGTTTTACTTCTATATGCAAATTTTTTTTCCAAGTAAAATATACGGAGGTGTAATTTTATTTAACCGTGTTTAGAAATGCTTTAATGTTAAGAAGTTATTTATGCAACTATTTCACAACACGAATCAGCCCTGCAGCTTCGGTTAATCTTGATAAGTAGTTAATAATTCCCCGTAAGTGTCTAACAATTATCTGTACCACTATGACATAAAATGAACAAATAATTTTAAATTATAGAAAAATTGCTCGTAAAAAAATATTCTATTAATATTAGTTAACTGTCTAAAAAATCATAAATTTCTTTTTAAACTAGGACAAATAATTGAGACTGACTGTCTGCGTTTTTTACTTTTATTGGATCTTATCAACGAGTTTAATTGAATAATTGCGTGTTAGCGGTTTATTAAATTTATTGTTTTTTTGTAAACCTAATAACATTATTTACACGTGACGTTTTCTTTGTCTTCTACTTGCTTGTTAACATTTGATACTCAAGATCTCATTTGCCCTTGTACATTGTGTTACCTTCATTCCTGTCCTCATTTTTGTAATACTAACAAGTTGTCTGTATTCCATGTTTTTATAGCCTTTGTAAAAAGCCGGGAAATTATAATATCTAGAAGTATAGGAGAAAGATGTTTGTTATTATAATCCTTCACAGACTAAACTTTTTGCAAGATTTATTACTGAACTTCGCATCGGGGAACCAAAATAATATACCAAACATACGTTTTTGTATTACCCGTAATTAATTAAGGATTACAGTTTTACATCTCAGGGATTCCGAAAAAAAAAAAATCCGATTTGAATCAATTCCTTTTCAGTAAACAGAATAAATTATTGAAATTCGAAACCTCGTCATTAAGAGACCCTTTAGAAGAAGATTTTAGAAGAATTTAACTTTCTTAGCATATTTCTGGAGAAAGCTTACATTAGGAAGCAATTTACTACTGACGAACAAAGAAAGAAACTGCTACATTGAAAGGACAGGCATGAGAACAAATTACTATGAATTGTAGTGATAATTCGAAAATTGTATGTGTACCCACTTAAAGATTTGTGTGGTAAACAAAAATATACTATAGTATGTTATTTGCACAGGATGACGAGGTTTCAAATTTATTTCTGTTACGACCATTTATTTACAAAAGAAAAACATGTGAAAAGTTTTAATTAAATTCCTAGAGAATTTGCTAGCCATGAGTATGTTAACAGACCTTTAAAGTTTGGCAGATAACTGCTAGATATTTGGAAAATGCAACAAATTTCTGAATTTCCCAAAATAATAATTGACGATAAGGATTGAACTGACACAACTGGAATTAATCGTACACAACTAGATATGAAGTACCTTATAAGAACAAATATAGGGAATAGAAAAAGTTGAGTTCCTCGTCACCAATTGGTGCTTGGATGGGTGATCTTGCGTTTACAAGGCGGTTCCCATGAGGATTCGTCCTCATGCCATGGTAGAGACCAAACAAACTGTACCCTGGAGTAGGATACGGAGGCTATGGAATTCATCTTTAACCCATCTCCCCCGCATATGTAAATACAATTCTTAGTTACGATTCGATTGATCAGCCAAGGTTATTCATTCTAATCAAAGATTTTGCATTGGGAAACATGATCGCATGTTTCATTCTGCAATTAAAGAATGTGATTTTAAATTGCATTATGCATTCATGTCATAAACAAGTTGCACCTGCGACAGGCATCAATAAAATGGTATTGCAAGCACCTGAAGTAAATTATACCCTGCACACGTTAGCATTTGTTGATACTTTAATGCCCGGTTGCACCAACGTATTTAACTACGAGTTTAGCTAAACCAGAATCAATTGGCATGGATACGATTGTTCGAACAATTGTATCCATGCCAATTGATCCTGGTTTAGCTAAACTCGTAATTAAATACGTTGGTGCAACCGGGCATAAGTATAAGAATTTGTATTCAGTAGAAACCGGTGAGATTTCCAGTTGTACCTGTCCGTATTTCAATCGAATGTATCGCCCACACGTTTCGCTTTCCTTTCGCCCTTCATCAGCGTTTGGCGCCTGTGTGGGTAGTAGCTGACTGATCGTGTATTAGTGAGTCGCTTCTCATTTCTCGATTGGGGGATACAAAAAGTAATTGCCTAATCGCCATCGCCGTGCCGCACCCGTAGTTATGATCGGAGCCATTGAGTCCAGTAATTGCGCCCACATTATCGAAAATTGAGGACGTACAGCCTACACAGCCCCTGTCTTGTAACACTTTTACAATTTAAAATTTGTGAGTCCTAAAATAAATATTTGCCTGTAATTTTGTCACATTAAGATTACATACTGAAACGTAGGTACTTATATTTTACCTGTGATATCTGGAACGTAGGCGGCTTTTAAAGGTTACATTTGAATGTTCAAGGGCAGATTGCTTTCTACAGTAGTATAGACAACTCTCATTCATAAATGATATTCTTTAATGAAAACTTCATACAACGGAAGTTACACACGCTTAATTTATTTAGTTTATATAAGTAGTTTGATTAATATTTTGTATGCAGGTGAAAATTGTGTAATTAAGTAACTGTACATATTTTGCCACATCATTAAGCTAGGATGTAGAAGCTAAGAAATATAAAAAAAAAATCTAAGGTAGAAATCGCTCGTTGCAAAAATCTTTAGAACCCCTAAATACGTTTCCAGAACTATTTAAGTTGTCATCTTCAGCAGTACGGAATCTGTATTGTTGTCAAATCAGTCTTGGAGCCTTGTTGTTACTACGATAATTTTTTTCCCAACCCCCCAATTAATTTTCTATATAAGAATTACTTTTGCAAATTCGTGTCTTGAGTGTGTTGATTGTTTATTAATGCTGAGTGTTCGCTGAAAACAACCAATTTGGTAAAAATCGTGGATCCAGTAACCCACTGGATTATTCTAAAAAAAAAATGATTTATTTATGCTCATCCACTGAACATATTTGTAATTTGGAAATTCCTATACTAATTTCAATAGCCACACACAATTTTCAATATTGAATAATGATTATTTACAACAATTTGCTCGTGGTCACCAACAAATATTTTATATAATATAATTATAATTATAGATGCGGAAATACGTGAAACAGGATTTTCTTCCCATACGTATTATGTCATAATTTCGTTGCCCACGGTTATTTTGAACAGTCCGTATATTTTATAAAATACACGCAGATTATGATAGTAGCTGATAATAAGTTTAGCCTTCCAGGGTTTTTACGGTTGGTCACATTTTGTATATAGAATGGTGTAGTTTTCCCTAGAATAATAAAAAATGAGTTTTTTTCTTGGGGAATTGGATAACAAGAGTCCTGGGAAGTTTGATCAAGATCAGAATAATTTGCACTAAAATAGTCTGAAAGCTTTCATTTATGTTAGATATATATTTGCTTTTCATTTAAAAATGTAGTACGTTCACATGTTGCAAAAAATTAAAACTGCGGGGATTTAGGGCAAAGTACGAAACAAATGCAATGTCGTACCATGGATCTTTATTTTAATATGCAATCGTATCTATGTTACTTTTCCCATATAAATAATAACACCATAAATTAAAAATAATTTAATTGAATCAACTTCCCTTTTCAACAAAAATAACTAGGTACCACAGTTTAATTTAATTACAGCTGTCAGATAGTACAATTGTATTAAACAAAGAATTAACGCTACTCTTATCGTCTACGTTATCTTAAATAAGTATTTTTGCACGATCGGTCTTTTTTGTTTACTTACTAGATTCGATGCCAGAACAGTAAGCTGCATTTACTGGTTGCTAGGTGTAACAAAACAGTAAGTAATTCACTTACCGTTCTAGAACAGTAAGTAGTATAATTCATTGTATTGCAGACATGATAACTATGGTTACCGTGGTTGTCAGTCAGTTTATAAAAAAATAAGGTTAGATAGGTACTTTTATAATTGTTTGAAATATAACTATTAAATCATTTTTTTTTATTGCGATCGTGCAAAAAACGTTATAAGCATGTCGAACGTTAAGGGTTACCGGTCTCCGACTATAATTGGGGTCGTCGCTGCGCTCCTCCCCAAACAATTGTCGTCGACCGGTAAACATCCCTTACCGTTCTTAATACTTAATATACTATTGTTCGTTACGGACATGAATTTTAATTAAAAATTAAATGCACAACCACCCACAAGTACATGATTTTCGTTGTATACGAAATACCTACTATGAGTAATCAAAAATTTCCATGTTCAAATAAAAACCCACATTGTACAACAAAATATACTTTTGTGGAATACTCCTACGTTTATTAGACTGTTGTAAGGACAAACAATTTTTCTTTATTTAGAGAGGTTTATTTGAAGTAATGCGGAGTAACAGGAGCGGTCTTTTTTTCTTATACACCTTCATAAAACTGTGACTTGTCTTCAAATAAATACCGCCTAGGTGCAAGTTTCTTTTTGACCAGGTTAGGATAATTTGCATAGGATGGACGAAGCCGTTTTATGTTTCAAACAATTTTTATGTGTTTTATACCAAGAGTCTATAAATACTGATGTTTATTTTATTTGAGTCGGTAATGATCATTTAGTAAGATACTTATCATATATTTTGTATGCGTAACGTGTGGTTCACATTATTTACATTCGCTCACCGTTTCAATCAAACTCCACCTCGATAGGCGGATCCATTCACAAGTTATATAATCGTATTTAATGATAGCTACCATATATTTACAATTTACACACATATGTTACCTGTTTTATGTTTGCATATCGTGACTTTACCCAGTCAATAATCTTAATCAGTGGGTGCGTAATAAAAATATAAACAGATTATCAGGTTAGGTATCTAGAACTTCAGCATCTGAAAAAAAATCCCTTAACAAGATTTAAATGTAAATTATTATGATTTAAAATCACTTTCAAGGTACTATTTGGGAACTATTAATTATGAGGTTCTAGTTAGTGTAAAAATTGTACTTTTTGTTTTAATAAAAAAAAAATTACTGTCCATAATTCTGAGAACCATTATTATTGTTCTTAGTTTATTTCTTCACTTCCTTGATGTTAACAGCTTTACGCAAAGTTAATTCTTGTGCAATTAATGAAATTATTCACATGCACTTTACATAGTTTTGTATGTAATTTTGATGTTTCTTCTATAGACTTGCCTAGATAGCTAATTGTAAATTATACACCATTGATAATCAACGGAAATCTGTAGTTATAATAAAGTTTTTTTTTAAATTCTTGATATGAAAACGTTACGCAACAAATAAATTAATATGGGTACCTAGACCTACCTGTTTATTTTAGTTTGTGCGGTGAAGTATGAAATCGAATATGAAAACATTTAATAAAAACATTTTTATATTAATTTATAGTATCCTTAATAGTTGTATTATGACGTTATAAATGCAAAATTTATTAACACTAATGTAAATTTTAAATTTGTAAATACGTTTGATCAATCACATACATTTGTTAAGCATGTTAGGTATCCGTGTAAATTTATTAGAGAAATCGCTTCTATTAAGAAACCTCTGTTTCATTCACCTGTCGGAAACACCAAATTACTTTTCTTAAATGGAACCTTACTACTCGATTGGAATGAATTTTAAAGTTTGCAGGCAACCTTGAAGTGCATGTTCTGTAACAATAACACACCAACTTAAATTCGAAGTCTTTTAATCTAATAATAAAAAAAACTATCTGTATTATGATCTAATATAGTTCAAATATAGCTACTGAAAGACCTTCAGCTGAATACATATTTCATAAGATTATCCGGAAGCGATCCGGAAGTCATCTTCGTGTGCATCAAATTAAAAATAGTATGTGTCGAATCAACAAGAACACGCTTTGCAATTTCATTTTTTCTTGGCACTGTTTAGAGTTTTCGACTTTGCCGCTGAAGCATATGCTAAAGTAAATCATAATTTTAATAACCTTCACCTTTATATGCAAAGATATTTTTTACTGCCTAGAGCAACGTTTTTCATTATCGCATCCATCAACATTACCGCATCAGTCAGTGTTGCAAAATATGGTTTCTTTACTAATTTGTTGCAAGCCGGCGACTCCGGGTAATTTACTGTAAATTAATTTTGGAGTTCCGGAAATAACACACATCATAGTTTTTTAGAGCCTAAGGAGGAACGAATATTTTCACGAATCAAAATCGTGAATTTTATAAAGAATTTAAACAAGACTTGCCCTTTTAAAATTTAATTGAATGTCGTGTGGCGGCTTAATTCTGAATAGTATTTAAAATTATAATATATAACTAACAATGGATTAATATTTATTACATCAGCATAAATAAACGCCACTTTTCGTAGGTCATTCCTTGAACAATAAAAGTTGATTAATGTATATGAATGCTAAAAAATAACAAAACAAGGTGGAACAAATTCTATTGCGTTGTTCTATATTATATTTATTAGTATTCTGACACTAAATTGTTTCCTTGGATAATGAAAATATTTTACACCAAAAAAAGAATGTCGTCCTTGAAATTACATTGTCGGTTTTAAACAAAATAAAGAAGTCGCAGACAAATACACACATCAGAAGTTTATATGCATGTATTGAGATGTTTCCTACAAGGATTTGATCTTATGTTATTCATCTTTGATTTGTGTTTTTATAGAATAAATGATTAACAAAATTTTTAGTAAAAGTTTGCAATTAAATACAAATTACGTGTCTTTACTTCAGCCACACAATTGATTTATTATTTTCCCATATCACCACTGGTACTATATGGGAAGTGCTGATGCCATTAAAATTTTCGCGAAAATACGTGTTTTGGACATCCAGGAACCCAAAAAAATAGTTGGGGGTATATCGAAAATTCGTCGACAAAATAAGCGGAAACGGAAACGGAAAGTTAGACATGTTTTTTTGGTGGCATTCTTTTCAGAAATAGAATTTTGAAAATCTGAGTAGCGGATATGAAAGAAGACCATAATTCAAGGGAAACATTTTTTACCGGACTCTTAACTTCAACATGGCAGCCGCTTTGAATTTTTTTAAATTTTGACTAACGCCCCACAACTCAAACGCCAGTTATATCTGATCAGGTTCAGCAACAACTTGTTTGAAAGCCCTTTCGTGGTGCTATACCATGAAGAAAATTAGAAAAATTTATTTAGTAAATCCAAAAACCAAAACAATTTTGTTTAAATTTTGCACATTTTCGTTTTTTGATTAATGCTAGAATTTCACTGTGACTATTGAAAATCGAAAATTGATGCTCCTATAGCTTCCTCATTGATTACTCAAAATATGAAAGAAGGCCATGGCCAACCCTTATGGTAAATTCTGTTGATCATATTTATTTCCTTATTAGACGAACTGTGGAAACCAAATACGCTTTAGCGTAATAAAAAAAAACAAAGCAAACTGTATCTGTAGAAGTGTGTGTCAGTCTTGTTTTACATAATTGTAGAAAGTAAGTCTGAAAACGAAAGTTCATTATACTGGGCACGTCTTATATGTGAAAAATTAAGCGGTTATAACTGTAATAATAGAAACACTTGTACTTGTCAGATGTGTTGTCAGTAAACTTCCAAACATTATTGTTAGTATTTGTCTTTTATTTATGGATGCGATTATGATAATGTTTATATAATTACGTCAACTGTATCTACATGCTAAAACGGGTAATGTTTTTCATTTCAGTAGTTTGTACATATGTATATTTAGTTATTACATAATTATTAGCGAATCTTTGGAAGCTCGTTATCTTCCGATTTATCTTTCTTATTTTGCAATAGGCTGTTACTCCATTAGATTTAATATCAAGGAACACGGTTACTACATACTATAATATACGTACAATACAATAGTTATGTTTGCTAAATTTATTGTTATTATAAATTTCGCATAAAGATGGTATCTATTATACTCTTGCAAAGGTTCGTTTCTGCAGGATTCACTTCATGTAGTAATTACCAAGATATTAATTTATTACTAGCCTGGCAAGATAGGAACAAGAGGAATGAAAATGGTTCGGTTCTTTGTTTCTAGGTATAGGGATTTTAAAAATTACATATTATGTAAAAAAAATCATATTAATCAAGTTTCTACCTTGACATTTTTTACGTGAATCAGCCTTATTTTCTTGTGGAATGATTGGAACGTGCTAGATATAACTTAATCTGTGTTCTCACTATTGTTAGCGTAAATTAGTTGTAGACATTTCACTAGGAAAGATCCTAAATTAATCGTCAATGCAGGAAACAAATCAAGTTCAAGATTTGCAAATTGTTGAAAATTATTCTCGTTTTTTATTGATTTAAACATTCTCATGGCGTTTATCTCATAATAGTTGTGTTCAATGCCGCAGTGACGCAGCCAGAATTCTGTATTAGGGGGGGGGGGGGTTTCAAAAAAATTAAGAGGAATATTCGAAAACGAGAATATATTATACTAGAACAATTGGGTAACGCTGTTGCCAAGATGAATTTTTGTACCAAAATAAGATTAACATTTTTTAGATCTAAATAGGTCTGGGGGGGGTAACCCCCCAACTCCCCCCCCTCGCTTCGCCACTAATCAATGGTCTTAACAATAATATTGTACTTATTGAATGCTCTGAAATTTCGCTGTGTTACCCAGAATTCCCTGTTTGCTGAGTGGCTAACTTAAGCCTATATTTTTTATGCTGCAAGAGCTGGCAGTGATTTTACATGACTTCCGGTTTCGATCAAGGAAAGATTGTTTAGTGTACAGCAGGAACTGTTATTAGACTGTGAGCAGTTTTGTGCTGAATTACTCAGTTAATTGAGCAGCATTGACTTTGTGAGGTTTAAATAAAAGCGCCGCCCCGCGCAGACTCACTTCATTATTCACCAGTGAACAATGATAATTAACTGCAGTGTTGAGATTATGCATAGCATTCGGCCATTTGTTCTTCGCCAAGGACATACATAATTGATAGATTATTTATAAGTCATTAACCAAATACAATTTACACTACTATGACCGAATTTCCAGTTTGAAATAGGAAATTTGATGATTTAAGGTTAATTTTATTTAATTCGCAGTACAAATCTACGGCAGTGGTGACTGTGACTAGTGTGTAGGTTTTCAATTAATTATTGCAATTTTTATAATGTTTGTAGAACAACAATTATAGCGGACATTAAATGTAATTAATCATTAATTGACTACTGCGATTCTTAAAAGACAGCTGCGAAGGTTAAATTTGTTTGTGGTTTTTACGTCCTACTCATTTAAACCGCTTTTGACTTATGGTTTTCTCACTGTTCATTATTCGTCATTATCGAAAAAAGTAATTAGGTAACTCAAGCTGTTTCGTGAAATTTGTAATTTCATATTTTTAGATAGAAAATCTAATTAACAGTCCGATGCTTTTACACCGAATCAAACATTCTCATGGGCTTGACCACGAATTGTTATTGTTACTAACTCGTTTGTTTTGAGTCACTTCCTACGACACCCACCTAGAGATGACGATATCTACTTATACCAGTATCTAAATTTGATTTATTCCTACTTTTTAAAAATAACTTTTCATTCACTTCTCGGATAATAAATTTCGAAGTTATTTCTTAATAAACTAAAGTGTTGAAATATATCTATTTCAAGTTCCTAAATATGAAAGATTTATAAAATAAATTGATTTGCATCGTAATTAAAGAATGCAAAATTTTTTCTGTGTAAATATTTTTGGGAAAATTTAAAATCCTTGGATTTATATTCAAAATGTTCTCTTGTGGTATACCATGACCATTTTATAATTTATTTATCTCCTTGATCTTAAGCTGGTTTGGATTCGTATAAGGTTTCATTTTTTAATTGAAGTTGGAGGCTGCTCTGTAATTATAACAAATTAATTCCTTGGCAATTTTTGAACCTAGAATTTATACTCTTCTAACTATACTGCGGGGGGGGGGGGACTTTAAATAATGCTTCTGAAAAAAGGACTTCATTCTTTTTTTAACTCCATTGATACACTTCGTGTTGTGGGTGTCTGACCAGACCCAGACTAGTCAACATATTTAATTTTTTCAAATCCAGATGCTCTTTGAACTGCCACAATATTGAGCCAATTTTCAAATATATTTACTTCTAGATTTTTTGTGGTGCGTTTTCTGAAAATAGTAACAAAGAACCCAAATTTACCTTCAAGGGCAAAAAGTTCATTACGTAGATAAGTTTTTGACCCAATACTCCTTCAAGTGGTCTATTTCTGCCTTCGATATTGTGGAAACTTTCGACTATAATATTATGAGGGGGCACAAGTTTAAAAAAATGCCAACTTCTTAAATGTTTAATGTACAAAAAAATTGGGTGTTTGGGAAGTTTATTTATTGGTCTGTTCAGGATTTGCGAAATGTCTGCGGAAATGTCCTAACGGTTTATATTCCATTTGTTGAAGGAATTACGGGAAAATCAAACCGATGATTAGCGAAATTTGCTTGTTGGCAGGGTGCCTAAAGTTCTTAGTGTTATAAATACTGTTGTGATTCATTTATTTCCTGGAATATACCGAATTTGCTCCCAATCACACAGATTTTGTTCTACGAACACTTAATTACACCTGCAAGGTTTTTTTTGCTTTCTCGTATTGTTTCATTTCAACTATAACAATGAGATGATCTCTTTTTTAGTAGCAAACCGTGGATATGACTCTTAATTTGTTGTTTAGAAGTAGAAAATGTGTGTCGCAAAATACAAACCGCATTCGTTATGTCGTAATGTAACCTGACACACAGACTTTTCTTATTATTTTGAGCTATGATGTCATAGGTTTTTGTCAAAGGCATAAAAATAAAGACGTAACTCTTGTTATGTTCGAGATATCTGCTGCAAAATTTTTTGACAACAACCCAGCCATAAAAGTCGCAAGTAAGGAACACTTTATTGACATGTTACATATGTTCTGCACAGTTCTATTACCTTTTTGCATTTGATTTGTTAATCTGCATGTTTAGATCTAATCGAAAACAGTTTGTTAATTAGGTAGTTACAGGAAAATTATAATTCTACTCCTATACATTTGTACATTTGCATAATTATAAAATTGTTTATCCTTGTGTTATCATAGAAAGAGCCATCATGTAAAAGGTTGACCGCTTATTGATGAAATTAATAACAGCCTAGCTATTGATACACTCCTATGAGCAATAATTTCAACATTGCAAAAAAAAGTAGAAAAATAGGTATGACTCAAACACGTAATCTCATAATTATTTTTGTTGTGCAGAAAACTTGACTACAGAGACAATATTAGAAAAGTGATAACCTTTCAGATTGTTTTTTAGGATGGGTTTGTATTTTTTAAAGTTTGTCGGTTTACACATAAATTTTTATTTATGAATACACAGTAGCACTTCAAATTAGTCCTTTTATTGCTACTGGTTATTTGTTTGACTGTTGGAAATTGCATATGAAGCTTTATGATCAAATCATAGAGAAGTTTTACTTCCAAGACATTTCCTTTGTCTTCCTTAATCACTGCAATAAAACTAGAAAATTATATGAACGCGCCGACATAATATTATAAGAAGTTCCTGCAATTAACTTTTTATAAATAAATTCTACTACCCACAAATCTTACGGGTTTGGACATTAATTATAACAACCGTCAATTATTCTTGAAATTGAAAATTGGTACAGTTTAAAAGAATTTATTAAATCGTTCTAAAGATAGAAAGTAAGTGAATGTAAACTAATTAATGTTTTTCTATTTCAGGTGAGTGTATTCAAGGGTTTTCAATCTTAAGGTCCGTATAAATAAATCTTGAAAAGCAAACGTAAGTTATAAATAAATTAATATAAGAAATTAATTTTAAACAACAATTAATTGTGCACAGTTTATAAAGATTACTGCGAACTGATACGACAATTAAAATACAATTACTGCGACTGTTTGGAATGACTTATATTGCATCAAGCATTGCATGCACGTGTGTAAAACTTTTCCAATGTGCTAGTTTCCAAAAATAGTTAAAAGAGATATCAATTTCCTTGTAATTGAAAATTACTTTGAAGTTGAATGCTTCAGATAAATTATGTGAGTGGTTCTTACACTTTTTGAGGACATCATAATATTTATATTAAGACCCAGTTCCAGTTTTGCTATTTGATTATATTTGCCAATGTGTAGATCAAAGAAAATATTGACCTTTCTTTTTTGAAACCGGTTAGAAAATTAAATTAAATGTTTCCTAAAAAACACAAATAAATATGTAACATAAGTTAGTAAAATTCGCCTAGTCTTTAAAAAAAAGTACACAAATCCAGAAATTTTTGTTCCAATTTCTAACAAACCCACAATGAAATATTGAATAATAAAATACATACGTTATGAATAAAATCATTGTCATTCCTTGAATTTTATTTACATTGTCGTATTGTTATTTTAGAAGAACTTGCAACATAGTTTTGTAATACCTACCGCATGTGAATTATAAGTTGTTTTATGTAGCTGTATTTCATAGTTGGTCTAATAGAAACCACATATGTATGTGCATTTGATTGTGTCATAACCCATAAACCTCGTTCTACCCTATTACAAGAAATTTTATAACATTTAGGTAGTTACAAGAAAATGAACTCTCGGTGTAATAAATTTATCGAATGATGGGAAAATTATTTAAAACCTCGAAGACTGTGTTAAACATATTCTGTGTGGTTAGTTTATGAAAACGACCTCTCCAAAACTAGATCACCACAGGTGTAATTTAAAAGTTTATTTTGATAAGTTAGTTTGTTGGACAAGTGCCTTCCAAATTTTACATACACTCTCTGTGTAAATCACTGTCGTGTAATCAGCGTAATTAAATTATTAAAACACACTAAGCGCATCTGCTTGTCGCGTCAAAAATTAATGACTATTGACAAATTATAATTTTTATTTTAAAATAACAGATAAAAAAAGCGAATAATTTAGTAATGACTCACTTTGATATTCGTCAATAATTTACTGAAAATTCTTAACATATTTTTAATATAAAACGTATACGAATTATTTTTGTGTAGGTGTATGCTAATGAATGATGTTCTGAATCCTATACAAGAAAATCCATATGTCTTGATTCAAACTTGTAATGTCTTGTCAGTCTAACGTTATAAATGACAGTAAACAGTCCTAATGATGACTTTTCAAGATTTCTTGTCGTTTTTTCTACAGGAATGCATCAATTAGTATCAAACGATGCAACTGGCGAGTTCGATGACATTTTATTGTTTTTAAAAGTACACAGTAGAAAAAGTCGTGTGAATTTTTACACCAAAGTAACACCAGACCGTGTTAATCCAGGTCCACACCGAAACTGTGTAAAATTGACACACCAACTGCCGTGTAAAGTCATAATATCAGTTAGTAAATTATTTACACTTTTTCAGAGTAAAAAGTATGTGAATTTCCATCAAACTACGTGTATATCCCACCAAGATGTGTGTACATTTACTCCACTTTTGTGTGTAAAGTTTGCAATATTTGGTGTAATATTATGTAATTTTTTGGTAAAATTAACCCATGTTTTGGTATACACTACTGTAACTTTGCGTATAATTTACACATCTTTTGGTAATTATTTAGTACGTTTGGTGTATAACTTACACGTTTCTTGGCAATTATTTAGTAAATTTGGTGTATAACTTACACATGCTTTGGTAATTATTTAATAAATTTGGTGTAGAATATACACGTCTTTTAGTAATTCTTTAGTAGATTTTGTGTACAATTTACACGTCTTTTGGTAATTATTTAGTAAATTTGGTGTAAAGTTAGCACGACTTTTGGTAATTATTTAGTAATTATAGAGTTACAACGGAGTCAGATGCATTCACGTACTCCCCCAGATAATCCTCCTCTAAAATGGCATCGTCCACATCTGAAAATCTGATGTCTTCCACCCCCTCTAGTTGGGTGAATTTTATTCTTGCTGAAAAGTATATTAGGTACCTACATAACGTCACCCTAATTCGCAAGTGTCGTAAGTCCACTTTTACTGGAAAATAAGGTTTTGGCTCCATCTGATAGATAGGTTACCTACCTATCGTTTGGAAAGTGCAGTATGTCCAGGAAAAAATTCAAACGCTTAAAACTCGTATAATAAAATGTTGTAAGTCCACCTGCATGCACCAGTAATGCGCAGGTGTCGTAAGTCCATGAGTAGCCATAATAATAGACTGTGTCCTTAATGTGGTTGCGGTTTAATCATCTAAATTCACATATTTATTTCAAGTGTATTTTATTGTGAGTTGCTTTAATATATATTATCATGTATTTACACATCTTTTTCATGAACTTTATACATTTATTTGGTTATAATTGTTGCTTAAATTACAATTAAATTTAGAAAGGAGTTACGACAATTTCTTCACATACGTTATTTGTTACAGTAATATTCTTTGCCGGACTTACGTGATTTTCCGTTATCGTTTTTTGTGTCTCCTGTAAAATTTCGGTTTTGGCACTTACGACATTTGCGAATTAGGGTGACGATAATTAGATCAAATTACATTTTACTAAAATTATGCAAGGTTGTCAGCGTGGTATCGACGCTTTAACAGCCATTTTGGAAACAAAAACCGGGAAATGCATAACCGTACTTTGCATATTTTAGTTACACTAAATGTCTTCACATTCTCCACACATTAATGTAATAATAACAGTATAATTCGGTACCAAAACCTTTTATACGATGGGTTTCGCTGAGAGTAAAATGAAATATACTTAGGTACCTAGATTTTGAAATTCAGCCAAAGTGGCGTTATTGCCTATCTTCGCCCACTTCTGGGTTTTTTCAAAAAATAGTTTCACTGGTCTGGACATCTTTTGCAAACTGGACGCGTAACTACTATCCTTCGATAATGATAAATTACAGTAGGCTGCTCCTAGGTAAATCACCGAAGTTAACTCACAGCATCACTGCATATAACTGCCAGAGCGCAAACCATAGATTAGATACGCGCAAACGCCACTTTTTACACAGTGTTACTGAATTTTACACACACTAAAAGCAACTTTTACACGACATTTAATTTAGTTTTAACGGTTTCCAATTTATTTACACGATTGTGTGTTGTTTAGTAATTATTAACACCTAAACAGCTTTTTTCTATTCCGTGTCAATTTTTTACTAAGTGTGGTGTGAAATTTTACACGGCTTTTTTTACCACACCAAAAATTCGCTTTCACCAAATTCAATTTTTTACTGTGTAGACCAGTTGTCCAATTAATTAAGAACTGTAATCCTGATAGTCTTCATGTAACAAAAAATAATTCTCGGTTTCAAAAACACATTTTTTCTTGAAAGAATTAATATTGTGCACAATTAAGAACCCTGTTCAGCACTTGGTAGATAAAGATCGACATCATTATAACTGTGTCTTGTGTTCAATCTTCAAAGCAAAATTCAAAATAAAATTGCATAATTTTGGTATCTTGTGATTTCTATACCTGCAGAACCGTAACACATTTCCAGATCAAAGCGGTGTTGTTATATTTTTAGGTCAAGATTATTTTCAGAAAGCAATTAGTTACCTGGTCATAATTTAGGAATCAACGTGAAACTTCATTTCTTACTGTTTTATTTTTCTCTTGATTTATTTTTGTGTTGGTATAATATAGTAATTTTATTTGCTGTTATTTCCGCCTTTGAATTCCATAAGGTTATTCCGAAATAAGATTAAAACCTTACAGGTTTATAAATTTCTTGAAACTACAGAAAAACAGGATGAATCGTAACAACTTATTTTCAGTTTAGTTTTGTAAGTTTGCCAAAACAGATACGCATACTTGTATGTCTGAAAATTGACTCACCTGGCGAAAGAAAACCTGAATAAATCGTCCTGGAAGAGTAATGAAGCTTACTGCTAAGATTTTCTAGTAGTTTCTGTTTCAAAACGTCAGAATTTTAAAGTGCTGTAGACTCGTGTGCAAATGGAACATAAATACTGCATCTGCTTTCGTGTAACATCGTTTTTCTCAATTCCAGAATCTAATTCGTTATACACTTGCATGCAATTGCTCTATAGTAATGGTTCGTTAAAATTATGACTCACTCAATTTTAAATGCAACGAGTTGAACTCCTATCGATGCAAATACACATTTTATTTATGTTCTACTGCGCTAATCGTTGAAATGTAAAGCCAGATTACCCCTCATTGTCCATAGTATTGATAATTTCGCTGCTATATTAAAATCAAGTGTGTCGATTTAAGATTTAATAACTTTGAAAAGTAAGAACTACGTATCTTGGCAAGAATTTATTTTTCTTTGGGTTAGCAAATTTTTATTCCAACTGCAACAAATGCTCTTGCTAATGATGATCAGAATTCAGAAAACAAACCTCGAGATGACGTGAATAATGAAAATTAAAATTAATATTACAATAAAAAATGTCAATAGCCAAAGAATTAGAAAATAAATAAATTGGAAATTAATTTATTGTAGAATAGAACATTACTGTTGGTTGTAGAAGAAAAGCAGTAAGCAGGAGATGCATTGAAAACCAAAATAATTTGTCATAACTTCTGCCTTATTTTGTTTAGTTTTATACCACTTGACTTTCTACCATTGTGCTCATAATATTCTAAGTTTTATTTTGATGGTTTATGTTTGCTGTTTATTTTTTTTATGAATCTAATCATGTAAATTCATGTTTCTGGTCTAAACTGGCAATAACGGCATTGTAACCTAGTTATTTAAATTTATTAACAAATGTTTAGTTGTTTCAATTTAAGTGCCCATAATTTTTCGTACCTACTATGATGCCTTTATATTTTTTTAACCTGACTTTTACTGCCAAGACTAAGTGCCAACCAACATTTTCAAGAATGTCCTCCACGGTATAATTGTATCCTCCAAGGTGACAATTTTATAGACTTATTAAAGTAAATCTAAACAAAAGACACTTTATTTACGTTGATTTTAATTGGTGTCTGAAAATTCACGCCTTTGTTGCAAGATCGTTATTTGCATCACAATGCATGCAACCGATCAGCTAATCTTCTTTGGATAGTTTCGAATCGTATACAATTGATCATATTTTCTTTAATAACCATGTAACAAATTGGGAATTTTTTATAATAATGTAACTAGTAATAAATCACAGATAATAACAATTATTATTATATCACCATATCCCAATCATACAAATTTATAGCTTTTTGTTTATTAAATGCATTCCTCCTAATATGTTATTTGAATTAAAATTATAGGTATTATTTATATCATTGCCTAAAACATATTATGCTATTGTTGTTTCCGTTACCTCTACCCACTTATTAGCAATTAATTATAAGTACCTACCAGTTTAATCCATCGTCCTGTATTTTGTTGTTTAGCATTCATCGACTACCAGTATTAAGAATTAATAGTTTTTGAGGTGCGTTAATTAAATTTGTTTATTGATTTTTAATTATTATTAACTTAAGCAATCGGATTATTTAATTATATGCTATCAAATGGGTATTTAATTTCAAACCGCAATTTTTTTAATATTGATTCTCTAATTAGTGTTTGTATGATTCTATAAATATTGGTAGCCCCACCTTATAATTTTGACTACCGATGAAACTCATTTTTAGCTCGAATTACACATAAATCAACATTATCGAAGTAACATAAAAGAAAAATTCAGCATCTATTTACCTATTCGTATAAACCAGGCAGGTTGCTATCATTGCCAATATTAATGATTTACTATACAGGTTTTGGCATAAGTAGACAGTGGGTATAACTTATTCATCTACACGCACCTATGATCATAACAATTTATCTTCTTTAATAAATTCATGTCTTAAACTGTACTTATTTTAACTTAAAAACAGAACTGACCTGAAAGCAATGCCTGAAAGTAACGACGTAGCGCGAGCCTCGCTTGCTATTCTTGATGTCTTCAGGAATGTTTTAAATAAAACTAGTTTAAGTAAATACAGAAAAATGCTTGAAAGAAATTAATTTGAAATACATAAATTTATTTGTTTATACAACATCGACCTCACTTTCCAAACATAAATATTTATCTAATGGTGCGTACACTCAGTTTAACACGGTCGTTTGTAATGCGATTAAAAGTAGGTTGAAATTATTACAATTATTATTATAATTATTATTTTAAAACAGTTAAATGAGTATTCGGGAACAACATTAGGAAACGACAGTTTAATTAATTTTCAGTGAAGTTATTCCACCTCATTGCAAATAACGGTTATATTATGCGTGAGTTACAAATGTTAAAGTCCTTACACAAACATAGTATTCTAATATCGTAATAAATTAATATAGTTAATAATAATTTACATAAACTTATGTTTCAATTAAATTTAAATTACATGCTTTAGAACACAAGAATGAAGTTAAAAATATTTAATGCGTGAATTGGAAATTTTAAAACACACGGTATTTAATAAGAAAAAGGCAAAAATACACAAGTAGGTCGCGATGTTGTACAATGTTAGCGATTGTCCATTGTACGACTTCGGACTTCTTGGACAACTTCTGATGTTGCCGCTGAATGTTAGATTTGCCATTTACCTACAATGGAGTGTTGTTCAGTTTCTAAATCTTGCCTTAAAGGTGTATAAATTGACCTTGCCCTAGAATTTTTAAACATCCGCATCATGTTTTTCTTTTGTTATTGGTTTTTTACGTTAAATAGTTTTTGTAAATTTTACATTCTTAGGTAGCCACACTGTCAATCTACAAATCAAAATTATTCTGAAGTTTTTTTAAATATTAAATAATAATGAGTATTGAGAATATTATACAGGATGATGCCCCATGACTCGACACTTTTGGTTCATAGCTTGAGGGTGTGTTGTTGAAATCAATTAAGAGTCAAAATTGATTAATAAACATCCGGGCTTCCTTGACAGAACTGCATAGTATAAACATGCAGCAGTAGAAGGTGCTGAAAATAAAATGAAATTTCAAGTTTGTTTAAAATTATTTCCTGTAATAGGATACAGGGTTAAAATATGATCTTGTGTAAAATTGCTCTCGTTTCATAATGTGAGAAGAAACATTAGAAAAAAAAACTAGTTTACTAGGTAGGTAGGCTTGGGTTTGACGATCTTGGAGACCAAAAAACAAGAGAACTAACCTCTGGAGAAATTTCAGGGGGATTAATCTCGCAAAAGCACCTCTAGATGCTAAACTTCCGATAATCGATGCTGCACATTTTTTCTTTGGGTTTGTGGAGATTTCCAATGGGCCAGAAATATAAATTTAGAATATAATTGGTACTCTCTTTATTGAAGATAAAATTAGAATCTTTTTTTTCTAAAATAGGGTGATGCTTAATGAATCAATGACAGAACTGTATCAACAAATCTAGACCCGTTTGTAATGATACCTTCCCATCCATTAGAAATGACATGGGTGTAAGTTAAAATTATACAGGGTCCTCCATAAGATCATAACTACGTTTAGAGTCTTTAGAAACTATTTGGCTTGTAGATTCATGGAGTCTCTGTATACAAAAACGCACCTGTGCAATTATGAAATCGTTATCCATCCACATAAAAGTGCTTGTTTCTCATTTCCAATACAATTTCCATGAATGCGATGAAGTCTCGGAATCGGAATTCTTTGTGTGAAAGGGACATTTCACTAAAACTTGATGTGGTCAATCAAACCCTAAAGTACCTCCTCGGATCCATTATTAAATTTTGTTGATTGTATACTTTTTCCTGCCAAAGTTTAGAGATAAAAAAAGGTAGTTTTAACAGTTCTTCTTTGCAAAATCTCTTAAAATTTTTTAAACTACTGGCTTGTAAATTTTGAAAAGAAATTTGCTTAACTTCAGTAGGTCTTTGTCTCCATTCCATTTGATGTCTAGATGTGTGTTATTCATCCACACTGTACAGTAGCATTCTATAGTATGTTTAACTTTAAAGCTAGTCCTTGTTATGCTCTTTTAGATTTAAAAAAATTTCAATTCAAGATTGTAGGTTTTAAAAATAAACACTAAAACTGTGTCTCGTGATTTTGAAGAATGATTTGCAAAATCAAGGAACAAAAACAAAACCCAAAGAAAAAACTATATCAAATACTTTTAGTATGTAAATTGTAACCTCAAAACATTGTTCTGAATGAATGTTTGAGGTCAAATTAAGTAATAAATTACCTGTTCTATGTTAACGTACAAATAGTATATAAGTTCCAGATTCAAAATGTCTTTGTTACTTTCTATCTAATAACTGTCAAGCTCGATCAGAATTTTGATTGGAAATTGTGGTAGAATAATTGTTTACATCATATTAATTAGAAATCATTAATTACACCTAAATTTGGCAGATCTGTGAACTTAAATTTCCAAACCTTAAACCGCAAAATTATTCAATCCTTTTGAATTTCACTCTATGCAATGGTGTCAATGTTAATGTCATGTCCTCAAAACTTTCTATTGACTATTTATTTTGGCTAATATTCTTTGTAGTTTTTAAAATATCTTCCTATAGATTTTTTTTAAATATTTGTAATTCCCAGCCTCGCACTCTTTCTGGAAATAATAGCTGTAAAGAGTTTACTGCAAATGATTATAACAAGATGAAATGTAAACTCGCGGTTAACCTTAGTCATCCATTCTATAAAACAATTTACTGGGGATTTATATTGCCTTGTTTGGATAATTAACGGACTATCCATTATATACCATTTAGTTTTATAAAATGGCATTAAGAATCGCGTGTTATTTATGTTTACTTTTTTCAGGTGTGGGTCTACAACTATATAATTAAATAATCAATTGCGTATGATGCAGTATAAGTTAAAGATTAATTTAAATTAATAACTTCCCTACACGATAATTATGTTTATAATTGATTATTTAGAAGACACTCGGTTTGTTTGATGTTTTTTTTTTTTTTTAGTATATTACAGGAGTTTCAAATGCGATACGTAATCGAATACTCCACTCCTTAACAAGTCAAATTTTTTTAAGTTCATATACTGTTAAGTAAAGAATTAGAGCAAAATAATTTGCTAAATCCTGTTATCTTAAATGAAACAAAGAATTCCAACTGATCAAGACTTATTACATTATAGGATCGTTATACTTTTTTTTCTTATCTGTTGAAATTCATGAAGTTAATGATCTATTTTTTTCTAAATGCATCGTCTGGTTAATACACAGCTTTCCCTGTTGCACTATGACACGTGGAGATTTTACTTTTCTAATGTTATTTTTACCCGGGAGCATCAGCCTCTCCCTGTTAAAAATATCCGTCGCAATAAAAGTTAGAATTATAGCGCAATCCGGAAATCTAAAGCCGTAATAGCTTTCGGCAGAAGTCTAATCATCATTGAGTGTTATTACTGTTATTTACCTTAAAAATTACTTAAAATAAACTTTAGAAAACTACACATATGGGAGAAATTACTTCCTAATAAATCCTAAATCCAATAAAAACCTTTCAAAATTTAATATGTGCTTACAAAGTTTTAAGATTATTATGTTGTTAATAAAATAAACTCTGCGAAAAATGTGGACAATGAACTAATGATAATAATGAAAGGTAATGATGATCGACACAGTCAAATCGTTTAATGGACCTCTACTATTATCTATGACTTTTGTATTCTTTGTCTAAAATTAATGACCCGTACAATCTTTTAATTCGAATTTATTTCGAACTATAATTGTATTAACATACATACGAGAGGGAGCTTCTGTTTGGGTATCTATTAAATGCGTGTTGATAAATGTACCGACAAAACCATTTACAACTAAAGTGTCTTATTACAAAAATCAACAACCAAAATATTTATAGTTAAGGTAAATGTTGGCTATATAATTTAAATGGTTCGAAGTTAGACCTGATATTTCTTTGATCTTACGAACAAACCCATCTCACATTAGTAATATTTTTATTGATCTGAAAGAATGACTTTTTTGCATGTTGTTGGAATTTTCTAGTTAGGGCAAAATTCTTGGTCATCCACGATTTTCTTATCTAGATCTCCAGATACGATAATAAGAGCTACTGTTGGAAAGTCGATGCCGACTAGACATTTATGTCTATAGATAATTATATATTGTAAAATAACTGGAAAGAGGAACTGTAGTGTAATGTGTAATGATTTTTTTTATTCTTTTTAAATTCTATCCAGTTCAAGTATGGGATTAAAGAAAACTTTGGACGTTTATTGTGTTTTGTTAAGAGAACGCGTTTTAGTCTGTCTATAATAGTCTGAGGACACTATATGTATATTGAACAGCCTGTTAGAGTTGACGAAAATTGATCACCATCCTAAAACTTAATTAGGTATTGTTAATGTTCACGAAGCAAAAACAAATATTATATAACAAACGGTGTTTTTGTCTGAATTTTTTCGCTTGCATCGCTTAATTAAACTAAACCTTTGTTTTAAGAATTTGTTTCATTTTAACAAATCGTCTATGGCCAGTAGCAAAAGCGAAAAAATTAATTGATAGGTGTGAATTAAATTAGAATCACGTTCTTTGTTTTGACAGGTTAAGTAAGATGCCAGCGGGATATTTTATTATAGTTTATATAGAGGAAGTCTTATTTGATGTTGGGTTTTTTCCTGCAATAATTTAAAAATAGTAAAAAGATCTCGACTATTTTAACACACATGCAATTTCTAATTTTAACTACATTTCTCAGGAAAAATAATTGAAATAAACGCATTAGAGCTTTACAGTATAAAGGAAACGCCAAAAAAAGTCTCATTAACTGCGCTCTTGTTGAGTATCCTTGGACAAGTATTTTCCAGTATTATCTACAATACTACATTATGTATCTAAATCTTTATTGAAACTATTGTTTTTTTAAGTCTTTTCTAACTCAAGTTTAGGATTTCCCTTTTCTTATATAATTTCTTTATAATTTATTAACATACTTCTCATTTTTTTTCTTTGCTCATCGTGGTTGTTTTGAGTTTGAGATTTGAATTTCGTCTAACATACTCGTACCTTATTATAACAATTATATCACTCGTATATTATAGACCAATAGGATTTAAGATTTTTTTTTAATGAACCAATCACGGCGGAACTTCTCGGATAAACCTTCTTGGTCCATCGGTATCGACATCGATTTGGCGTTTCAGCTTCCTATTGGCTATGATACGATGGTATCTGTAGCAACCGTAAATAACAATAATTTTTTTTTTTTTTAGAAAATAATTTTTTCAGAAGTCAGACTGACATTTTGAGCAAAATGAACTTTAAAATTCGTGATATAATCGTGACAAATATCACTTCCGTGTATTTTAAATACTTTTCCCTCTTTTTATTCTCAATTGATGTTACCATTAGGAAATATCGCTCGAACAAAGCTCTCGGGAAATTTCCATGGCAACATCAATTTCGCATAGAAGTCACGAAAAGTATATTCGAATATACGAAAGCGCTCTTACGATATTATTACTGAAAATTACTGTGCATTTCCGACATCATTACGCTGGTATTCAAACTGTTTTTGTTGTGAACTGTCAATTAAATTGTTGGCGAGGCCTTTCATTGTGCTAGCATGTAATAAATGGAGTCTTATGTCATTTTTATATTAAAAAATTTAAATAACTAAAATAAAAAGTCAACGTAAGTAAAGTAAAATGGGCAAAGTAAGAACTAAAATAATTCGTTTTGACAAAGCAAAAATGAATTTTAAGTAGTTCTGGGATCCATTTTTTAACTAAAGTTTGACTCAATCTTTCACATCCAACATAATGTACAAAAGATGAAACTGTTCTTGAACTTGAAATTGGTGGCCAACAAAAAGTAATAATGTGCGTATTATAACAAATACTAGTTGGGAAGCTTCATCGTCGCACACAATTTTTTTGGCGATAGGAACACCATGTACTGAACATCTCTATACGGCGGGGAAAAAGTTTCCTTTTACTAATAATATTATTAATATTACATACCTTGACCTATTTATTAATTTAAAGGAATTGAATTTCCAAATGTAGTGGCAATGAGAAAAATCTTAATTCTAGTCCATTCCTTATATTATCAAATTCAATCGATAAAAAAAAAAGTTAAAACATATTTTCATTGCTTACTGATAACTTATTACACTCGTATTATGTTCTGTTGGAAAGGAGAGAAGGACAAAGAAAGTTTTAATTTTTACGCCTCTTTCTGTCGAGGTAAATAAAGAAGAGGTGTAAAATACCGCTAGAGAGCCTTCTGGTGACAAGGCAAAACAAACTTTTAGATGTAGAGCGGATTCACCCTGGCAGGGACCAGTGGCCAACATTCAGAAGGTCACTGTCCGCCACGACACACATCACTGACTGCTAATTGCTTCTGCAGGCCTCGCCCGGCCTCCTGCTACAGTAATCAAATCGACGACTCTGCTGAAGTGGAGAACCAGAAGTGTAGAACGATTTACGGATGGGAATATCTGTATTAAAGGGTTCACATGTTCAATCTTTCTTTTTATTATTATAAATTAGCATTTTGCTAAAATCGATGTGGATTACTAATAACATAACTAAGGATACTCTGAAATTACCTTTTTATTTAACAAATGGGGTACTCAATTATAAATTTTCTATTCCCAATTTAATTATTATCTCCAGCTGTAATTTCCGTCATAAATTTTGCTGCATCTGTTGAAAAGAATGTTTTCTATTATTACAGCAACTAACCACATAACTATTAAACAGAATTAATACCAATTTCTATCAAAAATACTTCTTGGTAGAATTAATTCTGTTTTTTTCGTGAACGATATTTGTACTTGATTTAGTTTCAAAGAGGTGTCCTAAAATCTGCCTCGTCGTAATTTGATCGAATCATTAAATTCACGTAAATTTTCGAAGCTATTGGTATCGATAACAATCACATAAAAACAGTCTAAACTGTTCATTAAAATTTTATACGGTTAATCAAACCTAGTTTATGTCAGCTGAAAAAACTGTTAGTTTAACATTTGGTGGAGGCGCTTTGAAAGCTTAGGTGGATGCATTTTATAGCTCAGCTATGCTGTGACAATAATTACAAGTATTTAGGTACAGGGTTGACGATTATAATAATTACAGGAAATTTTAATTCATTATAATAAGTCAACGTCCTAAAAAAACTAATGACACAAAACTTAAAGATTGTATTTGTTTAAAAATTCAATTTAATGCAATAGAGCACGTATTTAATTTTTTGGACACTTAAAAATTTTTATTTTGTTCGTTATTATAGCTATGTGCATTATTAAATGTTATTTTCTCAAACATTACGTTACAGTGGTTTAAAAGAGCAGGAATTGCAGCGCTTAAAGTTTATGTTGGGTTATATTTAGGTAAGCTCAACATGCAGTTGTCTTCTTGTCTTGTAATAAATCATTTCGAGAACCAAAATTAAAGTTAAGTGTGTACGCCTTGGCAGCACTACTACTAATAATTGCAATAACATAAATAAATCTTACAAGAAGAAATCTAAACTTCCCACGAATTAAAAGTAGAGTCCCAAACGATGAGAATTTAATTAATGCTGTTGCATTTATCAGACGACACTGATCTTATTTTCGTGTTTCTATTTTCTTTTTGTTGATTTTTTGTTACGATATATACCTTTCTTCTATGCTACGATTAAATTTCACACGGAGTTTAGTTGCTTCCGCTAATTAATTTTTTTGCAGAAATAAAATATAGGATAATGTGAAATTTGAATTGGCAAGATGCGATGCGATATCTGACAGTATAGGTAATAAGAAATTTCGGGTTTCCTTCTAGTATAACAATTTGAAAATTCCTCGTTCTAAATATCAAAGCTTTAATTAAAAACATTGTCAGTAAGTTCTCAGAATTACTAAATCTTCATAAAATATTTAACTGCTATTTCATAGTTACACTGAATTGTCCACAAATCTAAACGAGGAGGAGGAGATACCCTTGGAAATTTAATTTCCCTTTACATCACGTTTGCGGGTCATTTACCACTGTGATTCATTTCAAGAAATGTTCCTATGATGATTGTAATAATTTATTTCAATGGTTTACAACGTTGAAGTGATTTACCGAGCAGTAACATTTTTAAAGATGAAAGGTCTTGTGAAAAATTGAATTCTATATTTAGTTGGTATTGCTTCGTGGATGGCATGCAGATTGTCTATACGTGCTTGCTGCATACGTCAATTCCGGAAACGTATAAAGTACATTAACATGTTGCATTTGGTTTACGGCTATTTTCCGGCTAGGAAAGTTCCTAATGTACAGTGGCGTATGGTAAACGTAATTTGCGGAAATGCAAAACGAACTAAAGTATTTCCTCTTTTGCTTGTTGTATTTTTAGCTGTTCCCTATAGTACTTGCATTCATTATAATGACATATTTATACAGCACGAACTTCATGTTTATAGTAAATATCCTTCACTTTCATATGAATCTCAAATTTTTGTTTAGTTATTGAATAAAGTCTGGGAAGGAGTGGCTTTAGATGCTACTGAAAGTGTATGTAGAAGATAAGCGTATATATACCAAAAGTAGATTACTTCTTATAGGTTTTACGAATTGTATGTTATCTTTAGTTAGCAAATACAGTAAACTCGCGATAAGATGAACTAATTCACATGAATTCCTTTTCATTTGTCCATTTTCTTCACTTTATCAAGATGAATCGAAAATAATTAAAAGAAAACTGTATGTTGATTAAAATAACATACAGAGCAACATTTTGTGTGAATAGTTCTGAATTTTTAAATAATGACTTCGTAATCTCAACACCAGGATATAGGATAAAGAAATATAACCATCGTCTTTGGTTTCGTATTTTACGTTGATTGTCCACAGCTCACTGATTAAAAATTAACTACAAGGTTGATCTGGACTGGACACAATACTGGTGTACAACGAATACAGTAAGGAATATTTATTTGGAATATTTCCAGGAATATGCAATATCCTGGAAGTTCTCGATCATTTGTCAATCTTAAAATGTGTCAAAAGAATTATGTTTTAGGTACATCAAATCAGTTTTCTTCCTTTAGTGAAGGCTCCTCTTCTATAGTGTTTCTATTATCCAAATACTACTGTACCTACTACCTTAATTTTTAATTATAAAAAATCTTATTATTTATGACGGGACAAGCCAAGAATAATCTAGGTAGACAGATAACAAAAATATAAAGAAAAAAATAATTCCACAGTCACAGTTATTTCTGGACGTATGATGCAGATGATCAAATAAATCAAGTATGAAAAACAATCGAAACCGGAAAATTTTGTAGTGAAGTTCAAACGTATTGCATTCCTCCCATTAGAAATAGTACATTAAAATTTTTAATCGAATGATTTTACTTGCGTAATGTAATTTATAAACCATTGCTAGAGAATGTTCGTAATACAGGGATGCTTAACCGTCATTTTTATGCAAAGAATCTGATTACATTATTGTAAAAAAAAAGGTTCGTTTTATAGAGGTCAAAACTAAACAAACTGAAGTTGGGAAATGAAAAATTATCGAAAATTAAATAAAATTATGTTTGCTTTGGGGGATGCGAATATTATAATACAGGGTAAAGGACGTAGGAATGTCTGATTATATTTAAGCTTGGGTTAACCCTTGTCTCGGGTTTTATTTTTAGGTTTTATCCGAAATTACGCGTTTTGTTCAAAAATTCTTCTAGCTTCTCTCTGTGAAAATACCGATACGGGCTTCCTTTCTACCCTTCTATTCGTTACTATTTTTTTGCTAATGCTTTAGCATTTAGTTCTCACCATGTTTTGACTTTTTTCGTATTTCCTCAGCCCATCTCATCATTAGGGCTGTCCGTATGTTTTGTTCTTCCCCACAATCTCTCTTCCAATATCTTCTTATCCCACTTATCCAACACTCTTATTTTTGAAAAGTATACTATCTGTATACAAATTCCGTCTTGCCACAGTGTACAGGGCGTAGGTATATATACTCACGTATACACGCCCACCATGTGCTGACCGTGCCTGCAAATAAAAACTCATTTGGGGTGGCTGTGATTGATTGTCAATTGTCGATACAATCTTTAATAAGTTGACTGTATAGTGTAAGAATAACAACTGGCAGAATTTATTGTTACACATTATCCCTAACAATATTATGGTGGTTGGTATTATTGGTTGCATGGTGGTAACTTTCAACTGAGCTCAGCGTGCCCGAAATGAGGATTTTAACGCTAGTGTTCTAAAAATATCCTTATCACTACAGTGACGATTCTTAATTAACTTCTTAACTTTGTTCCATTAAATCATCAACCATTTTAATTTCACAATAATTACCCTGAAAGAAATTCTGAAAACACATCCACTTCATGTGTCGTTGTTGCATTCATGAACATATGCTGGAAATTCAACCGTGATGAGATATTTATTGTACGTTTGTGAATTGTGAACAATTTACATCACTTACACCCAAATTATTAACGCCCACAATTACATGAGACGCAGTACTAAAAAATCGAACGTAGGTCTCGCAATTGACGATCCGGTCCATATGTCTGTCTACTCTTAATACTACTTTCTGGTAATTAAGGGAGTTAATAATTGGGGTTTTACTTTTAAACAAACACAATAAAGTGTTTAATTAATTTCATGCTCAAACATCTTCTGCATGTTAATGTTTTTTTTAATGTAATATGCTATAAATAAGAAAATATTTATTATCACGTTGACGCAGATTCACCACTTTCTCTGAAACCAAATGGTTATATGCTTTATAATCTTACGATACACCCGACCTACTTTAATAAAAGAAATGCCCCTAGTAAATGTCAGGTCGAATCTCGATGATACTTATGTTGAATTTAACTTAAATTTCGAAAGTACAAGTTGTCGGGCGACAGACATATCACACCGTATGGTACGATAAAAATTTGCTGATAGCACCATCAACTTCAACATAATAATTACGTATCATCAGGCGGAAGTGACACTTCAAAAACGTGCGTAGGGTTACCCAATTGCAACTGTATAGTAACTGTAACGCACTTTCTTACAACGGGAAACGCTTTTAAGAGCATTGGTAACCTCATTGGTGTCCGATCAACAACAATCCTCAACTCTCTCCGCCTTGCCACATATGCGCTGCAAAATGCCGGTATCTCATTAAGCAGTAGCCATTGCAGTTTGCAATCTCTATAAATACCATGTTTGTGCGATGAAGTAACAGCTTCGCGAAGCAGGGTGCATTCCCGGATGAAACCGATGTGTTTTTATGCGTTTAGCTGCCGAGTGTGCGAAGCGCACCTATTTCCGCCGCAACGTGTGGGTCGCTTGCCCCCCCGCGCGTCGCCGCCTCTGTCGCGCTTTCAGCTTCTGCCTGGTACGTTTGTACTGTCCGGCGGCTGATCATCCTCGACCTCGTCACTCCTGCCTACGCTGTCTCCGCCGTCTTTTCCATATCTGTTCTGTCATTCATTCCAATTATTGAACGCGGGGCATTTATAGGCACGCGTGGATGTAATTTAAGAAAAAGAAGGACTCTCCTCATCCTATTAACGTTTATTATTGTCTCGCTAACCATTTTGTTTAAATTCTATTTAATGACTGTAAAAGTTAGCATTATTTTAAGAAGGGTCCTGACATACATTAAAACAATAATAGATTGTATCGTGATGATGGTGAATCAGACCCTGCCAAGACTTCAAAGTAATGGCATTTCGAATTGGGCGTGGGGGGACGACGACATCGAGATCTACAGATCTTTAATTTATTTCCTAAAATAATAAAAAAAACTTCCTTTAACTTTTTATTTATGAACAGTGATAATACTCGCACCACTACATGCCGGATTTAATGTGGCGCAGTTGCGCCAGGCGCCCCAGCTAAAGGGGCTCCGCGCTAAAAAGGGCCCCGCGATCCAAAAAATCAGATTAAAAGATAAGAAAACAATGTTATAGATTGATTTCCTGATTTCCGCAATGTACGGAGTTGCTCAGCTATGTTTGCAAAATATGTTTTAATAGCAAATAAAATGCAATTAATTGATACACCTCGGTATTGCACCATTATATGGCCCTAAATTTAAAGAAAAAAAAATAAATTGACCAGAAATGGGCGAATTTATACACAATTGACAGGAAACATATTTTGTTTTCGTGTATTATTGCCATAATTTTTTGGAATTTTAGAATGTTTAACCAAATTTGATACTTTTCTGGCCGAGCATTTAGAGAAACGTGATAATAAAAGTAGTGGGACAGGATTCGTACATTTCCTCGACAATTAATTAAGAAATTGTTAAAATAATGGGAAAAAGTTCTGCAAATCATTGCACACATTCAAATTTAATATACAGGGCGAGTTTGCTAAGAAGAATCAGTTTGATATCGCCCTTATCGGAAGTATTAAAATAATTCTGCTTGGGACCATTCATTATGTATGGGCAACACTCAAATCTTTGCTAGGCTTTTCAGGTGAAATGTTTCTTTAAGTTACTTAATACATACTATTTAAAAAAAATATGTATGCTTCATATAAGTGCGGTGTTCACATAATACTTTATTTATGGTATAGTGATAACAAAGTAATGGCTAAAAAAATTGATGTCCAGGTTTTGTATTCTATTTTACTATTATTTAACTGATACGTATAAAATTTCGAATTACTATGTCTCTTACTAGCAACTAAAAGGCCAAAATATTACTAATAAATTATTATTCATGAAAACGACATTGCATAATTATCGTAAATTCATCGAGGTAATTAAAATATGATTTAAAATCAGTTAAACTTTTAGATGTAGTTTGCATAGTCAACAAGTATTTAAAAAATCATAAACCTGAATACTTATATACTGCTGATTAAATTAATATTTAAACATGAAATCGGAATTTGGTACGTGATATAAGGTATTATAGAATAATGTGAGTGCCCTAAATATCCTAAGTACGTATTTTTGTAAACCAAATTTAACAACTCTTAATGACTAATCACCGATACAGATAAGTTACCACTTTCTATCAGTTAAATTCTTGCTTACATCTCTATACATGGTGTCCCAAAAAGAAACAGCATCCATTTAAGGTTAAGGGCGTGTTCCTTTCATGAAAATAAGAGGAAAAGTTCCTGGGTGCCGTTTCTTTTAAGGAGACCCTGTATAGGGATTATGCATAATCCTTTTCAAAGCTCAATAAGGCTAGGCCTGCACATGCTATTTTCTATCGCCGCGATTAAAAATTTGTAATCGCAGAAAATAAGGCTTTGCGCGGAACTGCGGCCAATTAAATTAAAACTGCATTACAGTACCAATATAGATTTAATTGAAACCGCTTGTGTGGCAGCTTTGTTACTCTAAATGAAAGCCATAACACTACGCAAAAGCAATATTGGGTACATCTAATAATAAGATTACTATGTTCACGATACAAAACACATGGGTCGTTATTAGCGAAAATTGGGTCCCCGGATATTATTTTATTAAATATTTAAATGTCAAAAAGTTATTAAACTTTTCAGAAGATTCGAAGAAAGCTGAACTTCAATGTAACAAGCCGCAAGTTTGTTAAACAATCTTGATGCCACAAAAATAAATATTAAATTGTTGCAATTATTTAATCGTATATAGTCGTAATATAAAGTTGTATTCTATTTTTGCGACAAATCCAAAAATAATCTGCTACTACAAATCATAGGTGCGCACCTGGCCTTAAAAATAACCAACAACTAAATAACAATTCAACATGAAAATGTCAAATTCTTGTAAAGTAACATTTAACAGTTAACATGTTAATTAGATGTAAAGATTCTAAACACGTTCGAATTTAAAGCTAAAGTAAAGAACTCCATAAAACTGAAGGTCTAGATAAATATTAAATTAACAGAGAAATCAAGTTCAAATTCAAGTTCTTGTAGTAGAGTTTCTTTTCGAATCTAATTAAAATACTTAGTCCAAGTGTTAAATCACGATCTCAACTGATTGTGACAGCTGATGGAAAAGCATTAATCAGGAATACATTTTCATTATATTATTTTTATCTTTTTGTACGGCCCAGGTATTATAGGGAATTTTTTTAACTGGCTTCGCGTATGGATATTTAGGTAGGCAACACTTTTTGCTTTCGCAAGCATACACTCGAGTACGGTGTAATTTTGCGGCTCGTCCGAACCACTACGAGCATTTCTAATTAAACTCTTTCTTTCTAACTTCACAGGTTAAAGTCAGCGCAAAACTCTGATGTTTATTATGAAATTCACAAGCGGTTACCTAGGAAACCAAAAAACAGATTTCATTTTGTAGCCGCAGAATTAAAGGGAATTGTAGTGTACATTTAAAATGATATTTAATCGAATTTATAATTTCTAAAATGGAAAGATTTTAAACAAAATTATCTCATATGAATATTTCCTTTTTTGTTGTGCATATTTTTTTAAGTACTATTATGTATGTATGTTTATGATTACCTATCTTAATTACTTATGGCTCATATGTTATTATTGACAAAACAAAGTTAATTGAAATTTCATAGTTAATGTACTACCGTGTTAAATTGCAACCTTGATTTTACAAAATTAAATTTCAATTACATAGCAGGTGGACAATGCAAAATAGTTGACCTATATTTCAAGGGAAAAAACAATTTTTACTCTTGAGTACACTTCATGATTTTATAACCAATTTAGTAATTTTTTTAATTAGGTAAATCTTGATGAAAATAAAAGTGTTATACCTTCTGATTTTGGTGGTTTTAAATGTTAATTTATATAAATATGTAGAACGTTTATTATAAGAGAGCTATGGAAATTCAACGATTTTGATGAAAGGAACGTAATCTTGGCAACAATTTCTGCGTCTTCAGACTTGATTATAAATTCCACTATTTTATAATTATTACAATGTAATTCCAAACAACGATTTCTTAACAAAGGCGTGTGAAATTTTGTAACTAAGAAGCAAAACAAGGACCATGTTATTGCATTGTGCGCAATTCTAACTTACTTCTTGTAATTAGTTGTACCTTTAAAAATTATATCTTTGAGTTTTAAAAATTTAAACTACATAATATTATAGTAACAGTTATACTAATGTTATTTTATTTTGTTTGTTACAGAAATAGCAAAAGTACGAGCGAGTTTATTTCAAATAAATGGAGTCAAAAAGGAACCTTTAGTACTACCAGAACCAGATGGGCCAGTCACAACACTTACAGAAAAAGTTTACGTCCCAGTAAAAGAACACCCAGATGTAAGTATTTTTTACATTCATAGAAAATATTATCTAATACCATAATCAATGGTAATATAGTCTTTGGTAATACGATCGAAATGGGACATCTGGTCGCGAGCCGATTGTCCGCGGAGCCGACTGGCTACCGGATCAACTGGCCACGCAGCCATGTCGTCGCGGGATCGTTTTCGGAATATTTTAATTTACAATCCCTTCGTTATTTTCTATTTAAATTTTATACAGGGTGTCTTGAAACTTAAGAGACCAAATTTTAGGAGATGGTTCTGAATTTTTCTTAAATATTTTGGCGAAGGGAGTTTTTCTCTTCAGTATTTACATTTATGCCTCATTCTCCCTTCAATTCAACTACATGGTATTAATATTTTTATGAATCCCATAATGTAGTAGTTATTATTACAAAAATAAACCTCCTAAAACTCGACTCTTAGTAACATCAATGCAATCTTATTTTAACATTCGTGATGAGAGTAGATTTGAGTAAAACTAGGTCTGATGTGATATGCTCGGCATTTGCACACCGATTTTATTAATACCCTACAATAATAAATGATTCAAAAATAGATTTACTGTACATACGTTTACATAATTAGAACGGATTTCCACGAAATATCTACTTTTACTGCATTTTATTTTAATAGTAAGGTAATATTAATAATAATTTTTTTTTCAGTTCAATTTCGTGGGTAGGATATTAGGACCCAGAGGAATGACAGCGAAACAATTAGAACAAGAAACAGGCTGTAAAATAATGGTCCGAGGGAAGGGTTCAATGAGAGATAAAAAGAAGGTGTGTATACATAACTATTTTTTTATGCATGTCATTAAGTACCTATCAGTGTTCTACATCTGTGTCGTAATAATGAAAATCGGTAATAACTTTATTAATATGTGCTTGACAAAATTCTTTTGTAGTATTATGTAACGTTATGTGTAGGTACCCAAATGAATAATGGATGAAATTATGCAAGGGACTAGACACACGTGAAATTATAAAGTTTTGAATTATCTATTCCACTTTGACCATGTACAACAATTTAAAAAGAATTCAAAATATCTGATATACCGATATACGAGAAACTTAGGGTAATAGTTTAGGGTCTTCCCAAATCTTCTACTTTTTGTAGATTTTTGTATTAGCGTTTTAATTTTTTTTTAATTTCCCATCAACACCAAATTTCCCGAACTAATCGGTAAATATGAAATAACGTACCTACCATACAATGGCAGTCGTGACGCGACTTCTGCGGGTTCACCTTAACCTGAATTGCTTTATTTTTTCCCTGAAGATGATCAACTCTACCGGTGCGCTATGCCTGTCCATTTGTAGATTGTTGAATATTTTTCAAATTATGTATAGAGTCGGGTGCGACAATAATTATTGTCTATTAATGAAGTATTTCTCTTCAGTCACAAACCAAAATAGATATTTATTCAAACTAAAGTTGGAATCATTCTTTAACAAATATTGTTGAGTAGCAGGAATCAAATAGTAGGAATAATTTCCAAATATTTGTGTTTGATAAGAATTCAAAACAAAAATTAAGATTTATGTAATTTTATTGGTTTAACCAATTCTGTTGTCAGCACAGTTCAAGTGATGGACATTTTGGCAATCTTCCAACATGTTCTATTTTTTCCGCTTTTAATGTGGTTCAAACAGAGTAAAAAATAAGGAGAAAAATAAATTCCTTGAATACATTTAAGTGAAACCTGAAAGCACAATGAATTAATTGCTCTTGTATGTTTCCAATATTTCAAGTAATTGTTTTTGAATTCCCAGCTGCTATTTTGAAGAAGACACGAGTAAGTTAACTAACCAATGAAACTGTTTAGAACTTCCCAAAACAAAGCAAAACATTATTTCTATATAATTTATTTTGGTATAAAAGCAATGTTTGGGTTTTCTCCATATAAATGCTTGGGTGCTTAAAATAAATAAACAGAACCGTATTTAAAAATAATTTTTATTATAGGAGGATCAAAACAGAGGAAAACCCAACTGGGAACACCTTTCCGATGAACTGCATGTTCTACTTACAGTTGAAGATACAGAAAATCGAGCACAAATGAAGTTGGCTCGAGCAGTTGAAGAAGTCAAAAAATTACTTGTACCTGTAAGTAGTTTTTTTTTTTTTTTGTTTAACTTTTTACCCCTGTAAGATTTCTAATTATACAGTGTGTCCACAGACTCATTCTCAACAACCTGTGAACACACGTATTACTAAACCACCCCTTAAATTTTTAATTAAATCAGTATGATCTTAAAAGCCCTTTAAGGCTTAAATATTTCAAAGTCTAGTAGAATAAAACGTTACGTGGTAGTTAGAAATATTACATAATTTATTCATTTAAAAAATGTATCAAGTTATCTACTACAATATTTTGTCCAAAACATTTTTCTTCAGTCTACGCAAAAAGAAGGTTTTATTTATTACAGAGGAGTAAGTGTAAAGTATTGACAAACTAAAGAAAAAACAATTAAATCGAAATAGCTTTCTGTCATTAAAAAACGAAACAAAAGAACCATTAAATTAGATAAAGACACTATTTTTATACATTTTCAAAATGGCCACTAAAATTGTATTTTTAGTTTGTTAGTAGTACTAGTTTTCACTTGCTCCTGTTTGGTCTTGTGGATGAGAATCCACATGGCAATAGATTTGATTCCTAGTTGTAGGCAGGATTTTTTTTAAGTTATGGGGCAACTAGGGTTCAACTGGTATAGTGTGGGACTTAGAATATAGAGGGCTAGACCTAGACCCCTGCCTAACGCTTCGTGGGCTGATCCGGGAAAAGTTAGGAGGGGATTTAAAAAAAAAGTTGTATATTATACTATTTCTCTGTAAAAGCATGAGAAAATATTCAATCCATGTATAAGAGACGGTATTTAATGAATTTTATGGCCATGTAACTTGATAGAATTACCAAGTTATTTGAATTACATTTTCTGATCATGTATACAAAAGTATCGATTAGGAATTAACATAAAAATGTATTTTTTACATTAATCATGTGCTACTATCTTGTAAAACAGTGTAGGTGGTCTGATGTTTTCACTAGTCTTCATAATGATTCAGAAAACTACCCACTTCTACGTAAAAATAGAAATACTAAGCAGGTGGTCTCTGACACACAGAAATCATAAAATGGGACTGACGCGTATACAATTGCATATCTATTACCAAGATTACAGATTTTTTTTATATTCAGATAGGATACACAAATTAATTAATCTTTTGTTATTATAATCGCTTTTGAAACGCTTTTAAAACTTCTGATTTGGGAAATCCATTTTTCATCGAAACCTTGCTGCTGCTCAATTATTAATAATTAATTAATCGACGACATTTAATTAAATTTTACAGCAAGCAGATGGTGAAGATGAATTGAAAAAGAGGCAGTTAATGGAATTAGCTATCATAAATGGAACATATAGGGATTCCAGTTCAAAAGCAGCATCAGCCGCAGGTTTGTGTAAGATTTTATCCTCGATAAACTTTAAGATTCTTCAAAACGCGCCTACTGTGTGTGTGTCTTGAAATATCTTAAATTTATAAAACATCAAATACAAACATTTCGGTGATCCCAGAAAGAATTAGGAAGTGAAATTAACTGTGTTTTATAGTTTGCGATGAAGAATGGAGACGTGTAGCAGTTGCAGCAGCAGCTGAAACACAACGGCTATTGTCGCCCGCAATTCCCGGGTTAGCGACACCCCTTCGTACCCCTGCAACACCTTTAGGTGCACCTCTTATTTTGTCCCCCCGTATGTCAGTGCCAACAACAGCAGCATCAATCCTTAATGGATCAGCACCCCCTGGCTCATTGCTTTCACCTGGTGACACTCATGGGCTTATATATACCCCATACACTGATTATACCAACTACGCTGCCCTTGCTGCCTCGCCCCTCTTGACAGAATACGCTGCAGCAGATCATTCTGGTGGGTTATTTGCTCGCTGACTATATTATGGGTGAATTAGGATTAAGTAGTTAGAAATCATCTGTTGTAAGGTTTTATATTATAACAATTTCATTTCTCGTTCGAGAAAGTCCACACATAGGTTTTATACACCTTTTCCAGATACCTATTTGAAAGTTGTGCAAAGGCAGTGCAGAGAATGTTAAAAATCCAATAGACAAAGACAATCTGGATTTTCGATTTTCAAAATTTATCAAAACAGAACTCGTCATCAGATTGTTTTTCTGCCAAATACAATAGAAATGTTTTTGAGTATTTGAAAGGTTATATTGTATTTATTTATTTTTCAGTTTGCGGTTTATTCTTTTTCTTATACTAAAATATTGGACGTAGGGACACAATGAGACCTCTCTTCTATTTTCAAGAATTTTCAAAAAAGGGTTTGTAGCATAGATTACGTAAAAAATGTTCACCCTTTAAAATGGAAGTAATTTCTACAAGTCTTGAATCACGCAGCCTCATTTTCTTGTTTTATATTATTTTCCATCAATAATTGTTTTAAAATTATCCGTTTTTAACAGACAGATTTCTTCCTTATTTAGATTTAGGCATGTAGTAAATTATTTAGATGATAGACCAGTGTTGTAGCCCTCGGCTGGTAATTTCTTCTTTGTGTACATGTAACACAAGTAACAAACAAGAAAAATGCAATAAGACACTCAAACGATTTCAACCATTGTTCTATTTGAGATTTGTTTTTTTTTCTTCTAATTTTAGTAAATCTTGTAACCATTTGTTGATGATATTGACGCTCTATATCTGTCTGAGCATACAAGGTGTAGACTTGGATTACGTGCCATAGGGATTTCAAAGTGGAATTATTTTCTCCCCTAATTATTTTAGAGTTAAATTGTTAAGTTTTTTTTATAGGCATACAAGTACTGCATCCGGACAGAAAGAAAAAAATTGTAAAAATTGAGCGTTCGAATTTGAAAATAGCGCGTTTTTTTTTATTTTATTAAGTTTTTTTGTAGAGAAAGAAATACGAAATCGGGACGTTTTATTGGTTTTATAGTTTGTTTAACGGAAATAAAAAAATATAAAAATCGAGGGTCTGAATTTGAAAATCGCGCGGTTTTTTTTAAATTGCCCAACTGGCAGTTATGCTGGCCGAACTTTTATATTTGGCCATAAATTGTAAATAAATTTATAATTTACACAAAAACATGTGATTATTCTTTTAATATCATTAATTACCTCAATTTTTGCAATTTTTTTCATTCTCTAAAACAAAAATATAAAAAGCAATGACTCTTCCGATTTACTATTTCTTTCTCTAGAAAAACGCTTAAGAACAGTTTAGCTCTAAAATAATCGGGACAGAATAAATGAATATAAAAATGTTTCCATTGAAATCCCTATGGTGGGTAATCCAATTCCACACCCTGTATAATATTCTATACATTACCTGTTTACTCTTAGTTTAATGAAAAATTCAGAATCTGCTTTTACAGAATTTAAAAATTATTGTAACTTATCCAATAATTTGCCTCTTGCATGACTTTCTAAGTCGTTTTGATATGTTTTGTCCTTACATGTTTAGTCAGAATTTAATTAATTTTATTACATTTCTGTGATACTCAACCGCAAATGCAGGTTACATGTACGTATGTATTTTTTAGTAAGTATATATATTCGAGCGTTTATTATTTTAAGAGTTTGCAAGTCACGAATTTGCATAAACTTCTAGGGAGTAGATGTTTATTGTATAAATTTATTTATATATTGGCTATTGTATGTGTGACATACCTCTGGTCTTCAATAGTCACTGTTTTTATACATTAGGTGCAACACCTATGTATTACGTAATTATTGACATCACATATTTTACATCACATTTTATACATTTTTTAATTTTATATGGTTCTATAAAAGTAGTTGTTTTGATTTTAATTATAAGTTAGTTTATTTGTAAAAGTAATTTATATTACGCATTTATGAAATGTATTTTTTACGTTACCACAAAAATATTTATTTTGTGCTGTTTTAAATTCTTTTTAGTCCTTTATTGTACAGGTTTAATATTTATTTCGGAAACAGTAGCTTTAAAAACAACTAAAGAAATATTCATCTATTCAATTAACAAATAACACATTTTTTTTAAATCATGTGTGCTTGAAAATGATTTTATGAATTTATTAGTGCAATACAAATTTTTATCGATCCCTCCCCCAAGATATTAGCCATTTATTAATACAAAAAACCTTAAGTAGGAAATTAGTTTGTTATTATTTTTGAGCTTTTGTTGTTAAGCTATATACAAATGTAGTTAGAGAAATTTTATATACTGAAATGTGTTTCAAAGTTTTCTTGTAATTTAAAGTGGACGGAAGAATATTAAATTTTTTCTTTGCTAAAATTTTTCTAAGTGATTAAATCACCGTTTATATTCTTCTGCCACTTTAAAATACGAAAAAGACTTATACATAATCTTCCATATACGTGGTGAGACTGCTTTGTATTATACGTATGCTTTAACTGGCACTCTGCTTAGGTGCGGCTGCCGTTGCTGCCAAACAGCGTAGACATTTGGGGCAGATCAGGGAACACCCCTACCAAAGAGCTGGCGCTCTGTCTTAAATAGGCAAGGTTAGTTATCTCACTTATTTATTGTTTCAGGTGTGTGGTCGCAGTGTATGTGTCATTTTCGTGTGGTTTCTTGTGTTTTGTGTTTTTCACTACTTTTCATTTGTTCTTAAAAAGTCCATATATTTAGAAAAGTCCATTGAAATTGATGAAAAGTACGTACCAGTGAATTTCATATGCGTTTGCCACTTTGTTTAAGTATTCGTATATGTATTAATTATTTCTCATAGTTGTATATTAGCAGCAGTAAATATCCACATTTAAGCCGTTTCTTCAGTATTTAATATTTAAATGATGCGGGTTGTGACACATAAGCTATAAAATTGCAGATATTATTATAGCTCTCTCTCAAAAAGGAAAGAAGGAATTTTGAAATATTTTGTGTGTTACCAAGTATTTTTATTTACAAAGAGCATTTACTTATTTATTTAATTCTATATATTATAACATCATTGAACAGAACTGCGAAAATTCGAACTATGCATTCAAATTTTAAATTGCGCATTTTATAAAGCAATAAATTTTTATTCCAGAAATTTATTATTTTTAAAAAATGTTTTGAAAATAATTCTGTAGCATGCTCCTATTTATTTGTTCTGATGTTTAATAGATGTTTTAATTAGTGATGGGCATAACCGAGTAATTAAACAATCGAATGTCTCAAACTCTAATGACACTACAATAAGAGTTCTCTCCCGACTCCGCCACACACCCGCTGACTCTGTGATGCGGTCAGGCGAATAAGGCGGCCAGGACAAGAACACTGTTTATCAGATCGGAAATCGATGGGAATGCGGTTCGATTGTGTATCGTTTGGCGCCAATCGCGTTTCGGTCGCAAACAACCTTAAAACAGGGAAAATTTCTACGGTTTCAAAGGGAACGCGTGAGGGTAGTTGGTCGTGGTTCAAGTCAAAACACGTTAAAAAAATTGGCTCGTCCGTCAGGCTACGGGGCTTCATACAGGCACGACTTCGTTTTTGCGATTTTTTGTTTTCGTTGGTTAAATTTGAATTTGCCGCAAAATTTAAATTTGTAAGAAAAAAATTGTGACTATCGAAATGAGCCTCCAGACGGGATCACGATCCGGAATGGGGGGGGCAGGGGAGAAAGACAAAGTTTAAATTTTTTGTTTTATTTTGAGAATATTGAAACATGTTTTTGTTTTTTTTAATAAAAAACAGCTTTCTTACTTTTTAAATTTTGTTTTAAAAAAAGAAAGCTTTCATATGTTTATTGTTGAATAATAAAGTTTTAGTTCAAAGTAGTGAAAAGTCGAGTATTGTGTATGAATATAATATGAATATCGATTATGAACAATTGAAAAAGTCAGAAGAAAAATATGGTGCCAAACGAATCATGCTTAACGCGATATATCTTGAATGATTGATTATTTTTCACTCGAATTATGCCAATCACTAATTTTAATATTATAAATGAGTTATGCTGTAAGTACTAGTCTCGAATTGTATATTTAACTACTGGTGCTTTATATGTTTTATTTGTTTGGTGTTTATATATTTTATTTACTTACGTTGATTTTCACAGTCCACCTCACAAAGATCTGATGTGATATTTTTGATATCTAATTATTTAATGATCCTTCTTTCCTTACTTTTTTATCTGTAAATACTTATACACACAGTCTATAGTGCTGTTATTAATTACATTGCAGCATTTCATGTCAAGTGTATGTCTATTATTACTATTTATAGCAATATTTACTTTGCTGGCTTTTGATAAATGGAGAAAATTTTCAAAATACAGCAAAGTTGGTTCTATTGATTATGTTGTAGTTTTATATCTTCATATAGCATTATATTTTTTGTATGTTGTTGACTTGCGCCAATGTGGAACAAAAATATATTTATATAAAAACCAACATTCCTGTTTTTGATTTACCTTTTTATATTTTTTTATTTTTGTCGTATTCTGTGGGTGAAAAATTATTTTGTAATATGGGATATAATTAATTGGTAAAAGCTGCAAGATTATTAGTATTAACTTCATTAATATATATTAACACTGTTCTATATTGTATGTTTTCATAACTACTTCTAATTCCACATGGCCAAGTTCACTAATGTATGAATGGTAACACGATTGTGTTCATAGCACTATATTAAAACTGCAATCATATTAACCGAATGCATTTTATAAATTGTATAGATTAACATGGCTTGAGGTATCAAACGCTTTAATATTTCATTATCTTTTTTTTGTTTTAAATTTTTTTTATACCTCGGGCTTCGTTACTATTCCAAATCATACTACTATCTAATGCACTTTTACTGTCTCTAAATCAAAATTTCTAGCATCACAATCACAGTAAGCAATAGAGAAAATTTCTTAATCTCTTACAAGCACGCATTTAATATAGTCTATTGAACACTCTCATTCTTTACTGCAATGATGTATTTTTTTTTGTACATCCACGACGATTTATTAATACCTATATGTATGTACAAATTGCTTTACTAATTATTCCAGTGTCATTTTTTTTTTAATTTATTTCGAAACAAATTGTAAAATATGATTATTACCTGCATGTATCATGATTATTTTTAATTAACAAATTTTTAAGAAGATCAAAAATATTAAATGTAACAAAAATTTTGTAATTCGTAAAATACGCATGGGAAGCTTTTACATAATCCTAATTAACGGTAACATAATTTTCTAACAGTAAACTTTAATCACTAGATTGGAAAACCGTTTTAATTAATAAACATTGCAAACAATGCATCGAAGAAAAAAAAGATCAAGTTGGCTGTGGTTCTATGGAAAAAGGAAACACAGTCAACTTGGACTTGCTTGTTTATAAACAAATGGAACCAAAGAAGTTTATGCGTACAACTTAATTTTGTTCTTATTATGGTGGATACATTTAATGTTTTAATGTAATCTTCTTAAAATAAATGACATTGGAATAAACTAAAAATTGATAATATATGCAAGTGGTACAGCTACAATACAATACTAACAATCTGTTTTCTTTTCTTTTCTTGTTAACTCGGTTGCCCGGCCTGTAGGCTTGGAGTGCTAACCCGTCACCTACGCCACTCCACTAACCGGACGCCGGACCACCTGCGGTAGCGGTACGTCTAACCTTACATCACTAACCCTCTCACCACCGTCACCATACACCGTATACTAGGAACAGTTTATTAAAGCCTTAAATATTCTATTATCATTGTTCTTTTTCATTAAAAGACTGGATACATTTATAATCAATCTTAATATTGAATCTCATATTTTTTTTATTGATAGTATTCTAGTTATTTGAAAAAAACTTGTTTAATATTTTAGTTTTTAGATTCATTTATTGTTATTATTGTGTCTATATTAATTGGTTTTTAATATCTTTTTTTATATAATGTAGGAATATCCAGCTCAAATACTTCCTAAGTATACGATGTCCTTATTGCATATTATAATATGCATAGCTTAACATAAAAATCTAAATTACTAATATTATTAATAGTAATTATAGTAGTTAATATTCATAAAGTACAAAATGATTGACAAGTGCCAACATTGTTAATATAATATTATCGGAATATGTAAAATATTTTACATAATCTCGTGCCGTATGTTGCAGGTAATCAGTTTTATAAATATACAAGTTACTGTATTATTACGAAAAATATTTTCCAAAAACAATTATTTCATTTTTATAGAATACTTCCTAATAGGAAGGCTTACAAAATTTTTATTCTATTTTTATTTGGATATTACGTAACTAAGTAAAGACACATCAAAGTCTTTGAAATTATGTATTTAATATTAATTATACAAAAATATTCTAAATTTTGTATTAAACTAGGTACTTAATTTTCCTTTTTTTTTGGTACCTAAAGCCTACTTAAGTGAAACTTTCAAAATTTTATAGTCAGCTTTTTTATTTCCTCCGCCACATACTCTCTTATAAATTTTACACCCAACAAACTATACCTTTTTGAATACAGAATTTAAAATTTTACGAGATCATAAAAAGTGTATTTTTTATCTTCTGTTTGTGAATTTTTTTTATATATTTTCTGATTCTGATTTTAAACATTTCAGATATTTTTTTCATTCCGACATTTCTTTAACTCAATATGACACGAAAGACATAATTTCAAGTTTAAACTCTTCCAAAACGAACATTACATTATTACAGATGGATAATACAGGGTTAGGGTGTAGAATTAGAAAATCCATATAGCTCGTTATGCGCAATTCTACATCCTGTATATAACAACAATGAGTGGAAATAGTAAAAAAGATCATTTACGTGTGTAAGAAAGAGATCACGCAGAGTTGACTCAAATTTGACTTTGTTTAAATTAATTCAAAACTCAATTCTATTTAAAAAAAATTATTTTGAACGCCTACTTTAGCGTCAGTTATTTGTTCTTGCATCTCTCTCGTACACATGTGATTTGCCTGTTCCTTACATCCATTCATTGCAAGCATCTCTTTCTTACACATGTGAATGATCTTTTCTACTATTTCCACTCATTGCTGTTTATAATAATTATGGACCCATCTGTATTGGTGTTTTCAATTTTTTCTCCACAATTCTACAGTTTAAAGTAAAATGAAATAATTGTCTGGCGGTGATGATTTAAATCAAGGGTCACTTTATTTTGCAACCAAATTTCACCCAAACCACAAAAAACAAACATTTGTATTTATTAAAAAGATAAAAAAAAATTTAATCTAAATAATAATATCAGTTCTGTCCTTCCATAGAGTTTTTAATTCTAAATTTAAAAAAATATAGTTTGTTAGGTATAAAATGTATAACAAAAATTGCTACAGGGTAGAGGAAAATGAAAAAACAGAGTGTTAAGTAATTTCCTTATTTTTATGAGGGCCAGTACTAAATATAAATTGTATTCCCAGTTTTTTAATTTCATAATGTATTGTATGAAGGTTACTGAGAAAGTTAACCCAATATGACGACAACTTATATTTAGTAAAGAATGAAAATCTTATTTTTTAAAATTCTAAATAAAACTGAATTTTCTGCAACTAATGCAATTGTTAGTTTTTCGCATTGAATATATTATTGTGCCGTTGCATTAAAAACACTTATAATTAAGAAATACTCCTTTACAAAGGAAGTTTTAATCGTGGTACTTAAATCGCAACCCTTTTTCTCATTACGCGTATGTAATATTAATGTAATAAAAAAAATCACTTATTTTAAAAAGTAATTACTATTGCAAAAGTAATTAAGATTAGGTAGGTGTAGTTATATAAGTGTTTAATGCTTAAAAATATTTAATGGCGATAATAGATCAGTGTCATATATTTAATTATGTATTGTTTGCACATGCTTTATTGTTGAAAGTTTATTACAGATGATATTATTAGTAGATATAAGCAAGTATGGATTTTTTTTAAAGTGTTGGAAAAGTTTTCCCAAAATTTTCATTTCCCTTTTTGTATAGTTACTAAATTGGGAATGTTTTGTATAAGTTCATTGAATTCAAAACAGTTCGGAATGGTTTCTGATACACAGAAATATATATTTTTTAACATCTGAATATTTTTCCATTGATGATGATGATTTAAAAATACATGGAAGCTGTTTTTAACTGTTTTGATTGATCTTAGGTACATACATTTATAGTGATGATTTATTGCTTTGTAAATGTAAAACTTGCTATCTAAACTATGAAAACTATTCCCGAACAATTTGAATCTTAAAATAATAAAATCAGGTATTTTTTTAATTATAGCAATAAAAAAAGCAATAAATTAACTTGTAGCAACGAAATAGCACATGAGCTAAAAAAACTAAAATTTATATTAAAAAGTGGAATACTTATCTTTCCATTAACATCTTTTTTTTTAATGTTGATCATTAAGAGTATTGAGCAATAATTTAATATTAAAACTCCTTGATTTACTATCCGTCCATTGCTACAATTTATAAGACATTTAAATTTTTTTTCCTCGGTATTTTCACTTTCATATAATAATGTAAAATCAATTCTCATTGTAATTTAGATTTTAAAATCATACATAGTATGGTAAAAACAAGAAAATTGTCCTTTTAAAATTATTTATGAAATAAAGTGCAATAAAGTTGTTAAAATAAATATAAAGAAGTATGTGCAATTATTGTCTATAACGAATAATTTTACTTTTGTTTAAAAAATATTGAAAAATTTGTTGGCTAATATGCGTTACTTTTTCTAATTTACTTTTATTATTTGTCTATGTACTTAGATTGAGAATATCACATAATTTACATAATACTAATATTTGTGTGAGTGTGTTTAGTCACATAACCCAATAAGATTTACAGTAATTATGTTAATGGGAATCGGTGTTCTATAACTAACCCTTTGCCATTTTGAATATTGTAGGTAGAAGACTAAAAATATTTAAATGGGGCTCTTACAATATACTACATCTTGTTATTAATAAATTCATACTAACAAAAAAATTCAAAATAAAATTAAATCTAACATGTAGAGTGAAACTTTTACGACCATATACAGAGCGTTTCATTTTGCATGAATACACCTAAATAACTTTTTTATTTTGAAAGTTATCTGTTTAAAATTTTTACCAGTTATGAAGACCGTTAAAATGCATCTTTTTGTAGGAATAAAAAAAATTTCATGTCAAAATCAAGTCTACTATGAATAAAATAAAAAGTGGGGTTTCAAGTAAAGTCATAGCAACGATTTAAATAATCAAGCAAACAAAGTTTTGCTGAAAAATCTTCACTTTTTTAATCATTGTTATTTTAATACAGTCTTTAATAATTTTTTATTTTTGCCACTAGAGTGCCATGAAAAAACAAAACAATTGTTTAACAATTTTTAATTGTTTTGTTCTTTCATGGTAGTTTTATGAGAACAATAAAAAATTATTACTGACTACCTACATAAAAATATTAATTATTAAAAAAGTGAAAAATTTTCAGGGAAACTTCGTATTTGGGACCTTTTTGCGATTTGAAAACTTGAAACCCCACGTTTTCTTTTAATCATAGTTGACTAGATTTTAACTTTTAAAACAATTTTATTCCTACAATTTTTATATGGATTGCTTTAAAAATAAAAAAGTTATTTAGGTGTATTCATGCAAAGTAAAACACACTGTATATTCCAGTAGACCAAAATAGACTAACCAGTAAATGAAATACTTTTTTTGTTACAATTGCCACAGCAATTTCTACCAGCAAATAGTAAATACTTTGAAATTATTATCATAAGGAGCAAAGTAAATCCCGTTTATTGCGTTCCAATTTTTTTATGGCAAAATTCTTCTCACCAGAACCATCACATTACTACAGCTGCAGTCACCTCCTACACACAAATTGATGCCCAATCCCACAATTATGTTAATATGAATATTGGAAATATCCGAATTAGATCTATAAATTGTTTTTTTTAATTTTTTCATTCATTGCAAAGAGACACTGCCTAATAAAGTAAAAAAGAAATGCTTGAATAAGGAGACATTTAATGCATAATTTGTTCATCTTTATTGAGTTTTGTGACTACATTAACTTTAAAAAATGTTATTTACTGATTAAAAATAGAAGCTTAGTTATAATCGTAATGGTTTAATAAAAATATTAAGGCATTAACTTTAACGGTAGCTTTGTACAAGTTTTGTTTTGTATTTTTACTTAGGCCGTAGTTGTAATTTATGTGTCATATTAATTCTATGTATGTTATAACATCAATTATTCATAACTTTGGCTCTATTTGGAAATATAAGAATGAGATTATTGTGGTACGTGTTACTACTAAACACATTTTAATTAATAAATATATTAACAGATTAATTTTTTCTTCTCACGCTTACTAATCAAATATAATTATGAGAGTGTGTGTTACCAATTATCATCCCTATCTAAGCAGGTATATGTAGGTACAAATGAATGATACCCAATATGGCAGATCTATAATTTTTGTCGCATCCAGTAGTAGTCGTGGTTGGAATATCCATTTTATGAATCGAGTCGTGAAAAAAAAGGTAAGAACATGATAAATGACTGTAAGTTGATTTTTAGGTACCAAAATAATCAATTTACAGTCCCTATGGTTTCCTACTATAATAAAAAAAGGTCAACATTTACAGGTAGTACCTACTTCTTCCCCGAACATTTTTTTTTGTATTGGGTCCACCTATAGAAGTGATCGGGATGCACTGTACCGTAAATGGTTTATTGTATACGCCCTAATTATTTGTTTCACGCAATTTGTGAGTAGTTTCCTGTAATAAAATACATAGGTCTCTTGGTGCTTGTGTTCTGAACAGAGGCACCGGCAAAAAATTCGGGCCCCAGTTAAGCGTTAAGACATCAGCCCCATCCCCTTCATCTGAGAAAGGTATAAATTAAGGCTTGCGTTTTCAAAACAAAACTCAAATACCGGCCCCGTATATCACCCAGGGGAGTTTGTCCTGGCTCTCCCCTCCTCTTACCGGGCCTGGTTCTGAAATCTTTCGGTTCCATTTGTGGACGGCTGAATAGACATTGTCTTTGCTTGCAAACCCATTACAATTGCAGAGAATGTGCTTAGGCGTTTCTGGTTTCCCTTTGCATAGTCTGCAAGTAGCGTCTTTATTAACCTTCCCAAACCTCTCTTTAACGGTTCCTTAAAGTTGCGTGCCTGTAATGATCCTGAGTTGGGTCCTATTTGAGTGGAGAAGTTCTGCAGCTTGTTTAATGCAAAGTCCTAGTGGCTAGTATGTACTCTTTTGCTTGTATCTCCAGTTAAAAACAAAGTTCGAAGCTGAGACTGTGCCAGTCTAGGCATGTATAGGTACCAGATTCATTATCCAACTTGGTTTTTGAGCCGTATGTGTACCAAATCAGGCTGCTAGGAGGAACATCCTTTTAATATTGCTGAGGATACCAATAAGTTAGTTAGAAAATGTATGTAACATCAAGAAAAGGAATGTTGGTGACCGTCTCATCTAGGATGCAAGTATACGTATCTCTCGTGTAGTACAACAGCTGCGGAAGTGCAGTCAAGTAAAGAAGTGCATAAGATACTGCCATCCCTACAGCTAAGAAGGGCGAGACATTTTATATACCCTACTTTAGTTACTGCTTTAGAGTGTCTGCGTACTTGCAACAGCCATGTGGTATATTTAATTCTTAAAATAAATACCTATTAAAATAGGTAGCAACTTCTTGTGTATAAGTAGTTGAGGAATAAAAGTTTAATAGAAGTTTAATTTATTTGTTGTCTGATATATGTAGGAGACCTTTCCCCCCTAGTCTTGACTGATGTGGGTTTACTTATAAATTCTGCTATGGTCCTGCCCCCCCCTCCGGATTTAACATTTAAATGTAGTGTCACAGATACAAATCCCACATGAACACTCGGGATGTATCTTTATCATGAACCAAACAAGTTTTTGATTATACTAATGGGATGTATTAAAAATAAGTATCATATTGTATATAAAAGCATGAAACATAAGTGGTACAGATAAGTATAGCAACCCAAACTGGAAGGGAAGGACCAAACCAATGTTTATGCAACATTTATAAAAGTGAAAGTGCCTAACCGAATATTTTGCGAACTTTTTAACTGTTTTGATATAAACTAACGGTTTGATGATGATTTTGATAAACTGTAGCGCACCTAATTTCCGAACACCCTGTATATGATTATTTGCGATCGTCGAATTTTGAGTAACAAAAACTACCGAGATAAACCGATCCTGACATTAAGTATTTTAACCTCAAATAAAAGTGTTCATGGTTAGTGTTTAATTTTAAGGTAGATAGAAATAAGAAAAATGAGTTTCAATGGATTTCAGCAGACAATTAACGAGGGTGATACTGTTATTCTCTACTTAACCATACATCAAATATACAGTGTTAAGGCTGAAGCAAAAACCCTTAGCAAGAAAGGAACAGTGGTAGAAAACGTTTTTCAAACACCTTATGGAGCATTAAAATGTGCAGATTTAATAGGAAAGGAGTATGGAAGCAAAGTAAATTTAAGCAAAGGTTGGGGGTATGTATTACAACCCACACCAGAGTTATGGACGTTAACGTTACCACACCGTACTCAAATCATTTATACCCCAGATGCAAGTATGATAGTCCTACAACTAGAATTATCACCTGGTAGTGTAGTAATTGAAAGTGGAACTGGAAGTGGATCTTTATCTCATGCTTTAATAAGAGCAGTAAAGCCACATGGACATTTGCATACTTTTGATTTTCATGAACAACGCGTGCAAACCGTATTTAAAGAATTCAAAGAACATGGGCTAGGAGATTGGGTATCGGTGAAGCATCGAGACGTGTGCACTAGTGGTTTTGGTTCTGAATTGGATAGCAAAGCGGATGCAGTGTTCTTAGATTTACCTCACCCCTGGTTAGCCATACCACATGCAGTAAAAGCTATGAAAAACAGTGGGGGAAGAATTTGTTCTTTTTCACCATGTGTGGAACAAGTTCAAAAAAGCTGTTTAATCTTGTCTAAATTTGGATTTCAAGAAATTCAAACTGTAGAAATTTTACAAACACAATATTCTGTGCAAACTAGGTCAATTAATGTTTTAAATTTGGATTTTGTTAAAACGAAGAAAAATGACAACGCTAATGAAAAACAGGAAAAAGAAGTTTTGCGAACTGTTACATCAGTACCTCCAAGTACACAGCCTGGACATACTGGATTTTTAACATTTGCCACCTTACCACCATCGTGGGCTAGAACTGCAACAACTGATGTAAATGAAAATGCAAGTATGGACTCTGAATAGATGGAGAGATTTATTTATACACCTTTTAGTAAGTACCAGAGATCTTTCCGTGTTTGTAATGTTATATAAAAGTAGGTAAACATTTCCCCCATTTAATTATACTTTATTTCCCTATACTGATTGATTTGATACCACAATGTTCTGCTTCATTTTGAACACTGGGTACTATCCTTTTTAATTGTTTAAGAATTCTATTGTTTGAAAATTTTAACTTAATTTTAAATTAACTTCCTTTTAGTTGATCTCCATCCAGCCACCTTGCCTTAATTGCAAGAAGTAATTATGATAATTATCTCAGTATCTCTACTACTTTGGTTCTTGCATTAACATCTTCACTCAGTTAGTTAAGATTACAAAGGTGATCGACAATGTTTAAAGAAGTTATTTACTGAAACAACTATGATTAATTGATGGAGAACCAATTGGAGTGGAAAATCGAGCAATTGGAAAAAATGCCAGCATATAATTTTTTCATTGTAGATGACAGGTGTTATTGTGATAATTATTTAAAGTGCAGTATGAGTGTTAAGCCATAGAAACCAATATAGTTAAGTTTGTAAAAATCACATTTAGTTAATTTTTTCCTATATTCATTTACTTAATTTATGCATTTATGCTATTTCCTTAAAAATAAAATTATAAAATACACAATGTGACTTCAGTAAATGACCCGAAATGGGTAGCCATATGTTATGTTGTACAGAAATATTTTTGGAAATATATAAGACATACAAAATTACCTACTTCATGTAATTTTTTGAAAAATACATGTATTAGCTGCTAAACCTTGAAGTGCTTCTTTACGATAATGTTACAATTTCAGTTAGTGTATTTTTGTTTTACGATAGCTAGTGTAGCTTACACAAGAGTATATATATAAAAAAAGTTAGGTGTTCAACAAAAATATTTGATGTGCAAATATGATAATGATGACATTTTTTTATACTTTAAATTATTTATGTAGGAAGTTTAAATAAATAAAAAGAATTGTAGGTGCTTCAACTTTAATTCTTCTTTTTATTTTATTAAAGTAAGTAAACCAGGGCAAGTGCAATAGGTTTTTAACTACCATTCTATCTGTGAACTGGAAATTTCTTTTCTGTACACGTTTTTCTAGGTAATTTTTACTTTGTCGACCACAGTTTCCACTGGAATAATTGATGTACCTAGTCTTCTAAAAAAAGACAACTCGAAAAAAGTATTTTAGCTTTGATTTTAAAATTATATAAATTAATTTAAAAATATTAAGCTTTGGTCTAACTACATTCGCATATTTAATTTGAATTTGGCGGACTATAATTGTTTCGATGTAATATGAAGTAAAATTCGATGTAATCGTAGAGTGACATGCACATGATGACAGTTGACGTAATGTTGACGTACAGACATGTGTTTTTAAAACACACGTGTTTTATTTAAAAATGTGGTTATGACTTAGTATATATTTTTAATTTTTTACAGACTCCAACCAGTTACTCAGTGTTATTGTGTAATTAAACAGCATTAAATTATTTTATTCTGAAAAGATGCCTCCAGGGAGCAAAGTCTTTCTTCCAAATAGATGTTTAGGTTATGTTAGTAATCATGTACCTCTGCAAGTTCGATATATTAAGAGTAGGAAAGAAAACCTAATTGTAACATGTGTAGGAAAATCTTTTCATACCTATGGAATATCACATTTCGGACTGCTCAGTGTAAGTGGCTTACATTCCTCCGATATTACATGTATGGCGGCTGATGCGTATCACGTTTATACTGCCTGTGATACAACGATATATGCATGGAGACGTGGAACAGAATTGAAACACACATATAATGCTAATCGGAGAACCGTACATTTAATGTTACCATTTGGAGCACATTTGATTGCTGTTGACAAACATAGCAACGTAAAGATTTGGGATATAAAAGACGAAACAGTTTTTCTAGAACTGACTTTCACGAATAAAACTTTCCAAATCACCACTATCTTACATCCTAGTACATACATAAATAAAATACTTTTTGGAAGTGATCAAGGAACTATGCAACTATGGAATATTAATACAGCAAAACTTGTGTATACTTTCAAAGGCTGGCGTACTCCAATAACTTGTTTAGAACAAGCACCAGCTCTTGATGTCGTTGCTGTTGGATTACATACTGGAAGAATCATCCTACACAATTTAAAATTCGATGAAACAGTAATGGAGTTTACTCAAGACTGGGGATTAGTTACAAGTATTTCTTTTCGAACCGATGGCCATCCAATAATGGCTACAGGAAGTGTAACTGGTCATATTGTATTCTGGAATTTGGAGGAAAGGCGTGTTGCTTCACAGTTAATGTCGGCTCATGATGGGGCCGTTACTGGAATGATTTGTCTTCCTAGTGAACCTTTAGTAGTTACATCGTCACCTGATAACACCTTAAAGTTGTGGATCTTTGATATGACTGATGGTGGTGCCCGATTGCTCCGAATTCGAGAAGGTATCCTAGTTTATTTACTGTTTACATGTTTACACCCTAATTTTCTCATTATTCTGAATTTTCCTCCTCCTAAGTTTTTTATAGGTCCTCCCTCATTTCTGATTTAAATGTTCATTTTATTAGGTCATTCTGATTCTCCACTTCACATACGTTTCCATGGAGCGAATGGGCATAATATTCTAAGTGCTGCAGGGGATTCCTCGTTAAGAATATTCAATACCCAAACAGAACAGTTTAATAAAAGTTTGGGTAAAGCATCTTATAATCGGAAAATCAGTAAGAAAAGAGGTCGTGCTGTACATGATCCTTTGAAAATGCCTCCTATTATACATTTCACTTCTGAAACTACCAGGGAGAAGGAGTGGGATAATATTGCTGCTATTCATTCAGGTAAGGATCAATATTATATTAGGGGTATGCCTTGTACACTTCAAAATGCGAAAAATGTTTACATTTTCAATGGTTGGGGGAATCGTAGATGTATTATTCGTATGTAAAGCTGGGAAAAAAATTGAGTGTGCCTTTTATTTACCGTTATTATTTTCCTTAATTATAGGATTGTCAGTGGTAACAAGTTGGTCATATAACAAATTGAAAATGGGAGAGTTCAAGTTTGTACCTGAAAGGTTGCAAGGTAAAAAACCATCAGGACCAATAGCAATATCGGCTACTTCATTGTGCCTTACACATTGTGGAAACTTTGTAATTGTAGGATACAGTGATGGTTTTGTAGACAGGTAGCTTAAATATTTTATATCAATATCATTTCCCTTAAAAAAATAAATTATTATAGATTTAATATTCAATCTGGTCTATGGAGAGATAATTATGGAAGTCCTAAAGCTCACAACAGTCCCGTTAGAGGTGTTGCTGTTGATAGTTTAAATCAAATAACTATAACGGGCAGCAGTGATTCTAAAATTAAATTTTGGAAATTTAAAAATAAAGGTAAAACAAATATTCATTTATTTTATTACTACTACTAAAATTTTAAATTTTTCCATAGGATCACAACCTTTAACTGTATTAGCTGTGGAAGAACCCATAAACTTTTTCAGAGCACATCATGAAAGTTCCATGCTAGCTGTGGCATTGGAAGATTTTAGTATTGCCATCGTAGATATAGATACACGAATTGTAGTTCGTAAGTTCGAAGGACATACAGCTCAACTTACAGATGCAACGTTTAGTCCAGACTCACGTTGGCTTATTTCGTCAGCAATGGATTGTTCAATACGTGTATGGGATGTACCTTCAGCACAACTTGTTGATCAGTTCCAAACTGACTCTGCCTGTATATCGCTTAGCATATCTCCCAATGGTGAAACATTGGCTACTGCACATGTGGATTATTTAGGAATATTTTTGTGGTGTAATCGAACATTATACTCGCATGTAACTCTTAAAGCATTATCACCAACAGAAGAACCACCTACTGTTATATTACCAGAAGTCTCAAATGATGATGAAGAAGATTATCCAGAAATTGAAGAAACGGAGGAACCTGGATTTGTTTCTCCTGAACAAATTAGCTCTGAATTAATTACTTTAAGTGGTTTAGCTTCTTCTAGGTGGTTAAATCTTTTGAACATTGACATTATTAAGAAGAGAAATAAGCCAAAAGAACCACCAAAAGCCCCAAAGGCAGCCCCATTCTTTTTACCTACAGTTCCATCTCTCAATTTCCAGTTTGATTTGAAAAATGCAGAAGGTGCAGGAGGAAATAGTAAACTACTTCTACCTGAAAATTTGATTAATTTGTCACCATTTGGTAAACTGCTTGATGAAAGCAAAGTCACTAATAATTTTAATCTTATTATTGATAAACTCATGGCAATGGGACCTTCAGCAATTGAATACGAGATAAAATCTCTCGCACCTGATGCAGGAGGTTCGGTAGCAGTAATGTTACAATTTCTGAAATGTATCGAATTTATGTTACAATCTCAGCAACATTTCGAGTTGGCTGAAGCCTACTTAGGGGTATTTTTAAAAAGTCATGGAAAAATAGTGGCTTCTGAAGAGTGTTTAAAAAACTATTTGCCGAATATTCAAAATTCTCATTCTGTTGGATGGTGTAAAATACAAAACAAATTATTTTATAACTTATGTGTTGTACAGAGTTTAAAAACTATGTAAAATAAATTTTTAAAAAAAATTGGTATTTTTTATGAATAAATATGGACAGGGTATCTTATAGGGTTTTGTAGCTCCACCACTATTTTTGTCATAGGAAAAACAATAGGAACATGTTATGGGAATTTTTTGAGTGTGATAATTGTTATTAACATAACATATCGGAGTAAGATTTTAACTTGTAAAGGGGGCTTTATGAATTTAAGTTCGGTGTAGCGTTCCAATTGAATTAACACCTGGGCAGTTTAGAGTAGATTACTACAGGATCAGATCAGTCCATATGCAATTGGAAAATGTCTCGAGGCGTGATTTTTTCTTTTTGTTTTCACTGGCTAAATTTGACTTTACCGCCAAATTTAACCAATTAAAAAGAGGGAAATTCAAAAAAAATAATTGCACCTGTATGGGGTTTTTATAATGTAGCTGGGCCAGGTATCGACATTGCCATTGGTTAAATTTAGCGGCAAATTCAAATTTAACCAATAAAAACAAAAATAATCGCGCCTATATGTATGGCTTACAAGGGGATTTCTTGGTATTGTATCTTTCCAAAACTACATATTGTACAAAGATATCTTTATTACATACTTATAAAAAAGAAACATTTACGTAGATGAATCTACATTTTATGTAATAAATAAAAAAAGGTATCATAAACAAATACATTCCTAGTCTGAAAATGTCTTGGCAAAATTTACGAAGTTATAAATATACATAACAACAAAATCATATAAAAATTACTAAATTACGGACTTTTAATAAAACTAATTATATCGTCAAACTTAGAGGCACTAGAATTAATTTTATAAGTAACACTGTAAATGTACAGCAATATCTCTTTTCAAAGGAATATCAGTTAAATATCTACCAAAAGTTCTACAAATATTATATAAACTTCTTTTAACAGCAGAATTCACACTATTTTTCATTTTAAAACTAAACTCGTCAAAACCAGGTCCTTTTCTTGAAAACTCAGGCACTTTGTTCAACTTTTCAACACTTTGCTTTAGTTCAACTAAAGTTGTGATAAGAATTGGAAGATCTTTTTGAACAATTCCGTATGGATCTTCAGTAAATGAAGCAACAGCCACATTTGCTAAACCTTGTGTGGTCCAAACAATTAATTGTCCATTTTTTAAACTATGTTGTATATGAGCTTCAGGTAATTCACCGAATATATACTTTATGGATCGAATGTTTTGTATATTCTCAGAGAAATTCTCATAAAAACTGGCAAGTTTTGTTGTAGCAATCTCTGATACCACGTTTGAAACTGACTCTCTTGTTTGCTGCGAGGGAGAAATAATTCCACTACCTGTTGCTGATCCTGGCCGTAAGCTACGCATATTTTCAAATTTCTGTGATCTGTTTAAAGGAGTTTGTAATATCGATGTTGAATTTATTACTTGACTTTTACTTATCGATTTGGATTTATCTTCTTTTTCCAACAAAATATCTGCAGATTTGTTTACACACTTTGTAAATTCTGTTAGTACTTTTAAAGCTCCTTCTAATAACCGATTCCAAGTATGTGGATGACCCCCTGGCTGAGAAAGGGTATATAATGCTTTTCTACGTTCTAACGACCATGTTGACATTAAATATAAATCAAGGCATGCCAAGTGTTGTATAATCGGTATATTATTTACAACCAAAGCTTCTGATAAAGATGTATCATTATCATACACAGACATAACTGGATGTTCAATTGGTTCAGTTAAAAATAGTTCAAAGAAAAATTTCATAAGTTTCATATTAAGAATGTATAAAATTGTGAATATCCATGTATAAAAATATAACCAATAACTGAAACTTTCGTTTTGAAAACGTACTTTAAAAAGGTTTGCAAATGAATTACGAAGGTAAGAACCAAACATGTAGTATAATATAAAATAATAAATTGTTGGGTAAATGGCGGCACCTTTACTTTCCTTCAGTAATGGTAAAAACTTGGTTTTAAAATGTAGTAATTTACGTTGTTGTATCACAGGAAACGTTAAACTTCTATCAACCAAATACATTTGTAGGAAAAAATAAAGACCTGTCCATAATCCATTCAGCATCATAAAAAACCTGCCTTCGTCCAAGCAATACAATTTTTCTTTACATTCATCTTGGTACTGTTCTCCAGTTAATGACAAATACAACCAAATGGCAAGACCTCCAACAGTGACGTGTAGAAATCCTAATATAAATGTATGTAAGGAAAATACAGAAATAAATTTTTGAAAACGACTTAATCTAGAAGTTCCTTTGAATACATAGTCCTTGGCGCAGATCACGATTTGTGCAAAAATAATACTTGCAAACGGTACTAGATGCAGCCATGTACTGAATGAAGTTAAGGTATTAAATACTTCGTTGAACCATCCTGAAGGTTGAGCATTGCAGTGGACGGCAAAAATATAAAGAAATACCACTACCAAGTGGGATATCACACTACACGTTACTGCATAGGACAGTTTTTTCAACAGTAATTCCTTAAAACCGCTACTGGTTTGAAGGTTAAGATTCATTTTATGGTGTTCAGCTAATTTCTCTATTTAAAAATATAGCTATAACCAATAAAAGATTTACTTTCTTTACTTGTCTATTTTCTTTAAATATCGGTTATTCTTATGTTCCTATTTTCTGCACAAATTTCACTTTACATTTCAGTTAAAACGGTTTTACCGGGAATACCTGATTATAATTGACACTTGATAAATGACAATAAATGACAGGAAACGACACAAGCAGATACAGACAAGGCTCTCAGTGACCCAACAACTGGACAAATTGTATTCACAAGTCCACTGGGCCTGTGAAAAATAGTGACCAACGATGCCAGATCAACCACAGTTGATTTCGTGAGATAAGAACAGGAAAATTCGTGAGAAATCGTGAGAATTCGGTAAAGCAGGAAAAGTATGGTAACACAAATATTAGATTTCAAATTCCAAAAAGTTTATTCCAACTTCTGTATATTTTTGTTTATAAGATAACTTTCGCTTCTTTGCCGTAGATGAGGAAGAGAATTATCACTGTTATCACTAGCACTGTCTTCCGACATTTTTTTCTACAAACGCGATAAATGCTCTGGCGTTCAAGGCTCAACGAACTACTTACGTTAAAACCGAAAACGAGCAGTCTGTTTGCCATGTATTTATATCAGGGAAAGTCCCGAGTTTTAAATAAAACCAAGTTTATTTAAGGTCTTTATTGTGTAATTTCACGGGAACCCCCGAGTTTTACATAAACTTACCTAAGTTTATTTAGAGTAGGTATTTATTGTGTACTTTCACGGGAACCCCCGAGTTTTAAACAGAAATTGAGAAAATTTAGACAAGTTCAATGATATCCATATTCAAATTTAAGCACTGCGTTTAAAATCGTGAGATGTAGAGCAGTTATCGTGAGATCGTGAGATTGTAAGTGAAATCGTAAGATCTCACGATTTTTCGTGAGATCTGGCATCACTGATAGTGACTATAATAAATTATCAAACAGCAACTAAAAGTATCAGTGGGGCGCTCCACTGACTTTAGAGTTGCAGTCCCCGTAGGGGTTATACAGGGTGATCATAAATGATTGAAGGTCACATGACCGCTAGTCGGTCCAATTACTATCAAAAATGCATTCCGTTTTGTCAAACAGTCTGTTGTTTATCAATACTTACATCTGTTCAGTGTCTTGCGCATTATTTTCCATCTGTCATTTCCATCTGTCATTTAAATTACAATGTCTACACCACTGAAATTACCAAGGTTATTTAAGTACCGACAGCGGCAGTAAGCGGACAACAAAAAATCAGTATGAAGCGGCACGTTCAATCATTTTTGATCACCCTGTATTTATCTATGGTTGCAGTTTGTGAATTATTTCACTATTTTTCATAAGTTCAGTTTCACAAGCCCAGTGGACTTGTGAATACATACGCTCAGTGGTGGGAGAGGAAACGTGGTGGAATTGAATTAATGTTTCACCGATGTTTCCGCTCACATTCTATTCCGGAAGGGAAGGGTTGAGAAAATATCCAAAAAAAGAAGGAAAACTATAGCCTTGTCTTTTTTTTATCATAAAACTTTCTGATTTTTTTTGATCAGATGGAAAGGGATGAGGGATGTTTGGCACAAATTTTCCAAATAACATTCTGAGAAAGTCCTAACGAAATCTGAAGGGGTGAAAAAAAATTCCAAAAAAAGAAGAAACGCTATATTCTTTCCTTATTTTTTGGAAATTTTTCTGACCCCTTCCAATTTTCTTAGGAAATTCCCAGAATGTAATATGAAGTCTAAACACTTGGGGAGTAGTAATAGTTTGAGAAATGGATTCCTTCTAAAAACTTACTGAATTTTTTTGGCCAGACGGGAAGGGATGAGGGATGTTTGGCACATTTTTTCCAAGTTTTTAGCCTTCATATTACTTTCTGGGAATTTTCTAACGAAATCGGAAGGGGTGAGAAAATCACCCAAAAAAAGAAGAAAGACTATATAGTCTTTCCTCAATTTTTGGAATCTATTTTACCCCTTCAGATCTCGTCAGGATTTTCCTATGTTTGGCACATATTTTGCAAGTGTACACCCTCAAATTAACATTCTGGGAAAATCCGAACCAGATCTGAAGGGGTGAAAAAAATGTCCAAAAAAAGAGCAACGACTATAGTCTTTCCTCATTTTTTGGAAAAATTTTTGACCCCTTCCGATTTACTTACGAAATTCCCAGAATGTTATATGAAGTCTAAACACTTCAAAAATATGTGCCAAACATCCCTCATCCCCTCCCGTCTAGTCAAAAAAATTCAGGAAGTTTTCAGAAAAAATGAGGAAAGTCGCCTTTCCTTTTCTTTTCGAAGATTTTTTCACCCCCTCCGATTTCATTAGGAAAATTTCAGAATGTAATATGAAGGGTAAAGATATGATAAGGCTAAAGACTTGAAAAATATGTGTTAAACATTCCTCATCCCTTTCCACTGTTCACCACGTGGCGAGTAAAGTTTGAGAAATGGAGTTTTTCTGAAAACTTCCTGAATTTTTTTTGACTAGACGGGAGGGGATGAGGGATGTTTGGCACATATTTTTCAAGTGTTTAGACTTCATATAACATTCTAGGAATTTCGTAAGGAAATCGGAAGGGGTCAAAAATGTCAAAATTTTTCCAAAAATGAGGAAAGACTTATAGTCTTTGCTCTTTTTTTGGACATTCTTTTCACCCCTTCAGATCTGGTTCGGATTTTCCCAGAATGTTATTTTGAGGGTGTACACTTGAAAATTATGGGGCAAACTTATCCCTCACCTCTTCCCACTGCTCCACACCTGGCTAGGAAACGTTCAGAATTGGGTTGTTCCAGAAAAGTTTCGGAATTTTTTTGGACCAGATTGGAGGGGTTGGGGGATGTTTGGTACACATTTTTCAAGTCTTTACCCTTCATATTACATTCTGAAATTTTCCTAAGGAAATCGGAGGTGGTGAGAAAATCAACCAAAAAAAAAGGAAAGACTATAGTCTTTCCTCATTTTTTGGAAAAAAATTTCACCCCTTCAGATCTCGTCACGATTTTCCCAGAATGTTATTTAGAGTGTGTACACTTGAAAATTATGGGGCAAACCTTTCTGAATTTTTTTTGACCAGATGACAGATGTGAGGGGTTGAGGTATGTTGAACACACGGGGGTAAAAGTAGGGTCTAAATAATTTGTTTTAGGTCAATTTCCTGGAGTTCTCGGAGGATTTCATCCGGAGGAGGCCGTCGCCCACGTCTTCCAGGAGGTAACCTTAGATCATCAGTCGTGACGGAGAGACGGCCCTTTTTAGGGATGTAAACATAAAAACAGTCCTTTATAGGGCTAACCAAAATTTTAAAAAAAGGTTTTCCTAAGAGATAAGCGGTACGCTGTAAATAAATTTCATGGAGTTTTGTAAGCATTTTGTGGCGTGTACGCACCCTTAGTTAATAAAAGTTGCAGTGTGGCCGCACCTTTAGATAAAAAAAGTTGCTGTGTGAACTCACCATTACCTAAGAAAAAGTTGCAACGTGAACGCACCTTTAACTAATAAAAGTTGCAGTGTGGCCGCACCTTTAGATAAAAAAAGTTGCTGTGTGAACGCACCATTACCTAAGAAAAAGTTGCAACGTGAACGCACCTTTAACTAATAAAAGTTGCAGTGTGGATGCAACTTTAGTTAATAAAAGTTGCAGTGTGAACGCACCTTTAGCTTAAAAAAAAGTTGAGTGTGAAAGCACCTTTAGCTAACAAAAGTTGCATTGTGAACGCACCTTTAGCTAATAAATGTTACAGTGTGAACGCACCTTTAGCTTAAAAAAAGTTGAGTGTGAACGCACCATTAGCTAATAAAAGTTGCAGCGTGAACGCACCTTTAACTAAAAAAAAGTTGCAGTTTGAACGCACCTTTAGGTAATAAAAGTTGCAGTGTGAACGCACCTTTAGCTAATAAAAGTTGCAGTTTGAACGCACCTTTAGCTATTAAAAGTTGCAGTGTGAACGAACCTTTAGCTAATAAAAGTTGCAGTGTGAACGCACCTTTAGCTTAAAAAAAAGTTGAGTGTGAACACACCTTTAGCTAATAAAAGTTGCAGTGTGAACGCACCTTTAACTATTAAAAGTTGCAGTTTGAACGCACCTTAAGCTAATGGAAGTTGCTGTGTGAACGCACCTTTAGCTAAAAAAAGTTGCAGTGAGAACGCACCGTTAGCTAATAAAGGTTGCAGTGTGAACGCACCTTCAGTTAATAAAAGTTGCTGTGTGAACGCACCTTTAGCTAAAAAAAAGTTGCAGTGTGAACGCACCTTTAGCTAATAAAAGTTGCAGTGTGAACGCACCTTTTGCTAAAAAAAAGTTGCAGTGTGAACACACCTTTAGCTAATAAATTATGTTGTGTGAACACACCTTTAGCTGATAAAGTTGCGTTCACACTGCAACTTTTATTAGCTAAAGGTACGTTCACACTGCAACTTTTGTCAGCTAAAGGTGCTTTCACACAGCTATTTTTATTAGCTAAAGTTGCGTTCACACTGCAACTTTTATTAGCTAAAGGTGCGTTCACACTCAACTTCTTTTTAAGCTAAAGGTGCGTTCACACTGCAACTTTTATTAACTAAAGGTGCATTTACACTGCTGCCTTAATTAGCTAAAGGTGTGTTCTCACTGCAAGATGTATTAGCTAAAGGTTTTCTTAATTTAATATTTATTTTCTTAATTTAATATTTATTTTCTTAATTTAATATTTATTTTCTTAATTTAATATTTATTTTCTTAATTTATTATTTATTTTTTTAATTTAATATTTATTTTCTTAATTTAATATTTATTTTCTTAATTTAATATTTATTTTCTTAATTTAATATTTATTTTCTTAATTTAATATTTATTTTCTTAATTTAATATTTATTTTCTTAATTTAATATTTATTTTCTTAATTTAATATTTATTTTCTTAATTTAATATTTATTTTCTTAATTTAATATTTATTTTCTTAATTTAATATTTATTTTCTTAATTTAATATTTATTTTCTTAATTTAATATTTATTTTCTTAATTTAATATTTATTTTCTTAATTTAATATTTATTTTCTTAATTTAATATTTATTTTCTTAATTTAATATTTATTTTCTTAATTTAATATTTATTTTCTTAATTTAATATTTATTTTCTTAATTTAATATTTATTTTCTTAATTTAATATTTATTTTCTTAATTTAATATTTATTTTCTTAATTTAATATTTATTTTCTTAATTTAATATTTATTTTCTTAATTTAATATTTATTTTCTAAATTTAATATTTATTTTCTTAATTTAATATTTATTTTAAGGGACAGGACACAAAGCAATTTTTATTAGATAAAGGGACAGGACACACAGCAATTTTTATTAGATAAAGGGACATGGTGCGTTTACATTGAAAAATTTATTACCTTAAGGTGAGTTTTACCCTGCTAAATTTTAGTAGCTAAAGGTGCGTTCACACTGCTACATTTATTAGCTAAAGGTGCGTTCACACTGCAACTTTTATTAGCTAAAGGTGCGTTTACACTGCTACATTTATTAGCTAAAGGTTAGGTTAGGTTATTTTAGTTTAGGTTAGGTTAGCTAATGAGTTGGGTTAGGGTAGGTAATGGGTTAGGTTAGGTTAGCAAAATGAGATGGGTTAGGTTAGCAAAATGAGTTGGGTTAGGTTAGGAAATGAGTTAGGTTAGGTTAGCTAAATGAGTTGGGTTAGGTTAGCTAAATGAGTTGGGTTAGGTTAGCAAAATGAGTTGGGTTAGGTTAGCTAAATGAGTTGGGTAAGGTTAGATAAATATATATAATAAAAAATATATATATAATTTAGGTTACCTAACTCAACTCATTTACCTAACCTAACCTAACCCATTACCTAACCTAACCCAACTCATTTAGCTAACCTAACCCAACTCATTTAGCTAACCTAACCTACCCAATCTAACCTAACCTAACCTAACCTTTAGCTAACAAATGTAGCAGTGTGAACGCACCTTTAGCTAATTAAGGCAGCAGTGTGAATGCACCTTTAGCTAATAAAAATTGCTGTGTGAACGCAGCTTTAGCTAACAAATGTAGCGGTGTGAACGCACCTTAAGCTAATAAATTTTGCAGTGTGAACTGACCTTTATGTAATAAAATTTTGGAGTGTGAATGCACCTTTAGTTAATAAAAGTTGCAGTGTGAACGCACCTTTAGCTTAAAAAGAAGTTGAGTGTGAACGCACCTTTAGCTAACAAAAGTTGCAGTGTGAGTGCACCTTTAGCTAATAAAAATTGCTGTGTGAACGCAGCTTTAGCTAACAAATGTAGCGGTGTGAACGCACCTTAAGCTAATAAATTTTGCAGTGTGAACTGACCTTTATGTAATAAAATTTTGGAGTGTGAATGCACCTTTAGTTAATAAAAGTTGCAGTGTGAACGCACCTTTAGCTTAAAAAGAAGTTGAGTGTGAACGCACCTTTAGCTAACAAAAGTTGCAGTGTGAACGCACCATTAGCTAATAAAAGTTGCAGTGTGAACGCAACTTTAGCTAATAAAAATAGCTGTGTGAAAGCACCTTTAGCTAACAAAAGTTGCAGTGTGAACGCACCTTTAGCTAATAAAAATTGCTGTGTGAACGCACCTTTAGCTAATAAATTTTGCAGTGTGAACCCACCTTTATGTAATAAAATTTTGGAGTGTGAACGCACCTTTAGCTAATAAAAATTGCTGTGTTAACGTAGCTTTAGCTAACAAATGTAGCGGTGTGAACGCACCTTAAGCTAATGAATTTTGCAGTGTGAACGCACCTTTAGCTAATAAAAGTTGCAGTGTGAACGCACCTTTAGCTAATAAATTATCAGCTAAAGGTGTGTTCACACAGCATAATTTATTAGCTAAAGGTGTGTTCCCACTGCAACTTTTTTTAGCAAAAGGTGCGTTCACACTGCAACTTTTATTAGCTAAAGGTGCTTTCACACTGCAACTTTTTTTTTGGCTAAAGGTGCGTTCACACAGCAACTTTTATTAACTGAAGGTGCGTTCACACTGCAACTTTTATTAGCTAACGGGGCGTTCTCACTGCAACTTTTATTATCTAAAGGTGCGTTCACACTGCAACTTTTTTTAGCTAAAGGTGCGTTCACACTGCAACTTTTATTACCTAAAGGTGCGTTCACACTGCAACTTTTATTAGCTAAAGGTGCGTTCACACTGCAACTTTTGTTAGCTAAAGGTGCGTTCACACTCAACTTTTTTTTAAGCTAAAGGTGCGGTCACACTGCAACTTTTATTAACTATAGGTGCATTCACACTGCAACTTTTATTAGTTAAAGGTGCGTTCACGCTGCAACTTTTTTTTAGCTAATGGTGCGTTCACACAGCAACTTTTATTAGCTAAAGGTGCGTTCACACTGGAATATTTATTAGTTAAAGGTGCGTTCACACTGCTATATTTATTAGCTAAAGGTGCGTTCACACTGCAAAATTTATTTGCTAAAGGTGCGTTCACACTGCATGATTTATTAGCTAAAGGTGCGTTCACACTGCAATATTTATTAGCTAAAGGTGCGTTCAAACTGCAATTTTTATTAGCTAAAGGTGCGTTCACACTCCAAAATTTTATTACATGAAGGTGGGTTCACACTGCAAAATTTATTAACTAAAGCTGCGTTTACACAGCACCATTTTTTAAGCTACAGGTGCGTTCACACTGCAACTTTTATTAACTAAAGGTGCTTTCAAACTGCAACTTTTATTAGCTAAAGGTGCGTTCACACTGCAATATTTATTAGTTAAATGTGCGTTCACACTGCTATATTTATTAGCTAAAGGTGCGTTCACACTGCAAAATTTATTTGCTAAAGGTGCGTTCACACTGCACGATTTATTAGCTAAAGGTGCGTTCACACTGCAATATTTATTAGCTAAAGGTGCGTTCACACTGCAATTTTTATTAGCTAAAGGTGCGTTCACACTCCAAAATTTTATTACATGAAGGCGCGTTCACACTGCAACTTTTATTAGCTAAAGGTGCGTTCACACTGCAAATTTTTTTTGGCTAAAGGTGCGTTCACACAGCAACTTTTATTAACTGAAGGTGCGTTCACACTGCAACTTTTATTAGCTAACGGTGCGTTCTCACTGCAACTTTTATTATCTAAAGGTGCGTTCACACTGCAACTTTTTTTAGCTAAAGGTGCGTTCACACTGCAACTTTTATTAGCTAAAGGTGCGTTCACACTGCAACTTTTATTAGCTAAAGGTGCGTTCACACTGCAACTTTTATTATCTAAAGATGCGTTCACACAGTAACTTTCATTAGCTAAAGGTGCGTTCACACTGCAACTTTTATTACCTAAAGGTGCGTTCACACTGCAACTTTTATTATCTAAAGATGCGTTCACACAGTAACTTTCATTGGCTAAAGGTGCGCGTACACACTGCAACTTTTATTACCTAAAGGTGCGTTTACACTGCAACTTTTATTAGCTAAAGGTGCGTTCACACTGCAACTTTTACTACCTAAAGGTGCGTTCACACTGCAACTTTTATTAGCTAAAGGTGCGTTTACACTGCAACTTTTATTATCTAAAGGTGCGTTCACACTGCAACTTTTTTTAGCTAAAGGTGCGTTCACACTCCAACTTTTATTACCTAAAGGTGCGTTCACACTGCAACTTTTATTAGCTAAAGGTGCGTTCACACTCAACTTTTTTTTAAGCTAAAGGTGCGTTCACACTGCAACTTTTATTAGCTAAAGGTGCGTTCACACTGCAATATTTATTAGTTAAAGGTGCGTTCACACTGCTATATTTATTAGCTAAAGGTGCGTTCACACTGCAAAATTTATTTGCTAAAGGTGCGTTCACACTGCATGATTTATTAGCTAAAGGTGCGTTCACACTGCAATATTTATTAGCTAAAGGTGCGTTCACACTGCAATTTTTATTAGCTAAAAGTGCGGCCACACTGCAACTTTTATTAACTAAGGGTGCGTACACGCCACAAAATGCTTACAAAACTCCATGAAATTTATTTACAGCGTACCGCTTATCTCTTAGGAAAACCTTTCTTTAAAATTTTGGTTAGCCCTATAAAGGACTGTTTTTATGTTTACATCCCTAAAAAGGGCCGTCTCTCCGTCACGACTGATGATCTAAGGTTACCTCCTGGAAGACGTGGGCGACGGCCTCCTCCGGATGAAATCCTCCGAGAACTCCAGGAAATTGACCTAAAACAAATTATTTAGACCCTACTTTTACCCCCGTGTGTTCAACATACCTCAACCCCTCACATCTGTCATCTGGTCAAAAAAAATTCAGAAAGGTTTGCTCCATAATTTTCAAGTGTACACACTCTAAATAACATTCTGGGAAAATCGTGACGAGATCTGAAGGGGTGAAATTTTTTTCCAAAAAATGAGGAAAGACTATAGTCTTTCCTTTTTTTTTGGTTGATTTTCTCACCACCTCCGATTTCCTTAGGAAAATTTCAGAATGTAATATGAAGGGTAAAGACTTGAAAAATGTGTACCAAACATCCCCCAACCCCTCCAATCTGGTCCAAAAAAATTCCGAAACTTTTCTGGAACAACCCAATTCTGAACGTTTCCTAGCCAGGTGTGGAGCAGTGGGAAGGGGTGAGGGAAGTTTGCCCCATAATTTTCAAGTGTACACACTCTAAATAACATTCTGGGAAAATCGTGACGAGATCTGAAGGGGTGAAATTTTTTTCCAAAAAATGAGGAAAGACTATAGTCTTTCCTTTTTTTTTGGATGATTTTCTCACCCCCTCTGATTTCCTTAGGAAAATTTCAGAATGTAATATGAAGGGTAAAGACTTGAAAAATGTGTACCAAACATCCCCCAACCCCTCCAATCTGGTCCAAAAAAATTGCGAAACTTTTCTGGAACAACCCAATTCTGAACGTTTCCTAGCCAGGTGTGGAGCAGTGGGAAGGGGTGAGGGAAGTTTGCCCCATAATTTTCAAGTGTACACACTCTAAATAACATTCTGGGAAAATCGTGACGAGATCTGAAGGGGTGAAATTTTTTTCCAAAAAATGAGGAAAGACTATAGTCTTTCCTTTTTTTTTGGATGATTTTCTAACCCCCTCTGATTTCCTTAGGAAAATTTCAGAATGTAATATGAAGGGTAAAGACTTGAAAAATGTGTACCAAACATCCCCCAACCCCTCCAATGTGGTCTAAAAAAATTCCGAAACTTTTCTGGAACAACCCAATTCTGAACGTGTCCTAGCCAGGTGTGGAGCAGTGGGAAGGGGTGAGGGAAGTTTGCCCCATAATTTTCAGGTGTACACACTCTAAATAACATTCTGGGAAAATCGTGACGAGATCTGAAGGGGTGAAATTTTTTTCCAAAAAATGAGGAAAGACTATAGTCTTTCCTTTTTTTTTGGATGATTTTCTCACCCCCTCTGATTTCCTTAGGAAAATTTCAGAATGTAATATGAAGGGTAAAGACTTGAAAAATGTGTACCAAACATCCCCCAACCCCTCCAATCTGGTCCAAAAAAATTCCGAAACTTTTCTGGAACAACCCAATTCTGAACGTTTCCTAGCCAGGTGTGGAGCAGTGGGAAGGAGTGATTAAAGTTTGCCCCATAATTTTCAAGTGTACACACTCTAAATAACATTCAGGGAAAATCGTGACGAGATCTGAAGGGGTGAAATTTTTTTCCAAAAAATGAGGAAAGACTATAGTCTTTCCTTTTTTTTCGGATGATTTTCTCACCCCCTCTGATTTCCTTAGGAAAATTTCAGAATGTAATATGAAGGGTAAAGACTTGAAAAATGTGTACCAAACATCCCCCAACCCCTCCAATCTGGTCCAAAAAAATTCCGAAACTTTTCTGGAACAACCCAATTCTGAACGTTTCCTAGCCAGGTGTGGAGCAGTGGGAAGGGGTGAGGGAAGTTTGCCCCATAATTTTCAAGTGTACACACTCTAAATAACATTCTGGGAAAATCGTGACGAGATCTGAAGGGGTGAAATTTTTTTCCAAAAAATGAGGAAAGACTATAGTCTTTCCTTTTTTTTGGATGATTTTCTCACCCCCTCTGATTTCCTTAGGAAAATTTCAGAATGTAATATGAAGGGTAAAGACTTGAAAAATGTGTACCAAACATCCCCCAACCCCTCCAATCTGGTCCAAAAAAATTCCGAAACTTTTCTGGAACAACCCAATTCTGAACGTTTCCTAGCCAGGTGTGGAGCAGTGGGAAGGGGTGAGGGAAGTTTGCCCCATAATTTTCAAGTGTACACACTCTAAATAACATTCTGGGAAAATCCTGACGAGATCTGAAGGGGTGAAATTTTTTTCCAAAAAATGAGGAAAGACTATAGTCTTTCCTTTTTTTTTGGATGATTTTCTCACCCCCTCTGATTTCCTTAGGAAAATTTCAGAATGTAATATGAAGGGTAAAGACTTGAAAAATATGTACCAAACATCCCCCAACCCCTCCAATCTGGTCCAAAAAAATTCCGAAACTTTTCTGGAACAACACAATTCTGAACGTTTCCTAGCCAGGTGTGGAGCAGTGGGAAGGGGTGAGGGAAGTTTGCCCCATAATTTTCAAGTGTACACACTCTAAATAACATTCTGGGAAAATCGTGACGAGATCTGAAGGGGTGAAATTTTTTTCCAAAAAATGAGGAAAGACTATAGTCTTTCCTTTTTTTTTGGTTGATTTTCTCACCCCCTCCGATTTCCTTAGGAAAATTTCAGAATGTAATATGAAGGGTAAAGACTTGAAAAATGTGTACCAAACATCCCCCAACCCCTCCAATCTGGTCCAAAAAAATTCCGAAACTTTTCTGGAACAACCCAATTCTGAACGTTTCCTAGCCAGGTGTGGAGCAGTGGGAAGGGGTGAGGGAAGTTTGCCCCATAATTTTCAAGTGTACACACTCTAAATAACATTCTGGGAAAATCGTGACGAGATCTGAAGGGGTGAAATTTTTTTCCAAAAAATGAGGAAAGACTATAGTCTTTCCTTTTTTTTTGGTTGATTTTCTCACCCCCTCCGATTTCCTTAGGAAAATTTCAGAATGTAATATGAAGGGTAAAGACTTGAAAAATGTGTACCAAACATCCCCCAACCCCTCCAATCTGGTCCAAAAAAATTCCGAAACTTTTCTGGAACAACCCAATTCTGAACGTTTCCTAGCCAGGTGTGGAGCAGTGGGAAGGGGTGAGGGAAGTTTGCCCCATAATTTTCAAGTGTACACACTCTAAATAACATTCTGGGAAAATCGTGACGAGATCTGAAGGGGTGAAATTTTTTTCCAAAAAATGAGGAAAGACTATAGTCTTTCCTTTTTTTTTGGATGATTTTCTAACCCCCTCTGATTTCCTTAGGAAAATTTCAGAATGTAATATGAAGGGTAAAGACTTGAAAAATGTGTACCAAACATCCCCCAACCCCTCCAATCTGGTCCAAAAAAATTCCGAAACTTTTCTGGAACAACCCAATTCTGAACGTTTCCTAGCCAGGTGTGGAGCAGTGGGAAGGGGTGAGAGAAGTTTGCCCCATAATTTTCAAGTTTACACACTCTAAATAACATTCTGGGAAAATCGTGACAAGACTTGAAGGGGTGAAATTTTTTTCCAAAAAATGAGGAAAGACTATAGTCTCCTTTTTTTTTGGATGATTTTCTAACCCCCTTTGATTTCCTTAGGAAAATTTCAGAATGTAATATGAAGGGTAAAGACTTGAAAAATGTGTACCAAACATCCCCCAACCCCTCCAATCTGGTCCAAAAAAATTCCGAAACTTTTCTGGAACAACCCAATTCTGAACGTTTCCTAGCCAGGTGTGGAGCAGTGGGAAGGGGTGAGAGAAGTTTGCCCCATAATTTTCAAGTGTACACACTCTAAATAACATTCTGGGAAAATCGTGACGAGATCTGAAGGGGTGAAATTTTTTTCCAAAAAATGAGGAAAGACTATAGTCTTTCCTTTTTTTTTGGATGATTTTCTAACCCCCTCTGATTTCCTTAGGAAAATTTCAGAATGTAATATGAAGGGTAAAGACTTGAAAAATGTGTACCAAACATCCCCCAACCCCTCCAATCTGGTCCAAAAAAATTCCGAAACTTTTCTGGAACAACCCAATTCTGAACGTTTCCTAGCCAGGTGTGGAGCAGTGGGAAGGGATGAAGGAAGTTTGCCCCATAATTTTCAGGTGTACACACTCTAAATAACATTCTGGGAAAATCGTGACGAGATCTGAAGGGGTGAAATTTTTTTCCAAAAAATGAGGAAAGACTATAGTCTTTCCTTTTTTTTTGTATGATTTTCTCACCCCCTCTGATTTCCTTAGGACAATTTCAGAATGTAATATGAAGGGTAAAGACTTGAAAAATGTGTACCAAACATCCCCCAACCCCTCCAATCTGGTCTAAAAAAATTCCGAAACTTTTCTGGAACAACCCAATTCTGAACGTTTCCTAGCCAGGTGTGGAGCAGTGGGAAGGGGTGAGGGAAGTTTGCCCCATAATTTTCAAGTGTACACACTCTAAATAACATTCTGGGAAAATCGTGACGAGATCTGAAGGGGTGAAATTTTTTTCCAAAAAATGAGGAAAGACTATAGTCTTTCCTTTTTTTTTGGATGACTTTCTCACCCCCCCTGATTTCCTTAGGAAAATTTCAGAATGTAATATGAAGGGTAAAGACTTGAAAAATGTGTACCAAACATCCCCCAACCCCTCCAATCTGGTCCAAAAAAATTCCGAAACTTTTCTGGAACAACCCAATTCTGAACGTTTCCTAGCCAGGTGTGGAGCAGTGGGAAGGGGTGAGAGAAGTTTGCCCCATAATTTTCAAGTGTACACACTCTAAATAACATTCTGGGAAAATCGTGACGAGATCTGAAGGGGTGAAATTTTTTTCCAAAAAATGAGGAAAGACTATAGTCTTTCCTTTTTTTTTGGATGATTTTCTCACCTCCTCCGATTTGCTTAGGAAAATTTCAGAATGTAATATGAAGGGTAAAGACTTGAAAAATGTGTACCAAACATCCCCCAACCCCTCCAATCTGGTCCAAAAAAATTCCGAAACTTTTCTGGAACAACACAATTCTGAACGTTTCCTAGCCAGGTGTGGAGCAGTGGGAAGGGGTGAGGGAAGTTTGCCCCATAATTTTCAAGTGTACACACTCTAAATAACATTCTGGGAAAATCGTGACGAGATCTGAAGGGGTGAAATTTTTTTCCAAAAAATGAGGAAAGACTATAGTCTTTCCTTTTTTTTTTGGATGATTTTCTAACCCCCTCTGATTTCCTTAGGAAAATTTCAGAATGTAATATGAAGGGTAAAGACTTGAAAAATGTGTACCAAACATCCCCCAACCCCTCCAATCTGGTCCAAAAAAATTCCGAAACTTTTCTGGAACAACCCAATTCTGAACGTTTCCTAGCCAGGTGTGGAGCAGTGGGAAGGGGTGAGGGAAGTTTGCCCCATAATTTTCAAGTGTACACACTCTAAATAACATTCTGGGAAAATCGTGACGAGATCTGAAGGGGTGAAATTTTTTTCCAAAAAATGAGGAAAGACTATAGTCTTTCCTTTTTTTTTGGATGACTTTCTCACCCCCCCTGATTTCCTTAGGAAAATTTCAGAATGTAATATGAAGGGTAAAGACTTGAAAAATGTGTACCAAACATCCCCCAACCCCTCCAATCTGGTCCAAAAAAATTCCGAAACTTTTCTGGAACAACCCAATTCTGAACGTTTCCTAGCCAGGTGTGGAGCAGTGGGAAGGGGTGAGAGAAGTTTGCCCCATAATTTTCAAGTGTACACACTCTAAATAACATTCTGGGAAAATCGTGACGAGATCTGAAGGGGTGAAATTTTTTTCCAAAAAATGAGGAAAGACTATAGTCTTTCCTTTTTTTTTGGATGATTTTCTCACCTCCTCCGATTTGCTTAGGAAAATTTCAGAATGTAATATGAAGGGTAAAGACTTGAAAAATGTGTACCAAACATCCCCCAACCCCTCCAATCTGGTCCAAAAAAATTCCGAAACTTTTCTGGAACAACACAATTCTGAACGTTTCCTAGCCAGGTGTGGAGCAGTGGGAAGGGGTGAGGGAAGTTTGCCCCATAATTTTCAAGTGTACACACTCTAAATAACATTCTGGGAAAATCGTGACGAGATCTGAAGGGGTGAAATTTTTTTCCAAAAAATGAGGAAAGACTATAGTCTTTCCTTTTTTTTTGGATGATTTTCTCACCTCCTCCGATTTGCTTAGGAAAATTTCAGAATGTAATATGAAGGGTAAAGACTTGAAAAATGTGTACCAAACATCCCCCAACCCCTCCAATCTGGTCCAAAAAAATTTCGAAACTTTTCTGGAACAACCCAATTCTGAACGTTTCCTAGCCAGGTGTGGAGCAGTGGGAAGGGTTGAGGGAATTTTGCCCCATAATTTTCAAGTGTACACACTCTAAATAACATTCTGGGAAAATCGTGACGAGATCTGAAGGGGTGAAATTTTTTTCCAAACAATGAGGAAAGACTATAGTCTTTCCTTTTTTTTTTGGATAATTTTCTCACCCCCTCTGATTTCCTTAGGAAAATTTCAGAATGTAATATGAAGGGTAAAGACTTGAAAAATGTGTACCAAACATCCTACAACCCCTACAATCTGGTCCAAAAAAATTCCGAAACTTTTCTGGAACAACCCAATTCTGAACGTTTCCTAGCCAGGTGTGGAGCAGGGGGAAGGGGTGAGGGAAGTTTGCCCCATAATTTTCAAGTGTACACACTCTAAATAACATTCTGGGAAAATCGTGACGAGATCTGAAGGGGTGAAATTTTTTTCCAAAAAATGAGGAAAGACGATAGTCTTTCCTTTTTTTTTGGATGATGTTCTAACCCCCTCTGATTTCCTTAGGAAAATTTCAGAATGTAATATGAAGGGTAAAGACTTGAAAAATGTGTACCAAACATCCTACAACCCCTACAATCTGGTCCAAAAAAATTCCGAAACTTTTCTGGAACAACCCAATTCTGAACGTTTCCTAGCCAGGTGTGGAGCAGGGGGAAGGGGTGAGGGAAGTTTGCCCCATAATTTTCAAGTGTACACACTCTAAATAACATTCTGGGAAAATCGTGACGAGATCTGAAGAGGTGAAATTTTTTTCCAAAAAATGTGGAAAGACTATAGTCTTTCCTTTTTTTTTGGATGATTTTCTCACCCCCTCTGATTTCCTTAGGAAAATTTCAGAATGTAATATGAAGGGTAAAGACTTGAAAAATGTGTACCAAACATCCCCCAACCCCTCCAATCTGGTCCAAAAAAATTCCGAAACTTTTCTGGAACAACCCAATTCTGAACGTTTCCTAGCCAGGTGTGGAGCAGTGGGAAGGGGTGAGAGAAGTTTGCCCCATAATTTTCAAGTTTACACACTCTAAATAACATTCTGGGAAAATCGTGACGAGACTTGAAGGGGTGAAATTTTTTTCCAAAAAATGAGGAAAGACTATAGTCTTTCCTTTTTTTTTGGATGATTTTCTAACCCCCTCTGATTTCCTTAGGAAAATTTCAGAATGTAATATGAAGGGTAAAGACTTGAAAAATGTGTACCAAACATCCCCCAACCCCTGCAATCTGGTCCAAAAAAATTCCGAAACTTTTCTGGAACAACCCAATTCTGAACGTTTCCTAGCCAGGTGTGGAGCAGTGGGAAGGGGTGAGAGAAGTTTGCCCCATAATTTTCAAGTGTACACACTCTAAATAACATTCTGGGAAAATCGTGACGAGATCTGAAGGGGTGAAATTTTTTTCCAAAAAATGAGGAAAGACCATAGTCTTTCCTTTTTTTTTGGATGATGTTCTAACCCCCTCTGATTTCCTTAGGAAAATTTCAGAATGTAATATGAAGGGTAAAGACTTGAAAAATGTGTACCAAACATCCCCCAACCCCTCCAATCTGGTCCAAAAAAATTCCGAAACTTTTCTGGAACAACCCAATTCTGAACGTTTCCTAGCCAGGTGTGGAGCAGTGGAAAGGAGTGATTAAAGTTTGCCCCATAATTTTCAAGTGTACACACTCTAAATAACATTCAGGGAAAATCGTGACGAGATCTGAAGGGGTGAAATTTTTTTCCAAAAAATGAGGAAAGACTATAGTCTTTCCTTTTTTTTTGGATGATTTTCTCACCCCCTCTGATTTCCTTAGGAAAATTTCAGAATGTAATATGAAGGGTAAAGACTTGAAAAATGTGTACCAAACATCCCCCAACCCCTCCAATCTGGTCCAAAAAAATTCCGAAACTTTTCTGGAACAACCCAATTCTGAACGTTTCCTAGCCAGGTGTGGAGCAGTGGGAAGGGGTGAGGGAAGTTTGCCCCATAATTTTCAAGTGTACACACTCTAAATAACATTCTGGGAAAATCGTGACGAGATCTGAAGGGGTGAAATTTTTTTCCAAAAAATGAGGAAAGACTATAGTCTTTCCTTTTTTTTTGGATGATTTTCTAACCCCCTCTGATTTCCTTAGGAAAATTTCAGAATGTAATATGAAGGGTAAAGACTTGAAAAATGTGTACCAAACATCCCCCAACCCCTCCAATCTGGTCCAAAAAAATTCCGAAACTTTTCTGGAACAACCCAATTCTGAACGTTTCCTAGCCAGGTGTGGAGCAGGGGGAAGGGGAGAGGGAAGTTTGCCCCATAATTTTCAAGTGTACACACTCTAAATAACATTCTGGGAAAATCGTGACGAGATCTGAAGGGGTGAAATTTTTTTCCAAAAAATGAGGAAAGACTATATATAGTCTTTCCTTTTTTTTGGATGATTTTCTCACCCCCTCTGATTTCCTTAGGAAAATTTCAGAATGTAATATGAAGGGTAAAGACTTGAAAAATATGTACCAAACATCCCCCAACCCCTCCAATCTGGTCCAAAAAAATTTCGAAACTTTTCTGGAACAACACAATTCTGAACGTTTCCTAGCCAGGTGTGGAGCAGTGGGAAGGGGTGAGGGAAGTTTGCCCCATAATTTTCAAGTGTACACACTCTAAATAACATTCTGGGAAAATCGTGACGAGATCTGAAGGGGTGAAATTTTTTTCCAAAAAATGAGGAAAGACTATAGTCTTTCCTTTTTTTTTGGATGACTTTCTCACCCCCTCTGATTTCCTTAGGAAAATTTCAGAATGTAATATGAAGGGTAAAGACTTGAAAAATGTGTACCAAACATCCCCCAACCCCTCCAATCTGGTCCAAAAAAATTCCGAAACTTTTCTGGAACAACCCAATTCTGAACGTTTCCTAGCCAGGTGTGGAGCAGTGGGAAGGGGTGAGAGAAGTTTGCCCCATAATTTTCAAGTTTACACACTCTAAATAACATTCTGGGAAAATCGTGACGAGACCTGAAGGGGTGAAATTTTTTTCCAAAAGATGAGGAAAGACTATATAGTCTTTCCTTTTTTTTTTGATGATTTTCTAACCCCCTCTGATTTCCTTAGGAAAATTTCAGAATGTAATATGAAGGGCAAAGACTTGAAAAATGTGTACCAAACATCATCCAACCCCTCCAATCTGGTCCAAAAAAATTACGAAACTTTTCTGGAACAGCCCAATTCTGAACGTTTCCTAGCCAGGTGTGGAGCAGTGGGAAGGAGTGAGGGAAGTTTGCCCCATAATTTTCAAGTGTACACACTCTAAATAACATTCAGGGAAAATCGTGACGAGATCTGAAGGGGTGAAATTTTTTTCCAAAAAATGAGGAAAGACTATAGTCTTTCCTTTTTTTTTGGATGATTTTCTCACCCCTCTGATGGCCTTAGGAAAATTTCAGAATGTAATATGAAGGGTAAAGACTTGAAAAATGTGTACCAAACATCCCCCAACCCCTCCAATCTGGTCCAAAAAAATTCCGAAACTTTTCTGGAACAACCCAATTCTGAACGTTTCCTAGCCAGGTGTGGAGCAGTGGGAAGGGGTGAGGGACGTTTGCCCCATAATTTTCAAGTGTACACACTCTAAATAACAAGCTGGGAAAATCGTGACGAGATCTGAAGGGGTGAAATTTTTTTCCAAAAAATGAGGAAAGACTATAGTCTTTCCTTTTTTTTTGGATGATTTTCTCACCCCCTCTGATTTCCTTAGGAAAATTTCAGAATGTAATATGAAGGGTAAAGACTTGAAAAATGTGTACCAAACATCCCCCAACCCCTCCAATCTGGTCCAAAAAAATTCCGAAACTTTTCTGGAACAACCCAATTCTGAACGTTTCCTAGCCAGGTGTGGAGCAGTGGGAAGGGGTGAGGGAAGTTTGCCCCATAATTTTCAAGTGTACACACTCTAAATAACATTCTGGGAAAATCGTGACGAGATCTGAAGGGGTGAAATTTTTTTCCAAAAAATGAGGAAAGACTATAGTCTTTCCTTTTTTTTTGGATGATTTTCTAACCCCCTCTGATTTCCTTAGGAAAATTTCAGAATGTAATATGAAGGGTAAAGACTTGAAAAATGTGTACCAAACATCCCCCAACCCCTCCAATCTGGTCCAAAAAAATTCTAAAACTTTTCTGGAACAACCCAATTCTGATCGTTTCCTAGCCAGGTGTGGAGCAGTGGGAAGGGGTGAGGGAAGTTTGCCCCATAATTTTCAAGTGTACACACTCTAAATAACATTCTGGGAAAATCGTGACGAGATCTGAAGGGGTGAAATTTTTTTCCAAAAAATGAGGAAAGACTATAGTCTTTCCTTTTTTTTTGGATGATTTTCTCACCCCCTCTGATTTCCTTAGGAAAATTTCAGAATGTAATATGAAGGGTAAAGACTTGAAAAATGTGTACCAAACATCCCCCAACCCCTCCAATCTGGTCCAAAAAAATTCCGAAACTTTTCTGGAACAACCCAATTCTGAACGTTTCCTAGCCAGGTGTGTAGCAGTGGGAAGGGATGAGGGAAGTTTGCCCCATAATTTTCAGGTGTACTACACACTCTAAATAACATTCTGGGAAAATCGTGACGAGATCTGAAGGGGTGAAATTTTTTTCCAAAAAATGAGGAAAGACTATAAGTCTTTCCTTTTTTTTTGGATGATTTTCTCACCCCCTCTGATTTCCTTAGGAAAATTTCAGAATGCAATATGAAGGGTAAAGACTTGAAAAATATGTACCAAACATCCCCCAACCCCTCCAATCTGGTCCAAAAAAATTCCGAAACTTTTCTGGAACAACACAATTCTGAACGTTTCCTAGCCAGGTGTGGAGCAGTGGGAAGGGGTGAGGGAAGTTTGCCCCATAATTTTCAAGTGTACACACTCTAAATAACATTCTGGGAAAATCGTGACGAGATCTGAAGGGGTGAAATTTTTTTCCAAAAAATGAGGAAAGACTATAGTCTTTCCTTTTTTTTTGGATGATTTTCTCACCCCCTCTGATTTCCTTAGGAAAATTTCAGAATGTAATATGAAGGGTAAAGACTTGAAAAATGTGTACCAAACATCCCCCAACCCCTCCAATCTGGTCCAAAAAAATTCCGAAACTTTTCTGGAACAACCCAATTCTGAACGTTTCCTAGCCAGGTGTGGAGCAGTGGGAAGGGGTGAGGGAAGTTTGCCCCATAATTTTCAAGTGTACACACTCTAAATAACATTCTGGGAAAATCGTGACGAGATCTGAAGGGGTGAAATTTTTTTCCAAAAAATGAGGAAAGACTATAGTCTTTCCTTTTTTTTTGGATGATTTTCTAACCCCCTCTGATTTCCTTAGGAAAATTTCAGAATGTAATATGAAGGGTAAAGACTTGAAAAATGTGTACCAAACATCCCCCAACCCCTCCAATCTGGTCCAAAAAAATAGCGAAACTTTTCTGGAACAACCCAATTCTGAACGTTTCCTAGCCAGGTGTGGAGCAGTGGGAAGGGGTGAGGGAAGTTTGCCCCATAATTTTCAAGTGTACACACTCTAAATAACATTCTGGGAAAATCGTGACGAGATCTGAAGGGGTGAAATTTTTTTCCAAAAAATGAGGAAAGACTATAGTCTTTCCTTTTTTTTTGGATGATTTTCTCACCCCCTCTGATTTCCTTAGGAAAATTTCAGAATGTAATATGAAGGGTAAAGACTTGAAAAATGTGTACCAAACATCCCCCAACCCCTCCAATCTGGTCCAAAAAAATTCCGAAACTTTTCTGGAACAACCCAATTCTGAACGTGTCCTAGCCAGGTGTGGAGCAGTGGGAAGGGGTGAGGGAAGTTTGCCCCATAATTTTCAAGTGTACACACTCTAAATAACATTCTGGGAAAATCGTGACGAGATCTGAAGGGGTGAAATTTTTTTCCAAAAAATGAGGAAAGACTATAGTCTTTCCTTTTTTTTTGGATGATTTTCTCACCCCCTCTGATTTCCTTAGGAAAATTTCAGAATGTAATATGAAGGGTAAAGACTTGAAAAATGTGTACCAAACATCCCCCAACCCCTCCAATCTGGTCCAAAAAAATTCCGAAACGTTTCTGGAACAAGCCAATTCTGAACGTTTCCTAGCCAGGTGTGGAGCAGTGGGAAGGGGTGAGGGAAGTTTGCCCCATAATTTTCAAGTGTACACACTCTAAATAACATTCTGGGAAAATCGTGACGAGATCTGAAGGGGTGAAATTTTTTTCCAAAAAATGAGGAAAGACTATAGTCTTTCGTTTTTTTTTGGATGATTTTCTAACCCCCTCTGATTTCCTTAGGAAAATTTCAGAATGTAATATGAAGGGTAAAGACTTGAAAAATGTGTACCAAACATCCCCCAACCCCTCCAATCTGGTCCAAAAAAATTCCGAAACTTTTCTGGAACAACCCAATTCTGAACGTTTCCTAGCCAGGTGTGGAGCAGTGGGAAGGGGTGAGGGAAGTTTGCCCCATAATTTTCAAGTGTACACACTCTAAATAACATTCTGGGAAAATCGTGACGAGATCTGAAGGGGTGAAATTTTTTTCCAAAAAATGAGGAAAGACTATAGTCTTTCCTTTTTTTTTGGATGATTTTCTCACCCCCTCTGATTTCCTTAGGAAAATTTCAGAATGTAATATGAAGGGTAAAGACTTGAAAAATGTGTACCAAACATCCCCCAACCCCTCCAATCTGGTCCAAAAAAATTCCGAAACTTTTCTGGAACAACCCAATTCTGAACGTTTCCTAGCCAGGTGTGGAGCAGTGGGAAGGGGTGAGAGAAGTTTGCCCCATAATTTTCAAGTTTACACACTCTAAATAACATTCTGGGAAAATCGTGACGAGACTTGAAGGGGTGAAATTTTTTTCCAAAAAATGAGGAAAGACTATAGTCTTTCCTTTTTTTTTGGATGATTTTCTAACCCCCTCTGATTTCCTTAGGAAAATTTCAGAATGTAATATGAAGGGTAAAGACTTGAAAAATGTGTACCAAACATCCCCCAACCCCTGCAATCTGGTCCAAAAAAATTCCGAAACTTTTCTGGAACAACCCAATTCTGAACGTTTCCTAGCCAGGTGTGGAGCAGTGGGAAGGGGTGAGAGAAGTTTGCCCCATAATTTTCAAGTGTACACACTCTAAATAACATTCTGGGAAAATCGTGACGAGATCTGAAGGGGTGAAATTTTTTTCCAAAAAATGAGGAAAGACCATAGTCTTTCCTTTTTTTTTGGATGATGTTCTAACCCCCTCTGATTTCCTTAGGAAAATTTCAGAATGTAATATGAAGGGTAAAGACTTGAAAAATGTGTACCAAACATCCCCCAACCCCTCCAATCTGGTCCAAAAAAATTCCGAAACTTTTCTGGAACAACCCAATTCTGAACGTTTCCTAGCCAGGTGTGGAGCAGTGGAAAGGAGTGATTAAAGTTTGCCCCATAATTTTCAAGTGTACACACTCTAAATAACATTCAGGGAAAATCGTGACGAGATCTGAAGGGGTGAAATTTTTTTCCAAAAAATGAGGAAAGACTATAGTCTTTCCTTTTTTTTTGGATGATTTTCTCACCCCCTCTGATTTCCTTAGGAAAATTTCAGAATGTAATATGAAGGGTAAAGACTTGAAAAATGTGTACCAAACATCCCCCAACCCCTCCAATCTGGTCCAAAAAAATTCCGAAACTTTTCTGGAACAACCCAATTCTGAACGTTTCCTAGCCAGGTGTGGAGCAGTGGGAAGGGGTGAGGGAAGTTTGCCCCATAATTTTCAAGTGTACACACTCTAAATAACATTCTGGGAAAATCGTGACGAGATCTGAAGGGGTGAAATTTTTTTCCAAAAAATGAGGAAAGACTATAGTCTTTCCTTTTTTTTTGGATGATTTTCTAACCCCCTCTGATTTCCTTAGGAAAATTTCAGAATGTAATATGAAGGGTAAAGACTTGAAAAATGTGTACCAAACATCCCCCAACCCCTCCAATCTGGTCCAAAAAAATTCCGAAACTTTTCTGGAACAACCCAATTCTGAACGTTTCCTAGCCAGGTGTGGAGCAGGGGGAAGGGGAGAGGGAAGTTTGCCCCATAATTTTCAAGTGTACACACTCTAAATAACATTCTGGGAAAATCGTGACGAGATCTGAAGGGGTGAAATTTTTTTCCAAAAAATGAGGAAAGACTATATATAGTCTTTCCTTTTTTTTGGATGATTTTCTCACCCCCTCTGATTTCCTTAGGAAAATTTCAGAATGTAATATGAAGGGTAAAGACTTGAAAAATATGTACCAAACATCCCCCAACCCCTCCAATCTGGTCCAAAAAAATTTCGAAACTTTTCTGGAACAACACAATTCTGAACGTTTCCTAGCCAGGTGTGGAGCAGTGGGAAGGGGTGAGGGAAGTTTGCCCCATAATTTTCAAGTGTACACACTCTAAATAACATTCTGGGAAAATCGTGACGAGATCTGAAGGGGTGAAATTTTTTTCCAAAAAATGAGGAAAGACTATAGTCTTTCCTTTTTTTTTGGATGACTTTCTCACCCCCTCTGATTTCCTTAGGAAAATTTCAGAATGTAATATGAAGGGTAAAGACTTGAAAAATGTGTACCAAACATCCCCCAACCCCTCCAATCTGGTCCAAAAAAATTCCGAAACTTTTCTGGAACAACCCAATTCTGAACGTTTCCTAGCCAGGTGTGGAGCAGTGGGAAGGGGTGAGAGAAGTTTGCCCCATAATTTTCAAGTTTACACACTCTAAATAACATTCTGGGAAAATCGTGACGAGACCTGAAGGGGTGAAATTTTTTTCCAAAAGATGAGGAAAGACTATATAGTCTTTCCTTTTTTTTTTGATGATTTTCTAACCCCCTCTGATTTCCTTAGGAAAATTTCAGAATGTAATATGAAGGGCAAAGACTTGAAAAATGTGTACCAAACATCATCCAACCCCTCCAATCTGGTCCAAAAAAATTACGAAACTTTTCTGGAACAGCCCAATTCTGAACGTTTCCTAGCCAGGTGTGGAGCAGTGGGAAGGAGTGAGGGAAGTTTGCCCCATAATTTTCAAGTGTACACACTCTAAATAACATTCAGGGAAAATCGTGACGAGATCTGAAGGGGTGAAATTTTTTTCCAAAAAATGAGGAAAGACTATAGTCTTTCCTTTTTTTTTGGATGATTTTCTCACCCCTCTGATGGCCTTAGGAAAATTTCAGAATGTAATATGAAGGGTAAAGACTTGAAAAATGTGTACCAAACATCCCCCAACCCCTCCAATCTGGTCCAAAAAAATTCCGAAACTTTTCTGGAACAACCCAATTCTGAACGTTTCCTAGCCAGGTGTGGAGCAGTGGGAAGGGGTGAGGGAAGTTTGCCCCATAATTTTCAAGTGTACACACTCTAAATAACAAGCTGGGAAAATCGTGACGAGATCTGAAGGGGTGAAATTTTTTTCCAAAAAATGAGGAAAGACTATAGTCTTTCCTTTTTTTTTGGATGATTTTCTCACCCCCTCTGATTTCCTTAGGAAAATTTCAGAATGTAATATGAAGGGTAAAGACTTGAAAAATGTGTACCAAACATCCCCCAACCCCTCCAATCTGGTCCAAAAAAATTCCGAAACTTTTCTGGAACAACCCAATTCTGAACGTTTCCTAGCCAGGTGTGGAGCAGTGGGAAGGGGTGAGGGAAGTTTGCCCCATAATTTTCAAGTGTACACACTCTAAATAACATTCTGGGAAAATCGTGACGAGATCTGAAGGGGTGAAATTTTTTTCCAAAAAATGAGGAAAGACTATAGTCTTTCCTTTTTTTTTGGATGATTTTCTAACCCCCTCTGATTTCCTTAGGAAAATTTCAGAATGTAATATGAAGGGTAAAGACTTGAAAAATGTGTACCAAACATCCCCCAACCCCTCCAATCTGGTCCAAAAAAATTCTAAAACTTTTCTGGAACAACCCAATTCTGATCGTTTCCTAGCCAGGTGTGGAGCAGTGGGAAGGGGTGAGGGAAGTTTGCCCCATAATTTTCAAGTGTACACACTCTAAATAACATTCTGGGAAAATCGTGACGAGATCTGAAGGGGTGAAATTTTTTTCCAAAAAATGAGGAAAGACTATAGTCTTTCCTTTTTTTTTGGATGATTTTCTCACCCCCTCTGATTTCCTTAGGAAAATTTCAGAATGTAATATGAAGGGTAAAGACTTGAAAAATGTGTACCAAACATCCCCCAACCCCTCCAATCTGGTCCAAAAAAATTCCGAAACTTTTCTGGAACAACCCAATTCTGAACGTTTCCTAGCCAGGTGTGTAGCAGTGGGAAGGGATGAGGGAAGTTTGCCCCATAATTTTCAGGTGTACTACACACTCTAAATAACATTCTGGGAAAATCGTGACGAGATCTGAAGGGGTGAAATTTTTTTCCAAAAAATGAGGAAAGACTATAAGTCTTTCCTTTTTTTTTGGATGATTTTCTCACCCCCTCTGATTTCCTTAGGAAAATTTCAGAATGCAATATGAAGGGTAAAGACTTGAAAAATATGTACCAAACATCCCCCAACCCCTCCAATCTGGTCCAAAAAAATTCCGAAACTTTTCTGGAACAACACAATTCTGAACGTTTCCTAGCCAGGTGTGGAGCAGTGGGAAGGGGTGAGGGAAGTTTGCCCCATAATTTTCAAGTGTACACACTCTAAATAACATTCTGGGAAAATCGTGACGAGATCTGAAGGGGTGAAATTTTTTTCCAAAAAATGAGGAAAGACTATAGTCTTTCCTTTTTTTTTGGATGATTTTCTCACCCCCTCTGATTTCCTTAGGAAAATTTCAGAATGTAATATGAAGGGTAAAGACTTGAAAAATGTGTACCAAACATCCCCCAACCCCTCCAATCTGGTCCAAAAAAATTCCGAAACTTTTCTGGAACAACCCAATTCTGAACGTTTCCTAGCCAGGTGTGGAGCAGTGGGAAGGGGTGAGGGAAGTTTGCCCCATAATTTTCAAGTGTACACACTCTAAATAACATTCTGGGAAAATCGTGACGAGATCTGAAGGGGTGAAATTTTTTTCCAAAAAATGAGGAAAGACTATAGTCTTTCCTTTTTTTTTGGATGATTTTCTAACCCCCTCTGATTTCCTTAGGAAAATTTCAGAATGTAATATGAAGGGTAAAGACTTGAAAAATGTGTACCAAACATCCCCCAACCCCTCCAATCTGGTCCAAAAAAATAGCGAAACTTTTCTGGAACAACCCAATTCTGAACGTTTCCTAGCCAGGTGTGGAGCAGTGGGAAGGGGTGAGGGAAGTTTGCCCCATAATTTTCAAGTGTACACACTCTAAATAACATTCTGGGAAAATCGTGACGAGATCTGAAGGGGTGAAATTTTTTTCCAAAAAATGAGGAAAGACTATAGTCTTTCCTTTTTTTTTGGATGATTTTCTCACCCCCTCTGATTTCCTTAGGAAAATTTCAGAATGTAATATGAAGGGTAAAGACTTGAAAAATGTGTACCAAACATCCCCCAACCCCTCCAATCTGGTCCAAAAAAATTCCGAAACTTTTCTGGAACAACCCAATTCTGAACGTGTCCTAGCCAGGTGTGGAGCAGTGGGAAGGGGTGAGGGAAGTTTGCCCCATAATTTTCAAGTGTACACACTCTAAATAACATTCTGGGAAAATCGTGACGAGATCTGAAGGGGTGAAATTTTTTTCCAAAAAATGAGGAAAGACTATAGTCTTTCCTTTTTTTTTGGATGATTTTCTCACCCCCTCTGATTTCCTTAGGAAAATTTCAGAATGTAATATGAAGGGTAAAGACTTGAAAAATGTGTACCAAACATCCCCCAACCCCTCCAATCTGGTCCAAAAAAATTCCGAAACGTTTCTGGAACAAGCCAATTCTGAACGTTTCCTAGCCAGGTGTGGAGCAGTGGGAAGGGGTGAGGGAAGTTTGCCCCATAATTTTCAAGTGTACACACTCTAAATAACATTCTGGGAAAATCGTGACGAGATCTGAAGGGGTGAAATTTTTTTCCAAAAAATGAGGAAAGACTATAGTCTTTCGTTTTTTTTTGGATGATTTTCTAACCCCCTCTGATTTCCTTAGGAAAATTTCAGAATGTAATATGAAGGGTAAAGACTTGAAAAATGTGTACCAAACATCCCCCAACCCCTCCAATCTGGTCCAAAAAAATTCCGAAACTTTTCTGGAACAACCCAATTCTGAACGTTTCCTAGCCAGGTGTGGAGCAGTGGGAAGGGGTGAGGGAAGTTTGCCCCATAATTTTCAAGTGTACACACTCTAAATAACATTCTGGGAAAATCGTGACGAGATCTGAAGGGGTGAAATTTTTTTCCAAAAAATGAGGAAAGACTATAGTCTTTCCTTTTTTTTTTGTTGATTTTCTCACCCCCTCCGATTTCCTTAGGAAAATTTCAGAATGTAATATGAAGGGTAAAGACTTGAAAAATGTGTACCAAACATCCCCCAACCCCTCCAATCTGGTCCAAAAAAATAGCGAAACTTTTCTGGAACAACCCAATTCTGAACGTTTCCTAGCCAGGTGTGGAGCAGTGGGAAGGGGTGAGGGAAGTTTGCCCCATAATTTTCAAGTGTACACACTCTAAATAACATTCTGGGAAAATCGTGACGAGATCTGAAGGGGTGAAATTTTTTTCCAAAAAATGAGGAAAGACTATAGTCTTTCCTTTTTTTTGGATGATTTTCTCACCCCCTCTGATTTCCTTAGGAAAATTTCAGAATGTAATATGAAGGGTAAAGACTTGAAAAATGTGTACCAAACATCCCCCAACCCCTCCAATCTGGTCCAAAAAAATTCCGAAACTTTTCTGGAACAACCCAATTCTGAACGTGTCTTAGCCAGGTGTGGAGCAGTGGGAAGGGGTGAGGGAAGTTTGCCCCATAATTTTCAAGTGTACACACTCTAAATAACATTCTGGGAAAATCGTGACGAGATCTGAAGGGGTGAAATTTTTTTCCAAAAAATGAGGAAAGACTATAGTCTTTCCTTTTTTTTTGGATGATTTTCTCACCCCCTCTGATTTCCTTAGGAAAATTTCAGAATGTAATATGAAGGGTAAAGACTTGAAAAATGTGTACCAAACATCCCCCAACCCCTCCAATCTGGTCCAAAAAAATTCCGAAACTTTTCTGGAACAACCCAATTCTGAACGTGTCCTAGCCAGGTGTGGAGCAGTGGGAAGGGGTGAGGGAAGTTTGCCCCATAATTTTCAAGTGTACACACTCTAAATAACATTCTGGGAAAATCGTGACGAGATCTGAAGGGGTGAAATTTTTTTCCAAAAAATGAGGAAAGACTATAGTCTTTCCTTTTTTTTTGGTTGATTTTCTCACCACCTCCGATTTCCTTAGGAAAATTTCAGAATGTAATATGAAGGGTAAAGACTTGAAAAATGTGTACCAAACATCCCCCAACCCCTCCAATCTGGTCCAAAAAAATTCCGAAACTTTTCTGGAACAACCCAATTCTGAACGTTTCCTAGCCAGGTGTGGAGCAGTGGGAAGGGGTGAGGGAAGTTTGCCCCATAATTTTCAAGTGTACACACTCTAAATAACATTCTGGGAAAATCGTGACGAGATCTGAAGGGGTGAAATTTTTTTCCAAAAAATGAGGAAAGACTATAGTCTTTCCTTTTTTTTTTGGATGATTTTCTCACCCCCTCTGATTTCCTTAGGAAAATTTCAGAATGTAATATGAAGGGTAAAGACTTGAAAAATGTGTACCAAACATCCCCCAACCCCTCCAATCTGGTCCAAAAAAATTCCGAAACTTTTCTGGAACAACCCAATTCTGAACGTTTCCTAGCCAGGTGTGGAGCAGTGGGAAGGGGTGAGGGAAGTTTGCCCCATAATTTTCAAGTGTACACACTCTAAATAACATTCTGGGAAAATCGTGACGAGATCTGAAGGGGTGAAATTTTTTTCCAAAAAATGAGGAAAGACTATAGTCTTTCGTTTTTTTTTGGATGATTTTCTAACCCCCTCTGATTTCCTTAGGAAAATTTCAGAATGTAATATGAAGGGTAAAGACTTGAAAAATGTGTACCAAACATCCCCCAACCCCTCCAATCTGGTCCAAAAAAATTCCGAAACTTTTCTGGAACAACCCAATTCTGAACGTTTCCTAGCCAGGTGTGGAGCAGTGGGAAGGGGTGAGGGAAGTTTGCCCCATAATTTTCAAGTGTACACACTCTAAATAACATTCTGGGAAAATCGTGACGAGATCTGAAGGGGTGAAATTTTTTTCCAAAAAATGAGGAAAGACTATAGTCTTTCCTTTTTTTTTGGTTGATTTTCTCACCCCCTCCGATTTCCTTAGGAAAATTTCAGAATGTAATATGAAGGGTAAAGACTTGAAAAATGTGTACCAAACATCCCCCAACCCCTCCAATCTGGTCCAAAAAAATTCCGAAACTTTTCTGGAACAACCCAATTCTGAACGTTTCCTAGCCAGGTGTGGAGCAGTGGGAAGGGGTGAGGGAAGTTTGCCCCATAATTTTCAAGTGTACACACTCTAAATAACATTCTGGGAAAATCGTGACGAGATCTGAAGGGGTGAAATTTTTTTCCAAAAAATGAGGAAAGACTATAGTCTTTCCTTTTTTTTGGATGATTTTCTCACCCCCTCTGATTTCCTTAGGAAAATTTCAGAATGTAATATGAAGGGTAAAGACTTGAAAAATGTGTACCAAACATCCCCCAACCCCTCCAATCTGGTCCAAAAAAATTCCGAAACTTTTCTGGAACAACCCAATTCTGAACGTGTCCTAGCCAGGTGTGGAGCAGTGGGAAGGGGTGAGGGAAGTTTGCCCCATAATTTTCAAGTGTACACACTCTAAATAACATTCTGGGAAAATCGTGACGAGATCTGAAGGGGTGAAATTTTTTTCCAAAAAATGAGGAAAGACTATAGTCTTTCCTTTTTTTTTGGTTGATTTTCTCACCCCCTCCGATTTCCTTAGGAAAATTTCAGAATGTAATATGAAGGGTAAAGACTTGAAAAATGTGTACCAAACATCCCCCAACCCCTCCAATCTGGTCCAAAAAAATAGCGAAACTTTTCTGGAACAACCCAATTCTGAACGTTTCCTAGCCAGGTGTGGAGCAGTGGGAAGGGGTGAGGGAAGTTTGCCCCATAATTTTCAAGTGTACACACTCTAAATAACATTCTGGGAAAATCGTGACGAGATCTGAAGGGGTGAAATTTTTTTCCAAAAAATGAGGAAAGACTATAGTCTTTCCTTTTTTTTGGATGATTTTCTCACCCCCTCTGATTTCCTTAGGAAAATTTCAGAATGTAATATGAAGGGTAAAGACTTGAAAAATGTGTACCAAACATCCCCCAACCCCTCCAATCTGGTCCAAAAAAATTCCGAAACTTTTCTGGAACAACCCAATTCTGAACGTGTCTTAGCCAGGTGTGGAGCAGTGGGAAGGGGTGAGGGAAGTTTGCCCCATAATTTTCAAGTGTACACACTCTAAATAACATTCTGGGAAAATCGTGACGAGATCTGAAGGGGTGAAATTTTTTTCCAAAAAATGAGGAAAGACTATAGTCTTTCCTTTTTTTTTGGATGATTTTCTCACCCCCTCTGATTTCCTTAGGAAAATTTCAGAATGTAATATGAAGGGTAAAGACTTGAAAAATGTGTACCAAACATCCCCCAACCCCTCCAATCTGGTCCAAAAAAATTCCGAAACTTTTCTGGAACAACCCAATTCTGAACGTGTCCTAGCCAGGTGTGGAGCAGTGGGAAGGGGTGAGGGAAGTTTGCCCCATAATTTTCAAGTGTACACACTCTAAATAACATTCTGGGAAAATCGTGACGAGATCTGAAGGGGTGAAATTTTTTTCCAAAAAATGAGGAAAGACTATAGTCTTTCCTTTTTTTTTGGTTGATTTTCTCACCACCTCCGATTTCCTTAGGAAAATTTCAGAATGTAATATGAAGGGTAAAGACTTGAAAAATGTGTACCAAACATCCCCCAACCCCTCCAATCTGGTCCAAAAAAATTCCGAAACTTTTCTGGAACAACCCAATTCTGAACGTTTCCTAGCCAGGTGTGGAGCAGTGGGAAGGGGTGAGGGAAGTTTGCCCCATAATTTTCAAGTGTACACACTCTAAATAACATTCTGGGAAAATCGTGACGAGATCTGAAGGGGTGAAATTTTTTTCCAAAAAATGAGGAAAGACTATAGTCTTTCCTTTTTTTTTTGGATGATTTTCTCACCCCCTCTGATTTCCTTAGGAAAATTTCAGAATGTAATATGAAGGGTAAAGACTTGAAAAATGTGTACCAAACATCCCCCAACCCCTCCAATCTGGTCCAAAAAAATTCCGAAACTTTTCTGGAACAACCCAATTCTGAACGTTTCCTAGCCAGGTGTGGAGCAGTGGGAAGGGGTGAGGGAAGTTTGCCCCATAATTTTCAAGTGTACACACTCTAAATAACATTCTGGGAAAATCGTGACGAGATCTGAAGGGGTGAAATTTTTTTCCAAAAAATGAGGAAAGACTATAGTCTTTCGTTTTTTTTTGGATGATTTTCTAACCCCCTCTGATTTCCTTAGGAAAATTTCAGAATGTAATATGAAGGGTAAAGACTTGAAAAATGTGTACCAAACATCCCCCAACCCCTCCAATCTGGTCCAAAAAAATTCCGAAACTTTTCTGGAACAACCCAATTCTGAACGTTTCCTAGCCAGGTGTGGAGCAGTGGGAAGGGGTGAGGGAAGTTTGCCCCATAATTTTCAAGTGTACACACTCTAAATAACATTCTGGGAAAATCGTGACGAGATCTGAAGGGGTGAAATTTTTTTCCAAAAAATGAGGAAAGACTATAGTCTTTCCTTTTTTTTTGGTTGATTTTCTCACCCCCTCCGATTTCCTTAGGAAAATTTCAGAATGTAATATGAAGGGTAAAGACTTGAAAAATGTGTACCAAACATCCCCCAACCCCTCCAATCTGGTCCAAAAAAATTCCGAAACTTTTCTGGAACAACCCAATTCTGAACGTTTCCTAGCCAGGTGTGGAGCAGTGGGAAGGGGTGAGGGAAGTTTGCCCCATAATTTTCAAGTGTACACACTCTAAATAACATTCTGGGAAAATCGTGACGAGATCTGAAGGGGTGAAATTTTTTTCCAAAAAATGAGGAAAGACTATAGTCTTTCCTTTTTTTTGGATGATTTTCTCACCCCCTCTGATTTCCTTAGGAAAATTTCAGAATGTAATATGAAGGGTAAAGACTTGAAAAATGTGTACCAAACATCCCCCAACCCCTCCAATCTGGTCCAAAAAAATTCCGAAACTTTTCTGGAACAACCCAATTCTGAACGTGTCCTAGCCAGGTGTGGAGCAGTGGGAAGGGGTGAGGGAAGTTTGCCCCATAATTTTCAAGTGTACACACTCTAAATAACATTCTGGGAAAATCGTGACGAGATCTGAAGGGGTGAAATTTTTTTCCAAAAAATGAGGAAAGACTATAGTCTTTCCTTTTTTTTTGGTTGATTTTCTCACCCCCTCCGATTTCCTTAGGAAAATTTCAGAATGTAATATGAAGGGTAAAGACTTGAAAAATGTGTACCAAACATCCCCCAACCCCTCCAATCTGGTCCAAAAAAATTCCGAAACTTTTCTGGAACAACCCAATTCTGAACGTTTCCTAGCCAGGTGTGGAGCAGTGGGAAGGGGTGAGGGAAGTTTGCCCCATAATTTTCAAGTGTACACACTCTAAATAACATTCTGGGAAAATCGTGACGAGATCTGAAGGGGTGAAATTTTTTTCCAAAAAATGAGGAAAGACTATAGTCTTTCCTTTTTTTTTGGATGATTTTCTAACCCCCTCTGATTTCCTTAGGAAAATTTGAGAATGTAATATGAAGGGTAAAGACTTGAAAAATGTGTACCAAACATCCCCCAACCCCTCCAATCTGGTCCAAAAAAATTCCGAAACTTTTCTGGAACAACCCAATTCTGAACGTTTCCTAGCCAGGTGTGGAGCAGTGGAAAGGAGTGATTAAAGTTTGCCCCATAATTTTCAAGTGTACACACTCTAAATAACATTCAGGGAAAATCGTGACGAGATCTGAAGGGGTGCAATTTTTTTGCAAAAAATGAGGAAAGACTATAGTCTTTCCTTTTTTTTTGGATGATTTTCTCACCCCCTCTGATTTCCTTAGGAAAATTTCAGAATGTAATATGAAGGGTAAAGACTTGAAAAATGTGTACCAAACATCCCCCAACCCCTCCAATCTGGTCCAAAAAAATTCCGAAACTTTTCTGGAACAACCCAATTCTGAACGTTTCCTAGCCAGGTGTGGAGCAGTGGGAAGGGGTGAGGGAAGTTTGCCCCATAATTTTCAAGTGTACACACTCTAAATAACATTCTGGGAAAATCGTGACGAGATCTGAAGGGGTGAAATTTTTTTCCAAAAAATGAGGAAAGACTATAGTCTTTCCTTTTTTTTTGGATGATTTTCTAACCCCCTCTGATTTCCTTAGGAAAATTTCAGAATGTAATATGAAGGGTAAAGACTTGAAAAATGTGTATGAAACATCCCCCAACCCCTCCAATCTGGTCCAAAAAAATTCCGAAACTTTTCTGGAACAACCCAATTCTGAACGTTTCCTAGCCAGGTGTGGAGCAGTGGGAAGGGGTGAGGGAAGTTTGCCCCATAATTTTCAAGTGTACACACTCTAAATAACATTCTGGGAAAATCGTGACGAGATCTGAAGGGGTGAAATTTTTTTCCAAAAAATGAGGAAAGACTATAGTCTTTCCTTTTTTTTTGGATGATTTTCTCACCCCCTCTGATTTCCTTAGGAAAATTTCAGAATGTAATATGAAGGGTAAAGACTTGAAAAATGTGTACCAAACATCCCCCAACCCCTCCAATCTGGTCCAAAAAAATTCCGAAACTTTTCTGGAACAACCCAATTCTGAACGTTTCCTAGCCAGGTGTGGAGCAGTGGGAAGGGATGAGGAAAGTTTGCCCCATAATTTTCAGGTGTACACACTCTAAATAACATTCTGGGAAAATCGTGACGAGATCTGAAGGGGTGAAATTTTTTTCCAAAAAATGAGGAAAGACTATATATAGTCTTTCCTTTTTTTTGGATGATTTTCTCACCCCCTCTGATTTCCTTAGGAAAATTTCAGAATGTAATATGAAGGGTAAAGACTTGAAAAATATGTACCAAACATCCCCCAACCCCTCCAATCTGGTCCAAAAAAATTCCGAAACTTTTCTGGAACAACACAATTCTGAACGTTTCCTAGCCAGGTGTGGAGCAGTGGGAAGGGGTGAGGGAAGTTTGCCCCATAATTTTCAAGTGTACACACTCTAAATAACATTCTGGGAAAATCGTGACGAGATCTGAAGGGGTGAAATTTTTTTCCAAAAAATGAGGAAAGACTATAGTCTTTCCTTTTTTTTGGATGATTTTCTCACCCCCTCTGATTTCCTTAGGAAAATTTCAGAATATAATATGAAGGGTAAAGACTTGAAAAATGTGTACCAAACATCCCCCAACCCCTCCAATCTGGTCCAAAAAAATTCCGAAACTTTTCTGGAACAATCCAATTCTGAACGTTTCCTAGCCAGGTGTGGAGCAGTGGGAAGGGGTGAGGGAAGTTTGCCCCATAATTTTCAAGTGTACACACTCTAAATAACATTCTGGGAAAATCGTGACGAGATCTGAAGGGGTGAAATTTTTTTCCAAAAAATGAGGAAAGACTATAGTCTTTCCTTTTTTTTTGGATGACTTTCTCACCCCCTCTGATTTCCTTAGGAAAATTTCAGAATGTAATATGAAGGGTAAAGACTTGAAAAATGTGTACCAAACATCCCCCAACCCCTCCAATCTGGTCCAAAAAAATTCCGAAACTTTTCTGGAACAACCCAATTCTGAACGTTTCCTAGCCAGGTGTGGAGCAGTGGGAAGGGTTGAGAGAAGTTTGCCCCATAATTTTCAAGTTTACACACTCTAAATAACATTCTGGGAAAATCGTGACGAGACCTGAAGGGGTGATATTTTTTTCCAAAAAATGAGGAAAGACTATAGTCTTTCCTTTTTTTTTGGATGATTTTCTAACCCCCTCTGATTTCCTTAGGAAAATTTCAGAATGTAATATGAAGGGCAAAGACTTGAAAAATGTGTACCAAACATCATCCAACCCCTCCAATCTGGTCCAAAAAAATTACGAAACTTTTCTGGAACAGCCCAATTCTGAACGTTTCCTAGCCAGGTGTGGAGCAGAGGGAAGGAGTGAGGGAAGTTTGCCCCATAATTTTCAAGTGTACACACTCTAAATAACATTCAGGGAAAATCGTGACGAGATCTGAAGGGGTGAAATTTTTTTCCAAAAAATGAGGAAAGACTATAGTCTTTCCTTTTTTTTTGGATGATTTTCTCACCCCCTCTGATTTCCTTAGGAAAATTTCAGAATGTAATATGAAGGGTAAAGACTTGAAAAATGTGTACCAAACATCCCCCAACCCCTCCAATCTGGTCCAAAAAAATTCCGAAACTTTTCTGGAACAACCCAATTCTGAACGTTTCCTAGCCAGGTGTGGAGCAGTGGGAAGGGGTGAGGGAAGTTTGCCCCATAATTTTCAAGTGTACACACTCTAAATAACATTCTGGGAAAATCGTGACGAGATCTGAAGGGGTGAAATTTTTTTCCAAAAAATGAGGAAAGACTATAGTCTTTCCTTTTTTTTTGGATGATTTTCTCACCCCCTCTGATTTCCTTAGGAAAATTTCAGAATGTAATATGAAGGGTAAAGACTTGAAAAATGTGTACCAAACATCCCCCAACCCCTCCAATCTGGTCCAAAAAAATTCCGAAACTTTTCTGGAACAACCCAATTCTGAACGTTTCCTAGCCAGGTGTGGAGCAGTGGGAAGGGGTGAGGGAAGTTTGCCCCATAATTTTCAAGTGTACACACTCTAAATAACATTCTGGGAAAATCGTGACGAGATCTGAAGGGGTGAAATTTTTTTCCAAAAAATGAGGAAAGACTATAGTCTTTCCTTTTTTATTGGATGATTTTCTCACCCCCTCTGATTTCCTTAGGAAAATTTCAGAATGTAATATGAAGGGTAAAGACTTGAAAAATGTGTACCAAACATCCCCCAACCCCTCCAATCTGGTCCAAAAAAATTGCGAAACTTTTCTGGAACAACCCAATTCTGAACGTTTCCTAGCCAGGTGTGGAGCAGTGGGAAGGGGTGAGGGAAGTTTGCCCCATAATTTTCAAGTGTACACACTCTAAATAACATTCTGGGAAAATCGTGACGAGATCTGAAGGGGTGAAATTTTTTTCCAAAAAATGAGGAAAGACTATAGTCTTTCCTTTTTTTTTGGATGATTTTCTAACCCCCTCTGATTTCCTTAGGAAAATTTCAGAATGTAATATGAAGGGTAAAGACTTGAAAAATGTGTACCAAACATCCCCCAACCCCTCCAATCTGGTCCAAAAAAATTCCGAAACTTTTCTGGAACAACCCAATTCTGATCGTTTCCTAGCCAGGTGTGGAGCAGTGGGAAGGGGTGAGGGAAGTTTGCCCCATAATTTTCAAGTGTACACACTCTAAATAACATTCTGGGAAAATCGTGACGAGATCTGAAGGGGTGAAATTTTTTTCCAAAAAATGAGGAAAGACTATAGTCTTTCCTTTTTTTTCGGATGATTTTCTCACCCCCTCTGATTTTCTTAGGAAAATTTCAGAATGTAATATGAAGGGTAAAGACTTGAAAAATGTGTACCAAACATCCCCCAACCCCTCCAATCTGGTACAAAAAAATTCCGAAACTTTTCTGGAACAACCCAATTCTGAACGTTTCCTAGCCAGGTGTGTAGCAGTGGGAAGGGATGAGGGAAGTTTGCCCCATAATTTTCAGGTGTACTACACACTCTAAATAACATTCTGGGAAAATCGTGACGAGATCTGAAGGGGTGAAATTTTTTTCCAAAAAATGAGGAAAGACTATAGTCTTTCCTTTTTTTTTGGATGATTTTCTCACCCCCTCTGATTTCCTTAGGAAAATTTCAGAATGCAATATGAAGGGTAAAGACTTGAAAAATATGTACCAAACATCCCCCAACCCCTCCAATCTGGTCCAAAAAAATTCCGAAACTTTTCTGGAACAACACAATTCTGAACGTTTCCTAGCCAGGTGTGGAGCAGTGGGAAGGGGTGAGGGAAGTTTGCCCCATAATTTTCAAGTGTACACACTCTAAATAACATTCTGGGAAAATCGTGA